>CM075770.1:24682500-27167500 GCA_037974665.1 Ehretia macrophylla
GGCGATTCGCGCATCACGCATGCCCCCCACCGTCCCCTTGTATGCACGAAACGGGACAAGAAAACTACCTTCCTGCCCATGCGGTGCTTGGATCGCCACGACACTAGACCACGTCCTTCGCATTACGACTCAGCGAGGACCATGGCGTCGTGTGCTAGGTGATTCGCGCATCGCGCAGGCCAGTGGGAACACACCGGGGGACGGCTTCGAGATAGCATAGTTCTTGGATCGCCGCGACATTGAAGCATCAGCAAGCGTCTCATCGCAATGCTCACATTGTTGCTTAACGGAAGCCAATGCCACATGTGCTGTGAGGCCCGATCTCGATTTGTGTGCGATACCTCGTTTCGTGTGCCCTAACCTAGATTTGTATACCTTAGCCTAGGTTTAAGAATTGTGTTTCATTTTGTGTGTCTTGCATTGAATTACGTGCATTCATTTAGGGTTGCGTGCATTTACTTGGGAAACGTGTACTCATCTCGTAGTTCGTGTCTTGTCTCGTAGTGCGTGCCCTAAACATGGAAAAGTGTGCCCACACGCTAATCAAGAAAGCATCTTACACGAAGCACTAGATCATTAATTAATCCTACAAATCCCAGTAACTAATATTAAATTACTAATTCAACCCACTAGAAGACAAAATCTCACAAAAGGCTAGATATTCCTTATTCTTTGCATATCCCAAACACACAATTAATTAATGCTCAAAAGATGACAAAGATTCAGCAATTTTCAAGCCTTGGCCGACCACTTGTTGGGCATTTGTGCTTGCTTGCATAATTCAATTTATTCCTCAAACATTCTTAGACAACTTATGACACAAATGCATAAAAAATAACCCAAAACCCTACCCAATGCACCCATATTTTTGACCCATTCTCTTGCCATGCTAGGTGATTCAAAAATCATGCTTCTTGAAGACACAAATCTGAAATTTGTATGCCCAAGGCCAACACATGCTTCATCGTTTGCAGGGCTTTCATTTTTCTTTCATTTCTCTCATTTTCCTCTCATTCTTCTCTCTCCCTCTCATTCTTCTCTCTCTCTCTCTCAGCCCTAGCTGAATATTGTAGACTCCATAGCTTATCTTCATCACTCCATGGTTCATCAAGGCATGCAAGAAGCTAGGGAGCTCGACTAAGCAAGCTAGGTTGCAAGAAACACACATACAAGCTCTTTGAATCTCCATTTCGGCTTAGGTGAGTTTGCTAGCTTCCATTTCTTTTCTTCTTGTTCTAACCACATGCACCTACTAAGAACTTGGTCACTAAGCTAGGAAAAATAGAGAAAATCGAGTGGTGTCTCGGCTAAGCAAGGAAGAAAATCAACTTTGTGCTTCACCAAGAGTCTTGTGCATCTTCTTGTTGTTTTGCTAAGGTGAGGGCTAAAACTTCTTGAAAATCTTTCAAAAAACCACGTGCATGCTCTTAAATGTTTATCTTTGCTTCTGTACTTGAGATATATGTGTGTTCATAAGCTTTTACAACCATGCATGGCAAGATTTTGGGCTAGAATGTGATGATAGATGAAATCGTGCATGTGACAGCTTTCTGTCTTTCTGGTGCGAGGTGATTTTGGCTAGGTAAATGATGTTGAAAATGCATGAAAATTGGTAGGTAACTAGTGTTTCCAGTTATGAACATTTTTTACAGAAATAGGCCAAAGCTAATTTTGAATCTAAAGTCCTCAAAATGGCAAATAATTAAAATGTGTCCAAATCTAGAAAGTCTGGAAAAAGGAAGCAGGTTTTGGCAGATTCACTGACCTTGTAGAACGAACCGGTTTTGACTTAGTAAATTACAACAAAAATGCATGAAATTTGGTGTGCTACTATATTTTTCAGTTATGGACATTTTTTTTCAGAAATGGACTAAGGCTAAATCGGACCTTAAGGACCTAAAAAACGACAAGTATTGAAATGTGTGCAAATATGGACAGTTTTGTGCAGTCCCACTATTTTGGCTATAACTATTGAACCCAAACTCTAAATGATGCGAGGTTTGTTTCTAATTTATTTCACTTCTTAAGCTTTAATTTGACATCTTATTCACTGGAATTGGAGATTTTTTGCTTGTCTTAATGATTGTGAGAAAACAGCCCATTGCAGTGAGGGTTTCACTTAGTGATATGCTTAGAAACACTATTGTAGCTTCTCTTGTTGTATTAAATGCTTGGGATTGTGGCATTGGGATGTTGTGTGGACTGTTTTGAATACTTGAGGGTGTTTGAATTAATCGATGCATGTCTTGAGATTGATTTTGAGTTGACTTGGGGCTTAATCGCACGGGTAAGCACGAAATGAAAACCCTAGTGACTAGGTAAATTCACCAAGTGTTGATCCTATGAATATCGTGTTTAATTATATGTTTAGTAGGCTTCCCGTAGTTGCCATTGTAGCCCTAAATGCGATCTTGATGATTACATGTTGACAAGTATGCCTTTCTTGCACCCGGTCCCACGTAGATGTCGTTGCATCATGAATAATCTTATTATTTGATTACGTGAACCTTGAAAAGAGTTGTATGACTTGATTTGCGTGACATTACATGGCTGCCCGTTTAATGTTCATATAACTCCATGTGCCTTTCAAGTGAAATTACTTGTCTTATCGTGCCTCGCTTGTTTACTTGTCAATGTACAATCTTATGACTGCTCGGAGGCAACCTACTTTGTTGTCCTCCTAATGTGATATATTAAATGTCATAAATGTGCATTGCATACAAGGTTGCAACCTTTCATTCTGGCGTGGTAGCGTTCACGCAAATCGGGCGGCATCGGGCTTGCCGGTGCAACCGTGACTACCATTGTCCAATTCCCTCTCTCGCTTGGGGACTAGACTTTCTCGGAGAGTTGGGTCATAGGATTTCGGGGTACATCTAGAGTACACCCATTTGGCGTGATAAGGGGATGATTTGAAGTCGGCCGCAACAACTGATACTGGAAATGAACTGAGAGCAAAAGCTCACCGTATCCTTTTCACTATGTGTATAAGTACTCTCGCTTGGTTCCTAGAGGACCTCGGGGAGGAAAGACGGGTAATTGTGTTCCTTTACTTTTATGTTACTGTTATGTACTTATTTGTGATATATTCATGCTTGCAAAAAGGGTTTTCATAAGTTGAACCGGAAAATGAGGTTCAAAACCTATTTCTCGTTCCCCCTCGCTGAGTTCATAAGGACTCACCCTCTTTTACCATCTCAGGTGAAGAAGATCAAGAACAGGTACCTGAGGACGACGTGCCTAACGATGATTCCTTGGAATGATTGCCTATCTTGTGTGCTTTGCTTGATTATGGCCATTTGTGAACACTATGCTGCTTGAAGACTATTTCTTTTCATGTTGCTTGATGTTTGTAATGTAAAAGACCCCCGTTGTAATTTGGGGTCTAATTTTGGCTTGTACGGATAATAACTAGATAGACACTACTATGGTCGTTTTGCTATCGTCATTGGCAAGTATCTATCATAGGATTATGAGGTATCAGGTAAGGACTAAGTAAAATGAACCTATCCAATCTTAAGCAGGTATTTATTGTTAAGCCAAGATCAACAAGCACTTCTATAACGAGGACAAACAAACAAACGAGACATAGCATCATGCTAGGTTATTAATCAAACCAGACTTCAAGATAATTAGTAGGCGTTTCAATTGATGATAAATAGTAATCTGAGTTGCAAATGAATTTGAGATTTTAAATTTTGAGGTGTTTAGAGAATTAGGTCAAACTAAGGAGCCCAATTACAGCTGTTATGCTGCCGGTTTTCCGGAGAATTTGTGGAGTTTAGGCCAAAATGTTAAGTGTTAAACCTTCATAAACGGTTAAGTATGTGATATGACTTGAATGTTAGATCACACCCTAGTCTAACCTTTATAGGCTGGGTTGGGGCGTGACCTGTGCTAGGCGATTTGCGCATCATGCATGCCCCCCACCGTCCCCCTGTATGCACTTGTATTCACGGAACGGGACAAGCAAACTACCTTCCTGCCCACGCGGTGCTTGGATCGCCACAACACTAGACCACGTCCGTCGCATTACGACTCAGCGAGGACCATGGCGTCGTGTGCTAAGCGATTCGCGCATCGCACAGGCCTGTCAAAACCAACCGGGGGACGGCTTCAAGGCCGCATGGTGCTTGGATCGCCACAACATTGGAGCATCAGCAATCGTCTCATCGCAACACTCGCGTCGTTGCTTAACGAAAGCCAATGCCACATGTGCTAGGCGATTCGCGCATCACGCATGCCCCCCACCGTCCCCCCGTATACACGGAACGGGACAACCAAACTACCTTCCTGCCCACGCGGTGCTTGGATCGCCACGACACTAGACTGCGTCCGTCGCATTACGACTTAGCGAGGACCATGGCGTCGTGTGTTAGGAAATTCACGCATCGCACAAGCACGTCAGAACCCACCGGGGGACAGCTTCAAGGCCGCATGGTGCTTGGATTGCCACGACATTGAAGCATTAGCAATCGTCTCATTTCAACGCTCGCGTCGTTGCTTAACGAAAGCCAATGCCACGTGTGCTAGGCGATTCGCGCATCACGGTTGCCCCCACCGTCCCCCAAGAGCCACCCAAGCCCAGGCAGTGCTTGGATCGCCACAACACTAGACCATGGTCGCGCGCATCCACTCGGCAACGGCCATGGCTTCGTGTGTTAGGCGATTCGCGTATCGCGCAGGCCCAACGACACATCGAGGGATGGGAATGTCCCCCAACGTGTACCTAGCCGGTGACACAGGGATGGCTAGTTTTGTGCTTGGGCAACCACTCGCCCCCTCATTAGCCATCCCAATGACGTCGACGGTGTTGCGGCACCAAGATGGATAATGAGGGGCAAGGGAAGCTACCACGTTCCTCATTAGCCATCCTGGTGCCGTGCCGAGGGACATGCCGGGGAACGCGGGGCGGGGGTTGCACGGCCCCAACGCATGGGTATGCAACGCAATACCTCGGCGTGATTCACTCGGTAGGCATTCCCGCCCACAATATAGCCCACGATATAGCCCACAATGTGCCACGAAGTGCCCACAACGTCCCCCCGCATGGCCCCCGACCAGGAGGCTTGACACCACATACCCCCCCATAATACATTTAGATGCAAAAACCAAAGTGACAATAGTAGCGTACATTTTGTCAGAGATTCAGAATGGATGTTTTACACTATAAAAGGCCCCATATGGCATGATCTTTGTACCCAACTTGCTCCTTATTGATATCATATGATATCCAAATGCTTCAAAAATAGGGAAAAATCAAAAAAAATAGTAGAAAATTAAGGAAAAATTATATTACTTCATACATTAATTTGTTAAATGATATTCAAAAATATTTTTTTTAAAAAATTAAGTTTTAATATTTAAAAATTAGGAAAAATTGAGAAAAATCAAAAAAAATACTAGAAAATTCAGGAAAATTTATATTAATTCATAAATTAATTTGTTTACATGATATTTGGCGTTAAAATTTGTTTATGATGGATTGGGAAACCGATTAATCTATTTCGCCTCACAAATGTGACGAACTGTTTGTCGGACAAAGAAAAGGTTAAGACTACTTCGTAGATTCGGAAACCACTTGTACAAGAATATCAATGTCCACATTCATGTCATAATATATTTCGCATGCCCAATTCCCCTGAATGCTTAACATTGCCCGTCGTGCCCAATGTCCCCTAGTAGTGCCAAAGTCGTCCGCCAACATCCCCCATCGTCCCCAAAGTGTACCCCTATAGTGCCCCAGCCGTGCCCCAACAGTGCCCCAACCGTGCCCCAACAGTGCCCCTTGAGCGCCTAGCGCGCACCACTTGCGCGCACCATCGTGCGGCATGGGCACCCCATGCACGCACCTTCGTGCGGTATGCGGGCCACATGCGCGCACCATCGTGCAGCATGGGCGACCTATGCGTGCACCATCATACGGCATGCGGGCCACATGCAAACACCACTGTGCAGCATGCGGGCCACATGCGGGCCACATGCGCGTACCATCATGCGGTATGCGGGCCACATGCGTGCACTATCGTGCAGCATGGGCGACCCATGCGTGCACCATCGTGCGGCATGTAGGCCACATGCAAGGACCATCGTGCAGAATGCGGGCCACATGCGCGTACCATCGTGTGGTATGCGGGCCACATGCGCGCACCATCGTGCGGTATGCGCGCCCGATGAGCGCACCATCGTGTGACATGGGCGCTCCATGCGCGCACCTTTGTGCGGCATGCGGGCCACATGCGCCCACCATCGTGCGGCATGCGCGCCCCATGCGTGCACCATCGTGTGGCATGGGCGCCCAATGCGGGCACCTTCGTGCGGCATGCAGGCCACATGCGCACAACATCGTGCGCCATGCACGCCCGATGCGCGCACCATCGAGCGGCATGGGGGCCGCATGTGCGCACCTTCGTGTGGTATGCGCGCACCATCGTGCGGCATGGGCGCCCCATGAGCGCATCTTCGTGCAGCATGGGCGCCCCATGCGCGCACCATCGTGCGGCATACGCGCCCGATGCGTGCACCATCGTGCGGCATGGGCACACCATGCGTTCACCTTCATGCGGCATGGGTGCCCTATGCGCGCACCATCGTGCGGCAGGCGCACCCGATGAGCACACCATCATGCGGAATGGGCGGCCCATGCGAGGACCTTTGTGCGGCATGTGGGCCACATGCGCGCACCATCGTGCGGCATGCGTGTACCATCGAGCGGCATGGGCGCACCATGAGCGCACCTTCATGCGGCATGCTCGCACCATCGTGCGGCTTAGGCGCCCCATGCTCGTATCTTCGTGCGGCATGGGTGCACCTTCGTGCGGCATATGCGCACAATCGGGCGGCATGGGCGCCACATGCGCACACCATCGTGCGGCATGGGTGCCCCATGCGCGCACCATCGTGGGGCATGCACACCTGATGAGCGCACTATCGTACGGCATGGGCGGCCCATGTGCGTACCTTCTTGCGGCATGCGGGGCACATGCGCAAACCAAAGTGTGGCATGAGCGCCCCATGCGCGCACCATCGTGTGGTATAGGTGCCCCATACGTGCACCTTTGTGCGGGATGTGGGCCACATGTGCGCACCATCGAGCGGCATAAGCACCCCATGAGCGCACCTTCGTGCGGCATGCTCACACCATCGTGCGGCATGGGCGCCCCATGTGCGTATCTTCGTGTGGCATGGGCACACCTTCGTGCCGCATGCGCACACCATTGGATGGCATAGGTGCCCCATGCGCACACCATCGTGTGGCATGGGTGCCCCATGCGCGCACCTTCGTGTTGCATGTGGGCCGCATGCGTGCAACGTAGTGCCGCATGCGCGCCCCATGCGCGTACCTTCGTGCGGCATGGGCACCTCATGCGCGCACCTTCGTGCGGCATGCACGCACCATCGTGGGGCGTGGGCAACTCATGCACGGGCCTTCGTGCGGTATGCGAGCCACATGTGTTCACCATCGTGTGGCATGGGCGCCGCGTGGGCGCGCGCAGGCCCAACTACTTGCCCCATCGTGCCCCATGCGCGACCCCACTATGCCCCAACTGCTTACCAAGCCGTGCCCCAACTGTGTGCAAAGTACGTGCCCCAAGTACGTGCCCGTTTACATGGCCCAATCGTGGGCCGTCGTGCAACACCGTGGGCGGTCGTGCCGCAACTATTCACCAACGTGCCCAGCCGTACCGAAGATAGGGGCAACATAACCTCAGTCACCGTTAATGCTAAGGGAAGAACGTTGGGCACCTTGGCGGGCTGGCAGCACACAAGGTCGAATTCAAATTTTTTACCATCTCTTACGAAGCAAGTGTAGGCTGTCTAAGACTTGGGCACCCGAGGCGATGCGCAAGGTCGGCCGGTTGTGGGCCCGTTAGCACTTGGGCATAGCACATAGCACTTAGGCATCATTGGGCATAGCACTTGGGTGCACATAGCACTTGGGCAACACATTCGAGTTATTGGCTCGTCCAACCCGACAGTATTCATGAGTCGCTCATTCAACTGTCCCTCAGAGACAAGGTCAAGAAGTACCATGCATGGTTGCCCCCCGTCATTTCCCTAGCGTGAGGCTTATTTTATTACTTTAGTAAAGTCAAGCTTTGGCTCCTTAGATAAAAAAAAGGGGGACTTCTGCAACGGGCTATGCCACCCAAACCAATTGAGAGAAGTCGCATCTGTCCCATCACAAGCACCTACAATGTCATGATCCCATTGGTTTACCCTTTTTTTCTTTGGTAGTTTAACAGACAGTCGCCCCTCCAACAAGAAAAGGTATAAATATGGAAACTTCTCTACCATTTGGATCAGAGAATTTATGGAGGAAATCGGGTTTTAAATTCCCAAAAACCGCACGATTATATAACCAAAGGGAATAGGCCATACCTAAAATCATCCCAAGAGCTGCTAATGTGGCTACTAAGCCATTTATTTGGAAAGCTACTACTAAGATGTGAAATTCCCCGATAAAGCTGCTAGTACCAGGTGAACACATATTGGCGAAAGTGGAAGAGAAAAAAATGGTAGGGAAATTTAGCATGGTGCTCACTCAACCTCTATAATATCTAACAAGTCGAGTCTTATGTCGGTCATATAGAACACCAACACATAGAAAAAAGGGCTGAAAAAACCAGTCCATGACTTGACATTGGTAGAATGCTACCTCCAATTCCCTGTATGTTCAATAGAGCCAAAAATTCCCTACCGCTGATCGGAGTACGCCGATTTTCCCCCAAACCATACAAGATAGTTACCACCTATCATACGACTTTCTAACTTAACTTCTTTTTCTGGTCGTTCTGCTCTGTTGATCGATGCTAGTATAAGAGATCTGTAACCCCCTGAAATTATTTACATAATAATGGTTCCTGCTTTCTACCCATAGTTAGCATGTATCTCCCCGGGTCATACTGGAACATAGTGCATAGGTACTCTTTGATGCAGTAGGGACGAGACGAGGTGACATACTATGATCACGTACAGAAGTGCAGCCCTTCGTCTCGGCAATATGGAACCTCTCAATAGCTCCCGTTCTTGTATGGGGTCCTATTGGGATATGTAGGCCTAAGCCTTTCCCCTCCCCCTCCCTCCATAAGACCCTATTTCCCCTTCGGGAAAGATAAAGAAGAGAATAAAGGATTCCTCTTTTTCTTTCATATGAACGGGGTTGGTGGGGCTTGTATCGAAAGGTTTTTCGTACTATATACCACGTTGAGAAAGACCAACCTCATTTGTACCTAAGTCTTTTTTTACCTCAAAAGGGAGGTCCTCCTTATGATGCTACAGACAACTGTCTGAAGTGTAAGGGGTAAACTCGGACTCGAATAGGATAGGATTGTACTTGTCGGGCCCTTCAGGTGTCATGTTTTGCCCGAGTTTACCATACCTCTGGTCCCTAGGCCGTAATATTTTGTCACGTTCTACTGCTGTTTCACCAGAAATCAAAGGTTTCACACGAGCTCTGTTCTGCGGCATAGTGGGAAGACCACTAGGGGAGTGGCTCCGGGTGTAGATAGGGTTAAATCTGCAAGGGTCATGCAAATACATAGGTCTTCCCTTATCTTTTGGTGGTTTAGAAGGCGCTTTCCGATATACGGTCCCTTGGAATGAAGGTCAGGCAGGTAGTATGGGCCCTCAGACTTCCAACTATGTGTTGTACGGCTCCCGCGAAGTGAATGAAGGGAAGCTCGAAGAGCCTTCACTTACTTTCAGCCTCTTTGATTGGTTGGCGGGCAAGCTAAGCCCCCTACTTCAGATTCAATTCATAAGGCTAATTTTATGTTGTCGTGACGCTTTAGATAGGCTGACTATTATAGGCTAGCTACTTCTAGCTTCTATAATGGCCCTTCCACTTTGGTCTAGTTTTAGTTTGTATTGGTACTGAATGAGCATATCAAACAAAGGTAAGCAGTATAAGCCCTTCTCTAGCCGGGGAAAAGCAACGAACTCTATAAGCTAGGGCTTTGTTCACCTTTGGACATGAACACTATTCCGTTCTCAGCGGAAACCCGCCTTAGGGATTGAACGGCAATAAGATAAGTCGACGTTCAATCTAAGAAAGGCCTGAGTGCTGATAGCTTATAGTGAACAACCCCTTTATTAAACCAACCGAAAGTAGCCATTGGTACCTAAGTAGTTAAGGTTTGGAACTCTTGCAACTATGATAGAAAGTTGTTTGCTTGTTGCGAAACCCTTCTCCTTTCTTTTGAATCAAAGTAGGTCGTGACTCTTGTATTTTAGTCAGTCGGGGGAAGCTACCACTTCGTAGATAGCTTTACTTCCTCGTCGCTTCTTTCTGCCGACTCCCTTCTACTTTGCTTGCTTCTTTCACGCTTGCTTACAAGAAGGCTTAGAGTCCTTTTCGCTACTCCAAAAGCTTCCCAAAATATCTGATTCAACAGAAATCACACATATTGAGCGCATCTGATATGCGGCTGTAACACCCCGATCCCTCTCGAGACCGGGAGTTCTATCAATCAATCTAATCACAACCCAATTCCAAACCCGGGCAAAATTTTAGGGAAAGATGGACGGAGTCTCCCCTGTTTCTGGGCAAAATACAAACCTGCGATAGCATATAAGTGGACCAATACCATGTCCAAACATTCAACCACCTCAAAGCCATCCGAGTCTCGGTTCTCAACAATTAAACTCAGCAAGTATACATACATTTCCAATTTAAAAGCTAACCTATCTATTTTCATCTTTGACAAGAACATTCATGCTAGGCAATTAACTACACTAACCCATTACATAAATTAGACTATCATACCATTCTAACTCTTTTCCTTTGGCCATTACAAACATACATTAAGGTTAAACTATTCTATCTGAATACATAAACTAGCTTATCAATCTACCTCAATTACTTAGCTGAATTTAGGTTACATTCTTTTTAACAATAAATACATACAACATATGAACATACATCTTTGCATCTTTGTCAACTCAAGCCACATATCACGCAAGGCAACTCTTCAAGCATGATCTTTCACGTAATCACGAACTTTCCAGCTAACATGATATTTCCTAAAATGTGGTGGTGAGGAGTGAGTATACTCAACATGTATACTAAGTGAGGGCGAGGTAGATATCGAGGTGGAGAGAAAGAAAGTCGTGCAATGCAAATAAGGCAGTTAAGCAATATGACTGACAAGTAAGCATTCAATATAGACAATCAATACAATAAACACTTAATAAAAGCATTAACACAACCATTCAAAGCTGTACCACACTCTGAAGGCTATGGTTCACTCGAGCGAGAAATGTACCGATCATGACTTCGATGACTTTAACAATGACGCACCGGCTCACCCACCTTATAACTTCCGTTAGAGTACTCCGGACATACTCTGTCAATTCTACGACCCAAAACTCCCTGGGCGGCAACCCAAGCGAGAAAAGGGAATAGGACACGGAGCTAGAGCAACCAACACTGGCAACTCGAGGCTACCCAGAGAGGCCCATCACTCACGCGCCTGACACTATGCAATGCAAGACACGATACAAGGCGATAAACGAGCGATAGCACAACAATACAAATTAGAGGCGATAAACAAGATATCAAACATTTACAATCTATAAAGTAACAAGAACAACACTAACAAGCATTATCAACAATTGACATACAAATTCAATCATAATCAACTTTAACAAGCATAACAAGCCATATTAAGCATTCTATAGGCATTATACTATGAAAACACACAAAATCACAAAATGACCCCAACTTTCAAAACGCTACTACTTTCAAACGAGCCACGAGTTTTGGAAACTGACTTCACCAATCCTCCTAGGTTACCATAAGGCACGTCTAAAGACCCCGAAACACTACTTAACCATAGAATTCACGCAAAGTCCCGATTTTCCCCTTTGCTCGTTTGAAATACAACTACCTCAACCGATTACCCAACCAATGTCACAACTGCACCAAAAGAGCTTCCATGACGTACCTCGACAATGTCTTCACGCATATCGAGAAAATTCCAAACTTGACCAAAACGACCCCAACTTTAACTAAGCCTTTTTCTCCATTTTTTCCATTACACAATTCAATTAAACCACACATTTAGGCATTCTAGCATATCTAGCACCTTCCTACATCAACAAAACGCATAACGGAGCAACTTCATCGACACGGGGGTTTACTATTCATAATTTACTATTCATTTGTCAATTTAAATTGCAATTTCAATTTTCAACCGCAGAAAATGCTAAAAAACTATAAATACATGTTCTACAATCAACAAGGAACATTCTTTAAGCAACAAAACGGATAAAATAACAATCTACGCATAATTTCTAAAATGAAAGTTTAAACACAATTATTTCAAATGCGCAAATAACGATGAAACCCTCACCTTAGGTGCTTCTAGACGCTAGGAAAACCTCGCTAGATGCCTCGAAACCCACCCTGTGCAAGCTCACGCGAAGAATCGAAGATTTGAATTTGAAATGTTTTTTTTCTCCGCCTCCATGTTCGGCCCTTTGTATTCTATTTTTTCAGCTTTCTTTTTTTTATTTTGCTAATATTATGCATATAAGGTGACACAAAGTCAAATGGTCAAGGCCTCTTGGTCAATGCTAATTTAAGTTGGTCAAATCAGCTTAATTTTTTGGCATTTTAAGGCTAAAACAACTAGCATAAATCCAATTCTAGTTAATAACAATTAAAATACTAAAATTTAAACACCAAACACTAGTTTTCACTATTTGCTGAGGACTAGAAATCATTTCCTAACTATTGCTCTCGATATGCTATGCACTTTGCGGCAATAAAAGAATAACAATCAAACCTCAAAGAATTTAAGAAAATATAATTTTTGAAAAGTAACATAGTTCAAAATTTACTCCGGCTCGGAGCTACTTTTCATTTAATTGAAAACCCAGCATTAAGATGCAAGAAAAATACAACCGATTAACATAAATATGAAAATAAAGCTACAAATGAATGTTTAACTAAAATAAACACATAATTCAATGCTAACATTTAAGATAACACTTAATTAAATGCAGTTAATTGCCATTAAATGCATGCCAGGTTCGGGTTATGACAGCGGCTACGACTAGGCAATCATATTATGCCATAAAACACTTTTATAAGTATAGAGAGATCCCCTAGATATACATATAGAATAGATGTTTATGGATAGACAGACATTCCATTGATTCTTAGTTTTTCGGTTGAAAAAGCTTGTCGATCCAAATAAATTATTCTCCTGGTCTCTCTTCGCTCCCCGCCCTAGAATTGATCCACAGCACAACACCCATTCGCTTCGCGCGAGGGAAGGCAACGAAGTTCCTTAACTTAGCTGGATCTCGCTGGTGCCACCTAAACGGTAGGTAGGCGGCAGATGTGTGACGTTTGGAGTTGTCTTTCGTGCGCCTGTCCCCAATGGAAGAATGAGTGATCAGTTCTCTTGCAGATCATGGCCTTACCACTTGGTCCCTGATGGCCAGTGGGGGATTCAATATAGTTGCTAACGTTCTTTTGGGATGCGTGTTCTCGTTGGATTAGACACATGTTAGCTGTAGGAAGTATGGTTTCGAAAGTGACTTCGGTTCACCAGTTCAGGCTCAACTCCTCGCTTTACGTTAATGGAACTACAGGTCGGGCTAGGGCTCTGCGCTCTTTCTTTCTTTGTGGGACGATACCGGGGAGAGAAGGGAATAGATCGAGGTGGCAAACAAGACAACTACATTTTGGCTTTTCCCTCCATGAGATAAGCCCAGTGCATTGGATCGATGGGATGGATAAGAGAACTGAGTTGGCCTAAAAAGCGCTTGGGCGCTCTACGTACGATGTAGACTCCATCAGATACGTATTGATTTCTTTCTAATGGATCAATAATAGATATTCGTCTCAGCAATAGATAGAAAAAGGAGATTTCCCCTTATTCTTGATAGATTCCCTCTCTATCTTTTTTGATCCATCAGAACAGATCATACTATCTATCAATCGATTTGAAAATAGCACGTTTATATCGCTTTTCGTTCATTTCCACCATGAAAACATAGCCGCCATAATAAGTAGGCGAAGAAACTATAAGTACTTGCTTCACGCCCTTGAATTCTTATTCACGAATGAATTGGAAAAGCCAACAGAAAGATTGGATTCTGACTTCATAGAACCGGTGCTGCTCTTGCCTGCGCGTAGGGCCGTCCTTCACTCCCGTCCCGTGGTGCTAAGGGGCCTTTGTTTTTGGAACAGATGGTAGTGTTTTACTGACGCCTCGAATCAAGCCTTTATTGTGACATACTATGTTTTCTCCCCCATTGCTAGTAGGTTGATGGGTCGCACGCCCGGCACACATGTTTTGGCCTTATGTGTCCATAACTCAAAATAGGTGACCTAAATGAATCCACTTTCAAGGTTAAGTGTGCCTTTACCTTCGTTCAATCATTCATCCAGTCTTTGAAAAGTGTTATCAAATTATTTGTGACGGAGGGTACTCCTTATTATAGTATATAGATCGTTCTTAGGATAGCCTATTCTAGTGAATAGGTACTTTCCTTTGCATATAAGCTTATCTCTTATGTAGGTATACTATCACTATTGTAGTTATCTCTTAGTCACATATGCGCAGTTACTAGTTAGATTAAGCTTCTAATAAGGTAGACTATCGCATATCTGCTTTCATTCGACGAGCCATCAACGAACAATCTCCACTCCTAACTCTGAGCAAATAGGTCTTGGAGGCCACCCTCAATAGCCGAGTTTGGGATAATCTTCAATTTGTTCGGTTCTCGCCTCTGAGGTGAGCTTGTTTGGAGTTCTTTTCTCTACGTTGGCCATAGAGGCCGGCTCATCATCTATGGAATAGTCTCCCCCAATGTCTGATTCTACAGGGAAATCCACCAGGAAGCTGGCTAGTGCTTGACCTTTTTCTGTTGCTCGTGGTTCGTATCGAATGTCGAACTCGCCTAGCTGAATTGCCCACTTTGCTACTATTTTGGGCGGGTCGATCTTGCCGAGGATGCTCTTTAGCGGATATTCTGTGATCACTCTTATTGCATGTGCCAGTGACGGTACGGAATTAAACCCAAATCTCTGCCTCCTTGCTGAATAGATAAGGTTGAGTGCTACTTTCTCGACCTTAGAGTACCTCATCCCTGTGTCCAATAAGGTCTTACTGGTGAAGTAGACCGGCTTCTCCTGTCCCTTATCCAAGCGGAATAGAATAGAGCTGATTGAGGACTCTATAGTTGCTAGGTACAGACCTAGGACCTCGTAACGAACCGGCATGGATATGATAGGAGGCTTGCTGAGGTCTTTTTTGAGGGGTTGAAAGGCTTCTTTGGCCCGAAACAAGGAATCCCTTAGATATAATGTAAAATGGATCTTGTTATATCGTTGATCAGAGAGTTCTCTATGACCAATACGAATCGGAGTTTGAGTTTGAAGAAGGGGAAAGAGTCATTGACCCGCAACAGAGATAGGAGGATTTATTCAATCACTTAGTTTGGGCTCCTAAAATATGGCGCTCTTGGGGCTTTCTATTTGATTGTATCAAAAAGCCCAATGAATTGTGATTTCCCTTTTGGGTCAGTTCATTTTGGGGCAAGCAGATCATTTATGATGAAGATGATGGGCTTCAAGCGAATGATTCTGAGTTCTTGTAGAGTAGAACCATACAGTACCAGACACGAGATAGATCTTCCAAAGAACAAGGCTTTTTTCGAATAAGCCAATTCATTTGGGACCCTATGGATCCACTCTTTTTTCTATTCAAAGATTACCCTTTTATCTCTGTGTTTTCACATAGAGAATTCTTTGCAGATGAAGAGATGTCAAAGGGGCTTCTTACTTCCCAAACAGATCTTCCTACATCTATGTATAAATGCTGGTTTATCAAGAATAGGAAAGAAAGGTACTTCGAATTGTTGATTCATCGCTAGAGATGACTTAGAACAAATAGTTCATTATCTAATGGATTTTTCCGTTCTAATACTCCATCCGAGAGTTATTAGTATTTATTAAAGCTGGTCTTATCTAACGAAACGCTATTGAATCAAATGACAAAGACATTGTTGAGAAAAAGATGGCTTTTTCCTTGCTCGACATGCTTGCTTTAACTCTATCAATAGTATTTTTCGTGTCCAGACCAGTAACACCAGTAGTGTCTATGAAACCCCACTTTTCTATCTTACTTCGATTTGCGTGTTTTACCTCGCTTTGCGTGAATTGACATGTTTATGTGCTATATAACTTAGAACATGTTAAATATGTTATTAATCCTCCTAATACATGCTAAGTGTGCATTCATGAAATTTTCATAAAAAACAAAATCAAAAATTTTATCGTCGATTTTAGTGAATAGTATTTTGAGCACCTGTCCACTAAAATTTTTACAAGTGTGTTTTAAACATTTTAAAACCTAGTCCTCAGTTATTAATAGACTCATGTTTGATTAAAACAGATTTGGAATCGATTTTGGATTTTTAAAGGTTTTTACACTTTCTTTTCCAAGAAAACGAGTTTTAAGCCGACTCGGGTGAAACTGTTTTAATGTAACACTCTTTGTCACCAAAAATATATTTTCTAGAATTAATTTAGTTGTCAATTTAATAGTTGAGCAAGAAAAAGTCATTAAATGAATTAAAAGACTAAAAATAGAATTAAAAGACTAAATAAACTACTTTGACTTTCTTTTAATTCATTTGACCTTTACTTATATTGCATCAACACACACTGGCAAAGAACAAAACATACCCATTTTACACCTACATGTCCGAGAGCCATTAGAGAGAAAAGCCAATGTTTTCTTCAAGTTTTCAAATGTAAATTTTCATTAGATGTTGTATTTCAAGACCAATTTCCATCAACCAAAGCTTGACTCCACCTCTTGAGCATCCATTGAGCATATTTGTAGCTTCAAAACACATCAAAGGTGAGAGAAAAATTCTAGATCTCAAAAGTCATCTTTTGTATTTTTGTGTGTTTGGAGCTACACCAAATAGAGTATCCTTTATTGATTGGTCATTATAGTTATGTGTTTATATTGTTATTGATGTTTTATTGTGTGTTTACTGCTCAAAGGATCATTTCCAAGGAGTATAGTAAATACTGTTAAAGATCTATTGGATCCTCACTGGGCTTGTTTTATATAAGCTCACTCTCAATTATTGCATGCATGCAGGTGTTTCTAATTCTGACAATGGGTACGTGCCTTTTGAAGAGGAAAATGTGCCTTTTGTGGATGAGTCTTATGTGCAGGAGTCATTGCCATGAGATTGTTTGTAGTTGATGTATTATGATGTATTATAAACTTACTTTAACTTAAAGACTTATGTATGACGGTGTAGTAGTTTTTTTTTGATCATGTTTGGATTACTAAGTTGGGTTATAATCTTTTTTGAAATGTATGTATAGTTTATGTATAAAGTTGGAACAGAGGCGTATAACTATGAATGGTTTGCTGAAGGAATGATTATTGTATAATATGGTTATGTTGTATGTTGTTAATTTAATTGAGGAGCTAATTGTTGAATGGTTTGTGGAGTTAGTTGTATGATATTCTGTGAGGTTGGTTAGGAGCCTCGGTGTCTTAATTACTATCGTTATACTACAGAAATTTCATTGCGTCCTCACTAATTGTAGGTGGGGTCGAGTTGGGGCGTGGCATTTAAGTGGTATCAGAGCACATGTTAACTGTCAACCGGGGTATTCTCAGAATGTGGGTTACGGGCTTAGCATGAAAGTATGTATGAAGTGAAAGAAAAATGAACTATTTGTTAATATGATTAAATGATTAAGTGATTATGTGATTTAGTGCTTATGTAATTATGTGATCAATTTGTTTATGTGATTAATACTTAAGTGATTTATGTGAGTTGTTGTTTATTTGCTAATAATTGTTTATAGCCTGTCTATGTGCCGAGAAAGGGGTGATGATCGTTTCGGTGCAGCTATGGATAGGATAACTGAGGTTATGGCCAGTCAGGCACAGTTGCTAGCAAGGCAGGTTGCCCAAGCTCAGACTTTGTAGGCACAATTACTGAACGTATAGGGTGGATACCATGGGTGTAGTACACTGAAGGAGTTCTTAGGGTACTATCCACTGAGGTTTCAGGGGGAACCAGATGATCGAAAAGCTGAGGCATGGATTAGTAAAGTGGAGAAAATATTTGACCCTATGGATTATATTGATGAAAGAAAGGTTACCTTTGCCGTTTATTTGTTTGATGATGAGACAGAGGAGTGGTGGCGCACGGTGAAATCTAGCTGGGAGACCCAAGGTATTTAGTATGCTTGGGATACCTTTCTGAGAGCTTTCGGGCGAAGTATGTCCCGAGGATTGCACGGGAGATGAGAGAGGCTGAGTTTCTGTCCTTAGTTCAGGGGGATGCTTCAGTGGCTCAGTATGAGGCCACATTTACTATACTATCTCGGTATGCATCGGAGTTTGTGGCTGACGAGGAGCGCAAGACTCGTAGGTTTGTGTTGGGTTTGAGGCCTGAGATTCAGGATGCGATGGCCCTGAATCAGTATGATATACTTACTGAGGCCTTTGATGCAGCTTCTAGGTTAGAGAAGAGAAAGGGGGAACATATTATGTCTAGTCAGCCTAGCAAGAGGCTGTATCAGCCGCAAGGTTAGTAGGGTATGTATAGGCCTCCCGTACAGTAGGTTGCGTACAGGCTGCCAGTTCAGCAGGGTTCTTTCAGGCCGCAGGGTTAGTAGAGTTATTATTGGCCTCAGTTTCAGCAGTGGTCTTATCAGGCTCAGTCCTAGTATAGGCCGGCCCAGTCTCAAGGTCAATATAGGCCTAGTGTTGTTAGACCTCAGCAGCAGGCTGGTACAGTTGCTTTCTCAGCTTCTGGTTCTTCTAGGGGAAGTGTTATTGCTTCGTCATCGCAGTGTAATTTCTGCAAGTGTCAGGGCTATGTGGAGGCCGACTGTAGGGCGAAGGCAGGGACTTGTTTGGGTTGCGGTAGCAATCAGCATAGGGTGAAGGATTGCCCTAGGTATTTGAGGAATGAGAGTTGGGCAGCGACTTAGGGTTATCAAGGTCGACCTACTGGTGGTGCACCTCAGCAGCAGCGGGTTCAGGCTCGGGCCTACGCAGTTGACTTGGAGGAAATGCCTGAGGAGACTGCAGTTGTGGAAGGTAACTTCCTTATACTTGATCAACTTCTTAAAGTGTTGATTGATTCTGGTGCTACGCATTCTTTTATTACTCCTGCTTGTGTGCAACGTGTTAATATGCAACCTGAAAGATTGCCTTATGTGGTTAAGATTAGTACCTCTTTGACTGATAAGTATGTGACTGACTTAGTATGTAAGGATTGTAAAATACATGTTAAGGGGTATAATTTTCCTTTGGACCTTATCTTATTTCTTATCCGAGGGTATGATGTTATCTTGGGTATGGATTGGCTTTCTATGTATGATGCCCAGTTAAATTATAAAACGAAGGTAGTACGGTTTCGGTTGCCAGATCAACCAATGGTAGAGGTACTAGGGAACCAGGGTACTAAGACGAGTTTTGTTATCTCGGCAACTAAAGGCGTTAAGTTGGTGAGTAAGGGGTGTTCGGGTTATCTAGCTTATTTGATAAACAAGCCATCTGGTAAGCTACAGTTGGAAGAAGTACCTATTATTTAGGAATATCCCAATGTATTTCCCGAGGAGTTGTCAGGGTTGCCGCCAGAGAGAGATGTGGAGTTTGTGATCAATCTTATTCCCAGTACTCAACCTACTTCTAAATCAGTGTGCCGGATGACACCAACAGAGTTGAAGAAGCTGAAAACTCAGTTGCAGGAGTTAATAGAGAAGCGTTTCATTCAGCAGAGTTCTTCACCGTGGGGAGCACCTGTTTTATTTGTGAAGAAGAAATATGGAACCTTGAGATTATGTATTGATTATCGTGGTTTGAATCAGGTGACCATCAAGAATAAATATCCTTTGCCATTGATTGATGAGTTGTTTGATCAACTTCATGGAGCCAAAATCTACTCTAAGTTTGACTTGAGGCAGGGGTATTATCAGCTTCGGATTTGTACGAAGGATGTTCCGAAGTCTCCCTTCGGGACTCGGTACAGGCATTATGAGTTTGTTGTTATGCGCTTTTGATTGACTAATGCACCGGTAACATTTATGCACCTTATGCATCAGGTTTTTCAGTCGTACTTGGACCAGTTCGTGGTGATCTTTATTGATGATATCTTGGTTTATTCTAACACTGAATCGGAGCATGAGCAACATCTACGGCTTGTCTTACAGAAGCTGCAAGAGCACCAGTTTTTTTGGAAGTTCAGCAAATGTGAATTTTGGCTACAACGCATATTTTTTCTCGGTCATGTTATCACACAGAGCGGTATTTCTGTAGATCCCACTGAAATTGAAGTGGTGATGTCTTAAAAACGTCCAGAGAATGTTTCGGAAGTTCTTAGCTTTCTTTGCTTGACGGGTTATTACCGTAGGTTTGTCAAGGACTTTTCTAAGATTGCAGGGCCACTTTCTAAGTTAACTCATAAACATACTAGCTTTGTTTGGGATGAGAAATGTGAGAGTGGGTTTCAGGAGTTGAGAAAGAGATTGACTACAGCTTCAGCACTTGCTCTACCAGAGGGGACCGATAATATGGTCATTTACAGTGATGTATCCAAGGAGGGCTTGGGATGTGTTCTTATGCAGAATGGCTGAGTTATTGCCTATGCTTCCAGGAAGTTGAAGCCTTATGCGGTAAATTATCCGACTCATGATCTTGAGTTGGCAGCAGTGGTTTTCGCACTGAAAAAGTGGCATCATTATCTGTGGGGCAGTAAGTTCGAGATTTTCACTGATCATAAAAGTCTGAAGTACCTGTTCTCACAGAAGGAGTTGAATATGCGTCAAAGGAGGTGGATGGAACTTCTTGGACATTATAATTGTTCTATCAGTTATCTGCCTGGGAAGGCAAATGTTGTGGCAGACGCTCTTAGCCGTAAGACGAGTGTTTCTTGTTTGGCTGTCAAGAAGTGGGAGGTTCTTGAGGAATTCACTTATTGGAGACCGGAGTTGACTCAGGTTGGGGTGATGTGTTCACATCTCCGTATTCTGCCTTTATTGTTGTCTCAGATCATAGAAGCTCAACAACTTGATGTTAAACTTCAAAAGATCAAGGATTAGATCACGGATGATCAAACTAACTTCAAAGTGCACGAGGATTGTATTCTTCGATTTTGGAATAGGGTTTGTGTTCCCAATGAACCTTTGAGGTGAGGTATTCTGGATGAGGCTCATAATTGTAAGTACACCATTCATCCTAGTGGAAACAAGATGTATCAGGATTTGAAGCAACATTATTGGTGGAATAATATGAAGAGGGAAGTTGCTCAGTTTGTATCTAGAAGTTTGACTTGTTTGTGAGTGAAAGCCGAGCATCAACAACCTGCAGGTTTGCTTCAGCCGTTGGCTATACCACAGTGAAAATGGGAGCATATTACGGTGGACTTCGTCACTGGTCTGCCTAGAACACCGAGAGGTAATGATGCAGTTCGGGTTGTCGTGGATTGTTTAACGAATTTAGCTCACTTTATTTTGATGCGGATGGGAGATAAAGTTGCAAAGTTGACGGATCTTTATTTGGATCAGATTGTCAGACTTCACGGGATGCCATCTAGTATTGTCTTAGATCAAGATCCTCGATTTACTTCTCGTTTGTGGGAGAAACTTCAGGAGACTTTGGGTACTAAGTTGAATTTCAATAAAGCGTATCATCCACAGACTGACGGTTAGTTTGAGAGGACTATTCAGATTCTGGAAGATATGCTCAGGGCTTGTGTTATGGACTTCGGGAAGAATTGGGAGAAACATCTACCACTTGCCGAGTTTGCCTATAACAATAGTTATCAAGCTACTATTGGGATGGCACCTTTTGCAGCTCTTTACGATCGTAAGTGTCGTTCACCTTTGTATTGGGATGAAGTAGGGGAGATGAAGACTATTGATCTGCCTATTATGCCAGAGCTTCTAGAGAAGATTGAGAATGTTCAGTTGATCAGGCAGAGAATGCTTACGGTGCAGAGTAGATTCAAGAATTATGCTGATAAGCATCGTCGGGACTTGGAGTTTGCAGTCGGGGATCGGGTTTTCTTGAGATTGTCTCATCGTAAGGGGTTTGCTCGTTATGGTAAAGGTGGTAAGATAAGTCCAAGGTTTGTAGGGTCGTTTGAGATTACTGGTAAAGTTGGCAAGTTAGCATATCGGTTGGCTTTACCAGAGAATTTCTCTAATGTTCATGATGTATTTCACGTGTCTAATTTGCAGAAATATAATCCGGATCCTTGTCATATTCTCGAGCCAGAGCCGTTACAGCTTCATGATAATCTGACTTATGACGAGCAGCCAATTTGTATTCTTGATCAGATGGAACGAGAGTTGAGGTCGAAGAAGATTCCGATGGTTAAGGTGTTGTGGAAGCATCACGGTATTGAGGAGGTTACTTGGGAGATGCGAGATTAGATGCAGCAGCAGTACCCGGATCTTTTCCGTTTATCAAGTAAGAATTTCGAGGATGAAATTTCTTTAACGCGGGGGGGAGGGGGGGAGAGGGGGGAGAATGTGAAACCCCACATTTCTATCTTACCTCGATTTGCGTGTTTTACCTCGTTTTGCGTGAATTGACATGTTTATGTGTTATATGACTTAGAATGTGTTAAATATGTGATTAATACTCCTAATACATGCTAAGTGTGCATTCATGAAATTTTCATCAAAAACGAAATCAAAAATTTTTTCGTCGATTTTAGTGAATAGTATTTTGAGCACCTGTCCGCTAAAATTTTTACAGGGGTGTTTTAAATGTTTTAAAACCTAGTCTTCGGGTATTAGTAGACCCGTGTTTGATTAAAACGGATTTGGAATCGGATTTGGAATTTTAAAGGTTTTTATACTTTCTTTTGCAAGAAAATGAGTTTTAAGCCGACTCGGGTAAAACTGTTTTAATGTAACACTCTTTGTCACCAAAAATATATTTTCTAGAATTAATTTAGTTGTCAATTTAATAGTTGAGCAAGAAATAGACATTAAAGAATTAAAAGACTAAAAATGAATTAAAAGACTAAATAAACTACTTTGACTTTCTTTTAATTCATTTGACCTATACTTATATTGCATCAACACACACTTGCAAAGCACAAAACACACCCATTTTACACCTACATGGCTGAGAGCCATTAGAGAGAAAAGCCAAGGTTTTCTTCAAGTTTTCAAAGGCAAAATTTCATTAGAAGTTGTATTTCAAGGCCAATTTCCATCAACCAAAGCTTGATTCCACCTCTTGAGCATCCATTGTGCATATTTGTAGCTTCAAAACACATCAAAGGTGAGAGAAAAATTCTAGATCTCAAAAGTCATCTTTTGTATTTTTGCGTATAATTGAATATTGAATCGTTAGAATGTTAATTTGAAGTTATGTTATTGCTCAGTGCATGCTAAGGATCGATTATATATATTCTTATGAGATTTGAACCGTTGTAGCATAAATTTTTATTTTCGGGGATTTAAAGTTGATAGTTTGCCCAATTGTTGAATATTTTGAGTTGTAGTGGTTGGAATCGATTGCCGTCGATTTCTAAAAGTTTGTTAATTACGTGGTAGCGCTGTTGTAATGCCGAATTTTTGATTGCGATATTGGTGTAAAAATCCAAAAATTTCAGCCTAGGTGCATTGAGATTTTAGGGTTGTTGGTCTTGATTTGGATGTGTTTTGGTTGGTTTTCGAGAGGGATAATGTAGTTGATTGAATGGGTGAGTGATAGAAATAGGTTTAGAGTTGTTTGGATTAGTAGAATGTAAGATATGATTATTTGAAGTTTAGGTTGTCTTTCTTTAAAGTATTGAATTAGGCCTTTAGTTGATTGGGTGGTGTTTGAGTGATTGAATTGTGAGTTGTTAATGGTTAGACTAGGGTTTGATTGTGTGTTTAATGCATGTTAAGTTGGATGGCCTACTTTGTCATCTAACTTAGTTGTTTATTGTTTAATTGATTATTTGATGTTATATTGATGAAAAGATGACTATTGAATTATTATTGATGAATCGGGAGATAGTCAACATGAAAGGTTGTCCTCCTGTGATGTGAATGCTTATTTTATTGTTGAGTCTTTGTATGTGTGTGCCACCTCTCGAGCAGCATCGGGCTGCCGGGTTGATAACGGCATGACTACCAGAGGCTACCCTCATCTCGCATGTGCGGAGATGCCATGGAGGGCAGGGCTAGTGAGGTACCTCGGGTGTGTGTGTCATGGGGGTGATAAGAAGTTGGTTGAGATCGTGATGGCATTTGGAGCTACACCAAATAGAGTATCCTTTATTGATTGGTCATTATAGTTATGTATTTATATTGTTATTGATGTTTTATTGTTTGTTTACTGCTCAAAGGATCATTTCCAAGGAGTATAGTAAATACTGTTAAAGATCTATCGGATCCTCACTGGGCTTGTTTTATATAAGTCCACTCTCAATTATTGCATGCATGTAGGTGTTACTGATTCTGACTACGGGTACGTGCCTTTTGAAGAGGAAAATGTGCCTTTCGTGGATGAGTCTTATCTGCAGGAGTCATTGCCATGATATTGTTTGTAGTTGATGTATTATGATGTATTATAAACTTACTTTAACTTAAAGACTTATGTATGATGGTTTAGTAGTCTTCTTTTGATCATGTTTAGATTACTAAGTTGGGTTATAATCTATTTTGAAATGTATGTATAGTTTATGTATGAAGTTGGAACGGAGGCGTATAACTATGAATGGCTTGCTGAAGGAATGATTATTGTATAATATGGTTATGTTGTATGTTGTTAATTTAATTGAGGAGCTAATTATTGAATGGTTTGTGGAATTACTTCTATGATATTCTGAGATGTTGGTTTAGAGCTTCAGTGTCTTAATTATTGTCATTATATTGCCGAAATTTCGTTACGTCCTGACTGATTGTAGATGGGGTCGAGTTGGGGCGTGACAGTGTCGGTTAAGGCTAGTTTCGAAAGAGATATATGTGGAGCGGTTCCAGTCCCTCTTTGGAGGGACTTATGCCAACTTCGGTCAACAGAGTTACCCTCCATTCAGCCATGTAAAACACCATTTCGTATACCCCTAATTCTTATTGCAAAAAGGGTATCCAGTCAATGTCAACGGGTTCGGGAGAATAGGAAATACAATACCAATAAGTGGATGAGTGGATGCAAGAAATCTTTTTCAATTTATCTCGAGGTCACCAAGGTCAGTCGAGAGGGGGATCAAAGGTACCATAAAATGAATTTTTTGACAACTGCTTTCCCAAGGCTTAACCGTTCCATGGGGTTATGAAAGAAAGCTTCGATCTTCCTCCTTTGTCCGATGAATGCGCTTATTCATGGATTATGGCTTCCTTCCAATAGAGCTACAAAGAAAGGCTTTTCGTGGGCTTATTCAGAGCTACCTTTTCGAGGAAAGCTCTAACTTTAGGCGTTAGGCAGAGACAAGAGTTTAGATCCTAGGTATGGTATTCCAGCCACTAAGGTCTCGCTCTGACTTGCTCATGAAAAAGAATTCTCGATCGAGAACTAGTACAAGGGTCGAGTGACAAACTATTGGGCTTATGTTGGCAGGCTATCTGAATCTGACTTAGATAAGGAAGAGAAACGTAGGCAAAAGTGAAAGGTTGGGCCTGATGTTACAACTCAATCTCATACCTTCCTTCTTGAAACAAGTTCCGATAGAGCTTTCCCAGGACTGAAAGCTGCCTAAACTGGATCAAAGATACCCACGTTCCCAGAAGTAGTTGCAAGAACAGGAACGCCAGTGCTTATGGTTGAGTGAACAAGGCTTGTTCTCAAAGAAAGAAATTGTAAGGCATTTACCTACCTTAGATAGATGCCAGGATAAGGATTCGCAGGGGATATTGAATGAAAAGAGAAAGCAGGACAGCCAAGTAAGTCACGAAGAGGCTCTAATAAGGTTTAGGCTTGAGGTTCACATAGCCTATATAAGTATCCCAAGTTGTTGGAATAGACAAAAGGATCCACAAGCCAACTCGTAATAGAATCCGATGCTTTGAGAGAAGGGTGTGAGGGAGAAGACTGTAGCACCCCGATCCCTCTCGAGACCGGAAGTTCTATCAATCAATCTAAACACAACCCAAATCCAAACCCGGGCATAATTTTCAGGGAAAACGGACGGAGTCTCCCCTGTTTCTAGGCGAAGTGTAAAACCTGCGACAGCAAATAAGTGGACCAATACCATGTCCAAACATTCAACCACCCTAAGGCCATCCGAGCCTCGGTTCTCAACAATTAAACTCAGCAAGTATACATACATTTTCAATTCAAAAGCTGACCTATCTCTTTTCATCTTTGACAATAATATTTATGCTAGGCAATTAACTACACTAACCCATTACATAAATTAGACTATCATACCATTCTAACTCTTTTCCTTTGGCCATTACAAACATTCATTAAGGTTAAACTATTCTATCTGAATACATAAGCTAGCTTTTCATTCTACCTCAATTATCTATTTAAATTTAAATTACATTTCCTTTTGACATTAAATACATACAATACATAAAAGCATACATATTTACAACTTCGACAACTCAAGCCACATAGGCACGCATGACAACTCTTCAAGCACGAACTTTCACGAAATCACGAACTTTCCAGCTAACATGGCATTTTCTGAAATGTGGTGGTGAGGAGTGAGTATACACAACACGTATACTCAGTGAGGGCGAGACAAATATCGAATTAGAGAGAAAGAAATTCGTGCAATGCAAATAATCCAGTTAAGCAATATATCCGATAAGTAAGCAATCAAGACAAACAATCAATACAATAAGCAATTATCGAAAGCATTAACACAACCATTCAAAGTTATACCACACACTGAAGGCTATGGTTCACTCATACGAGCAATGTACCAGTTCACGAGCGATACATCAATCTCGAGCTTGATGTTGACAACGATGACAATAAGCGCGCAACCACCTTATAACTTCAGTTTGGAATACCCCGGAAGTATCCATCAATTCTACGACCCAAATCTCCCTGGGAGGCAACCCAAGCGAGAAAAAGGAATAGGACACGGAGCTAGAGCAACCAACACTGGCAACCCGAGGCTACCTAGAGAGGTCCATCACTCATGCGCCTGACACTATGCAATGCAAGACTCGATACAAGGCGATAAACGAGCGATAGCACAACAATACAGATTAGATGCGATAAACAAGATATCAAGCAATATCAACAATTGATAAACATTTCAACCAACAATCAACTCTAACAAGCGTAATAAGCATTAACAAGCATTAACAAACATTCTACAAGCAAAACTCTACGAAAACCAACAAAACACAAAACGACCCCAACTTACCAAACGCTACTACTTTCAAACGAGCCACGAGTTTTGGAAACCGACTTCACCAATCCTCCTAGGTCACCATAAGGCACGTCTAAAGACCCCGAAACCCTACTATACCCTAGAATTCACACAAAGCTCCGATTTCCCCCTTTGCTCGTTTGAACTACAACTACCTCAACCGATTACCCAACCAATGTCACAACTACACCAAAAGTGCTTCCATGACGTACCTCGACAATGCCCTCACACAAATCAAGAAAATTCCAAACTCGACCGAAATGACCCCAACTTTCACTAATGCATTTTTCTCATTTTTCCATTACGCAACCTAAACAAACCATGCATTTAGGCATTCTAGCATACCTAGCACCTTTTCACATCAACAGAAAGCATAACATTACAACTTTATCGAAACGAGGTTTTACTATTCATAGTTTACTATTTAACTAACATTTTAAATTACAATCTCAAGATTTAACCGCAGGAAATGTTACAAAGCTATAAATACATGTTCTACAATTGCTAGGGAACATTCTTTAAGCCTTAAAATGATTAAAATAACAATATACGGATAAAATCCAAAAATCAAAGTTAATACACAAAATATTCAAATGCGCAAATAAACATGAAACCCTCACCTTAGATGCTCCTAGACGCTAGGAAAACCTTGTAGGATTCCTCGGAAACCACCCCGTGCAAGCTCACGTGAAGAATCGAAGATTTGAAGTTGAAATTTCTTTTTTTCTTTCTCCTTCTATTTTCGGCCCTAGCTTTTCTGTTTTTCCAGATTTTTGCTTGTTTTATTTTGTATCTGTTGTGCTTATAAGGTGACACAAGGTCAAATGGTCAAAGCCCTCTTGGTCAATGCTAACTAAACATGGTCAAAGTAGTTCATTTTGTACATTTTAAGGCTAAAACAACTAACATAAATCCAATTCCAGTTAATAACAACTACAATACTAAAATTAAAACACTAAACACTAGTTTTCACAATTTGCTGGGGACTAGAAATCATTTCCTAACTATCTCTCTCGATATGCTATGCACTTTGCGACAATAAAAGAATAACAATTAAATCTCAAAGAATTTAAGAAATATATCATTTTTGAAAAGCATCATAGTTTAAAATTTACTCCGACTCGGAGCTACTTTTCATTTAATTGAAATCCAAGCATTTAAGTGCAAGAAAATAAAACTGATTGACATAAATATGAAAATAAAGCCACAAATGAATGTTTAACTAAAAATAAACACATAATTCAATGCTAACATTTATGATAACACTTAATTAAATGCAATTAAATGTCCTTAAATGCATGCCAAGTTCGGGTTATCACAAAGACGATCTTAGAATCGAGCATCCGAAGAAGCTAAGCTCATGCCATCAAATGGAGGACCCTTGTTAAACATTTTTTACTTATCAATATTCTTTACCTAACCTAAGGACTCTTTTGAGGAGAAATCGATTGGGAAAGAAAAGCTTGCTTCAGGCATTTGATACAGGGATGTCTGCGCCCGGATAAGCCTTCTACTCTTTTACAAGTACTTTTGCCGTCGCTAGTCTTTATTTCTGGAGGAAAGGGCAAAAAGATCATAAGCTAATCCTTGTTCAGGAAAGGCGTATTAGAAAGGATGTCCCCCCGTAAGAGCTTCAGAGGGAAGGTATACACCTTACTTGACTAGAAGAGGAGCTATCCAATCCGAAATGGTCCTAACAAGGTCAGGGAGTTTTGTCCGTCTACTTTTTAATATGTGTGATAACCCGAACCCGACATGCATTTAATAGCATTTAACTGCATTTAATTAAGTGTTTAATTAGTTAATCATCCATTTTGCACTATTTTGATATTTCTTTTAGAAGCATTCAATAATTTTTATATTGATTAATTAAAAGATTATCACCTATTTTTATTATTTATAGAAATTGGATTTACTTTTTTGTATTTAATTAAGTGTCATCTTAAATGTTAGTATTTAATTGCATTTGATTACGTGTTTATATTAACTTGTTCATTCGTATCCTAGCATTAATTTCATAATTCTTTAAAATATTCTAGAAATAGTTAAATTATTTATTTTTAAATGAAAATTGATTATTTTGATTATTTTAATAATCGATTTTATTTTCTTGTATTAAATTACTCGGTTTTCAATTAAATGAGAAAAGTAACTCCGAGCCGGAGTGAATTATAAACTATTCTATTATTCTACCTTTCAAAAAAAAATTAACGTTTTATATTTTTGCTTTTCATCTTATTAGCGATCATTTATTGACCGTTCGATCGTAGCATTTCGAAAATGAAAGTGAGAAGACTATTTCTTGGATTTCGTGAATAGCGTTTCTAGTTTAATTTAGCTAGTTTTAGTTGATTTCCATCTAATTGCATTGTTTTAACTTGAGCTAGACCAAATGATAACCAAAATAGCCTTAGTTGACCAATTTAACTTGAATTATGACTTTGCTAAATGACCATTTTGCCCTTGAGCTTTGCCAACTTTTTAAATATCCAAAAAATTAACAAAATAATCATAAAAACAAAACCAAAATACCACCCAAGTCCCCCCCCCCCCCGCCCCATGGCCGAAACTCCCCAAGAGGAAAAAAAAAGATTTTGCTTCCATTTTCTTGTGCAATCATGCGTGGAATCAAGCAAGGATCGTGGCTAAGGTTCTTGCAGGTCTTGGTCTTCAATCTCTGTGAGGGTTTTCACGTTTTTGTGAATATTTTGTGAAATTTGATTATTGTTTCAAATTTTTAGATTTGATATATATTGTGTTATAATGCCCATAATTGTTTGATATAGTTTCCTTTGAGTTCGTAGAGCATTGCTTGTTAGTTATTTAGCGATTTTTATGGCTAGAAATGCAAATTTGAAATTAGGGAAGAATAATAAGTAGTGATTTTGAATAGTAAAACCCTAGAATTTCAAATTTTGATCCGAATTGCGATTTCTTGATTTGGATAGGTGCCATTAGTGATAGAAAGATAAAATGTGCAATAAAAATGTGCAAGAAACGTAAAGAGGCCGTTTGACCAAGTGTTGACCGTGCTCGAATTGAGTTAGGGGTTTTGCTATTGAGTGCATGGAAGCACTTTTGGCGCTGTTGTGGCGTTGATTGAGCGACTGGTTAGCATAGCTGTAGTTCAAACGCAGTAGGTGAACTTTCGGGCTTCGTGTGAGAAAGTGAAGTTTCGTGATACAGAAACGTGCCTTGTACTACCTAAGTGAATGTAGTGAAATCGGTTTCCTAATCCTGTAGCTGGTTTCCTCGTAATTGCCTTTGGAAGTTAGAGATTGAATAGTGATATTTGTCGTTTTCGTGTTTGAACTGCTATTACTGGTTTGATAGATGTTATTGTTGATATTAATGATAATCATGCTTGAAAAGTTAATTGATTGCTATTATTGATTGTAAATGCTCGAAATCTCGTTTATCGTCACTAATCTGCACTGTCGTGCTATCGCTCGTTTATTGCTTGTATCTCGTATTGCATTGCATAGTGTCAGGCGCGTGAGTGATGGGCCTCTCTGGGCAGTCTCGGGCTGCCAGGGTTGGGTTGCTCTAGCTCCGTGTCCTATTCCCATTCTCGCTAGGGATGCTGCCTAGGGAGATTTGGGTCGTAGATGTGTCGGGGTACATCTGGAGTACACCCAGTAGATGTTATAAGGTGGTTGCGTGCTTATTGTCATCGTTGTCAACATCAAGCTCGAGATTGATGTAATGCTCGTGGAATCGAATTGCATGGTACAATCCTCGTATGAGTGAACCATAGCCTTCAGAGTGTGGTATAGCTTTGAATGGTTGTGTTAATGCTTTTATTAATTGCTTATTGTATTGATTGTTTATATTGATTGCTTACTTGTCAGTTATATTGCCTAACTGCCTTATTTGCATTGCACGACTTTCTTTCTCTCCACCTCGATATCTGTCTCGCCGTCACTGAGTATACGTGTTGTGTATACTCACTCCTCACCACCACATTTCAGGAAATGCCATGTTAGATGGAAGTTCGTGGTTACGTGAAAGATCGTGCTTGAAGAGTTGTCTTGCGTGTTATGTGGCTGAGTTGTAGAAAGATGCAAAGATGTAAGTTTTCATGTATTGTTTGTATTTAGTGTTAAAGGTTATGTAATTAACTTAACAAGGTTTATTAGAATGGTATGATAGTCTATTTTATGCAAGAGGTTAGTATAGTTTAATTGCCAAGCATGAATGTACTTGTCAAAGATGAGAAGAGATAGGATAGTTTTTTCAACTGGAAATGTATATATACTTGTTGTGTTTAATTGTGGAGAAACAAGGCTCGGATGGCCTTGAGGTGTTTGTATGGTTGGACATGGTGCTGGTCCACTTATATGATGTCACAGGTTTGCATTTTGCCTACAAACAGGGGAGACTCCGTCCGTCTTTCCCTCAAAATTATGCCCGGGTTTGGAATTGGGTTGTGATTAGATTGATTGATAGAACTCCCATTCTCGAGAGGGATCGGGGTGTTACAAGTGGTATCAGAGCTTGTTTAGCTCATAAGCCAGGACAGGGTCCTCGGTCTGGTGGGTAGTGATCCTTGAATGTGTGCTTGTTAAGTGTGTTTTATAAGTGTGTGCCTGTATGTGAGATTGTGTGTCTTGAATTGAATGTGTATATCTATGTGATATAGTTCTGTGATATGTGTTAAATGTGTGTTACGTGAAGTGAAGTGTCTAGTTGTGTAATGAATTGACCTATTGAATTGACCTCGTGAATTGTTAGTTGCTTGAATTGTTGCTTGTAATATGTGTAATTGAATGTCTTGGATTGAGTTGTGTTGTGATTGACTTGATTGACGTGCTTGAATGACTCTGATGATTAAACTGTTTTATAAATTCTTTTATAAACTTGCTTGCATAATAGTTTAAGGCATGTATGTATAAATGTGATATCTTGGCATTCATACATGTCCCGTTGAAATGGTAAGAAAGACTTCTTCCACCCCTGAAGAGAAGTGGTTAGTAGCAGGCTCTCCAAGTTATATGGATTGACGGGAATGAGCAGTATTTGACTAGCCTTTATTTGGGAGTTGGTGTTTGTTTTAGGAGCTCGGTTATTGGCGAATCTCTAAGGTCTTCCTCTGTGCTTAACAGTTGTGAAAGAGTGGCTTTCTTTTGGGGTTCTATTTGGTTGTTCTCTGGAGCATTCTTTGGTTTTCTTATTGGGTATTCTTTGGAAACTTCTGTTGGCACTTCTTGGTAGACTTGGTTGTTGGGGTTTCAATCGGACTTACTGCATGGTATTATCTATGGTATATGTGTCTCGGTCTTTATTGGTGTGTTACTGGCATCCTTGATTGGAAATTCTTCAATGGCATTCTATAGAATTCTTAGTGGCCATTTATCTAGTACTTACTTATTGGGCAACCCTTGCTACTTCTTATTGGTGCATTGTTGCGGGTATTTTCTTCAGTGTTCCTCAGTAGGTTTGGTATTTGGAATTCCTATCATACTTATTGTATAGTACTACTTACGGTATTCTTTGGAATTCTTAGTAGGCATTCTACTAGTATTTTCCTTGATGGCACTTATTGGAAGTTTTACACTTGGAATCTTGTTCAGACTTATTATCTCATATTGCTTACGGTATGCTGTGGAATACTTTGGGCTTTCTTGGTGGTAAGTTGTATAAAGTTTGCACTCGGCAAATGGCGATGAGGTCTTGAAGTTTGGTCTTATATGTGCTACATCTACTCTGGCTATTCTTTGACTTCTATATTTGGTACTTGTTGAACTTCTACTGGCGATTCGTACGTGGGGTATTTCCTTGGCATTCTTCTTGTCATTAATATATGATGTTAATTTTATCTACAGTATCTCTACTTCAGTCATTAGTTGGTATTTTCTCGGCATTCTTGGTTGCGATTTCTATTTGAGATTTTCCTACAAGTATCTTATTCAGTGTCTTGCTCAGCAACCAATGAAGAGTGGCCAGAGTTGGATTTCAGATGATGTTGAGTTTTATCGGAAGAAGAATTGCGAGGACGCAATTGTTTTAAGAGGGGAAGGATGTGATAACCCGAACCTGGCATACATTTAATAGCATTTAACTTCATTTAATTAAGTGTTTAATTATTTAATCATCCATTTTGCACTATTTTGATATTTCTTTTAGAAGCATTCAATAATTTTTATATTGATTAATTAAAAGATTATCACCTATTTTTATTATTTATAGAAATTGGATTTACTTTTTTGTATTTAATTAAGTGTCATCTTAAATGTTAGTATTTAATTGCATTTGATTACGTGTTTATATTAACTTGTTCATTCGTATCCTAGCATTAATTTTATAATTCTTTAAAATATTCTAGAAATAGTTAAATTATTTATTTTTAAATGAAAATTGATTATTTTGATTATTTTAATAATCAGTTTTATTTTCTTGTATTAAATTACTCGGTTTTCAATTAAATGAGAAAAGTAACTCCGAGCCGGAGTGAATTATAAACTATTCTATGATAACCAAAATAGCCTTAGTTGACCAATTTAACTTGAATTTTGACTTTGCTAAATGACCATTTTGCCCTTGAGCTTTGTCAAATTTTTAAATAGCCAAAAAATTAACAAAATAATCATAAAAACAAAACCAAAATACCACCCAAGTCCTCCCCCCCATGGCCAAAACTCCCCAAGAGGGAAAAAAAAGATATTGCTTCCATTTTCTGGTGCAATCATGCGTGGAATCGAGCAAGGATCGTGGCTAAGGTTCTTGCGGGTCTTGGTCTTCAATCTCTGTGAGGGTTTTCACGTTTTTGTGCATATTTTGTGAAATTTGATTATTGTTTCAAATTTTTAGATTTGATATATATTGTGTTATAATGCCCATAATTGCTTGATATAGCTTCCTTTAAGTTCGTAGAGTATTGCTTGTTAGTTATTTAGCGATTTTTACGGCTAGAAACGCAAATTTGAAATTGGGGAAGAATAATAAATAGTTATTTTGAATAGTAAAACCCTAGAATTTTGGATTTTGATCTTAATTGTGATTTCTTGATTTGGATAGGTGCCATTAGTGATAGAAAGATAAAATGTGCAATAAAAACGGACCGGTCTTTGTTAAAATTGGAAATTAGACAAAGAAACATAAAGGGGTTGTTTGACCAAGTGTTGACCATGATGGAATTGAGTTGGGGGTTTTGCTATTGAGTGCATGGAAGCACTTTTGGCGTTGTTGTGGCGTTGATTGAGCGACTGGTTAGCATAGCTGTAGTTCAAACGCAGTAGGTGGACTTTCGGGCTTCGTGTGAGAAATTGAAGTTTCGTGATATAAAAACGTGCCTTGTAGTACCTAAGTGAATGTAGTGAAATCGGTTTCCTAATCCTGTAGCTCGTTTGCTCGTAATTGCCTTTGGAAGTTAGAGATTGAATAGTGATATTTGTCGTTTTCGTGTTTGAACTGTTATTAGTGGTTTGATAGATGTTATTGTTGATATTAATGATAATCATGCTTGAAATGTTAATTGATTGTTATTATTGATTGTAAATGCTTGATATCTCATTTATCGTCACTAATCTGCACTTTCGTGCTATCGCTTGTTTATTGCTTGTATCTCGTATTGATTGCATAGTGTCAGGCGCGTGAGTGATGGGCCTCTCTGGGCAGTCTCGGGCTGCCAGGGTTGGGTTGCTCTAGCTCCGTGTCCTATTCCCATTCTCGCTAGGGATGCCGCCCTGGGAGATTTGGGTCGTAGATATGTCGGGGTACATCCGGAGTACACCCAGTGGATGTTATAAGGTGGTTGCGCGCTTATTGTCATCGTTGTCAACATCAAGCTCGAGATTGATGTAATGCTCGTGGAATTGAATCGCATGGTACATTGCTCGTATGAGTGAACCATAGCCTTCAGAGTGTGGTATAGCTTTGAATGGTTGTGTTAATGCTTTTATTAATTGCTTATTGTATTGATTGTTTATATTGATTGCTTACTTGTCAGTTATATTGCTTAACTGCCTTATTTGCATTGCATGACATTCTTTCTCTCCACCTCGATATCTGTCTCGAGTTGTCTTGCATGTTATGTGGCTGAGTTGTAGAAAAATCCAAAGATGTATGTTTTCATGTATTGTTTGTATTTAGTGTTAAAGGTTATGTAATTAACTTAACTAGGTTTATTAGAATGGTATGATAGTCTATTTTATGCAATAGGTTAGTATAGTTTAATTGCCAAGCATGAATGTACTTGTCAAAGATGAGAAAAGATAGGATTGTTTTTTCAACTGGAAATGTATATATACTTGTTGTGTTTAATTGTTGAGAAACAAGGCTCGGATGGCCTTGAGGTGTCTGTATGGTTGGACACGGTGCTGGTCCACTTATATGCTATCACAGGTTTGCATTTTGCCAATAAACAGGGGAGACTCCGTCTGTCTTTCCCTAAAAATTATGCCCGGGTTTGGAATTGGGTTGTGATTAGATTGATTGATAGAACTCCCGGTCTCGAGAGGGATCGGGGTGTTGCAATATGGAACTGGGATTGAGACTTTCACTTTCATGCTAGGAGTTGAAGATGGAGCTATCTAAGTTGTTCCTCCAAGAGCAGTCCAATCTTAATGAGAAAGAAAGTCAGTAGCTCCTCGAATTCCCGAGGCCGACTCGTAACACCTTCTACTTACTATGAACTAGGATCTGGTCATAACATAAATTGAAAGATGCCAGAAAAGCACATTTAACACGGTTCATCAGGTTGTTTAGAGGCTCCTTCCTATACCGCCTACCACCCTGCTTCAACAAATCAGTTGTCATTAAGCACTTTTTTCTCTTAACGAGAAACAAATGGCTTTTGTGTTTGTGATCCTGTGTTAAAAGCTTACTAAATGCGTGTTAAAAGCTATCACCCCTATTAAGTTTGTTGCTAGTTTCGGAATGCACGACTTCGTATGCTCTAAACTCATATCTGGATTGGCTTTCTTCTTTGTTATATAATAAGAGGTGTACAGTGTCCAAGTAAAAAAATTTTGGGCTTCATTTCAGCCGGTCATAGGCGGCCACTCTATCTGTTACTTTCTTTCATTTAGTTAGGCATGGTAATGAATCTCGCTCAAAATAGACTCTTGGTTCACCTACTCAATTGGAATGACTCTTACCCTTACTTATCTCTTTACTCAGAGAAGTCCCTCTCGGAGCTATTTACTAGCGCTGTCTTATTTCTCCTTACTTTGGGAATGAAGTCGTAAGCCGAACAGAATACGAACTTGCTTGCTCTATTTGATTCAGGACTTCTTGCTACTATGTCTCTTTCGAATTCGATTCCTAATAAAAGAAAAAGATTGAAGGCCTAGCTATTCTGATTGAGAATATGGAAGATGATATGAAATAGAAGAAAGAAGGTGAGTTCGAACTCTAACTCAAGAGCCCTTACTCAAGAGGGTTTCTCTTCCTTTTATTGTCAGAAGTCAAATGGTTAAGTCCAGTTGGGGCAACTGGGCCAGACGACATTGATAGCGGAGTTTCTGTGGCATGGTACTAAACTTTTTGTCTAGGTTTTGGGCAGACGTACTCAATTAGTACAAATAGAAAGGCTCGTACAGTAAGTGATGACACTAGCAAGTAAACTGCAAAAAGGATCTTGCTTGGAATAATATAAGCGGATGAATTAGTTAGAATTTGCTCAGATGTGACTTCTTTGCTCAGTTTCGGTTGCTTGACTCAATAATGGCCCTTCAAAGTCATTGAATCCGTATTTATGTGAGAGCGATAGAACTCTTTTTTTGACCTCCGTCACCTCTAAAACTCGGCAAAGCAGCTTACCTTTCTTTCAATGTTTTAAGATGGAAGTTGGTCGAGTGCTGTCCTAGGGGGAGTCCAGACGGACTTGATTGCTTATTTCATTCCATCTCTGCTCCTGGAAACAAATCAAGATCGAGGATCTTAAAAAGACAGAGTCAACCAATAGATCAAAGAGTCACAAACCTTTCTGCCACCAAATCTATGAATCTTGTCCCCCTTTTATGGCTTTAGCGTACTTCTTGTTACCTTGTTACTATAAAAATTGCGTGCGTATAGAATGGGATCAAGACCAGTATGTCGGCTCTCTCCCGAGTATCATTAGTAGGTCCACATACTTTTTTGATAAAAAATAAAGGATAGGTCCGGCGACCCCTAATAGAATAGAATTGGATCACTTTTCTCATGCCGTGGATGGACTCTTATTTGATGTCAATCATTCAGCTTCTTTGTTTAATGAAGGCCTATTCCCCCTGAGAGAGACCATTCATTTGTCTTAACTCGGGCTGAAAAGGTAGATTAGCCCCAAATTTCACTCTTTTTGATTTCAAGTTACTTGCGCCTATTGTTTAATGGTCCCATGGCCTTACCACTAGCTTTCCCTCTATTAAAATGTTGGGCAAGTGGCAGGGAATTACCCATATTCAGTATGAACAGAGTGGAAACTACTCATACCTTTCGGACTTTGGTATTCGCCTGTCACCCGTAATCTGAAAAGACAGACCTCAATAATGTTCGCAATTAGACATTAGATCCGGATCAAAATAATACCCGATATTAGATTCATCTACGCTGGCAAAAGCAGTTTGAGAGCAATTGTCCCATCGGCATGAAGGTTTTTTGTTTAAGACTATTTTTCGTGCCCTTACTTTGCAGTCTATCAGCTGTAACAAGGGATGTGGGAACGAGTGCTTTCTATAGGATAAGATGACTATTTATATATATAAGATAACGGTAATTAAGCTAGGGCGTTTAGCTTACTCCCAAGCACTCACGACACACTTTCAAGATTTGGCATCTCCCGCCGCTCTCCTGGTATAAGAGTTGAGCCCTCACTTCTCCCTCCCCTGACTGGATCTCCTATATGTTATATTAGAATCTATTATTTTATATGTTCAAAGCCTATTTATCGACTCAACCTAACTATCGCCCGACCAATGAAGAGTAGTTTTGGAAAACCTACCTTCTCTGGCCGATAGGAAGAAAACGCTTCGTAGTACTTCGGATGATGGCATATCTTCCTCCTGTCCGCATACTATAGTCGATCAAGCTGGGGGAAGAGAAAAGCTTGAATCCGCGGCTGCCGAAAGCAGGAAAACGTGTCAATAATCAGAGTTCATCTGGCCGGGGGGATCCTACTACCCAATAGATAGAATCCTTATATCGATGCTCACCCTCCTGGAAGTGTTTTGACATTTTTCTTATATTCCCGAGTAGATTCCCTATTTGATGTTTCTGAGGGACTTGATTCTAGTACGAACGAATATGAATGATAATGTACGTTACGTTTCAAAGATCAGGACATCATCTATATAAGCTATAGCGAAAAAGTCAAAGGGTTTGACTATCTCGTCCAAAATTCTTTACCTAGCTCTCACCTACCAATACTGCTCGCAACGAGAAGAGCTCGATTACTACGTTTTCCGCTGACCAAAATCTTGTTCTTTCTTCATCACGAGCAAAGTCATAAATAGATGGGTCCCTCTTTTAGTTGCAAAATAGAGCTCACTTCCTAACATTTCTTCAGAAATAGAATAGCGTGGTCTCTCCTATAAAATAGGGAAATACATGTTGTAGCCACTCTATTCGCTAGGAATCTCTTTTTTGCTCCTCGTACGCATCATCCTCAGTCCGGGCATTCCGACCGGCGGGATATGCATTCATAGAATCAGTTTAGCCATCTGAGGCACCTCTATTGGATGAGTTGACCTCACCTCTTTCATTCAGATGTACAGAGACAACTGGAACAGAAGCCGCACTAGAAGAGATAGTTAAGCCTATTGAATCTTGGGAATTAGCATCTGTTACCGACCCACGTTGAAAGTCAACCAATAGCTAACTACTGAGTAAGAAAGGTAGGGTAGGTACTGTGTAGGTAGAACAAAGTAAGGTCAAGAGTCGCGAGTAAACCAAGTAAGTAGTAGTAAAGCCTCGAAAGCGGAAGACCAGGAAGAGTTAGGCACCTTAGCATATCCATACCTACTATGAAGGGAAGACTTAAAACGAGAGTGGGACTTCGATCAGTAGGTTAGGGACTGGTAGAATCAATCTAGGCATCCAAGATAAGATGCAAATTGAACTAGATATCTTTGACACAGATGAAGACATGTTTAGGACGTTGATGTATGGTAGTTGTTCCCGTAGATAGGTCAATGGCAGTGCTTCCTATGATGAGTAGATCACTGAGCGCGTCGGCAGCAGCAAATGCTTCCACAAAATCCATAGTTAGTGCTTCAAAACCCCCTTCCTCAAGTTTTAGTGTAACGTTCTTGAGTTAATCAACTCCTTCGATGTATGCCCCTTCCGTATTCAAATCCCAGGCCAGCCTTAAGGGCGAGATACGCGTCCATTGAATGAGTTGACTTACTTGTTTCATATTGATTTGCAAGGGTAGCTGGACCAACGGGGGTGGCTAAAGCCATTAAATCTTGAAAATTGGCATATCATGTTATTATTAGAGTTTTGTATCAATCTCTTCTTGGAATTGACTTAGCTAAGGGGATCTACAACTGCGGAGCAAACACTTTTCCATGTTGCAAAGAAAACACTTTTTTAGTAAAGGGGATAAACGAAAGAAAAAGGCCCTTTGATAAGATATAGAAAGTAATTCAAATGTTATATATAGACCATGGTCCTATCCCTGATTTTTAATAGAAAAGGTTGACCAATATGATTAAGTTTAGTATTTATTCAAACTAACATTGGCTAAAAGTTTCATACTACATGCGGCGTGGTCTACTTCTACTTTCACTACCAAAATGAGAAAGTATGTGAGTCCATGATATAGCTCGAGGGTAGAAATAGTGCTTTGTTTTAGTGAAGGCAATTGAGCCTGTTAGCAGTCACTAGAATTCTTGCTTAGGTTAGGCAGCAAGCGTCGATCCTAGCCCGACAACAGCCCTTTTTCATCCTTTATTGGATCATTCCACAGTGCCTGTTGAAGAATGAGCCAGTGACTTATAGGCAGTGGCTTGGTTAAGGGAACCCACCGGAGTGATAGCGAAAGCGAGTCTTCATAGGGCAATTGTCACAGCTTATGGCCCCGAACTTGGGTGATCTATCCATGACCAGGATGGAGCTTGGGTAAAACTAAGTGGAGGTTCGAACCAACTGATGTTGATGAATCTACGGATGAGTTGTGGTTGGGTGTTCAATGCAGTGATAGGGAACCAATTAGGGGAGTTCATACAATGGAAAGAGATATTCATATGTTACCATTTCATGTGAGAAGACATAGTTTTAGGAAACGAGCTTACATGCAATGGTTAATTGCTTTCGTCATCATGCAGTGGCATGCCAACAAGTGGCACAAAACTTTTCTAGATATAGAGCAGGGTGTTAACTTGGGAATTCAATGGTTACATAGGTATTCTTATTTACTACCAAAGAAGGGATAAAGGTGGCAACCTGGGGATATAATGAGTGCCTTAAACATACTCGGGCCGCCCAGGAGTAGGCGATCGATGTTCTCGCTAATGGGTCCAAACAAAGGACTAGCGTCCCTTCTTGACTTTTGAGTGAGAGATCTCATGAACTCAAACAACGAGAACTCGCTCGAACTCATGCTTAGCATTTCTTTTGTGTTAGGTGTCGTTGCTTTCTGGAAAATGGTCTAACAGATTCTCTTAGAAGTTGACCCCACTTTGGTCTTACAACTTGAGAAAGTGCAAATCCTCAAGAAGGTGATACTGCATCAAGGGTGTCAATCGCTAGATGTGCTTGATGGGAGCATATGTACATGCACTGAGAATCCAGTCCATAACCAAATTGCCAAGGATTTCCAACAAAGGAGCTTGGGGCTCACAGAAGAAGCAAGAGCAAAGGCTAGAGCTAATGCTTTTGCGATCGCCCTGGCTTCTGCCCTGATGGGAATTATACTTAATGCTGTTACCACTTCTAATATAAGAGATTGAGTTGAATCGGGCAGATTGTAACAGAAACTCGTACTTTTCTAATGTTTGCTACTTCCGTAAGAGAGAAAGAACGTAGTGCGACTTGATCCCTTTTTGGGTGTACTTTTTTAGAAAGGTCGATTCCTGAACTAAAAGGTAGTTGTGGATTTATCCTTTTTCAGAATCAAATGTAGCTGAAAGGCGAGGCCCCTAGCAATAGGGGGGAAAGAAGTACGGGCAAGTAGGCTTCTTTCACTCACTTTTTTTTTGGAGAGAGCATTATGGAGCCGCAAAAGAAGCACTAAGCTATAGCAAAAGTGTCAAATGGCCAACTGTCCCCCGTAGCCGAAGATCCATTTCATAAGATGGCCCGTTTCATGCTAACTCAACTCATGACGAGCCCGATGAAACTATGAAATCTGTGAAGCTCGCTTGGCTACCTTAAGGAAGTGCTACCTTTATTCCTGCGTTTCTTCAGACCTCGTTATGAAGAAACAAAGATCGAGCGGTGAGACCCCCAGCCTAAGGCATCAGAAGTGGTAGCATTTACGCTACATTAAAAAGAGGAAGATAAGCATAATTAATAATAGCTTGCATACTCTGCGACCTCTGGCTATCCTTCCCTCGTCTATCTTAGGTATCTCATCTAATGTAGGGTTAGTCACCTCTGTTGGTTCTTCTTCTTTATCTAATAGCGTTCTGTCTTCACTAGTCTGTATCTCTTTGTTTCTTTCAGCAATCTCTCTTTCGTATATGAGCTATGAGTAGCTTTCTCGTCTGCTCGTGCGACTACGTATTTCTGTTTATAGAGTCTCTTCCTTTCCTTAGCTGGAGTAGTGAGCATCCTTAGTCTACTGAGACCGAGGGGATGGAAGAATGAGACAGATGTTGCCTTTTAGAGATCCCCTAAAGACAAAGGAGGAAAAACTTTTGGTGAGTTGCCTTTGACTAGTGTTTTGAAAAGGTAGCTTCTCAGAGTTAACTCTTTTTCTGGCTCTGTCGTGCCGTAAGCAACATATATTATGGTTAAGGTTAATGTTCATTTCTTTATTTTATTCCTTTTACCTACCTGCCTCCTCATCCTTTGATTTCCTGTCTAGCCACTCATTTCTTGAGTATTCGAGGTGGGCTCTTGTCCTTCGGCAGCGCCTTACGTGACATTCATTCTTATCCTTATTTCTTTGTATTAGTTATCTGGAAGAACTTCTCGCAATAGATAAAAACTTCTTTAGAAAAGGAAGCCTAACATAGTTAATGAGGAAGGGGTATGCATCGTCTAATAAGAGAAAGGCTACACATGAATGCACGGAATCCACAATTGGGATAGGATGGATGAAGCCAATGATGTCCCCAAAAGGGCTCTTGAAGGCCCCATATAAGGTTTAGCTTAGCCCCCGATTACTCTTAGCATGGATGAGGAAAGGAAAAATGCAAATGGCACATTTCTCAAATGCACATGACAAGAATGCGCTCTTAGTAGGATACAAGAAGGAGCTTACTTACTTTCCTCGCTACTCCGTCAAATAGGCTTAAGGCCTTACTCTATAGGAGGAATCTGAAAGAACCAATCATCTGGAAGGATATTGAATATAAAAAATGGAATCTTCCTTTATCGACACGACTGCAAGAGCAGAGTAGGGGAAGGTGTGACATTCCGAACCCAGCACTTCATTAATTGCATTCATTAAATGGTTAACTTATATGTAACTTAGCTAATTACTTCATTTTTTCATACTTTCATAAATTCAACTGTTTCTTTTCATGCATTTTATATTTTTATAAAATACTATATATTTTTAGGGGACTATAGCCCCTGACCGTGCGTGCATTTCATATCGGGATCAACAGAAAAAATATTCGCAAAATGTCTGATGAATAGTACCAGCGGGATTTTTTCCAGATTTTTGGCATTTTGTTTTGCTGAAATTTAATCACCCAAGTGACCTATTTACCCTTACTCAAATGCCCTAATTACTTGATCCACCCTTTGACCATCTCATGAGAACATTATAAGCCAAGAAAAAAAAAAGGATAAAAAAATGGCCAAAAAAAAGTTACGGGAATAGTAACTTTAAAAACAAAAAAATCTACTCCTTGCTTCATTCTTGCTTCCATTGCTTCCTGAATTGGTTGTGCTTCATCCTTAGGACCTTAAGACCATTCTTTGATCTTCAAATGAGGCGAGGGTGCATTCCATTCTTGTATTAAATTCAATTAAAGTTTGTACTATTATTTTTGTCATCTAATATTATAGTGGTTTAATGCTTGTTCCGTTACTTCTTATATGCTCTAGTGACTTCATAGAATATATTTGATGGTTTAAAATGCTTGTTGATTGCTTGAAAATGAAAATGGCACTTGGGGAAGATGATTAAATAGTACTTTTGCCATGAAAATGACCTAGACAATATTTTTGCCTGGGATTTTGAATTCCTTGCTCGTGTAGGTCCTTGGCATGTTAGATTGACATAATGTGGAATAAAATTGAGGTGCTCTTTGAGAAAATCATGAAAACGGACAGATTTTAAGTCGGGGCTGAAAAACGGAGTTGTCTGTTTGCTCATTTTTATTTAGGACTTTGTCTTACTAGGTCATGGAGGCACTTCCCGTGCATTTATGGCATCAGTTGGGATTTCGGGTGATATAACTTCTTTGTTAAACAGTAAGAGGTAAATCGGGATTTTTGGGTAAACGTGGGCGAAACTGGGGTTTCGTAGCTTTTAAGTGGGTCATAAAATGTCCTTCAATAGGGGTGTGAAGTTGGTTTCAAGTTTGGTTATCATATGAGTTCATAGGCGCATAATTTCTATTGACTTTAAGCATAATAGTTGGAATTGAGAATTAGACTTGTGTTAGCTTGGAATGTCGCACCATATGCTTCCTATACTGATTGTCATTGAATTTCATGGCTATATTGCTTAGTTGAATGATATATAGACCGAACATTGTTAAATGTTTATATGATGTGAACTTGGTTATATCGGTTATAAATGTTAACTATGTGAATCCTCGTAATAAATATATATTCTATTGCATGATATGGCTGATCCATTGAGCTGTTTCTCGTATCTTGGAGCTTGGTAAAGGTGAGGGTTGCATCATTCTTGGTATTTTAACTGACTTAATGTTTTACCTTAATTGTATTGTTTGTGTACTGCATTGTGCATTGATTGTAATGTATGTTGGTCATATTTGATAAGTGTCGTGACATGTGTGTCATGCCGTGTCGTGTTGTGTTGTGTCATGTCAAGTCTTGGAGAGTTAGGTCGTAGGATCGGGGTACATCCGGAGTATGCCCATTGGAGAGATAAGGGGGATTCGCCGGCTTATCGTTTATCGAACATCGTATATCGTTATTGAATTGAAAGCATTATATCGAAGCGAAAGTGTTATATCAAATTGAAAGTGTTATATGGCATGTATATCATCTTAAATGAATCATTTATTTTTTTGTCTTAAAACCTCTCAATGTGTGTTATAGTTAATTGTTATTACGTGCTATATTAATTGCATCACGTGGCTTCTGTGTCGAGATACTGTTAATTGGCCTTGACATATTTATTGTCTATTATTTGCATTGCACGACCCTTTCTTGGTCTATCCCTCACTGGGCATACGTGTTATGTATGCTCAGCCCTAACTTTAACATTTTGTAGGGACTTCAGGCGCATCTCCCAAGAAGGGCCGTGAATTGCCATCGCGTGGTGCTTGTACATATTGTATATAGAATCCCCCGTGTCTATTTGATTACTAATTGTAATTGATGCTCTTGAAGCTATTCTTGTATATATTTCGAGACCGTGTAGTCTAGTATGTCTTTATGTAGCAAGGTTATCAAGTATTGTAAGCTCGTGACTAAATGTATAGCATGCTAATATGTTAATTGTTTAGTGGCATCGATACCTGTATAGTATGCATGACATTTTGATTACAACCAAGTATGTTGAATAGGAGTGCATATAATAAGAAGTGGAGTTGTTTGGAATTGTTGATTGCTATTGAATCGGTGGAAGGGACGAATATATGTTGGTGGTAGCCTGAAAGATTGGCTTTATGTTGTTGAATGTTAGAATGCTTGAATTATGCATGTTTATAGATCTCTGAATATCCCCGGTACAGAGGAGATTCTATCCATTTTTCCTGAAAATTGTGACCGGGTTTGGGATCAGGTTGAGATTAGAGAGATCGATAGAAGTCTTGGTCCTGTGCGGGATCGGGGAGCTACAGAAGAGGATAGCACCGGTCTTGACTCTAACACTATTATTTTTCGAGTAGATGTCAGCATTTCCGCTGGTAAAAAGACATCTCAATAAGAGCCTTTAGGGGCACCATTTTCATCCAACTAGAAATATCTTAAGATAAGAAATGTGTGAGGCCCGACCTTGATTTGCGTGTGATACCTCGATTCATGTGTCCTAATCTTGAACTACGTGCCTTAACCTAGGTTTACGAGTTGTGCCTTGATTTATGTGCCTTGCATTGATTTACGTGCTTTCATTTAGGGTTGCGTGCATTTACTTAGAATACGTGCTTTTGTCTCGTACTTCATGCCTTACCTCGTAGTACGTGCCCTAGATCTAGGAAAGCGTGCCCGCACGCTAATCAATAAAGCATCCTACACAAAGCACTAGACTATTAAATATTCCTACAACTCCACTAACTATTATTTTAATCATAAGTCAATGCACTAAAAGACAAAACACTAAACAGTAAACATTCTTTATTCCTTATCGTTTTTGCAAAATACATGCACCTCAAATTCCACACTTATTATAACCTATAATACATTAATTCGAATATGAAATTTCATATTTTTAAGCTCACTTGGCCGACCATACCATTGCACCAGGTCAAGTATTGCATAATTTAAAACACTCCTAGTGCAATACCCGAGCCCGGAATGTGAAAATTTCTTGTTTATTATTTTAAAAATTATATTTTCTTAGATTCTCTGAGATTTAATTGTTACTTCCTTGCTGTCGCAACGTGCATTGCATTTAGGGAGCGATAGCTAGAGAACGGTTTCTAGTCCTCAGCAAATAGTGAAACTAGTATTTAGATGACTTAAATTTTATATTTTAATTGTTGTTATCTATAATTAATTTTTCCTTAGTTAGAATGGCTTTAAAATGCACAAAAATAGTCTAATTGACCAAATTTTAAGTAGTTGACCAAGGCTTGACCTTTGACCAAAGACTTAACATCTTAAATAAGCAAAATAACAAAGGAAAATAAAACACAAAGCTGAAATTTCAGACCTTGAGCTGGCCGAAATATTGAAGAGAAAAAAAAACCATTTTCAACTTCCAATCTTAAAATCTTCGCGTAAGCTCGTGCGGGGTGGTTTCCGAGGTGACCAGCGTTGTTTTCCTAGCGACTAAGAGTTCCTAAGGTGAGGGAAGCACGTTATTTGCGCATTTAAACGTTACGTATGTTAACTTTGTGATTTTTAGAATTTATCCGTAGATTATTGTTTAAAGCGTTTTGATGCTTCTAGAATGTTCCTTGCCAATTGTAGAACGTGTATTTATAGCTTTTTAACATTTTCTGCGGTTAAATGTTGAGATTGTAATTTAAATTGGTTGTTAAATAGTATTTTCTGAATAGTAAACCCTTGAAACGATGAAGTTGCTCCGTTATGCTGTCCGTTGATATAGAAATGTGCTAGGTGTGCTAGAATGCCTAAATGCATGGTTTGTTTGGGTTGCATAATGGAAAAAACGGGAATTAAGCCTTGGTGAAAGTCGGGGTCGTTTAGGTTGAGTTTGGCGTTTTCTCATTTTGCGTGTTGGCATTATTTTGGGAGGCCATGGAAGCACTTTTGGTACGAATATGGCATTGGTTGGGTGTATGGTTGGTATAGTTGTAGTTCAAATGAGCAAAGGGGGAAATCGGGACTTTGCATGAATTCTAGGGTTAAGTAGGGTTTCGGGGTCTTTAGACGTGCCTTATGGTGACCTAGGAGGATTGGTGAAGTCGGTTTCCAGAACTCGTGTCTCATTTGGAAATGGTAGGGTTTTGATAGTTGGGGCCGATTTGTGATTTTTATTTGTTTTCTTGATATTATGCCTATAGAATGCTTAGGGTTGCTTGATATACTTGTTGGAATTGATTTTGATTGGAATGCATATCAACTATTGCTATTGTGTGCGAGAGTAACCTACTTTGTTATTCTCCCACGTATGGCTTTATTGCTTGTTTATTGTCTTGTATCGAGTCTTGCATTGCATAGTGTCCCGCACGTGAGTGATGGGCCTCTCTGGGTAGCCTCGGGTTGCCAGTGTTGGTTGTTCTAGCTCCATTGATATTCCCTCTTCTCGCTTGGGTTGCCTCCCAGGGAGATTTGGGTCGTAGATTGATGGATACTTTCGGGGTATTCCAAATTGGTGTTATAAGGTGGTTTGGGCCGGCGTGTCGTCATCGAATTCGTGATTGAAAGTTGCTCGTGGAAAGAGTATCGTATCCTTTGAATGAGTGTTTATAGTTTTAATGCTTGCCTTGCTTTATTGATGGCTTTGTTTGTATCTCTATATGATATTTGTATGAATTGCTTGACTAATTGCATTGCATACTCCTCTCATCTCCGTCCTTGAGACCAATTTCCCTCGCTGAGCAATAGTTTTTGCTCATTCCTTTCTATACTATATTTTTACAGGAGTAGTTGAAGCAGACCCTATTGAGGTAATTGAGGAGGAGGAGCAGGTGGAGGTGTTTCCGTGATAGCACTTCTTTGCTTTGCTGGTGGTTGGTTGCCAGACTTTTGTGCGAGCCATGCTTGATGTGTTTAATGCTTGGTTGTCACTTTATTTTGAGGCTTGTAGCCTTGTATGTAGTTCTATTTTGAGACCTTAATGGTTTTTATTGTAAAGGTTTAAAGATTGTAAAGTTGTAAAGTTATACTCTTATGACTAGTAAAGAATTGCATACTAATGGTTAAATGTTTAGTGGCATAAATACTTGTGTAGTATGCATGGCATTTTGGTTTGGGAAGTTGGTTAATAAGAAGATGTATGTTTTGAAAGAAAGTCGGCTTGTTTTAATTGTTTTTATGGCTTTCGTAAGTACTATGTTGATTTTAGGGTTTTCGGAACGTCCGCGGAACAGAGGAGACTTCGTCTGTGTGTCAGGTCCGGGCTTGGCCTTTTGCGGGGTCGGGTCGGGGCGTGACAACCTAGTTCTTCGCCGTGGGGTGCGCCTGTGTTGTTTGTGAGGAAGAAAGACGGCACGCTACAGTTATGTATTGATTACAGGGGATTTAATGAAGTCACGATTAAGAACAAATACCCCTTGCTGTTGATTGAAGAATTGTTTGACCAGTTGCAGGGTGCGAGTGTTTACTCCAAATTTGATTTGAGGCAGGGTTACTATCAACTTAGGATTCGGAGTGACGATATACCAAAGACGGCATTTAGGACTAGATATGGCCACTATGAATTTGTTGTATTACCGTTTGGATTGACGAATGCACCAGCGGCATTCATGGACTTGATGCAGAGGGTTTTTCGACCTTACCTTGATCAGTTTGTCGTGATCTTTATTGACGACATTTTAGTGTACTCGAAGAACAAGGCTGAACATGAGTAACACTTGAGGATTATGCTACAGACTTTGCAGGAAAACAAGCTTTTTGCTAAATTCAGCAAGTGTGAATTCTGGTTGAATCAGATATCTTTTCTAGGCCATATCATTTCAGATTGAGGAATTTCAGTGGATCCAGCTAAGATTGAAGTTGTTTCTTCTTGGAAGAGACCTGAGACGGTGTCAGAGATTCGGAGTTTTATTGGGTTGGCAGGTTACTACCGGAGGTTTGTTAAAGACTTTTCCAAAATTTCTGGGCCTTTAAGCCAGTTGACTCGGAAGAAAGTTGCTTACAACTGGGATGCCAAATGTGAATCCAGTTTCCAAGAATTGAAGAAAAGACTAACTACAGCTCCTATACTAGCTTTACCTGAGGGAACAGAAAAATTTGTCGTCTACAGTGATGCATCTAAAGAAGGTTTGGGCTGTGTTTTAATGCAGAATGGTAAGATGATTGCCTATGCTTCTAGGAAGTTGAAACCTTATGAAGTCAATTACCTTACACATGATCTGGAGTTAGCTGCAGTTGTGTTTGCTTTAAAGAAGTGGCGTCATTACTTGTGGGGTAGTAGATTTGAAATTTTTACTGACCACAAGAGTCTCAAATATTTATTTTCACAAAAGGATTTGAATATGAGGCAGCAGAGATGGCTGGAGCTATTAAGTGGCTACAACTGTTCTATTAACTACGTGCCAGGTAAGGCAAATGTTGTTGCTGATGCTTTGAGCCGGAAGGCTACTGTTGCAAGCTTAATTATCAAGGATTGGGAGACTTTGGAAGAAATTTTGTTCATGGAAGCCGGAAGCTACTGAGGTAGGGATTCGATTTGCTAACTTACAGATTCAATCAGGGTTGCTAGCACAAATCAAAGAGGCTCAAAAGACTGATCCTCACATCTTGAAGATCCAAGAAAAATAAAAAGGGGAGGGAGTCGGAGTTTAAATTACATGCAGATGGTATCTTCAGATTCAGGGACAGGGTGTGTGTTCCTGGTGATCTGACTTTGAAGAATGAGATTCTGTTCGAGGCACATAATTCGAAATATACGATTCACCCGGGCAGTACTAAAATGTATAGAGACTTGAAACAACACTTCTGGTGGAACAATATGAAGAGGGAGATTGCTGGGTATGTACCCAGGTGTTTGACTTGTCAGAGGGTTAAAGTTGAGCATCAGAGGCCAGCCGGGCTTCTACAGCCGTTGTTGATTCCGCAATGGAAGTGGGTGCATATAACAATGGACCTTGTGACCGATCTTCCTAGATCTCCGAGAGGATGTGATTCTGTTTGGATTGTTGTGGACCGCTTGACTAAAGTTACACATTTTATTCCTGTGAACAAACAGGATAGCCTTGATAAGCTAGCTGAGCTTTATGTTGCTAATATTGTGAGACTTCATGGTGTGCCACAGAGTATAGTGTCAGATAGAGATCCCAGATTCATATCTCGTTTTTGGCAGAAGTCGCAAGAGCCATGGGAACTATGTTGAGCTTTAGTACTGCATATCATCCACAAACTGATGGCCAGTCTAAGAGAACTATCAGGATCTTAGAGGACATGCTTCGGGCATGTGTGCTAGACTTTGGGAAGAACTGGGAGAAGTTTTTGCCTTTAGCGGAGTTCGCCTACAACAATAGTTATCAATCTACTATAGGTATGGCTCCCTACGAGGCGTCGTATGGTCAGAAATGCAGATCCCCATTGTATTGGGAAGAGGTTGGAGAGATGAGAACAGTTGATCCGACTGTGTTACCTGAGATGATTAAGATGGTAGATAATGTTCACCTTATTCGCCAACGTATGCTTACAGCTCAGAGTCGTCAGAAGAGTTATGCGGATAAGCACCGTCGGGATCTTGAGTTTGATTTGGGAGATTGGGTGTTTCTTAAGATTTCTCCTCGAAAGGGATTGATTCGGCACGGTAAGAGCGGGAAACTTAGTCCCAGGTGTGTGGGTCCGTATGAGATCACCAAAAAGGTAAGTCCTTTGGCTTATCGGTTAGCTTTGCCTCCGAGCTTGTCGAGACTGCACGATGTGTTCCACCTGTATATGTTAAAGAAATACCATCCAGACCCTTCACATGTACTTGAACCAGAGCCTTTGTAGATTGAAGAAAAGTTGTCTTATGAAGAGAAACTGATTCGAATTGTGGATCAGAAAATTTAGGAGCTTCGCAGAAAGAGTATTCCGCTAGTAAAGGTTCTAGGGAATCATCATGGGTTTGAGGAAGCAACTTGGGAAAGAGAGGACCAGGTTCGGAATCAGTATCCTGAGTTGTTTGTTGACCAGGTAAGAATTGCGTGGGCACAATTGTTTTAAGAGGGAGAGGGTGTAATACCCGAGCCCGGAATGTAAAAATTTCTTGTTTATTATTTTAAAAATTATATTTTCTTAGATTCTCTGAGATTTAATTGTTACTTCCTTGCTGTCGCAACGTGCATTGCATTTAGGGAGCGATAGCTAGAGAACGGTTTCTAGTCCTCAGCAAATAGTGAAACTGGTATTTAGATGACTTAAATTTTATATTTTAATTGTTGTTAGCTAAAATTAATTTTTCCTTAGTTAGAATGGCTTTAAAATGCACAAAAATAGTCTAATTGACCAAATTTTAAGTAGTTGACCAAGGCTTGACCTTTGACCAAAGACTTAACATCTTAAATAAGCAAAATAACAAAGGAAAATAAAACACAAAGCTGAAATTTCAGACCTTGAGCTGGCCGAAATATTGAAGAGAAAAAGAAACCATTTTCAACTTCCAATCTTAAAATCTTCGCGTGAGCTCGTGCGGGGTGGTTTTCAAGGTGACCTGCATTGTTTTCCTAGCGACTAGGAGTGCCTAAGGTGAGGGAAGCACGTTATTTGCGCATTTAAACGTTATGTATGTTAACTTTGTGATTTTTAGAATTTATCCATAGATTGTTGTTTAAAGCGTTTTGATGCTTCTAGAATGTTCCTTGGTAATTGTAGAACGTGTATTTATAGCTTTTTAACATTTTATGTGGTTAAATGTTGAGATTGCAATTTAAATTGGTTGTTGAATAGTATTTTGTGAATAGAAACCCTTGAAACGATGAAGTTGCTCCGTTATGCTGTCCGTTGATGTAGAAATGTGCTAGGTATGCTAGAATGCCTAAATGCATGGTTTGTTTGGGTTGCGTAATGGAAAAAACGGGAATTAAGCCTTGGTGAAAGTCGGGGTCGTTTAGGTCGAGTTTGGCGTTTTCTCGTTTTGCGTGTTGACATTGTTTTGGGAGGCCATGGAAGCACTTTTGGTACAATTATGGCGTTGGTTAGGTGTCTGGTTGGTATAGTTGTAGTTCAAACGAGCAAAGGGGGAAATCGGGACTTTGCGTGAATTCTAGGGTTAAGTAGGGTTTTGGGGTCTTTAGACGTGCCTTATGGTGACCTAGGAGGATTAGCGAAGTCGGTTTCCAGAACTCGTGGCTCGTTTGGAAATGGTAGGGTTTTGATAGTTGGGGCCGATTTGTGATTTTTGTTTGTTTTCTTGATATTATGCCTATAGAATGCTTAGGGTTGCTTGATATACTTGTTTGAATTGATTTTGATTGGAATACATATCAACTGTTGCTATTGCGTGCGAGAGTAACCTACTTTGTCATTCTCCCACGTATGGCTTTATTGCTTGTTTATTGTCTTGAATCGAGTCTTGCATTGCATAGTGTCCCGCACGTGAGTGATGGGCCTCTCTGGGTAGCCTCGGGTTTCCAGTGTTGGTTGCTCTAGCTCCGTTGCTATTCCCTCTTCTCGCTTGGGTTGCCTCCCAGGGAGATTTGGGTTGTAGATTGATGGATACTTCCGGGGTATTCCAAACTGGTGTTATAAGGTGGTTTGGGCTGGCACGTCGTCATCGAATTCGTGATTGAAAGTTGCTCGTGGAAAGAGTATCGTATCCTTTGAATGAGTGTTTATAGTTTTAATGCTTGCCTTGCTTTATTGATGGCTTTGTTTGTATCTCTATATGATATTTGTATGAATTGCTTGACTAATTACATTGCATACTCCTCTCATCTCCGTCCTTGAGACCAATTGCCCTCGCTGAGCAATAGTTTTTGCTCATTCCTTTCTATACCATATTTTTACAGGATTAGTTGAAGCAGACCCTATTGATGTAATTGAGGAGGAGGAGCAGGTGGAGGTGTTTCCGTGATAGCACTTCTTTGCTTTGTTGGTGGTTGGTTGCCAGACTTTTGTGCGAGCCATGCTTGATGTATTTAATGCTTGGTTGTCGCTTTATTTTGAGGCTTGTAGCCTTGTATGTAGTTCTATTTTGAGACCTTAATGGTTTTTATTGTAAAGGTTTAAAGATTGTAAAGTTGTAAAGTTATACTCTTATGACTAGTAAAGAATTGCATACATTAATGGTTAAATGTTTAGTGGCATAAATACTTGTGTAGTATGCATGGCATTTTGGTTTGGGAAGTTGGTTAATAAGAAGATGTATGTTTTGAAAGAAAGTCGGCTTGTTTTAATTGTTTTTATGGCTTTCGTAAGTACTATGTTGATTTTATGGTTTTCGGAACGTCCGCGGAACAGAGGAGACTTCGTCCGTGTGTCGGGTCCGGGCTTGGCCTTTTGCGGGGTCGGGTCGGGGCGTGACACCTAGAAAAACCTTGACACACACAAAACACAAGGCTTTAAAAAAATGACCTAACATCCTACCCAATGCCTCTCATTCTCGGCCCACTCAAATGCTTATGCCAAAGGCAATTCAAATAATGTTCAAAAGATGACACAAAATCAGATTTTTGCAAGCACAAGGCCGACACTCACACACAACATCTTATTCCTTTCTCACATTCTATCATTCTCTCCCATTCTCTTACTCTCTCGGCCATGGCTGCTTCATGAACCATCATAGCTCAAGCTCATCTTCTAAGGCTCACCTAGGCTCTCAAGGACTCTAAGAAACTCGACCATAGCAACCAAAGCAAGAAAAGCTCATGCAAGCTCACAAAGTTCATCATTCTCGGCCTTAGGTATGTTTTGATAAGTTTTGTTTCATTTCTTTTGTTCTAATCACATGCACACACTAAGAATATGATAACTATGCTATGAATTAAAGAACCACATGCTATCTCTCGGCCAAGCAAGGAAAGAAGACCCATTTGTGCATCTTCAATAACATTTGTGCATCTCCATCTATTAACTTGCTAAGGTGAGGGTTAAGCACTTTTAAAAGATTTCAAAACTAACATGCATGATTTCATATGGCTAGCTTTACCTCTGTAATTATTGTATATGTGTGTATATGAGCTTATCTTCTCATGCATGGCATGATAATGGCTAGAACTTGAAGATAGGTAAAAACGTTTTTCTGGCAGTTTTCTGATCTTGTAGTATGAAGAGAATTTGGCTTAGTAAAACTTGGTACAAATGCATGAAAGTTTGTTGGTTGCTAGATTTGGCAGTTCTGGACATTTTTTTCAGAAATAGATGAAAGCCAATTCTGACTCTAAGACCCTCAAAATTGGAAAAACTCGTATTGTGTCTAAAACTGGACAGTTTTGTGTAGTCTCACGGTTTTGGCCATAACTCTTAAGTCCGAGCTCCAAATGATGTGAGGTTTGTTCCTAGATTTAAATAACGCATTAAGATTTAAGTTGACATTTTGTTCATTGAAATTGGAGATTGTTTTCTTGTCTAATCGAATGTGGTAAAACAGACCATTGCAGTGAGGTTTTTGTTTAGTGATATGCTTAGAATCATGTTGAGACCTTGCTTGAGGTATTGAATGCTTGGAATTGTGGCACTTAGATGTTGTATGGACAGTTGTGGTTGGTTGAGGTTGCTTGATTTGATTGATGTATGGCTTGGGATCATTAATTGATGAATGGTTTGCTTAATCGCATGTTTAAGCACAGAATTGAGGTCCTAATGCTTATGACTATTTACTAAGAAATGATATTATGGTTAAATGTGTTAAATTATGTGATTAATAGGCAGCCCATAATTGTTCTTATAGCTCTAAATGTGATTTTCGATGATTACATGTTGATAGATAAACTTTTCTTGTACCCAGTCTCATGTAAACGTCGTTACATGCTTGTATAATCTTAATACTTGACACGTGAACCCCGAAATGAGTTATATGACTTGATTTATATGTGTTACTTGGCTGCCCGTTTAATGTTCATATAACTCTATGTGTTCTACAAAGTGAAATTTCATGTCAAGCATGCCTCGTTCGTTTACTTGGCAATATGTGATCTTATAATTGCTCGGAGGCAACCTACTTTGTTGTCCTCCTAATGTGATATGTTAAATTTTATAATTGTGCATTGCATATAAGGTTGCAACCTTTCATTCTGGCATGGAAGCGTTTCACGCACGGCGGGCGGCATCGGGCTTGCCGGTGCTACCTTGACTATCATGGTCCAATTCCCTCTCTCGCTTAGGGGCTAGACTTCCTCGGAGAGCTGGATCGTAGAATTTGGGTTACATCCGGAGTACACCCATTGGAGCAATAAGTGGATGATGGATGCCGGCTACAACAATGGTTATTGAAAATGAACTTGAACGGCAGGAACTAAGTGCTATGCAAGGCAAAGTGCTGCACCTAAAAGTGGTGGGAGCTACCTCTTGAGCCTGTAGGAGCCACCTCTAGAGTCCTGTACATATCAAACATATCCTTTTTACTATGTGTTTAAGTACTCTCGCTTGGTTCCTAGAGGACCTTGAAGAGAAAAGACGGGTAAATGTATTCATTTATATTTATGCTTTGTTATGAATTTACTTATTTTATATAACATGTTTTCAAAGGAGTTTTCACAAATTAACAAGAAAAGAATTTCAAAACCTTGTCACTTGTTCCCCCTCGCTGAGTTCATAAGGACTTACTCTTTTTTTTGTCACAGGTGGAGCAGATTTAGAACGACCATGTGGATTGTGTGCTTTTCGTGAACTTGGATGCTATTAGGGATGTTGTGTTTGTTTGCGAACTCTTTATTTCATTGATGTAAATGACCCCGTTGTAATTTGGGTCTAATTTTGGGATTGTACTATCTATAATCGGATGAACTTTTTATTTTGTTGTTTCCTTTCATTATCTTGAATAGTAGCTATCGTAGGCAATTAAACCACTAGGTGAAAAAAAATCAACTAAGTTAATTCTATCTAATTTCACTTAGGTGCTCATTTGTAAACTAAAGGATAATAGGTACTTGCATGATAGAAAATTGACAAATAAATGGGACATAGTTATCGTGATAGGCTTGATAACCAAATAGGACTTTGAAGATAATTAATAAGCATATCTGTTGATGATAAAATAGGAATTTTAGTTGGAAACAAATTAAAGATTTGGAATTGTGAGGTATTTAGTGATTAGGTCAAACCAAAGATCTTAATTACAGCCGTTATGCTGCCGATTTTTCAAAAAAACTTTTGGAGTTCTAGGCTAACGAAAAAGCATTAATCTTAGTGAAACAGTTAACAACGTAAAATAACTATAGTGATTAGGTCACACCCTAGTCTAGCCTCTATAGGTCAGGTTGAGGCATGACCCCTATATTAGAATGGTATCAGAGCTTAGATTACTTAAGTCGGGTTTAACTCTCGAACCTTGGGTAGAAGCCCTAAGGTAATTATGATGACTTGTTTATATGTGTTAATATGTGCCAATGTTAAATGTGCCTTCTTTGTTTCTATGTGCTTATGTGATTAACATGTCTTAACTGTCTTGAGAATTGTATGTCTATGTGAAATTATATGTTGCATACTCTATACATTAAATTCTTGTCTTGTCGTATTCCAATAAATTGTGTATAATAATATGTGCCTATAGATGGCTGGCCCTAGTACCCGCAATACCAATAGGGGCGATGAGCCTCAAGAAGCCGGAGATGCTCACCAAACTAATCCTGGCATGGCTATGTTTAACATGATGGAAAATGCTATGGATCACGTGTCGCGAGTAATGGAACGTCAAGATGCACGTGAAGCAGTTGGTGGTAATAATAACAGGAATGGTGGTAATAATGGGAGAAACATCAGAATGCGAGAGTTCCTTGATTTTTACCCATCCAAATTCTACGGGGAAGCTAATGATGAAAAGGCAGAACCTTGGCTGTCTGAGATTGAGAGGATGCAGAGCATTGGTGGCATACTGTGGAGGCACTTTGGGAAACTGATCAGACACCTCGCCTGTGAAGTAACTTCATCAAGGGCTTCAAGGAGAAATACATACCTGTAGTTTTGAGGCAGAGGGGGATTGAAAAGTTTATGACCTTGAGCCAGGGCAACATGACAGTGGCTCAGTATGAGGCTCGCTTTGACAGGCTGTCCCGTTATGCACAATACATAGTTAGTACCCCTGAGGCGAAGATGTGGAAGTTTATGAATGGGTTAAGGCCAGAAATTCAGGATCACTTGGCTTCACATGACTTTACTACATATTATGTTCTTCTTGCTGTTGCTTCCTGAGTTGAGAAAAGAAAACTTGATAGAGCCGGTTCAAGTCAACCGAACAAGAAACCTTATCGGCCTCAAGGGCAACAGAGTAAATTACAGACTCAGAGTTGCATCAGGGCCAGAGCCAAAACAGACCAGTCAACAACCGTGGCCCATCTAAAGCACTATCAGTCTCTTCCACCCGTGGATCCACAAGTAGTTTGTGACGCCCGAGCTTTTTTCCTTACATTCATTTACTGTTGCATCCATTGTTGTGCATTTCCTTCTGTGCTTTATTAACTGTTTTCTTTAGCCACTATTCACTCCATTTTCAAACTTCATTATATTAGTGAATTAGCATTTTTATTAAATCATATTAATTGTTAGAGGAGAGGGAAAAATGTGCAATTGAGCTAGAAGCGATAGGATAACTCGTTTAGAAAATGTTTCTAGTAGTTAAATGAATAGTGTTACGTAACAAAACTTAGAGATTTAATTAGCTAACATCACTTTTCACCTTAGACTCGTTTTAAAGTTAACAACGCGCATTTTAGAAGTCCACTTAACCACCCAACCATGACCCCACCTCAACTTAGCCACCTTATATATCACCTAAGCTCATAAAACACAAAACAAAAGAAAAAAATTGTGCAAATTTCACTGTAGCAGGCCGACAGCCCTTCTCTTACCATTTAGAGATTTTTGCTTCATCAAATCATCAATTCAAGCCAAGCCAAGCCTAGAGCAAGTAGTTTAGGGTGTTTGCAAGCTTCCTAGGTGCTCCTACGCGTATTGGTGAGGGATTTCACGGCTTATTTTCACATTTTAAATTGGTTGCTATTTTCTTGATTTGTTGAAAATGTGACTAAATGCTATTGTATTGATTATCTATGCTATTATACCTTGTTTATAAGTACTAGAGAACATAATTGAGCCATTGTTTCACTTTTTAAACGGTTAGAATCGATATTTTGAATTATGAGGTGAATACTGATATTTTTCTAGGGTTTTGTGTAATTACGCGTATTAGCTCGATTCAACACTTCTAATAGATGCCTTAGGTGTTAATGAAGGTAGTCTAATAGCCCCGTACACTTGAATTGCTCTAATATTGCATATAACATGAATTAGCCGACTTTAACAAAGAGGTTTCGGGGTTAAGGCGAATCCGGGTGGATTCAGGCTTCACTTTTAGTATTCTTAGGCTACCTAGGTGCTATAGAAGCTTTGCTAACCCCTATTTGAAGCCCGGATGAGGCATGTGTAGTTTAAAGCTAGAAGAGGGAATTTGGGGCTTTCGAGGTAATTGCGGGCTTTTGAATGTGTTTGAGGGTTGAAAGGGTTCCTTGAGGGTTAGTTAGAAGGTTGGTATAATTTCCGTTTGAAATTGAATCGTTAACTTTGGTTTGGAAGAGAAATAACTTGGAAAACAAAGGGCTTTAGGTGCAATTTCGGTGCAATTTCGGTTGTCTCGCGCTTCTATGACGTTGGCACGACTTCTTGAGTGTTTAAATGTGACTTCAAGTTGTTTTAGAGCTCTTGACATGATTCTATGCTTGTCTTGTATATACTCCTTTGTAAAACTACTTTTGCTTGTATAAATTGCTTCTATTCTAACTGCATCGAGGTCAATCTACCTTGTTGATCCTCCTACGTGTTATTGATTATATTATTGATATTAACTTGCCGTTGTAAAGTGCATTGCATAGTAGTTGCGCAACCATTGTGTCAGGGGCGGATGTGTTGAATATCGGCTGGGCGGTAGAGGACTTGCCAGTGGATATTCAAACTTCGTGCTCTATTCCCTCACTCGCCTGGTCCGGAGATTACAAGGGGGTGTTGGGTCGTAGGATTATCGGAGTACATCCGGAGTACACCCACTGGAGTGTTTGGGGCCATGTCGGCTTATCGTGATCGTGATCGTGTTTGGTGGATCGTGAATGAAGACCAAGTGATGATTGAAGTATAGGGGTTATGTGAAATGTATCCTTTTACATGTGTGGTTATTTAAGCTATCATTGTTTCTTTAATTTTTTAATTGTTATTGTTGTTTAATTGTATTACCTGTTGCATTGCACGCTCGGGGACCTTATCCCTCACTAAGCAACAGTGGTTGCTCATACCTCGATATATGTTTCAGGAGACGCTAAGGGTGATCCCAAGCTAGTTGAGGTGGTAGTGGAGGAGGAAGAGGTGCAGACAGAGCCTTTGCCCTAGTTGTTGTGTGTGTGTTGTTCTGAGGTGGATGTGATTTCTTGTTACTACATGATGTTCAAGTACTATTATGTTATGATCTGTTTTGTGGCCTTAGGGATATCTATATATTGTAACTGCAAGTTAAAAGTTAGTTGGTTGTAATGTTAGCTTTGAGGTATTATGACTTGTAATAACTTTTGTTTCTGCTCTTAATCAACTAGCATGCTTGGGAATGAATGACCTAATGTAGGATGTTTTATCTTTTAAGAATGTTTTAACACTACCTTAGAATGGCATGGCTATCAGATTATGTTGAAATCAAGTTACCTCCATGCTTGTGTGGTTTTGGAACTGTTGTATGCTTCAAGGCTCGGATGGCCTTGAACCTTTAAATATTTAGTTATGAAAGCTTGTTTATCTTGTTGAGGCTTTATTTGAGAGTTTACAGGTTTGTTGTATGTCCATGGTACAGAGGAGACTATGTCCGTGTGTCGGGTCCGGACTTAACCATTAGCGCGGGGTTGGGTCAGGGCGTTACATTTTAGGTTGTATCAGAGCTTATAGAATGCATGAAGCCGGGTTAAATTTCTCAGTCTGTGGGTAGAGATTTGTTATGTGACTTTGTGATTGCATGAATCTATGGTCCTTTGATTTGCCTGAGTGAAATTTGAATTAGAAATGAACATGCTAGCATGAAAATAGACTATAAAGAGTCTAGAATGTCAAGTATGATCTAGTGACTTATATGTACTTCATGAATGTAGAATATTTACATGAACTTCTATATATTTGACTTTATGTGAATCTATTTGAACTTTTCTTTATGTGATACTTGTAAATTGTATATATACACATATATACCTATCATAACACTTTGCATTCTAGCTATTCGAGATGGGACCCTGCCGTCGAACTGAGAATCAGAATATCGGTAGAAAACCAGAAGGGGTTCACGGGCAAGAAGCCGATGTGGCAGAAAATGCACCACTGGTTCAGGAACCTAGCACTACACAGATTCTGGCTACTATGGCTACTGCTATGACCACTATTGCACAGTTTGTAAATCAGCAGGGTCAGACAGGGGCTGCTAGGGTTAATCAGGTCGGAGCCGAGGGTGGTGGTGCTGCTGGAGTTAATTTGTATGACCGATTTTTACATCACGGGGCCTATAGCTTCTTTGGAGAACCTGACGATATGAAGGCTGAATTATGGTTGAGGAAATTTGAAATGGTGGCTGCAATTCTAGAGTGCAGTGATGAGAGAAAGATTACTTATGCTACATTTCTGTTGGAGGGTGACGCCAAGGAGTGGTAGCGTACTATTAATGAGAAATGGGAAGCTGAGGCAGTTCAACATTCATGGGCAGACTTCGTTCGAGAATTTCGAGATAAATATATATCAGTGGTTTCCCGTGAGAGACGTCAGGCAGAGTTTATAGCTTTGAAACAGGAAAATATGACAGTAGATCAATATGAGGCTGCTTTTACTAGGCTTTCCCATTATGTGCCGGCTTTGGTACAACTGGAGGATATGAAGATGCAGAGGTTCATTATGGGATTGAGGAAGGATATTATGCTTAGTCTGTCTGTGAATGATTACCCTAACTATGCTGCAGTGGTCAGAGCCGCCTCAAGGTATGAAAAACGGAAGGCACACGTGTTGGCGGAGACTAGTCAATCGAGTAAGCGGCAGTTTCAGTCCCAGAATTAGGGGTACTAGAGGCAGACTATTCCAGTTGGACAAAGTCCATGGCCGAGGCAGACACAGAGTTATACAAGGCCTGTTCAGATTCAGTCGCGACCAGCCCAGAGCCAGAGTCAGAGTCAGAGTCAAAGTCAGAGTCAGGGGCAGACCCGACCAGCAATCGTTCATTCTTAGCAGGGTAGCTCAGCTACCTCTACTTACAGAGCTCATTCGGGAGGCACTATTGTAAGACGTCACCAGCAGTGCAGCTTCTGTCAATGCCAGGGTCATACTGAGGAGAATTGTTGGAAGAGATTGGGCCGATGTACCGGATGCGGCAGTGATCAACACAGGGTTAGAGACTGCCAGAAATTCAAGAATGCTAGGGGTCAGACATCTGGTCAAGGCAATCAGACTAGGGGTTCAGTTGTAGCACCAGTACTGCGGGGTCATGCCTGAGTATTTGCCTTAGATGCTGAGGAGCTTTCGGATACGACCGCTGTAGTAGAAGGTACTTTTCTTCTTAATGATCAATCAGTTAAGGTTTTAATTGATTCCGGGGCTTCGCATTCATTTATTACACCTATTTGTGCACAAAATGCTAAGTTGAAACATGATAAACTGTTGCATGATATTGTGGTTTATACTCCTATAGGGCCGAAGTTTGTCACCAAATCTATCTGCAAGGCATGTAATATTTATATTCAAGGTCGTGTTTTTCCTGCCGATTTAATTATTCTACCTTTCCGTGACTTTGAAATTATACTGGGGATGGGCTTGTTAGGTAAATATTATGCCCAGCTTGATTGTAGAAAGAAGATTGTAAAACTAGAAATGCCCGATCAGCCCGTATTTAAAATAGTGGGTAGTAGAAAATCTACGGGGACTCCTATCATATCTTCTATTAAAGCATCAAAAATGTTAGCTAAGGGTTGTGAGGCTTACTTTGCTTATTTGATTAATCAACTTGGTGATCAATTGAAATTGAATAATGTACCTATCGTGAGAGAGTTTCCGGGGGTATTTCCTGAGGAGTTACCTGGTTTACCACCTGATAAAGAGATAGAGTTTGTGATCGACTTATTACCAGGGGCTACGCCTATCTCTAGAACTCCGTACAGAATGGCTCCATCTGAGTTGCAAGAATTGAAAATTCAATTGTAGGGTTTACTTGAGAAGGGATTCATTCAGCCGAGTTCTTCACCTTGGGGTGCACCAGTCTTATTTGTTAAAAAGAAAGACGGATCTCTTCGGTTATGCATTGATTATCGGGGTCTTAATCAGATAACTATCAAAAACAAATATCCATTGCCTTTGATTGAGGAATTATTTGATCAGCTGCAAGGTGCTAGGGTATTTTCTAAATTCGATCTGAGGCAGGGCTATTATCAGTTAAGGATTAAGTTTGATGATGTTCCTAAAACTGCTTTCAGAACTCGGTATGGTCATTATGAGTTTGTTGTTCTGCCGTTTGGGTTAACTAATGCTCCTGCCGTATTTATGGATCTGATGCAGAGAGTATTCCGCCCCTATCTGGATCAGTTTGTGGTTATTTTCATTGATGATATTCTTGTCTATTCTAAATTTGAGGCGGAACATGAACAGCATCTCAGGATTGTACTACAGACTCTTCAAGAGCATCGGTTATTTGCAAAGTTTAGCAAATGTGAGTTCTGGTTAAGACAAGTCACTTTTCTGGGCCACATTATTTCTCAAGATGGAATTGCCGTTGATCCAACAAAGATTGAGGTTGTCATGGCATGGAAACGGCCGAAGACTGTTATAGAAATTCATAGTTTTCTGGGTTTAGCGGGTTATTACAGAAGGTTTGTCAAGGATTTCTCTAAAATTGTTGGACCTTTGACTCAACTCACTCGAAAGAAGACTATATTTGACTGGAATGAGAAGTATGAGGCTAGCTTCCAGGAATTAAAGAAGAGATTAACCACAACTCCTACTCTTGCCCTACCTGAGGGTACCGATAATATGGTAATCTATAGTGATGCTTCTAAGGAAGGTTTGGGCTGTGTATTGATGCAAAATAGGAGAGTTATCGCTTATGCTTCTAGAAAACTGAAACCTTATGAACTTAATTACCCGACGCATGATCTCGAGCTTGCAGCTATCATCTTTGCGTTAAAGAAATGGCGTCATTATCTTTGGGGTAATAAATTTGAAATCTTTACTGATCACAAGAGTCTGAAATATCTCTTTTCTCAAAAAGAGTTGAATATGAGGCAAAGGTGTTGGTTGGAGTTGCTTGAGGATTATAATTGTACTATCAATTATCTGCCAGGTAAGGCTAATATTGTTGTTGATGCCTTAAGCCGAAAAGCTATAGTTGCTAGTCTAATTATAAAAAATTGGGAGTTCATGGAGGCATTATGTTTATGGAGGCCCAACATTTCAAATTCTGGTGTTCAATTTGCAAGTTTGCATATCCAGTCTCTTTTATTATCCAGGATTAGAAAGGCTCAGCAGGCTGATCTGCAATTGATGGAAATCTTAGAAAAGTCAAAAGGGGGAGAGTCAGATTTCAAATTGCATGATGATGGTCTTCTTAAATTCAAAGGTAGAATTTGCATTTCTTTCTGAGCCAGCTTTAAAGAAAGAAATTCTTGCAGAGGCTCATAATTCTAAGTATACAATTCATCCAGGCAGTACTAAGATGTACAGAGATCTGAAACATAACTACTGGTGGAACAACATGAAGAGAGAGATTGCGGACTATGTTACTAAATGTCTTACATGCCAGAAAGTAAAAGCTGAGCATCAGAGACCGGCGGGGTTGTTACAGCTGTGACGCCCGAGATTTAGCCATGCATTTAATTACTGTTGCATCTTTGTTTACGCATTTCCTTCTGTGCATTATTGACTGCCTTCTTGGGTTACTATTCATTCCATTTTTAAACTGTCTTCTATTAATTAATTAGCATTTTTATTAAATCATATTAATTGTAAAAGTAGTGGGAAAAATGTGCATTTGAGCTAAAAGCGATAGGAGAGCTCGTTTAGAAAATGATTTTTGTAGTTGAGTGAATAGTGTTACGTAACATAACTTAGAAATTTAATTAGCTAGCCTATGTTTTACACTTTAGCCTCGTTTTGAGCTAGCAACGTGCATTAAAATAAACCACCTTAAGCACCCAAACTTAACCCACCTCAAGACTTACCATTAAAAACATAACATAAACCCATTTAGCACAAAAACACAAAAACACTCAGCAGTGAACAGTGCCCAAACCCGCCAGCCCCTCTCTTGTGCTTGTGGAGATTTTGCTTAATCAAATCATCAATTCAAGCCAAGCCAAGCCTTGAGCAACTAGTGTAGGGTGTTTGCAAGGTCCCTAGGTGTTCCTACGCGTATTGGTGAGGGATTTCACGACTTGTTTTTTGCATATTTAAATAGTTGCTCATTTCTTGATTTGTTGAAAATATGATTATATGCCATTGTAATTGTTATCTATGCTAATATACCATCTATATGAATGCTAGAGAACACATTTGAACCGTCGTTTCGCAATTTAAACGGTTAGAATCGTTAGTTTGATCTTTAGGGTGAATAGTGACATTTTTTCTAGGGTTTTGTGTAATTGCTCGAATTAGCTTGATTCAATGCTTCTAATAGATGCCTTAGGTGTTAGTGAAGATAGCCTAATAGCCCCGTGCACTTGCATTGCCCTTAAATTGCCTAAAAATGGAAGATAGCCGAGTTTAATTTGGGGCTTTCGGGGTTAATGCGAATCCGGGTGGATTCGGGCTTCAATTCTAGTATCCTTATGCGATCTAAGTGCTATAGATGCCTTGATATCCCTTGTTTGAAGCCCGGGCAATGTAGTTGTAGTTTAAAGCCAAAAGAGGGAAATTAGGGCTTTCGGGGTAAACGCATGCATTTGAATGAGTCAGAGGGTTGAGAGGGTACCTTGGGGGTTAGTTAGAAGGTTGGGAGAGTTTCCTTTGAAAATGAAATCATTAACTTTGGTTTGGAAGAGAAATAGTTCGAAAAACAAAGGGGTTTAGGTGCAATTTAAGTTGTCTCACACTTCTAAACCCATGTCAGGACTTCTTGAGTGTTTATATGTGATTTTAAATTGACTTGGAGCTTTTGGTATAATTCTATGCTTATTTGGTATATGTTTATTTGTAAACTGCTTATTAGCTTCTATATTTGCTTCTATCCTAATTGCAACGAGATCAACCTACTTTGTTGATCCTCATATGTGTTAATGCTTATATTATTGCTATTAACTTGTCATCGTTAAGTGCATTGCATAGTGGTTGCGCAACCATAGTGTCAAGGGCGGATGTGTTGAATATCGGCTGGGCGGCAGAGGGCTTGCCGGTGGATATTCAAACTCCGTACCCTATTCCCTCATTCGCCTGGTCCGGAGATTGCCAGGGGATGTTGGGTCGTAGGATTCGGGGTACATCCGGAGTACACCCACTGGAGTGATTGGGATTATGCCGGCTTATCGTGATCGTGCTCGTGGTTCGTGGATCGTGATTGAAGACTTGTGAAGATTGGTGTATAGGGGATTGTGTGAAATGTATCCTTTTAAACGTGTGGTTATTTAAGTTATCATTGTTTCTTTAATTGTCTAAGTGTTATTGTTGTATAATTGTATTATATGTTGCATTGCACGCCCCGGGACTATATCCCTCACTGGGCAACAGTGGTTGCTCATACCTCGATATCTGTTTCAGGAGACGCTGAGGGTGATCCCCAGCTTGTTGATTTAGTTGAGGAAGAAGAAGTTCAGATCGAGCCTTTACCTTAGTTGCTGTGTCTGATAACTTGAGGTGGTTAATGAACTTGCTGCTATGTGGAAAGTTCAATTAATTGTTTTATGTTCTATTTTGTGGCCTAAGGGCTATGTATATGTTTGTTGCGCAAGTCGAAGGATAGTAGATTGTGGTGTAGAATTGGAAGCCATGTCTTGTAATAACTTTTATTCTTGCCTTATTTCCTTGCATGCTTGGGAGTGGATGGTTAATGTAGAATGCTTTATCCTTAAGTTGTTTTATTGAATTCCTAGAATGTCATGATTATAAAACTATGCTGATAACAAGTTCTCGCATGCTTGTGTGTTTTGGAGATATTGTGTACCAAAAGGCTCGGATGGCCTTATAGCTTTGTTGTTTAATTAAGAAAAGCTTGTATTGTATTGTTGGGACTTTGTTTAAGTGTTTACAGGTTTTTAGAATATCCACGGTATAGGGGAGACTCTGTCCGTGTGTCGGGTCCGAACTTAACCTTTAGCTTGGGGGTTGGGTCGGGGCGTGACAACAGCCATTGGCCATTCATGTTTGGAAATGGGACCACATCACCATGGATTTTGTGTTAGATTTACCGCGGTCTTCAAGAGGTCATGATTCAGCCTGGGTTGTTGTGGATAGATTGACCAAAACCTCTCATTTTATTGCTACAAAGAAAACTGAATCTCTTGATAGGTTGGCTAAAATTTATGTTGAGAATATTGTTAGACTTCATGGAATTCCTAAGAGTATTGTGTTAGATAGAGATCCCAGATTCACATCTCAGTTCTGGCAGAAGATTCAGAAAGCTTTGGGCACGACATTGAACTTCAGTACTTCTCATCATCCTCAAACTGACGAACAATCTGAAAGAACTATCTTAATACTTGAGGATATGCTCTGAGCGTGCATTTTGGACTTCGGTAAGAGTTGGGAGAAATACTTACCTCTTGCAGAATTTGCTTATAACAACAGTTATCAAGCTACTATCGGTATGGCACCGTATGAGGCTTTATATGGGCGGAAATGCAGATCTCCTTTATATTGGGATGAAGTTGGAGAGTCGAAATCTATTGATCCTACTTTATTTCTAGAGATGAACATAATGATTGATAATGTTCAGCTTATCAGAAAAAGAATGCTTACAGCACAGAGTCGGCAAAAGAGTTATGCAGATAGACGTCGTCGTGATATGAAATTTGCCGTTAGGGATCGAGTATTTCTGAAAATTTCTCCCCGCAAAGGTTTGATTCGGCATGGTAAAGGAGGTAAACTCAGTCCTCGTTATGTGGGACCATTTGAGATAACTGAAACCATTGGTGATTTGGCTTATCGACTAGCTTTGCCTCCTAGCCTGGGAAGAATTCATGATGTCTTCCATGTTTCTATGCTTCGGAAGTATCAGCCAGATCCCTCTCAGATTCTTGAGCCCGAGCCTTTAGAGATCAGTGAAACTTTGACGTACACAGAGAAACCTCTTCGGATTGTAGATCAGAAAGTTCAGGAGCTAAGAAATAATAGCATTCTGATGGTTAAAGTCTTGTGGGATCATCACGGGTTAGAGGATGCTACATGGGAGAAAGAGGATCAGATGCGGGAACGCTATCCAGAGTTATTCACCGAATCATGTAAGAATTGCGTGGATGCAATTAGTTTAAGGGGGAGAGGATGTGACGCCTGAGCTTTTTGCCTTACATTCATTTACTGTCGCATCCATTGTTGCACATTTCCATCTGTGCTTTATTAACTGTTTTCTTTAGCCACTATTCACTCCATTTTCAAACTGCATTATATTAGTGAATTAGAATTTTTATTAAATCATATTAATTGTTAGAGGAGAGGGAAAAATGTGCAATTGAGCTAGAAGCGATAGGAGAGCTCGTTTAGAAAATATTTCTAGTAGTTAAATGAATAGTGTTACGTAACAAAACTTAGAGATTTAATTAGCTAACATCACTTTTCACCTTAGACTCGTTTTAAAGTTAACAACGCGCATTTTAGAAGTCCACTTAACCACCCAACCATGACCCCACCTCAACTTAGCCACCTTATATATCACCTAAGCTCATGAAACACAAAACAAAAGACAAAAATTGTGCAGATTTCACTATAGCAGGCCGACAGCCCTTCTCTTTCCATTTAGAGATTTTTGGTTCATCAAATCATCAATTCAAGCCAAGCCAAGCCTAGAGCAAGTAGTTTAGGGTGTGTGCAAGCTTCCTAGGTGCTCCTATGCGCATTGGAGAGGGATTTTACGACTTATTTTCGCATTTTAAATTGGTTGCTATTTTCTTGATTTGTCGAAAATGTGACTAAATACTATTGTATTGATTATCTATGCTATTATACCTTGTTTATAAGTACTAGAGAACATATTTGAGCCATTGTTTCACTTTTTAAACGATTAGAATCGATATTTTGAATTATGAGTTGAATAGTAATATTTTTCTAAGGTTTTGTGTAATTACGTGTATTAGCTTGATTCAATACTTCTAATAGATGCCTTAGGTATTAAGGAAGGTAGTCTAATAGCCCCGTATACTGGAATTGCTCTAATATCGCATATAACATGAATTAGCCAACTTTAACAAAGAGGTTTCGGGGTTAAGGCAAATCCGGGTGGATTCGGGCTTCACTTTTAGTATTCTTAGGCTACCTAGGTGCTATAGAAGCTTTGCTAACCCCTATTTGAAGCCCGGATGAGGCATGTGTAGTTTAAAGCTAGAAGAGGGAATTTGGGGCTTTCGGGGTAATTGCGGGCTTTTGAATGTTTTTGATGGTTGAAAGGGTTCCTTGAGGGTTAGTTAGAAGGTTGGTATAATTTCCCTTTGAAATTGAATCGTTAACTTTGGTTTGGAAGAGAAATAGCTTGGAAAACAAAGGGATTTAGGTGCAATTTCAGTTGTCTCGCGCTTCTATGACCTTGGCACGACTTCTTGAGTATTTAAATGTGACTTCAAGTTGTTTTAGAGCTCTTGACATGATTCTATGCTTGTCTTGTATATACTCCTTTGTAAAACTACTTTTGCTTGTATAAATTGTTTCTATTCTAACTGCATCGAGGTCAACCTACCTTGTTGATCCTCCTACGTGTTATTGATTATATTATTGATATTAACTTCCCATTGTAAAGTGCATTGCATAGTAGTTGCGCAACCATAGTGTCAGGGGCGGATGTGTTGAATATCGACTGGGCGGCAGAGGACTTGCCAGTGGATATTCAAACTCCATGCTCTATTCCCTCACTCGCCTGGTCCGGAGATTACCAGGGGGTGTTGGGTCATAGGATTATCGGGGTACATCCGGAGTACACCCACTGGAGTGTTTGGGGCTATGCCGGCTTATCGTGATCGTGACCGTGTTTCGTGGATCGTGAATGAAGACCACGTGAAGATTGGAGTATAGGGGTTATGTGAAATGTATCCTTTTAAATGTGTGGTTATTTAAGCTATCATTGTTTCCTTAATTGTTTAATTGTTATTGTTGTTTAACTGTATTACCTGTTGCATTGCACGCCCTGGGACCTTATCCCTCACTTGGCAACAATGGTTGCTCATACCTCGATATATGTTTTAGGAGACGCTGAGGGTGATCCCCAGCTAGTTGAGGTGGTAGTGGAGGAGGAAGAAGTGCAGACAGAGCCTTTGCCCTAGTTGCTGTGTGTGTGTTGTTCTGAGGTAGATGTGATTTCTTGTTACTACATGATGTTCAAGTACTATTATGTTATGATCTATTTTGTGGCCTTAGGGCTATATATATATTGTAACTGCAAGTTAAAAGTTAGTTGGTTGTAATGTTAGCTTTCAGGTATTATGGCTTGTAATAACTTTTGTTTCTGCTCTTAATCAACTTGCATGCTTGGGAGTGAATGACCTAATGTAGGATTTTTTATCTTTTAAGAATGTTTTAATGTTACCTTAGAATGGCATGGCTATCAGATTATGTTGAAATCAAGTTACCTCCATGCTTATGTGGTTTTGGAACTGTTGTATGCTTCAAGGCTCGGATGGCCTTGAACCTTTAAATATTTAGTTATGAAAGCTTGTTTATCTTGTTGAGGCTTTATTTGAGAGTTTACAGGTTTCTTGTATGTCCACGGTACAGAGGAGACTCTGTCCGTGTGTCTGGTCCAGACTTAACCATTGGCACGGGGTTGGGTCGGGGCGTTACATAGTTCACCTGCTACTCAGTCTATCAATTGTTCTTACTGTGACAAGAAGGGTCACACCGAGGCTCAGTACTCGAAGAAGTCGAGACGATGCATGCGATGTGGCAGTGATCAGCATCAGATTAAGGATTGCCCTAAATGGCAAGGAGGACAAAAATTAGAATAAACCAGCTGGTAGAGGCAAAACTCCAGTTCCTAGAGTTCAGGCCTGAGCTTATGCTATTGAATACGAGGAGCTTCCTGAGGAGACTGCAGTTGTTGAAGGTACATTCTTGATACTGAATCAACCTGTTAGGGTGCTAATTGATCCAGGTGCTACTCATTCATTTATTACTCCCTTATGTGTGCAACGTGTAAAATTACGAGTTGAATGTTTGCCTTACGAAGTAGAAGTCGGTACTCCGATGGGTTCTAAACTTGTACTAGCTTAGCTTGTAAAGCATGTAAAATTCAAATTAAGGATAGGTAATTCTCGGCCAATCTTATAGTGTTACCCTTTCGAGATTATGAAGTCATCTTAGGGATGGACTGGTTGGCAAAGCATCATGCCCAACTAGATTGTCGAACGAAGACTGTAACATTCCAGATACCTAGTCAACTAACATTTGAGGTAATGGGTCGAAGGGACGTCACCAGGAGTTCCATTATTTCATCCACGAAAGCAGTGAAGTTCCTGAGAAAGGATTGTAGTGGATACTTAGCTTACCTCATCATTAAGCCATCGGACAAAGCTAAGTTGGAGGAGATGTCAGTGATCAAACAATATGCCGATGTGTTTCCAGAAGATTTGCCGAGTTTACCTCCGGATTGGGAGATCGAGTTTGTAATAGAAGTACTGCCTGGCACCCAGCCGATATCTAAAGCTCCCTATCGTATGGCACCAGCCGAGCTACAAGAATTGAAAGACCAATTGCAACGATTGTTGAAGAAGGGGTTTTTTTCAACCGAGTTCTTCTCCGTGGGGTGCACCAGTCTTATTTGTAAAGAAGAAAGACGGAATGTTGAGATTATGCATCGATTATCGAAGATTGAATCAAGTGACCATCAAGAATGAATACCCACTTCCATTGATCGATGAGATGTTTGAACAACTTCAAGGAGCTAAAGTGTATTCGAAACTCGACTTGAGACAAGGGTATTATCAGATGCAAATCAAAACGGAGGATGTTCCTAAATCGACTTTCAGGACGAGATATGGGCACTATGAGTTTGTGGTAATGCCATTTGGGCTAACTAATGCCCCTGCAGCTTTTATGGACTTGATGCACAGGGTGTTTCTACCCTACTTGGACCAATTTGTGGTGATCTTTAGTGATAATATTTTGGTATACTCGAAATCCGAGGCTGAGCATGAACAACATCTGTGATTGGTATTGCAGAAACTTCGGGAGAATCAATTGTATGCAATGTTTAGCGAATGCGAATTTTGGTTGCAGCAGATTGCATTCTTGGGGCATATCATATCCTAGGAAGGAATAGCGGTGGACCCAGCAAAGATAGAAGCAATGATGTCTTGGGGGAAGCCAGAAAATGTCACAGAGGTTCGGAGTTTTCTTGGTTTAGCTGGCTATTATCGGAGCTTCGTGAAGGATTTCTCAAAGATTGCAGGACCGTTTACAAAGCTCACTCAGAAGAAAACAAAGTTCGTGTGGGATGACAAGTGTGAGAACAACTTTTAGGAGTTGAAGACAAGATTGACAACCGCACCAATTCTTGCACTACCTGAAGGAAGTCAAGGCTTTGTAATTTATAGCGATGCTTCAAAAGAAGGACTAGGTTTTGTATTGATGCAGAATAGTAGAGTGATTGCATATGCCTCTAGGAAGCCAAAGCCATATGAATTGAATTACCCGACACATGATTTAGAGCTAGCGGCTATTGTGTTTGCACTAAAGAAATGGAGGCACTATCTGTGGAGTAACAAGTTTGAGGTGTTTACGGATCACAATAGTTTGAAGTACTTGTTCTCATATAAAGAATTGAATACGAAGCAAAGACGGCGGATGGAGCTCTTGGATGATTATAACTGCACAATCAACTATATGCCTAGTAAAGCGAATGTGGTAGCAGATGCCTTAAGTAGGAAGGCGAGCATGGCAAAATTGGAAGTTAAGGTGCGGGAGATGTTAGAAGAAGCATTTATGTGGAAACCACAATTGACTCAAAAAGGATTACTATTTGCCACTACACAAGTTCAATCGACCTTGTTGTCTGAGATTCGAGAGGCCCAACAGAAGGACCAGTAGTTTCAGAAGATTAAGGAAGGCAACACAGATTTCAAGTTTCATGATGATGCTATTTAGAGGTTTAGGAGTCGAATTTGTGTCCCTAATGACCCAGAGTTGAAAAAGAAGATTCTTGAGGAAGCCCATAACTCAAGATACACCATTCACCCCGGTGGAACAAAGATGTGCCGAGACTTGAAGCAACACTATTGGTGGAATAATATGAAGAGAGAGATTGCCTAGTTTGTGGCACAGTGTTTAATGTGTCAGAGGGTCAAAGCATAACATCAACGACCCGCAGGTTTACTACAACCGTTGGAAATTCCCTGATGGAAATGGGAACATATAACTATGGACTTTGTTATGGACCTGCCCAGGTCACAAAAGGGTCATGATGCCATTTGGGTCATAGTGGATAGATTGACTAGATCAGCACACTTCTTACTGATGAACAAGGAGGATGGTCCTGAGAAATTGGGAGATATGTATGTAACGGACATTGTAAGGCTACATGGGATACCTGTAAGTATTGTGTCGGATAGGGATCCTCGTTTTACTTTCTGATTTAGGAAGAGATTACAAGAAGCTTTGGGGATGAAGTTGAGTTTTAGTACAGCTTATCACCCTCAGACTGATGAACAATCTGAGAGAACTATTCAGATTCTGGAGGATATGCTGAGGGCGTGTGTCTTAGACTTCAGAAAAGGTTGGGAGAAATATCTGCCTCTAGCGGAGTTCACTTATAACAACAGCTATCAGGCCACTATCGGAATGGCCCCATTTAAGGCATTGTATGGACGTAAGTGTGGATCCCCAATTTACTGGGATGAAGTAGGTGAGACAAAGACTTTTGACCCGACCCTTCTACCATAACTTATGAAGACAGTTGAATATATCCACCTCATCTAGAAACCGATGCTTACCGCCCAAAGTCGGCAAAAAAGTTATGCAGACCGCCGGAGACGGAATTTGGAATTTGAGGTCGGTGACAAGGTGTTCTTGAAGTTATCACCTCGGAGGGGACTGATTAAACATAGTAAGGGTGGAAAATTGAGCCCGAGGTTTGTGGGACCATTTGAGATAGTTGAAAAGGTTGGCAAATTGGCGTATCACCTAGAACTACCTCAAAACCTCTCCAATATTCATTACATCTTCCATGTTTCAATGCTACGAAAGTATCACCCTGACCCATCACACGTCTTGGAGCCAGAGCCATTTCAGCTTCGGGAGAACTTCTCTTATGAAGAAAAGCCTATTCGGATTCTAGATGAACAAGATCGGGAGTTGCGCAACAAGTCTATACCGATGGTGAAAGTGTTGTGGGATCACCATGGAGTTGAAGAAGCAACATGGAAAAGGCGAGACCAGATGGAGCAACAGTATCCGACATTATTTCGAAGGTAATATTGAATTTCGGGATGAAATTCTTTTAAGGAGGGGCGAATGTGAGGCCCGACCTCGATTTCCGTGTGATACCTCGATTCGTGTGCCCTAACCTTGAACTGCATGCCTCAACCTAGGTTTAAGAGTCGTGTCTTGATTTACGTGTCTTGCATTGATTTACGTGCATTCATTTGGGGTTGCGTGCATTTACTTGGAATACGTGCTTTTGTCTCATAGTTCGTGTCTTATCTCGTAGTACGTGCCCTAGACCTAGGAAAGGTTCCCGCACGCTAATCAATAAAGCATCCTACACAAAGCACTAGACTATTAAATAATCCTACAACTCAACTAGCTATTATTTTAATCATAAGTCAATGCACTAAAAGACAAAATACTAAACACTAAACATTCTTTATTCCATATTCTTTTTGCAAAATCCATGCACCTCAAATTCCACACTTATTATAACCTATAATACATTAATTTGAATCTGAAATTTCAGATTTTTAAGCTCACTTGGCCGACCATACCATTGCACTTGGTCCAGCATTGCATAATTTAAAACACTCCTAGACAGACTATGACACACACAAGACACAAGGCTTTAAAAAAATGACCTAACATCCTACCCAATGCCTCTCATTCTCGGCCCACTCAAATGACTATGCCAAAGACAATTCAAATAATGTTCCAAAGATGACATAAAATTAGATTTTTGCAAGCACAAGGCCAACACTCACTCACAACATCTTATTCCTTTCTCACATTCTCTCATTCTCTCCCATTCTCTTACTCTCTTGGCCATGGCTGCTTCATGAACCATCATAGCTCAGGCTCATCTTCTAAGGCTCACCTAGGCTCTCAAGGACTCTAAGAAACTCGACCATAGCAAGCAAAGCAAGAAAAACGCATGCAAGCTCACAAAGTTCATCACTCTCGGCCTTAGGTATGTTTTGATAAGTTTTGTTTCATTTCTTTTGTTCTAATCACATGCACACAATAAGAATATGATAACTAAGCTAGGAATTGAAGAACCACAAGCTATCTTTCGGCCAAGCAAGGAAAGAAGACCCATTTGTGCATCTTCAAGAACATTTGTGCATCTCCATCTATTAACTTGCTAAGGTGAGGGTTAAACTCTTTTAAAAGCTTTCAAAACTCACATGCATGCTTTCATATGGCTAGCTTTACCTCTGTAATTATTGTACATGTGTGTATATGAGCTTATCTTCTCATGCATGGCATGATAATGGCTAGAACTTGAAGATAGGTAAAAATGTTTTGCTAGCAGTTTTATGATCTTGTAGTACGAAGAGAATTTGGCTTAGTAAACCTTGATAAAAATGCATGAACATTAGTGATTTTTTAGATTTGGCAGTTCTGGACAGTTTTTTCAGAAATAGACCAAAGCCAATTCTAACTCTAAGACCCTCAAAATTGGAAACAATCATAATGTATCTAAAACTGGACAGTTTTGCGTAGTCTCACTGTTTTGGCCATAACTCTTAAGTCCGAACTCCAAATGATGCGAGATTTGTTCCAAGATTTAAATAATGCATTAAGATTTAATTTGACATTTTGTTCACTGAAATTGGAGATTGTTTGCTTGTCTAATTGAATGTGGGAAAACAGACCATTGCAGTGAGGTTTTTGTTTAGTGATATGCTTAGAATCATGTTGAGACCTTGCTTGAGGTATTGAATGCTTGGAATTGTGGCACTTAGATGTTGTATGGACTGTTGTGGTTGGTTGAGGTTGCTTGATTTGATTGATGTATGGCTTGGGATCATTAATTGATGAATGGTTATCTTAATCGCATGTTTAAGTATGGAATTGAGGTCCTAACGCTTATGACTATTTGCTAAGAAATGATCTTATGGTTAAATGTGTTATATTATGTGATTAATAGGCTGCCCGTAATTTTCCTTATAGCTCTAAATGTGATTTCAGATGATTATATGTTGATGGATAAACTTTTCTTGTACTCGGTCTTATGTAAACGTTGTTACATGCTTGTATAATCTTAATACTTGACACGTGAACCCCGAAATAAGTTATATGACTTGATTTATATTTGGTACTTGGCTGCCCGTTTAATGTTCATATAACTCTATGTGTTCTACAAAGTAAAATTTCATGTCAAGCATGCCTCGTTCGTTTACTTGGCAATGTGTAATCTTATAATTGATCGGAGGCAACCTACTTTGTTGTCCTCCTAATGTGATATGTTAAATGTTATAATTGTGCATTGCATACAAGGTTGCAACCTTTCATTCTTGCACGGTAGCGTTTCACGCACGCCGGGAGGCATCAGGCTTGCCGGTGCTACCGTGACTACCATGGTCCAATTCCATCTCTCGCTTGAGGGCTAGACTTCCTCGGAGAGTTGGGTCGTAGGATTTGGGGTACATCCGGAGTACACTCGTTGGAGCGATAAATGGATGATGGATGCCGGCTACAATAATGGTTATTGGAAATGAACTTTAACGACAGGAACTAAGTGTTATGTAGGGCAAAGTGCTACACCTAAAAGTGGTGGGAGCTACCTCTTGAGCCTGTAGGAGTCACCTTTAGAGTCCTGTACGTATCAAATGTATCATTTTTACTATGTGTTTAAGTACTCTCGCTTGGTTCCTAGAGGACCTCGGGGATGAAAGATAGGTAAATGTGTTCATTTATATTTATGCTTTGTTATGAATTTACTTATTTTATATGACATGTTTTCAAAGGAGTTTTCACAAATTAACCAGAAAAGAATTTCAAAACCTTGTCACTTGTTCCCCCTCGCTGAGTTCATAAGGACTCACCCTCTTTTTTGTCACAAGTGAAGCAGATTTGAAACGACCATGTGCATTGCGTGCTTTTTGTGAACATGGATGCTATTAGGGATGTTGTGTTTGTTTGCGAACTCTTTATTTCGTTGATGTAAATGACCCCATTGTAATTTGGGTCTAAGTTTGGGATTGTACTATCGATAACCGGATGAAATTTTTATTTGGTTGTTTGTTTTCATTATCTTGAATAGTAGCTATCATAGGCAATTAAACCACAAGGTGAAAAAAAATCAACTAAGTTAATTCTATCTAATTTCACTTAGGTGCACATTTGTAAACTAAAGGATAATAGGTACTTGCATGATAGAATATTGATAAATAAATGGGACATAGTTATCGTGATAGGCTTGATAACCAAACGGGACTTTGAAGATAATTAGTAAGCATATCTGTTGAGGACAAAATAGGAATTTTAGTTGGAATCAAATTAAAGATTTGGAATTGTAAGGTATTTAGAAATTAGGTCAAACCAAAGATCCTAATTACAACCGTTATGCTGTCGATTTTTCAAAAAAACTTTTGGTGTTCTAGGCTAACGAATAAGCATTAATCTTAGTGAAACAGTTAAGGACGTAAAATAACGATAGTGATTAGGTCACACCTTAGTCTAGCCTCTATAGGTCGGGTTGGGGCATGACAAAATGCCTCTTATTTTTTGTTCATAGTGGATTGATATCCCGTTTTCTTCTATAGCCAAAGCCAAGGATGGTGAAGCTCAGATATCTGGTAAGGATAGGAAAAGATCTAAAATGGAGTTGATGTATCCCTTCGGTTCCACCTTAGTTGTATTCATGGAAAAAAATGGGTTTGATCACATTAAATGATTTAAGCGGGACAATTCGAGTGAAGAAGAAAAAAGGAGATTATTATCTTCCAAGACATCTCTACATTGTCTGCAACTTTGATATCTCATTACTACCGATCAAGCTCAACCTACCTATGGTATGCAAACCTCTAGATTGGTCGAGTACCTGCCCGCCAAGTCAAAGCCCTAGAAATCCGTCCGAACTCTCTGGGGGTTACTTAAGTCGGCCTACCGGCGAAATATATGATCGTTACTGTAATACCCGAGCCCGGAATGTGGAATTTCCTTGTTTATTATTTTGAAAATTATATTTTCTTAAGTACTTAGAAATCAAATTGTTACTTCCTTGCTATCGCAACGTGCATTTCATTTAGGAAGCGATAGCTAGAGAACGGTTTCTAGTCCTCAGTAAATAGTGAAACTAGTATTTAGATGACTTAAATTTTATATTTTAATTGTTGTTAGCTATAATTAATTTTTCCTTAGTTAAGATGGCTTTAAAATGCGCAAAATAAGGCAAATTGACCAAATTTTAAGTTGTTTGACCAAGGGCTTTGACCCTTTGACCAAATAGTCACCTTATAAGCTTAAAACTAAGCAAATAAAAAAAAGAAGCAAAATCAGCTCAAGAGCAGGCCGAGAGCTTAGAGAGAAAAAAAAAACCTTTCAACTTCCAATCGTTCAATCTTCGCGTGAGCTCGTGCGGGGTGGTTTCCAAGGCAACCAGCGTTGTTTTCCTAGCGACTAGGAGTACCTAAGGTGAGGGAAGCAAGTTATTTGCGCATTTAAATGTCAAGTATGTTAACTTTGTGATTTTTAGATTTTATCCGTAGATTGTTGTTTAAAGTGTTTTGATGCTTCTAGAATGTTCCTTGGCAATTGTAGAACGTGTATTTATAGCTTTTTAAAATTTTATGTGGTTAAATGTTGAGATTGCAATTTAAATTGGTTGTTGAATAGTGTTTTATGAATAGTAAACCCTTGAAATGATGAAGTTGCTCTGTTATGATGTTCGTTGATGTAGAAATGTGCTAGGTGTGCTAGAATGCCTAAATGGATGGTTTGTTTGGGTTGCGTAATGGAAAAAATGGGAATTAATCCTTGGTGAAAGTCGGGGTCGTTTAGGTCGAGTTTGGCGTTTTCTCGTTTTTCGTGTTGGCATTGTTTTGGGAAGCCATGGAAGCACTTTTGGTGCGATTATGGCATTGGTTGGGTGTTTGGTTGATATAGTTGTAGTTCAAACGAGCAAAGGGGGAAATCGGGACTTTGCGTGAATTCTAGGGTTAAGTAGGGTTTTGGGGTCTTTAGACGTGCCTTATGGTGACCTAGGAGGATTGGCGAAGTCGGTTTCCAGAACTCGTGGCTCGTTTGGAAATGGTAGTGTTTTGATAGTTGAGGCCGATTGGTGATTTTGCTTGTTTTCTTGATATTATGTCTATAGAATGCTTGATATACTTGTTTGAATTGATTTTGATTGGAATGCATATCAACTGTTGCTATTGCGTGCGAGAGTAACCTACTTTGTTATTCTCCCACGTGTGGCTTTATTGCTCGTTATCGCCTTGTATCGAGTCTTGCATTGCATAGTGTCCCGCGCGTGAGTGATGGGCCTCTCTGGGTAGCCTCGGGTTGCCAGTGTTGGTTGCTCTAGCTCCGCTGCTATTCCCTCTTCTCGCTTGGGTTGCCTCCCAGGGAGATTTGGGTCGTAGATTGATGGATACTTCCGAGGTATTCCAAACTGGTGTTATAAGGTGGTTTGGGCCGGCACGTCGTCATCGAATTCGTGATTGAATGTTGCTCGTTAAAAGAGTATCGTATCCTTTAAATGAGTATTTATAGCTTTAATGCTTGCCTTGCTTTATTGGTGGCTTTGTTTGTATCTCTATATAATGTTTGTATGAATTGCTTGGCTAATTGCATTGCATACTCCTCTCATCTCCGTCCTTGAGACCAATTGCCCTCGCTGAGCAATAGTTTTTGCTCATTCCTTTCTATACTATGTTTTTACAGGAGTAGTTGAAGCAGACCCTATTGAGGTAATAGAGGAGGAAGAGCAGGTGGAGGTGTTTCCGTGATAGCACTTCTTTGCTTTGCTGGTGGTTGATTGCCAGACTTTTGTGCGAGCCATGCTTGATGTGTTTAATGCGTGGTTGTCGTTTTATTTTGAGGCCTAGATGGTCTTATGTTGTAAAGGATTAATGGTTATAACTTTGTAAATAGATACTCATGTGACTAGTAAGGAAATGCATGCTAATTGTTAATTGTTTAGTGACATAAATAATTGTGTAGTATGCATATCATTTTTGGGTTGCAAAGTTGTTAATGAAAGGATGTGCGTTTCGAAAGAAAGTCGGCTTGTTTTAATTGTTTTATGGTTTTCGCAAGTATTATGTTGATTTTAGGGTTTTCAGATCGTCTGTGGTACAGAGGAGACTCCGTCCGTGTGTCAGGTCCGGGCTTGGCCTTTTGCGGGGTCGGGTCGGGGCGTGACATCTTTAGGTGGTATCAGAGCATGATAGTCTTGCATGAGCCGGGATATATTTCTCGGTCTGTGGGGTAAAGGTCCAAAATGCTAGAATGTTATTGTATTGTTGTTAAGTGGAAAGAAAATGTTATAGCATGACTTTGTGAACTTAGACTGCTTATGTGTTTAAAGTGAATTAGTTTGGCATGTCAATCTTGTGTTATGTGAATTGCGTGTTAGAATGTTTGATTGTTATTGACTTGAGTGTTATCTAATCTTATGTGCTATATTTCTGTCTATAAACTGCTTTTAAATGTTGCCAGCTATTGTGAATTGCTACTATGCCGCCATGTCGTGGTACTCAAGGTATAGGGTCAGATGAAGAGGCAGCAAAACAGGGTCAGCAACCGTTGCCTGAGCAGTTTATGGCTACTATGACTACAACGGTTGACCGAATTACACAGGTACTGCATGAGCAGAGGCAGGACAGGAATAATAATCCCCAGGGAAATCAAGCTAATCCTGGTGGACAGGGGTATAGGGTTGAGAATAACCAGTTGGAGAAATTCTTGAGGCACGAGCCGGGAAAGTTCTTCGGAGAGCCGGATGATGAGGCAGCCGAGAGATGGATTAATCGTGTTGAGAAAATTTTCACCGCTTTAAGGTACACTTACGAGGCAAGAATAGATTATGCGTCATTCCTGTTTGAGGGCGACATAGAGCAGTGGTGGAATACTGTCAGATTGAGGTGGGATTGTGAGGATGTTCCACATTTATGGGATGATTTTGGAAGTGAGTTTCGGGACAAGTATATTCCCGAGATGGCTATGGAAAGGAGGGAAGACGAGTTTGTGGCCCTGAAGCAGGGAAATATGACTGTTGCACAATACGAGGCTAGGTTTGTTAGCCTGTCGAGGTATATGCCCGAGCTGGTATGGCCAGCTTGGAGGATGATTCATAGGTTTGTCCGTGGGCTGAGAATGGATATACAACTATATTTGACTGGGCAGACCTACACTACTTTTCCCGAGGCATTCCAGGCAGCTTCGAAGTTTGAGAAACGGAAGGTTGAGATGTTAGCTGAGAGCAGTCAGCCGAGTAAGAAACAGTATTTGGGCCAGAGCAGCCAGAGTCAGCCGAGGCAGTATCAGACTTCTGCACAGGTTCCTCAGCAACGTCCGTATCAACCACAGCAACAGATTCAGGCTAGGCCAGCTGTGACTAGACCTCAGCAGGGAGGTACAGTTCCTACTACTGCCAGAGCCCCAGCACCTACAAGAATCACTGTTGTAAGGCAAAATCAGCAGTGTAACTATTGTAATCGATCGGGGCATATTGAGGCTAATTGCTAGAGGAAGAGTGGTAAATGCATGGGTTGTGGTAGCGATGACCATAGGGTGAGAGATTGCCCTAAGTATAACAATGTTCAGGGCCGTACTGGAGGCTAGGGTGTTCAGAATTAGGCTGCAAGTGCACGTCCAGCACAGAGAGTTCAGGCTAGGGTCTTTGCACTGGATGCAGAGGAGCTGCCCGATACTACAGCTATTGTGGAAGGTACCTGTCTTCTCAATACTCAGCCAGTTAAAGTTTTGATTGATCTCGGAGCCACACATTCGTTTATAACTCCTGCATGTGCACGATCTGTGAATGTTTGCATTGATAAACTGCCGCATGAAGTTGAAGTTAGTACACCTTTGGGTGCAAAATTTGTTACTGAGTCTATTTGCAAATCTTGTGATATATGCATTGAGAACCGTAAATTTCCTGCTGATTTAATTATATTGCCATTCCGTGACTTTGAAATCATTTTGGGAATGGACTGGTTGGGGAAGTACTATGCTCAGTTGGATTGTAGAACAAAGATTGTCTATCTTCAGGTTCCTGACCTACTGGTACTGGAGATTATTGGGAATTGTAGGGCTGCCCGAATCCCTCTTTTATCAGTGATCAAGACTTCTAAGTTGTTGAATAAGGGTTGTGAAGCTTACTTAGCTTATTTGATCAATCAGCCTACTGATAAGTTGAGTTTGAATGAGGTTCCGATTGTTAGAGACTTCCCTGGTGTATTTCCCGAGGAATTACCGGGTTTACCACCGGATAGGGAGATTGAGTTTGTGATTGATCTTTTGCCAGGCACTGCGCCAATTTCTAGGAGTCCTTATAGAATGGCATCGGCTAAACTTCAGGAATTAAAAATTCAGCTTCAGAACTTGCTTGAGAAAGGGTTTATACAACCTAGTTCTTCGTCGTGGGGTGCGCCTGTGTTGTTTGTGAGGAAGAAAGACGGCACGCTACGGTTATGTATTGATTACAAGGGACTTAATCAAGTCACGATTAAGAACAAATACCCCTTGCCGTTGATTGAAGAATTGTTTGACCAGTTGCAAGGTGCGAGTGTTTACTCCAAATTTGATTTGAGGTAGGGTTACTATCAACTTAGGATTCAGAGTGACGATATACCAAAGACGGCATTCAGGACTAGATATGGCCACTATGAGTTTGTTGTGTTGCCGTTTGGATTGACGAATGCACCAGCCGCATTCATGGACTTGATGCAGAGGGTTTTTTGACCTTACCTTGATCAGTTTGTCGTGATCTTTATTGATGACATTTTAGTGTACTAGAAGAACGAGGCTGAACATGAGCAACACTTGAGGATTGTGCTACAGACTTTTCAGGAAAACAAGCTTTTTGCTAAATTTAGCAAGTGTGAATTCTGGTTGAATCAGATATCTTTTCTAGGCCATATCATTTCAGATCGAGCAATTTCAATGGATCCAGCTAAGATTGAAGTTGTTTCTTCTTGGAAGAGACCTGAGACGGTGTTAGAGATTCGGAGTTTTCTTCGGTTGGCAGGCTACTACCGGAGGTTTGTTAAAGACTTTTCCAAAATTTCTGGGCCTTTAAGCCAGTTGACTCAGAAGAAAGTTGCTTACAACTGGGATGCCAAATGTGAATCCAGTTTCCAAGAATTGAAGAAGAGACTAACTACAGCTCTTATACTAGCTTTACCTGAGGGAACATAAAACTTTGTCGTCTATAGTGATGCATCTAAGGAAGGATTGGGCTGTGTTTTAATGCAGAATGGTAAGGTAATCGCCTATGCTTCTAGGAAGTTGAAACCTTATGAAGTCAATTACCCTACACATGATCTGGAGTTAGCTGCAGTTGTGTTTGCTTTGAAGAAGTGGCGTCACTACTTGTGGGGTAGCAGATTTGAAATTTTTACTGACCACAAGAGTCTCAAGTATTTGTTTTCACTGAAGGATCTGAATATGAGGCAGCGGAGATGGCTAGAGCTATTGAGTGGCTACAATTGTTCTATTAACTACGTGCCAGGTAAGGCAAATGTTGTTGCTGATGCTTTGAGCCGAAAGGCTACTGTTGCAAGCTTAATTATCAAGGATTGGGAGACTTTGGAAGAAATTTGTTCATGGAAGTCAGAAGCTACTGAGGTAGGGATTCGATTTACTAGTTTGCAGATTCAGTCAGGGTTGCTAGCACAGATCAGAGAGGCTTAGAAGATTGATCCTCACATCTTGAAGATCCAAGAAAAAGCTAAAGGGGGAGAGTCGGAGTTTAAATTACATGCAGATGGTATCTTCAGATTTAGGGACAGGGTGTGTGTTCCTGGTGATCCGACTTTGAAGAATGAGATTCTGTCCGAGGCACATAATTCGAGATATATGATTCACCCGAGCAATACTAAAATGTATAGAGATTTGAAATAACACTTCTGGTAGAACAATATGAAGAGGGAGATTGCTGGGTATGTATCCAGATGTTTGACTTGTCAGAGGGTTAAAGTTGAGCATCAGAGGCCAACCGGGCTTCTACAGCCGTTGTCGATTCTGCAATGGAAGTAGGTGCATATAACAATGGACCTTGTGACCAATCTTCCTAGATCTCCGAGAGGATGTGATTCTGTTTGGGTTGTTGTGGACCGCTTGACTAAAGTTACACATTTTATTCCCGTGAACAAACAGGATAGCCTTGATAAACTAGCCGAGCTTTATGTTGCTAATATTGTGAGATTGCATGGTGTGCCACAAAGTATAGTGTCAGATAGAGATCCCAGATTCATATCTCGTTTTTGGCAGAAGTTGCAAGAGGCCATGGGAACTAAGTTGAGCTTCAGTACTGCATATCATCCACAAACTGATGGCCAGTCTGAGAGAACTATCAGGATCTTAGAGGACATGCTTCGGGCATGTGTGCTAGACTTTGTGAAGAATTGGGAGAAGTTTTTGCCTTTAGCGGAGTTCGCCTACAACAATAGTTATCAATCTACTATAGGTATGGCTCCCTATGAGGTGTTGTATGGTCGGAAATGCAGATCCCCATTGTATTGGGAAGAGGTTGGAGAGATGAGAACAGTTGATCCAACTGTGTTACCTGAGATGATTAAGATGATAGATAATGTTCACCTTATTCGCCAGCGTATGCTTACAGCTCAGAGTCGTTAGAAGAGTTATGCGGATAAGCACCGTCAGGATATTGAGTTTGATTTGGGAGATTGGGTGTTTCTTAAGATTTCTCCTAGAAAGGGATTGATTAGGCATGGTAAGAGCGGGAAACTTAGTCCCAGGTATGTGGGTCCGTATGAGATCATTGAAAAGGTAGGTCCTTTAGCTTACCGGTTAGCTTTGCCTCCGAGCTTGTCGAGACTGCACGATGTGTTCCACGTGTCTATGTTAAAGAAATACCATCCAGATCCTTCACATGTACTTAAACCAGAGCCTTTGCTGATTGAAGAAAAGTTGTCTTATGAAGAGAAACCGATTCGAATTGTGGATCGAAAAGTTCAGGAGCTTCGCAGAAAGAGTATTCCGTTAGGAAATGTTCTGTGGAATCATCATGGGTTTGAGGAAGCAACTTGGGAAAGAGAGGATCAGGTTCGGAATCAGTATCCGGAGTTGTTTGTTGACCAGGTAAGAATTTCGTGGGCGCAATTGTTTTAAGGGGGATAGGGTGTAATACTCGAGCCCGGAATGTGGAATTTCCTTGTTTATTATTTTGAAAATTATATTTTCTTAAGTACTTAGAAATCAAATTGTTACTTCCTTGCTGTCGCAACGTGCATTGCATTTAGGGAGCAATAGCTAGAGAACGGTTTCTAGTCCTCAGCAAATAGTGAAACTAGTATTTAGATTACTTAAATTTTATATTTTAATTGTTGTTAGCTATAATTAATTTTTCCTTAGTTAAGATGGCTTTAAAATGCACAAAATAAGGCAAATTGACCAAAATTTAAGTTGTTGGACCAAGGGCTTTGACCCTTTGACCAAATAGTCATCTTATAAGCTTAAAACTAAGCAAATAAAAAAAAATAAAAGAAAAATCAGCTCAAGAGCAGGCCGAGAGCTTAGAGAGAAAAAAAAAATCTTTCAACTTCCAATCGTTCAATCTTCGCTTGAGCTCGTGCGGGGTGGTTTCCAAGGCAACCAGCATTGTTTTCCTAGTGACTAGGAGTACCTAAGGTGAGGGAAGCACGTTATTTGCGCATTTAAATGTCAAGTATGTTAACTTTGTGATTTTTAGATTTTATCCGTAGATTGTTGTTTAAAGCGTTTTGATGCTTCTAGAATGTTCCTTGGCAATTGTAGAACATTATTTATAGCTTTTTAACATTTTCTGCGGTTAAATGTTGAGATTGCAATTTAAATTGGTTGTTGAATAGTATTTTATGAATAGTAAACCCTTGAAACGATGAAGTTGCTCCGTTATGCTGTCTGTTGATGTAGAAATGTGCTAGGTGTGCTATAATGCCTAAATGCAAGGTTTGTTTGGGTTGCGTAATGGAAAAAACGGGAATTAAGCCTTGGTGAAAGTCGGGGTCGTTTAGGTCAAGTTTGGCATTTTCTCATTTTGCGTGTTGGCATTGTTTTGGGTGGCCATGGAAGCACTTTTGGTGCGATTATGGCGTTGGTTGGGTGTTTGGTTGATATAGTTGTAGTTCAAACGAGCAAAGGGGGAAATCGGGACTTCGCGTGAATTTAGGGTTAAGTAGGGTTTCGTGGTCTTTAGACGTGTCTTATGGTGACCTAGGAGGATTGGCGAAGTCGGTTTCCAGAACTCATGGCTCGTTTGGAAATGGTAGTGTTTTGATAGTTGGGGCCGATTGGTGATTTTGCTTGTTTTCTTGATATTATGTCTATAGAATGCTTAGGGTTGCTTGATATACTTGTTTGAATTGATTTTGATTGGAATGCATATCAAATGTTGCTATTGCGTGCGAGAGTAACCTACTTTGTTATTCTCCCACGTGTGGCTTTATTGCTCGTTATCGCCTTGTATCGAGTCTTTCATTTCACAGTGTCCCGCGCGTGAGTGATGGGCCTCTCTGGGTAGCCTCGGGTTGCCAGTGTTGGTTTCTCTAGCTCCGCTGCTATTCCCTCTTCTCGCTTGGGTTGCCTCCCAAGGAGATTTGGGTTGTAGATTGATGGATACTTCCGGGGTATTACAAATTGGTGTTATAAGGTGGTTTGGGCCGGCGCGTCGTCATCGAATTCGTGATTGAATGTTGCTTGTGAAAAGAGTATCGTATGCTTTAAATGAGTGTTTATAGCTTTAATGTTTGCCTTGCTTTATTGGTGGCTTTGTTTGTATCTCTATATAATGTTTGTATGAATTGCTTGGCTAATTGCATTGCATACTCCTCTCATCTCCGTCCTTGAGACCAATTGCCCTCGCTAAGCAATAGTTTTTGCTCATTCCTTTCTATACTATGTTTTTACAGGAGTAGTTGAAGCAGACCCTATTGAGGTAATAGGGGAGGAAGAGCAGGAGGAGGTGTTTCCGTGATAGCACTTCTTTGCTTTGCTGGTGGTTGGTTGCCAGACTTTTGTGCGAGCCATGCTTGATGTGTTTAACGCTTGGTTGTCGTTTTATTTTGAGGCTTGTAGCCTTGTATGTAGTATCTATTTTGAGGCCTAGATGGTCTTATGTTGTAAAGGATTAATGGTTGTAACTTTGTAAATAGATACTCATGTGACTAGTAAGGAAATGCATGCTAATGGTTAATTGTTTAGTGGCATAAATAATTGTGTAGTATGCATATCATTTTTGGATTTCAAAGTTGTTAATGAAAGGATGTACGTTTCGAAAGAAAGTCGGCTTGTTTTAATTGTTTTATGGTTTTCGCAAGTATTATGTTGATTTTAGGGTTTTCGGATCGTCCGCGGTACAGAGGAGACTCCGTCCGTGTGTCAGGTTCGGGCTTGGCCTTTTGCGGGGTCGGGTCGGGGCGTGACAGTTACTGCCTGTTAAGTATCGGTAACATAAATCATTTTAATATAGATATTTCTGAAAAGGGTAATTATGAGAAACTGTGTCGTGTAATGAACACGCTGCAGCGTCAGGCCTTTAAAACAAACAGTGATTGGTTGAATCAAATTATAAATAATGAGGATTTATTTGTATCATATGGCTATCTCATGCCTAAATTTCTATCCTCTAAGAATCTAAAAGATGGATTCCCTTTACTTATGGAGTTTTACATGAAGGATAATGTTATTAAAAATATTTGTAACTTTCACGAGATGTTAAATACTTTATCTGAGGACATACAGCGTGCTCGTTTTGAGCAATTAATTATCAAGATGGCTACTGCCTTGGATGGTTTTCATTTTTATTTGCTAGCCTTTCTCGACTTCTGAGGTTGAATCTGCTGCAGTGGGGTCTTGCATTTCCACGAGCATGATCTAGCAAGAAGCCTGACCGTCTTTGCTAATTGCAGTCCTATCGACGTGAATATCAAAAATCAGATATTTGTTGCAGCAGTTGCCTTCCATTACAAGTCTTTCGACTTGGCCAAGGAGGCAAAAAGCTGGGCAATTAACTAGTCAATAAATCTTTTTGGTGGAAATGATGAGAATTTGGATAGCAATGAGAATTTAAAGATCTTAGATGAATGGTCGGGATGCTAAACACCCATTTTAGTTCATGGCCAATCTAAGGGCTTTCATCTATAAGAAATTGGACATTCTTTCGAGCATTCCTATTATCCAAGACGCCTCAGCAAGTGCATATCAGATCTTTAGTTACTTTTTGATAGATGAAACCTTGGCTAAGAGAATGAATCTCATCCCATCTCCAGATGGAAAAATCCAAGATGTTTATTCTCGAATCCCCGAAGAGCTCAAGGTGTTCATGAAAGCATAATAGGAAAATGAGAATCTATCAACGATAGTTTGCAATCACCTCACTCGTAAGCAAGTCAAAGGTACCTTTATGCCTATTATATATGGCAAAACTTTAAATAGCACGACCACCGATATAAAAGACCATCTCTCTCACTTCATCACTGATAAGGAATGCTTCGATGTTGCCTCTGTCTGCTTTAAGTTCTGGAGGACTAAATATTAGGGCTTGGAAACCCTGATCATGTTGATCGGCAATATAGGCTGGATCGCGTCTTCGCAGAATAGCCCTATTTTCTATAGAGTCCCTTACTTTACCACTGTACAAGATTATATGATAATGATGACCGAAAATATTACAATTCATAATAATATTCTTAAGAAGAGGCGTCGGGTGAGTCTCAAAGTTCGTACTTCTAAGAAAGATCGTAGGAAGACTTTAGTCTCTACCTTCGTAAACTTTATTCATCAGAAGGATGCATATATTGCAAAGACTGTAGTGTTAGGAATTGTGTCCTAAAGTCAGTCATCGAGTATAGCTGGCAAATTAATTTGTATGTGGATTATTGTTCTATTAATAATATTTGGCCATTACATCATATCGTCCATCTTCTTTTACCTTTGATTGATCATGATGTAGTCCTTAGAATGATTTTATGGAATCACATGAATGAGGGTTGATTTTGGTCATTCTTAAACTTTGTTCATAACCAAATGATGAAATTGGTATTGGGACATCAATTTCATCGAGTATATGTTATTGTTTGTTGCATTGGTTGGTTATCCTCATGACCAATGGGTGTTGGGACACTAGTGCGATAAACAGGTGACATGTTCACTGAACATGACTCTCTTTACGAGCGTCCTATGGTATGTACCCTATTGTCTAAGGATAGCTCGTGGTACATGTAGACATGTTCCCTCTGACCTGAGACTGCCATGGAGACTAACGGATTACTCCTCATGCTTAGGTGCCAGACTATCCCGATTTCTAATCTAGTAACAGAAGGTTACTGGGTACGGGCAAGTGTCGGAGAAGTCAATGTGTGAGTCAAGATGGGATTGACTGCTCCGGGTATTTGGAGAATGGTGTTTCGCTTAATTTCAATTCAGAAAATCTTTGGCCAAAGCACATCTCGTGATGAGTCACGAGGGTAAGTCATGATGTGTCATGACAGGATTGAAATTTGACATGAAGTAACTAATTAGGGATTTGACAGTTAACCATGTCCATAGGGTTATTTCAGAACACCGAGGGTCATAGGGAATTCACCATTGTACCGAGGTTCGTTGAATGTTGCCTTGCACTTATTCAGCTTATTCGGTCGTCCGGAAACATTGCTAGATAGTATCTTCGATTAATGTATGGATAGTCTTCATGCTACCAGCTTAAGTTTGAACCTATGGAATCACGCAAAAGAATAAGTGATTTAATTGGAGAGACGACCTAATTGTAATCAATATTTAATTGAGAATTAAATATTATTTGTGATTAATATTTAATTAAGAATTAAATATTTTCTAATTATTATTATTAGGTCGTGGATTTAATTATTTGACAATTTCTAGCTAGCACTAGATTTATGATTCATCAATTAAATCCTAGGCTGATTGATTTAAATTAAATAGTGATTTAATTTGAATCATTGTGGGCTTTATGGAAACCCACAATAAAAGATTGGATTTTTTTTAAACTATTTTGGGAGTTGGCCTTTTAAAGTGCCTAGCCCACATGGTCTTTATAAGAAGGGTCATGTAGGGTTTTCAAAGTAGAGAGATAGACATATATCTTTTTTTGAAAATGTAGGAACAAGAAACAAATAAAAAACCTTCTTTGAAAATTATAGCCTCCTCCTCTTTCATCCTTGTTTGCGTGTGAAGTAGGAGGAGCTAGACGCTTCCGTTGGGCAATCCCATAACACTACCATGAATCGTTCGAAGAGGTAATCCTAATTCTCTGATTTAAAATTGCCAATTACTATGTATAACGAGTCAATCTTGGTGGAATTCCAAGAGATAGTCTCACCGATTTCTTCAGTGGTATCAGAGGCACCTCATCTAGTGTGTTTATTTTACGTATTTGATACAAGATTATACATTGCCTATATGATATGGTTGATATATTTGTTTTTTTTTTATACTATTACTGTAACAGAATAAATAAATAAAAAAGGAGTACTGTACGATGTTACTGTAGCCAAAAAAAAAAAGGATCTGAACCCTAATGGGCTGCCTGATCCAATTGGGCTTGACCCAATTTGCATCAGTTCAGCCCAATCTTGCTTATTTTTATTTTATTTCTTGTTGGGTTGAAGGAGTTGGGCTTAAGTTAATTCTAATTCTTTAGGCCTTAGGATATATTAATTCTATTGGGCCTTAATTTATTCACTTGTTTTTTTTTATGTTGGGTTTATATGATAATTAAATGTCTATTTTTAAAATGGTTGGAAACATTGGGCTCAACTATTAAATTAATTTAAACTAAATCCAAATTAATATTAATTAGTTGATAGTGTTAATCCAATATGGATTAAATTTTAATTTGGATCAACAATTAATAAAGTAGCTTATTAATTGTTTTGGTATATGAAATAGTTTCATAGAATTGCACTAGGACCACATTATTAAAAAAAAAACATAGTATTGCAATTGAGTTTAATTAAATTTAAATTAATTGTTAATTTAGATAGAAATTAGTAAATAGTTTATTAGTTGTATTTATTTAACTAAAATAATTTGGTGAATTAATTTAGGATATCTAATTAATTGAAAGTTAGTTTAATTAATTGGAAAAATATTAAACTTAATTTTTAATTTTGCTAATATTAATAAATTATTTATTAATTTGTGCCTCTTTAACACTATTTATTTTGAATATTGTTGTAGGACATCCAATTAATTTAAAATTAGTTTAATTAATTGGAAATGTCGATTTAATTTGATTAAATTGATTTAATGCCTTGGAAATTATATCGTATGTCTATGTGTATACCTATTTGTGTTAATGATGTATGACATGGATTTAAATGAGGTTATGGGCTTGTATATCATGATGATTATTGTATTTTATTATTATAAATAGTTATAATTATTTATTTGGGTTAAATTGGGCCTGCGAGTCTAGCCTTCTATTTTTCTGGTTGTAAATCCCAACCCCAAGTAATGTATGCCCTCCTTTTAGAAGGAGTTCTCGATCATATTTTTGTAATTAATAGAGATAGGGCTTTGGAGCATAGATCAAGGAGTTGTAGATTTCTAGAAGGCTTGGGCCTGTCCAGGTTAACCCAATTAAATGTAATAATCATTATTTGCATGACTAAAGTGGTCCATGATGGCTCTAGTGGACCACATTAGGAAAGCCGATAACTACCTATTATTTATGCTCAATTTATTATTATGCATGCCTTATTTATATATATCTCTCACGATCAATTAATTGGATTAATTAATAATAAGGTAAATTAAACCAATCATTATACTATAATTAAAATCCTCTAAATCATTAGGTCCTTTAAATGGGTTGAACATTGGATGTTCAACTCACTGCCTCCCATTAAAGTGAATAATAATGGGCCCAACATCTTAATAAACGTTGGAGGCCCTTCGGCCTGGCTTTTATCAAGGTGTTGGGATTATTATTCATTGTATGAATTCCATGGAATCTCTTTGAGATGGTGAGTAGGTCGGCTGGCCTCCGTCAGGCCTACTCATCAAGCTTAGAGAGGGACTATGAGATATCATATTAATAGTTTGACCTAACTGGGCCTTTCAGTGGAGGATCTCTGTCCTGCTGAAGGGGTGCTTGGGGCAGAATTGAGATCACTCAGAGTTATTTGGAGAAATAACTGATTATGAACCTACCAGATAAATGTGCATAGGTGGGCCGGCTTCCATCAGGCTTATGTACAATTATTTGGATCTTAGTACCCACTAAGGGAATTTGGATCGGAAATTCCTTCAGATTGAAGGTAGAGGCTATCAATCTGAACAAAATAGTGGGAGAATCCTTTAAACACTGGCCTATGTCTAATGTGATTAGATAATTCATATATTTAGCTAATTTATTTCATTTACTTCAATTATTTGCAGATTTAATGGCTAACACGTTGTCTTTGAGATCACTATTGGATAGTGAAAAGTTGACCGGGCCAAATTACGATAGGTGGTATCGTAAATTGCGCATTGTGTTCAAGCATAAACATATCCTGTATGTTCTATCTGATCCAACACCTACTGAACCTGTTGCCCAATCGACGGTTGCCGATCGTCGGTGATATCAGAACTGGGTTGATGATAGAATAACAGTTTGTTGTATCATGAGGGCTGCAATGAATGATGAATTCAGACGCAAATTTGAGGAAACACAACCTGAGGACATCATTCAAGCGTTGAATGAATCTGTCGGCACATCTGATAATGCAGAAAGACATAGGACCTCTTGTGCCATCTTTAGCACTAGAATGAGATAAGGGATTCCGTCATTGATCATGTATTGTACATGACTGAGTAGATTGAGAAGTTGGCTAAGTTAGGCTATCCGCTCCATGAGCAGCTTGGCAAGGATGCGACCCTCAACTCTCTTCCTCTATCCTACCTCCCTTTCTTGAACTAGTTCAAGATTAACAAGCTAGTTGTTAACTACCATGCACTTATGGGGTTGCTGCAAACCTTTGAGAAAGATAATCAGTTCCTCAAAAAGACGGTTAATGTGGTTGGAGGTGCTAGTTCCTCAAAACGCAAGAATTCTTCACGACGTGGCAAGAAAAAGAACAAAAATGCATATGCAACTCAAAGCGGGGTTAAGAAACCCGCTCAGCAGTAACTACAAGTTCGCAAGTAGAAAGCAGACTAGAGTCAAGCAGAATGTTTCTTCTGTATAAGGAAGGGACACTGGAAGAGGAATTATCCTCAGTATTTGGCATCGTTAGATCCAAACGGGCCAAAGAGACAACAAAGAGTTGCTCAACAAGGTATGTATATGATAACACCTTGCCACTTCAGTGTTATAAACTCTACTACCAATGTATTAGATACAGGTAGTCCTTATCATATTTGCAATTCGTTGCAGGGGCTGGAGGTCAGTAGGAAGTTCAGAGTTGGTGAGCGACACCTCAGCATTGGAAATGGAAATCAAGTTCCAGTACTAGCGTTAGGGTATTTATCTTTAGCTACAAACTCAGCAAAATTTAGTCTTAATAATGTTTTCTATTGTTCGGATTTTGTTTTGAACATTATCTCAGTTGGTCTTTTAGCCCAAGATGGCTATTCTTTTACTATTATGAATAATGATTTTGATGTTATTTTGAATAACACTACTGTCATTAAAGGACAACTAAAACATGTAATTTATGTTATAACATAGCCTGTAAACATAATGTATGTTAGCAATAAGCATCCAAAGCAAGGAATAAACTCAGGTGCCTACCTTTGGCACTGCAGGTTAGGTCATATAAATGAAAATAGGATTAACAAGTTAATCAAGGAAGGGTTGCTTGATATTAGTGATCCAGCATCACTACCTACTTATGAGTCTTGTCTATTGGGTAAAATGACCAAATCTCCTTTTATTGGAAAAGGTGATCGGGCTGCAAAGCTCTTGGGCCTTGTGCATATAGATGTATGTGGGCCTATGACCACAAGTGCTAGAGGAGGATACTCCTACTTTATTACCTTTACTGATGATCTATCTAGGTATGGGTTTATCTATTTGATGAGAAATAAGTCAGAATCTTTTGAAATGTTCAAAAGATATCGTAATGAAGTAGAGAAACAAATTGGGAAAGTTATCAAGATTCTACGATCTGATCATGGAGGTAAGTATCTTTCCAATGAGTTTATGGGTTACCTTAAGGAGAATGGAATTCTTTCACAATAGATTCCCCCCGTTACACCGCAGTATAATGGTGTATCTGAGAGGAGAAATCGAACCTTGTTAGACATGGTATCTACCCATATCCTTTTGGAGATATACCCTTGAAACTGCTGCTCACGTGTTGAATAGTGTTCCTAGCAAGTCAGTAGATAAGATACCATATGAGATGTGGTTTTGGCATAAACCAACACTCACACACCTTAAGGTTTGAGGGTGTCCAGCATATGTCAAGCATCTTCAAGATGACAAGTTAGAACCAAAATCTGATAAATATTTGTTCGTAGGGTACCCTAGAGTGTCTAGAGGATACCAATTCTGCAACACCAGCGAACAAAAGATGTTCGTTGCTCTTAGAGCGGTTTTCCTAGAGAAAGAGTTTCTCGAGAAGGAAAGCAATGCCTCCAATATTGAACTTGGAGAAGTTCAACTAGAACAAGAACAAATATTAGCAGAAGAACATACAGAACATAATAAGGTTAGTGAACGGAATCCTAAGCCCGATGTAGACATAACAATAAGAAGATCTGGTAGAGTACCACATCAACCGGACATATATGGATTCCTAGTCCGTGGCGGTGATCCCATCGAACTTGATGAGAATGATTAGGATCTGATCCGTTATATGGATGCAATGTAGAGACTTGATTCCGAAGAATGGCTTAAAGCTATGCGATCCGAGATAGAATCCATGCATGTCAACAATGTTTGGACATTAGTTGACCCACCCGAAGGGGTAAGACCTATAGTGTGTAAATGGGTTTTTATAATGAAAAAGAGGAGCAGATGGGAAGGTAGAGACCTACAAAGCCCCTTTGGTTGCTAAGGGATTTCATCAACGTTATGGTATTGACTATGATGAGACATTTTCTCCCGTAGCAATGCTCAAATCGATTCGCATTAAGCTTGCTATAGCTGCATACCTAGATTATGAAATTTGGCAAATGGATGTCAAGACAACTTTCCTTAATGGTAAGCTGGAAGAGGAGGTGTACATGACACAGCCTGAAGGGTTCACATCCACAAATGAATCTAAAGTATGCAAGCTACAGAGATCCATTTATGGACTCAAGCAAGCCTCTCGGAGTTGGAACATACGTTTTGACAAGGTTGTCAAAACGTATGGCTTCGTTAAGAATGAAGAAGAGCCTTGCATCTATAAATGGTCATATGGTCATATTCTTGGTGCTATATGTGGATAATATTCTCCTTATAGGGAATGACACATCTGCATTGTAGAGCGTGAAATTGTGGTTGTCATCCCAATTTTCCATAAATGATTTAGGAGAGGCTTCCTATATCCATGGGATCAGGATCTATAGGAATAGATCAAGAAGGTTGCTGGGATTGTCCCAGTCTACGTACATAGACATCGTGCTGAAAAGGTTAAGCATGGAAAATTCCAAGAAAGACTATCTCCCGATAGGTCATGGAATTACTTTTTCTAAAAAGGATTGTCCGACAACTCCTCAAGAAAGAAAGCGCATAAGTAGAATCCCATATGCCTCGACAGTAGGATCTATCATGTACGTTGTGTCTTGTACGAGACCTGACGTGGCTTATTCCCTTGGAATAGTAAGCATATACCAATTTGATCCTGGCGAGAAACATTAGCAAGTGGTTAAGACCATCCAAAAGTATTTAAGAAATACAAAGGACCCATGGCTCATTTATGGAGATTCTGATATGAAACTGGTTGGTTATACCGATTCAAGTTTTCAATTAGATAGAGATAATAGTAAGAGCGTATCCAGTTTTGTATTCACCATGAATGGTGGAGCCATCAGTTGGAAAAGTTCCAAACAGTAGACTGTAGCCGATTATGTCTGTGAGGCAGAATATATAGCAGCATCTGATACGGCAAATGAGGCAATTTGGCTTAGAAAATTCATCACAAAGCTCAGAGTTCTTCCTGATCTGACTGGTCCAGTAACGAACTTCAGTGATAGTACTGGAGCCATTGCACAAGCTAAGGAACCCTGATCTTATCAGAAAGCCAAACATATACTGAGAGGTTACCACCTAATTAGAGAGATCATTGCTAGAGGTGATGTTGCTCTGCAAAAGATTGATAGTAAAGAGAATTTAGCTGACCCCTTCACCAAAGCTCTCGGGATCAAAGAGTTCGATGCACATCGAGAAAAGATGGGTATAGGATACAGATCCGACTGGCTTTAGGTCAAGTGGGAGATTGTTAGGAATTGTGTCTTAAAGTCAGTCATCGAGTATAGCTGGAAAATTAATTTGTATGTGGATTATTGTTCTATTAATAATATTTGGCCATTACATCATATCATCCATCTTCTTTTACCTTTGATTGATAATGATGTAGTCCTTAGAATAACTTTATGGAATCATATGAATGAGGGTTGATTTTGGTCATTCATAAACTTTGTTCCTAACCAAATGATGAAATTGATATTGGGACGTCAATTTCATCAAGTATAGGTTATTGTTTGTTGCATTGGTTGGTTATCCTCATGACCAATGGGTATTGGGACACCGGTGCGATAAACATGTGACAAGTGGAGACATGTTCACTGAACATGACTATCTTTATGAGCGTTCTATGGTATGTACTCTACTGTCTAAGGATAGCTCGTGGTACATGTGGTAGACATATTCCTCTAACCTGATATTGCCATGGAGACTTACAAATTACTTCTCATGCTTAGGTGCCAGACTATCCAAATTTCTAATCTTGTAACAGAAGGTTACTAGGTATGGGCAAGTGCCGGAGAAGTCAATGTGCAAGTCAAGATGGGATTGACCACTCCGGGTGTTTGGAGAATGGTTTTTCACTTAATTTCAATTCAGAAAGTCTTTGGCCAAAGCACATCTCATGATAAGTCACGAGGGTAAGTCATGATGTGTCATGACAGGATTGAAATTTGACATGAATTAACTAATTAGGGATTTGACAATTAACCATGTCCCTAGGGTTATTTCGGAACACCGAGGGTCATAGGGAATTCACCATTGTACCGAGGTTTGTTGAATGTTGCCTTGCACTTATTCAGCTTATTCGGTCATCGGGAACCATTGCTAGATGGTACCTTCGATTAGTGTAAGGATAGTCTTTATGCTACCGGCTTAAGTTTGAACCTATGGAGTCACGCAAAAGAATAAGTGATTTAATTGGAGAGACGACCTAATTGTAATCAATATTTAATTGAGAATTAAATATTATTTGTGATTAATATTTAATTAAGAATTAAATATTTTCTAATTATTATTATTAGGTCGTGGATTTAATTATTTGACAATTTCTAGCTAGCACTAGATTTATGATTCATCAATTAAATCCTAGGCTGATTGATTTAAATTAAATAGTGATTTAATTTGAATCATTATGGGCTTTATGGAAACCCACATTAAAAGATTGGGTTTTTTTAAACTATTTTGGGAGTTGGCCTTTTAAAGTGCCTAGCCCACATGGTCTTTATAAGAAGGGTCATGTAGGGTTTTCAAAGTAGAGAGATAGACATATATCGTTTTTTGAAAATGTAGGAACAAGAAACAAATAAAAAACCCTCTCTGAAAATTATAGCCTCCTCATATTTCATCCTTGTTCGCGTGCGAAGTAGGAGGAGCTAGACGTTTCCATTGGGCAATCCCATAACACTACCACGAATCGTTCGAAGAGGTAATCCTAATTCTCTGTTTTAAAATTGCCAATTATTATGTATAACGAGTTGATCCTGGTGGAATTCCAAGAGATAGTCTCACAGATTTCCTTCATGTAGTAGATCATATTCTTCATAAAATACAAGCGCCTATATACACAATGCACTACAACTTTCTAACTACTACTCTATATAGCCATAATATACCAAGGATTTATACCAGAGTCTTTTGTAGCATGGGCCCTCCACTTTCAATCATCAACGAGTTCATTTATATGAATCTGATTTATCCAATTGAAAAAGGGGAGTTTGAAGTACCTACCGAGCAAGACTTTGAGCATAAGGTAATCTCTAATGATCTTCTTCATTATTACTTAAAGGCTAATGTACCTGAGAACATAAGCAAGAAGATGATGAAAACTTGGGAAGAAAGGATCTCGATAATACTGACCTCTTACGAGAACTATACTCATATGGTATGAGGTGATTTAAAATTCGGGGATTGTTGGCTAGCTCATGAGAATAAGTGGCAGAAATTCAAGTTAAAGTTAGTAGAGGGGGAAATGACCAATAACAGCGTGCACTATTAAAATGATGATGATGATGGCATACACTAGAGACAGCACAGCTACTGAATAGTTATTGAATTGCTTGTATTAAAAGATTGAATGAACAAAATGGCTAGATCCGCATGCTGGGTTAATCATAGCTTCACATCACTTCAATGAGCCTTACCCTCTTATTAACGATATAAACCTACTCAGTCTTGCGACCATGGATCTCTTAATCTAGTTTGCTTACCCATTCTTATTTGGTTACGCTAAGTTTACAATTTCATATACCATGAGGTGATCTTGTGGAGTGGATATCTCATTTAAGCTAAATAGTGCTATCCCCTTGCCTTATCAAGATTGTAAGTTAATTCCAAAGGGTGAGGTCTATTGTGATAACCCGAACCCGGCATGCATTTAATGGCATTTAATTGCATCTAATTAAGTGTTATCTTAAATGTTAGCATTGAATTTTGTGTTTATTTTTAGTTAAACATTCATTTGTAGCTTTATTTTCATATTTATGTTAATCGGTTTTATTTTTCTTGCACCTTAATGCTTGGTTTTCAATTAAATGAAAAGTAGCTCCGAGCCGGAGTAAATTTTAAACTATGATGCTTTTCAAAAATGATATATTTTCTTAAATTCTTTGAGATTTAAATGTTATTCTTTTATTGTCGCAAAGTGCATTGCATTTCGAGAGCGATAGTTAGGAAATGATTTCTAGTCCTCAGCAAATAGTGAAAACTAGTATCTAGTGTTTTAATTTTAGTACTTAGTTAGCATTGACCAAGCCTTGACCATTTGACCTTAAGTTATCATCTTTTGAGCATAAAAAAAAACAAAAAAAAAACAACACAAAGCTGAAAAAACAGACCACAAGCTGGCTGAAAATAGGAGAAAAAAAAAAGAAATTTCAACTTCAAATCTTCATTTTATTCGAGAGAGCTTGTACGGGGTGGTTTCCGAGGCACCCAACGAGATTTTCCTAGTGTCTAGGAGCGTCTAAGGTAAGTGTTTCATGTTTATTTGCGCATTTGAAAGTTTTATGTGTTAACTTTAATTTTTAGGTTTTATCCGTAGAATGTTATTTTGATCGTTTTGAGGCTTAAAGAATGTTCCCTAGCAATCGTAGAACATGTATTAATAGCTTTTTAGTATTTTCAGCAGTTGAATGTTGAGATTGTAATTTAAAATGTCAATTGAATAGTAAAATATGAATAGTAAACCCTTGAAACGTAGAAGTTGTTCCGTTATGCGTTCTGTTGATGTGAAAAGATGCTAGATATGCTAGAATGCCTAAATGCATGTTTTGTTTGGATTGTGTAATGGAAAAAACGAGAAAAATGCATTGGTGAAAGTCGGGGTCGTTTAGGTCAAGTTTAGCGTTTCCTCGTTTTGCGTGATGGCATTGTCTCAGGAGGCCATGGAAGCACTTTTGGTGCGGTTATGGTGTTGGTTTGGTGTTTGGTTAGGGTAGCGGTAGTTCAAATGAGCAAAGGGGAAAATCGGAGCTTTGCGTAAATTCTAGGGTTAAGTAGGGTTTCGGGGTCTTTAGACGTGCCTTATAGTAACCTAGGAGGATTGGTGAAGTCGGTTTCCAAAACTCGTGGCTCGTTTGAAAGTAGTATCATTTTGAAAGTTGGGGTCATTTTGTGATTTTGTGTGCTTTCATAGTATAATGCCTATAGAATGCTTAATAATGCTTGTTAAAGTTGATTATGATTGAATTTGTATATCAATTGTTGATAATGCTTGCTGGTGTTGTTCTTGTTACTTAATTGATTATAGTTGCTTATTGTGTGCTTATTGTATCGCATGTTATTACTGACTTGCACTTCAGTGCCTTGCTCGATTATCGTTAAATAGCTTGTATTGCATTGCATAAGTGTCAGGCGTGTGAGTGATGGGCCTCTCTGGGTAGCCTCGGGTTGCCAGTGTTGGTTGCTATAGCTCCGTGTCCTATTCCCTTTTCTCGCTTGGGTTGCCGCCCAGGGAGTTTTGGGTCGTAGAATTGACAGAGTATGTCCGGAGTACTCTAACGGAAGTTATAAGGTAGGTGAGCCGGTGCATCATCGTTAAAGTCATCGAAGTCATGATCTCGCTCGAGTGAACCATAGCCTTCAAAGTGTGGTATAGCTTTGAATGGTTGTGTTAATGCTTTCTTAATTGTTTATTGTATTGTCATTTACATTGAATGTTTCCTTATTGATTATGTTGCTTAACTGCACCTATTTGCATTGCACGAACTTCTCTCTCTACCTCGATATCTGTCTCGCCCTCACTGAGTATACGTGTTGAGTATACTCACTCCTTACCACCACATTTCAGGAAATATCATGTTAGCTGGAAAGTTCGTGATTACGTGAAAGATCAAGCTTGAAGAGTTGCCTTGCGTGCTATGTGGCTTGAGTTGACAAAGATGCAAAGATGTATGTTCATATGTTTTATGTATTTATTGTTAAAAAGAATGTAACCTAAATTCAGCTAAGTAATTGAGGTAGATTGATAAGCTAGTTTATGTATTCAGATAGAATAGTTTAACCTTAATGTATGTTTGTAATGGCCAAAGGAAAAGAGTTAGAATGGTATGATAGTCTAATTTATGTAATGGGTTAGTGTAGTTAATTGCCTAGCATGAATGTTCTTGTCAAAGATGAAAAGAGATAGGTTACCTTTTAAATTGGAAATGTATGTATACTTGCTGAGTTTAACTGTTGAGAATTGAGGCTCGAATGGCCTTGAGGTGGTTGAATGTTTGGACATGGTATTGGTCCACTTATATGCTGTCGCAGGTTTGTATTTTGCCTAGAAACAGGGGAGACTCCGTCCGTCTTTCACTAAAATTTTGCCTGGGTTTGGAATTGGGTTGTGATTAGATTGATTGATAGAACTCCCGGTCTCGAGAGGGATCGGGGTGTTACATCTATGCTCATATATATCGATATATTACTATATATAAAGAAATCTACGACGGAGATTATGTTCTTCAACTCATGATCCGAGTCTATATGGAAGGCAAAAAGATGGATATACCTGCCCTATCTTCAGAGGTGAGAGATAGCTCACATAGATCAATCATTCAAGGTGGATTGAGTGAGATCGAGCCAATAATAGCTAGAGAGATCCGAAATCGTAAGCGTAGCTAACCAACCCATATCACAATACTCAAACCATCTCGCACTGAGCATAAACCTTTCATAGTTGCCGATATTGAGACTCTACCATTACAGAAAGATGGCGTTCATCATCCTTATGCTGCAGGTCTCTTGATGGTTCGTCCCTGTGAACAGATCAATGATCTTATGACTGATACCTACTTTAGTGAAGACTACTCTATAATCTTGGATTCCTTTGAAGAAATGAGTACTAAGGTACTTTATGACTTGGTATTAAGGATCTCAAAGATTGTTAGACAAGAACAAGAACGTTTAACTATTTACTTCGACAATTTATCTAGATTCGATAGAATTTTCTTGCTTAAGCACCTATCATGTCATCACAAGAGCTACAAGCTAAAACCACTGATGAGGAACCGAATGGTTTACGAATTAGCTGTGTATTCTGGTAAGAAGCTGTTATTCCACTTCAGAGACTCCTTGAATCTACTCCCTGGAAAACATAGCTCCCTATCTAAGAATCTATGCCCGGATCTAGGCCCGAAAGGCTCTATCCCATATGAAGATGTGACAGAGTCCACTGTGGGTAGTATGAAAAAGAGCTTGTTAGAATATATGAAGCAGGACATACTTCTCCTTGGAGGTGTAATGAAAAAAGCTCAAGAGATATATTGGAAGTTGTACAAGGTGGACATAGAAAGCAAGATAGCCCTTTCCTCACTAGCTCTAAGCATCTTTTGTATGAAATACTACGATGCTTCTAATTGGCCAATCCACGTCCCAAACCAAAATGAAGACAACTTTATAAGGCGTGCCTACTACGGTGGTCATACAGATACATACAAGCCATATGGCGAGGACCTATACTACTATGATGTAAACTCTCTCTATCCTTTTGAAATGAAGGAATTTCTAATGCCTAGAGTTAAGCCTGTCTGGCATGGTAATTTAGAAGATCATGATTTAGACAAGATGTGTGGCTTTATTAAGGCATATGTAGTATGTCCAAATACTGTCAAGAAGCCCTTTCTACCCTATCGAGAAAAGAATAAGACTCTCATCTTTCCAACCGGGGAATTTGTTGGAGTCTACTATAGCGAGGAGTTAAAGTGTGCAAGAGGCCTAGGCTACATTGTGCTCCCAATCTCAGGCTACCTCTTTGAGAGGAAGGAAAGCCCATTTAGGGAGTTTGTTAGCTCACTCTTTGGGAGCAGGTTAGAGGCAAGGAAATAAGGTAATAATGCCATGGCCTATGTGTACAAGATCCTTATGAATTCGTTATATGGTAGATTTGGCATTAACCCTAAAATCACGATAACCGAGGTCTGCGATGAGGATTGATACAAACATTTGGTCAAGCGTAGTGACTTAATATTCGATAAGATGCTTAGAGAGAACAAAAACATCGTTGCCTACCATAGAAATACCGGGACTAGCCTAGATTATTGGAACCTACCAAAGAACTCAGTTGTCCAACTACCTGCTGCGATCACTGCTTGTGCTAGGATCTATATGACCCTTATATCTCAAGAGAGGACAGCTACTACACGGACATAGACTCAGTTGTGCTTGGTCAGCCACTACATACTAAAATGGTTTCTTCTTTCGTCTTAGGTAAGTTTAAGCTAGAGGACAAAGTCATGAAATGCTATTTTTTAGGATTGAAATCCTATTTTTACATCATAATAGATGGAAGCAATGTACTAAAATACAAGGGACTAGCAAAAAACCAGGCCACTCCTGAATGGTTTGAGTCACAGTACATAGACCCATCTCGTACAAAAAGTCCCTACTATCTATTGGCACCCTTATAGAGTAAATACCGATGTCGTTCTCTAGTAACTAAGCTAGAGGGATACATCAGTCCTTTTATCACTTGGGTGGTGGCACTTTTAGGAAAATCCCAGGGATAGAGACTGACATTAACACAAGCTCTATTCTATGTCATTCTCCTGCTGTATGTATTCGGATGTGAGAGCCCGAGTTCCTCTCTTTGCCGGAGTCAAAATATAAAAGAAGACTGATGGGTCCACCAGGGTTGCGACACTAGAATATAATATTCTTATGAGAATGATCGCCCATACATATGATCAGGAAAGCCATAGGAGCTGGATCGCCTAGCCATAGAGTCAGGAATCTCTTTCCATATGAATTGGTACGCCGAAACATATGAGCAGGAATGCATTTCCATAAGGATGCTGGAAAATCCCTAGTATTTACTCTACAAAAAAGAATGATAAGGAACATGGATAAAATATCATTACGTAATCTATTATGTGAGATAGATAACCTCCAAATGTTTGCTCTATGTAAGGAGTTCGACGAACTAACTTTGGATAAGGACACTGGTGGTTCTTCATCTTCTACGAGTGAGGTCCAACCATTATCATCTTCCACGAGTCTAGTACTACCTTTGTCTTGATCTTCTTTTATGAGTCAACCTCCGTATTATGGTTATCTTGGTCTCTCTGATCGTTTATTTCGAAGTTAGACACATTCACTTTGGAGCCAGTATATTATTGACCAACTACAAGTTCTTTTTATAGAGCTCCCTAGCCATATTCTTGAAGAATCATCATTCAATTCGTATGACATTCGTATGGGGTTTGGTTTTCGCTTTCTTCCTTGTCAGTCTGAGTTCTTACTTCAAGAATTGAAGTTCCCTGAATGCTTTGATAGGTTTTCTTTTTTAAGTAATTCATTTGGTTTATAATATAATAGAAGACCTCTTTTTGAGTTCTTCTTGTTTCCGTATAGCAGTTTCAGTGCCGGTTTGCGTGGTTTGATCACCGAAAAGTGATGTAAAATCTTCGTGGAGGTAATTACTCATTATGATAGTATGTATGGGCGTTTCATGATTTTGGTCAGCTTGGGCATTGGTTGTATAGTATGGTACAGGTTTGTGCCTGACTCAGCCATAGCCAATGGTGGCAGCATGTTCGCATCTATGGAATCATATGATCAATTTTTTAATATGAATTATTATGCGCCAGGCTTTCATAGGGTTGGTTTTGTTGAAACAAATGACTTTTATGCATCGGTGGAGTCGGCCTTTGGGAATGAGCAACCTTTTGCGGAGATAACAATCCCTGCTAGTGGCTATGTGGTTAAGGCTGTAGATTTAGGTTTGCTAGTTGCTTTCTTTCTAGCGATCGGTATAGTTACTAATGTCTTAGATACAATTAATGTACAGTTATAGGATGATTATGATTGGGGGAAGCACACATTATAAGAGTAGTCTAGTATCTATTCATAGTTCATCTTTTATGTTTCTTCATTACTATACCATTCTTAATACTAGATATTATAGTACAGTAGAATGTTCACTTGTGTAGCTGTCTGCTGATATTGACTTTATCTATAAAGATTTGACGGAGAATCTTCAATTTAGTATGTCTCGCGAGAGATTAACTCTTATTCAACAAAAAATAGTATCTGGTTTATATGTTCTATCACAACTAAAAGTGAAGTTCATAAAGAAGGCCTTACACTGTGAGGTGGATTGGACAAATGAGATCTTCCTCCTCTTGTTTAGACATAACACTGCCATTTAAAGAAAAAATAGATTTGGCTTAGCGAAAATCAAACTAGTAGCAGAGTGAATTCATACTAAATTAGTAGCCAAAGTGCTCGGAACCAATCCCTCTAGAGCCTACGAATGAGAATCTGACTCACGGCTTGTTCCGGGTAAGAGAAATAGTAGTAACAGGAAAGCACAGCTTTCACTTTCCCGGGATATCTTCTTATTGCATTTAGCAGATGTGTTACTGCCACTATGCTTAAGGCATAGAATAGATTTACCTCATTTCGTCCAAGTGTACTATGCCTTCAGTTGCTTTAGGAAAGTGTATCACTCTTGCTGATTATTTCTGGCTTTTGGTTTTGGAATTGCCTTAAAAGCGGGGGTGTGTAAGGATAAGTATGGCTCAGTCTTATCTGTCTTCTGTTAAGAATGGTCTGCTGACTCACATTCATTGATACGATATTAGCGGTCTTAGCTTTGACTTCGCAGTAGGAAAAGTCTAAAGGCATAACCCTATTACCGCAGTGGGAGGAAGAGAAGTAGGAGCGGCAGGAGAAAGGGAAAGAAATTCCTAATTCAAGTCTTGGAGGAAGGGTGGTTACTCTCTCTTTTGAGATTGTCAGAGCCAAGAGTTGAAGAGCTAACCATAGGCAGTCCTTATGTAGACAAGAACGGGGAAGACTGGAATAGCGGGCAAAGTGGAATATGACTCACTAGGAAAGAGGAGATCAGTACTTTGGTTAACAGTGGGCTCGAGAGACCCCGTAAAACAGGCTCTAGTTCGACTAGCTTTTTGCTGGAACGTGGCTAATTTAACCGGAGATCGTAGTCTCAAATTTAACCGCAGTTGATAAGAATGCAAAAATGTCATATTTCTCTCCATTAAAGTTTAATATTTTACACCTATTTAATGCCTAAATACACTCATTATCTTTATATTTTGATTTAGGATGCAAACGGAGTAGTTAAGTGCAAAACAAAGCTAAATCGCGCAATTCTAGACAGCTCTGACACTGTTACGTTTTTTGGGCATAACTCTCTCATCCGAACTCCGATTGAGGTGATTCAAGATGTTTTGGAAAGCCAAGAAGAATATCTACAACTTTCATGTTTTGAGTTTTGAGAGATAAAGACTGCATCAGAGCCGAAATTGGACGTGAAGTTGCTGCACCTGTGCTGTTTAGTGTTCTGGAATATTATTTATCTAGAAGCTTCTAGTTGATGGTGGAGGATGTGGTGCACGAAAATTCCAACTATTTTAGCTATCCTAATTGTATTAGGACTTTTTCTAGTTGTTTTAGGCTTTTCTAGTTATATTAGGAGTTTACTTCACCTTTAATATTTTCTTATTCTATTTAGATTAGGATTCCATTATCTTATGGGATCTATTAGGCTTCACAAACTGTAAAAAAAGGGAGAAATCATAAGATTTGGAGCACCTCTTTTTCTCTCCCTTTTTCTTCTTCAAGATTTCTTCATGGCTCTGCGTGGCTAAACTTTTATTCTTGGTTGAAGGAAATTGAAGCCTCGGAATCATAAGAACTGTGAGATCTAATTAGTTTTCACTGTTCAATTTATGCTTTAAGTATTGAATGTTCTTATGTTTTATTTTATATGATTCTTTCGTTTAATTGCTAGGGTGGCCAACTAGTTTATTATTCGTTATAATCTATTGCTAAGTTAGATATCAAATCCGTAATTGTTTGATCCCTCTAATTTGCGAAGCAACTAAGATTTAATAATTTGCTGCGTCAGAGATTATTAGATTTTAGGAAGAACGTTCAACTAAATTAAATGCAACCGCGTGTGTTTGTGTTGTTTAGCTTCATCGATCTCTCTAATTCTTAAGGCTGCTACTAGATTAAACCTTTAGCGCGTGTCTGAGGTTGTTTAGTGGTTAGGGTTAATTAGGTCGCGTGTATTCTAATTAACTACGACTAAGGAGAGATAGGAAAATAATTCCAACGGTGAATATTTAAAGTTTGAATTGATATATACTTGCATCAATGATCAGTTACAAGATTCCGATGGTGGATGTTGACTTAGACCAAGGTTCGTCTTCTTAATTAAATTCAATATTTTTAAATTCAGTAATTTTTCTTAAGTTTCCTTTATCTACTCAACCCCCCCCCCCAACCTTGTTTATGTAACACAAATTAGGCTAGAGACTCTCTGTGGGAACGATCCTTACTCACACTACTACATATATTTTTCGGAGTACAAGTTTTATTTTTGGTTGCCTATGACAGCACACCAGCAGTGAACAGAGGATTTGGCCCAATTATCTACTAGTTGTCTGGCTGATAAGCTGGGCATCTAATGAACATAAGATCCGAGTTGCCGCCAGGCATAAAAGTAATATTGTCAACTAGGGAAATTGGCACAATCAGGCATCTCAAACATTGATAAGGGAAAAATCAAGCTTTCATTAGGATGATATTCCTTTCATCCGAATGGCAAGGCTTGCTAACTAGCCGGATCGGTTATGCCATAAATAAAAAGACTTTCAAGCACCTTCGGAAGATTAAGGCACAACTCCTAATTCATTAATTCTCACAATAGTTAGTCGATCGGGAACACCTAACTAAGACTTGCACCATTGGGCAACCTATCGGACAAGGTCACTGACGTATGGAAACTACAAGAAAACAATGGTCACTCCTAGTTTGAGTCGTCGAAGGCAAGATAGCGAGCGAGGGTAGAGGAAGAGAAAAACAAGATACTAAGGATGAAAAACAAGGAGCAGAGCTTTACGAAGCGAGCAGCATATTAGTTTACTCCTTGCTAATGACATAAGTAAAGACACCAGCTTCAAAGCTCCTAGATACTAATACGTAAGAGGAAGGTGACTAAACAACTATGCTATTATTCGCACCCTAACCTAGAACCGATGACTGGAAATCCTACTAAGGGTGGGCGTTATGATCAACAACTCACTCTCTAGAGAATTGTATTGCCGCATGAAGGCACTCGCAGCATTGACCGACAATTTGGTAGACCAAAGAATAAGCTAAATAGACAAGAAGAAATCCCTTCCCTCATACCACATTAGCACTTAAGCTCAGAACATTTTTGGGAGAAGAAAGACTCACAAGGCAGTTGGGTGAGGTGCATAACGAAAGGATTTATCACATTTGAAGGGACTATTGGTAATCTATGATAAGGGCTTTAACCATCTTCCTAAAGAAAGAGGCGTCGAGGCGACCACTAATACATACTACACCTCAATGAGGGGGCTTTAACTGGGCTTCTTCCTGAAGATATATTAGGTGTCAAGACGATCACAACCTTTGAAGACAAATAAACGAGGAGGATAGGCAAGCAGAGATAAAAGTAGAGAGCTAACCTAAACACAAGAAAATATCCATTAAAAGAAGGGATTCGGGGGAGGGAATGGGAGGAATAAGTACAAATAGTGAGTGTCGCATAGTAAAGAGCGAGAAGACATATTTCTTTTTCGAGCAAAAATTTTCCAAGGCTTCGTAGGGAAGAGGCCTTGGACAAGGCTTTTTTAGGATGGGCAATATTTTGATTGTAAGGAGAGGAGATGAATGGCTTGTTCATCAAGACGAACGCTAGCCACCTGCCTATATGTTTGTCTCTGCTATGCTATGAAACTATTAAGGTAATCTGGTAATCTGTATTTCACATACCCTAGGTTGACTTAGCCTCTATAGAACTTGAGTATAGGAGCATTACAATACCTCACCGTCACCAGACCATTGATATAGCCTCTTTGATTAGGCTAGCTATTAGCTAAAGTTGAACGTCAAATCGATTCTCGAAAGAAGGAAGAGGGCTTTTATATATACTAGTTGGCGAAAAAGACTCTGCAAATATATCAACTTATCCTGAAATAGACTTTTCTTTTGCCGTGGAACTGGGTTCCATTGTTTTTCCAGGTACTTAATTTAGATTGTATCGCTTTAGCAAAAGATCTAAAGTAAAGTAACAATTTCATTATTTAACGCAGTGGTAGAATGGAATCTATCTCTTTCTCAGTTGTTATTCTTGGCCTAGAGACCAAGAACCTCTTTGGGGACCTAGTGGTTCCTGGTAGAAGAAGGTGGCACTTGCTTTTATCGAACTTTTGGCTCAACTCTTAGATACTTCACATTCTTATTTGAAATAAAGAAAAGTTGGCATAGCAGAAAAGTCGGTCTTTGGTAGAAGAGGAATCATATAAATCATAACAAATCATAATCGAATGGTAAGGAAGACTAAAATGTCTATATCAGAGGAAGAGAATAGGGGAATCACAACATTGGCCATACCTATGATTGTTGGAAATCGCGCCCCTGGTACTAAAATTCCCCTGAAGATTGAGAGAACTTAGCTTCCAACAAGGGGATGGATGACACCAAGATTCTTACTGATTTGGAATCTCAATTTGTCCCCGAAGACTTTACTTTTGAAGAAGCCAGTTGACTACTTTCAACCAGACAAAATTATCTGATTGACCGGGCCGACCTTGGGCTTGAAAGCCCTACTCCTACTCCAGTTTGACGAAATGGACGTTCGGACTCCCACAAGGTACAAACCTCCTATGGAATATCGACTGAAAGTGCCATCAAACATTTTTCAGGAGTCTTTGAACAGGAATTTGGCAAAAGAATTGCGTTCGCCGGCTTTCTACTCAAGATAAGGCTAAGGAAGTCGATCTAGGGTTACATAAGAAGAATGCCCGAAATTGACACAAAGACTTGGGTTCAATACTTGAGTTGGACCAAATCTCTGCATTTACTATATCAAAGCGATCCACCAACACTACTGGTACTCTGAAAGAGAAACCGGAATCATCTAGGAATTTCTCTGGCCCAATATCTCAATAGCACCTTTGTCTAAAGCTTCGAATGAGACTTTATATCCGAAAAGCAGGAACGATGTAACTAGAAAGTCATTCAAAACTTGATCGAAAACCCAACGTTTATGGAAGAAGCTATAGAGTCAATTACAAAAAGTACTAGTTTGAAAGACTCGTTAGAATTGATCCGCTACGGGATTTACATTATACGCAACAGAAGCACCTGAAGTACTAAACATAATAGGTATGAGTTTTATAATAGTTGGAGCAGCAAACTTGGATTCGGCAAGAATCTCATTTTTTTGTAGTACGAAGGGAGAATTGGCCCAAAAATTGGAAGAGGGTCAAGATGCTGTCGGGCGCCGGCAACCGACTCAAGTGCCCCCCAAACCACGCGAAATGGTATCCTATTACACGGCTCACTAACTCTACCTTGGGTGGGGGTACCTATTATTTGTCGGCGGCGCACCCCTACTTTACAAAGCCAACACCTTCGCCCTTTAAAGATAGGGGCGAACAAAAAGTATTCAAAAAAGGCGCTAGAGGCCTCAAACTCATCCGGAGTTGGAGAATTCAAAAAAATACTTTATCAAGAGGAATACATTAACAAAACTACCCTTCCATATAGATTGTTGTGGTTTGTCAATAGATTCCTAGCTTAGTCCTCTTCCTATTGATCTTGATTAGTTCCAGCTTCGATTTTTGTTGTTGAGAGTTATCTTTTTGGACCGGACCCTTTTTTAGACTGTCTCTTGAAATACCTGCTTATCCTGCATGTGCTTTCAGGGCCCCTGTAACACCCTGATCCCTCTCGAGACCGGGAGTTCTATCAATCAATCTATTCTCAACCCAATTCCAAACCCGGGGAAAATTTTAGGGAAAGACGGAATGAGTCTCCCCTGTTTCTAGGCAAAAAGCAAACTTGCGACAGCATAAAAGTGGACCAATACCATGTCCAAACATTCAACCACCTCAAGGCCATCCGAGCCTCGGTTCTTAACAATTAAACTCAGCAAGTATACATACATTGCCAATTTAAAAGCTAACTTATCTCTTTTCATCTTTGACAAGAACATTCATGCTAGGCAATTAACTACACTAACCCATTACATAAATTAGACTATCATACCATTCTAACTCTTTTCCTTTGGCCATTGCAAACATACATTAAGGTTAAACTATTCTATCTGAATACATAAGCTAGCTTTTCATTCTACCTCAATTATCTAGTTAAATTTAAATTACATTTCCTTTAACAATAAATACAAGCAACACATGAACATACATCTTTGCATCTTTGACATCTCAAGCCACATAGCACGCAAGGCAACTCTTCAAGTATGATCTTTCACGTAATCACGAACTTTCCAACTAACATGATATTTCCTGAAATGTGGTGGTGAGGAGTGAGTATACACAACACGTATACTCAGTGAGGGCGAGACAGATATCGAGGTGGAGAGAAAGAAGATCGTGCAATGCAAATAGGTATAGTTAAGCAATACAATCAATAAAAAGGCATTCAATATAAACAACAATATAATAAACAATTAAAGAAAGCATTAACGCAACCAATCAAAGCTATACCACACTTTGAAGGCTATGGTTCACTCGAGCGAGTAATGTACCGATCACGATTCCGATGACTTTAACGATGACGCGCCGGCTCACCCACCTTATAACTTCCGTTTAGAGTACTCCGGACATACTCTGTCAAGCGAGAAAAGGGAATAAGACACGGAGCTAGAGCAACCAACACTGGCAACCCGAGGCTACCCAGAGAGGCCCATCACTCACGCGCCTGACACTATGCAATGCAAGACACGATGCAAGGTGATAAACAAGATATCAAACATTTACAATCTATAAAGCAACAAGAACAACACTAACAAGCATTATCAACAATTGACATACAAATTCAATCATAATCAACTTTAACAAGCATAACAAGCCATATTAAGCATTCTATAGGCATTATACTATGAAAACACACAAAATCACAAAATGACTCCAACTTTCAAAACGCTACTACTTTCAAACGAGCCACGAGTTTTGGAAACCGACTTCATCAATCCTCCTAGGTCACCATAAGGCACGTCTAAAGACCCCGAAACCCTACTTAACCCTAGAATTCACGCAAAGCCCTAATTTTCCCCTTTGCTCGTTTGAACTACAACTACCTCAACCGATTACCCAACCAATGTCACAACTGCACCAAAAGTGCTTCCATGACGTGCCTCGACAATGCCTTCACGCAAATCGAGAAAATTCCAAACTTGACCGAAACGACCCCAACTTTTACTAAGCCTTTATCTCTGTTTTTTCCATTACACAATCTAATTAAACCATACATTTAGGCATTCTAGCATATCTAGCACCTTCCTACATCAACAGAACGCGTAACGGAGCAACTGCATCGAAACGGGGGTTTACTATTCATAATTTACTATTCAATTAACAATTTATATTTCAATTTCGATATTCAACCGTATAAAATGTTAAAAAGCTATAAATACATGTTCTACAACTGCTAGGGAACATTCTTTAAGCATCAAAATAATTAAAATAACAATATACGGATAAAACCCAAAACTCAAAGTTAATACACAAAATATTCAAATGCGCAAATAAACATGAAACCTTCACCTTAGACGCTCCTAGACGCTAGGGAAACCACGCTGGATGCCTCGGAAACTACCCCGTGCAAGCTCACGCGAAGAATCGAAGATTGGATGTTGAAATCTTTTTTTTTCTTCCTTGCATATTTTCGGCCCTATGCATTCTGTTTTCCAACTTTTTTTTCTTTATTTTCCTTGTTATTTTAAGCTTATAAAAGATGCTAACTAGTCAACAAGTCAAGGTTTGGTCAAAGCTTGCTTAAGTTGGTCAAGTAGGCTTATTTTAGGCATTTTAAAGCTTAAACAACTAACATAAATCCAATTCCAGTTAATAACAATTAAAATACTAAAATTAAAATACTAAACACTAGTTTTCACTATTTGCTGAGGACTGGAAATCGTTTCCTAACTATCGCTCTCAATATGCTATGCACTTTGCTACAATAAAAGAATAACAATTAAATCTCAAAGAATTTAAGAAAATATAATTTTCGAGAAGTAACATAGTTCAAAATTTACTCCGGCTCGGAGCTACTTTTCTTTTAATTGAAAACCGAGCACTAAAATGCAAGAAAAAATAAAACCGATTAACAAAATATGAAAATAAAGCTACAAATGAATGTTTAACTAAAAATAAACATATAATTCAATGCTAACATTTATGATAACACTTAATTCAATGCAATTAAATGTCATTAAATGCATGCCGGGTTCAGGTTATCACAACCCCCACTAATTCAATCACTTGATTGTGATTGCAGCCATTCCCTGAAAAGAGAGATGCGAGGTTTGAAGATGCTCGACCGATAGAGATAAAAATGGAGATGCTCTCGTTTAGTTCATTTGATGAACCGAACATAGTTAGGTCCCGAATTCTGCGAACCACTGGATCTAGATCGACATCTTTATTACGTCGTACAATGTATCGATCCGGAGAACTAACTTTCAGTTGTAAGTCATCCATTTTGTTCCTATCTAAAGTGAGGCTAGGCTGTTTCACAGAGGTGCGCTTCGCTCGGTCACATGATGAACATATTTTAAGCTAACTGTATGTCAAGCGCTTTAGCGGAGCTTGTGGTCACTCGTTCTTCGATGGTTCCAAAGAGCTTTAGATCTGATTCTCCACTACATATGATATTCCATTCCGACCCTCACTAGCTCTTCGCTTGCTTGTACAAAGAGCATGCCCGAGGAAGCTACTACGCTCACTGCGCACTTGCCTTACCACCTGAGCTTTGCTTTTCGCCCAACTCCTACGCCTACCATGAACTTGAATCATCACATGGCTGCTAAAGCAAGCTAAGCTTCACACGACCTTGAGGAAGCCAAAAGAGCCTCTCATCTCACGGCCGAAGGCTACGCTAAAAGAATATTTCTTTTTAGATTTATGGAATCATATAGATTAAAACCAAAAGGAATCCATGGCTAGAATTTCAAAATTTTCTATAACAAAGTCTATATTCATCCAAAAACTCTACTCTTGATTTCATGTAGGTATCATATGGTAAGCATATATTCAGCCATATATCTATATAGTAAAGACGTAGCTTTAGTTATACCTCTTGTAGATCTTGCAGAGATGATGAAAATGATGATGAACAAGCTTTGACAAGTCCTCTAACAAATGCAAGAGCTCTAGGTTGTCCACACAAGCTTGAATGAGTTCCTTAATCACCAAATGTTTTGTGCTAGTCTTCTTTGGGATGTTTTTAAGCTAGAATAAGAGTTTTTTCAAAAACAATTGAAACCCTTTCTTGGGCTGCCCATGCTATGGATGAAAATTGCACAAATAAAAGAGAAGACAAAATTGTTCTTCTCAATGCATTGTGTTTTTCTATGCATGCCATGTGTAATGTGTTCCTTGTTTTATTCATTATATGTAGTGTATTTAGAAAACAATTGCACTTCTCAATGCATCAGAACATGTGTTTTGTCTTCTTTTATCCTAACCATTGATTTCAAAAATAATGGTCAACTTGATGATTTGAAACAATCTTAGCCATCTATTTGTCATCTTCATTTTTCAAGACTAATATGTATATATTCATATCATATACATATATATATATACTTCATTAATCTTGTATTTGTACATTTAAATTAATCTAATCATTATTAGTTTAAATTAACGAAACTAACTTTCCGTATTTATACTTTTGCCCCAATACTTATAAATAATTACACATTCGGCCCATTACCACTTAATGGCCGAGCATCGCCAACGTTAACACTTGAACATTCCAAAACCAAGATTCACCGCCATATACTAATGTGGGAACATTAAACGACTTTAATATATTTTGGGAATATCTCCGCCATTCCCAAAATACCCTCATGTTCTAGAGTGACGTCTAGCAACGTACCAAGACAATTTATATAGCAATGAAGTCAAACAGGTGAATCTATTTATAGTCATGAAAAATCATACAGTTAATCCGTCTATTAATACATCCTGATCGAGCAAAGACCTTGAAAAGATTAAGTTTATAAACTTGATAACGATACAAACATCTAATAGGGTAGAATGAGAGATGATGTAACACCCCGATCCCTCTCGAGACCAGGAGTTCTATCTATCAATCTAACCACAACCCAATTCCAAACCCGGGCAAAATTTTAGGGAAAGACGGACGGAGTCTCCCCTGTTTCTAGACAAAATGCAACCTGCGACAGCATATAAGTGGACCAATACCATGTCCAAACATTCAACCACCTCAAGGCCATCCGAGCCTCGGCTCTCAACAATTAAACACAACAAGCATACATACATTTCCAAGTACTAGACTATTCTAACTCTTTCTTTAAACAATACAAACATGCATTAAAGTTAAGCTATACTAACTAGATACTTTAACTAACTTATCAAACCACTTCAATAATCCAATAAAGCTTATATTACATTCCTTTTGACTTTAAATACATACAATACATGAAACATACATCCTTGCATCTTTGACAACTCAAGCCACATAGCACGCAAGGCAACACTTCAAACACGAACTTTCCAGCTAACATGGCATTTCCTGAAATGTGGTGGTGAGGAGTGAGTATACACAACACGTATACTCAGTGAGGGCGAGACAGATATCGAGGTGGAGAGAAAGAAGTTCGTGCAATGCAAATAGGCAGTTAAGCAATATGACTGAAAAAGTAAGCGATCAAGACAAACCATCAATACAATAAGCAATTAAAGAAAGCATTAACACAACCATTCAAAGCTATACCACACTCTGAAGGCTATGGTTCACTCTTACGAGCAATGTACCATTTCACGAGGGATACATCAATCTCAAGCTTGATGTTGACAACATTGACAATAAGCGCGCAACCACCTTATAACTTCAGTTTGGAATAGCCCGGAAGTATCCATCAATTCCACAACCCAAATCTCCCTGGGAGGCAACCCAAGCGAGAATGGGAATAGGACACGGAGCTAGAGCAACCAACAGTGGCAGCCCGAGACTACCCAGAGAGGCCCATCACTCACGCACCTGACACTATGCAATGCAAGACATGATACAAGGCGATAAACGAGTGATAGCACAACAATACAGATTAGAGGCGATAAACGAGATATCAAACATTATCAACAATTGATATACAAATTCAATCATTATCAACATTAACAAGCTTAACAAGCATTATTTAGCATTCTAATGGCACTACATTATGAAAACATACAAAATCTCAAAATGACCCCAACTTTCAAACTAGCCACGAGTTTTGGAAACCGACTTTACCAATCCTCCTAGGTCACTATAAGGCACGTCTAAAGACCCCGAAACCCTACTTTACCCTAGAATTCACGCAAAGCCCCGATTTTCCCCTTTGCTCATTTCAACTACCGCTACCCTAACCAAACACCCAACCAACGCTATAACCACACCAAAAGTGCTTCCATGGCCTCCCGAGACAATGCCATCACGCAAAATGATAAAATACCAAACTTGTCCTAAACGACCCTAACTTTCACTAAGCCATTTTCTTCCGTTTTTCCATTACACAATCCAATTAAACCACACATTTAGGCATTCTAGCATATCTAGCACCTTCTTACATCAACAGAACACATAACGGAGCAACTTCATCAAAATGGGGATTTACTATTCATAATTTACTATTCAATTATCAATCTAAATTGCAAATTCGATATTCAACCGCAGAAAATACTAAAAAGCTATAAATACATGTTCTACAATTGCTAGGGAACATTCTTTAAGCAACAAAACAGATAAAATAACAATCTATGCATAATTTCTAAAAATTAAAGTTTAGACATAATATTTTCAAATGTGCAAATAACGATGAAACCCTCAACTTAGACGCTCCTAGACGCTAGGAAAACCTCGTAGGATGCCTCGGAAACCACCCCGTGCAAGCCCACGCGAAGATTTGATGATTTGGCTTGAAAATCTTTTTTTTTTCTCCTTGTATATTTTCGGCCAGCCCTTGACTGATTTCAGCTCTTTTCTTTTTTTTTGTGCTATTTTAAGCTTATAAATATGACAAACAAGTCAATTGGTCAAGGCTTTGGTCAACCTTCTTAAAATTGGTCAAATAAGCTCATTTTATGCATTTTAAAGCTAAAACAACCAACACAAATCTAATACTAGTTAAATACAACTAAAATACTAAAATTGAAACACTAAATACTAGTTTTTCACTTTTTCCTGAGGACTAGAAATCATTTCCTAACTATCGCTCTCGAAATGCAATGCACTTTACGACAATAAAAGAATAACAATTAAATCTCAAAGAATTTAAGAAAATATAATTTTTGAAAAGTAACATAGTTCAAAATTTACTCCGGCTCGGAGCTACTTTTAATTTAATTGAAAACCGAGCATTAAAATGCAAGAAAATTAAAACCGATTAACAAAATATGAAAATAAAGATACAAATGAATGTTTAACTAAAAATAAACACAAAAATCAATACTAACATTTAAAATAACACTTAATTAAAAGCAAAAAAATGCCATTGAATGCGTGCCGGGTTCGGGTTATCACATCCTCCCCCTCTTAAAACAATTGTGTCCTCACAATTCTTCTTCCAATAGAACTCTGCATCCACTGAAATCCAATCATGTCTAATCTTCATCGGTTGTTGGGCAAGATAGTGAATAAGGATGCTCGTAGGAAAACCCGAATAGAAATCCCAACCAAGAATGCCGAGAAAATACCAACTAAAGATTGAAGCAAAGATACTGTAGATAAAATTAACACCATATATTAATGACAAGAAGGATTCCGTAGAAATACCCCACGTACGAATCTCCAATAGAAGTTTAACAAGTAGCAAATAAGAAAATTAAAAGATAGCCAGAGCAGATGCACCTCATGTAGTGTTGATTACCGTAAGTAGACCTAGCTGAAAGTTCTGTAAAAGTATATAGAGAAGAATACCAAAGGCCAATCTCTAAATGAAATCCTCAAATCACCGAGTCCCTACTGCAACATCTTGGTAAAACAGCAAGTATAGATTTCCCTTGAGTGGAAAGGCCGAAGGAGAAGCCATAGACAATACAAGATAATAAGTCCAAGCAGAATTCCAAGTGTAGGATCTTCCAATAAATGCCAATAAGAAAAATACTAGCAGAATGCCCAATAAGAATTCCAAAGAATACCGAGAGTAATACTACACAATAAGTCCAATAGGAATTCCCTTTACTAAACCAACTGAGGGATGCCAAAGAAAATACCCGAACAATGCTCCAGCAAGAAAGTACCAAGAATTGCCTAATAAGACATTCAAGTTGACTAACAAATATAGTTTCCCAGCTAGGCAAAAACCATAAGGAAAAATACTGAGCTGGTGCACAATATACAAAACCGAACTCCGAGGCCCCTGCACTGTTTGCCAAATGAGTACTTCGTACAACCTTGCCAATAAGGAAACCCAATAAGAGAATAACAAATGAATACTACCAAGAGCCATCATACAGAAACCCCAAAGGAAGTTATCTTTTTATGATTGCAAACCACGAAGAAGAGTCTTTAGAAGTATGCCAATAACCGAGCTCCAAAGACAAACACCAACTCCCAAATAAAGACAAATTAAATGCCATTCATTTCCTGCCAATCCATACATCTTGAAATACCAGCTATGAACCACTTTATTCGGGGGAGGAAGAAGTCTTTCTTACCATTTCCACGGGACATGTATGAATGCCAATATATCACATTTACACACATGCCTTAAACTATTATGCAAGCAAGTTTGTAAAGCAGTTTATAAAACAGTTTAATCATCAAAGTCACTCAAGCACGACAATCAAGTCAAGCACAACATAATCAATTCAAATCACGGCATAGCTAATTCAAGACATTCCAATACACATATTACAAGCAATACTTCAAGCAAATAACAATTCACGAGGTCGATTCAATTCACGATATCAATTCAATAGGTCAATTCAATACACAACTAGACACTTTACTTCACTTGAGAAACAGTTAACACATAATACATAATTATATCACATAGGTGCATACTTTCAAGTCAAGACACACAATCTCACATACAAGCATACACTTTCAAGACACCCTTAACAAGCACACATTCAAGGATCACTACCCACCAGACCGAGGACCCTGTCCCGGCTTATGAGCTAAACAAGCTCTGATACCACCTGTAACACCCCGATCCCTCTCAAGACCGGGAGTTCTATCTATCAATCTAATCACAACCCAATTCCAAACCCGGGCAAAATTTTAGGGAAAGACGGACGGAGTCTCCCCTGTTTCTCGGCAAAATGAAACCTGCGACAGCATATAAGTGGACCAATACCATGTCCAAATATTCAACCACCTCAAGGCCATCCGAGTCTCGGTTCTCAACAATTAAACTCAACATGTATACATACATTTCCAAGTACTAGACTATTCTAACTCTTTCTTTAAACAATACAAACATGCATTAATGTTAAGCTATACTAACTAGATACTTTAACTAACTTATCAAACCACTTCAATAATCCAATAAAGCTTATATTACATTCCTTTTGACTTTAAATACATACAATGCATGAAACATACATCCTTGCATCTTTGACAACTCAAGACATATAGCACGCAAGACAACTCTTCAAACACGAACTTTCCAGCTAACATGGCATTTCCTGAAATGTGGTGGTGAGGAGTGAGTATACACAACACGTATACTCAGTTAGGGCGAGACAGATATCGAGGTGGAGAGAAAGAAGTTCGTGCAATGCAAATAGGCAGTTAAGCAATATGACTGAAAAAGTAAGCGATCAAGACAAACCATCAATACAATAAGCAATTAATGAAAGCATTAACACAACCATTCAAAGCTATACCACACTCTGAAGGCTATGGTTCACTCTTACGAGCAATGTACTATTTCACGAGCGATACATCAATCTCGAGCTTGATGTTGACAACATTGACAATAAGTGCGCAACCACCTTATAACTTCAGTTTGGAATAGCCTGGAAGTATCCATCAATTCTACAACCCAAATCTCCCTGGGAAGCAACCCAAGCGAGAATGGGAATAGGACACGGAGCTAGAGCAACCAACACTGGCAACCCGTGTGACGCCCGAGTTTTAGCCATGCATTTAATTACTGTTGCATCCCTTGTTTGCGCATTTACTTCTATGCCTTATTAACTGACTTTGTGACTACTATTCACTCCGTTTTTAAACTACTTTCTATTAGTTAATTAGCATTTTTATTAAATCATATTAATTGTGAAAGTAGTGGGAAAAATGTGCATTTGAGCTTAAGGCGTTAGGAAGGCTCGTTTAGAAAATGACTTTAGTAGTTGAATGAATAGTGTTACGTAACTAACTTAGGTAATTAATTAGCTAGCATATATTTTACTATCTAGCTCGTTTTAAAGCTTACTACGCACATTTTATTAGATCAATTAAGCACCCAATTGACCCCACCATGACTTAACCCTTTTATTATAACACTTAAGCTTATAAAATGCAAAAAAAAAAAAAAAATAGAAAGCTGAAAACAGCAGCCCAAACCCGACAGCAGCAAGAGAAGAAAAGAGAGAGATTTTGCTCACCAAGCCTCCAATCCAAGCCTCTCCAAGTCTTGAGCAACTAGTATAGGGTGTTTGCAAGGTTCCTAGGTGCTCTTACGCGTAGTGGTGAGGGATTTCACGACTTGTTTTTGCATTTTTAAATAGTTGCTAATTTATTGATTTGTTGAAAATATGATTATATGCCATTGTAAATGTTATCTATGCTAATATACTATCTATATGAATGCTAGAGAACACATTTGAACCGTCGTTTCGCAATTTAAACGGTTAGAATCGTTAGTTTGATTTTTAGGGTGAATAGTGACATTTTTTTTCTAGGGTTTGTGTAATTGCTCGAATTGGCTTGAATTAATGCTTCTAATTGATGCCTTAGGTACTAGTGAAGATAATCAAATAGCCCCGTACACTTGCATTGCCCTTAAATCGCCTAAAAATGGAAAATAGCCGACTTTAACTTGGGGCTTTTGGGGTTAATGCGAATCCGGGTGGATTCGGGCTTCAATTCTAGTATCCTTAGGCTACCTAGGTGCTATAGATGTCTTGGTATCCCTTGTTTGAAGCCCGGACAATGTAGGTATGGTTTTAAGCCAAAAGAGGGAAATTGGGGCTTTCGGGGTAAACGCGTGCATTTGAATGAGTTAGAGGGTTGAGAGGGTACCTTGGGGGTTAGTTAGAAGGTTGGGAGAGTTTCCTTTGAAAATGAAATCATTAACTTTGGTTTAGAAGAGAAATAGTTCGAAAAACAAAGGGGTTTAGGTACAATTTAAGTTGTCTCGCATTTCTAAACCCTTGTCATGACTTCTTGAGTGTTTATAAGTGATTTTAAGTTGATTTGGAGCTTTTGGTATGATTCTATGCTTATTTTGTATATGTTCATTTGTAAACTGCTTATTAGCTCCTATATTTGCTTCTATCCTAATTGCAACGAGGTCAACCTACTTTGTTGATCCTCATATGTGTTAATGCTTATATTATTGCTATTAACTTGCCATCGTTAAGTGCATTGCATAGTGGTTGCGCAACCATAGTGTCAGGGGCGGATGTGTTGAATATCGACTGGGCGGCAGAGGGCTTGGCGGTGGATATTCAAACTCCGTGCCCTATTCCCTCATTCGCCTGGTCCGGAGATTGCCAGGGGATGTTGGGTCGTAGGATTCGGGGTACATCCGGAGGACACCCACTGGAGTGATTGGGGTTATGCCGGCTTATCGTGATCGTGCTCGTGGTTCATGGATCGTGATTGAAGACCAGTGAAGATTGGTGTATAGGGGATTGTTGAAACGTATCCTTTTAAATGTGTGATTATTTAAGTTATCGTTGTTTCTTTAATTGTCTAAGTGTTATTGTTGCATGATTGTATTACATGTTGCATTGCACATCCCGGGACTATATCCCTCATTGGGCAACAGTGGTTGCTCATACCTCGATATCTGTTTCAGGAGATGCTGAGGGTGATCCCCAGCTTGTTGATTTAGTTGAGGAAGAAGAAGTTCAGATCGAGCCGTTACCTTAGTTGCTGTATCTGATAACTTGAGGTGGTTAATGATTTTGCTGTTATGTGGAAGACTCATCTGATTACTTTATGTACTATTTTGTAGCCCAAGGGCTATGTATATGCTTGTTGTATAAGTCGAAGATTAGTTGGTTGGGTTGTAGCTTTGAGAGTCTATGAACTGTAATAACTTTTATTCTTGCCTTATTTCCTTGCATGCTTGGGAGTGGATGGTTGATGTAGAATGCTTTATCCCTTAAGTTGTTTTATTGATTTCCTAGAATGTTATGATTATAAGACTATGCTGACAACAAGTTCTCGCATGCTTGTGTGTTTTGGAGATATTGTGTACTATAAGGCTCGGATGGCCTTATAGCTTTATTGTTTAATTAAGAAAAGCTTATATGTGTTGTTGGGACCTTGTTTAAGCGTTTACAGGTTTTTAGAATGTCCACGGTACAGGGGAGACTCTGTCCATGTGTCAGGTCCAGACTTAACCTTTAGCTTGGGGGTTGGGTCGGGGCGTGACAACCAACACTGGCAACCCAAGGCTACCCAGAGAGGCCCATCACTCACGCGCAAGACACTATGCAATGCAAGACTCGATACAAGGCAATAAACGAGCGATAGCACAACCGTACAGATTAGAGGCGATAAATAAGATATCAAGCATTATCAACAATTGATATACAAATTCAATCATTATCAACTTTAACAATCTTAACAAGCATTATTTAGCATTCTAAAGGCACTACACTATGAAAACACACAAAATCTCAAAATGACCCCAACTTTCAAAACGCTACTACTTTCAAACGAGCCACGAATTTTGGAAACCCACTTCTCCAATCCTCCTAAGTCACTATAAGGCACGTCTAAAGACCCCGAAACCCTACTTTACCCTAGAATACACGCAAAGCCCCGATTTTCCCCTTTGCTCGTTTGAGCTACCCCCACCCTAACAAAACACCCAACCAACGCCATAACCACACCAAAAGTGCTTCTATGGCCTCCCGAGACAATGCCATCACACAAAACGATAAAATGCCAAACTTGACCTACACGACCCCAACTTTCACTAAGCCATTTTCTTTCATTTTTCCATTACACAATCCAATTAAACCACACATTTAGGCATTCTAGCATATCTAGCACCTTCCTACATCAACAGAACGCATAACGGAGCAACTTCATCGAAACGGGGGTTTACTAATCATAATTTACTATTCCATTATCAATCTAAATTGCAAATTCGATATTCAACAGCAGAAAATACTAAAAATCTATAAATACATGTTCTACAATTACTAGGGAACATTCTTTAAGCAACAAAACAGATAAAATAACAATCTACGCATAATTTCTAAAAATTAAAGTTTAGACATAATATTTTCAAATGCGCAAATAACGATGAAACCCTTACCTTAGACGCTCCTAGACGCTAGGAAAACCTCATAAGATGCCTCGGAAACCACCCCGTGCAAGCCCATGCGATGATTTGATGATTTGGCTTGAAAATCTTTTTTTTTCTCCTTGTATATTTTCGGCCAGCCCTTGACTGATTTCAGCTCTTTTTTTGTGCTATTTTAAGCTTATAAAGATGACAAACAAGTCAATTGGTCAAGGCTTTGGTCAACCTTCTTAAAATTGGTCAAATAAGCTCATTTTATGTATTTTAAAGCTAAAACAACCAACACAAATCTAATACTAGTTAAATACAACTAAAATACTAAAATTAAAACACTAAATACTGGTTTTTCACTTTTCGCTGAGGACTAGAAATCATTTCCTAACTATCGCTCTCGAAATGCAATGCACTTTACAACAATAAAATAATAACAATTAAATCTCAAAAAATTTAAGAAAATATAATTTTTTAAAAGTAACATAGTTCAAAATTTACTGCGGCTCGGAGCTACTTTTCATTTAATTGAAAACCGAGCATTAAAATGCAAGAAAATTAAAACCGATTAACAAAATATGAAAATAAAGCTACAAATGAACGTTTAACTAAAAATAAACACAAAATTCAATACTAACATTTAAGATAACACTTAATTAAATGCAATTAAGTGCCATTGAATGCATGCCGGGTTCGGGTTATCACATCCTCCCCCTCTTAAAACAATTGCATCCACGTAATTCTTCTTCCAATAGAACTCTACATCCACAGAAATCCAATCCTGACTAATCTTAATCGGTTGCTGGGCAAGATAGTGAATAAGGATGCTCGTAGGAAAACCCGAATAGAAATCCCAACCAAGAATGCCGAGAAAATACCAACTAAAGACTGAAGCAAAGATACTGTAGATAAAATTAACACCACATATTAATGACAAGAAGGATTCCGTAGAAATACCCCACGTACGAATCTCCAATAGAAGTCTAACAAGTACCAAATAAGAGAATTAAAAGATAGCCAGAGCAGATGCATCTCATGCAGTGTTGATTACCGTAAGTAGACCTAGCTGAAAGTTCTGTAAACGTATATAGAGAAGAATACCAAAGGCCAATCTCTAAATGAAATCCTCAAATCACCGAGTCCCTACTGCAACATCTTGGTAAAATAGCAAGTATAGATTTCCCTTGAATGGAAAGGCCAAATGAGAAGCCGTAGACAATACAAGATAATAAGTCCAAGCAGAATTCCAAGTGTAGGATCTTCCAATAAATGTCAATAAGAAAAATACTAGCAGAGTGCCCAATAAGAATTCCAAAGAATACCGAGAGTAATACTACACAATAAGTCCGATAGGAATTCCCTTTACCAAACCAACTGAGGGATGCCAAAGAAAATACCCGAACAATCCTCCAGCAAGAAAGTACCAAGAATTGCCTAATAAGACATTCAAGTTGACTAACAAATATAGTTTCCCAGCTAGACGAAAACCCTAAGGAAAAATACCGAGCTGGTGCACAATATACAAAACCGAACTCCGAGGCCCTTGCACTGTTTGCCAAATGAGTACTTCATACAACCTTGCCAATAAGGAAACCCAATAAGAGAATAACAAATGAATGCTACCAAGAGCCATCATACAGAAACCCCAAAGGAAGTTATCTTTTTATGATTGCCAACCACGAAGAAGAGTCTTAGAAGTATGCCAATAACCGAGCTCCAAAGACAAACACCAACTCACAAAGACAAATTAAATGCCATTCATTTCCTGCCAATCCATACATTTTGAAATACCAGCTATGAACCACTTTCTTCGGGGGTGGAAGAAGTCTTTCTTACCATTTCCACGGGACATGTATGAATGCCAATATATCACATTTACACACATGCCTTAAACTATTATGCAAGCAAGTTTGTAAAGCAGTTTATAAAATAGTTTAATCATCAAAGTCACTCAAGCACGACAATCAAGTCAAGCACAACATAATCAATTCAAATCACAACATAGCTAATTCAAGACATTCCAATACACATATTACAAGCAATACTTCAAGCAAATAACAATTCATGTGGTCGATTCAATTCACGATATCAATTCAATAGGTCAATTCAATACACAACTAGACACTTTACTTCACTTGAGAAACAGTTAACACATAACACATAATTATATCACATAGGTGCATACTTTCAAGTCAAGACACACAATCTCACATACAAGCATACACTTTCAAGACACCCTTAACAAGCACACATTCAAGGATCACTACCCACCAGACCGAGGACCCTGTCCCGGCTTATGAGCTAAACAAGCTCTGATACAACCTGTAACACCCCAATCCCTCTCGAGACCGGGAGTTCTATCTATCAATCTAATCACAACCCAATTCCAAACCCGGGCAAAATTTTAGGGAAAGACGGACGGAGTCTCCCCTGTTTCTAGGCAAAATGCAACCTGCGACAGCATATAAGTGGACCAATACCATGTCCAAATATTCAACCACCTCAAGGCCATCCGAGTCTCGGTTCTCAACAATTAAACTCAACAGGTATACATACATTTCCAAGTACTAGACTATTCTAACTCTTTCTTTAAATATTACAAACATGCATTAAAGTTAAGCTATACTAACTAGATACTTTAACTAACTTATCAAACCACTTCAATAATCCAATAAAGCTTATATTACATTCCTTTTGACTTTAAATACATACAATACATGAAACATACATCCTTGCATCTTTGACAACTCAAGCCACATAGCACGCAAGATAACTCTTCGAACACGAACTTTCCAGCTAACATGGCATTTCTTGAAATGTGGTGGTGAGGAGTGAGTATACACAACACGTATACTCAGTGAGGGCGAGACAGATATCGAGGTGGAGAGAAAGAAGTTCGTGCAATGCAAATAGGCAGTTAAGCAATATGACTGAAAAAGTAAGCGATCAAGACAAACCATCAATACAATAAGCAATTAAAGAAAGCATTAACACAACCATTCAAAGCTATACCACACTCTGAAGGCTATGGTTCACTCTTACGAGCAATGTACCATTTCACGAGCGATATATCAATCTCGAGCTTGATGTTGACAACATTGACAATAAGCGCGCAACCACCTTATAACTTCAGTTTGGAATAGCCCGGAAGTATCCATCAATTCTACGACCCAAATCTCCCTGGGAGGCAACCCAAGCGAGAATGGGAATAGGACACGGAGCTAGAGCAACCAATACTGGCAGCTCGAGACTACCCAGAGAGGCCCATCACTTACGCGCCTGACACTATGCAATGCAAGACACGATACAAGGCGATAAGTGAGCGATAGCACAACAATACAGATTAGAGGCGATAAACGGGATATCAAGCATTATCAACAATTGATATACAAATTCAATCATTATCAACTTTAACAAGCTTAACAAGCATTATTTTGCATTCTAAAGGCACTACACTTTGAAAATACACAAAATCTCAAAATGACCCCAACTTTCAAAACGCTACTACTTTCAAACGAGCCACGAGTTTCGGAAACCGACTTCACCAATCCTCCTAGGTAGATAAGGCAGGTCTAAAGACCTCGAAACCCTACTTTACCCTAGAATTCACGCAAAGCCCCGATTTCCCCCTTTGCTCGTTTGAACTACCGCTACCCTAACCAAACACCCAACCAATGCCATAACCACACCAAAAGTGCTTCCATGGCCTCCTGAGACAATGTCATCACGCAAAACGATAAAATGCCAAACTTGACCTAAACGACCCCAACTTTCACTAAGCCATTTTCTTCCATTTTTCCATTACACAATCCAATTAAACCATATATTTAGGCATTCTAGCATATCTAGCACCTTCCTACATCAATAGAACGTATAACGGAGCAACTTTATCGAAACGGGGGTTTACTGTTCACAATTTACTATTCAATTATCAATCTAAATTGCAAATTTGATATTCAACTGCAGAAAATACTAAAAAGCTATAAATACATGTTCTACAATTGCTAGGGAACATTCTTTAAGCAACAAAATGGATAAAATAACAATCTACGCATAATTTCTAAAAATTAAAGTTTAGACATAATATTTTCAAATGCGTAAATAACGATGAAACCCTCACCTTAGACGCTCCTAGACGCTAGGAAAACCTTGTAGGATGCCTCGGAAACCACCCCGTGCAAGCCCACACGAAGATTTGATGATTTGGCTTGAAAATCATTTTTTTTTCTCCTTGAGTATTTTCGGCCAGCCAATGACTGATTTCAGCTCTTTTCTTTTTTTTATTTTGTGCTATTTTAAGCTTATAAAGATGAAAAATAAGTCAATTGGTCAAGGCTTTGGTCAACCTTCTTAAAATTGGTCAAATAAGCTCATTTTATGCATTTTAAAGCTAAAACAACCAACACAAATCTAATACTAGTTAAATACAACTAAAATACTAAAATTAAAACACTAAATACTAGTTTTTCACTTTTCGCTGAGGACTTGAAATCATTTCCTAACTATCGCTCTCGAAATGCAATGCACTTTGCGACAATAAAAGAATAACAATTAAATCCCAAAGAATTTAAGAAAATATAATTTTTGAAAAGTAACATAGTTCAAAATTTATTCCGACTCAAAGCTACTTTTCATTTAATTGAAAACTGAGCATTAAAATGCAAGAAAATTAAAACCGATTGACAAAATATGAAAATAAAGCTACAAATGAACGTTTAACTAAAAAATAAACAAAAAATTCAATGCTAACATTTAAGATAACACATAATTAAATGTAATTAAATGCCATTGAATACATGCCGGGTTCGGGTTATCACATATGACATTCATGGAAACACTTTTCCATCATCCATGCCTTGGCCAAGGACTTCCTCATTGTACAACCGATATTAGATTGCATAGGACATCGCTTCACACAGCATGTTAATAGATCCTTTCTCAACAATTACATGTCAACCACTATATTAGAAAGATAATATGCAAGAGGTCGTAACTTATCTTGACAAGTCAAAGACAAGTGTTGTCCAAGTGCTAATATTAAATTCCAATATATGTTATAGCCGTAATTTCTCAAGTCTAAGGATTACATGTACATTCGCAACGAATAACGAACTATTAATCCGAAGTCATATAGTTTGTTACTCATGTCACATTCAATGATCTATTCTACTAATAATCATTCACGTGATTGTTAATTCCATCATATGTTGTTATGGCTCATGGCTCACCTTCCTTTATCATTAATATCTAATATCAATCAAAGGTAACAATTCACGTGATAGTCCATAATAGATTATTCTAGTCCCGATCAAATAATCTAAGGACTACGAATAGTTTTAGATATTCTATAGATGAAAGAAACATGCCAGGATATTCCAACGCATTTTCGAATATATTTCTTTTACGAGAATATCAGGGGACACATTCATATAATATAAAAGCGGAGAATATGAACATCCATACAATGCCATTAATAAATATACAAGTTTACATAAAATGCCAAAAGTATGTCATCTAACTACATAGCATTAGGGCATATCACTAACAGTCTCCCACTTGCACTAATGTAGTATTACAAAAGGCTAACGCATCATCCTATGGTATCACATACCTATCTTCTCAAGATGACGATCCAGCTGTGACTGACTCAAAGCTTTCGTGAGTGGGTCAGCTACATTATCTAGGGTTGGAACTTTCTGTAAGCTTATATCTTTTCGAGCAACAATCTCTCGAATGATATGAAACCTCCTTTCAATATGTTTAGATTTTTGGTAAGATCTCCTTTCATTGGCTTGTGCAATAGCCCCATTGTTATCACAAAAGAAAGGTATCGGCATTTCAATGGACGGAACAACTTCAAGCTCTTTTAAGAATTTCTTCATCCAAACTGCTTCTTTTGTTGCATCACATGCAGCAATATACTCGGCTTCAGTAGTAGAATCAGCAGTCACAGGTTGTTTGGAACTCTTCCAACTAACTGCTCCTCCATTACACACAAAAATGAATCCTGATGTGGACTTTCTATCATCTCTATCAGATTAAAAATCTGAATTAGTGTATCCTTCAATACGGAGTTCACCGCCTCCGTAGATTAAAACCAAATCCTTAGTTCTTCTCAAGTACTTAAGGATGTGTTTTACAACTATCCAGTGACCATCACTTGGATCAGACTGATATCAGCTCGTAGCACTTATTGCATAATCAAGATCAGGTCGTGTACATAGCATGGCATACATGAGACTACCTATGGCGGAAGCATATGGTATTCTTTCCATGCGTTGTCGTTCCTCATCGGTTTTAGGAGACATTTCTTTAGAGAGATGCACACCGTGCCTCATAGGCAAGAGACCTTTCTTAGAACCCTCCATCTTGAATTTCTTCAAGATCTTTTCTATGTACATGCTTTGGGATAAACCAATTAATCTTTTCATTCTATCCCTATAGACATGAATTCCCAAGATATAGGTGGCTTCTCCCAAATCTTTCATGGAGAGTTTATTGCTCAACCAAACCTTTGCGGACATCATATGACCTGTGTCATTTACCATGATTAGTATATCGTCTACATACAAGATGAGGAAAGTGATCACACTCCCACTAACCTTCTTGTAAACACAGGGTTGATCATCATTTCTAATGAAACCAAACTCCTTGATCTCTTCATTAAATATGATGTTCCAAGATCGGGAAGCTTGTTTGAGACCATAAATTGATCTCTTAAGCTTGCATACTTTATGATGTTTGGATTCAAAACCAACAGGTTGTTAAATATAGATATCTTCCACAAGATATCCATTAAGAAATGCGGTTTTAACATCCATTTGCCACATATCATAATCATAGCATGCGGCAATTGCAAGCATTATGCGAATAGACTTAAGCATAACAACCGGTGAAAAAGTCTCGTCATAATCAACACCTTGTTTCTGACGATAACCTTTTGCAACGAGTCTAGCTTTAAAAGTTTTAACTTTTCCATCTGCTCCCAATTTTCTCTTGAAGACCTATTTATAACCAATAGGTACGATACCACTTCAGGTATGTCTACCAAGGTCCAAACATCGTTAGAGTACATGGAGTCTATTTCAACTTGCATTACCTGTTTCCATTTCTTGGAATCGATATCATGTATCGCTTCCTCATAAGTAGCAAGATCATCAATTTGATCGTTATGCCCAACAACAACAAAATTTTGTGCTTCCTCAAGAAGATATCCATATCTTTCAGGATGATGGGATATCCTACTAGACGTACGAGGAATCTGTGTTGTGACTTATTCTAGATAGTCTTGAACAGTTTCAGAATCTTGATTTGGGTCATTTTGTGGTTCAGAGGACTATTCTTCTATTTCTACTTTTCTTCCTAAGCCACCTTCTTGAATAAACTCTTTTTCAAGAAAGATAGCATCACGGCTGATCAACATCCTTTGATCACTAGGAAAATAAAAATAATATCCTTTAGTTTCCTTAGGATATCCCACAAAACAACCTTTATCAGATCTAGCTTCCAACTTGTCCGTCTTGAGTTTTTTAACAAAAGTGGGACAACCCCAAATCTTAATATGATTAAGACTTGGTTTCCTACCTACCCATAACTCATACAATGTAGTAGGAATAGTTTTAGATGGAACTCTGTTCAATAGATAAATGGTCGTAAGAAGTACATACCCCCATAATGAAATAGGGAGATCTGTGTAACTGATCATAGATTGTACGATATCCATTAATGTACGATTTCTATGTTCAGATAGCCCATTTAATTGTGGTATAGCTGGTGGCATTGTTTGTGAGGTAATACCAGTCTCTTTGAGATAATCAAGAAACTCGGTACTCAAGTATTCACCTCCACAATCTAATCGTAGAATTTTGATTCTTTTTCCTAATTAGTTTTCTACTTCAGCCTTAAACTCTTTGAATTTTTCAAGAGCTTCAGACTTATACTTCAACAAGTATACATAACCATATCGTGAATAATCATCGGTAAATGTTATGAAGTAGTAATAACCACCGCTAGCCATTTCCCTAAATGGTCCACAAACATCACTATGTATTAATCCTAATAATTCTATAGCTCGTATACCTTGTCCAATAAAAGGTGACTTGGTCATCTTACCAGAATGCAAGATTCGCATGTAGGGTTGGGTTCACATCCCAATTAACTAATGAGTTCATTTTGAACCATCCATGCCAATCTTTTATCATTGATATGACCAAGCCTTAAGTGCCATAATTGTCGTGGATTAATTTGGTTATCTCAAGGACGCTTTCCTTTTAAAGTAGTAGTTGATGTAGATGTAACATTTATGCTATGACTTGTATCTAAATGATAAAGATCATTTACCAAAAAAGCCTTGCCAGCATATTCATTACTATAACGAATATTACAGCAATTGTTTATAAATGAAAATTCATAATATTCCGATGCAAGCTTTAGAATAGACATGATATTCCTAATTGCATTTGGTACATACAAAACATCTTTATGATTTAATACATGTCCAGTAGGCATATGCACATCAAAACTACCCCTGGCTAAAGCTGCAACATTTACCCTGTTGCCAACCTTCAAAATGACTTCACACTTCTGAAGCGGACTCCGATCACTTAGATTCTGTTAAAAAACACAAATATGAGAAGTTGCACCAGAATCTAAAATCCACGAAGTATTATGATGACCAATTGACAAATTAGTCTCAATCACAAACATAAAAGAAATATTACCTTTATCAGCGGCTACCTTAGCCTTTTTTTCCTTCAGCTCGAGAAGGTATAAAGGACAGTTTCTTTTCCATTGGCCATTCTTCTGACAGTGAAAGCAAACACCCTTAGGTGCTTTCATCTTCCCCTTTGCTTTAGCCACACCACCTGAAGCTTTAGGAGTCGAGCCTTTCTTGTTGTTGTTGTTCTTCTACTTCTTTGGCTTGGTGCCAAAAGTAGAAGCAACCGCAAGAACATGCTCATTTCCTTTACCCTTCATTTGACCTTGTACAGTGGTCAGCATGTTTAGTAACTTGGGCAAGGAACACTCAAGCTTGTTCATGTGAAAGTTTATGGTAAATTGGTTGAACGATGGTGGCAGAGATTGTAGAATTAAGTCAGTTTGGAGTTGATAGTCCATTATGAAGTCAAACGTCTCAAGCTGAGTAATCAAATTAATCATCCTGAGGGTGTGCTTGTTCACATCTGAACCTTCATCCATACAAGCCCTGAATAATTCTTTAGATATCTCGTATCTAACAGTACGACTCTGTTCACCGTATAGCTCTTGCAAGTTCCGAATCATGCTTGCAGCATCAGGCATCTTATCATGATGACGTTGCAACTCATTATTCATCGAAGCAAATATATAACTCTTAACCCGTGAATCATGTTCAACCCATTGATCATAAGTTTCACGTTCAGCCTCAGTGGCTGTCTCAGGTAGATTAACCGGAGGGGAATTGTCCAAAACATACTCAATCCTTTCCATACGTAGAACGATTCTAAGGTTGCGTGCCCAATCATTGAAATTTGGTCCGGTTAAACAATTTTTATCAAGGATACGGGCTAAAGGGTTCGTAATTGAAGCCATGATATAAACTACAGAAAAGTAAAATAATGCAAAAAGTAAGATTGCAAGTAATGTAAACAAGTAAGACTATTTAATTTGGACTTCGATTAAATAGTACCTCCCACTAATCTTATCGGATCTCACACTCCCTAAATGAAAAACATGAATCTAATAAAGACTCCTTTTTAGGATGACCAAATTCTCTTAAGGCTAATATCTCTCAACTTTTGTGCATTATTGAAATATTACTTTAAGAGTAAACAACTATTGCTATCTATATCATCATAGAGAACTTGGTCAATTTTTAGCCCCTAAATCACATTAATCTCAGCTTTGGTGCATTATTGATCTAGTGATCTAGTTAGATTAAGCCCACCATCTAAGTGAATGCGACAAGTTGAATCCTATGACCTCAACTTTAGTGTATTCTTGGCATATATGATTTTGGAGCATTACAACATCTCTATGTGAACTAGGCATACAAAGGACTTATCATGAACTATATCTTTCTACCTTTGGGTTAGACAAGCTATATTCATTTTAAGCCATTATAGTCCTAGGATAGTGGAGGGCTACGATAAAACTCCTTTTACCGTTTTACAATCTAATCTTAGTTTGCACATAAGGAGCTTTTAATTTTAAAGATCTCAGTTATGCATACAAGTCTATTTAAAAACCAATATCACATATAAGCAAGTAAACAAGCATATATGCATCAAAATAAAGTAAGGTAGATCATGGACTTAGTGAAACAAAACCAAGCCTAGAGAAAAAAAAAAAAGCACATCACGAATGTCTTCAATGGCCTTGACTTATTGGTTTCACCTTCATTTGAAATGCCTCCAACTCCTTGAAAGTCTTCAACTCCTTTGCAAAACTACTTGGTAGATTACATCAATATGCCTCACTACAATAAGCTCTCTCTTGCAAAAATAATAAAGTGAGACTTATGCCTCATTTACAAGCCAATGAATGAATGAATAATTATTACCAAGCCATCTAATAAATTACAACCATTCATCATCCACTAAGCTAAGTCCATGATCCAACCATCAATCACCATTCATCACAAATTCATAAGATATTGAATATGCATCAAATACATACATTCAAGAAAACTAAATGAACACTTTGCAACAAGTTTCATATCTTGATCTTGTAACATCTCATGTTAAACAACACACAAAAGCACTCCATAAAAACCAACATTTAGTACATCCATGTTGAACAAGGCCCAATGCAAATCCTTTGTTAATTTCATGGCCCAATTTGAGTTCTTAGGCTTATATTAATCTGATCTAATCTTATTAGATTTAAGCCCGCTGATTTTAAGCCCATTGGGCTTAACCAAGATCCAATCAATTAGCCATGACTTTTAATTTATGACCCATCATAAATCTGCTGCACATGTACCAACTATTTTGACCCGTATAACATATCTACAGTTCCCCAAAAATTCTAAAGTTTTTCGGAGAGAAAGTTCATAGAGTGTAGATAGTTTTTGAATCAAACGGAACTCAATTCGGAGTTAAATTCACTAAGTTATGCCTCTTAGAACACAACTGCGCAAACTGTCCAGATTTACACAAGAATCAGTGAACCTACTGAAATGGTTCTAAATGATACCCTTAACCACGAAATTAGGAGATTCATATTGAAGATGAAATGTTCTAATATCTCTATAGCATAACATAACTAAAAATCAGCCCCAAACAACAACATTTGGTTTATCAAAACAGTCATGCAAAATTAGTGCGTAGAAAACTTGCAAAGTTGCTGAAAACATTTTTCTTGTTCTTTTTGTGCTCAAGACTCTAGAAACTTTAAGCAAACACATATGTAATCACATAAGTCATCAAGCCTTGCTCTGATACCACTTGAAAGAATCTTTCTTTTTAGAGTTATGGAATCATATAGATTAAAGCCAAAAGGAATCCATGGCTAGAATTTCAAAAATTTCTATAACAAAGTCTATATTCATCCAAAAACTCTACTCTTGATTTCATGTGGTTAACATATGGTAAGCATATATTCAGCCAAATATCTATATAGTAAATAGGTAGATTTAGTTATACCTCTTGTAGATCTTGCAAAGATGATGAAGATGATGATGAACAAGCTTTGACAAGTCCTCCCACAAATGCAAGAGCTCTAGGTTGTCCACACAAGCCTGAATGAGTTCCTTGATCACCAAAGGTTTTGTGCTAGTCTTCTTTGGGATGTTTTAAAGCTATATTAAGAGTTCTTTCTTAAAAAATTGAAACCCTTACTTGGGCTGCCCATGCTATGGATGAAAATTGCACAAATAAAAGAGAAGACAAAATTGTTCTTCTCAATGCATTGTGTTTTTCTATGCATGCCTTGTGTAAAGTGTTCCTTGTTTTATGCATTGTATGTAGTATATTTAGAAAACAACAATTGCACTTCTCAATGCATCAAAACATGTGTTTTGTCTTCTTTTATCTTAACTATTGATTTCAAAAATAATGATCAACTTGATGATTTGAAACAATCTTAGCCATCTATTTGGCATCTTCATTTTTCTAGACTAATATGTATATATACATATCTTATACATATATATATACTTCATTAATCTTGTATTTGTACATTTAATTTAATCTAATCATTATTAGTTTAAATTAAGGAAACTAACTTTTCGTATTTGTACTTTTGCCCCAACACTTATAAATAATTACACATTCGGCCCATTACTACTTAATGGCCGAGCATCGCCAACGTTAACACTTTAACGTTCCAAAACCGAATTCAAGCTTATCCAAAACTCATTCAATTACGCTTTATTGTGTGTGACTCTCTAGATTCATTGCCATATACCAATGTGGGAACATTAAACGACTTTAATATATTTTGGGAATATCTCCGCCATTCCTAAAATACCCTCATGTTCTAGAGTGACGTCTACCAACGTATCAAGACAATTTTTATAGCAATGAAGTCAAACAGGTGAATCTATTTATAGTCGCGAATAATCGTACAGTTTAATCCTTCTATTAATGCGTCCCGATCGGGCAAAGACCATGAAAAGATTAAGTTTATAAACTCGATAACGATGCAAACATCTAATAGGGTAGAATGAGAGATGACATTCATGGAAACACTTTTCCATCATCCATGCCTTGGCCAAGGACTTCCTCATTGTACAACCGAAATTAGATTGCATAGGACATCGCCTCACACCGGAGGTTAATAGATCATTTCTCAACAATTACCTGTCAACCACTATACTAGAAAGATAATATGCAAGAGGTCGTAACTTATCTTGACAAGTCAAAGACAAGTGTTGTCCAAGTGCTAATATTAAATTCCAATATATGTTACAACCGTAATTTCTCAAGTCTAAGGATTACATATACATTCACAACGAATAACGAAATATTAATCCGAAGTCATGTAGTTTGTTACTCATGTCACATTCAAAGATCTATTCTACTAAAAATCATTCACGTAATTGTTAATTGTATCATATATTGTTATGGCTCATGGCTCACCATCCTTTATCATTAATATCTAATATCAATCAAAGGTAACAATTCACGTGATAGTCCATAATAGATTATTCTAGTCCCGGTCAAATAATCTAAGGACTACGAATAGTATTTAGATATTCTATATATGAAAGAAACATGCCAATATATTCCAACACATTTTGGAATATATTTCTTTTACGAGAATATCAGGGGACACATTCATATAATATAAAAGCGGAGAATATGAACATCCATACAATGCCATTAATAAATATACAAGTCTACATAAAATGCCAAAAGTAGGTCATCTAACTACATAACATTAGGGCATATCACTAACATACGCAACACGTTGGAGAGCTTTTAGATCCTGCCCTAAAACGCCCATTCCCCTAGAGTTCCGAAGTTATCCTCATTCTCACCGCAGTCTTTTTAAGCCGAAAGATAGTCGGGCAAGAATCTCATGGTAGTACGAAGGGGAAGCAGAATCATATCTGGCAGTGGTTCTTCGGATCGATCACAGATTCTCGGCCCCGTCATTTGGCTTCCACTCCAATTGACATCTCTTGTTTCCATTCCCCCGTGAGAAGGTAAAGAGCAAAACCAACCAAGCAAACCACTAAACCTATACACCTATTAGTAAAGCTCCTTTGTGTCAGCTAACTTTATCTCTTTTACCTGTTGGCTTTGGGCCCAAGCATTTCCAGGTGATGCATCTGGATGCTTTTAGGATGATGATGATCATGTCTCGGAGGGATGAGGAATTGTTGATGTTCTCTTTCTTTTTTTGCATTAAAGTACACTCAATCCACTTATTTCTCTTTTTAATATGGTCTTATCGACTCAGATATCCTCCCTATACTTTAAAGCAAAGTGGAACTCTCATCTTGAATTGGCATAAAAGCTGACTCACCATCCTTCTTCTGACTTTTGGGATGAAACGAAAAGCAGGCTTTTTAGGGGTCTTCTTTGTATCAGGAGTTGTTTGCTTAATCTTTAACATTCTGAACTTCTTCACCTCTAATTTGAATTCCTATATTCTGAAGGACATCATAGGGCTCAATTGGTCATCTGAGGTTGATAGGCATCACTTTCTCGATTTCAGTATTACGAATATCTCAAGCCCTTGTTGTCTTCTAATCTACGACTAGCCTCTACCCCACCTTGGACGTATCACTAGAATAGAAAGAAAGGTGCAAAAAGTACATGCTAGCAAGTCAATTCCATTCCTTTTTGACTCCGCCCCTACCGGACTATAGCCCTAGACCCTGTCACACCCCGACCCGACCCCGCAAAAGGCGAAGCCCGGACCCGATACACGGACGGAGTCTCCTCTGTACCATGGACGATCCGAAAACCCTACATTCAACATAATATTTGCGAAAACCACAAATAATCATTTGGAACAAGTCAACTTTCTTTTAGAAAACATACATCTTCTCATTAACCAACTTTGCAAACCAAAATGTCATGCATACTACACAAGTATTCGTGCCACTAAACAGTTAAACCATTAGCATGCAGTTCTTACTAGTCACGTGAGTATATCTTTACAACTTTACAACCTTTAAACTTTTACAACATAAGACCATAGTGGCCTCAAAATAGAAACTACATACAAGGCTACAAGCCCGAAAATGAAGCGTCAACCAAGCAATATACACATCAAGCATGGCCCGCACAAAAGACTAGCAACCAACCACCAGCTAATCAAAGAAAGTGCTATCAAGGAAACACCTTCACTTGCTCTTCCTCCTCAATTACCTCAATAGGATCCGCTTCAACTACTCCTGTAAAATATAGTATAGAAAGGAATGAGCAAAAACTATTGCTCAGCGAGGGTAATTGGTCTTAAGGACGGAGGTGAGAGGAGAATGCAATGCAAATAGTCAAGTAGATCAATCAATCATCATATAGAGATACAAGCAAAGCCAGCAATAAATCAAGACAAGCATTAAGGCTATAATCATTCAATTAAAGGATACAATTCACTTTCCACGAGCAACTCTCAATCACGAATCCGTTGACGACGCGCCAGCCCAACCAACTTATAACTTCAGTTTGGAATACCCCGGAAGTATCCAATCAATTCTACGACCCAAATCTCCCTGGGAGGCAACCCAAGCAAGAAAGGGAATAGGACACGGAGTTAGGGCAACCAACCTTGGCAACTCGAGGCTACTTAGAGAGGCCCATCACACCGCCCCTGACTCTATGAATGCAATACAATATACAATGCAACAATCGAGCAATCGAGCAATAGAGCCACATGTGGGAGAATAACAAAGTAGGTTACTCTCGCACGCCATAGCAACAGTTGATAAATATTTCAATCATAATCAACTTTAACAAGCATAACAAGCAATAATAGGCATTCTACAGGCATAACACTATGAAAACCAACAAAATCACAAAACGACCCCAACTTTCAAAACGCTACTACTTTCAAACAAGCCACGAGTTTTGGAAACCGACTTCGCCATTCCTCCTAGGTCACCATAAGGCACATCTAAAGACCACGAAACCCTACTTTATCCTAGAATTCCCGCAAAGCCCCGATTTCCTCCTTTGCTGGTTTGAACTACAGCTACCCTAACCAAACACCCAACCAACGCCATAACCACACCAAAAGTGCTTCTATGGCCTCCAAAGACAACGCCATCATGCAAAACGAGGAAACGCTAAACTCGACCTAAACGACCCCAACATGTACTAAGCCATTTTTCTCCGTTTTTCCATTACACAACCCAAACAAATCATGCATTTAGGCATTCTAACATATCTAGCATCTTTTCACATCAAAAGAACGCAAAACGGAGCAACTTTTACGAAACGGGGGTTTACTATTCATAATTTACTATTCCATTCGCATTTTAAATTACAATCACTATATTTAATTGTAGAAAATGCAAAAAAGCTACAAATACATGTTCTACAATTGTCAAGGAACATTCTTCAAGCATCAAAATGGATAAAATAATGATCTACGCAAAATCCCTAAAAATTAAAGTTTGTATATCAAACATTCAAATGCGCAAATAAAGATGCTTCCCTCACCTTAGATGCTCCTAGACGCTAGGAAAACCTCGTTGGAAGCCTCGGAAATAACCCCATGCAAGCTCTCGCGAAGTTTTGAAGATTTGAAAGTTGAATTTTTTTTTTCTTTTCCCTCAAAGTTTCGGCCTTCTCCTCTTATTTTTCAGCTTTCTTTTGTTTTATTTTCTTATGTATTATGCTTAATAAGATGACAAGCTAAGTCAACTAGTCAAGGCTTTGGTCAAAGGTTACTTAAGTTGGTCAAATAAGCTTATTTATGTCATTTTAAGGCTAAAACAACTAATACAATTCTAATTCTAGTTAACAACAACTAAAATATTAAAATTAAAACACTAAATACTAGTTTTCACTATTTACTGAGGACTAGAAAACACTATCTAACTATCGCTCTCGAAATGCAATGCACTTTGCGACAATAAAGGAATAACAATTAAATTTCATAGAATTTTAAGAAAAATATAATTTTTAGAAAAATAAACAGGAAAATTTCACATTCCGGGCTCAGGTATTACAGACCCTATACAGCAGCCTGGGCTAGAGCTTCAAAGAATGGATCTTCTTTCTTGGCCTTGACTCCACTTAGGTAGATGGGAACTCCATATTTACCCCAATGCAGCCATCTAACTAGCCCAGCCGGGGACCCCGAATGATGAAAAAGTCCAATTGATGGACGGTCTCTTTCGAAGCTGTCGATACCATGATGTGTATTGGATTGAGCCAAGTTCAAGCCCCCATAACTGAGAGCAAGAGGAAGAAGGAATTCCCTTGCCAATGTCACGGAGAATAGAGCCCTTACGTACCAATGGTTCAATCTTATAATACACAGCTCCCGTCAGATAAAACAACTACCAATTGTGAATGAGCGGATCGGGCTTGATTGGAATAGTGAACAGGCCTTGACTGGAAGTGCCAAAAGAACCACTACAAGGGGGGAGTCATCTTTCACACCCATGCTATGACCCTTGCTATGAACTTCTCATGCCAATTCCCCATGACCTCTTGTACTCTTTTGTCGAGTAGCCCTTTCATACTTTCTTTTTCATATAAATGAAAGGAAAAGTTTGTTATTTCTTATGCCAGCTAAAAAGGAGTTGACCAGCCCTTTCGCCCAGTCGATTTCCTTCATCATTCTTTTGGTCATTCCTTCTTCTAGCCAAAGAGATTTATGGAGAATGGTTTGGCTTAAGACATCTTGATTTGGAAAGCGATCGATGATCAATCCATCTGTCTGCACTTCCTCCTGGTCCTGTTGTATCTCTGGCTAGGACTTTTTTTGATTTTAGAATTTCTAGACCTAGCTCGGAATGAAAGGAGACCTCCCGTAGGTGGCCTCTTACCTCTCTTGTTTCCAAGTGAGTACCCAGGTGAACCGTAGTGCCCAGGTCCTTCCCCTTTCTTTTCTAAGTTAATTATGCTTCGGCCTTGCTTTATTTTCTTCATTAATCTCTCTTCACGCCCCTACCTTTGTACAATTAGAATCCCAGCATGCGTTGTTTTGAACTATGAGTGTTGTTTGTATACTTGCGTAAGAGGCTTTTTCTGTGATTCCAGTTAGGGACCCGGGTGCCCTTATTTTATATCTTTATTGGTACTGCCCCATAAGAAGAATCAGTAGGCTGGTCAAGTAACCTTTTTGATGCATAAGATAAGTTGAGGGCTTCTGCGCCCCAATCATTCTATTTTCGTTTTTGGTATTCTTTATAGCCTTTGAAAGCTTCTTTCATTGAATTCAAAGATCGATGGCTGTGAAGCATGTTGTGAAAGAGGTAAGGACCTCTTCCTACCAACTCTGCACTCTGTTCACGGGGAATTTCACTATTCTTTCATACATAGATTGGCAAATGTGAAAATGAGACATTAATTAAGTGTTTCTCACTTCATCTCTCTATCGAAATGCTTGAATCATAGCCCCTCTAGTCTTAGAACTAGTAGCGAACGGTCACCTCTTCCTAACCCAGCCACTTTCCAGGAAAGAAGAGCTATGCCTTCAAGCCCTAGGTCCTATTCCTTTCGTGCGAGATGCATTGAATAGCTATCCTTTCGTACACTTGGTTTTTTACCTTTGGGATTTGACTTTCCTTGGTGTTGGGGTCTGTGATAAAATAGGCTCTTACTTCACCTCGAAAGGGAGCTACGTAGGTAGACTAGAAGTACTAGTTCCCAGCAAAAGAGAATTTGTTTTTGATTTAGTTCCAAGCTCCAGGCTAGGGAAAATATAGGCTATTACTGAAGTTGTGAAAAAGAATTGCTAGCGAAAGTTTTCTTTTTTTAGTTTAGTCACCGATACAGAAAGTAGCTAGGCTTCCTGGTGGTATGAAAGAAATAGATCTTAGTGCCTTTGATGGCCTAGAAGGAAGATTGCTTCTCTCACTTGTAGGCACAAGAAGCGTAGCCCAAAATTTTTTGAGACGAATTCATTCGGAGTAAAGGAAGGCGGTCGTGATAGGGAAAGGCTTTGCCTTATTACTTTGGTGGACGTAGTTCAGAAGTAGCTCTAAAGAGAAAATGGGAAAATTTCTTGCGTCAGAAGAAGCTCTTAGGGAATCAATCTTCATAGATGAGATACTGGTGCCATTAAACTAGCTGCCAGAACAAGTTCAAGAGATAAGGATCTAGGTAGTGAAGTCACCCTTGGGGGAGGAATCGTTCCATTCACTTGTTCAACTACTAAGAAGATTAGTTTTTTTGTTGCTTGAATGTGGCACAAAAAAAGAAGAGGTGCAGGAACTTGCGGAGAAGCCTCATGGCCTGGAGCTAGTTTAGGGATAGAACGGAATCAAGGAAAAGATAGACTTCATCTAATATCTTATCGATTGGGAATGAATGCTAGCATGGCTTGAATTCCGTCGAAATCTTCCGGATAGGTCTAGCATCCGTAAGTCAGTGACTTCAGCACCACAGTTCGACAGCTCGGGAAATACCTCTAACATACCACGGTCATCTCTTGACCACGCAATGACCTTCCCAGAATGGGTGACAATAGAATGCAGAAAGTAGAATCTGAAAGGGAAACCCATCCAAGGGATATGCAGATAGCCAGGGGTAACCAAATAGAACACCCAAGACTTGGCAGGGAATGGGACCGTGATTCTGAACAAGACGAGACAAGATAGACAAGAGGAAACCAAACAAAGTAAGCCAATCAGAAATGATTTTATCACTACGCGAATAAAAAATCAAACTCGGAGCGAGAATCAACATCTTTACTTAGGGCTAGGCTAGGTCGCTTGAGGCTTATGGCACTTTTTCTGCGGCTTCTCTCGCTTGGCTACTTTCCACGCTTAAAGAAGACAAAAAGCTGTCAACAGGGGCAATGCCAGGGGGAAGGAAGTAGATGGAACCTAACCAGACAAGCACTGGCTTTCAGCAGACTAGCTCGCTACTCCAGATAACTAATACAAAGAAATAAGGATAAGAATGAATGTCACGTACGACACTGCCGAAAGAGCTCTTGAAAGAGCCCATCTAGGATACTAAAGAAATGAGTGGCTAGACAAGCAACCAAAGGATGAGGAGGCAGGCAGGTAACAGAAAAAAAGAAAGTCATATTTGCCCTTCAACCGAGCTAACAGTCTTTGTTCTACTTGTCCAGCAGCTTCTTTATATGAGTCTTTTACCTTCGTTTTTAAATTCACTCAAGTCAAGTAAGCGTTATATCATTTCCTTCTTTCTGGGCTTACTATAGGTCTTGTTGTTCCAGAATAATTGACTTTCAACTCAAAACATTCATGCAAGAAATGGTGCCAAAAGGGTAGAGGAGGAATTCGTGGAATTTCTTGTCAATAGGAACACGAAACGGAGAGTAGCTCCTCTTTCGGTAAGGTAAAAAAAGGCCTCCATGGGATGGTCCGTTCTGGAGTTGATGATGAGAAACTTTCCTAGTCCTCATTCTTCTTTTCCCAACGACCTTATTCGTTTGTATATATTCTCTCAAGATAGATTGGATCAGTTCCTACTATAATCCATAAGATAGGATCCACGGCCTACTCTTCTACGAGTGTTTACACATGTTAATTTGTATGATTAAGCATATTGGTCGGATGCTGATCTAGCCAGCCCTAGCTTTTTCTCTTCTGTGTCGGAAACAACCTTTGGTTCATCTACTTCATCTCGTGCTAAGGAACGAATAGAACCTTGCCTAGTCCATTAGACCAGTTTAAGTGAGTGGAAGTAAAGCAAAGACAATGGACATTGAGGAATGTAAGTGCCAAAAGCAACCGAGCCCTTACTATAAAGGGGCTTCCTGCATAATGGGAACTCACAAATGTATAAGATCTTTCTGGTGCTTTTGAAATAGCTGCTTATATATTATAAATGATTTAACAAGTGCTACTTTCAATCAAACAACCTCCCTTTAGTGGATGAAATGGAAGGAAATGGGGTTGTATAAAAAGTCAGGAAAAGAAGGCTATCTTCTACTACTATTGATTAACTTGTTCTATAGATGTCAGATGCTTAAGCCTATTCTTGCAAGAGACGTGGCATAATTGTTAAATCAGTTATTTCTCTTTCTCACAACCTAGTCTGCTCATGGTCATGGAAAGCCCGTCTTTTTGGCAAACACAGCTCCTTCTATAAGGCCTTGGTAAATCAGCTCTTTTTACTCATATTCATGTGCTGCAGATTCTCGAACAAGAACAGCAGATTCGATAGCAACAGAGTCACAAAAAGAGCCAGTCTTTCTTTTTGGAAGCTATCTTGTGAAAGAGTAGTAGGAAGGAGGGTTCGAAAGCCCACAGAAAATATCTAACTTCTTTTCTTGTTCACAATCACTTTCAGGTTTGAGGGAAGAAGACAGTGCTATAGAATTTGAATCCCCTCTATTTCAATAAGGTAAAGGCATAGGCGAGTTTCCTTATTTCCAGTAATGAATATTGAATATTTTTGCATATTTGATTGAAAGTGCTATTCCCTTGCCTTGTTTCCAGTACTTGAAAGTATATCCCAAGCTAGCTTCCTTTAGGCCATCCAGTGAGAAAGACAGTCTTATTCTATCTCTTGGAAGTTCCCTGCCATCCATTGATAGAAAGCTTAATTCATTGAGTGGAAGATGGCTTAATGGAAGTTGTAGTGTGTGGGACTTTTGTTCCAGCCTTAGGTGATACAAGTTTGCAGGTGAATAAATGATTTCCTTATTTCTTCTTTCCCAACAGTTTGAGATCCAGTAGAAGTGGGAGTGCCGCCTGTGATAAATCCAATTATAGATGTATTGTTTAAAGGACGGTTATCAAACTAAAGCTATAATATACTTATACTTGATCGACCGAAAGCACCTCTTTGCAAGATATGTTATCAAGGTTAGGTGCCTTACGTAGCAAACTAGGAGAAGTTTAGTTTTCAAGCTTTGACATTTTTTTTATTTACACATAAGCAAGCGGCAGGAATAGAAAATGCAGCCCCTATCTCTTAAAAAGAAAAGGATAGATAGGTCCACGAGTTAAGACAGAGAAGTTCTGACTAATCTAGTAGGAGTTTATCCACTAGAGTAAGAGGCAGTATCAGCACCGAAGAAAGCAGGGATAGGTGCAGTCACATTCGATCGAGAGTTTGATACCATTTAAAAAGAAAGGGAACTACTGAATGATACTTTGGTACTCCTACTAGTTCGATTCTTCCTTCGTCTAAGTCCTCTGGGGTATCTTAGAGGATTAGATGATTCGGGTATGAGTGATGTCTCTCTCATTGCTTGCTTTCAAGCTAATTGTGAAGCTGAGACATTACATTAGCGAGCGCACCCGAAGCAGCTTAAACATCCTGCTTTTGGGAACCTTTTTTTCTTAAAGAAGGAATAGTTCCGCTCTCTATAGATTGAGACTCTCGGGGAATAGATGCAATCGCAGTATAGTATGCCTTTTTCCATCATAGAAGGCATCTTCTAGATAGGGGCTGGGTATCTATAGAAAGCATAAAGTGTTAATTCCAGCCACTTTATTGTAAGTGCTACATTATCCGTCGATTGATCCCTAGGCTCACAAAGCTTATAGCTGGCTTGGGATACAACGGAGTATACCGATAGCTCTCAAGGAGCACCCCTCTCTTAAAGAGAGACTGTTGAAACCCAATCTCGTGAGTTAACTTCCTTTCATCCCTAATACCTTAGACTTTGGAATAGGAACTACAACCAGTATAAAGCATATGCTTTTGCTTCGACTTCCACTCTTTGCCCCACTGACTGTGCTCGAACTGTTGGAGCCTAAACAGGTTAGTGCTTTGCCGGATCCAGGAAAAGCGGATTTCTATTTAGGTGCTTTAGCACAGGAGATAATGTATTACAAGTTTAACACTCAGATTGGAAAGGACTGAACTTCGAAACAACTTAGGAGTAGGGGCTTACGGTCCACGCATTAAAGCGCTTATTTTTGGTTTGAAAAAGTGACTTTTTTTTTTCTTTTATGCTATCAAACTTAAAAACCTCAGTCGTAGGGCTCATTGACAGTCTAACTTTGTTCTTCCCCATCTACCAATAAAGCAAAGAGCATGGAGTAGTCCCTGTGGAGCACCCAGGCAGCAAAGGATAGAGCTAAGGATATAGAGTTTTTCATTGACCAGCGATCAGAAAGCGGTCAAAGTCAGGTCAGACCGAGCGGGTTGAGCAACAGGAAGAGAATCGGTCTAATCCCAGGTAAACCACAGTTGGAGTCATAAAGAAAATACTAGTTGGACAAGAAGAACCCACCGGTCAAGCCATTGGCTAATGCCCGTCTTCTTGCTTTAATTATGTCCTGAAAGTCAATAAAAGTCTTTAGTGACCATGCTTCCTTGGAAAAAGAGAAAGAATTGGCTGAGTAGGCTTGTCTCGGATGAGCATTGTTCGAATAGCTCGTCATAAGGGTAAAGAACACATCCTTAAAGCACTTCCAATAAACTAAGGAATACTCGCTTGGACCCTCATAATCGTTGCAGGGTTCCTTTCGCTACACTAGCCTTGATTTGCGGGCGGAATCTCACTCGGTCTTACCCATTTTGTTGGATGATCTCAAAGATTTTTCTTTAGGAAATTTCCTGATCTCTACCTTTCTATGAATGCTAAACCCCATCTGCTTCTATGTCGAGAGTCTGTGATACTCATCGAGTGCTTGAGAAGAAAGAAGGATTTCTTGGCTTGGTCCTACGAACAGATGACCGGGTTGCCAACTACCGTGGCCGTTCACTGCTTGAACGTTAGGGATCAAACACCCATAAAGCAGCCCCCAATGAAGTACCACTCGATGGTTATAGACACAATTGTTCGAGAAGTGGACAAGTTGATCAACGTGGACTTGCGGAGTTATAGTACGCTACCTGGCTGGCCAATCTTGTTCCAGTCAAAAATCAAAATGACAAGAGAAAGATCTGCGTCAACTACCGAGACCTCAACAAGGCCTGCCCAAAGGATGACTTCTCTCTGTCAAACAAAGATATACTTACTCATCGACAAGAGTTCGAAAAGATCTCATTTATAAATGGCTATAGTGGGTATAACCAGAGTTGGATAGCTCCCGAAGATGCCAAGAAAACTGCGTTCCGAACGCCCAAGGGGAACTTGTCATGCCCCGACCCGACCCCGCAAAAGGCCAAGCCCGGACCCGACATACGGACGGAGTCTCCTCTGTACCGTGGACGATCCGAAAACCCTACAATCAACATAATACTCGCGAAAGCCATAATAACATTTAAATCAAGACAACTCTCTTTTAGAAAATATATATCTTCTTATTAACAACTTTGCAAACCAAAAATGTCATGCATACTACACAAGTATTCGTGCTACTAAACAGTTAAACCATTAGTATGCAATTCTTTACTAGTCATAAGAGTATAACTTTACAACTTTACAATCTTTAAACCTTTACAACAAAAGACCATAAAGGCCTCAAAATAGAACTACATACAAGGCTACAAGCCTCAAAATAAAACGACGACCAAGCATTAAACACATCAAGCATGGCTCGCACAAAAGTCTGGCAACCAACCACTAGCTAAGCAAGGAAGTGCTATCAAGGAAACACCTCCACTTGCTCCTCCTCCTCAATTACCTCAATAGGGTCCGCTTCAACTACTCCTGTAAAATATAGTATAGAAAGGAATGAGCAAAAACTATTGCTCAGCGAGGGCAAATGGTCTCAAGGACGGAGATGAGAGGAGAATGCAATGCAAATAGCCAAGCAATTCATCCAATTATCATATAGAGTTACAAACAAAGCCAACAATAATCAAGACAATCATTAAAACTATAAACACTCATTCAAAGGATACGATTCACTTTCCACGAACAACTTTCAATCAAGAATTCGATGATGACGCGTCGGCCCAAACCACCTTATAACTTCAGTTTGGAATACCCCGGAAGTATCCATCAATTCTACGACCAAAATCTCCCTGGGAGGCAACCCAATCGAGAAAGGGAATAGGACACAGAGCTAGGCAACCAACACTGGCAACCCGAGGCTACCCAGAGATACCCATCACACTGCCCTGACTGTATGAATGCAATACAATATACAATGCAACAATCGAGCAATAAAGCCACACGTGGGAGAATAACAAAATAGGTTACTCTCGCACGCAATAGCAACAGTTGATAACCATTCCAATCAAAATCAACTCTAACAAGCATATCAAGCTATTTTAAACATTCTATAGGCATAATATCAAGAAAACAAGCAAAATCCCAAATCGACCCCAACTATCAAAATGCTACTATTTCCAAACGAGCCACGAGTTCTGGAAACCGACTTTACCAATCCTCCTAGGTCACCATAAGGCACGTCTAAAGACCCCGAAACCCTACTTTACCCTAGAATTCACGCAAAGCCTTGATTTCCCCCTTTGCTCGTTTGAACTACCGCTACTCTAACCAAACACCCAACCAATGCCATAACCACACCAAAAGTGCTTCCACGGCCTCCCGAGACAATGCCATCACGCAAAACGGGGAAACGCTAAACTCAACCTAAACGTCCCCAACTTTCACCAAGGCATTTCTCCGTATTTTTCCACTACGCAACCCAAACAAATCATGCATTTAGGAATTCTAGCATATCTAGCATCTTTTCACATCAACAGAAAGCATAACAACGCAACTTCTACATTTCGAGGGTTCACTATTCATGTTTTACTAATCAATTGACATTTTAAATTACAATCTCAACATTCAACCGCAGAAAATGTTAAAAAGCTATAAATACATGTCCTACAATTGGCAAGGAACATTCTTTAAGCGTTAAAATGATTAAAACAACAAACTACGGATAAAATCCAAAAATCACAAAGTTGATACATATAACATTAAAATGCGCAAATATTGTGCTTCCCTCACCTTAGGCACTCCTAGTCGCTAGAAAAACTACACTGGATGTCTCGGTAACAACCCCGCACGAGCTCACGCGAAGATTTGAAATGTTTTTTTTTCTCTTCAAGTTTTGGCCAACTCAAGGTGTGATTTCAGCTTTGTTTTTTATTATTTTGTTATGTTATAAGCTTATAAGGTGACAAGTTTGGTCAAAGGTCAAACCCCTTGGTCAACTAACTTAAAATTGGTCAATTTAACCTATTTTCATGCATTTTAAAGCTATAATATCTAATGAAATATTAATTCTAGCTAACAACAATTAAAATATAAAATTTAAGACACCAAACACTAGTTTTCACTATTTGTTGAGGACTAGAAACCGCTCTCTAACTATCGTTCTCGATATGCAATGCACTTTGCGACAATAAAGAAGTAACAATTTGATTTCAAAGAATTTAAAAAAATATAATTTTCAAAATAATAACCAAGAAAATTCCACATTCCGAGCTCGGGTATTACAGAACTTCTATAACAAAGTGATGACATTCGGGTTAAAGAACGCGGGTGCTACATATTAGCGAGCCATGACCACCATATTCCAAGACATGATGCACAAAGAGATCGAGGACTACGTCGATGATATAGTGGTGAAGTCAAGCAAAGGGGATAATCACATTTCATTATTAGATCGGGTCTTCGAGAGTTATCGAGCGAATAAGATGAAGATGAATCCACTGAAATGTGGCTTCGGTGTCTCAGCTGGTATATTTTTGGGATTCGTTGTCCATCGAAACAGAGTAGAGCCCTCGAAGATCAAGGCAATACTCGGGATGCCACCTCCGACCACTCTGAAAGAATTAAAGATTTCCTATATTCACTGATTTATTCCAAATCTCTCAATGAAAATCAAGCTAGTTCAGTTATCGGTCGGTGGATCAGAGAATACATCTCCAGTTCTGGTAGTCGTTCCAACGGCTTAGCTTAGATAAAACTCCTTATGTTTCGGGCCTTTAGCGAGCTTAGACAATAATAAAATCTATCTCTTTCGGGAGAGCGGTACGACTATTTTAGGTTAGAAGAAAAGAAGGTCGAAGAGAGAATTGATTTCTAGGCTAGTCGGGTAGGCAAGTGCGGGTGGCTGTGGTCAAAGTGAATGTCTTGTTTCGGTTAGCGGTTTCGGCTCTCCAGTACCGAAGTAAACTCTTTCTCTTGCCCTGACAGCTATCAGTTTTGTTCTGTTCTCTATCTCTATTTCTTCTTTTTGACATTTCTTCAAAATCTTTTATGCTCAGCCATACCAACATGGTAATGTAAATTCCCTCCCTTTGAAGTGCATTTATCATATCAGCTCCTCGAGTGACTAGAAAGAGGGTGAAAGGCCCACTACTTCTTCATTCATAGCCTATTTATAGATCTCCCTTTCGTATTCATTCGACCTTAGGCAAAAGAGAAGTCATACAAAGAAAGGTTCTTTCATGCAATGCATAACGGGCGGGCCTCCTATGGATTCCTCCAACTCAATGAATGAAGTGAGGAGTCTGAGGAAGCTGGCTTTCTATATGAAGATTCAAACAAAAAGAAAAAAGGAACCATATCTTACTGAATAATCTGACTGAATGAGGAAGAGCTCTTTATGTGGCCTCACTTTACCACCATCTGAAATGTGTGAAACTTCAATTGGTGAAAGCTAGTCCATGAAGATTCTCCCTTTTCTTACATGCAATTCCCCTCTTTCGGTAAGCATCTAGTATCTCAACAAATGAAAATTTCTCTAAGCTTATCCTATAGCTTATATGTTGTTTGAAAGCTACTTCAAGGATCCAACGAATAGCTAAGGTTTGTTGACGAATAATGAAGAGCTCTCGATATGCAATGCACTTTGCGACAATAAAGAAGTAACAATTTGATTTCAAAGAATTTTAGAAAATATAATTTTCAAAATAAAACCAAGAAAATTCCACATTCCGGGCTCGGGTATTACACCCTCTCCTCCTTAGAACAATTGTGCACATGCAATTCTTACCTGGTCAACAAACAAATCCGGATACTGATTCCGAACTTGGTCCTCTCTTTCCCAAGTCGCTTCCTCAAACCCATGATGATTCCACAGAACCTTTACTAACGGAATACTCTTTCTGCGAAGTTCCTGAACTTTCTGATCGACAATTCGAATCGGTTTATCTTCATAAGTCAACTTTTCCTCAATCTGCAAAGGCTCTGGTTCAAGAACATGTCAAGGATCTAGATGATATTTTCTTAACATTGACACGTGGAAAACATCGTGTAGTCTCAACAAACTCGGAGGTAAAGCTAATCGATAAGCTAAAGGACCCACCTTCTCGGTGATCTCATACGGACCCACATACTTGGGACTAAGTTTCCCGCTCTTACCGTGCCGAATCAATCCCTTTCGAGGAGAAATCTTAAGAAATACCCAATCTCCCAAATCAAACTCAAGATCTCGACGGTGCTTATCCGCATAACTCTTCTGACGACTCTGAGCTGTAAGCATACGCTGGTGAATAAGGTGAACATTATCTACCATCTTAATCATCTCAGGTAACACAGTCGGATCAACAGTTCTCATCTCTCCAACCTGTTCCCAATACAATGGGGATCTGCATTTACGACCGTACAACGCCTCATATGGAGCCATACCTATAGTAGATTGATAACTATTATTGTAGACAAAAACTTCTCCCAATTCTTCCCAAAGTCTAACACACATGCCCGAAGCATGTCTTCCAAGATCCTGATAGTTCTCTCAGACTGGCCATCAGCTTGTGGATGGTATGCAGTGCTGAAGCTCAATTTAGTTCCCATAGCCTCTTGCAACTTCTGCCAAAAACGAGATTTGAATCTGGGATCCCTATCTGACACTATACTCTGTGGCACACCATGAAGTCTCACAATATTAGCAACATAAAGCTCAGCTAGTTTATCAAGGCTATCCTGTTTGTTCACGCGAATAAAATGTGAAACTTTAGTCAATCGGTCCACAACAACCCAAACAGACTCACATCCTCTCGGAGATCTAGGAAGATCGGTCACAAGGTCCATTGTTATATGCACCCACTTCTATTGTGGAATCGACAACGGTTGCAGAAGCCCGGCTGGCCTCTGATGCTCAACTTTAACCCTCTGACAAGTCAAACACCTGGATACATACCCATCAATCTCCCTCTTCATATTGTTCCACCATAAGTGTTGTTTCAAGTCTCTATACATTTTAGTACTGCCCGTGTCACGCCCCAACTCGACCCCACCTACGATCAGTCAGGACGCAACGGAATTTCGGCGGCATAACGACAGTAAACAGATTTCCGAGGTTCTAAACCAACCTCATTAAACATCATACATCCAGTAATTCCTCAATACAAACAACAACATACAACACAACCATATTATACAATAAAACATCCTCGTTATACGCCTCCGTTCCAACATGACATACAATACCTCAACTTTATCATACATTTCAAAAGTAAGTTGAGACACAACTACAATTTAACCATAGACAAAAGGAAACCGTTAAGTTAACATCATTTGGTTCAACATCTTTTCAATATCTATTACATTAAGAACCGTAAAGCATATAAAGTCTATTAAACTAATATACAAGACATTTAACAACATAAAGTCATAGATAAGATTCGGGAACATATGACTCATCCACAAAAGGCACATTTTCCACATTCTCCTCTTCAGGAGGCACGTACCCGTAATCTTGTGAAAGTACACCTGAAACATGCATTAATAGAGAGTGAGCTTATATACATAAGCCCAGTGAGGATCCGATAGATCTCGACAGTATTCACTACGCTCCTTGGATTTAGTCCTTTGAGCAAGTAAACACACAACAACAATAATAACATAAATAAAGCTATCATCACATAACTATATGACCATTCAATAAGGATACTCTATTTGGTGTAGCTCCAAACGCCATCACGATCTCAACCGTTCTTCTTATAACTCCCCATTACTCACGCACCCGAGGTACCTCACTATCCCCTTCCCTCCATGACATCTCCGTCATGCGAGCTGGGGGTAGCCTATGGCAGTCATGCCGGTTTCAACCCGACAGCCCGACGCTGCCCGAGAGGTGGCACACACATACCAAGGCTCCATTTTCATCAATCATCATGCAAGCATAAATCGATCAATCAATTGGGAGATCAGCAACAAGAGTGCCCGATTCCCGCATTCAATAATAATCAATCAATAACATCAATATAACATCAATATAACACCAATATAACATTAAACATCAAACAACGTAGTTAGATGACAAAGTAGGCCATCTAACCGGACATGCATAATATTCATAATTAAACTCTAAATTACTCAACAACAACTCACCATTCATCACTCGAACACTACCCAACCATCTAAGGCATCGTTCAAGAAATTAAAGAATGACAACCTAACTTCTAAAATTCATAACTTACAATCTACTAATCCAAACATTGCCAAATCAGTTCCTATCACTCACCCATTCAACCTACTACATTAGCCCTCTCGGAAATCCACCATAACACCTCCAAAACATGCCCGATAACCCTAAAACCCTATGACGTCATGGCTGGATTTTCCGGATTTCCACACAAACAATGTAATCGAAAATTCGGCATTACAACAGCGCTAACACGTAATTATCAAGTATTTAGAAATCGACGGCAATCGATTTCGAGCAACACAACTCAATTAAATCAACTTTGAACATTTTAATCAAAATTAAATACCCGAAAAATAAAAATTATGCTATATCCGACAGAAACTTGTAGTATTAGTATATAATGATCCCTAGCATGCAAGGAGCAATAATCTATCATCAGATTTCAATTCTAACGGTTCAATCTTCATTTATACGCAAAAACACAAAAATGACATTTTGAGATCTATAATTTTTCTCTCACCTTAGATGCGATATAAGCCTAGGAATGCGTGCAATGCGTGCCCAACAAGCAGAATCCAAGTCGGTGCGAAGTTTCACGGACAAAAACTAGGTTTTTCTTTGAAAAATTGGATTGAAAGCTTAAGTTTTTCTCTTCTCTTTTCTCTCCTCAACCTCACGGCAATGTGTGTGTGTGTGATGGTGTTTTTGTGTTGTGTGAGTGTGTGTTGAGGACATTAGCTTAAATGGTCAACTATTTAATTAAAGTCAAAGTTATTTTAATAGGTAATTTTGTGTTTTTAATGTCTTTAATTGCATTTTAGTGATCACCAAGTTAAAATTAATTATGCAACCCCCAAGATATCTCAAGTGAGTTATTTTTAGGTGACAAGAAGTTTTACATTCAAAGAATTCCACCCGAGTCGGCTTAAAACTCGATTTTTGCAAAAGTCGGTGTAAAAACCCTAATAAATTCTTAAGCCGATTTTAAAACCGTTTTCATCAAACACAGGTCTATTAAAGTCCGTGGACTAGGTCTAGAAGGGTTAAAAAGACCAGTTTCAAAATTATAGCGGACGTGTTTCGAAAACACTATTCACTGAAAATCGACGATAAAATTTCTGACTCCGATTTTGATGAAAATTTCATGAATGCACATTTAGCACGTATTAGAAGTATTGAAATCAAAATTATAACTTTCTAGGTCCTATAGCACATAAACAGGTTATATGCACGCAAAACGAGGTAAAACACGTAAAACGAGATAAGCAAGAAAGTGGGGTTTCACATTCTCCCCCCCTTATAGAAATTTCGTCCTCGAAATTCTTACTTGATGTACGGAAAAGATCTGGGTATTGCTGCTGCATCTGATCTCGTCTCTCCCACGTAGCTTCCTCAATGCCGTGATGCTTCCACAACACCTTAACCATCGGAATCCTCTTCGACCTCAACTCTCGGTCCATCTGATCTAGAATACGAATCGGACGCTCGTCATAAGTCAAATTCTCTCGAAGCTGTAACGGCTCTGGCTCAAGAATATGAGAAGGATCCGGATTGTATTTCCGCAAATTAGACACGTGAAACACATCGTGGACATTAGAGAAGTTTTCCGGTAGAGCCAACCGATATGCCAACTTACCAACCCTGCCAGTAATCTCAAACGGCCCAACAAATCTCGGACTCAGCTTACCACCTTTACCATAACGAACAAACCCCTTTCGAGGAGACAATCTCAAGAAAACCCGATCTCCAACTACAAACTCCAAGTCTCGACGACGCTTATCAGTATAACTCTTGAATCTACTCTGCGCTGTAAGCATTCTCTGCCTGATCAACTGAACATTCTCGATCTTCTCAAGAAGTTCTGGCATGATAGTCGGATCAATAGTCTTCATCTCTCCTACCTCGTCCCAATATAAAGGTGAACGGCACTTACGACCGTAAAGAGCTGCAAAAGGTGCCATCCCAATAGTAGCTTGATAACTATTGTTATAGGCAAACTCGACAAGTGGTAGATGTTTCTCCCAGTTCTTCCCAAAGTCCAGAACACAAGCCCTAAGCATATCTTCCAGAATCTGAATAGTCCGCTCAGACTGACCGTCGGTCTGTGGATGATACGCTGTACTGAAGTTCAACTGAGTACCCAAAGTCTCCTGAAGTTTCTCCCACAAACGAGAAGTAAATTGGGGATCTCGATCAGAGACAATACTAGATGGAATACCGTGAAGTCTAACAATCTGATCCAGATAAAGATCCGTCAGCTTTGTAACCTCATCTCCTAACCTCATCGAGATAAAATGAGCTGTCTTCGTCAAACGATCCACGACAACCCAAACTGCATCATTACCCCTCGGTGATCTAGGCAAACCAGTGACGAAGTCCATCGTAATATGCTCCCATTTCCACTCTGGTATAGCCAACGGCTGAAGCAAACCTGCTGGTCGTTGATGCTCGGCTTTCACTCTCTGACAAGTCAAACATCTAGACACAAACTGAGCAACCTCCCTCTTCATGTTGTTCCACCAATAATGCTGTTTCAAATCCCGATACATCTTGGTTCCACCAGGATGAATAGTATATTTAGAATTATGAGCTTCCTCCAGAATACCTCGTCTCAAGCCCGGTTCATCGGGAACACAAACCCTGTTCCGAAACCGAAGAATACCATCCTCATGCACTTTAAAGTCAGACTGATCATCCGTGATCTGATCCTTGATCTTCTGAAGGTTAACATCAAGCTGCTGAGCTTCCCTGATCTGAGACAACAATAAAGGCTGAATACGGAGATGTGAACACATCACCCCAACCTGAGTGAACTCTGGTCTCCAATAACTAAACTCCTCAAGAACCTCCCACTTCTTGACAGCCAAACAAGAAATACTAGCCTTCCGGCTGAGAGCATCTGCCACAACATTTGCCTTACCAGGCAGATAATTGATAGAACAGTTATAATCTCCAAGAAGCCCCATCCACCTCCGCTGGCGCATATTCAACTCCTTCTGTGAGAATAAATACTTAAGACTCTTATGATCAGTGAAAATCTCGAACTTACTGCCCCACAGGTAATGACGCCACTTTTTCAGTGCGAAGACAACTGCTGCCAACTCAAGATCATGAGTCGGATAATTCACCTCATAAGGCTTCAACTTCCTGGAAGCATAGGCAATAACTCGGCCATCCTGCATAAGAACACATCCCAAGCCCTCCTTGGATGCATCACTGTAAATGACCATATTATCGGTCCCCTCTGGTAGAGCAAGTACTGGAGCGGTAGTTAACCTCTTTTTCAACTCCTGAAATCCACTCTCACACTTCTCGTCCCAATTAAAGATAGTCCGTTTCTTAGTCAACTTAGATAGTGGCCCCGCAATCTTTGAGAAGTCCTTGACAAACCTACGGTAATAACCCGCCAAGCCAAGAAAACTACGGACATCAGTAACACTCTCTGGCCGCTTCCAAGACATCACCGATTCAATCTTAGTGGGATCTACAGAAATACCACTCTGTGTAATAACATGGCCAAGAAAAGAAATCCGTCGCAGCCAAAATTCACATTTGCTGAACTTGGCAAACAACTGATGCTCCTGCAACTTCTCTAATACAAGCCGTAGATGTTGCTCGTGCTCCAATTCAGATTTAGAATAGACCAAGATATCATCAATAAAAATCACCACGAACTGGTCCAAGTACGGCTGAAAGACTCGATGCATAAGATCCATGAATGCTGCCGGTGCATTAGTCAAACCAAAGGGCATAACAACAAACTCATAATGCCCGTACCGAGTCCTGAAGGCAGACTTCGGAACATCGTCTGAGCGAATCCGAAGCTGATAATACCCCTGCCTCAAATCAAACTTAGAGTAGACTTTGGCTCCCTGAAGTTGATCAAACAACTCATCAATCAGTGGCAAAGGATATTTATTCTTGATAGTCACTTGATTCAAACCACGGTAATCTATACATAATCTCAAGGTACCATCCTTCTTCTTCACAAACAAAACAGGAGCTCCCCAAGGTGAAGAACTCTGCTGAATAAATCCTTTCTCCAACAACTCCTGTAACTGAGTCTTCAACTCCTTCAACTCAGCTGGTGCCATCCGGTATGCCGATTTAGAAATAGGTTGAGTACCGGGAACAAGATTAATCACAAACTCGATATCCCTATCTGGCGGCAATCCTGGCAACTCCTCGGGAAATACATTAGGATATTCCCGGATAATAGGGACTTCCTCTAGCTGTAGCTTAACAGATGGCTTGTTGATCAAATAAGCTAGATAACCCGAACACCCTTTACTCACCAACTTAACGGCTTTAGTTGCTGAGATAACAAAACTCGTCTTAGCACCCCGGTTACCCGCTACCTCAACTACTGGCTGATCTGGCAAACGAAACTGTACTACCTTGGTTCTACAGTTCAACTGGGCATCATACTTAGAAAGCCAATCCATACCCAAGATAACATCATACCCCCGGATAGGAAATAAAATAAGGTCCGAAGGAAAATTATGCCCCTTAACATGTATTAAACAATCCTTACATACTAAGCCAGTAACATACTTATCAGTCAAAGAGGTACTAATTTCAACCACATAAGGCAATCTTTCAGGTTGCAATTTAACACGTTGTACACAAGCAGGAGTAATGAAAGAATGCGTAGCACCAGAATCAATCAACACTTTAACAAGTTGATCAAGTATAAGAAAGTTACCTTCCACAACTGCAGTCTCCTCAGGCATCTCCTCTAAGTCAACTGCATAAGCCCGAGCCTGAACCCGCTGCTGCTGTGGTACACTGCCCGTAGGCCTACCCTGATAACCCTGAGTCGCTGCCCGACCCTCAGTCCTCGCATACTTAGGGCAATCCCTCACCCTATGATCGATGCTACCACAACCCAAACATGTCCCTGCCTTTACCCTGCAGTCGGACTCTACATGCCCTGAGCGCTTGCAGTAATTACACTGCGATGATGTGGCACTAGCACTGCCCCTAGAATAACCAGAAGCTGAAGAAGCAGCTGATACAGCCTGCTGCTGAGGTCTCACCACACTAGGCCTGTACTGACCCTGAGACTGGGCTGGCCTAAACTGAGTCTGAACCTGATATGGCCTCTGCTGAAACTGAGGCCGATAATAACTCTGCTGACTCTGTGGCCTAAAAGAACCCTGCTGGGCAGGTGGCCTGTAGACAACCTGTTGTACTGGAGGCCTATATAAAACCTGCTGGCCCGGCGGCTGATACGGCCTCTTACTAGGCTGACTGGAGACAATCTGATCCCCTTTCCTCTTCTCCAATCTAGAAGCTGCATCAAAAGCCTCAGTGAAAATATCATAACGATTCAGAGCCATCACATCCTGAATCTCGGGCCGCAACCCCAACATAAACCTGCGAGTCCTCCGCTCCTCATCTACCACATACTCCGGTGCATACCGGGACAATCGAGTAAATGTGGCCTCGTATTGAGCCACTGTAGCATCTCCCTGGACCAAGGCTAGAAACTCGGCCTCTCTCCGTTCCCTGCAAATCCTCGGGACATACTTTGCCCGGAAAGCCATCAGAAAGGTACCCCAAATATAAGGAATACCCTGTGCCGCCCAACTAGTCCTTACCGTGCGCCACCACTCCTCTGCCTCGTCATCTAACAAATACACGGCAAAAGAGACTTTCTGCTCATCAGTATAGCCAAGTGGATCATAAATCTTCTCCAACTTGCTAATCCATACCTCCGCCTTCCTATCATCCGGCTCCCCCTGAAATCTCGGTGGGTGATATCCTAAAAAGTCCTTCAGGGTACCACGCCCGTGGTTACCACCCTGAATATTCAGAAGCTGAGCCTGCATAGCCTGATTCTGGGCAGCCTGCCCTGCTAATAACTGTGCCTGACTAGCCACTAACTCTGCAATCCGCTCCATAGCGGCTCCAAATCGGTCATCACCCCCGTCACGGCCCGGTGCCACATTACTCGGAGTCTCATCAGTCAACTCAGGCCTACCTCTGGTTCTCGGTCGACCGGCCATTCTACTAATCAAAGAGTTAGCACAGTTATAGCACGTAGACAGGTTATAAACAACTATTACCACATAAATAACAAACTCATATAAAACACATAATCAAATTGATCACATAATCACATAAGCACTTAAATCACATAATCACTTAATCAATTAATCATACCAATACATATTTCATTTTTCTTTCCTTTCATACAGATTTCATGCTAAGACCATTACCCACATTCCGAGAATACCCCGGCTGACAACTAACATGAGCTCTGATACCACTTAAACTGTCACGCCCCAACTCGACCCCACCTACGATCAGTCAGGACGCAACGGAATTTCGGCGGCATAACGACAGTAAACAGATTTCCGAGGTTCTAAACCAACCTCATTAAACATCATACATCCAGTAATTCCTCAATACAAACAACAACATACAACACAACCATATTATACAATAAAACATCCTCGTTATACGCCTCCGTTCCAACATGACATACAATACCTCAACTTTATCATACATTTCAAAAGTAAGTTGAGACACAACTACAATTTAACCATAGACAAAAGGAAACCGTTAAGTTAACATCATTTGGTTCAACATCTTTTCAATATCTATTACATTAAGAACCGTAAAGCATATAAAGTCTATTAAACTAATATACAAGACATTTAACACCATAAAGTCATAGATAAGATTCGGGAACATATGACTCATCCACAAAAGGCACATTTTCCACATTCTCCTCTTCAGGAGGCACGTACCCGTAATCTTGTGAAAGTACACCTGAAACATGCATTAATAGAGAGTGAGCTTATATACATAAGCCCAGTGAGGATCCGATAGATCTCGACAGTATTCACTACGCTCCTTGGATTTAGTCCTTTGAGCAAGTAAACACACAACAACAATAATAACATAAATAAAGCTATCATCACATAACTATATGACCATTCAATAAGGATACTCTATTTGGTGTAGCTCCAAACGCCATCACGATCTCAACCGTTCTTCTTATAACTCCCCATTACTCACGCACCCGAGGTACCTCACTATCCCCTTCCCTCCATGACATCTCCGTCATGCGAGCTGGGGGTAGCCTATGGCAGTCATGCCGGTTTCAACCCGACAGCCCGACGCTGCCCGAGAGGTGGCACACACATACCAAGGCTCCATTTTCATCAATCATCATGCAAGCATAAATCGATCAATCAATTGGGAGATCAGCAACAAGAGTGCCCGATTCCCGCATTCAATAATAATCAATCAATAACATCAATATAACATCAATATAACATCAATATAACATTAAACATCAAACAACGTAGTTAGATGACAAAGTAGGCCATCTAACCGGACATGCATAATATTCATAATTAAACTCTAAATTACTCAACAACAACTCACCATTCATCACTCGAACACTACCCAACCATCTAAGGCATCGTTCAAGAAATTAAAGAATGACAACCTAACTTCTAAAATTCATAACTTACAATCTACTAATCCAAACATTGCCAAATCAGTTCCTATCACTCACCCATTCAACCTACTACATTAGCCCTCTCGGAAATCCACCATAACACCTCCAAAACATGCCCGATAACCCTAAAACCCTATGACGTCATGGCTGGATTTTCCGGATTTCCACACAAACAATGTAATCGAAAATTCGGCATTACAACAGCGCTAACACGTAATTATCAAGTATTTAGAAATCGACGGCAATCGATTTCGAGCAACACAACTCAATTAAATCAACTTTGAACATTTTAATCAAAATTAAATACCCGGAAAATAAAAATTATGCTATATCCGACAGAATCTTGTAGTATTAGTATATAATGATCCCTAGCATGCAAGGAGCAATAATCTATCATCAGATTTCAATTCTAACGGTTCAATCTTCATTTATACGCAAAGACACAAAAATGACATTTTGAGATCTATACTTTTTCTCTCACCTTAGATGCGATATAAGCCTAGGAATGCGTGCAATGCGTGCCCAACAAGCAGAATCCAAGTCGGTGCGAAGTTTCACGGACAAAAACTAGGTTTTTCTTTGAAAAATTGGATTGAAAGCTTAAGTTTTTCTCTTCTCTTTTCTCTCCTCAACCTCACGGCAATGTGTGTGTGTGTGATGGTGTTTTTGTGTTGTGTGAGTGTGTGTTGAGGACATTAGCTTAAATGGTCAACTATTTAATTAAAGTCAAAGTTATTTTAATAGGTAATTTTGTGTTTTTAATGTCTTTAATTGCATTTTAGTGATCACCAAGTTAAAATTAATTATGCAACCCCCAAGATATCTCAAGTGAGTTATTTTTAGGTGACAAGAAGTTTTACATTCAAAGAATTCCACCCGAGTCGGCTTAAAACTCGATTTTTGCAAAAGTCGGTGTAAAAACCCTAATAAATTCTTAAGCCGATTTTAAAACCGTTTTCATCAAACACAGGTCTATTAAAGTCCGTGGACTAGGTCTAGAAGGGTTAAAAAGACCAGTTTCAAAATTATAGCAGACGTGTTTCGAAAACACTATTCACTGAAAATCGACGATAAAATTTCTGACTCCGATTTTGATGAAAATTTCATGAATGCACATTTAGCACGTATTAGAAGTATTGAAATCAAAATTATAACTTTCTAGGTCCTATAGCACATAAACAGGTTATATGCACGCAAAACGAGGTAAAACACGTAAAACGAGATAAGCAAGAAAGTGGGGTTTCACAGCCCGGGTGAATTGTATATCTTGAATTATGCGCCTCGGACAGAATCTCATTCTTCAAAGTCGGATCACCAGGAACACACACCCTGTCCCTGAATCTAAAGATACCATCTGCATGTAATTTAAACTCCGACTCTCCCCCTTTTGCTTTTTCTTGGATTTTCAAGATGTGAGGATCAGTCTTCTGAGCCTCTCTGATTTGTGCTAGCAATCCCGACTGAATTTGTAAGCTAGCAAATCGAATCCCTACCTCAGTAGCTTCCGGCTTCCATGAACAAATTTCCTCCAAAGTCTCCCAATCCTTGATAATTAAACTTGCAACAGTAGCCTTTCGGCTCAAAGCATCTGCAACAACATTTGCCTTACCTGGCATGTAGTTTATAGAACAATTGTAGCCACTTAATAGCTCAAGCCATCTTCGCTGCCTCATATTCAAATCCTTTTGTGAAAATAAATATTTGAGACTCTTGTGGTCAGTAAAAATTTCAAATCTGCCACCCCACAAGTAATGACGCCACTTCTTTAAAGCAAACACAACTGCAGCTAACTCAAGATCATATGTAGGGTAATTGACTTCATAAGGTTTCAACTTCCTAGAAGCATAAGCAATCACCTTACCATTCTGCATTAAAATACAGCCCAAACCTTCTTTAGATGCATCATTGTAGACAACAAAGTTTTCTGTACCCTCAGGTAAAGCTAGTATAGGCGCTGTAGTTAGTCTCTTCTTCTTCTGTACCCTCGATGGCTCTGATGCCTATCCAATGCCCTAGGAAAAGGATCTCCGACTGTCCAAAGGAGTATTTCTCTTTCTTTACATAGAGGTGATTCTTCCTTAACGTTCTGAAGGTGGCTAACGTGGTCGTTTAACGAATGGCTATAGCCCACGATCAAAGTATACCACCAGTCGTCTAAGTACTAGTGGAATAGCTCATTGTGGAGGGTGCAGAACGTGGTAGGGACATTGGTGAGTCCAAAAAGCATAACAAAAAAATTATCAAATGCCCCTTTATTAGTAAGGTTGTTTGCTTGTCACACAGGTCATCTTTGGCTCGTCTTCTTCCGTGATACGAACCTGATAGTAGCCCGACCCTAGATCCAACTTCAAGAAGTATCTCGTGCTTATTGATTAGGGCGAAGAAGTCTGCAATCAAAGTGGATACTTGTTCTTGATGGTTAGGTTACCTTGTTGAGCGCCCGATAATCAATGCATAGGCTCCCGCTTTTTCTGGAATAAAACAGGGGCTCCCCAACCTTTTCCCCAGCAAGATAGAGAAAAACTACATGTTCAGCTGGAATAGAAATAGGACTCAATGAGTTCCTTAAATTCTTTCCTGAGCTTAACCGAGCCCCAAAACTAATAGATGCTAGTTGGGGAGGCTATCCGCTAAACCCAGCCTAGTCTAAGTAAGTTAAGGGGTACTTTAGGCCCCAACTCGATCTTGTGGTAGATTGCCCTCCTAGAGGGCACTTGGCAACTAACTCGTAGGGCATGATATCCCAAAAAATCCTCAAGTACTTGCTGCACTTCCTGAGAAAGAAGTCGTCTTGGTATTGGATCCGCTCCTCTGTTAGCATGAACATGAATTAGATTATATTCGTCTTCTTTATTCTTAAGAGAACACCCTACCCGAACCATTCTTAAGACCACCAAGCCCTCTCGAATGAGTTCTACTATAGAAGCTTTCAACGTAGACCCGGGGATAAATCTTTTACTCGTTGAGAAGTGAAAACCTATGACTAGATTGTCCTAAAGACATATGCGATGGGAAGAAATGGCATTTGGAAGTGTTGCTGACTTAACATTTAGGTTTCGGCATAACAAAGCTTGCACTGTCTTTTCGCACTTAGGCGTACAACGTGCCATTGGTAATGATTCTACTACGGTGCCACAAATTTGCAAGCTGATCCTAAGTAATCATTGTTGTTCGTTGGATTCCGGACGAACTACTTCGTTAGGATTGAGGAATTGCTGCAATTCTTCCTGAATAGCCTGGATTCTCCCGCCGAGAGTGACTTTGAAAGTATTACCTAAACTCTTCTGACTGAGTATGATAAACCCTATAAAACAACCAGCTACTATCATTTCTTCATTATAGATTGAGATATTCTTCGAACTTGATGCACAAATAGATAGAATAGCACCAAATAGCATCTTTCTAGCCTGCATATTCATGGAATTCAATCTCATTTAGAAATCATTGTCTCTATCTTTCAACAACTGAACGGGAAGTGGTTTAGGAAAGGACTTTAGAATCAGATGCACTCGCCTAGTGAGAAAAGCCATGACCCTGCCAACCAAGTCAAAATCAAAAAGAAAAAAGAGAACGAAAGGAGAAGAGAACTTCGTATTTTGGTAACTCTGATAGAGTCATGTTTAACCTTGAATACTATTAATAGATTCTACATCAATAGTCCATCGGACTCAGAAAGTAATAACAATAATAGCTAACCCAATAGCAGATTCCGCAGCTGCCACTGTTGGAACCAATGAAGCAAATAATTTACCCATCATATCATCCGAAAAAATGAAAAATACCAAAACGTTCGAATTCACCGCTAATAACATTGATTCAATTGGCATTGACATAATAGGAATATTTCGTCTATTAAGGAGGATTCCCCGAATACCTGAAATAGAGATGATCATAGAAAATGTGAAATATTTGATAGGATCCGTTTCGGGAACGTAGAATGTAAGAGAAATTCAAATGTTATAACTCCAATACACCAGGAACCATCAGAAAAAGAAAGACTACCCGCCAAGAAATTGTATAACTTGGAGAAAGTATTCACTTTGCATTCCCTGGGAAATAAGATCATAATAAATATCATGCAGAAGGCTCTCGTCTGCAAAAAATAGATGTGCGCTTACCTCTTAGAGGTTGACTCCTGTTGGTAAGTTCACATCTTCAGTAGTATATGTCATGCCCCGACCCAACCCCCAAGCTAAAGGTTAAGTCCGGACCCGACACACGGACAGAGTCTCCCCTGTACCGTGGACATTCTAAAAACCTGTAACACTTAAACAAAGTCCCAACAATACAATACAAGCTTTTCTTAAATAAACAACAAAGTTCTAAGGCCATCCGAGCCTTATGGTACACAATAGTTCCAAAACACACAAGCATGCGAGAACTTATTATCAACATAGTTTTATAATCATGACATTCTAGGAAATCAATTAAACATAATTGGAAGACCAAACATTTCTACTTTAAGTCATTCACTCCCAAGCAAGCAAAGCGAATAGAAGTAGATCATAAGTTATTACAGTTCATAGGCTCTCAAAGCTACAACACAACCAACTAGTCTTCAACTTATATAACAAGCATATACATAGCCCTTGGGCTACAAAATAGTACATAAAGTAATCAGATGAATCTTCCACATAGCAGCAATTCATTAACCACCTCAAGCTATCAGGCACAGCAACTAAGGTAAAGGCTCAATCTGAACTTCTTCTTCCTCAACTAAATCAACAAGCTGGGGATCACCCTCAGCGTCTCCTGAAATAGATATCGAGGTATGAGCAACCACTGTTGCCCAGTGAGGGATATAGTCCCGGGGCGTGCAATGCAACATATAATACAATTATACAACAATAACACTTAGACAATTAAAGAAACAATGATAACTTAAATAACCACACATTTAAAAGGATACGTTTCACCAATCCCCTATACACCAAACTTCACTGGTCTTCAATCACGATCCACGAACCACGAGCACGATCACGATAAGCCGGCATAACCCCAATCACTCCTGTGGGTGTACTCCGGATGTACCCCGAATCCTACGACCCAACATCCCCTGGCAATCTCCGGACCAGGCGAATGAGGGACTAGGGCACGGAGTTTGAATATCCACGGGCAAGCCCTCTGCCGCCCAGCCGATATTCAACACATCTGCCCCTGACACTATGGTTGCGCAACCACTATGCAATGCACTTAATGATGGCAAGTTAATAGCAATAATATAAGCATTAACACATATGAGGATCAACAAAGTAGGTTGACCTCGATGCAATCAGAATAGAACATTTATATAAGCAAATATGCAGTTTTGCAAAGAGACATTACAAAATAACCATAGAATTATACCAAAAGCTCTAAATCAACTTAATATCACATATAAACACTCAAGAAGACATGCCGTGGGTTTAGAAATGTGAGACAACCGAAATTGCACTTAAACCCCTTTATTTTACAAAATATTTCTCTTCCAAACCAAAGTTACTGATTTCCTTTTCAAAGAGAACTCTCCCAACCTTCTAACTAACCCTCAAGGTACCCTCCCACCGCTCTAACTCATTCAAATGCCCGCGATTCCCCCGAAAGCCCCAAATTTCCTCTTATTGCTTTAAACTACGCATACATTGTCCGGGCTTCAAACAAGGGATATGAAGGCATCCATAGCACCTAGTAGCCTAAGGATACTAGAATTGAAGCCCGAATCCACCCGGATTCGCATTAACCCCAAAAGCCCCAAGTTAAAGTCGGCTATTTTCCATTTTAGGCGATTTAAAGACAATGCAAGTACACGGGGCTATTAGGTTACCTTCACTAGCACCTAAGGCGTCTATTAGAAGCAATAAATCAAGCTAATTCGAGCAATTACGCAAAACCCTAGAAAAATGTCACTATTCACCCAAAATTTCAAATTAACGATTCTAAAAGTTTAAAAGGCGAAACAACGGCTCAAATGTGTTCTCTAGCATTCATATAGATGGTATATTAGCATAGATAACAATTACGATGGCATTTAATCATATTTTCAACAAATCAAGAAATGAGCAACTAATTAAAAATGCAAAAACAAGCCGTGAAATCCCTCACCAATACGCGTAGGAGCACCTAGGAACCTTGCAAACACCCTACACTAGTTGCTCAAGGCTTGGAGTGGCTTGATTTGGAGAGTTGATGAGCAAAATCTTTTTTTTTCTCTTCTCCTTGCTCTCGGCCCAGCTACAGTGTTTATGCCCACTTTTTTTTCTTTTGTTTTGTGTTTTGTGAGCCTTAGTTGCTATTTAAGGTTTTTAGTTGGGTAGGGTCAAGCTTGGGTGCTTAAGTGATCTACTATAATGCGCTTATTGAGCTTAAAATGAGCTTAGATAGTAAAATATATGCTAGCTAGTTAATTACCTAAGTTAGTTACGTAACACTATTCATTCAACTACAAAAGTCATTTTCTAAACGAGCTCTCCTATCGCCTCTAGCTCAAATGCACATTTTTCTCATTACTTTAATAATTAATATGATTTAATAAAAATGCTAATTAACTAATAGAAGGTAGTTTAAAAACGGCGTGAATAGTAGTCATAAAAGTCAGTTAGTAAGGCACCGAAATAAATGCGCAAACAAGGGATGCAACAGTAATTAAATGCATGGCTAAATCTCGGGCGTCACATCCTCTCCCCCTTAAACTAATTGCGTCCACGCAATTCTTACATGATTCGGCGAATAACTCTGGATACCGTTCCCGCATCTGATCCTCTTTTTCCCAAGTCGCATCCTCTACTCCGTGATGATCCCATAGAACTTTAACCATCAGAATGCTTTTAGTCCTCAGCTCCTGAACTTTCTGATCAACAATTCGAAGAGGTTTCTCTGTGTAGGTCAAAGTTTCACTGATCTCTAGCGGTTCCGGCTCAAGTATGTGAGAGGGATCTGGCTGATACTTCCGAAGCATGGAAACATGGAATACGTCATGAATTCTGCCCAGACTGGGAGGTAAAGCTAGATGGTAAGCCAAATCACCAACAGTTTCAGTTATCTCAAATGGTCCCACATATCGAGGACTGAGTTTACCTCCTTTACCATGCCGAATCAAACCCTTGCGAGGAGAAATTTTCAGAAATACTCGATCCCCCACAGCAAATTTCAGATCACGACGTCGTCTATCTGCATAATCTTTTGCCGGCTCTGTGCTGTAAGCATTCTTTTCCTAATAAGCTGCACATGATCAATCATTTTGTTCATTCCAGGTAAGAGAGTAGGGTCGATAGTCTTCATTTCACCAACATCATCCCAGTAGAGAGGAGACTGACATTTACGCCCATACAGTGCCTCATAAGGTGCCATACTAATAGTAGCTTGATAACTATTGTTGTAGGCGAACTCTGCTAGTGGCAAATATTTCTCCCAACTTTTACCGAACGCCAGAAAACAAGGCCGCGACATATCCTCAAGGCTCCAGATATTTCTCTCGGATTGACCCTCTGTCTGGGGATGATAAGGTGTACTGAAATTCAAAGTCGTGCCCAAAGCTTTCTGAATCTTCTGCCAGAACTGAGATGTGAATCTGGGATCTCTATCTGACACGATACTCTTTGTAATTCCATGTAGTCGGACAACATGCTCAATATACAACTCCTCTAGTTTATCAAGAGAATCAGACTTCTTTTTAGCAATAAAATGAGCAGTCTTGGTCAGTCTATCCACAATAACCCAGACTGAGTCATTACCCCTCGAAGACCTCGGTAAATCTGATACGAAATCCATAGTAATATGATCCCATTTCCAAACAGGAATAGCCAAAGGTTGCAACAACCCTGCAGGTCTCTGATGTTCTGCTTTAACTTTCTGGCAAGTAAGGCATCGAGCAACATAGTCAGCAATTTCTCTCTTCATATTATTCCACCAGAAGTTCTGCTTCAAATCTTTATACATTTTCGTACTGCCTGGATGGATAGTATATCTAGAACTGTGTGCCTCAGCAAGAATATCCTTCTTCAGAGTTGGATCATTCGGAATACAGATTCTACCTTTGAATTTGAGAATACCATCGTCGTGCAGTTTGAAATCCGACTCTCCCCCTTTAGAATTCTCTAAGACTTTCAATAATTGAAGATCAGCCTGTTGAGCTTCCCGAATCCTGGATAATAACAGAGATCGAATCTGCAAACTTGCAAATTGAATACCAGAATTTGAAGTACTAGGCTTCCATAAGCACAATTCTTCCATGAATTCCCAATTCTTGATAATCAAGCTAGCAACAGTAGCCTTTCGGCTCAAAGCATCAGCAACAATATTGGCCTTACCTAGAAGATAGTTAATGGTGCAGTTATAGTCCTCAAGTAATTCCAACCATCGCCTCTGCCTCATGTTCAACTCTTTCTGTGAAAACAGATATTTCAAGCTCTTATGATCAGTGAAGATTTCAAATTTGTTGCCCCAGAGATAATGACGCCATTTCTTTAATGCAAGAATGATAGCTGCAAGCTCAAGATCATGAGTCGGATAGTTGAGTTCATAAGGCTTCAGTTTCCTGGAAGCATAAGCAATAACCCTGCCATTCTGCATCAATACACAACCCAGACCTTCCTTCGAAGCATCACTATAGATCACCAGATTATCATAACCCTCAGGTAAAGCAAGAATAGGAGCTGTAGTCAATCTCTTCTTCAATTCCTGGAAGCTGGCCTCGCATTTATCATTCCAGTCAAATACGGTTTTCTTCTGAGTAAGTTGAGTTAAAGGCCCTGCAATCTTAGAGAAATCCTTGACAAACCTCCGATAATACCCAGCTAAACCAAGGAAACTACGAATCTCCGTGACAGTTTCAGGTCGTTTCCAAGATAACACAACTTCAATCTTCGCTGGATTAACAGAAATACCATCCTGCGAGATAATATGGCCAAGAAAAGCAACTTGCTTAAGCCAAAATTCACATTTGCTAAACTTTGCAAATAACTGATGCTCCTAAAGAGTATGCAACACAATTCTGAGATGCTGTTCATGATCTACTTCCGATTTACAATAGACAAGAATATCATCAATGAATATGACCCCAAATTGATGCAGATAAGGACGGAATACCCTCTGCATTAAATCCATGAATGCGGCGGGAGCATTAGTAAGACCAAACGGCAAGACAACAAACTCATAATGGCCATATCGAGTTTTGAAAGCAGTTTTAGGAACATCGTCTTTCTTAATCCTCAGCTGATAATAACCCTGCCTCAGATCCAACTTAGAGAATACCCTGGCACCTTGCAACTAATCAAATAATTCTTCGATTAAAGGCAAAGGATATTTATTTTTGATGGTTACCTGATTAAGACCCCGATAACCAATGCATAGGCGAAGTGATCCGTCTTTCTTTTTAACGAATAGGACTGGCGCACCCCAAGGCGAAGAACTCGGCTGAATGAATCCCTTCTCAAGCAAGCCCTGTAATTGAACTTTCAATTCCTGCAACTCAGGTGGAGCCATTCTGTACGGAGTCCTAGAGATAGGTGAAGTCCCCGGCAATAAATCAATCATGAACTCTATCTCTCTATCAGGCGGTAACCCAGGCAATTCCTCAGGAAAGACCCCCGGAAACTCTCTCACGATAGGTACATCATTCAATTTCAATTGATCCCCGGGTTGATTAATCAAATATGCAAGATAAGCCTCACAACCCTTGCTCAATAATTTAGATGCCCTAATAGAAGAAATAATAGGAGTTCCCGTAGATTTTCTACTACCAACTATTTTAAGTACAGGCTGGTCAGGCATTTCTAGATACACAATCTTCTTTCTACAATCAAGCTGGGCATAATATTTACTTAACCAGTCCATCCCCAATATAATTTCAAAGTCATTGAAGGGTAGGATAATCAAATCAGCAGGAAAAACACGACCCTCAATAAATATACTACATGCTCTGCAAATAGATCTAGTAACAAACTTCAGACCCATAGGAGTATAAACCACAATCTCATGAAACAATTTATCATGTTTCAATTTAGCATTTTGTGCACAAGTAGGAGTAATAAAAGAATGCGAAGCCGCGGAATCAATTAAAACCTTAACTGACTGATCATTAAGAAGAAAAATACCTTCTACCACAGCAGTAGTGTCCGGAAGCTCCTCAGCATCCAAAGCAAATACACGGGCTTGACCTCGTGGTGGTGGTGCTGCAGCTAGTGCCCTGGTCTGAGAGTTATGAGCTGATGTCTGACCCCTAGGGTTCTTAAATTTCTGACAGTCTTTAACCCTGTGCTGATCACTGCCGCAACCTGTACACTTGTTATGTTTCTTCCAACAAACATCCTCAGTGTGGCCCTGGCGCTGACAGAAGCTGCACTGCTGGTGACGTCTTGCAACAGTGCCTCCCGAAGGAGCTCTGTAAGTAGAAGTAGCTGAACTACCCTGCTGCGAACGGGAAACTGCTGGACGGAACTGACTCTGAGTCTGACTCTGGACTGGTTGTGCCTGAGTCTGAGTAGGCCCTGTGTAACTCTGAGTCTGCCTCGGCTGTGAACTCTGCCCAACTGATACAGCCTGCCCCTGGTACCCTTGACTCTGAGACTGAAACCGTTTACTCGATTGACTGGTCTCGGCTAACACATCGGCCTTCCGTTTCTCATACCTCGAGGCAGCTCGGACTACTGCAGCATAGTTGGGAAAATCATTTGAAGACAAGTTCAGCATAATATCCCTCCTCAAACCCAGGATGAACCTCTGGATCTTCATGTCCTCCGGCTGAATCAAAGCTGGTGCATAACAGGAAAGCCGGGTAAAAGTAGCCTCGTATTGATCTACCGTCATACTTCCCTACTTCAAGTTTATGAACTCCGTTTGTCACCTCTCACGGGCAACTACCGATATATACTTGTCTCGAAATTCTCGGACAAAGTCGGCCCACGAATGATGAACTCCCTCAGCTCCCCATTTCTCACTGATGGTATTCCACCAATCTTCAGCATCACCCTCGAGAAGGAAAGTAGCATAAGTAATCTTCCTGTCATCATGGCACTCCAGTATTGCTGCCACTCTCTCAAACTTCCTTAACCACATCTCAGCTTTCATATCATCCGGCTCCCCAAAGAAAGTATAGGCCCCATGATGTATAAACCGATCATACAGATTCCCTCCGGTAGGACCACTACCTCCGGCTCTCGCAGCCTGATTACCTCTAACGACCCCTGGCTGACCCTGTTGTGTAACAAACTGGGCGATAGTGTTCATAGCTGTGGCCATCGTGGCCAAGATCTGTGCAGTGCTCGGTTCTTGAACCTGCGGTGCATTTTCGGCCACCTCAGCTTCTTGCCCATGAACCCCCTCGGGTTCTCCACCAACATTCGGATTATCAGCACGACGGCGAGGCCCCATCTCGAATAGCTAGAATGCAAAGTATTATGACAGGTATATATATGTATATATGCAATTTATAAGTAAACACATAAAGAAAAGTCTAATTTAATTCACATAAAGTCAAGTACATAGAAGTTCAAATAAATATTCCACATTCTTGAAGTACACGTAAATCATTAGATCATACTTGACATTCTAGACTCTTGATATTCTATTTCCATGCTAGCATGTTCATTCCTTATTCAAATTTCACTTAGGCAAATCAAAATCAAAGCCTAATGTATTCACAAAGTCACATAACAAATCTCTACCCACAGACCGAGAAATTTAACCCGGCTTCATGCAATCTATAGCTCTGATACCACTTAAATGTCACGCCCCGACCCAACCCCCAAGCTAAAGGTTAAGTCCGGACCCGACACACGGACAGAGTCTCCCCTGTACCGTGGACATTCCAAAAACCTGTAACACTTAAACAAAGTCCCAACAATACAATACAAGTTTTTCTTAAATAAACAACAAAGTTCTAAGGCCATCCGAGCCTTATGGTACACAATAGTTCCAAAACACACAAGCATGCGAGAACTTATTATCAACATAGTTTTATAATCATGACATTCTAGGAAATCAATTAAACATAATTGGAAGACCAAACATTTCTATTTTAAGTCATTCACTCCCAAGCAAGCAAAGCGAATAGAAGTAGATCATAAGTTATTACAGATCATAGGCTTTCAAAGCTACAACACAACCAACTAGTCTTCAACTTATATAACAAGCATATACATAGCCCTTGGGCTACAAAATAGTACATAAAGTAATCAGATGAATCTTCCACATAGCAGCAATTCATTAACCACCTCAAGATATCAAGCACAGCAACTAAGGTAAAGGCTCAATCTGAACTTCTTCTTCCTCGACTAAATCAACAAGCTGGGGATCACCCTCAGCGTCTCCTGAAACAGATATCGAGGTATGAGCAACCACTGTTGCCCAGTGAGGGATATAGTCCCGGGGCGTGCAATGCAACATATAATACAATTATACAACAATAACACTTAGACAATTAAAGAAACAATGATAACTTAAATAACCACACATTTAAAAGGATACGTTTCACCAATCCCCTATACACCAAACTTCACTGGTCTTCAATCACGATCCACGAACCACGAGCACGATCACGATAAGCCGGCATAACCCCAAACACTCCTGTCGGTGTACTCTGGATGTACCCCGAATCCTACAACCCAACATCCCCTGGCAATCTCCGGACCAAGTGAATGAGGGACTAGGGCACGGAGTTTGAATATCCACAGGCAAGCCCTCTGCCGCCCAGCCGATATTCAACACATCCGCCCCTGACACTATGGTTGCGCAACCACTATGCAATTCACTTAACGATGGCAAGTTAATAGCAATAATATAAGCATTAACACATATGAGGATCAACAAAGTAGGTTGACCTCGATGCAATCAGAATAGAACAATTATATAAGCAAATATGCAGTTTTGCAAAGAGACATTACAAAATAACCATAGAATTATACCAAAAGCTCCAAATCAACTTAATATCACATATAAACACTCAAGAAGACATGCCGTGGGTTTAGAACTGTGAGACAACCGAAATTGCACTTAAACCCCTTTATTTTACAAACTATTTCTCTTCCAAACCAAAGTTAATGATTTCATTTTCAAAGAGAACTCTCCCAACCATCTAACTAACCCTCAAGGTACCCTCTCAACCCTCTAACTCATTCAAATGCCCGCGATTACCCCGAAAGCCCCAAATTTCCTCTTATGGCTTTAAACTACGCGTACATTGTCCGGGCTTCAAACAAGGGATATCAAGGCATCTATAGCACCTAGGTAGCCTAAGGATACTAGAATTGAAGCCCGAATCCACCCGGATTCGCATTAACCCCAAAAGCCCCAAGTTAAAGTCGGCTATTTTCCATTTTAGGCGATTTAAAGACAATGCAAGTGCACGGGGCTATTAGGTTACCTTCACTAGCACCTAAGGCGTCTATTAGAAGCATTAAATCAAGCTAATTCGAGCAATTACGCAAAACCCTAGAAAAATGTCACTATTCACCCAAAATTTCAAATTAACGATTCTAACCGTTTAAAAGGCGAAACAACGGCTCAAATGTGTTCTCTAGCATTCATATAGATGGTATATTAGCATATATAACAATTACAATGGCATTTATTCATATTTTCAACAAATCAAGAAATGAGCAACTATTTAAAAATGCGAAAATAGGCCGTGAAATCCCTCACCAATACGCGTAGGAGCATCTAGGAACCTTGCAAACACCCTACACTAGTTGCTCAAGGCTTGGAGTGGCTTGATTTGAAGAGTTGATGAGCAAAATCTTTTTTTTTTCTCTTCTCCTTGCTCTCGGCCCAGCTACAGTGTTTCTGCCCACTTTTTTTTCTTTTGTTTTGTGTTTTGTGAGCCTTAGTTGCTATTTAAGGTTTTTAGTTGGGTGGGGTCAAGCTTGGGTGCTTAAGTGAACTACTATAATGCGCTTATTGAGCTTAAAACGAGCTTAGATAGTAAAATATATGCTAGCTAGTTAATTACCTAAGTTAGTTACGTAACACTATTCATTCAACTACAAAAGTCATTTTCTAAACGAGCTCTCCTATCGTCTCTAGCTCAAATGCACATTTTTCTCATTACTTTAATAATTAATATGAATTAATAAAAATGCTAATTAACTAATAGAAGGCAGTTTAAAAACGGCGTGAATAGTAAGTCATAAAAGTCAGTTAGTAAGGCACCGAAATAAATGCGCAAACAAGGGATGCAATAGTAATTAAATGTATGGCTAAATCTCGGGCGTCACAGTATCTCTATAGACTTTCAAAAGAATTGAGAGTTGCTCAATGATCTTTTCCTTAACAACATCTATGGTAACTGATGTTATCTTTATTTCCATATTAAGACTATTTATTTGATGGATCATTTGGCCAGCCCTGTAGGCTACAAGAATAGCTACAGGTAGAGCCAAACCCATCCTAGAAACGAAATCAGCAACGAGTTGATCCATAATAAGTATTAGAAAAAAGTGCTCTTAAATAAGACCGCCAACTCATATCCTGAAGATACAAGACAAGCAATGCGCCCAGTCCTATTCTCTTGTGTCGAAGTGTAGTGTGGTGAGGTTTTGCCTCACAGAAGGTTGGGGAAAAGTCGAAATGGAACTAATGGTGTCACGCCCCGACCCAACCCCCAAGCTAAAGGTTAAGTCCGGACCCGACACACGGACAGAGTCTCCCCTGTACCGTGGACATTCTGAAAACCTGTAAACACTTAAACAAGGGCCCAACAACACAATACAGCTTTTCTCAATTAAACAACAAAGCTATAAGGCCATCCGAGCCTTATAGTGCACAATAATTCCAAAACACACAAGCATGCGAGAACTAGTTGACAGCATAGTCTTATAATCATAACATTCTAGGAAATCGATAAAGCAACTTAAGGGATAAAGCATTCTACATCAACTATCCACTCCCAAGCATGCAAGGAAATAAGACAAGAATAAAAGTTATTACAGTTCATAGACTTTCAAAGCTACAACCAATCTATCTAATCTTCGACTTATACAACAAGCATTGACAAAGCCCTTGGGCTACAAAATAGTACATAAAGTAATCAGACGAGTCTTCCACATAGCAACAAAATCATTAACCACCTCAAGTTATCAGACACAGCAACTAAGGTAAAGGCTCGATCTGAACTTCTTCTTCCTCAACTAAATCAACAAGCTGGGGATCACCCACAGCGTCTCCTGAAACAGATATCGAGGTATGAGCAACCACTGTTGCCCAGTGAGGGATATAGTCCCGGGGCGTGCAATGCAACAGATAATACAATTACACAACAATAACACTTTATCAATTTAAGAATCAATGAAAACTTAAATAACCACACAATTAAAAGGATACATTTCAACAATCCCCTATACACCAATCTTCACTGGTCTTCAATCACGATCCACGAACCACGAGCACGATCACGATAAGCCGGCATAACCCCAATCACTCCAGTGGGTGTACTCCGGATGTACCCCGAAACCTACGACCCAACATCCCCTGGCAATCTCCGGACCAGGCGAATGAGGGAATAGGGTACGGAGTTTGAATATCCACCGGCAAGCCCTCTGCCGCCCAGCCGATATTCAACACATCCGCCCCGACACTATGGTTGCGCAACCACTATGCAATGCACTCAACGATGGCAAGTTAACAACAATAATATAAGCATTAACACATACGAGGATCAACAAAGTAGGTTGACCTCGTTGCAGTTAGGATAGAAGCAAAGATAGAAGCTAATAAGCAGTTTACAAATGAACTTATACCATATAAGCATAGAAACATTCCAAAAGCTCCAAATCAATTTAAAATCATATATAAACACTTGAGAGGTCCTGACATGGGTTTAGAAGTATGAGACAACTTAAATTGCACCTAGACCCCATTGTTTTTCGAACTATTTCTCTTCTAAACCATAGTTAATGATTTCATTTTCAAAGGATACTCTCCCAACCTTCTAACTAACCACAAAGGTACTCTCTCAACCCTCTAACTCAATCAAATGCCCGCGTTTACCCCGAAAGCCCTAATTTCCTTCTTTTGGCTTTAAACTACATGTACATTGTCCGGGCTTCAAACAAAGGATATCAAGGCATCTATAGCACCTAGGTAGCCTAAGGATACTAGAATCGAAGCCCGAATCCACCCGGATTCGCATTAACCCCGAAAGCCCCAACTTAAAGTCGGCTATTTTCCATTTTTAGGCGATTTAAGGGCAATGCAAGTGTACGGGGCTATTTAATTATCTTCACTAGTACCTAAGGCGTCAATTAGAAGCATTAATTCAAGCCAATTCGAGCAATTACACAAAACCCTAGAAAAAACGTCACTATTCACCCTAAGAATCAAACTAACGATTCTAACCGTTTAAATTGCGAAACGACGGTTCAAAAGTGTTCTCTAGCATTCATATAGATAGTATATTAGCATAGATAACAATTACAATAGCATATAATCATATTTTCAACAAATCAATAAATGAGCAACTATTTAAAAATGCAAAAACAAGTCGTGAAATCCCTCACCACTACGCGTAGGAGCACCTAGAGACCTTGCAAACACCCTACACTAGTTGCTCAAGGCTTGGAGAGGCTTGGATTGGAGGCTTGGTGAGCAAAATCTCTCTCTTTTCTCCTCTAGCTGCTGTCGGGTTTGGGCTGCTGTTTTCAGCTTTCTATTTTTTTTTTTTTTTGCATTTTATAAGCTTAAGTGTTATAATAAAAGGGTTAAGTCAAGGTGGGGTCAATGGGGTGCTTAATTGATCTAATAAAAGGTGCGTAATAAGCTTTAAAACGAGTTAGATAGTAAAATATATGCTAGTTAATTAATTACCTAAGTTAGTTACGTAACACTATTCATTCAACTACTAAAGTCATTTTCTAAACGAGCCTTCCTAACGCCTTAAGCTCAAATGCACATTTTTCCCACTACTTTTACAATTAATATGATTTAATAAAAATGCTAATTAACTAATAGAAAGTAGTTTAAAACGGAGTGAATAGTAGTCACAAAGTCAGTTAATAAGGCATAGAAGTAAATGCGCAAGCAAGGGATGCAACAGTAATTAAATGCATGGCAAATTCTCGGGCGTCACATCCTCTCCCCCTTAAACTAATTGCGCCCACGCAATTCTTACATGATTCGGCGAATAACTCTGGATACCGATCCCGCATCTGATCCTCTCTTTCCCACGTCGCATCCTCTACTCCGTGATGATCCCACAGAACTTTAACCATCGGAATGCTTTTAGTCCTCAGCTCCTGAACTTTCTGATCAACAATTCGAAGAGGTTTCTCTGTGTAGGTCAAAGTTTCACTGATCTCTAGCGGTTCCGGCTCAAGTATGTGAGAGGGATCTGGCTGATACTTCCGAAGCATGGAAACATGGAATACGTCATGAATTCTGCCCAGACTGGGAGGTAAAGCCAAACGGTAAGCCAAATCACCAACAGTTTCAGTTATCTCAAATGGTCCCACATATCGAGGACTGAGTTTACCTCCTTTACCATGCCGAATCAAACCCTTGCGAGGAGAAATTTTCAAAAATACCCGGTCCCCCACAGCAAATTTCAGATCACGACGTCGTCTATCTGCATAACTCTTTTGCCGGCTCTGCGCTGTAAGCATCCTTTTTCTGATAAGCTGCACCTGATCAATCATCTTGTTCATTTCAGGTAAAAGAGTAGGGTCGATAGTCTTCATCTCACCAACATCATCCCAGTAGAGAGGAGACCGACATTTACGCCCATACAGTGCCTCATAAGGTGCCATACCAATAGTAGCTTGATAACTATTGTTGTAGGCGAACTCTGCTAGTGGCAAATATTTCTCCCAACTTTTACCGAAGTCCAGAATACAAGCCCGTAACATATCCTCGAGGATTAAGATAGTTCTCTCGGATTGACCATCTGTCTGAGGATGATAAGCTGTACTGAAATTCAAATTCGTGCCCAAAGCTTTCTGAATCTTCTGCCAGAACTGAGATGTGAATCTGGGATCTCTATCCGACACGATACTCTTTGGAATTCCATGAAGTCGGACCACGTTCTCAATATACAACTCTACCAGTTTATCAAGGGAATCAGACTTCTTTTTAGCAATAAAATGGGAAGTCTTGGTCAGTCTATCCACAATAACCCAGACTGAGTCGTTACCCCTCGAAGACCTCGGTAAATCGGTTACGAAGTCCATAGTAATATGATCCCATTTCCAAACAGGAATAGCCAAAGGCTGCAACAACCCTGCAGGTCTCTGATGTTCTGCTTTAACTTTCTGACAAGTAAGACATCGGGCAACATAGTCAGCAATTTCTCTCTTCATATTATTCCACCAGAAATTCTGCTTCAAATCTTTATACATTTTCGTACTGCCTGGATGGATAGTATATCTGGAACTGTGTGCCTCAGCAAGAATATCCTTCTTCAGAGTTGGATCATTCGGAATACAGATTCTACCTTTGAATTTGAGAATACCATCGTCGTGCAGTTTGAAATCCGACTCTCCCCCTTTAGAATTCTCTAAGACTTTCAACAATTGAAGATCAGCCTGTTGAGCTTCTCGAATCCTGGATAACAACAGAGATTGAATCTGCAAACTTGCAAATTGAATACCAGAATTTGAAGTACTAGGCTTCCATAAGCACAATTCTTCCATGAATTCCCAATTCTTGATAATCAAGCTAGCAACAGTAGCCTTTCGGCTCAAAGCATCAGCAACAATATTGGCCTTACCTGGAAGATAGTTAATAGTGCAGTTATAGTCCTCAAGTAATTCCAGCCAACGCCTCTGCCTCATGTTCAACTCTTTCTGTGAAAACACATATTTCAAGCTCTTATGGTCTGTAAAAATTCCAAACTTGTTTCCCCAGAGATAATAACGCCATTTCTTTAATGCAAGAATGATAGCTGCAAGCTCAAGATCATGAGTTGGATAGTTGAGTTCATAAGGCTTCAGTTTCCTGGAAGCATAAGCAATAACCCTGCCATTCTGCATCAATACACAACCCAGACCTTCCTTCGAAGCATCACTGTAGATCACCAGATTATCATAACCCTCAGGTAAAGCAAGAATAGGAGCTGTAGTCAATCTCTTCTTCAATTCCTGGAAGCTGGCCTCACATTTATCATTCCAGTCAAATACTGTTTTCTTCTGAGTAAGCTGAGTTAAAGGCCCTGCAATCTTAGAGAAATCCTTTACAAACCTCCGATAATACCCAGCTAAACCAAGGAAGCTACGAATTTCCGTGACAGTTTCAGGTCGTTTCCAAGATAACACAACTTCAATCTTCGCTGGATCTACAGAAATACCATCATGCGAGATAATATGGCCAAGAAAAGCAACCTGCTTAAGCCAGAATTCACATTTGCTAAACTTTGCAAATAACCGATGCTCCTGAAGTGTCTGCAACACAATTCTGAGATGTTGTTCATGTTCCGCCTCAGATTTATAATAAACAAGAATATCATCAATGAATATGACCACAAATTGGTCCAGATAAGGGCGGAATACCCTCTGCATTAAATCCATGAATGCGGCGGGAGCATTAGTAAGACCAAACGGCAAGACAACAAACTCATAATGGCCATATCGAGTTCTGAAGGCAGTTTTAGGAACATCATCTTTCTTAATCCTCAGTTGATAATAGCCCTGCCTCAGATCAAATTTGGAGAATACCCTGGCACCTTGCAACTGATCAAATAACTCTTCGATTAAAGGCAAGGGATATTTATTTTTGATGGTTACCTGATTAAGACCTCGATAATCGATGCATAAGCGAAGAGATCCGTCTTTCTTTTTAACGAAGAGAACTGGCGCACCCCACGGTGAAGAACTCGGCTGAATGAATCCCTTCTCAAGCAAGCCCTGCAATTGAACTTTCAATTCCTGCAACTCAGGTGGAGCCATTCTGTACGGAGTCCTAGAGACAGGGGAAGTCCCCGGCAACAAATCAATCATGAACTCTATCTCTCTATCAGGCGGTAACCCAGGTAATTCCTCAGGAAAGACCCCCGGAAACTCTCTCACGATAGGTACATCATTCAATTTCAATTGATCCCCAGGTTGATTAATCAAATAAGCAAGATAAGCCTCACAACCCTTGCTCAATAATTTAGATGCCCTAATAGAAGAAATAATAGGAGTTCCCGTAGATTTTCTACTACCAACTATTTTAAGTACGGGTTGGTCAGGCATCTCTAGATACACAATCTTCTTTCTACAATCAAGCTGGGCATAATATTTACTTAACCAGTCCATCCCCAATATAATTTCAAAGTCATTGAAGGGTAGGATAATCAAATCAGCAGGAAAAACACGACCTTCAATAAATATGCTACATGCTCTGCAAATAGATCTAGTAACAAACTTCGGACCCATAGGAGTATAAACCACAATCTCATGCAACAGTTTATCATGTTTCAATTTAGCATTTTGTGCACAAGTAGGAGTAATAAAAGAATGCGAAGCCCCGGAATCAATTAAAACCTTAACTGATTGATCATTAAGAAGAAAAATACCTTCTACCACAGCGGTAGTGTCCGGAAGCTCCTCGGCATCCAAAGCAAATACTCGGGCCTGGCCTCGTGGTGGTGGTGTTGCAGCTGGGGCCCTGGTCTGAGAGTTCTGAGCTGATGTCTGACCCCTAGGGTTCTTAAATTTCTGACAGTCTTTAACCCTGTGCTGATCACTGCCGCAACATGTACACTTGTTATGTTTCTTCCACAAACCATCCTCAGTGTTCCCCTGACGCTGCCAGAAGCTGCACTGCTGGTGACGTCTTGCACCAGTGCCTCCCGATGGAGCTCTGTAAGTAGAGGTAGCTGAACTACCCTGCTGCGAACGGGAAACTGCTGGACGGAACTGACTCTGAGTCTGACTCTGGACTGGTCGTGCCTGAGTCTGAGTAGGCCCTGTGTAACTTTGAGTCTGTCTCGGCTGCGAACTCTGCCCAACTGATACAGCCTGCCCCTGGTACCCTTGACTCTGAGACTGAAACCGTTTACTCGATTGACTGGTCTCGGCTAATACATCGGCTTTCCGTTTCTCATATCTCGAGGCAGCTCGGACTACTGCAGCATAGTTAGGAAAATCATTTGAAGACAAGTTCATCATAATATCTCTCCTCAAACCCATGATGAACCTCTGAATCTTCATGTCCTCTGGCTGAATTAAAGCTGGTGCATAACGGGAAAGCCGGGTAAAAGTAGCCTCGTATTGATCTACCGTCATACTTCCCTGCCTCAAGTTTATGAACTCAGTTTGTCGCCTCTCGCGGGCAACTACCGATATATACTTGTCTCGAAATTCTCGGACAAAGTCGGCCCACGAATGATGACCTCCCTCAGCTACCCATTTCTCACTGATGGTATTCCACCAATCTTCAGCATCACCCTCGAGAAGGAAAGTAGCATAAGTAATCTTCCTGTCATCATGGCACTCCAGTATCGCTGCCACTCTCTCGAACTTCCTTAGCCACATCTCAGCTTTCATATCGTCCGGCTCCCCAAAGAAAGTATAGGCCACATGATGTATAAACCGATCATACAGATTCCCTCCGGTAGGACCACTACCTCCGGCTCTCGCAGCCTGATTACCTGCAACGACCCCTGGTTGACCCTGTTGTGTAACAAACTGGGCGATAGTGTTCATAGCTGTGGCCATCGTGGCCAAGATCTGTGCAGTGCTCGGTTCTTGAACCTGCGGTGCATTTTCGGCCACCTCAGCTTCTTGCCCTTGAACCCCCTCGGGTTCTCCACCAACATTCGGATTATCAGCACGACGGCAAGGCCCCATCTCGAAGAGCTAGAATGCAAAGTGTTATGACAGGTATATATATGTATATATGCAGTTTATAAGTAAACACATAAAGAAAGGTCCAATTAAATTCACATAAAGTCAAGTACATAGAAGTTCAAATAAATATTCCACATTCTTGAAGTAAACATAAATCACTAGATCATACTTGACATTCTAGACTCTTGATATTCTATTTCCATGCTAGCATGTTCATTCCTTATTCAAATTTCACTTAGGTCAATCAAAATCAAAGACTCATGTATTCACAAAGTCACATAACAAGTCTCTACCCACAGACCGAGAAATTTAACCCGGCTTCATGCAATCTATAACTCTGATACCACTTAAATGTCACGCCCCGACCCAACCCCCAAGCTAAAGGTTAAGTCCGGACCCGACACACGGACAGAGTCTCCCCTGTACCGTGGACATTCTGAAAACCTGTAAACACTTAAACAAGGTCCCAACAATACAATACAGCTTTTCTCAATTAAACAACAAAGCTATAAGGCCATCCGAGCCTTATAGTGCACAATAATTCCAAAACACACAAGCATGCGAGAACTAGTTGACAGCATAGTCTTATAATCATAACATTCTAGGAAATCGATAAAGCAACTTAAGGGATAAAGCATTCTACATCAACTATCCACTCCCAAGCATGCAAGGAAATAAGACAAGAATAAAAGTTATTACAGTTCATAGACTTTCAAAGCTACAACCAATCTATCTAATCTTCGACTTATACAACAAGCATATACAAAGCCCTTGGGCTACAAAATAGTACATAAAGTAATCAGACGAGTCTTCCACATAGCAACAAAATCATTAACCACCTCAAGTTATCAGACACAGCAACTAAGGTAAAGGCTCGATCTGAACTTCTTCTTCCTCAACTAAATCTACAAGCTGGGGATCACCCACAGCGTCTCCTGAAACAGATATCGAGGTATGAGCAACCACTGTTGCCCAGTGAGGGATATAGTCCCGGGGCGTGCAATGCAACAGATAATACAATTACACAACAAAAACACTTTTTCAATTTTAAGAATCAATGAAAGTTAAATAACCACACAATTAAAAGGATACATTTCAACAATCCCCTATACACCAATCTTCACTGGTCTTCAATCACGATCCACGAACCACGAGCACGATCACGATAAGCCGGCATAACCCCAATCACTCCAGTGGGTGTACTCCGGATGTACCCCGAAACCTACGACCCAACATCCCCTGGCAATCTCTGGACCACGTGAATGAGGGAATAGGGTACGGAGTTTGAATATCCACCGGCAAGCCCTCTGCCGCCCAGCCGATATTCAACACATCCGCCCCGACACTATGGTTGCGCAACCACTATGCAATGCACTCAACGATGGCAAGTTAACAACAATAATATAAGCATTAACACATATGAGGATCAACAAAGTAGGTTGACCTCGTTGCAGTTAGGATAGAAGCAAAGATAGAAGCTAATAAGCAGTTTACAAATGAACTTATACCATATAAGCATAGAAACATTCCAAAACATCAAAATCAAATTAAAATCATATATAAACACTTGAGAGGTCCTGACATGGGTTTAGAAGTATGAGACAACTTAAATTGCACCTAGACCCCATTGTTTTTCGAACTATTTCTCTTCTAAACCATAGTTAATGATTTCATTTTCAAAGGATACTCTCCCAACCTTCTAACTAACCCCCAAGGTACCCTCTCAACCCTCGAACTCAATCAAATGCCCGCGTTTACCCCGAAAGCCCTAATTTCCCTCTTTTGGCTTTAAACTACAACTACATTGCCCGGGCTTCAAACAAGGGATATCAAGGCATCTATAGCACCTAGGTAGCCTAAGGATACTAGAATTGAAGCTCGAATCCACCCGGATTCGCATTAACCCCGAAAGCCCCAACTTAAAGTCGGCTATTTTCCATTTTTAGGCGATTTAAGGGCAATGCAAGTGTACGGGGATATTTAATTATCTTCACTACTACCTAAGGCATCAATTAGAAGCATTAATTCAAGCCAATTCGAGCAATTACACAAAACCCTAGAAAAAATGTCACTATTCACCCTAAGAATCAAACTAACGATTCTAACCGTTTAAATTGCGAAACGATGGTTCAAAAGTGTTCTCTAGCATTCATATAGATAGTATATTAGCATAGATAACAATTACAATGGCATATAATCATATTTTCAACAAATCAATAAATGAGCAACTATTTAAAAATGCAAAAACAAGTCGTGAATCCCTCACCACTACGCGTAGGAGCACCTAGGGACCTTGCAAACACCCTACACTAGTTGCTCAAGGCTTGGAGAGGCTTGGATTGAAGGCTTGGTGAGCAAAATCTCTCTCTTTTCTCCTCTAGCTGCTGTCGGGTTTGGGCTACTGTTTTCAGCTTTCTAATTTTTTTTTTTTTCATTTTATAAGCTTAAGTGTTATAATAAAAGGGTTTAGTCAAGGTGGGGTCAATTGGGTGCTTAATTGATCTAATAAAAGGTGCGTAGTAAGCTTTAAAACGAGCTAGATAGTAAAATATATGCTAGTTAATTAATTACCTAAGTTAGTTACGTAACACTATTCATTCAACTACTAAAGTCATTTTCTAAACGAGCCTTCCTAACGCCTTAAGCTCAAATGCACATTTTTCCCACTACTTTTACAATTAATATGATTTAATAAAAATGCTAATTAACTAGTAGAAGGTAGTTTAAAAGTGGAGTGAATAGTACTCACAAAGGCAGTTAATAAGGCATAGAAGTAAATGTGCAAACAAGGGATGTAACAGTAATTAAATGCATGGCAAATTCTCGGGCGTCACAAATGGAGATTGAGGTATACTCCGTGCTGCGAAACGGATTCGACCAATACAATACTGAGTCTTATTGAGGCCATGAAGACAGACATTGCTTTTTGCCTACCTGCCTATAGGGTTTTTTTCGATCTTGTACCCAGGGTTTGGTACACTTCACACCAAGACAATCTTGACAAAGTGAAAAGTGGAATCGATTCTATCATTCAAGTCGGATAGCATTTATCTACGTCGACCTACGTTAACAACTTTATTCTCTTATGAAATTTCTTTTTAATAGCAAACAATGGTTATTTCAAACACCGTCTACTATCCCACCAACTGATCAATGGGTTCATGTTGCACATAAACCGAGACCTGAGAAAGAGGCTGTAGGAGAGAGTCCAGCATAACTGAAATCATATAAGTTGACAAGGACATTGAAAAGGAGGATTCTGAGGAAGAAGGCTTTAGTGAAGAGGAAAATATAGACTGAAGTAGAGAAGGCGACTGAAGGGAGGTTTAATGGTGAAGTACCCAATAGAAGGTAAGGCTGGGAAAGACCACAAGAAGGGACAAACCTCGTCAATGGGGTTTTCTTATGAGCTTTCTTTCAAAAGGCTTGGCTCCAGAAGATGACCTAATGGAGAAAGCCTTGAAGGTTGGTAAGTCAGACCTAGGTTAAAGAAATGAGCCAAAGTTTCAAGTTCAGTTAGGTAACTTACCTAATAAGGTGGATTGCAAGATGATCCTAACTTTGCCAAGAGAGTTCATGGAAAAAATTGATCAGAATGAATCTTTAGAATTGGATGTGGTGGATACTCAGTAAGCTTGCCATGAGGTAGTGATGCCAAAAGTGCCAGCCTCGAGGAGGTTACCTGAAGAAGGTTCTTCTCATTATCACTGACAGTCTAACCAAGGAACTATGTATTGGAGCTTACCTGTTCTCCAGGTCTGTTATTAGGATAGGACGAAAGTTGGGGTGGCTGTACTGCGCTTTATATCTTAAGCAGTGTGCTTCTTCCCTTCAGAATGGATCGGTCAAGCTCTTCTTATCTTTCCAACTCGAAAGCCAGCCACTATTCATAAAGTCTTTGTTAAAGAGGCACAGATCAGGGAATGGAAAATTGGATGCTAGGTATCGAAGTTTGACTATTTTACACTATCTTTTTCAATGGCGCTATCACTTTTGAGCGATAGCCGGAACTAATAACTGGTATTAGAAAGCTAAACCTAGGATTCTACATAGCCTTTAAGTTAACAAGAAGGGCTTGCCTAGATCTCGCATTCCATCTGCCATAGACGCTTTCTTTCTTTTTACTATGCAAGCAACCCGGGGAGTGAGGAAAGCAAAAGTGGGACAGGAACAAGCCAGTAACAAGAACCAGTCTACTTATAATAATATAAAGTAGTAAGCTAAAGTCTTCAAGTTCATCAAGACATCTAAGAACAATAGAAGAGGGATACGCAAGGGCATTTGTAACATTATGTGTATTCCGGCCTTATACTACAACCCACGTGGCAGTATGGGCATTTTTTACACCTATGGCATTTGTAATAAAAAGAAAGGAAAAAGATGGGTTAGAGCAGGAAGCAGGCCCTCTTGGATCAAATAAGAAATTGAGTAAAGGTAGCTTTTCATTGGGTCTTATCGTAAGCTTTACAACTATTCCAGCATCATCTGAATAGGGTGCTGATTGAATTGAAAACTTTTGGGTTAATTGATAAACTCCGGGACAAGGAAGATGTCGTTGAAAAAGTAAGTTCGAGCTTGAGTAACCCTTTTAGGATGGGGTTTCAGTCTATTAAAAAATTTATTTTTTTTAGTTTTGTGGAATGATGAAGGAAGACTATGCCATTAGAGTAAGGGTGTTTGCTCGCTTAGTCTTATTGAGCGAGAAGTTCTTATAACGATGATGCTCACTAAGCTTAAGTCTCGATCGTTGGTTAATTGGGTAGGTGTCGATAGCAACAGAACCTATTCTTTGGTCTACACCACGAAAAAAGAATAGTATGCCCTTTATTTCACTAGATAGCTAACCCGTACGGACGCGTGCTTGTCCAATTTTTCTGGGATGGCTTCATCAATAACATCTGTCACCGAGAATGGTTTTTACATGGATGTACGGGAACCAAAGGCTCTTTTTAAGTAAGTAAGCGCACAACATCATTACCACATTGAAAGTCAGGGTAAGTTTCGGTTCTAAGTAAAAATCCATAACCACCAGTCACTTATCTAGTAGCCTTCGTATCCGTCCCCTATCCTAAAGTCTGTCGGTCTTTACCTATTCTTTGACAAAAATTGAGAAAAAGTTCTAAGCCCATCTTTAGTTGGAGTTCTCCTGCTACCCTTGGGAATTCCGTTAATCGAGAGGGAATTTCATTTAGTTGTCTGTCCAGTTCCAGTATAAATATATAGGGGTAGCCTTGACGGATGATGACCAAGAAGCCGTCTTTCTAGTATGATCGCAGAGCGTCAATCGGTTCCCTAATTCATTTTTGGGGAAGGGGCCTTGTGCCTCCCTACATGCATAATCTATCCCAAGCTAGGTCTTACGTGTCGGGACCTCCTTATTTATGAAGCATGCTTATCAGAGATGTCGAGGGTACATTTCATTGCAAGTTTCCGGCTAGCCAATAAGAGTTTGCTTAGGAAAATAGGTAAGATATTGAAAGGTGTATTTCAAGCGAACCTGTTAGCGATGTACTTCGAATTAGATCAATTAAGCCATCCGTTAAGGTCAAGCCCTATCACTCGACTTGGGAGAATCATTCTTTTTCTCCTGGCCAATAAAGTTGTATGTTATTTTATCCTTTCCCATCCCAGAGTAGGAGTAAGCCTATCAGTAGCTGGCACTGGTCTATCTTTCTTTCTTAAGGAGGGAAGGAAATGCTAAGGCAAATAAATGTTCACAAAGCAAAGGGCTGGTCAAAGTCTCATTTCTTACAACTATCTTTTTGAAGCAGATAGTTCACAGTGCTTATTCTATAGATACTTATAAAGCCAACTCATGTTTCCCGTTTGAAAACTCTTTTTCGGTATCACCATACTCAACATTAGTTGATTCCTTTTTTATTGGAAGGAGGCTGACTTCTTTCTTCTATATGTGGAAAGGTTAGTAGACAGCATCGAGATGGCCCTATCCTTCATGGAAAAGATTCCTCTTTCCATTGAAGGCGGTGGAAGTCGTGGTGTCGGCCCTTTTCCCTTCCCTTCTAGCCAAAGAAAACAATCAAGCAGGATTGACACTGACCTCCCGGGAGCCTCCTTCATTCTATTCTGAAATCTAGAAGGAGAACTCTCAGCTCAAGGGCTAATTGAATGATTTTTGTTCACTGCTAAGCTAATCATTATGTCCTACTTTACTCTATTATGATACCTCACCCTAGGGTTAGGAGCTAGCTTAAGCCATGCCCTTACTTGACTCCTAATCTCGGATATGCAGCTGAGAAGAGAAAGAGCTTATTCTTCGGGCCAAGTACCTTTTTAGCTTTAAAGAATCTACTGAAAGCAAAACCCGCGCCTTAAGGAAGAGTAGGATCAATTGGTAAGTAGATTCCCATTCCTTTAAGCCCGGTATTCCTTATTGAAAGCCTTGAACCAAGTATGGGCTCGATTCCCTTTTCTGGGTAAAAGATAGGGCTAATCAAACCAATCTAACCAAGCCACCCAGGAAAATGAAGTTTAGCTAGTCTAACGCTAGGTGATTCGAATCATCTCTATCAATTACTTAACCACCTTCCCAAATTCAACTCATTCAAGCCCGAGTCGACAATACAAAGAAGACCTAATTCAACGTTAGCAACAAAAGCTTCTTTTTCCTCCCCTAGGGAAGTCAAGAAGTAAGATAGTAGCAAAGACCCCTTCTTCCGCATCAACTGGTGATTCTTCCATTCCTAAAGAAAGTGGAATAAGTAAAGCTAGACCTTCTCTCTTTTGGTTGTCAATTGCATGCAGTTTGACTGTCGTTCACCTTTTCTGTTTATTAGAATTCCGTTCTCAAATCAGATTAGATACTATGAACTATTAGTAAGACTGTATCATAGGCATACGAGACCTAACTAACTGGATTGCTAGCAGTGAGCCGATGTTGTTAACCTGATTGAATCAACTCTTATGATCATATCCCATGCTATTAGATCAATGGGAGTGAAGTCCGCCTATCCATCAACATAAAGGAAAGACTCTGTCTCCTGTCAACAGCCCTTGGTTAGCGGTTAGGGTCCGAAGGAAAAAGAAGTGGAATTCACTCAGGGTAGCATGGTCACAAGAGGAAGTTGTTCTTGTTCACACCTCCACTCTTCTCTTTTCCAAATCCTTGAGTAAGGGTATTGGGATTAGGCCAAAGCGCTGCTATTTCAACTATTGTTGGCATATCCCCAGCTCAAAGGTAGTGACCCCAGGAAAGGTAACTTAATAGGAATTCTCTCTATCGCCTTAGTTTGTCTTGACTTTGACTCTTTCCTTGCTTGGGCGGTATTGTCTAGAAAGAAAAAGTCTTTGATCACGGAGAAGCGATGAAAAAGTCGATTTTAGGAAGTCCGTGATAGATATGAATCGAATCCCCTATCAGGGTAAGCCTACTGAGATCGAGAATAGTTAGCAGGCGAGACAGGAGTTGAGTTGGCAAAGATTCGCTCTGGTGAAAAAGAATAAAAATAATTGTTTGTTATAGTTAAGCCGAGAAAGTCATTATGAGGATTGAAATACTTGGAAAGATAAAAAGATAAGTTAGCCTAACAAGGGGTTCCCTTAGGGGCTTGAAAAGGATTGATTCACTACAGGCGGGGCCAACTACACGATCGAAGACATCAACTGAGGGTGCATGCATCCAAGCAGTTTCTTATCCAATCATGGAAGCTGATTATCCTATACGGGGCTATTAGACCATTTCCCGGAACAAAGAAATTACACTTTCTTAGGGATAGCAGGTAGACTGGCTCAATCAAATGGCCCTGATACCACTAAAGGTAGGGGAGATGTTAAAAGACCAGAAACCTCATAACCTAGATAGAAGACTTCGACTGCTTCCAAGACTGAGTCACTTCACTCGGCAAGCAATAAAAAAAGATAATTCATCTCCTTATCAGTCGAGTTACTTCATACATTTTTTCAGCTTCATTAAATCAACTTGCCTATTTTTAACACTTTAAAGAAAGTCGATTCCTCTGTCGAGCATCTACCTTCCTCTCCTTATTAGTCGAGTTACTTCATACCTTGTTCTATCAAACAAGCTTGTAAACACCTTATCGTTCGAGCATCTTCATACCTGATAGAAGCCCAGTTTCTTTAGTAGGAAATCAATGTGTTGAAAGATCTTTGATCACAAAGCACTTTTCCCAAAAAAATTATATCTATTCTTGCTTGCTTCTTCCATTCAATCTTTATCCTCCGCCAAATCATGATATGCGCATGCTGGATACTCCGCTTTAGTAGTGCGTTAACTAGTAGTGAACAACTAATTAAGTATTTGGTATTGACACCTGTCTTACTAACTATAAGCCTTTGGAATATATAATAAAAGGGTATATTCCTTATTTTTACAACTTTTTCAAAGTAGGCCAACTAAAAACAGATATGTCTTCTTTTATTCAACCAGTTCGGGTTCATGTCCGGGCTGCTTATCGGCAGAGTGCATGGTGTAGGTATGGTTGGTTAGGTGCTTTGACGATCGCAAACATTGAACTCAAAGGTAAACCAGAATCATGAAACCATCGGTGCATAAGGAAAGGCCTAAATTAAGGACCATACCGAAAGGGGCAATAATATGAAAACATTGAAGGGACTTAGGAGGGAAAACAGACATCCATACGATAGGAGAACGAAAGAATAAGAGGGACGGATTTGCCCTTTCTCCAATAGAGTACTTATGCAAGGCATGAGTCTATCGACAAACTCGATCACAAGCAGGGGTCATTCAATCGATCTATCTACATAAGGATAGCTCATTCAATCTCCCTCGGTCAGGTCTTCAGGCAATGAATGATCTATCTCCCCAGTCCATATGTGAAAGCCTAAGATCAACTCTATCCACCGAAGCAAGGATTTTAGCCATGCCCTCTACCTCATGTGGAATGTCTAGGCTATATGATGAAATAGAGGATGACGGAAAAGAGCTAGTCCACCCGCCTGATCAGGGTTTCTATCCAAACTAGTGCCTTAAGCAAGAAGGAAGTTTCATTTAGTGGTATTGTATATCAGATCGCGGCTTCTTTTAGGAGTGGATCTTAACTATTTATATAAGAGAAGAAAGAGAGCTTTAGAAGCAACCAATCTTTTCTTTATGCCCCATGTCTTCCGTTGGTCAACAACCAACCACAGCTCTCTATAGTACGTACTGGAAGAATTCCCTCTCTTTCTTTATCGGGAGATTTATTTAGTGTTTAGTGCATTAAAGTCTACCTGAGTCCTAAAATGGTATCATCAATGATAGAAGGACCAACTATCTTTTTGAAGTAGATAGTTCACAGTGCTTATTCTATAGATACTTTTTTATAAAGCCAACTCATGTGTCTACTCAGTTTGCTCATGGAATTTTGCAAGATTTGGCGAAACGAAATGCGGTGCCTAGGTGTAGAAAGAATGGCTTACACGAATGGGATAAAGGTCTGGATAAGCATTTATTTTTATTTTTTTATTATGGTAGTCCAAAGGAGTATCTATGGACTCAATTTAGTTCTCTCCCCCTAGTAATAAGGGTCTCATCTCAAAAAAAGACTCTTCTTTATCGTTTATATGAACTTTTCTTTTTTCTTTTGATGTACAAAATAATCTTGTCGACCGGGTTGCTCCTTATGGACGAACTTAGTAAAGATCTCCATCCATTCTATCCTTCGTCGAATGAATCTTGGATCAAGTAGGCAACCACCGTTTCCTTCTCCTTCGGACCCCTTTCCTCCAGTTTCGCAAGATCCGGTCGAGAACCCGCTCTAGGGCTCATACCCATTTGTCCATCAACAGCAGGACTAGACATCCACCACCCAAGTCACGGCTACTGGTCAAAAGAAGTTTGAATCCATCCTATTTAAACACATGAAGCAGTATTGTCAATTAATGGAGGTGCATAATAAGTATCAGCAACTCAATTCCACAGAGGTGGATTACCACTATTTAGCCAAAAATCTTGCAATTTCCCAATTTGATATTGATACGAAAACTGATAGTGAAATGGCCAATCTTGCGGCTTGCATTGGTAATTATAAAAAGATCAAAATCATATTAGAGAACTTTTTAAAGTCTTATTATCAAGAAGACAACTAATGTAAGAAAATAATAGGAAAGAAATAGGGGGCAAGGATCGAACTTCTAAAAAGATAGTTCTGAGAATGGATGAAGGATTGTATCGAAAGATAGTTCCGATAAAGTAAGAAGGCCATGGTCAACGCATTAAGTAAAAGATGCGCTTGGCCATGGGAAGGGGGAAAAGTGAGGTGGCCCCCCCTCAAAAGCTACGACTAAAGCATAGGGCCTAGGAAATACCTCACTTTCTCTCCGAACCAACTAAAGGAAATAATGAATAGCTCGAAAGAAAGACAAGGACGGGAATTGCTTCTAGACTTTGAACTTCAAGGTAGAGCTTTTAGCCTTCTCAAGTGAACTTACTCTAGAATAGAATCTTTAAGCGAAGGGTTAGTTGTCTTACTAGCAGGGCTATAGGGTTCTCAATGGTTTGCTTATAGCCTTATTCTATCTTGGTGGAATTTGTTATAAAATATCTATCACCGGGGATTGGCTATAAAGAATGGGCTAAGGGTATCGTTGCAAGATCCACCCAGAATAATGGTTAGTAGCCATTCAACGGAAGCGAACAGAGTGCCAGGGTTTCAATACAAAATCTTTCTCAACCGCGTTCTCGAAAAAAAGTTGCCTACCTACCATTATTGGGATGGATCAAGTCGAGGGTAGTTCCATATAAGTAAGGTATTCAGGTAAAGTGACCTTATGGGATGTAGTTACACTTCAACACGAACTAGGGCTCAACCTAAGAGAGCTAGTCCTTACCCGACTTTTTCTGGCTGATGAACGAAATTAGTGCAGTGGCAAGGGGTCTTTTTTACTTCCTAACATGGATACCAAGTCTGGGTTGGAGAATTAATAGTAAGGCAATACACTTTCTAATGCAGTAGATTAGTGGACCAGAAGATTAGCATGTGAGGCGAGAGTGTCTGGAACTAACTCTCATATTCTTTTAGACATAAAGGATAGTCGATGGTTTTGATTCTGTGGGTTTTTTTAGTCCTAGGGAATTTGTTTGAGTTGTAATCTTCCTATGTGTCTTATCTTATGTGTTTTGGCTAGAGAAGTTAGCGTAGTGAATGAGCGGGCATTTCGTTCACACAATCATTTGGGGGGGATATACCGGATGAAAGCTCCACGACCCTCAATGGGTCTCCAGTGTTGTTCATTTCAATTTTACCAAGTAACTTGCCAGAGTCGCTTGGTAAGCAAGCAAAGGAGGCACCAACTACCTTGGCCTAATTTCTCTTCTTTTTTTTTTTAAAGTCACGATCAGAAAGGTGTTGAAATCCGGACTGCATTTGGAAAGCGCTGGTTCGAGCCCAACTTGTGACAAGGCCTTAGTGATCGAATATCTCGACGCCTATATTTTCTCCTTAGATGGATGACTGTCCCATTTTTTTTTAGGTTCAAAGATTCTACTTGCATTTGTTAAGCATGTGAACAAGGATCCCCCTATTGAAGGAATGGATTGTCAGGTTTGCCGCTTTTCAAGCTCAAAATCTGTTCTTAGACCTACCGGTGACCGTCTTCACCAGACCTTTTCGATCGACACACGGCATTGCTCTATTGGGCGGTAGCTTATCGAAGCAAATCCAGCACTTGAGAAGATCAACAATAAAAAGAAAGACCTGCCCTTTCGGTGAAGTAAAGTTGCTTATTCTCTTACGAGATTTCTAATTGTTGGATAAAAAGAGCGCTCCTAAATGAAGCCTTATTATTATATACGATACCGCCAAAGGAAAGCTATCATTTCAGGAAGAAAGTTACAGTCACACCACTAATAGGCGGAAGAAGAGATTCCCAGCTACTGACTCTAATAAGACTAATAGCCGTACCACAGAAAGAAGGTCAACCTCACCCCAAGTAATCAAAGCTTTCTTCCCTTCAGGTCAAAGAGTAAGAACTTGATTTCAAACTAACCAACCATGGAGCTACCTGCCAACAAGCAACAAGAGTTCTTATTCACGGCTAACTAAACATTCGTTCGGAGTTGACAAGGGAGATGGCGTACTTTTATGTTGATTGATAGGCGGATTTCACTCCCTTTGAGCTAAGAGCCAAGAAGAGTTCACAGTCAACATCTTTACTTGCCGGCGAGAGGAATTGGACTTTCTTCTTAATCAAAGAAGCATTCCTTCCCTACTGTCTATCCTTTCATTTCTTTCCACGAGCTTTAAAAGTTGGGATAGAGCCTTAGCCTTTCACTAATAGACATAAGTGACATAGTTGCTCTTCATAGAGCAGCTTATGAGCTATCGAGACACTGGAATGTGTATCGCTATTAGTGCCCCAGAAAGTGAAATTCAAACTTTTTGATGCCTTTTCTGATTACGAGAATCTCCTTGAATGTCGAATGGTAGTCTTGCTCAGATCGTTCGAACATGCCGCTTCTGTATCTACTCTTTCCACCTATTTCTTCTAAGAGGCAGGCGGCCCACATATCATCATTGGCGTCTGTCTGAAGTATGCGTTTGTGTTGATGAATCTTCATCTTGGAATTGTGATGCAAACAAAGTGGATAAGAAGCTTGTTGTAATTCCTCATTCACAACAATACAAAAAAGCGCCAATACAAGCTGATGAAGTTGAAGAAAGAGATCAAGATTCTGATTTAGAAATAGATCAGCTTTTCCAAGCTCTTCAGATTCAAGTCCTAATTCTGGTCAATCTTCACCTGAAACTCCACCAAGAAAAATGAGATCCATAGTTGAACAGGTATGAGAAAAATATTTTTTTCCGATCCTAGGTTTCTAAGCGTTACAAGGCGTGAAAGGGATTGCATTGAACTAAAAGGACTATCTATCTGCTAAGGTTATAGCTTGAAGAAAGATGAAACTGTAATCGAGTTTAGGACCACTATCAGCTTATTCTGAACCCAGTCATATGATTTGCCATTCAGGCTTCTTTTAGATGCTTTCCTTGGCACAACCCGTTGCTAGTGAGCTTTCCCAACTAGAATACCAAAAAACGTTGGAAGATAGATCGTAGAACTGCCTTTTTGCTTCTTTCATCCCTGAGTAGGACCCCTGCTTTCTTAGAGAATAAACCTTGTAAACCTGCTTCTTTTCAAAGGGCGTCTTCGTTCGACCTTCCTATGATCTTATAATTAATGATCCAGCTGAACCTGACTATGACAACTATGCTCGGCATACTAAAAAGAAGTTGGGTAAGTGTTGGTTGATGGTGATCCAGCCAAAAAGGCTAGATCCACTGTTCGAGAAGGGGAAGATCGAATTAGCTCTGGTTCAAGAAACATAGCCTTCTTTCGTAGCCAAGGGTGTTGAGGATCCTTTTCTATTTTACTGCCTGGCCTGTTCATTGCCTGCCTGGTTTCCTCAAACCACTTACCGGTAAAAAGAACTTAGCCAAGCCAATTTGGCGATTTGTTGGCATTCCATTCCGAGTAAGAGTTCATTTTCATCTGACACAGGAAACCACTCTATCTCTGATAGACGCCATTGGCATATCCTGTTCCCCTTGACCAGTTTTGTCATGCTACCCCAGTACACACCCCATTGAGGTTTCCAAGACTGAAAGATAATCAATAGGGGGCGACCGGGGATCTGGCGGAACAAGTATAGGCAGGCGGGTTAAAGAGGTATGTCTTGATCTTTCTTATCAAACTGACAATCCTTGTTCCATTCCATCAGAGCATTCTTCTGAAACAGCTTGAATAGAGGCTCACAGGTAGAGTTGATCAGGGCGGCCGATAAAGTTGATGCGTCCCAGGAAACTCTTGACTTCAGTTTGCATCTTTGGCTTTGGCATCTCACCCGGAATGCTACCAGAGTCAAAAGGGCACACGAATTCCCCGGATGGGGGTTCATTCCCTGCAAGGACTATTACAGATTTTTGGAAGAAGGAATGAGACGGCGAATCGTCTTTACCGCTTCCGTTTTATTAGTAAAAAACAACCTATAGTCTTTGTGGTGTTGGTGGTCAAGAATGTCTTACCTCTTCCCTCAGACTTCCTTTATCTCGAAAAAGACTACTGCTCTGCCATGCTTCTCGTCTAGTGAGGGATGAGTGTCTCCCAACATGGAAGTAGCTTCTGTATGGTATATTGAAAAGGAGTTTGCAACCCACTCAATCCTGAATAGCACCACCTTCTTAAGGGTGGGGTTGGTATGGTGGAAGAAGGAAAATAAGAACGGTGTCAAAGTGAAAACGCTAGGTAGGCTCTTAAATTGTTAACGGTTATCTAGATTTTCTTCTTTGAGACCACCGCTGGTAAGATCAGTCTTCAATCTACGGTTGGTTGGCACTCATTGGTGTCATCATATTCGGTAAGGCGTCCTTCGGCACTTTCTTTTGTGACTGCTCCACTTTAAGTTAAAGGCTCTCTCTTTTCTCCTTCCTTGACCTTTAGTCATATTACTATGTGCTGTGGGTGGATACACCCGGGTACGAATGATAGGGCGTCGAGTTCCAGAAGTGTCTGGTTCGGAACGTGGGAGAGGTCGGTTTTCAGCCTAAGAAATGAATATAAGCTTTGATTAACAAACACGTAGCATGCACTGGAAGGATGGATAGCATCAACATACTACAAGTGGCATTTTTCTAATAGAGATTCTCGTGGGGCGGCGGGCTTATGCACCTGATATTCATCTTAGTTCATTTGTTTTCTACCTACTGCTTCTCTTGTTGCCTTTGATTGTACCGGAAAGGGTGCCTCTTACTTGTGGAAAGCGGGCTTGCTTTCCTCGGTTACAAGGAGTATAGAAGCCCACAGAGCGGGATAGAAGTCAGAGCCTATTCAAATATAAAGATTCTTGCCTCCTGCTCCAGCTGCTAAAAAGAGTGATAAACGAAAAGAAAGCATTCAAAAGCGAGGAAAGAAGAGGATCTTCGTTGAGTTAACAGAGAAGAGGATATAGTTAAAAAGAGCATAGCGGACCAGAGGTCGAATATATCGAAGATGGAAGAGAACAAAGCATAATAGACTTCGCTTCGATCCCTACTGCTTGAAGTTCAATCCCCTCAACAACAGGAAGTTTCAGTTAGAGATATACCCTAATGCTATATATTTGGATGACATATATTGGGGCATTTTGACATTAACTTGTATATTATGGCATTCGTGTCTATATGTCCGTTTTCATATTGACATAATTAGGACATTCATATTCTCCTTATTTACGTATATGAATGAGTCCCTAGTATTTTCATTAGAGGAATGTATTCTAAAAGCATTTAGAATATGTTGACATATTTCCTTAATATGATAAATACTTAAAATGTTCATAGTCCTTAGATTATTTGATCGGGACTTTAATAATCAATTACGGACTATCACATGTGTTGTTACCTTTGATTAACATAGGGATGTTAATGATAAATGATGGTGAGCCACGTGCCATAACAGCATAGCGATGCGACTAACAAACATGTGAATGACTATTAGTTGAATAGATCATTGAATGTGACGTGAATAAACAAATTACATGACTTTGGATTAATAATTTGTTATTCGTTGCGATTGTGCATGTAATTCTTAGACTTGAGACATTACGGTTGTCATATGTATTAGGGTTTGATTCTAGCGTTTGGACAATAATTGTTTCGACAAACGAGATAAGATACGTCCTCTCGCAGTTTCATTCGTCTGGTATAGTGATTGACAAGTAGTGGTCAAGAGAGGATCCATTAACCTCCGGCGTGAGGCGATGTCCTATGCGATCTAAGCTTGGTTGTTTAATGAGGAAATCCTTGGCCAAGGTATGAATGATGGAGAAAGGGTTTTCCATGTGTCATCCCTCATTACACCAATTAGATCTATGCATAGTATCGAGTTTATGAACTTAATCATATCATGGTTCTTGCTCGACGGGACAATTAATGGAAGGATTGGATTGCATGATAATCGGCGACTATAAATAGATTCACAAGAAATTGACTTCATTACCGTATATATTGTCTTGATATGTTACTAGGCGTCACTCTAGAACGTGAGGGTATTCCGAGAATGACGGAGACATTTTCGGAATAGATTGAAAGGGTTTAATCGTCCCTCATTGCTATACGGTGGTGAATCTAGAAAGTCACACACGTTTGAGTATCATGAATAGAGTTTCTACAATGAGCTTACAATGAGTTTGGAAACGTTAAAGAGTTAACGTTGTTATATTTGGTCATTAAGTTGTAATGGACCAAAAGTGTAATTATTGAAGATGTTGGGGCCAAAGTATAAATATGGAAAGTTAGTTTCCAATTAATTAATCTAATATTGATTAGGATTAATTATAATCCAAGAGCCAAGATTTGATCTTATTTGAATTCCATGGCTAAGATTTAATTGGCAAGTTAGTAGAGAATTATATATTTTTCCACTAACGTATACAACGCAAAATATATATATATATATATATATATATATATATATAAAATATATATATATTATATGCCTACATATTAGAATAAGTTTGCCAGCGTTAAAGATGTAACTTTATTGTGTTTGGTCATTAAAAACTAATGGGCCAAAAGTGTTACTATTAAAAGTATTGGGGCCAAAGTATAAATATGAAAAGTTAGTTTCCAATTAATTAATCTAATATTGATTAGGATTAATTATAATCTAAGGCCAAGATTTGATCTTGACTAGATCTATGGCTATGATTTATTGTGGCAAGAATAATGGATAATTCCATAATTTTCCACTATCCAATATATTTGTATTATATTGTTGCACAAGACACATAGATGCATTGGAAACATATATGTTGGGAATACACAAGACACTAGGATGTATTGGAGACATATATGTATGCAATGCACAAGACACAAAGTTTGCATAGGAAAAATATATGCATAGAAAATATGAAGAGAGATATAACAAAAGATGAGTGGAAAAATTCTGCATATTAATTTTTCTCTTCACTCTCTATTTTCTCTCTCATATTTTCAGCCATAGCTAGAGAGCTTGGGCAGAATTTTTCTCATGCTTTCAACACTTGTGTAAGCTCATTAACCCACCTAAATGGCTAGTACAAAGATTTGGTTTGTGGAGAAGAAGCTCTTGGATGCTCGTGTGGACGAACTAGACCTTTTGCACGTGTGAAAGACTTGGTCATCATTCTTGTGGTGCTTCTTCATTCCTTTGGCTAGATCTTCAAGAGGTATACCTTGATAACTCTTGTTCATTCATATATATGTTTATATATGTAGTAGATATGTTGATTACATGGACTAGACATAAGGTATTATGGTGAATACAAATGATAAGTGTTGCTGAAAATTTTTTGAAATCAAGTTTTTGCTTCCACCTAGCTCACTATATGTTGTGATTCACCTCTTGTAAGCACGATCCTTTCAAGTGGTATCAGAGCCTTGTTTGTGTAGTCCATGTAGTCACATATATATGCTTAATGTTTCAAGAGTTTTGAGCACAAAAGAACTAGAACGCAATACTTGCATGTTTGATGCTTAGAAGTTTTCTGAAAAATGTTTCTGCACACTGTTTTTGCGTTACTATTTTGACATAGCAAATGTTGTTGTTTGGGGCTGATTTTTGGATATGTTATGCTATAGAGATAGTAGAACATTTCATCCTCTAATATGCATCTCCTAATTTCGTGGTTAAGATTTTCATTTTTAGTAAAATTAGTAACCTCACTGATTCTCGCGCTATTCTGGACAGACTGCATAGTGTCTGCTCCGAGAGGCATAACTCAGTGAGTTTAACTGCAAATTGAGATCCGTTTGATTCTAAATATATCTACACTCAAAGAGCTACGCCTCTGTAAAATTTTAGAATTTTTGGAGAAGAGTAGATAGGCGAACAGAATCAATATATTTAGTGCATGTGCAGTAAGTTTGTGATGGGTCATAAATTTGAATGTCATGGCTAAATGATTGGATTTTGGTTAAGCCTAATGGGCATAAAAATCAGTGGGCTTAAGTCTAATAAGATTAGATGAAGTTTTTTCTTAGTGAAGATTAAAAATAAGCCTTAGAACTCAAATTGGGCCATGAAATTAACAAAGGATTTATGTTGGGCCTTAATCAACAAGTATGTGTTTAAAATTGGTTTTATTGAGTTCTTTTGTGTGTTGTTTAACATGAGATGTTAAAAGGTCAAGATACGAAACTTATTGCAAATTTGCTATCATTTATTTTATGTATAGGATACATTAGTTTATGTTAGCTTGCTTGTTTAGCTTTTTTGTGTTTATGTATATGATGCATTCACTTAGCTTTATGAGCTTTATATTACATTGTGATGTTTGATGTTGGATGGTGAATTTGATCATGGACTTGGTTAGTGAATGGTTAGATGGTGTTGTAACTAAATTTACCATTCATTAGTATGTAATTGAGGCATAAGTCTCGTTTTACTTTCTTGCAATTGAGAGAAAATTGTAGTAAGGCATAATGTATGTAATTTCTACAAGAAGTTTGCAAGAAGACCATTGGTGGCTTTCAAGGAGTTGAAGGTGCTTTGGATCATTGAGAAAAATCAAGAAGACAAGACCAAAGAAGACATGAAGATGTGCTTGTTTAGGTTTAATTTTTGTCTTGATTTAATTCATAGTCCAAGTCCATGATCCACCATGATGTATGATTTTGTATGTTTGTTTATTTATTTGCCTATATGTGATGTATGCTTGTAAATGAACTAATGTGCAAAGTGAGACCTAATTAAAATTCAAAATCTTCCTACGTGCAAACATATTAGATTGTAAAGCGGTAAAAGTGTTTATCGTTGCCCTCCACTATCTTAGGTTATATTTGCTCGATTGGGTATGCCTTGGCTAACCCAAAGGTAGGAAGACATATTCCATGAAAGTATTATATTTACCTAGCAAACATAGTGATGTTGTGTTGTTCCAATATCACGAGGCCAATAACGCACTAAAGCTGAGGTTCGAGATTCAAATTGTCGCAACACAGTGACGGTGGGTGTAATCTAACTAGATCACGTTTCCAATAATGCACCAAAGCTGAGGTTACGGTGATTTAGGGGCAAAATGGCCATATCCTATATAGTGATATAGATAGTAATCGTTGCTAACTTTTTGTATGTATATTCCAATAATGCACCAAAGCTGAGGGGTATTCATATTAAAGAGAACTATGGTCACCTACTAATGAATCTTTAATTAGATTCACGATCTCATTTAGGAAGTGTGGGACTCGATAAAATTAGTGGGAGATATCATTTAATTAAAGGCCAAAATTAAATGTTTTAACAAGTTTATATCAACTTGCGATCTTATTTTCTGCATACATTTATGGCTACAACTATGAACCTGTTTTTAATTAACTAGACTATATATCGCGTAATCGGACCAAACTTTTTGAATTAACGATTTCGTCTAAGAATGGTTCTTAGAAACTTAATCAACTCTTAGAATTGTATGCTCCGTTATTTTCCATCTTGATAAAGTATCAAAGCAAAAAGTTATAATACTTATGGTTGATAAGTAAAACAAGTTAAATATGCTTAGGATTTGTATTCTTTCATAGTTTGCATATAGGTATGCAATATGTAAAGAATATAATTCTAAACTAACAAATGTTTGTGTGATAAGCATATTTAATGTCATGATATTAGATATAAATGAAATTCATTCTCATAATTGTATTTCCTCTTTGGTTAGTGGTAATGCAAAGAAGAAAGGCAAAGAAAGATGATTTCTATTAGCTAGTGGGAGCATATCTAAGAAGAAAATTAAGGATTGTATAGGCATGTGTGAAAGGTGTTTTCATAGCCTTAAAACCGGACATTAAAAGAGGTTTTAATCCAAAGTATCTTTATAGCTTGAATGTCAAGGTTGTAAAGCTACTATGGATTATAGATCTTCTTTTATTATGATTGGTACTACTTTGAGTTTTTGATTCTAGTGAAACATTAGTGTATGTGTTCAAGGATAGAATCTTAATCACAGTAGTGCGCTTTTGGAAGCGTGGAATATTTTCAGTGTTAGCAAATGAAACAAAGGTTGTTGCGTTAGCTAAAGACAATTTGTTTTGGATGCCTTCTGGACATGTTTTGTATTTTAAGGATTATACCTTAAATGATATTAGGAATAAAAATGTATATACCTAAAGCTTATAAAAGCGCATGATGGTGTAATCTTTATTATCTTGATATGGACGAAAGAATTTATTGCAAACATATTGTCAACAGTTATAACCATCCACCAAATTTTAAGATTACTCAAATAATCCAAATTAATTATAGTTTCTACATGATTAGGTTTTTCTAATAATAAGATGATGATTAGGTTGGTTTGATCAACTTATACATCATATTTATTAGAATTGTAACCAAGTCATCCTTTGTTTGATAAAGGATTAAAACTACTAGGCTATTTGGATTAGTACATGTTGATGTATTTAGAGCTATTTGTGAATAGGCTCGTATAGAAAAATGTATTAGTGCCTTATGATTAGATCATGAAGGTAAAATACTTAAGTACTATTTTGTTTGAGTATCCTAAAATTTTAATATAGTATCGAAATTAATTATGTCCGGTGTACCACAATTAAATAGGGTTTTTCTTAGTGAAGAAACTGTGCTTTGTTGAACATAGTACAATTGTTGATTAGTTTGACTAATCATTATATTTATTTGTGGGTCATGCTTTCCTTAATTTAATTTTATGTTGAATAGTAAATTTATACTATTGCTATAACTTTATATTTGATATAAGTTGGACAGCAACCAAGGATTAAATGTGTTAATTTTGGTTTGTCCTACTTTTATTGAAAAGTTTTTAAAGGACTAGTAGGAGTTTTGGTTAAAGGTAATTTTATAATATATCCTAGTTTTGTAGGATATAATTTCTATTTAATGATCAATGTCTATTGATCTATTATATTGTAATCTTTCTTGAAGAAAAAGTTTTGTTCAAGAAGATGTTACTTTCTAATAAAATAGAAATTGAGGACGTATCGTCAAAAGCTATAAAAGCACCTAGACCAAAGTAATGAATCTATTCAATAAGGTCCGAGATGTGTCATCACACAAGATCTTTGCAAATCTAGCAGTGTATCTCATTCTTTAAAAGAATATAAGAATATCTTTTTGGAATGCACAAAAGTTGTTTGTGTTTTTGAGATAATGATCAATTAGTTGATCCTACGATTCACAAAGAAATGGTATATGTGATATTGACTCCAAGAAACTATATAATGCAAAGCATAATAATGAGACTTCATATACTGTAGCTTAATCTGGATATTGATCTCCGAGATAAAGGTTGAAGTTAATAGAAAAGGGTAATGACCTTTTATAGCTATATTGGTTTCTAAAAGATATCATCAAAGCCAAAGTGTTAGCTATGATGAAATCCTTTTACCAATTATTGTGCTTTAGTCTCGTTGTATTATGCTAGTCATTATAGCACATTGTATTACTATATTGATGATTTTGATCTATTGATATGAGTAATATGTGCATACTTGATAAATTCACTTGTGGATTTTTAAGTGAAGTCCTTAGAAATATTTCACCCATTTCAAATGAGATTAAAGAGTTAGATTTCATTTAAAATGTAGATGAACCTTGTGATTGCAAAAGAATAGTGGGAGCGCATCCACTTTTCTATAATTGCAATATTGATGACTTCAATATCATAGTTGATGATATGTGTGTTGTGATATTAATTATAGTCTAGTCATATTAAATGCTCTCCATTTAGAACTTGTCATTCGTATCTTGTGAATTTGTAGCTATAATGATAGTACAAATAGATTACTCGACATATTTCTTAGATTGTACATAAGAGTGGTTTTGAAGGTGTTCAAGAAACTCTAGTTGCATGACAAATTTGTATTCAAAGTTATAGTAACTTCATATTTGTTATATTATGTACAAGACTTGATATTGTGTAAACTGTAAAGTGTTACGAGTGAGTAAATATCAGTCCAATCCAAGTTTGGGAATGGTGGATTGAATTAAAGTATATTCTTAAGTACTTGGGAAGAATTAAAGATATATTTTAGTTCAGGGAGGAGGTAAATTCTGTAGTGACGAATTTACTAGTTCGGATTCTTAATCTGAATCTTATAAGAGAATGTCTATGTTAGGGTTCACGTTTATTTGTAGTGGGAGCTCAATAAGTTAGAAAAGTTCTGAACAAATTGTAGATTCCATTATATAACTCATGTTTTTTTTTTTGTGATATGTAATATTACGAAAAGAGGTTGTTTGGATCGAGGAAATCATACGAGTTACTTATGGTTCCTACCGTTAGGTTGTGATGCTTTTGTGTTACGACTATATGGAGCTACTGCACAAGCTTGTGGAACCCAAGTCTCACTGTATATCCAAACATTTGGAAAAGTGTTTCCATCTTCATGTGTTGTATCTATAGCCAATAATCATATTGAGATATGTCTTTGCAGAAAATGGCCACATCTCTTGATGTAGTTGACCCACTTACCGTAGCTATGAATCAGTCACAGTTAGGTCCTCGTTTTGAGAAGATGAGTATACGATATCATTGTTTGTTGTACTAATACTATGTTTTATAGCATTAGTGCAAGTGGGAGATTGTTAGAGATATGCCCTAATGCTATATATTTGGATGACATATATTGGGTCATTTTGACATTAACTTGTATATTATGGCATTCGTGTCTATATGTCCGTTTTCATATTGACATAATTAGGACATTCATATTCTCCTTATTTACGTATATGAATGAGTCCCTAGTATTTTCATTAGAGAAATGTATTCTAAAAGCGTTTAGAATATGTTGGCATATTTCCTTAATATTGTAAATACTTAAAATGTTCATAGTCCTTAGATTATTTGATCGGGACTTTAATAATCAATTACGGACTATCACATGTGTTGTTACCTTTGATTAACATAGGGATGTTAATGATAAATGATGGTGAGCCACGTGCCATAACAGCATAGGAATGCGACTAATAAACATGTGAATGACTATTAGTTGAATAGATCATTGAATGTGACGTGAATAAACAAATTACATGACTTTGGATTAATAATTTGTTATTCGTTGCGATTGTGCATGTAATTCTTAGACTTGAGACATTACGGTTGTCATATGTATTAGGGTTTGATTCTAGCGTTTGGACAATAATTGTTTTGACAAACGAGATAAGATACGTCCTCTCGCAGTTTCATTCGTCTGGTATAGTGATTGACAAGTAGTGGTCAAGAGAGGATCCATTAACCTCCGGCGTGAGGCAATGTCCTATGCGATCTAAGATTGGTTGTTTAATGAGGAAATCCTTGGCCAAGGTATGAATGATGGAGAAAGGGTTTTCCATGTATCATCCCTCATTACACCAATTAGATCTATGCATAGTATCGAGTTTATGAACTTAATCGTATTATGGTTCTTGCTCGACGGGACAATTAATGGAAGGATTGGATTGCACGATAATCGGTGACCATAAATAGATTCAGAAGAGGTTGACTTCATTACCGTATACATTGTCTTGATATGTTACTAGGGGTCACTCTAGAACGTGAGGGTATTTCGAGAATGACGGAGACATTTTCGGAATAGATTGAAGGGGTTTAATCATCCCTCATTGCTATACAGTAGTGAATCTAGAGAGTCACACACGTTTGAGTATCATGAATAGAGTTTCTATAATGAGCTTACAATGAGTTTGGAAACGTTCAAGAGTTAACGTTGTTATATTTGGTCATTAAGTTGTAATGGACCAAAAGTGTAATTATTGAAGATGTTGGGGCCAAAGTATAAATATGGAAAGTTAGTTTCCAATTAATTAATCTAATATTGATTAGGATTAATTATAATCCAAGAGCCAAGATTTGATCTTATTTGAATTCCATGGCTAAGAATTAATTGGTAAGTTAGGAGAGAATTATATATTGATTCACTAACGTAAACAACGCAAAATATATATATATATATATATATATATATATAAAATATATATATATTATATGCCTACATATTACAATAAGTTTGAAAACGTTAAAGAGTTAACGTTATTGTGTTTGGTCATTAAAACGTAATGGGCCAAAAGTGTAACTATTAAAAGTATTGGGGCCAAAGTATAAATATGGAAAGTTAGTTTCCAATTAATTAATCTAATATTGATTAGGATTAATTATAATCTAAGGCCAAGATTTGATCTTGACTAGATCTATGGCTATGATTTATTGTGGCAAGAATAATGGATAATTCCATAATTTTCCACTATCCAATATATTTGTATTATATTGTTGCACAAGACACATAGATGCATTGGAAACATATATGTTGGGAATACACAAGACGCTAGGATGTATTGGAGACATATATGTATGCAATGCACAAGACACAAAGTTTGCATAGGAAAAATATATGCATAGAAAATATGAAGAGAGATATAACAAAAGATGAGTAGAAAAATTCTGCATATTAATTTTTCTCTTCACTCTCTATTTTCTCTCGCATATTTTCAGCCATAGCTAGAGAGCTTGGGCAGAATTTTTCTCATGCTTTCAACACTTGTGTAAGCTCATTAACCCACCTAAATGGCTAGTACAAAGATTTGGTTTGTGGAGAAGAAGCTCTTGGATGCTCGTGTGGACGAACTAGACCTTTTGCACGTGTGAAAGACTTGGTCATCATTCTTGTGGTGCTTCTTCATTCCTTTGGCTAGATCTTCAAGAGGTATACCTTGATAACTCTTGTTCATTCATATATATGTTTATATATGTAGTAGATATGTTGATTACATGGACTAGACATAAGGTATTATGGTGAATACAAATGATAAGTGTTGCTGAAAAATTTTTGAAATCAAGTTTTTGCTTCCACCTAGCTCACTATATGTTGTGATTCACCTATTGTAAGCACGATCCTTTCAGTTTCGCCTCCCTACAGGTATAGGATTAGGATTAGATCGTACACCCGCAAACAAGACTGCCATGGGCGGCTACCAGCTTTCCTTTCTTTATCGAGGAAGCTTGCCGGACATCTATTCCTCTTCCTCTGCCTCAACAGGATTTATGGTTCCCTCTGCTTGTTTTGGTCCTTAAGTAGAATTTAGGTACATAATATTCATTGCCTGGTTACACCTCTGATTCTTCTGATTCTGAGTTAGCGCCGATCCTTATCTAAAATCCGCAAAAACCCAATTCTAAGGCTAGAACCTCTCCCTATCGGTCAAGCATATTCATTAACCCTTTCTTACTGAAACTAACATCCCTAGTCTAAGGATAAGGATCTAAGGAAGATGGATAAAATTTGTTTTTTTGATAAAGGGAGACCTACAAAATGACATACTGACTTAAACTCATCTAGCCCAGAACTCCTAACTAACCCTTAGGCGAGCGAAGGGACTTCCCATACAGGACTGGGGAGGCATGAGCGGGAGTAAGAAGAATCAGCTACACATTTATCTTCCACTAAACATGTAAATTTCTTTTTCATTGACATCTAGGATAAGAAGGAATTAGCACATTCAACTTCCACAACAGTTAGCTTCTACCACTGTCACTCACTCCTCTTTTTAGCTTAAAGAGAGAGGGCTTTCAGGATTTTAAGAGAGAGCGGACATGCTCCATAGTAGAATCAAGAAAGGAAGGAACTGATTGACTGACGACAAGGCACTGATTGCACTAGTATCATAGTCATATATGTATTATGAGATTACGCCAATCGGAAAATGCCGGGTTCTTTCGCTATGACTTTCTTCATCTTCCCTACTGGCTCATGGGAAGTTTCTTACTAGTGAACCCTTGAGAACTATCTAAGGTCTATTCTTTAGCCTTAGCAATGTACGAGAAGTCAAGAGGAATGCCTTTTTCCCTTTAGCATGGATAATCTAACCATTTATCGTATTCTTATATATAGGAGATACTAGCCTCTACTCGAAGGTTAGCCCTCTCTGCTAGCCTTGGGGAATAAGAGAGTTTCACAACTTGGGATCCCCCCTTGAGAAGAGAGGCCAAACCTTTGTTGGAAGGGTCAAGGATAGAAAGAAGAGTGTGACGATAGTTTCAGTTTTGGTCAAGACTAAGAGCTGGATAAGCAGCTTGGCCTCATTCTTGTGGAAAGTGGGGGAGGTTTTTTTCCATTTCTAGGGGTTGACACCTTATCTCGGACATCTTGAGAGTAAGGTCTCTCACTCACCCTAATATGCTCAATACGTCCTAAGCTTTTTGTGAAAGGGCCATACCGTAGCCGTATTGGCTAGAGGTCGATTAAGAGTTCTTACTTTGTGGGGTTCCCACTTCCACTCCTCCATTCTATCTCTTCTTATGATGGCAGGACTAAGAATTAGTTTCTGGGTTCTTCTTTAGTCTTGACTACTGGTTCTGAACATAATAGACTATTTCTTACGTCTTGAAAAAAAGGGGCTTTTATTAATACTTTTTCCAGTCAAGAGGTTTTCATCTTAGTCTTCCTCATCCACCTGACTCTGATTGGATTGGTCTTAAGTGCACTAGAAAGTCACTTCATGGTCTTGGAGTTCATCTCTAGAAAAACCTGATCCAAAAGGGTTCTTTTGTGTTCACTACTGCTACCCTCTTAGTGTTCATCGAATCTCCTCTATCCTAACTACCCTGGGAGAAAAGTTTCATTGCTCGTCTTCTTCCCTGAAATGCCTATTAGTGCCTTATTTCTCACTACTTAACTTTCAGTGGATTTAGTGTACAATTAAATAAACTATAGAAGCCTTCAATACCTTGATCTATCCTGCCTTGTGAGACTCCCTTTATTCGGTGAATTGTAGGCTGCAACTAGTGGGTTCTCTTCAAAGTATTAAAGGTCCACTCATTAGCCTTACCAGTTGATGAGTAGTACAAGAGTCTTTTTTAGAGAGAATGTAATACCCGAGCCCGGAATGTGAGATTTTCTTGTTTATTATTTTGAAAATTATATTTTCTAAGATTCTTTGAAATTTAATTGTTGCTTCTTTATTGTCGCAAAGAGCATTGCATTTCGAGAGCGATAGTTAGAGGGTGACTTTTAGTCCTCAACAAATAGTGGAATTAGTATTTTGGTGCCTTAAATTTTATGTTTTATTTGTTGTTAGCCAGAATTAATTTGGTGGTAGTTATTTTACCTTAAAAATGCATAAAAATAGGCTATTTGACCAATTTTAAGTTAGTTAACCAAGGAGCCTTGACCTTTGACCAAGTTGTCATCTTAGTTAGCTTATAACATAACAAATAACAAAGAAAAAAAAATAAAACAAAGCTGAAAATCAGGAGAGAAGGCCGAAACTTGAAGAAGAAAAAAAAAACATTTCAAATCTTCAAAACTTCAAATCTTCGCATGAGCTTGTGCGGGGTTATTACCGAGGCATCCAGCATGGGTTTTCTAGCGACTAGGAGTGTCCAAGGTGAGGGAAGCACGTTATTTGTGCATTTTAATGTTATATGTCTCAACTTTGTGATTTTTAGATTTTATCCGTAATTTGTTGTTTTAATCGTTTTAGCGCTTAAAGAATGTTCCTTGTCAATTGTAGAACATGTATTTATAGCTTTTTAACATTTTCTGCGGTTGAATGTTGAGATTGTAATTTAAAATGTCAATTGAATAGTAAAACATGAGTAGTAAACCCTCGAAACGTAGAAGTTGCGTTGTTATGCTTTCTGTTGATGTGAAAAGATGCTAGAATGCTAGAATGCCTAAATGCATGATTTTTTTGGGTTGCATAGTGGAAAAATACGAAGAAATGACTTGGTGAAAGTCGGGGTCGTTTAGGTCCAGTTTAGCGTTTTCTCGTTTTGCTTGATGGCATTGTCTCGGGAGGCCATGGAAGCACTTTTGGTGTGGTTATGGGTGGTTGGGTGTTTGGTTAGAGTAGTTGTAGTTCAAACGAGCAAAGCGGAAATCGGGGCTTTGCGTGAATTCTAGGGTAAAGTAGGGTTTCGGGGTCTTTAGACGTGCCTTATGGTGACCTAGGAGGATTGGTGTAGTCGGTTTCTGAAACTAGTGGCTCGTTTGGAAGTAGTAGCATTTTGATAGTTGGGGCCGATTTGTGATTTTGCTTGTTTTCTTGATATTATTCCTATAGAATGTTTAAAATAGCTTAATATGCTTGTTAGAGTTGATTTTGATTGGAATGGTTATCAACTGTTGCTATTGCGTGCGAGAGTAACCTACTTTGTTATTCTCACACGTGTAGCTTTATTGCTCGATTGTTGCATTGTATATTGTATTGCATTCATAGAGTCAGGGCGGTGTGATGGGCCTCTCTGAGTAGCCTCGGGTTGCTAGTGTTGGTTGCCCTAGCTCCGTGTCCTATTCCCTTTCTCGCTTGGGTTGCCTCCCAGGGAGATTTGGGTTATAGAATTGATGGATACTTCCGGGGTATTCCAAACTGAAGTTATAAGGTGATTTGGGCCGGCGCGTCGTCATCGAATTCGTGATTGAAAGTTGCTCGTGGAAAGAGTATTGTATCCTTTGAATGAGTGTTTATAGTTTTAATGCTTGTCTTGTTTTATTGTTGGCTTTGTTTGTATTTCTATATGATAATTGAATGACTTGCTTGGCTATTTGCATTGCATTCTCCTCTCATCTCCGTCCTTGAGACCAATTGCCCTCGCTAAGCAATAGTTTTTGCTTATTCCTTTTTATACTATATTTTACAGGAGTAGTTGAAGCTGATCCCATTGAGGTAATAGAGGAGGAGGAGCAAGTGGAGGTGTTTCCTTGATAGCACTTCTTTGCTTAGCTGGTGGTTGGTTGCCAGACTTTTGTGCGAGCCATGATTGATGTGTTTAATGCTTGGATCGATTTATTTTGAGGCTTGTAGCCTTGTTTGTAGTTTTATTTTGAGGCCTTTATGGTCTTTTGTTGTAAAGGTTTAGAGATTGTAAAGTTGTAAGTTATACTCCTATGACTAGTAAAGAATTGCATACTAATGGTTAACTGTTTAGTGGCACGAATACTTGTGCAGTATGCATGACATTTTGGGTTGCAAAGTTGTTAATGAGAAGATGTATATTTTCTAAAAGGAAGTTGGTTTGTTTCAAATGTTTATTATGGCTTTCGCAAGTATTATATTGATTGTAGGGTTTTCGGATAGTCCGCAATACAGGGGAGACTCCGACCGTGTGTCAGGTCATGGCTTGGCCTTTTGCGGGGTCGGGTCGGGGCGTGACATCTTTAGGTGGTATTAGAGCATGATAGTCTTGCATGAGCTGGGATATGTTTCTCGGTCTATGGGGTAAAGGTCTAAAATGCTAAAGTGTTAATGTATGATTGTTAAGTGAAAAGTGCTATAGCATGATTATGTGAACTTGAGTGCTTTTGTGGTTAAGTGAATTAGTTTGGCATGTCAATCTTGTTTTATGTGAATTGTGTGATAGGATATTTGATTGATATTGACTTGAGTGTTATCTAACCTGATGTGCCATATTTCTGTCTATAAACTGCTTTTAAATGTTGCCAGCTATTGTGAGTTGTTACTATGCCGCTGCGTCGTGGTACTCAAGGTTTAGGGGCAGATGAAGAGGCAGCAGAACAGGGCAACCGTTGCCTCAACAGTTTATGGCTACTATGACCACTGCAGTTGACCGGATTACACAGGTACTGCATGAGCAGAGGCAGGACAGGAATAATAATCCCCAGGGAAATGAAGCTAATCTTGGTGGACAGGGGGATACAACTGAGAGTAACCAGGTAAAGAAACTCATGAGGCACGAGCCGGGTAAGTTCTTTGGAGAGCCGGATGATAAGGCAGCCGAGAGATGGATTAAACGTGTTGAGAAAATTTTCGTTGCTTTGAGGTACAATGATGAGGCAAGAATGGATTGTGCGGCATTCCTGTTAAAGCGCGACGCAGAACAGTGGTGGAACACTGTCAGGTTGAGGTGGGATTGTGAGGATGTTCCACATTTGTGGGATGATTTCGTGAGTGAGATTCGGGATAAGTTTATTCCCGAGATGGCTAGGGAAAGGAGGGAAGATGAGTTTGTGGCCCTGAAGCAGGGAAACATGGCTGTTGCACAGTATGAGGCTAGGTTTGTTAGCCTGTCGAGGTATATGCCCGAGCTGGTACGGCCAGCTAGGAGGATGATTCATAGGTTTGTTCGTGGGCTGAGGATGGATATACAGTTACATTTGACTGGGCAGACCTATACTACTTTTCTTGAGGCATTTCAAGCAGCCTCGAAGTTTGAGAAACGGAAGGCTGAGATGATAGCTGAGAATAGTCAGTCGAGTAAGAAACAGTACTTGGGCCAGAGCAGCCAGAGTCAACCGAGGCAGTATCAGACTTCTACGCAGGTTCCTCAGCAACGTCCATATCAGCCACAGCATCAGATTCAGGCTAGGCCAGCTGTGACTAGACCTCAGCAGGGAGGTACAGTTCCTACCACTGCCAGTGCCCCCGCATCTATAGGAAACACTGTTGTAAGGCAAAATCACCAGTGTAACTTTTGTAATCGATCGGTCCACGTTGAGGCTAATTGCTGGAGGAAGAGTGGTAAATGCACTGGTTGTGGGAGTGAGGACCATAGGGTGAGAGATTGCCCTAAGTATAAGAATGTTCAGGGCCGTACTGGAGGCCAGGGTATGCAGAATAGGGCTGCAGGTGTAGGTCCAGCACAGAGGGTTCAGGCTAGGGTCTTTGCACTGGATGCAGAGGAGCTACCCGATACTACAGCTATAGTGTAAGGTACCTTTCTTCTCAATACTCAGCCAATTAAAGTTTTGATTGATCCCGGAGCTACACATTCGTTTATAACTCCTACATGTGCATGATCTGTGAATGTTTGCATTGATAAACTGCCGCATGAGGTTGAAGTTAGTACGCCTTTGGGTGCGAAATTTGTTACTGAGTCTATTTGCAAATCTTGTGATATATGCATTGAGAACCGTAAATTTCCTACTTATTTAATTATATTGCCCTTCCGTGACTTTGAAATCATTTTGGGAATGGACTGGTTGGGGAAATACTATGCTCAGTTGGATTGTAGAACAAAGATTGTTTATCTTCAGATTCCTGACCTACCGGTACTGGAGATTATTGGGAACTGCAGGGCTGCCCGGATACCTCTTTTATCATCGATCAAGGCTTCTAAGTTGTTGAATAAAGGTTGTGAAGCTTACTTAGCTTATCTGATCAATCAACCTACTGATAAGTTGAATTTGAATGAGGTTCCAATTGTTAAAGACTTTCCTGGTGTATTTCCCGAGGAATTACCGAGTTCACCACCGGATAGGGAGATTGAATTTGTGATTGATCTTGTGCCAGACACTGTGCCAATTTCTAGAATTCCTTATAGAATGACATCGGCTGAACTTCAAGAATTGAAAATTCAGCTTCAAAACTTGCTTGAGAAAGGGTTTATACAACCTAGTTCTTCGCCATGGGGTGCGCCTGTGTTGTTTGTGAGAAAGAAAGATGGCACGCTACGGTTATATATTGATTACAGGGGACTTAATCAAGTCACGATTAAGAACAAATATCCCTTGCCGTTGATTGAAGAATTGTTTGACCAGTTGTAGGGTGCGAGTGTTTACTCTAAATTTGACTTGAGGCAGGGTTACTATCAACTTAGAATTCGGAGTGACGATATACCTAAGACGGCATTCAGGACTAGATATGGCCACTATGAGTTTGTTGTGTTACCGTTTGGCTTGACTAATGCACCAGCCGCATTCTTGGACTTAATGCAGAGGGTCTTTTGACCTTATCTTGATCAGTTTGTCGTAATCTTTATTGATGACATTTTAGTGTACTCTAAGAATGAGGCTGAACATGAACAACATTTGAAGATTGTGCTACAGACTTTGCAAGAAAACAAGCTTTTTGCAAAATTCAGCAAGTGTGAATTCTGGTTGAATCAAATATCTTTTTCTAGGCCATATCATTTCAGATCAAGGAATTTCAGTAGACCCAGCTAAGATTGAAGTTGTTTCATCTTGGAAGAGACCTGAAACGGTGTCAGAGATTCAGAGTTTTCTGGGTTTGGCAGGTTACTATCGGAGGTTTGTTAAAGACTTTTCCAAAATTTCTTGACCTTTAAGCCAGTTGACTCGAAAGAAAGTTACTTACAACTGGGATGCTAAATGTGAATCCAGCTTCCAAGAATTGAAGAAGAGACTAACTACAGCTCCTATACTAGCTTTACCTGAGGGTACAGAAAACTTTGTTGTCTACAGTGATGCATCTAAAGAAGGTTTGGGCTGTGTTTTAATGCAGAATGGTAAGGTGATTGCCTACGCTTTTAGGAAATTGAAACCTTATGAAGTCAATTACCCTATACATGATCTGGAGTTAGCTGCAGTTGTGTTTGCTTTAAAGAAATGGCGTCATTACTTGTGGGGTGGCAGATTTGAAATTTTTACTGACCACAAGAGCCTCAAATATTTATTTTCACAAAAGGATTTGAATATGAGGCAGCGAAGATGGCTTGAGCTATTAAGTGGCTACAATTGTTCTATAAACTACGTGCCAGGTAAGGCAAATGTTGTTGCAGATGCTTTGAGCCGAAAGGCTACTGTTGCAAGTCTAATTATCAAGGATTGGTAAACTTTGGAGGAAATTTGTTCATGGAAGCCAGAAGCTTCTGAGGTAGGGATTCGATTTGCTAGCTTACAAATTCAGTCGAGATTGCTAGCCTAAATCAAAGAGGCTCAGAAGACTGATCCTCACATCTTAAAAATCCAAGAAAAATCAAAAGGGGGAGAGTTGGAGTTTAAATTACATGTAGATGGTATCTTTAGATTCAGGGACAGGGTGTGTGTTCCTGGTGATCCGACTTTGAAGAATGAGATTCTGTCCGAGGCACATAATTCAAGATATACGATTCACCCGGGCAGTACTAAAATGTATAGAGATTTGAAACAACACTTCTGGTGGAACAATATGAAGAGGGAGATTGCTAGGTATGTATCCAAGTGTTTGACTTGTCAGAGAGTTAAAGTTGAGCATCAGAGGCCAGCCGGGCTTCTGCAACTGTTGTCGATTCCGCAATGGAAGTGGGTGCATATAACAATGGACCTTGTGACCGATCTTCCTAGATCTCCGAGAGGATGTGATTCTGTTTGGGTTGTTGTGGACCGATTGACTAAAGTTTCACATTTTATTCCTGTGAACAAACAAGATAGCCTTGATAAACTAGCTGAGCTTTATGTTGCTAATATTATGAGACTTCATGGTGTGCCACAGAGTATAGTGTCAGATAGAGATCCAAGATTTAGATCTCATTTTTGGCAGAAGTTACAAGAGGCCATGGTAACTAAATTGAGCTTCAGTACTGCATACAATCCACAAACTAATGGCCAGTCTGAGAGAACTATCAGGATCTTAGATGACATGCTTCGAGCATGTGTGTTAGACTTTGGGAAGAATTGGGAGAAGTTTTTGCCTTTAGCGGAGTTCGCCTACAATAATAGTTATCAATGTACTATAGGTATGGCTCCCTACGAGGCGTTGTACGGTCATAAATGTAGATCCCCATTGTATTGGGAAGAGGTTGGAGAGATGAGAACAGTTGATCCGACTGTATTACCTGAGATGATTAAGATGGTGGATAATGTTCACCTTATTCGCCAGCGTATGCTTACAGCTCAGAGTCGTCAGAAGAGTTATGTAGATAAACACCATCGGGATCTTGAATTTGATTTGGGAGATTGGGTGTTTCTTAAGATTTCTCCTCGAAAGGGATTGATTCGGCACGGTAAGAGCGGGAAACTTAGTCCCAGGTATGTGGGTCCGTATGAGATCACCAAAAAAGTAGGTCCTTTGGCTTATCGATTAGCTTTACCTCCGAGTTTGTTGAGACTGCACGATGTTTTCCACGTGTCAATGTTGAGGAAATACCATCCAGACCCTTCACATGTTCTTGAACCAGAGCCTTTGCAGATTGAGGAAAAGTTGACTTATGAGGAGAAACCGATTCGAATTGTGGATCAAAAAGTTCAGGAACTTCGCAGGAAGAGAATTCCGTTAGTAAAGGTTCTGTGGAATCATCATGGGTTTGAGGAAGCAACTTGGGAAAGAGAGGACCCGGTTCAGAATTAGTATCCGGAGTTGTTTGTTGACCAGGTAAGAATTGCGTGGGCGCAATTGTTTTAAGGGGGAGAGGGTGTAATACCCAAGCCCGGAATGTGAGATTTTCTTGTTTATTATTTTGAAAATTATATTTTCTTAGATTCTTTGAAATTTAATTGTTACTTCTTTATTGTCGCAAAGAGCATTGCATTTTGAGAGCGATAGTTAGAGGGTGACTTTTAGTCCTCAACAAATAGTGGAATTAGTATTTTGGTGCCTTAAATTTTATGTTTTATTTGATGTTAGCTAGAATTAATTTGGTGGTAGTTATTTTAGCTTAAAAATGCATAAAAATAGGCTATTTGACCAATTTTAAGTTAGTTGACCAAGGAGCCTTGACCTTTGACCAAGTTGTCACCTTAGTTAGCTTATAACATAACAAATAACAAAGAAAAAAAAAATAAAACAAAGCTGAAAATCAGGAGAGAAGGCCGAAACTTGAAGAAGAAAAAAAAAACATTTCAAATCTTCAAAACTTCAAATCTTCGCGTGAGCTCGTGCGGGGTTGTTACTGAGGCATCCAGCGTAGGTTTTCTAGCGACTAGGAGTGTCCAAGGTGAGGGAAGCACGTTATTTGCACATTTTAATGTTATATGTCTCAACTTTGTGATTTTTAGATTTTATCCGTAGTTTGTTGTTTTAATCGTTTTAGCGCTTAAAGAATGTTCCTTGTCAATTGTAGAACATGTATTTATAGCTTTTTAACATTTTCTGCGGTTGAATGTTGAGATTGTAATTTAAAATGTCAATTGAATAGTAAAATGTGAATAGTAAACCCTCAAAACGTAGAAATTATGTTGTTATGCTTTCTGTTGATGTGAAAAGATGCTAGATATGCTAGAATGCCTAAATGCATGATTTGTTTGGGTTGCGTAGTGGAAAAATATGAAGAAATGCCTTGGTGAAAGACGGGGTCATTTAGGTCGAGATTAGCATTTTCTCGTTTTGCGTGATGGCATTGGCTCGGGAGGCCATGGAAGCACTTTTGGTGTGGTTATGGCATTGGTTGGGTGTTTGGTTAGAGTAGTTGTAGTTCAAACGAGCAAAGGGGGAAATTGGGGCTTTGCGTGAATTCTCGGGTAAAGTAGGGTTTCGGGGTCTTTAGACTTGCCTTATGGTGACCTAGGAGGATTGGTGAAGTCGGTTTCTAGAACTCGTGGCTCGTTTGGAAGTAGTAGCGTTTTGATAGTTGGGGCCGATTTGTGATTTTGCTTGTTTTCTTGATATTATACTTATAGAATGTTTAAGATAGCTTAATATGCTTGTTAGAGTTGATTTTGATTGGAATGGTTATCAACTGTTGCTATTGCGTGCGAGAGTAACCTACTTTGTTATTCTCCCACGTGTAGCTTTATTGCTCGATTGTTGCATTGTATATTGTATTACATTCATAGAGTCAGGGCGGTGTGATGGGCCTCTCTAGGTTGCCTCTGGTTGCCAGTGTTGGTTGCCTTAGCTCCGTGTCCTATTCCCTTTCTCGTTTGGGTTGCCTCCCAGGGAGATTAGGGTCGTAGAATTGATGGATACTTCCGGGGTATTCCAAACTGAAGTTATAAGGTGGTTTGGGCCGGCGCGTCGTCATCGAATTCGTGATTGAAAGTTGCTCGTGGAAAGAGTATCGTATCCTTTGAATGAGTGTTTATAGTTTTAATGCTTGTCTTGTTTTATTGTTGGCTTTGTTTGTATTTCTATATGATAATTGAATGAATTGCTTGGCTATTTGCATTGCATTCTCTTCTCATCTCCGTCCTTGAGACCAATTGCCATCGCTGAGCAATAGTTTTTGCTCATTCCTTTCTATACAATATTTTACAGGAGTAGTTGAAGCTGATCCCATTGAGGTAATATAGGAGGAGGAGCAAGTGGAGGTGTTTCCTTGATAGCACTTCTTTGCTTAGCTGGTGGTTGGTTGCCAGACTTTTGTGGGAGTCATGATTGATGTGTTTAGTGCTTGGATCCCTTTATTTTGTGGCTTGTAGCCTTGTATGTAGTTTTATTTTGAGGCCTTTATGGTCTTTTGTTGTAAAGGTTTAAAGATTGTAAAGTTGTAAGTTATACTCCTATGACTAGTAAAGAATTGCATACTAATGGTTAACTGTTTAGTGGCACGAATACTTATGTAGTATGCATGACATTTTGGGTTGCAAAGTTGTTAATGAGAAGATGTATATTTTCTAAAAGGAAGTTGGCTTGTTTCAAATGTTTATTATGGCTTTCGCAAGTATTATATTGATTGTAGGGTTTTCGGATCGTCCACGGTACAGGGGAGACTCCATCCGTGTGTCGGGTCCGGGCTTGGCCTTTTGCGGGGTCGGGTCGGGGCGTGACAGAGAACCTAGCCAATTATCTTATAGAAGTTGCTTCCTTACCTCTACTCGACCGGAGGTAGCCTCTACCACCGTTACAATGGGAATGCATCCGCCTTAATGGAAATTAGAGGCCGATCGATGGAAACTTGTAGTTAGACTTCTGCGAAGCTGTACCTAGTAAGGCTAAAGTAGCTTTCAATGAGGAAGGAAAAGAGGCTAGTTCGTGGCTGGGTCTTTACTGACACACTATCAGACCTTTCGGATTAAGTTAGTGTTCAATGAGCCAATACCCACTAAGAAAGTTCCTTACAACAAGGCTTCTAGTAAATGGTTTAAGGAGAGCGCTTCATATTACATCAGTCTTGCCCCTGGGCTCTGATGGTTACCTCAATGGTTGTTCATCACCCGTTAGGGATTCCTCAAGACAAGTGCCACATTCATGGAGGACGAAACATTAGGGGGGGATAAGCACGGAGGGATCTAGAAAATGGAGTATTCTAGTTAGGAGCTCATAATTTCTCTCGCGGTAGTAAGCTTACAACGTGCTCCCACTGGTCGACTACAAGGCCCATGCCTTGCTACAGCAATGGAAACAAGGAGACGAGCCGTGGTAACCTTAGCAACAGGTCTGAACGTTTCCTTATAATCCTGCCCATATTTAAGAGTGAATCCCTTTGCCACTAAGCGAGCACTGGACCCCTCTTGTCAACCCCTTTAGAAAAGCCTTATTTTGATTCGCAAGTCTTAGAGATGGGCCAACACTTTTTTCTTATTAATTATCCATCCATCCCACTTGTTGGGATGTGCATTTTTTTAATCAAATGTTTACCAATGATAATTCAAATAGTCAAAGACGCTGTTAGTCACAGAGCCTTAGACCCGATTCACTGTAACTAATAGCGCTCTTTCTGGAACACGAAACTCCGCCCCCAGGCCGTCCTAATTTGATCCAAATTAGCTTACTTGAAATACTCTGTGTTCTGATGATAAAGGTATTTTCCTAAATTCCAACATCTAAAAAGATGATTTTGACTCAAAAAAGCAAGAACTTTGATTCATCATCTAGTTCTAGGTTCAGAGAGAAACCATTTTCCCTATTGACAAAATACTACAAGCCACTCATCTTTTGCTCGGAGTAGCAAATTGAATTTCATTTTAAACACTGAAAAAAAATCAACTTTTGAATGGAAGAGAGAAAACCTAATTAGGACCTTGATTGGAGAGTCACCCAAGATATCAAATCCAACTTTACCTGGCCCAATATATAATAAACCATGACCATCTCTCTTTTTTTATCTTTGTTATATTTAAATATAGGGCTTTCACCGCCTCCACTAATACAGTACAACATGATTTTTGGGAGGTTTCTTTTCTTTATAATCAGAGAAGCTATCTTACTTTTCTAGTAGTGTGCATTCTAGTTTCGGTGAGGAGTGAGGCGGAACGAACAGATGATCTTGCAACAATCTTCTTCTTCATTCAACAAAGTATTAGTATCGAATTTCAGACCAATCAGGCATTTTAGAAAAGGGAAGGGAAGAGGATCCAATCGAGTAGGCATGTGGAAGACAAAAAGAGAAAGAAATAAAAAAAGAAAAAGTTATTGTTGCCAACTCCATTCCTTTTCCTATCGGTCGAATTACTTCATACTTTGTTCTATCAAACAAGCTTGTAAACACCTTCAAATTGATTCTATGGAGAATCAAACTCATTCTTCGAGCGTTAGAGCATTTTTTAGAAAAAGTGAGAAAGCTCTCCTTCAAATATCTCATAAATAAAGGTAAGTCAGAATTGGTGAAAGTGTGGAGAACTTTCAACTTTCGGAGTCAGAATAAGGGCAATTGAATTTGAATTCAAACTTAGGGCTTAAGAGCACCTTCAACAAAAAAATTGTGAACCGCCTTGATCAGGTCGTCTTCAAAAATCTTTCAACAGTGAGAATAAAAAAGACATGGGAATCTATCAATTTAAAGGATAGGAGCAGCACAGCCCCCAACCAAGGGAGTGATTACGTCCATTATGTCATCCCTTATTGCCGACATGCTATGGTGCTCGGGGCCGTCTCGCGAAGATCTTCGATCCGAACCTTCGCATCTACTCTCTCTTAGAGTATGAACTAGGCCTTTGCTATTGCTCAATCTTACTATTGCATTGATTCTTGTTGGCCCTTCCAGATTCTAATTACTTATTAAGATTGAGATCTTGTTCCATTAGACCGAGTTCGGTCAGATCAGTTCCATAATATAGCTTGCCCGTACTAGGCTTTCAGTCTTTGGTAGGGCCGGCCGTAATGAGTGATCGTTGTTCGGGAACAAAACAATAAGACTTCAGGGTTTGGCTTTCGCTCTTCGCCTAAAGATGTAACTTCGCTATTCGATCATTCGCTATTGCAAGAATATAGCGATCGAAGAGCTATGGCTCAGCTACTTTGCGTATTATGCCATATTGCCTGAAGAGGGCATACTATAAGAGCATAGCCGGCGTACCCGAAGGGTAGCAACAACAGTGTGATTCCAAATGCCGTCGCTAGATTGAGATCTAAAGGGTGGTAGGTACTTCGACTGCCTTGTATTTGGTAAAGAAACGGGGGTAGTAGGCTTAGTAGGGCTCGAACCTACAATATTAGCGTTATGAGCAGTACATTTGAACCAATTAAACTATAAGCCCCTACGAATCTCTACATGCAATTCGCTTACTTCAGGAAAAGGGGACATAAAGAGCAGCCCTCCCCTTATTAGTCGAGTTACTTCATACATTTGCTCTATCTGCTTCTTCTTCTTCCCAGGAATGAACAATTTGATTAAAAAAATGATTTTCTTTATTTCTATTTTTCTTATTATTGTTTATAATATATAATATTATATATCTATTATTTATTATAAATAATATAATTGTTTGAAGCGGCCCTTTCGTGATTCAAATAGCCGGTATGCTTTCCGGCTCGCAAGGGCTCAAACGGGTAGGAGCTTTTTATTTTCGTGCAATGCCGGTTGTTCGCCTTTAGTTAAAAGTAGAAGTAGAGGTTTGAAGATGCTCGACCGATAGGGAGAGGAATGCAGTTTGCCCTACACTTCAGAAAAACTAAAAAAGTATGGATGAAGTAAGAAAAAGTACATAAGGAATGAGAAAGAAAAACTTGGTTACGGAAACCGAAGGTTAGGCCGACTACTTTAGTAGAGCTACACCTAAAAAAGTTTTTTCCTACCTCTTCCCCTTTCTATCAATGTTGCCAATTCCCAAAATACTAAGCTTAACGCCCTCGTGTATACAGTTGTCCAACTACTTTCTTCCTCTGACTTCTTTAGCCAATTTTGCATCTGTCGTATTTGGGAAAGCATGCTTCGTGACGGAGCATTTAGCAATGCCAGTAGCCTGGTGAGGGCTGATTATCTGAGGACAGGTTAAGGCAGGGCCTACTGGGCTTGCTTCTCAAGAGATTGGGTGAGGGAATCGGAAAGGGGCTCATAAACCGGGCGGCCGGGCATTTGGACACACGGAAAAGGGGAAGTCGATGGAGGGTGCTTCTCAGCTAGAGTTGGGGTGGGGTTGCTATAGTGGCTAGGGTGAGTCTTCCTACATGGCTGGACGCCCGGTTCTAGACAAAGCTGCAGGGGTTACCACCACATCCTTTCTCGATAGACTCGAAGCTCTTCATAGTCAGTCGGGATAGAAAATCTTCTCTCAAAAAGAGACAGACTAGAGATGACAGAGGAAGGTATTCGGTTTGAAAGAAATACGGCAGTCAAAACAGCTTCAATCCAAAATTCACTAAGGACAGAAGCAAGCTGCAAGCATTAGCAACGCTTTCATTTAAATGTCAATATCAAAAAAGAAGCAGCGAAGAAAACAAAACACTAAGTTGTTGCGCTAACTCACTAGCGCTAGTGCACTATGGTTTTTCAGCTTCCTGCATGTCCCTTTATTCCCTCCGCCTTACCCAGACTTAAAAGAGTACCTAAGGCGTATTAGTGGTTTATTTTCAAAAGGGATTTATTTTGACGGTAGCTTTTAGACAGCTAACAGCTAAGCCATTAATCACACAGCTAATAAAATCAAGTCGGTCACTACTGAGACAGCTCATAAAAGTCATTTCAGGTTCAAGGGCTAAAGCTTCTCTTAAGAGAATCCCTTCGCTACACTCGACTTAAAGGTTTGAAGATGCTAGAACGATAAGGAGAGGAATGGCGAACTCACTCTACTGATTGATGGGATTCTCATTTGATACTTTTATTTTGAGGTCATCGTTTGGAAATTCTTAATTAGCAACTGGTATCAAGTATTTGAGATTCTATGTTGCCTTCTTATTTGATATCCTTCTCTGGCAATCATATTCAGTGCTTTATTTCGGAATTCTATATTCGGTATTCTTATTGAATATTTTCATTCGGAGCCTTTATTTGGTCTCCTTTCATAGGATTCCTTACATGGTATTTTCTTGGAATTCGCATTGGGCTTTCTTAGGGGAATTATTATTCAATATTCGATCCTCGGTCCTCAGTACTCGGTATCTTCATTCAAAATTCTTAGTTGATATACTTATGTAGAGTTGTTTTACGGGGTATTTCTACTCAACATTTGTATTCAGAATTTAGTAGGTGGAATCCGATTTGGGTTTTCTGGGTAATCGGTATTTGGAATTCGATTTAGCATTTGATATATAGAAGTTGATGTTCATTAATCTTCCTTATGCACTTCTAGCAAAATAATTGCAGCTCAACGAGGAATTGGCTAAAGAGGAAAGAATTGTGAGGGCGCAATTCTTTTAAGGAGGGGAGGTTGTGAAGCCCCGCATGAGACCCCATATGCATTTTATAGTATTTCACATATTTTTATATCATTTAATATACATTTATATCAATTGATGTGTATTTACCCTGATTCACGTTATTTTATTTTGAAATACGTATATTTATATCGTTTTACATGCACATATCTCATTTAACGTGTGTTTAACTTCAATTATGTGTCTTTGAATAATTTAGATGACTTAAGCAATAATTAAATGATTTTATGTGCATTCATCTCAATTTATGTACATTTCATCGTTTAATGTGCAAGTGGGTAAATTATATCGTGTAGCTAATAATTGGAACTAACTAAGTTCAATAACTAACTAGGGTAACTAAACTAGAACCAAGACAATTATAATTAACACTATAATGACAAACTAGTAATACGCAAGCTAGTTGAGCGGCACTCTTGTCCTTAGGCTAAAATTGGACAATATCTCAACACACACTATACCACCCACACACACTAAAACACTACAACACACAAACACACACAAAAACATATTCACTCACACGACACAAATACACACACTACACACATTCAGAAATTCGACCAAGAAGAAGAGAAAGAAAGAGGAGAAAATAGAGGAGAAGAAAGGAAGAGGATCAAGAGGAAGGATTTCAAGCCATTGTTAAGCACCCTTCTTGCATCTTTGAGCATTCTTCAAGGTGTTTCTTGCTCCATTAGCTTCTACACTCAAGAACAAAGGTGAGAGATGTTTTCAAAATGTTTTGGAAAGATGACATGGTTCATGATTATGTGTTATATATGTATATCGAGCATGATGATGATAGTTATATGCTTGCTTGGTGAATTTGAGTTTGGTATGTTCAAACTAGGGTTTCAAGATGTTGGGTTTGTGATTTCCTTGGCTTGAACTTATCTCCTATGCTTTTGATGATTATGATAAGTTGTAATATGAGTTAAATGGAGTAATGTATGGGTAAGATATGCTTGAGTTGTTTATAGTTTGGAAGAAAGAAAAAAAAATGGAGTTTTGAACTTGGGTACCAAGTTGAATGTTGAGAAGATTTGGTGTTGTACTTGAGTTGTGTGAGTTTAGGACCTAGAAAACTTGTGGTTTAGTATTGTTTATGGTTGAGTTTAGTTGTCTACTTGGAAAGAGCTTGAAAATTAAGTTTAGAGCAAAAACAAGTCAATTTCGTGTGTAAAATGCTCCATCCGGTCGAGTTATGACTCGTCCGGATGATCTCTGACCATGATCCCGTCGAGTAAATCCGGTCGAGTAACTCGACAGGATGACTCGTCCAGATTTTTGACAGATTCGCATGATGTTTTTCCAGAGGCCATATCTCACTCAATTCAACTCCGAATTGAGTTTTGTTTGATTCTAAAGTTATCTACATTCGATAAGCTTCGATTTTATACCAAAATAAGATGTATTGGGGTTAGGAAACATAGGTAGATTTAGATCCTAAGTTAGGCTAATGCAAAAACATTGAGGATGCTTCATAGTTTCGTTGTGCTTGCATTTTGTTATCGTTTTGAGTTGTTTTAAGGTATCTTTGCACCCTCCTTGGGAATATGACTATGTTGAGTTCTTCTACATGGTATAAATGTGGTCAAGAATGGTAGGTATTGGTTTCATGATTATCTATACTATATACATATCACTACATGTCCATATGAGTACAAGACAATTGATTGACAAGTTTACATGATGCGAAATATAGAATATACTCGAATAAGCTAAATGATTGGCTAAACTTACTTGTTTATGTGAATGTGTTTGTATTGTTAAAGCGTGTTGGTTGCAACCATTAATGAATGCGGTAGCAACGAGACCTCTGGGCAACAACAGGCTCGCCGGTATATCTCACCAACCAAATGTTATCACCCATTCTCCTTCAACACTCATTGATCCTCCTATGGGTCGGGACCCAATGATATCTTGGAAGAGCTAGGTTGTTAAAGACTCATTGATCCTCCTTCGGGTCGGGACCCAATGATATCTAGGAAAGTTAGATTGTTAAATGTTACTAGAGCTTGATTGTATATCTTGTATACTCACCCAAATATCCTTACGTGCATGACATGTTTTACTAAACTGATTACGAAAAGATAAAATCTTTACGAAATCCCTTCCTTGTTTACCTCCTCACTGAGCTATATGCGAGGATCTAGCTTACCCTTTTTCTTACAATTTCAAGTGACGACTAGTCTGGGCGAGCTCCCATGTGGTTGCAAGCTATATTGATGTGACATGAGGGATTTCTCCCCTAATTGGTTTATGTGCGTGCTTGTGGAGTTTTAGCTTATTGTTGTAGCAAGATTTTTTTGTAAATTGATCAAGTATTATGTTGTAATATTATTTTGGTAGATTCGATGCCTAGTTAAGACTAAACACTATTATTATTACTCTTTTGAGGCCTAGTTGTAGTAGCTGGACCGGTGTGAAGTAACGTAGTGAATCTGGGTCTTGTAATTTGAACTTGGTGGTTGTAATATTATTTACTAATGTTGAAGTTTGCATAATGGGTGTCACTAGAAATGGTGTAATATATGGTTTGATGTTTATTTTATGGTTAATAGTGCTCGGGCAATTTATTGTGCCTTAATGGACTTAGGCGGAGTGATCTTCTTAAGCCCATGGCATCACGATCCCAGAACGCTTGAGGATTCGTAAGCTTAAAATTTTAATTCCTTATCATTATTGTGGTATCAGAGACTATTTCAACAATTAACGAAACGGGGTCGTGACATAAGTAAAGATGGAAGACAACAAGCAGGATTGTTGATTATTTATATAGAACTGAAAGTGGTGAAAATTTGGCGACGGCACGGTGAAGGGTCTTCTCCAAATTCACGTGATTGTCTAAACATTTGTAACGGCAGGGTGAGGGCTCGATGAAGGCACGGTGAGGGCACGGTGAGATGGTAATCATCAAATTATTGGACACATTCTAACTATATTCTAAAGTAGAGATGGAAAACTATTCCCGTCTCCAATGGTGACAGGTAACTTCCCGTCACCAATGAAGACGGGCAATATTCTTGTCTCCACAACGAGGCCCACGATGTGGGCCTCTTTTATTGGAGACGGTTGATGCCCGTCTCCAATTGAGACGAGCAGCCCGTCTTCAAAAAGAGGCCCACATCGAGACGGGCATCAGGCCTGTCTGCATATTGTATACGCGGCAATCAGCCCATCTCCACAATGGAGACGGGTAAGAGACGGGCATCAGCCCGTCTCCAACATGGAAATGCTCGTCTCCAGCGTGGGCCTCTTTTAATTAGGCGATGGCCCTGGTTTGCGTCAGGTCGTTGCCCAATTGAATTTATACTAACATAGGGCAGAACCTTCTGCCCTCTATTAGTTTTTTTTTTTTTTTACAGAATCAAAAAAACCCTACCCCCCACCCCACCCCTCACGCCCCATCCTCCTCCCCTCCCCTCCTACCCCCTTCCCCCCTCTCTATAGACCCCTCACCACCAACTTGTAGAGGTAATGATGTATTTTTTTTGGTATTTATACATGTCATACATATATATATATACATATATACATATATATGTTCATATATATATATATATGTATGTATGTATATGTAAATATATATGTATATGTATGTATAGATCTAGTAGGTCTTTTGAGCCTTTCTTTTTGTCACAAATCAGGTCTGGTAAGGTGGGGTATTTATTATCCTTAAGTTTGTTTTAGCAATCTTTACTTGTCTTTCAGTACTAGCGAAACTTTAATTGAAGACCTTTCAGTGCCCTTTCATTTGGTCCCCTGGGTACCTTTTCCGTCCTTACTTCTAAGCATTTCAAGTAGATAAAATAATAAAAGAATAAATGGGAATTAGTACTACCCTTATGTGCTATTATTTGAATCCGAAGATCAGTCATTCCCAGCTTGAATATGAATATATGAGGGAGATTAAAAGGTAGTATGTTAGTCAAATAGAGGGCTTTCACGAGGGGTAGTCCAAGGCTTTAACCTTAAGCTAGGTTGGGCTATAGTTCTTGTATTGGGCGAACCAAAGCATTAAATAGCATCGTTTGGTGGAGTGCAGGGAGTAGTCGTCTTGTTGCTGGTAGGTGCGACTATGTGAGTTGACAACAATACACTACGGTATATGTGAGTCAATATTTTCCTTACTGATCCGAATGAGCAATTTGAATTACTACAGACTGGTGTCCTCCCATATACCCCACTGATGCGGATTTCCTACCATTGAAGGAAAGAAAGAAAATTGATAATCCTACCCACGCCGTAAATGGATGCCCTACCTGATCCATTTCAAATCCAGCCGGAGGTCTTCGAGCCTTGTTACGAACTAAAGTCCTAAAGAAAAGTGGCCCCAATCCCTCCCCAGCCCAGGTCAAAGGTCTTCCCGCTCTATTTTTTTTCAAGGACAGAGTCAAGTTCTTTACAGTTAGCGATTCAGATCACCTCCCCAAGCCTGCCTAACCTAATTGTGTGCGAGCAATCAATCGTGACAAGTCGACTGATCCATAATGAAAGCACCTGAAGATAGAAGCCGTTTGTCAACCGGTAGACTCATCCTCAATGACGTTTAGGCTCCCCAGTTTAGTCGGTTGTCCGCCACCTTTCTTTCCCATGCCCGGGATGGCCTTATGGGTAGTAGTCTCCCACAGAGATGGCTTTGTGGTCAACTACTATTCTGCTTGTTAGAAGGTTCATTCGGAAGTCATAGTAGTCTTTTCATGGAAATGATTGGGAGCGAAAATGGACCTTGGGTTAACAACAACGACAAAACTGCCTTTTGTCTGTTGGCATGGAATGTATAGGTAAGGATTATTTTATGAATGAAAAGCCCGTTCCGCACTCTTTATCCCCATGAACCGCTTTTTAGTATTCGTGTACGCCTTCTTTCTTCATTCAATCCACGACCTACCTCAATACACCTGTGTCATAACGGCTAATATTTTGAGTGAGGGAATGTGATGCCCGAGAACTTAACCATACATTTATTTACTGTTGCATCTACTATTTGCGCATTTTTACTATGCATTGCTTGTTGCTTATGTGGTTACTATTCATCACATTTTTCAACCACTTAATTACTTCGAATTAGCATTTTTCTTAAATCATATTAATTGTTTTAGGAATGAAAAAATGTGCATTTGAGCTAAAAGCAATAGGACCATCCGTTTAGAAAATGATTTGTTGAAACTAATGAATAATGTTACGTAACTAAACTAGGTGTTGCAATTAGCTAACATTAATTGCGCAATTAGGACTTGTTTCTAGCTAGCTAAACTCCTTTTAATAGTCAATAGGTGCACCCAAACATAACCCCAACTTAATATATACTCACATAACACTTTATAACTCATAAAAACACACACAAAAAAGAGTACAAAAGCTGGAATCACTGCAGCAAATCCGAACAGCTTTGTGCAGCCAAGGATGAGAGTTTTAACTCATCAAACCTCCATTCCAAGCCAAGCCAAGCTAGGTTCAAGTAGTTTAGGGTGTCTACTAACCTTTGTCGAGCTCCTACGCGCTTTAGGTGAGGGATTTCATGCTTGTTTGTGCATTTTAACAATGTTGTTCATTTCTTGAATTCTTAGATTTGCTATCAAATGCCTATGCAATGCTCAAATATGCTTATGTATGTTGTATATAGGTAGTAGAGACCTAATTTATGCTATTGTTTCATAGTTTAAACTGTTGAAATCGCTTGTTGATCGTAGGGCATGAATAATGATTGGAAAACTAGGGTTTTCTGAAATCGGACCTTATAGGTTAAATTAATGGTTCTAATAGATGCTTTAGGTACTATAGGGTTTAATTACTCATAACCTAGCAAAAAAATGAAATAGCCGACTTTTAAAACGGGGTTTTGGGGTTATCGTAAATTTGGGTTAAAATGCCTTCACTTTTGGTATTCCTAGGCTAAATAGGCTCTAAATATGCTTTGCTAGCTTCCGTTTGAGTCTCGGTTGAGGTACGTGTAGTACAAAGTCAAAAGAGAAAAATTAGAGCTTTTGTGTTAAACGTAGGTATTTGGGTAACTTCAAGGGTCCGAAGGGTGCTTTATGGGATTAATTAAAAGTATGGAATAGCCCGCTCGCTTAACTAGAACATTAACTTGTGTCTGGAAGAAAGATGGCTTACGTTACAAAGGGGGAAAAGTAGGAAATTTGTTATTTTGCACTTCTATGACCTTGTAAATGTTTCTTAGGTGTTTAAATGCACTTTTAAGTTAATTGTGAGCTTTTGGTAATCTTTTGTGAAAAATATATAATTTACCCTTTGTGTTCATTTGGTTAATTTCGTGATATGCTTGTATATTGCTTATATTGTTTATGTATTACTTGTTAAGGATTGAGTAAATATGCTTATATCTTGTATAATGTTTATATTACTTGTATATTATGTTCTATGGGTGAAGATATACTTAAGACTTGTAACTAGGCTGCTAGAATGATTGCTTGGATGGTATGTTTAGCCAGAGTATATAAAGGTGGCTGTTGCTAAAGATAGAATTCTAATGGATATTGTATGCCAAATAAGTGAAGTTATAAGTTAGCTAACCTAGCTGAATAATTAATGAATGTTGTAGTTAAAGAGTAATTGAAGTAATGTTTGCTCATAGGTTCAAGGTGACTGAAAATGATGTGATTCAAACTTACATCTTGGAGCTCAGTAGAGGTGAATGAGACTTCATCCTTATGTGCATAATTTTTTATTTACTTGTACTTATATTATATGCACTTATTGTCTATATATTGTGTGTGAGAGCAACCTAGTTTGTTGTCCCTCAATCATGTGTTTATTGATTTATTCTATTGTTATCATTTTGAGTGCACTGCATCGTGGTTGCACAACCATTTGGGCACGGTAGTGTCGTGGAAACCGTGCGGCATCGGGCTTGCCGGTCTACCTCGGCTACCATGGTTGCCCAGTCCCTTTCTCGCTTGGGATGCCACCCAGGGAGAGTTGGGTCGTAAGATTTCGGGGTACATCCGGAGTACACCCATTTTGGAGTTATAAGGGGATGCCGGCTTATCGATAACAGTGTCATTATTACATTAGGATTTCAGTTTGTGGCTCGTGATTCGTGATTGAAGAACAAGTGAATCGTATCCTTTTTAATGTGTGGTAACTTGTTGTTTTGATTAATCCTTAGTTATTTTAAATGCCTATTGAGTTATCTGCTGCATTGCATGTCCCCGGTAGACCTTATCACTCACTGAGCAATTGGGATTGCTCATACCTCACTAAACATGTTTCAAGTGACACAGTTGGAGGAGTTGCCTTGGTTGCTGTGTACTATTGCTTGAGATTGGAGTATTTTCCTACTAAATTGTGGAAGATTTTATTTGTATTATGTCTTGTTCTATTTTGTGCCTATAGGTTTGTATATACTTGGAGTTGTTGAAGAACTGTAATAGCTAGGTTAATGTATCGCTTGAATGGTAGTAGATTGTAATAGTCTATCCTTACTTTCTGTTATACTGCTTGCTTGGGTGTTAATGAAAGTTAATAGTCGTTTGGCTTTAGTTTATAAGAAGGTCTAATGATTAAAATAGAGTGGTATGATAAGCGGATTAAAAAGATAAGGTTTCGATGATTGTTAAATGCATGCTTGTATGTGTTTTCTGTCTTACTCAAGGCTCAGTCGGCCTTGAATGTGGGAATGTTGGGGAGATGAAGTTAGTGAATGTTGTGGATGTTAGATTTTGTGTGGTTTGTGGCCTCGTTGTCTGTTTACCGGTTTTGATTTATCCTAAAAATAGGGGAGACTCCGTCTGTTTTTCTTAAAATTTTATGACTGGGTTGGAATTGGGTTGAGAATAACATGGTTATTAGAGCCTCCGGTCTCATGAGGGATCGGGGCGTTACAGGGAAGCCGAAGCATTGGTCAAGAGAGAGAAAGAAGAAGAAGTATAGATCGAGAAAGTCACATTAGCTACACCAGACAAGACACACCTTTTTTTCTTAACCTATTTTTTGACTGACCCGATCGGTCACCCCTCAACCCCCTATCACTTAAAGGCAGAGCTAACCCTTAATTCAACTGTTCTCTAAAAGGCCTGCCCATTCTATTAGTCAAGCTTGGAGAACATAGTACTAGGACTTACTAGATAAAATTATGTGATTGGTGAAGGGCTTAAAAAAGCCTTAGGTAGCTGCTATCTATCGGATCTTTTCTAAGAAGTTAGGTAGGTGGTTGAGTCGAACCGAAGAAGGAGACTACGTCATCGGTCGTGCTGGGATTGATTTCTTACTTTGAATGAGGGTAAAACAGCCGTCAACCCTACTGGAAGTGCTTTCGTCATCCAATCTCTTGGTCTTTCATTCGCTATTCGAATTCTGGACCAGTAGAAATGTACGGAAGGTGGTCTTGTCATTTCCTTTCCAACTAGTAGCTAGTAACTTCGTCGTTGATCTCTCCTTTTCCCGGTCGGCTGTGACTCTATGTCCAGGCAACGATTATCGATTCCTAACGAACCCATAGATTCTTCTACCATTCAACCAGATCTTCATCATTGTATTCAAATTTGATTTTCTACCCCGGTCGAGCATCTTCAAACCTTCATCGATCGGAACAAAACTACCAGAAGAAACTTTTAGGGAGCAGTGCTATACATAATACTAAGGGTCCCAGGCTCTGCCCGAATGATACGACTAGCAACTTCAAGTACCCAAGCTATGTGATCAAGAACTCTTCTCCGTCAGGTGAATTCCTTAGGGCGCCCTAAGTAGCCAAAGGGTACAGAAGTTGAAGAATAAGGGTAATCGACACATGCGACTTTACCACCAAAAGGAAATAGAGGACCGATTGATACCAATGGCAAGATACACATCTTTTTAGACTTCGAGGGGTGATGTGATAATGATAATAGTATCAGATCAGAAGATTGGAATGAAATACCATAATAGATTAAGGATAAAGTGCAAACTTTTTTTTATATGTTTTTCATAAGTAAGCACCTTCTGTCACGCCTCGACCCAACCCCATGCTAAAGGTTAAGTCTGGACCCAACAAACGGACATAGTCTCCCTTGCACTGTGGACATTTTGAAAACTTGTAATGTCACGCCCCAACCCGGCCTATAAAGGTTAGACTAGGGTGTGATCTAAACTTTCAAGTCATATCACGTACATAACCGTTTATGAAAGTTTAACACTTAACATTTTGGTCTAAACACCACATTTCTCCGGAAAACCGGCAGCATAACGGCTATAATTAGGCTCTTTGGTTTGACCTAATTCTCTAAACGCCTCAAAATTTCCAATCTCGATTCCATTTCCAACTAAGATTACTATTTACCATCAATTGAAACGCCTACCAATTATCTCGAAGTCTCGTTTGATTAATAACCTAGCGTGATACTATGTCTCGTTTGTTTGTTAATCCTTGTTACAAACGTACTTGTTGATCTTAGCTTATCAATGAGTATCAGCTTAAGATTGGATGGGTTCATTTTACTTAATCCTTACCTGATACTTCATAATCCTATGATAGATACTAGCCAATAACAATAGCAAAACGACCATAGTAGTGTCTATCTAGTTATTATCAGTACAAACCAAAATTAGACCCTAAATTATAACGGGGGTCTTTTACATTACAATAGCAAGCATCATAAGAAATGAAATAGTCTTCAGGCAACATATTGTTCACAAAATGGCCATAGTCACGTAAGGCACGTAGGGCAAGCAATCATTCTAAGGAATCATCGTTAGGCACGTCGTCCTCGGGTACCTGTTCTTGGTCTTCTTCACCTGAGATGATAAAAGAGGGTGAGTCCTTATGAACTCAGCGACGGGTAACGAGAATTAAGTTTTGAAACTCGTTTTCCGGTTCAACTTATAAAAACTCTTTTGCTAGCATGTCATATATCGCAAATAAGTACATAATGAAATATAATAGTAAAAGAACGCAATTACCCGTCTTTCCTCCCCGAGGTTCTCTAGGAACCAAGCGAGAGTACTTATACACATAGTAAAAGGATACGGTGAGCTTTTGCTCTCAGTTCAATTCCAGTATCAGTTGTTGCGGCCGGCTTCAATTCATCCCCTTATCACGCCAAATGGGTGTACTCCGGATGTACCCCGAAATCCTACAACCCAACTCTCCGAGGAAGTCTAGCCCCCAAGCGAGAGAGGGAATTGGACAATGGTAGTCACGGTTGCATCGGCAAGCCCGATGCCGCCCAGTGTGCTTGAACGCTACCACGCCAGAATGAAAGGTTGCAACCTTGTATGCAATGCACATTTATGACATTTAATATATCACATTGGGAGGACAACAAAGTAGATTGCCTCCGAGCAGTCATAAGATTGCACATTGACAGTTAAACACACGAGGCACGATATGACAAGTAAATTCACTTGAAAAGCACATGGAGTTATATGAACATTAAATGGGCAGCCATGTAACGCACGTAAATCAAGTCATATAACTCATTTCAAAGTTCATGTAATCAAATAATAAGATTATTCATCATGCAACGGCATCCACGTGGGACCGGGCGCAGAAAAGCCTACTTATCAACATGTAATCATCAAAATCATATTTAGGGCTACAAAGGCAACTATGGGCAGCCTACTAAACACATAATCAAACGCAATATCCATAGGATCAACACTCAGCGAGTTGACCTAGTTACTAGGGTTTCAATTCGAGTTTACCCGTGCGATTAAGCCCCAAGTCATCTCGTAATTAAGCTCAAGCCATACATTGATTAAATTAAACACCCTCAAGCATTCAAAACAGTCCACACAACATCCAAATGCAACAATCCCAAGCATTTAATACAACAAGGGAAGCTACATTAATTTTTCTAAGCATATCAGTAGGTGAAACCCTCACTGCAATGGACTATTTTCTCACAATTATTAAGACAATCAAACAATCTTCAATTCCAGTGAACAAGATATCAAATTAAATCTTAAGGAGTGAACTAAATTCAGAAATAAACCTTGCATCATTTGGAGTTCGGGTTCAAAAGTTATAGCCAAAACAGTGAGACTACAAACAACTGTCCAGATTTGCACACATTTCAATACTTGTCGTTTTTTAGGGCCTTCGGGTCAGATTTAGCCTTAGTCCATTTCTGACAAAAATGTCCAGAACTGAAAAGTATAGCCTTGCCCAAAATTTCATGCATTTTGGGTATCATTTACTAAGTCAAAACTGGTTCGTTCTACAAGATCAGTGAATCTGCCAAAACCTGCTTTATTTTTCCAGACTTTCCAGATTTGGACACATTTTGATAATTAGCCATTTTGAGGATCTTAGAGTCAAAATTAGCTTTGACCTATTTCTTCTAAAAATGTTCAGAACTGGCAAAACTAGTTATGTACCATTGTTCACGTGTTTTCAACATCATTTACCTTGCCAAAATCACCTCGTATCAACAAGACAGAAGGCTGTCACATACACGATTTCATCTATCATCACATTCTAGCCAAGAATCTTACCATGCATGTTTATAAAAGTTCATGAACACACACATATCTCAAGTACAGAAGTAAAGATAGACATTTAAGGGCATGCATGTGGTTTTTGAAAGATTTTCAAGAAGTTTTAGCCATCACCTTAGCAAAACAACAAGAAGATGCACAAGACTCTTGATGGTTGCACAAGATTGACTCTTTTCCTTGCTTAGCCGAGACACCACTCGATTCTCTCTAATTTCCTGGCTTAGTAACCATGTTCTTAGTAGGTGCATGTGGTTAGAACAAGAAGAAAAGAAATGGAAGCTAACAAACTCACCTAAACCGAAATGGAGGTTCAAAAAGATTGCATGTGTGTTTCTTGCAACCTAGCTTGCTTAGTCGAGCTCCCTAGCTTCTTGCATGCCTTGATGAACCATGGAGTGATGAAGATAAGCTATGGAGTGTAGAAACTCAGCTAAGGCCGAGAAAGAGAGAGAGAAGAATGAGAGGGAGAGAGAAGAATGTGAGGAAATGAGAGAAAATGAAGAAAAAAATAAAAGTTTTGCAAAGTTTGAAGCATATGTCAGCCTTGAGCTTGTAAATTTCTGATTTGTCTCTCCAAGAAGCACAATTTGAATCATCCTAGCATGGGCATATGCATGTGTCGAGATTTTGGGTGCATTGGGTAGGGTTTTGGGTTAAATTTTTTATGCATTGTGTCATTAAATTGTCATAGAATGTTTGAGGAATAAATTTTGAAATTGGATTGCATGCTCAAAGCTCCTAGTGGTCGGCCAAAGATGGGTTCAAATATGAATTTTTTGTCTTGTTCAAGGCTTATTTTATTATGTGTTTGGGATATGTAAAGAATAAAAATAAAGAATAAAGAATGTCTAGCTTTTGGTGCAATTTCATCTTCTAGTGATTGACTTAGCAATTTAATATTAGTTGGTGGAGTTTGTGGGATTAATTGATGATCTAGTGCTTCGTGTAAGATGTTTTCTTGATTAATGTGTGGGCACGTTTTCCTAGGTTTAGGGCACGCACTACGAGACAAGGCACGAACTATGAGATGAATGCACGTTTCCTAAGTAAATGCATGAAACCCTAAATGAATGTCCGAACTTCGATGAAAAGCACACAAAACGAAACACAATTCTTAAACCTATGTCAATGCATGCAAATCTAGGTCAGGGCCCATGAAATGAGGTATCATACACAAATCGAGGTCGGGCCTCACATCCTCCCCTCCTTAAAAGAATTTTGTCCCGAAATTCAATATTACCTTTGAAATAAAGTTGGATACTGTTGCTCCATCTAGTCTCGCCTTTCCCACATTACTTCTTCAACTCCATGATGATCCCACAACACTTTCACCATCGGTATAGATTTGTTGCGCAACTCCTGATCTTGCCGGTCTAGGATCCGAATGGGCTTCTCCTCATAAGACAAGTTATCCTGAAACTACAACGGCTCTGGCTCCAAGATATGCGATGGATCAGGATGATACTTCCGTAGCATTGAAACTTGAAAGACGTCGTGAATATTGGAGAGGTTTTGGGGTAGTGCCAGGCGATACGCCAATTTGCCAACCTTCTCAATTATCTCAAATGGTCCTACAAACCTTGGGCTCAACTTCCACCCTTGCCGTGTTTAATCAATCCCCTCCGAGGTGATATCTTCAAGAATACCTTGTCGCCGACCTCAAACTCTAGGCTCCGTCTCTGTCGGTCTGCATAACTTTTCTGCCTGCTTTGGGCGGTAAGCATCCATTTCCGGACGAGGTCGATATTATCAACAGTCTTCAAAAGTTCAGGTAGAAGGGTCGGGTCAAAAGTCTTCGTCTCACCTACTTCATCCCAGTAAATTGGGGATGGACACTTACGTCCATACAATGCCTCAAATGGGGCCATCCCGATAGTGGCCTGATAACTATTATTATAAGCGAACTCCACTAGAGACAGGTATCTCTCCCAACCTTTCCCGAAGTCTAAAACACACGCCCTCAGCATATCCTCCAAAATCTGAATAGTTCTCTCAGATTGTCCATCAGTATGAGGGTGATAAGCCGTGCTGAAACTCAACTTCGTTCCCAAAGCTTCTTGCAATCTCTTCCAGAATCGGGAAGTAAAATGAGGATCCCTATCCAATACAATACTCACAGGCATCCCGTGCAATCTTACAATCTCTGCCACATACATATCTCCCAATTTCTCAGGACTATCCTCCTTGTTCATCGGTAAGAAATGCGCTGACTTAGTCAATCTATCCACTATGACCCAAACGGTGTCACGACCCTTTTGTGCCCTGGGCAGGTCCATAATTAAGTCCATAGTTATATGTTCCCATTTCTATTGAGGAATCTCCAACGGCTGAAGTAAACTTGCTGGTCGTTGATGTTCCTCTTTGACTCTCTGGCAAGTCAAACACCGTGCAACAAACTCCGCGATCTCTCTCTTCATGTTATTCCACCAATAGTGTTGCTTCAAATCCCGATACATCTTTGTTCCACCAGGTTGAATAGTGTATCTTGAATTATGAGCTTCTTCAAGAATCTTCTTTTTCAGCTCTAGCTCATTAGGAACACAAATCCGATTCCTGAACCTTCAAATACCATCATCATGAAACTTGAAATCTGTGTTGCTTTCTTTTTTCTTCTGAAACTATTGGTCCTTTTGTTGAGCCTCTCGTAATTCAGATAACAAGGTCAATTGAACTTGTGTAGTGGCAAAAAGTAACCCTTTTCGAGTCAGTTGTGGTTTCCACCAAAAGGCTTCCTCCAACAACTCCTGCACCTTGACTTCTAGTTTTTCCATGCTCGCTTTCCTACTTAAGGCATCTGCAACTACATTTGCTTTACCACGCACATAATTGATTGTGCAGTTATAATCATCCAAAAGCTCCATCCACCGTCTTTGCCTCATGTTCAACTCTTTTTGTGAGAACAAGTATTTCAAGCTCTTGTGATCAGTAAACACCGTGAACTTGTTACCCCACAGATAGTGACTCCATTTCTTGAGTGCAAACACAATAGCCACTAACTCCAAATCATGCGTCAGGTAGTTCAATTCATACGGCTTCGGTTTCCTAGAAGCATACGCAATCACTCTACCATTTTGCATCAACACACATCCCAGTCCTTTCTTCAAAGCATCGCTATAAATTAGAAAACCTTGACTCCTTTCAGGCAATGCAAGAACAGGTACGGTAGTCAATTTTTTCTTCAATTCTTGAAAGCTATTCTAACACTTGTCATCCCACATGAACTTTGTTTTCTTTTGAGTGAGCTTTGTAAGCGGTCCTGCAATCTTAGAGAAATCCTTCACGAACCTCCGATAATAGCCGGCTAGACCAAGAAAACTCCGAACCTCCGTAACGTTTTCCGGCTTCTTCCAAGACATCACCGCTTCTATCTTTGCTGGATCCACTGCTATTCCCTCTTGGGATATGATATGCCCCAAAAATGCAATCTGCTGCAACCAAAATTCGCACTTGCTAAACTTTGCATACAATTGATGCTCTCAAAGTTTCTGCAATACCAATCGCAGATGTTGTTCATGCTCAGCCTCGAATTTTGAGTATACCAAAATATCATCAATGAAGATCACCACAAATTGGTCCAAGTAGGGTTGAAACACCCTGTGCATCAAATCCATAAAAGCTGTAGGGGCATTGGTTAGTCCAAATGGCATTACCACATATTCAAAATTCCCATATCTTGTCCTGAGAGCCGTTTTAGGCACATCCTCCTTTTTGATCTGCAACTGATAGTACCCTTGCCTCAAGTCGAGCTTCAAATACACTTTGGCTCCTTGAAGTTGATCAAATAACTCATCGATCAGTGGAAGTGGGTATTTATTCTTGACAGTCACTTGGTTCAATCCTTGGTAATCGATGCATAGCCTTAACGTTCCGTCTTTCTTCTTTACAAATAGGACTGGCGTACCACATGTAATACCCGAGTCCGACCATGCATTTACAAGTATTTATTTATATTTATTTCTTTTGTTATTTTTGAAAAATGTGCCTTTGTGATTATTTGTCTGCATTTAATTTATAGTTAATTGTCTACTATTTAAAAATCAATTGGTATTACGATTAATAGTAACGTATTATTAGGTATTCTTATAACATTAATTAACATAAAGCTTATGGTCATTACAGGGATGTAAAGCCCTATATCGTGACTAAGTAAAACTTTTCAGCTGCTTACAAGAGTATGGGTGGTTTCCTTTAACTTTTCGGGTCATTTTGACTATTTTTCCAAATTTAGGGATTTTTTATCCGGAAAAGGGGTTTCACTTCGGGACCAATTATAAGAAAATCAAGACCTCGTCGTGAAAAACGGGTATATGCCATTGGGTTTCTTTTAACTTGTACTACTTAATAGCGAAATTTGACAAAATTGCATCCTGGCCTGAAAATACGAAAATCAGGACACCTGCACACAAAACAGGCAAAAAACAAAACGTTAGTGTCACTCTCGGGGAGTGACACGTGTCTCAGGACACGTGTCACACATGCGTGGATGTGCCACGCATGCGTGACACGTGGCGGGACATGTGTCACACATGCGTGGACATGCCACGCATGTGAGACACGTGGAGGGACACGTGTCCCGCATGGATTGGTTTTGAAAACCTATATAAATGGGTCACCTGACCCCCTGAAATCAAACAGGCAAACACTTTTCTCTGGCCCGATTTTACTAAATTATATCGATTCAGTTTAGTTAACGTTCCAAAAGTTTCAAAACAAGTCTGAATCTTTTCCAATTTTCGGCATTTTGAGGTGAGGAGATTTTATTAAAAACAGCATCTTATATGTTTATATGATTATTATATGTCTATAACATGATTTGTTATTTTAATATTCTAGCTTGAGATAAATATCATGCTTATTAATATTCTTTATTTATTTGAATTAGAGTTGACTTTTTTAGCATAAGATAAGCATAGATGTTGCCCAAATATTTACATAAATGTTATACATGTTATTTGCATGTCGTCATAATGCCCTATTTATACTTGAAAATTGCTTTATTATAGCTGTTATTCTATTGCCAATAAAATATTTATTACTTGTCCGGGACAAACACTTTAGTTGATCCCAATACGATTTGTTGTGTGTTCTATGACTACTTGTGCATGCTTGTGTGTACATGGGGGTTGCAACCTCAGGCATGGTAGCATTTGGACAACGGGCGGCGTAGGGCTTGCCAGTGCTCCCGTGACTATCGTGGTCCTATTCCCTCTTCTCGCTTGGGACCCCTACCGCCCTTGGAGAGTTTCTCTCGCTTAGGACCAGGTCCGCCATCGGAGATACTAGGTCGTAGATTTTGTATACAATCCGGAGTATCCTTTTGGGAGAGATAAGAAGTTGTGATCTTGATTGGGGGCTGGCCACCTCTGGTGATATCAAAACATATCCTTTTACTATGTGTTTAAGTACTTTCGCTTGGGACCACTACTGCCCTTGGAGATCTTGTTCTCGCTTGGGACTAGTACTGCCCTCGGAGAGGAAAGACTTTTTATCTTTATGACACTACTGTTATTAATACATGAATCAAATGTGATTGAAATCTCTACTGGTTATTACATGTCAAAGTATTTTAGCATTTACCATATGTGAATCATTTATCGTATGTGAATGGCATCATGATTTGCAAAAGAGACCAACCAGAAATGTTTTCAAAACTTTTCTATTTCATCCTCACTGAGCTTCCCCAGAGCTCACTATTTTTTTTCTCCCCCCTAGTGCAGGTGCAGCTTAGCTTGAATTGGAAATTGACTTTGAATGTTTACATGCTCGAAGCTTTTTGATGCCATAGTTGCATCCAAGTTGTAAAAGTTAGAGTTTGTTGTATTAATTTCGGGAAGAAGGTAGCTGTGTTGAAACCTCAGTTTGTATAATAGACGGGTAGTTATCAGATCTCAGATGTTGTAATACCCTTTTGTACTTAAATTATAATATAAAGGCTTGTTATTAAGAAATTCTTTATTTACTGTTCCTTTTAATAGAAAGTTATGAACTCGCAATGACAATAAACGCAGACTTTGACCTAGTCTTGAGAAGGGCCGGGTTGGGGTCGTTACACCCCATGGAGAAGAACTCAGTTGAACAAACCCCTTCTTCAACAATCCTTGCAATTGGTCCTTCAATTCTTGTAGCTCGGCTGGTGCCATACGATAGGGAGCTTGAGATATTGGCTGGGTGCCAGGCATTAATTCTATAATGAACTCGATCTCCCGATTTGGGGGTAAACCGGGCAATTCTTCTGGAAACACATCCGCGTAATCTTTAATCACTGGCATCTCCTCCAACTTAGCTTTGTCCGATGACTTGTTAATGAGGTAAGCTAAGTATCCACTACATCATTTTCTCAAGGACTTCACTGCTTTCGTAGATGAAATGATGGAACTCTCGGTGAAGTCTCTTCGGCCCATGACTTCCAATATTGGTTGACCAGGTATCCGGAATGTTACAATCTTCATCCAGAAATCTAGTTGGGCATGATGCTTTGCCAACTAGTCCATCCCTAAGATGACTTCATAGTCTCGAAAGGGTAATACAATAAGATTGGCTGAGAATTCCATATCTTTAATTTGGATTTTACATGCTTTACAAGCTGAGCTAGTAACAATTTTAGAACCCATCGGAGTACCAACTTCTACTTCATAAGGCAAACATACAACTCTTAGTTTTACACGTTGCACACATAAGGGAGTAATAAATGAATGAGTAGCACCTGGATCAATTAGCACCCTAACAGGTTGACTCAGTATGAAGAATGTACCTTCAACAACAGCGGTCTCCTCTAGAAGCTCCTCACACTGTATAGCATAAGCTCGAGCCTGAACTCTAGGAACTGGAGTCTTGCCTCTACTAGCTGGTTTAACCTGATTTTGTCCTGCTTGCCATTTAGGGCAATCCTTGATCTGATGCTGATCACTGCCACACCGCACACATCGTCTTGACTTCTTTTAGCACTGAGCCTCGGTGTGACCCTTTTTGTAATAGTAAGAACAATTGACAGATTGAGTAGTAGGTGAACTACTTGTGGATCCGCGGGTGGAAGAGGCTGATGGCGCTTTAGTCGGGCCACGATTATTCACTGGTATGTTATGCCTCTGGCCCTGACTACGACTCTGGCTCTGAAATTTATTCTGTTGACCTGAAGGCTGGTATGGTTTCTTGTTCGGCTGACTCGAACCGGCTCTATCAAGTTTCCTCTTCTCAACTCGGGAAGCAGCAGCAAAGAGAGCAGAATAGGTATCGAAGTCATGCGAAGCCAACTGGTCCTGAATCTCTGGCCTCAATCCAGTCGTAAATTTCCACATCTTTGCCTCAGGAGTACTGACCATGTATTGAGCATAGCGGGACAGTCAGTCAAGGCGAGCCTCGTACTAGGCCACCGTCATGTTACCCTGGTTCAGGTGCATGAATTCCTCAATCCGCCTCTGCCTGGAAACTGTAGGTACATATTTTTCCTTGAATGCTTTAATGAAATTACCCCACAAGCGAGATGTATGATCAGTTTCCCACAGTGCCTCCACAGTGTGCCACCAATGCTCAGCATACCCGTGCAACAGAAACACAGCAAACTCCACCTTTTCTTCATCAGTATAGTCAAGTGGCCTGAAAATCCTCTCGATCTCAGACAGCCAAGCCTCTGCTTTCTCATCATCAGCTTCCTCGCGGCATTTGGACGGGCGAAAGTCAAGGAACTCCCTCATTCTGCTATGCCTCCCATGGTTACCATCATTCCTGTTGTTGTTGTTGTTAGCTTCACGTGCATCTTGACGTTCCATCACTCGTGACACGCGATCCATGGCATTCGCCATCATGTTAAACATAGCCATGCCGAGATTAGTTTGATAAGCATCTCCGGTCTCTTGGGGCTCACCGCACCTATTAGTAGTGCGGGTACTAGGGCCAGCCATCTATAGGCATAGATTACGATGCACAAATTATTGAAATACGACAAACAAGAATTCAATGCATAAGATATGCAACATATAATTTCATATAGATACACAATTCTAGAAACAGTTAAGACATGTTAATCACATAAGCACATAGAACATAGAAGGCACACTTAACATTATCACACATTAACACATATAAAAAAGTCAACCTAATAACCTTAGGGCTTACCCACGGTCCGAGAGTTAAACCCGGCTTAAGCAATCTAAGTTCTGATACTATTTTTCTATAAGGTGTCACGCCCTAACCCGGCCTATAAAGGTTAGACTAGGGTGTGATCTAAACATTCAAGTCATATCACGTACTTAACCGTTTATGAAAGTTTAACACTTAACATTTTGGCCTAAACTCCACCTTTCTCCGGAAAACCGGCAGCATAACGGCTATAATTAGGCTCTTTGGTTTGACCTAATTCTCTAAACGCCTCAAAATTTCCAATCTCGATTCCATTTCCAACTAAGATTACTATTTACCATCAATTGAAACGCCTACCAATTATCTCGAAGTCTCGTTTGATTAATAACCTAGCGTGATACTATGTCTCATTTGTTTGTTAATGCTTGTTACAAACGTACTTGTTGATCTTAGCTTATCAATGAGTACCTGCTTAAGATTGGATGGGTTCATTTTACTTAATCCTTACCTGATACTTCATAATCCTATGATAGATACTAGTCAATAACAATAGCAAAATGACCATAGTAGTGTCTATCTAGTTATTATCAGTACAAACCAAAATTAGACCCCAAATTATAACGGGGGTCTTTTACATTACAATAGCAAGCATCATAAGAAATGAAATAGTCTTCAAGCAACATATAGTTCACAAAATGGCCATAGTCACGTAAGGCACGTAGGGCAAGCAATCATTCCAAGGAATCATCGTTAGGCACGTCGTCCTCGGGTACCTGTTCTTGGTCTTCTTCACCTGAGATGATAAAAGAGGGTAAGTCCTTATGAACTCAGCGAGGGGGAACAAGAATTAAGTTTTGAAACTCGTTTTTCGGTTCAACTTATGAAAACTCTTTTGCTAGCATGTCATATATCGCAAATAAGTACATAATGAAATATAATAGTAAAAGAACGTAATTACCCGTCTTTCCTCCCCGAGGTTCTCTAGGAACCAAGCGAGAGTACTTATACACATAGTAAAAGGATACGGTGAGCTTTTGCTCTCAATTCAATTCCAGTATCAGTTGTTGCGGCTGGCTTCAATTCATCCCCTTATCACGCCAAATGGGTGTACTCCGGATGTACCCTGAAATCCTACGACCCAACTCTCCGAGGAAGTCTAGCCCCCAAGTGAGATAGGGAATTGGACAATGGTAGTCACGATTGCATCGGCAAGCCCGATGCCGCCCGGTGTGCGTGAACGCTACCACGCCAGAATGAAAGGTTGCAACCTTATATGCAATGAACATTTATGACATTTAATATATCACATTAGGAGGACAACAAAGTAGGTTGCCTCCGAGCAGTCATAAGATTGCACATTGACAGTTAAACACGCGAGGCACGATATGACAAGTAAATTCACTTGAAAAGCACATGGAGTTATATGAACATTAAATGGGCAGCCATGTAACGCATGTAAATCAAGTCATATAACTCATTTCAAAGTTCACGTAATCAAATAATAAGATTATTCATCATGCAACGACATCCACGTGGGACCGGGCGCAGAAAAGCCTACTTATCAACATGTAATCATCGAAATCATATTTAGGGCTACAAGGGCAACTACGGGCAGCCTACTAAACACATAATCAAACGCAATATCCATCGGATCAACACTTAGCGAGTTTACCTAGTTACTAGAGTTTCAATTCGAGTTTACCCGTGCGATTAAGCCCCGAGTCATCTCGTAATTAAGCTCAAGCCATACATTGATTAAATTAAACACCCTCAAGCATTCAAAACAGTCCACACAACATCCAAATGCCACAATCCCAAGCATTTAATACAACAAGGGAAGCTACATTAATTTTTCTAAGCATATCTATAGGTGAAACCCTCAATGCAATGGACTGTTTTCTCACAATCATTAAGACAATCAAACAATCTCCAATTCCAGTGAACAAGATATCAAATTAAATCTTAAGGAGTAAACTAAATTCAGAAATAAACCTCATATCATTTGGAGTTCGGGTTCAAGAGTTATAGGCAAAACAGTGAGACTACACAAAACTGTCCAGATTTGCACATATTTCAATACTTGTCATTTTTGAGGGCCTTAGGGTCAGATTTAGCCTTAGTCCATTTCTGACAAAAATGTACAGAACTGAAAAATCTAGATGTACACCAAATTTAATGCATTTTAGATATCATTTACTAAGTAAAAACTGGTTCGTTCTACAAAGTCAGTGAATCTGCCAAAACCTGCTTCATTTTTCCAGACTTTCCAGATATGGACACATTTTGATACTTAGCCATTTTTAGGACCTTCGAGTCAAAATTAGCTTTGACCTATTTCTGCCAAAAATGTTCAGAACTAGAAAAACTAGTTACCTACCAATTTTCACGAGTTTTCAACATCATTTACCTAGCCAAAATCACCTCGCACAAACAAGACAGAAGGCTGTCACATACACGATTTCATCTATCATCATATTCTAGCCAAGAATCTTGCCATGCATGTTTGTAAAAGTTCATGAACACACACATATCTCAAGTACAGAAGTAAAGATAGACATTTAAGGGCATGCATGTGGTTTTTGAAAGATTTTCAAGAAGTTTTAGCCCTCACCTTAGCAAAACAACAAGAAGATGCACAAGACTCTTGATGGTTGCACAAGATTGACTCTTTTCCTTGCTTAGCCAAGACACCACTCGATTCTCTCTAATTTCCTAGCTTAGTAACCATGTTCTTAGTAGGTGCATGTGGTTAGAACAAGAAGAAAAGAAATGGAAGCTAACAAACTCACCTAAACCGAAATGGAAGTTCAAAGAGCTTGCATGTGTGTTTCTTGCAACCTAGCTTGCTTAGTAGAGCTCCCTAGCTTCTTGCATGCCCTGATGAACCATGGAGTGATGAAGATAAGCTATGGAGTGTAGAAACTCAGCCAAGGCCGAGAGAGAGAGAGAAGAATGAGAGGGAGAGAGAAGAATGAGAGGAAATGAAGAAAAAAAATAAAAGTTTTGCAAAGTTTGAAGCATATGTCGGCCTTGAGCTTGTAAATTACAGATTTGTGTCTTCAAGAAGCACAATTTGAATCATCCTAGCATGGGCATATGCATGTGTCGTGATTTTGGGTGCATTGGGTAGGGTTTTGGGTTAAATTTTTTATGCATTGTGTTATTAAATTGTCATAGAATGTTTGAGGAATAAATTTTGAAATTGGATTGCATGCTCAAAGCTCCTAGTGGTCGGCCAAAGATGGGTTCAAATCTGAATTTTTTGTCTTGTTCAAGGCTTATTTTATTGTGTGTTTGGGATATGCAAAGAATAAAGAATAAAGAATGTCTAGCTTTTGGCGCAATTTCGTCTTCTAGTGCATTGACTTAGCATTTTAATATTAGTTAGTGGATTTTGTAGGATTAATTGATGATCTAGTACTTCGTGTAAGATGCTTTCTTGATTAACGTGTGGGCACGCTTTTTTAGGTTTAGGGCACGCACTACGAGATAATGCACGAACTATGAGACGAATGCACGTTTCCCAAGTAAATGCATGCAACCCTAAATGAATGCACGTAATTCGATGCAAGGCACACAAAATGAAACACAATTCTTAAACTTAGGTCAAGGCACGCAAAATCTAGGTTAGGCACACGAAACGAGGTATCGCACGCAAATCGATGTCGGGCCTCACATGTAAACGCTCAATAAAGCCACAATATAACAAGACAAGATTTTATAACTAAAGTTCAAAGGTTCAAGGCCATCCGAGCCTTGAGATATATAGCAGATCAGACTCACAAAAGTATGCATCCAACTTAACTTCTTTTACAAAACCGCTTATCATGCCACTCCATGATAGCATTAAAACATTCTTAGAAGTTGAAAACAACATGCATCAGAACATTCACACCCAAGCATGCAAAGCAACTAGAAGTAGAAACATTAGTTATTACATGCCATTGATTTACTACTCCTACTACAGTCATTTGGCTTCCAATTTACATATTACACAAATACATACATGAGCCTTTGGCCCCAAAATAGATCACAACATGGAATAACGCATTCTCCACATAAAAAGTAGAAAACACATCCACCTCAGACGATAATCACACAACTACTAGGTCAAAGGTTCTGCCCGCACTTCTTCCTCTTCCACAATTACCTCAACTAGCTGGGGATCACCCTCAGCGTCTCCTGAAATATGTTAGCGAGGTATGAGCAACCACTGTTGCCCAGTGAGGGATAAAGGCAAAACGGGACGTGCAATGCAACAAATATAACAGTTAACAAGAAAAACAAGTGAAGTACATTTGAAACAGTAAATAACCACACATATCAAAGGATACGATACACTTTACCCCAAAGTCCATGATTCTCTTATCTTTGGCCACGAACCATGATCAATGTGCTGGTAAATTCCCAATCACCTCAATGGGTGTACTCCATATGTACCCCGATAATCCTACGACCCAACATCCCTTGGCAATCTCCGAACCAGGCAAATGAGGGAATAGTGTACGGAGTTTGAATATCCACTGGCAAGCCCTTTGCCGCCCAGCCGATATTCAACACATCTGCCCCTGACACTATGGTTGTGCAACCACTATGCAATGCATGTTAACACTTGACAATAAGATAATCAATGAAGAACAGTAACACTTAGGAGGATCAACAAAAGAGGTTGCCCTCAAGATAGTTCATATGTTAAGCAATAGTACAAAACTAATTAAAAGAGTATAAAGGGAAAAGTTGCACATTTTTCCAATAAACCAATACAAAAACCTCATAAACATCTTATAATTATAATTAAACACTTAATACACACTTACAAGGTTATAGAAGTGAAAGATCATTCATTTCTCAATTATCCCCTTTTTATCCTAAGCCATTTTCCTTCCAAATCAAAGCTAATGTTTTGAATTCATGGGGAAAGCTATACCATTCTTCTAATTAACCCTTAAGGCACCCTTAAAACCCTTAAACACATTCAAATACTCACAATTACCCTAAAAGCCCCAATTTCCCTCTTATGGCTTTGAACTACACATACCTTAACCGGGATCCAAACAAGGGTTAACAAAGCTTCTATAGCACCTAGGTAGCCTAAGAATACCAAATGTGAAGTTCAATTCCACCCGAATTAGCATTAACCCTGAAATCCCTTTTAAAAGGTCGGCTATTTCACGTTTTATACAAGTTTAGAGCAATTCGAGCGCATGGGACTATTGGACTACCTTCATTAACATCTAAGGTATCTATTAGAAGCAATGAATCAATCTAATACTCACATTTACACAAAACCCTAAAAATTCGTCACTAATCACCTCATAAAATCAAAGTAATGATTCCAACCATTTAAAATGCGAAACAATGGCCTAAATGTGTTCTCTAGCACTTATATACAACGTACAATAGCATAGATAAGCATTTCAATAGCATTTGATAGCATTTCTAACAATTCAAGAAAAGTGTAACATTTTTAATATGCAAAAAGAGTCATGAAATCCCTCACCTAAAGCGCGTAGGAACACCTAGAAGGCTTGCTCACACTCTATACTACTTGGTCTAGGATTGGGGAGGCTTGGATTGAAGACTTGGTGAGCAAAATGTCCCTTCCTATGGCTGCAAGAAGCTCTCAGCCCAGCTAAAGTAATTCCTGCTTGTCTTTTTTTTTTGTTTTTTTTTGTTTTGCTATCTTATGAGCTTAGTTGTGTGTTGTGTGAGTTTTTATTAAAGGGGGGTCATGTTGGGTGTTTAAGTAGGTTATTAAAATGAGTATAAATAGCTTAAAAACGAGCCTAAGGTGCAATTAAGTGCTAACTAAATATAACACTAAGTTAAGTTATGTAACACTATTGACTAGTTCACTAACTATTTTCTAAACGGAGGCTCCTAATGTATTTAGCTCAAATGCTCATTCTCCTCACTCCTAAAACAATTAATATGATTTAATAAAAATGCTAATTCAGTAATATTATGCAATTAAAAAATGGAAGGAATAGTAACTAAAGAAGACAAAAATTGAAGCACAGAAGAAATGCTCACATAGTGGATGCAATAGAAATCTAGAAGTACGACAAAATCTCGGGCGTCACACCTTCTCTTAGGAACAGAAGGATAAACAAGGGGCTAATTTCTCACAATTATTCATGTTCAACTTGAAGATCTAGCAAACCAACTTCAACTGAAACTGAGTCACATTCTCCCTTTCTTCCTATTGGAAGCGCATATCCTTCTTGTAATAGTGGATGGATAATCTAAAGTCTCGTAGTCTTTGTTTCTAAAAAGGTTGTGTCCTTTCTACATATATCAAAATTTTAGTCTTTCACCCCTTCTTTATCGAATTAGCTATGATTAATCAAGTATAGTAGGGCTAATCAAAATTTTCACTATGGCGATCGGAAGAGCCACAACCTCAATTCAAGTCGAGCAGCAGCTTTTCTACAGTCAAAGGGAACCCGATATCCCCTTAACTGAGACTTCCTATGCATAGTTGTAGCCTTTCGTCATACCAACAGGGTACTTAGTGCCTCCACTACCTACTAGGCTGTAATCTTCTTGTTTCTAAACTAAATCGAGGGTCTATGCGGCTCTCTTAATAATATGTCCATTCTATTCTATTTGAAGCGTTTCTGCCCTTTCTTGTCTTGAATGAAATAAAATTTAATAACCCTGTGTAGCGGATAGCGTGAACTAATTTAAATAGCATAATTTTACAATGGATCTCATTTATCTTTCATATGTTAAATATTCGTGTAGTGAATTCCCGGCTAGAGATAGTACATTTTGGGTCGATCAAAGAAGATAGCGTATATAGGTACCTGGGATTGAGTAGAGCATAGGTTCAATAACCGGGCTTAGAAAAGAGAATGAGAATCTCGTTCAGCAAGAGGCTGGGTTTTTGGTCTTTCTACGTTTCAAGTGCCACTCATTTGGTTAGTACTCAAAATTGGATTTCTTTCTTGTTGGTTCGAAGTAATGCTCCTATTATTTGGCTGTGACCGACATTTTTTGGTTAAAGTGCTCATGCAGCTTCTACGGGATGCGTTCCCCTCCAAGTTGTTTCAAAGTAGCATCTGTGGATAAACGATGGTTAAGTCGCATCGTTGCGTTCGGGATCGCCCGACACTTGTGAGGCAAAATAATCCTTGAATAATAAGATCGAGCCAATCCTTGTAGAAAGTCTTTTTTTAGTACTTGTTAGCATCCCTTCCCTCTTTCTATGTACCAAGTCTACAAACCTGGCCTAATCTAATAGGCCTTCCATGCCATGAAAACACCGATGCAGCATGGTTTTTAGGATGGCTCTTATTAGAACTTCTTCACTCAATTATCAAGATTAAAATGACTTTCTGCTTTTGCTCGCCGATAGCTGCGCCTTTTCTCTTTCTACATCCCCGAGACTAGTACTATTATGATCGAAGCTATAGGCATCTTACCTCTTTCTTTAGGCGATCTTATTCACCATTAAGTCTGCATACACTGTTACTCATAGCTAGTTGCTCTGTCCTCCTTTGTAGATGTAGATATAGAGGCTCATTTTTCATTCTGTTTGGTCTGTCTATCACCACAAACCAAGTAATCTCACTTCCAAGAAGACGCAGAGCTAAGAGTCAAGATGCGGGTTCATCTAACGAACTAGATTTTGAAAGAGTCGGGTACTTATGTTTACTAAACGAATAGGCTCGGTAGTAGCTTAACTAAGTTCTTTGAATGGAGGACAAGGGACAGATGAAATTACCAATGGTATCGAATTGGCTACTATGATTGCCTTCACATAACTTGAGTAGATGACAGCTAGAAGTCCCTTTAGGTTAATATAACTACTTGATTGCTCATTTACTAAGAACCATAATTACTTGAACATTTAGAACTTTAGATTTGTGTTTGTCGCTAGTTCGATCTCTGGACGTGCACCAGCGTTCCCCTTTCCATTGATAGTCCTCCTAAGCCAATGGGCTTTACCTTAAAATGAAAATAAGGTATCGAGACCTAGTGACATAGATTAAGCAGCTTCTAGATCCCCTATCTTGTCGAAGAATCAAATACTTCGTTCTCATCGATTGGGATTGACTGTCTTCTTTACTTCGACATATGTGGTCAACCCCAGCTTGCTTATCTATAGCTGCCCTATTCCGTGTAACTTAATGAATTTGATCCAATCCAATAAGCTCGTAAGCGCCGGTACAATATAATTCTAATATCCTTTAAAGCGGTTGGAATCCTATATATAGTATTTCTTCATTTCCTGCGTAATCTAATGCTTATTCTTCGTTAATTAGAGGGGTGGTCACTTCACTTGAGTCAACTGGCCCTATGTAGGGTAGAGATAGAGTTCTAATAAATCTTTATGTCAAGGACTGCAGCAGCTCGACCAGAGGGAGAGGCTGGATGGAATTTAGCTCGACTAATAGGTAGAGAAATAGAGTTGGCTGCAAGGCTTGGTCCGATGAATAGAGCCTTTTGGATATCAAGTGTTGATGGTTCCTGCTGATATGCTTTTGAAAACCTAGTTGAGGTATGAAGTAACTCCAATAATAAGGAGATGACGATATCAAAAAAAACCCTAGCATGTATAAGGATTCAAACAAAGGCGCACCTAAGACAATAGTTCCAGTGGGTTAGATCCCTAACCCCAAGGTGTGATGTTGGGTGAGATCGACCGAAGGCACACTTGAGACAATGCGTATGATCTGCTCCCTTTCTTCTCTCTCGATCTGAATCACTGACCTTCTTGCGCTACTCCTTTTCCTTTCAAGGTGATCTTGTTTTGATTGATATGCTTGCCAAGAATGAGGAAGGTTTTCAAACATAGCACAAAATAAATCAAATAGATTATATTCTAGCCATCACTCTATGTTCGTAGAATTGGTGGCTAAGCTGGCCTCGCTTCCTGTCTTCAAGCTAGGGTCGCTGCAAGTGCTTGTGTTCGATGCAAGGGATCGTTTTTGCCCATATTGCTTTGACTGCCATGCTTCTTGTTCTAGCCGAGTTCTCCCTTTGTCTCATGGTGCGTACAAAGTGATGGATCTTGTTATGGATCATGCCCACGAGGAGGTGCTTCCAATCCCCGCCTGCTTGCCTACCTGGACTTCTTCCTGTGGAGTGAACGATTTGTTTCACCCTTGATAGAAGCACTAGTCTCGTACGTCTGCATCTCTGCTTGTTTGCGCTATCAGCTGTACTCGACGCTTGTTACAATTGACTGAATCAGGAACTAGCCTAAATGCTACATTCCTGATAAGTAAGTCAAGTTTTTCCCTTGATAGAAGGACTCAGTGAACGTCTTTCATTTTGAATTTCTTCACCGGGCTTGGACCATGTCTCCTGAACAATCTCAATACATATGGTGCAAGACGATTCCACATCTCGAGGTCGGAATGGGATCGGGTGTTTTCTAGTCTCACCGTAGTGCCTGGTTTGTCTGGATTTCCGATTGATGAACAAGTTGATAAACAATAATGATAATGGAACTATTGGATTTTTTGACTTGCCCTCGGCTATATGTCCTTTGGACCAAAAGCCCACTTAGAAGTGGATTCGAACCACACAAGGATTTTTAGTCCTTTGTTCTAACCAACTAAAGCAAGCTAGCCCCCTTATTGGTTGGGGAAATAGGGAATTTCCATCACGAAGGATTCAATCCAGCCACAGGTTCCCCTACGGCTACCTTGTTATGACTTCACCCCAGTCGAAAACCCCACCGTGGTATGCGCCAATAAGACCACCGAAAGCCTTTGTGGTACTATTGTGACACAGAAGTCATGGGTGATCATTGGTTCGATGCTTCGGGCGAAACCAATTCCGAGGGTGTGACGGGCGATGTGTACAGGTCCTAGGTACATATTCACCGCGGTATGCTAATCAGCAATTACTAGCGATTCCAACTTCATATTCTCGAGTTGCAAAGAACAATCCGAACTGAGGCAATCTTTTCGGATTCGCTCCACCTTATAGCCTTGCTTCCCATTGTAGCACATGAGTGGCCCAGCACTTAAAGGCCATGCGGACATGACGTCATCCCCACCTTCTTCCAGTATATCACTGGCAGTCCTTGGTGAGTGCGGCATGCACCTTTTTGTTTATTTCGAAGCCATTTTGGCAGGGCGTACTAAACCTACTATGTACCACATGTGACGCCCGAGATTTAGCCATGCATTCAATTACTGTTGCATCCCTTGTTTGCGCATTTCTTTCTATGCCTTATTAACTGCCTTCTTGAATTACTATTCACTTCATTTTTTAACTGCCATCTATTAGTTAATTAGCATTTTTATTAAATCATATTAATTGTAAAAGTAGTGGGAAAAATGTGCATTTGAACTAAAGGCGTTAGGAGGGCTCGTTTAGAAAATAATTTTAGTAGTCAAGTGAATAGTGTTACGTAATAACTTTATAGATTTAATTAGTTAGCCAATGTGTCACACCTTAGGCTCGCTTCTAAGCTTTCAACGCGCATTTTAAAAGCCACTTAAACACCCAAGCTTGACCCCACCCAACTAAACACCTTAAATATTAACCAAGGCTCTTAAAACACAAAACAAAAGAAAAAAAAAGGAGTGCAGAGCACTGTAGCTGGGCCGAGAGCAAGGAGAAGAGAAAAAAAAAAGATTTTGCTCATCAACTCTCCAAATCAAGCCACTCCAAGCCTTGAGCAACTAGTGTAAGGTGTTTGCAAGCTTCCTAGGTGCTCCTACGCGCATTGGTGAGGGATTTCACGGCTTGTTTTTGCATTTCTAAATAGTTGTCAATTTCTTGATTTGTTGAAAATGTGATCAAATGCCATTGCAATTGTTATCTATGCTATTATACCATGTATATGAATGCTAGAGAACATATTTGAGCCATCGTTTCGCAATTTAAACGGTTAGAATCGTTAGTTTGATTTTTAGGGTGAATAGTGATGTTTTTCTAGGGTTTTGCGTAATTGCTCGAATTAGCTTGATGTAATGCTTCTAATAGATGCCTTAGGTGCTAGTGAAGGTAACCTAATAGCCCCGTGCACTTGCATTGCCCTTAAATCACCTGAAAATGGAAAATAGCTTACTTTAATTTGGGGCTTTCGGGGTTAATATGAATCCGAGTGGATTCGGGCTTCAATTCTAGTATCCTTAGGCTACCTAGGTGCTATAGATGCCTTGATATCCCTTTTTTGAAGCCCGGACAATGTATGTGTAGTTTAAAGCCATAAGAGGGAATTTGGGGCTTTCGGGGTAATCACGGGCATTTGAATAAGTTAGAGGGTTGAGAGGGTACCTTGAGGGATTGTTAGAAGGTTGGGAGAGTTCCCTTTGATAATGCAATCATTAACTTTGGTTTGGAAGAGAAATAGTTTGTAAATTAAAGGGGTTTAAGCGCAATTCCGGTTGTCTCACATTTCTAAACCCACGGCATGTCTTCTTGAGTGTTTATATGTGATATTAAGTTGATTTGGAGCTTTTGGTATAATTCTATGCTTAGCTTGTATATGTTCCTTTGTAAACTGCTTACTAGCCTTTATAATTGCTTCTATCCTAATTGCATCGAGGTCAACCTACTTTGTTGATCCTCCTATGTGTTAATGCTTATATTATTGCTATTAACTTGCCATTGTTAAGTGCATTGCATAGTGGTTGCGCAACCATAGTGTCAGGGGCGGATGTGTTGAATATTGGCTGGGCGGCAGAGGGCTTGCCGGTGGATATTCAAACTCCGTGCCCCAGTCCCTCATTCGCCTGGTCTGGAGATTGCCAGGATATGTTGGGTCGTAGGATTATCGGGGTACATCCGGAGTACACCCACTGGTGTGTTTGGGGATTTTGCCGGCTTATCGTGATCGTGCTCGTGGTTCGTGGATCGTGAATGAAGACCAGTGAAGATTGGTGTATAGGGCACTATGTGAAATGTATCCTTTTAAATGTGTGGTTATTTAAGTTATCATTGTTTCTTTAATTGTCTAAGTGTTATTGTTGTATAATTGTATTATCTGTTGCATTGCACGCCCCGGAACTATATCCCTCACTGGGCAACAGTGGTTGCTCATACCTCGCTAACATGTTTCAGGTGGCACAGTTGGTGGAGTTGCCTTAGCTGCTGTGTGATATTTGTCTGAGGTGGATGTGCTTTTTGGTTGGTATGTGAAGAATTTGTTGTCCTATGTATAATCTATTTTGGGGCCTTAAAGCTCATGTATGTATTTGAGTAATATGTAAGCTGGAAGTCTGATAATCTAGTAGCAGTGGTAATTCTATGGCTTGTAATAACTTATATTTCTATTTCTAGTTGCTTTGCATGCTTGGGAGTGAATGGCTTAGTGTAGAATATTTTATCTCTAAGTATGTTTTAATGTTATTCTAGAATGGCATGGTTATTAGACTATATTGTAAACAAGTTACTTGCATGCTTGTGTGGTTTTGGAACTGTTGTTTGCTTCAAGGCTCGGATGGCCTTGAATCTTTAAATAATTAGCCACGAAAAGTTTGTTTATCTTGTAGTTACCTTATTTGAGAGTTTACAGGTTTTCAGAATGTCCATAGTACGGGGGAAACTCTGTCCGTTTTTCCCTAAAATTTTGAGACTGGGTTGGAATTGGGTTGAGAATAGCATGGTTATTAGAGCCTCCGGTCTAGTGAGGGATCGGGGCGTTACACCACACCACCGGGCGGTTCACCTGAATGTCGAGTCTTCTTATTAGTAAAGCACGCTAGCTGCAATCAAAAAAGAGCGCTAACTAAAACTCAAAAGGTGTCGGCTACCTTCTTACTGACAACACAGCTACGTGATGGCACTCAATTAGTAGGGCTGGCACATCACTCGGCTCCTCGGCTCACTTTGGTTGCAAAGACTTTCTCCTTAGGCATGTCTCAGCAACACAAAACGAGGGTTTCGCTCGTTATAAGACTTAACCAAACATCTCACGACATGAGCTGATGACTGCCATGCAGCACTTGTATAAAAGTCAGTACCATCCCATTAAGGATAGGTGTTTTTGTTCATATGTCAAAGGTAGGTAAGGTTTTGCGCGTTGTATTGAATTAAACCACATGCTCCACCGCTTGTGCAAGCCCCTATCAATTCCTTTGAGTTTCGGTCTTGCGATCGTACTCCCAAGCGGAGTGTTTCACGCGTTAACTAGGCCCCTGATCCACATAGACCAAGGGCGAATACTCATCATTTACGACATGGACTACCAGGGTAACTAATCTTGTTCGCTCCTCATGCTTTCGCACCCCAGCATCAGTAGGGACCCACAGAGCTGCCTTCGCTTTTGGCGTTCCTTCGTAGATCTACAGATTTTACCCCTACACATGAAATTCCACTCTCCTCTGTCTCACTCAAGTGAATTGGTTTCGAGTGCATTCCGCCAGTTTTTGGAGACTTTCACTTTCAACCTGATTCACCACCTACGTGCCATTTACGCCCAATCATTCTGAAGAATACTTGCCCTTCCCAGTCTTACCGCGGCTGTTGGCACGGAGTTAGCCGGGGCTTCTTCCTTGAGTCCTGTAATGATCGCGCACTCGACGAAAGAGATTTACAAGCGACATTGTCCTTCTTCACTCACGCGATATTGCTAGATCAGGTTTTCACCCGTTGTCCAAGATTTCCCACTGCTGCCCCCTGTGGGAGTCCGGGCCGTGTCTCTGTCCCAATGTGGCTGATCATCCGAAAAGACCAGCTAAGAATCATTGGCTTGGTCAGCCTTTACCTGACCAACTACCTAATACTACGTAGGCTCATCAAACAACATTTTTTTAGCTTTTATCAGGATTTGGCCCGAACTATTCAGTAGATTCCCACACGTTACGCACCCATTCGCCACTTTGTTCTTAACTCTTCTCACTTCCTGGGTGAGACAAGCTACCTTTAGCTAGGAGCCTCTATTCCTTTTGCCCAGCTCCTCGAAAATAACGTTCGACTTGCATGTGTTAAGCATATAGCTAGCATTCCTTCTGACCTAGGATCAAACTCTAATTTTGAGTATAATTGGGCCCTACAGTGGTATAACTTGGTGAACCGGGCTTACTATTTCCCAACCTTCTGTGAACTTTGCTTCTTTTATGATTTTTGCTATTTTTTTGAGTTTAGTGATTGATATCGTTTAGAGTCTCAACTAATCCATTCGTGGAGTGCTAATGGTATAGTAGTTGCGTGGTAGTTGAGACTCCGCCCCTTCTTCTTCAGTAAAATTGAGCCCAACTATTGATTACGCCAAACATAGCTTTAAAGGCTCTTACTAGATAGGGCGGCAGAATAGAAGTCTCACTACTATCTTTTAGTCTTAAGTAGGTAGCGGCGGTAAGGAATGAATGTTCTACTAGACTATCAGCCATTTCATTAGGACAACACTTGCTTAGTCTTTTTCTAGCTTGATTGCGAAGCATAGTTTGGAATGGTCAGCTGAAAGACAGTCTATCTTAATTCAAGCCTATTCCTTTATGGCGGCCCCAGTACTTAACATCAGCTTGACTCTACATATGAAAAGTAAGCCAGCCGTATTAGCTTATCAACTCACCTTAACGCACCCTCACTATATAGGTCCGGACTTATGTATGGCATCACTTGTCTAACAGCTGCCAAAAGCAGAAGCTTCAATGTTGATGAGCTTATTATCTCATTTCTAAAGAGAAAAAATTAGAGAGGTTGACGGGCTTACCTCGGGCAGTCGCTAAACATTGCGCCTTCCCTTCTGCTTACACCATTTCTTTGTGAATACTTCGCTTTGCTTTTTGGCACGTTACTTCCGCTAGCAACCAGCCTCTGATTCTCCTTAAGTCACCGTGTTGAGTAGGGATCGGAATAAAAACTCTATTTTGGGGCTCAATGTTGTTGGACTCTACTCCTCTCCCCGGGCCCGCTCTGCTCTATGCCCAATGCTTCAACTCAATCACTTGGACAAAGGGATTTGGCCTACCAACTGCAGGCTTGGGTGGGGGAACGGTATCCATTGCTTGCTGCCCCATCTCAATAATACGTGTTTATCAACTACATGTGCATGCGTAGGCTCTCTATTTTGGTAGTTTCCCAGATCTCCCGCAATAAGCACAAGTGGTTCCGCCGAACATAGTTGTAATTGGTTTGTTTCGTATGATGATTGCTCGCGAACCCACCTTCACGGTTCGTTCCTTCGGCTCCTTGGTAACTTATGCTCTCAAATCCAATCACCTACTATTCTACGATCGGACTTTCCTTGGTATGAAAAAGACCCTTAAAACCAAATCCCATGAAAGAAATAAGGATAAAAGATAGACCTAAAAAAACTCTACTCCAAAAATATACCATGAAGCCCTTTCCTGTGTTCTTTACCGGATAACCAGATATTGAAAAGAGACGATTCGATTGAGTACTAACCTTCACGGAGTTAGGAATGACAGGTATAAGTAGAAGCTTAACCTCTGACCTGTGTTATCCATTCTAGTCTAGTGTGCCTAGTACTTTTCAAACTGAAGCTAAGTACTGCTTTACGGAATGGAGCAGTTTACATTATAATATCTACAAGCTAACCCTTTTTTATGAAAAAGAAAAAATGGGTAATAACTCCAATCTACAAAATAATGCCCATACTACTTAGGTTGCTACTTATGCCCGTACATACTACCCAGGTAGTTATACCTATAACAACTAACTGCCTCTCACGACAGATACAGCTGATCCAAGTTAGAGCAAGCGACAGATCGAATAGACCATTATTTCAAGTCATAGCCCCTTAACAGTGAGTTGTCGTTGATCTAGTAGTTCTAGTAGCACGATGAGAAATTCCAAGAGCAACAGTCAATTCAAGATAAGAAGATGAAGAAGCAATTTGAGATCTCTTCTATCTATCCCATTTTCATGGCGTAAAAGAAAAGAATATAGCCAGTTTCTCCTTCATAAAAATAGGCCGTTTACAATTCCTCTCCTTATCGGTCGAGCGTCTACCTTCCTCTCCTTATCAGTCGAGTTACTTCATACCTTTATTTGAATTGGTGTTAAGTAATAGCATAAGAAGGATTTTAGAAATCAAACTTGAAGCGGAAGATACAATGCATAGTACAGAGAGGATAGATAAGGGGCAGCAGGGACAGACTAGCCGGAAAGTCATTACATCCTAAGACTAGTCTCTTCCTCTAGTCCCTAAAGTGGTATAAGCTGGTAAACCTCAATAATTATATTAGAGAAGAATTTTCTTTACTCCTATTTTAGTCAAGAGAGGTAGTCCTCCGCCCAATAAAGCTTAGGAAGAGTGTGGATCGAAATGATCCCGCAAAGTCGGTACCCGTAGGGTGTCAATCCGGCTTTAGCTTAAGTAGTGGAAAGGCAGCCGAAGCACCGTAGGGATACTCTCTTTTATCATAACATTGGAAACTCTGAAAGCAGTCTAGAAGTCTATTACGTACCTTGATTAGACTTTGTTTGCCTATCCACTATTAATGGCATCCGTGTTCAACTCTCCGGTGCTATTGAATCAGAAGCAAAGAAGAGAAATGAAAGTAGTTCTTAGAAAGGTAACTGAATGCGTAAGCGCTGTCAAAGTCCTAGCTGTGGCTCTTTGTTGGTGAATGCTTATCCCCTGTTAGCCCTTTCGACTTCTCATCTCAGATGTCCACTTGAGTTCCATCTACCCCGGTACTTGGCTCTTTCCTGGTTTCAGGTTATCAAGAATTGAATCAGAGCAAAGAAGATCCATTAAATCTGCATCCCTTCACTCTGCTTCTATTGAATTAGTTGTTCTCTCTTTTGACATAAAATAGGTTGTTTTGCTAGAATAAGCTGTTACAAAAAGGGCTTGTTAAGTAACTTCTTGCACTAGGAGAAGGACACGACCAAAATCAGACTGATGGCAGAGAATGCGCAAAGTGACAAATGTGAGAATCAACAGTAGTAACAAGGCTTTGAACGAAAGCGAATAGTGACTCACTTAACTGAAGGGAAGCATCACCATTCTTCTTAGTATACCAATACAAGCTACTTGAGAATCAGCTGTGGGACTTTTGTTTGAAGGGCTTCTTTTGCCTTTTAGGTCTTTATCGCGTCCTGCGGGGCTTCTGGGAATATATAGATTATGTAATTAATCAATACTGGTAAGCCTAAGAGAGAAAGGTCTCGAGTTGTTGCTACACCCCTAAGCTAATAAGATCTTTTGTCGATACTTGATCACTAGTTAAATAGAAAAATGAATAGGAAATGAGGATCTATATCTTTAAAGTAAGGGAATCGAAAGATATCATTAAAGCTAAAGATAGTCGACATAAGGAAGATGGGGGAAGGGGAAGAAAGATGAACTAATCGAATTAGCCGAAATGAACCAACTAGTTGAGGCCCCACAACCAAGAGTCACTCATCGAAAGCTTGATTGACTAGGAAGACAAGCAAAAAGAAATCCCAATAAGGAAAGCTCTATTTGTCGAAATAGAAATCGAGAATGGAGGTGACTTCGCTACCTCTAATAAGTTAGCATTCCTTGTTTGCCTGCCTTGGAAACATAGACTTGACCTGCTCATGGGCAAGAGTGAGAGACAAGAACTTCCTCTATATAAAATATCTTCCTATTTTTTCTCACCCTGGGGGTGAAAGAGAAAACTCCCATTCGAGGTGAAGAAGATTCATTGCATTGCCTTCCTTAACTTAGTAAAATTCTTCCTTTCCGAGACTTAGGGTTCATTTATTCCCTTAAGCCAAATCGTTTTCCATCTTTATGTCATCTGCTTTCAATGTCAGCTGGATTGCCTAGTTGATTGTTAGTTCGATTTTCACTAAAACAAAAAGTTGATTATGAGGTCATAGAACACCTGGCTCTTGATGGCCTTGGGTCTAATACTCTTGATATCGAACTCCCATATGAAGAATAAGTTGTTATTGCAGAGAAAGATGAGAACTGGACAATAACATTCAATGGCTCATCCACCACTACTGGGGGAGGTACAGGAGTCGTCTTAACTTCTCCCACAGGACAGACAAATTTCCTTCTCTTACAAGCAAGATAGATTGCATGAGTAACTTGCCTAGCCTGATCAGAATAGCCATCATGGCTGATGAAACAAAAATGAAATAGTTAATATACTACATTACCAGCTCCTCATAGAGCTACTCCTGAAAGGTGGATAGCTACATCTTTCAGGGACAGGAATTCACTTTTGGGTAGCTCCTGGTTCAGTGATGTGCGGGTCTCCGCCCCTTCTATTATTAGGGATACGTATCCGAAGTTTGAATCCACTTCTCAACGGTCGAAGGCATGTTGGCAATCACCATTCCATTCCCCTTAGTCGTAGTTGCTCGTTATATTCTAAGTCATTATATGCCCAAACCTTTAATCCACTCTTTTACCAGCTATTCCATAAGGAAGTTGACTTTGCCAACCTGTTAATCCCTAGATCTTAGAGATTTCCCAATTGATTTTACGGTTGTAAAAACTATCCGCTTTAGGTGGTAACCATATGGACACGGCCTCTTGACCTCTTGTCTTGGGTTGAGAGAGCCTTTGATTACTTTCGGCAAGGAACTTTCTCTCTTAAAGATGGTCTTCCAGGCCAGGCACTTTCCTCATTAAAAAATGAAATCACAAGTCTCATTTCGTGCTTAGGAGGGCATAGCCCCTAGGGCAATCACTCTTTAATAAGGTGCTCCGGGGAATGAGGTGCATTGACCTTGTCAGTTCATAACCATTTCTTGTCCAGGGGGGGCTTGGGCAAAAAGAATCTTTAGGCGTAGGGAAGCCCTTCGCTCATTCGTCGCTACTCTATTATATTCTCAATTGCATTTTTCCTCTGTGTGGCTACAAGCTCAAAGACTTATGCGTCCACAACTAATGAATCTGATGCCACTTATTCAGTTGCAATGCTAGCGAAAGGCTTTAAACGAATCCCTGCCTTAAAGGAATGGGAATAAACTGGCTTTCTTCTCCTAGTGCAATCAGTTCTGGCACAAGACAATCCTGATTCAATTCCGGAAAACCTGACACCAGCAGTTTCTTTTGGGCATGTCGCTGAGACTGAGATGAGTGTCTCACTTCCTTCCTGGGCGTTAATGCACCCAAAAATCCACTTTGGGTACATTTCATTCTGGGTCTCAAGGCCCATAATGTTCCTATGGGTGTCCACCCTTTGAAAAATTCACTTCTTGGGAATTGTACATGTGGGTGAATCGTAGGTTCAAAAAATAGACTAGTTAATGGATACCCGACCCAAGGCTATAAACTCTGGCTAATGGGTCCTTTTATTGTGATAACTAACTTCCCGCCCCCTTTTCATCCACTTTTTCTATATCTCTATCCCATGACATGCTCGAAGTCATGCTTTTGCTTACACCTTACGCAAATATCGTTATCGCTCTCATAGAGGGCTTCGTTCACTCTATACCTTAAGAAGCTCCTATTAGTAGCTTATCCGGCCAATCTTCATTCTTTTCTTTATCACCTCCTCTTTTGTATATGAAAGAAATGAAAAAAGTCGTAGGAAAGGATAGTTACAGTAAAGTAGTTGCTGCTTTGGAGAGTTTTGTGATCATGGTTGGCTCACCTGATCTATCAGCTGAGTAGTAAGCCTCATTGGGATAATTATCAATATCTCTTCTTATCAAAATGTGATTAGGAGGACGCCCTTTTTTTTAAAGAGCCAGCCTGTCTTTCAATATATTGGCAATTACCTTAGTCAATCTCTTATACAGTGTAGTCCCCATAGCAATGGGCCCCAGTCTAGTGAGGTTTTGTTTTTTTAGGAATCATTGCTAGGAAGAAGGATTGAATTGCACCAGGTTTGCTCCTGTTTGACTTCAATTACCATATAGAGGTAGAGATCGTCCTTAATTATGTTCCAGCACTGCCCCTAAATTAATCAACCAAGTAGAAGTTGAATTTCAATTGGAATCCATCTAGTCATCTAGTTTTTTTACTATGAATAGCCCTGCTGTTGTTGATAGATAGCTTACCAGATTGAAGATTTTTTTTTCCCTGAAAACTTTTTAAATATTTGATGAACTGTTGCTATATGCCGTTGGCTTGATAAGATGGATAAGTGTGAGAACAATTTCATAACTTCTGTCCTTGTCTCCTTATGCTGAACCAAAACCCAGCCTGTTGGGCATTTTAAATTGATAAAAGTGTGGATTCCGCATTTCTTAATAGATGCGTGGAAAAAGGAAAAAACCTTTTAACCAAAAATGTCGAGATTGTAGGCACGGCGACTCCCCTACCCTTCTTGACTTAAAGCTGAGCTTCCAATCTTCCTTTTCCATTCACGTGTTTTCTGCTTGTTTTGTATTGACATTTCCTTCGCCTTTTGAATCTTCAGTAGGGCCTTTAGTCATTTGTTGAATTTCTACTGCTACTAGTACTATTAGCAGTAGGTAGGAGCTTTCAAATTCCTTGAAGTTCCATTCCAAGTTTTCTCAATCAATTGTATACATTCTGCATTCAGAAGCCATTATTGTTGATCCATCCTCAAAAGTATAGGGCTTATCCTTGGTTGTCATTAATATAGGTCTATGATCAGCCTTTCCAAGTAGTGGTAGGAATGGATTCAAGTAAGATAGATTCGTTCTCCATGATACCTTCCCGGTCCTTTCCCGAATTCTACTCAATCTTGTCGATTAGACCAGGTAAACACTAAATTCTTTAATTCCAGTTAGATTGTACTAAGCAGTTCTCTGAATGTAGACATGAGACGATCAATAGATCTTCGACCGCCCTTTTATCCTTATCTAGTTAAGGGTAAGTCTGATCTGGTTAGAATCCCCCATGTATAAACATTCCATATCCAAATTGTTAGTTCCTGCCTTTTTAATGCGGGATAATCTTTGTCCATATAGATTGGGGATATCAATCAATGAGCCAGAGTTTTTTGGTATGCCCATTTTTTTCCAATAAGGAGTCGTTAGTTTCATTGTTGGAAGCGAGGCCTTCATTCTCTTCTTCCGAATCAAGCCGATTTTGAGTTTATTAAAGGGGTGTTGGAATAGGGATAAACACTACTGAAAGTGACTCCAGTAGGTATCTTTGGCTTAGTTGGCTGGGCTGCCTAGTGGAATTTCCTGCAATAATAGTCAATCTGATCTTGTTCTACTATCCTTCTCATTTTCTTCCGTTTGCTAAGCCAAATATGTTCCAGGAGAAGTTTCTTCATAAGATAACCGGTTTATCCTAACCGGGCCTTTTTTGTCTGTTGAGTACTTTACAAATAGGGGAGGTAATTTCGATGTATCAGTTAGAATCATAACCATTTTCACCGATCCTCTTCCTTCTCATTTCTTGTTGGAAATGAGTTTTCACTTACTCACTTTCTGATTACAAGTTTCTCAATTCCGGGTGGAGTCACTTACCTTTGTCAATCATTTTTTCTTCATTATTGTAGAACTGTTGACGTGGTAGATCTTCTTGTAAGATTTCACTTTGGTTATTCTGAATTCTATCATTGATAGAGTGGATTTCAACTTCCCGTATCTTTCTTCTTTCTTTCAGTCCTCCCACAGCATTGATAGGTCTGTGTCACCTCCCTAGGTTCGCTTCCTCTCTGTGTCAACGAAACATCTAAATTCCTTATATTCTCTATGGGATTATGTTCTAGTTGTTGAGACTAAACAATCGTTCTTTCTTCCATGGCGAATTCAAGAGTAAAGGCTGATCAGGTTTACTTCTGTCTGATTGGAATTTAGTAGTTGGATAGGTTTGTTTTGTTTAGGACACCATCCCCCGACCATATTCATTACAAGGGTAGCTATTCATAGTCCAAAGCTTGTGTTTGCTATATTATTGAACTTTTTTCTCCAATTGGGAGTTGTAAAATTGATTAGAAGCCTCATGTATGTCGAGTTCTACATGGATACGTGCACAAGATAGGTTTGCCTATGTATCTGTCACTTTCTCCTCCCCTGTTCAATTGTTGAAATGGGCCTTGTCTTTTCTTCCAAAAATCCTAAACCTTCTTTAATCTCTCTGCATACTCGTCCATCGTCCAGGAGGAATAGGATTTGGCCAAAAGTTATAGGGGCGAGGTGGTTGGAGGTGAGCTAAAGTGGAATAACGGGATTGAATGGCCTGGAAAGCTGGTAGGCTTTGGGGTGAGCTGTGGACTACATTAGATATAGGTTGAAATGGCAAGAGCTAAGATAACGATGATTCTTAGGAAGAAGTAGACCCGATGGTGCCGAGAATCGAGGAATGACAATGTACTATTTCCCTTATGGGACTCATGGAGTAGCATATTTCAAAAGAGGAAGACGAGGGGTGAGAAGCCATAAAAATATTCTATGCATTTTGGGCCTTAGTTTCTGCATCATGATTTACCTAATATAAGTATTGTGATTGGCATATAGATTTTGAGAATTTATAGGAGGGGACTTTTGTGGATTTGTGAAGGCGGATATGGGAGAATTGATGTTCGGAGGATTGTAGAGTGATGAAGGAGCTACTTGGGATTCGAGGAATGCCGAACGTATTGTAGACATGTCTTTTGATATGATTTCCGTTGATTGGATTAGTCTTCCCGTCATCTTCTCTAACCTAGTCAAATCAAGTATGACTAATTCCGAGGTTGTCGTGCTGGCTGGAGGTGATAAAAAAATGGAATCAAATATGAAATGCTAACTAGTGTGTGCATTTCCTATCAATTCCCTTGAACTAACCTTTTATGCACGAAGGGCATTCTGAGGCAGAATCGTGTGGATTCACCAAGCACCCATATATTGATTTGTTGGAAACAACTCCTTCGTCTACCACGGCTATTTGTATTGCTAGAATTATGCTTACCGATATGCAAAAGACTAAAGAGGACGTATGGTCGGGCATTCTGGTCTTATGCAAAGCCGTCCTACCATCCCCGCTTGAACTCCATAACAAAAGTCAAGTTATTGCTCATTCCTACATATGCTTGCTATAACAATTCCATTTCCTACTAGACTTGTCTAAGAAAAGATGCACGAGCCGCTCTTTCTCTTATATTCAATTACACTATTTGAAGATAGTGATTTGAATGCCTATCCCCTGCCTATGCGCTTGTCTTTACTACTTGCCCGCCTTGAACTATTGCAACTGCACATACCTTTTTTGACTCTATCCAAAAGATAGCTTCAACTAGCGTTATGACTACACATATATAGCCAATAGAAAGAAGTATTCCCAAGCTGGAGAGGTAGAAGAGGAGATAAATTGAAGTGGATCTCCTATCTATATTCGACAGCTTGAAGAGGGCTGATGGCTGACTGCTAAAGCCAAATTTTCATTAAAAGTGATTTCTTTGCTCAAGAACTAGACTCAAGCGATTGTGCCTACTAGTCAAGACAGGAAGGTGGGACTCTCGCCAGCCTCTTGACCGAAGTGTCAACCCCCTCTCTAATGCGCATATTGAGACTGAGCTTGTTTTCATTTGATCTGAGCAGCGGATCCCCATACTAGGGGCTACTGTTGTTGGACCTCCAGCAGCGGATCATGATGCCGGGGATTTGTTCACAGCGGAAGTGAAACCTCAAACGGATCAAACAACTATGTTTAACACACCAATAATTGATTTTTTTAGCTACCATATTCGATTCCTGTGTTTCTACTGATTTGAGTGCTCTGCAAAATAAGTGGTTTGATCCAAAGTCGGCATGGAATCTAAGGCTATTGAGCTCTTTGTCCGAGGATGATCTCCTAATTGCTAGTATGAATCAAGGGCCAAAGTCTGAACTCATGATTTGACGGAAGCTGTTAGATTGAAAGGTTGATCTCCTGACTCGACTAATAAAGAATGGACGTACTCTGCCCCCAGCAAAGGATTTCGTTAGAAGAAGAAAAATCTCAACTCGATCAAAGAACTGAAACCCAAGATTGATAGGTTTCTTGTTGTGACCAATTTTGTTGCCTTAGCCTGAAAGACGGAGAAGGCACCAAACGATTAGGTATACCACGTCATGAACTTAACTAAAACCTACCTTATGTTTGTTCTTCAACCAACTATCAGTCTAGAAGAAAAAAAAATGTAACGTAGGTATGGAAATCACTTAGTTTCTAAACTATGGAAATATGGTTCTTATCTTGTTTTCTTTCGTTTGGGTTTTTTCTACGTTGTTTTTGCCTAACAACCCGAAACTTCCCCTCGTATGTACGAACAAAAGAGAGAGCAATAAGCAATAAATAAAAAAAAATCCTCGCTATGCAAGCTCAGTAGGGAAATCGCTCTGAGCCGATACCTAGCCCATCTAATCTCACAAAATCGAATTTAATAGAATCCCTATACAAGCATCCAAACTCGCATTAGAATGTACAAAAGACACCCCCAAGAAGGTGAAGGCAGCAGCTTGGGAAGATAGCAAACCATATCATATACGCAATTCGTCTTTATCTTCCTGGTAGCAGTACGAATAGGAGATCCAACATGATTGTATTAAGCCTTAAACAAGCAGGGTTAAGCTAGCTTATTGCCAGAAAGCAAACAGGAGCTCGTACTTAGATTAAAGGATGCTTATCCTAGGCAGGCAGCAGGGGCTTCGGGTCTGAGGTACGCCTTCCTGTATCATTGGTAGGCAAAGGGGTAAGCAAAGATGGCTGTGTTTGTTTGTTATATTAATAAGAAAATACGTAAGTAAGCGCAAATAGTACGAATTCCTTTAAATGGATCCCTCTCTCTTAATGACTCTTTTTAAGGAGTAGGATCTGTTGGTATATGTCAATGCCCACCTATAATAAGTATCGTTAATTATATGGTAGCATAAATTAATGATTCCGACTTAAACGTCGATAAGGTCAAAAGAGATCGCGATAGCTACAAGAAAGAAGTTCAGGAATTTGGAATTACCTAAGATGACGTCAGGATGATGCAATGCTAAAGTTAGCAAATTTGACCAAAGAAAAATTCCTAGAAGTTGACTTGGATGCTAGCCGCCCATGTGGTCAATTGTAGCCACCCATGTGATAAATATGGGTGGCTAATACTTTGAACATGGTTGGTAAAGCCAACTAAGATTGAAATGTTTGATAGGAAAGTCTCCTATGGCGGGCTAGCTGAATTCTATAAATAGGCTTGCATTAGTTCATCATTTTATTCACAACACAACTCCAAACACAATCCTAAGTTAGTCTTTCTTTCTTGTATTCTTCTTGTAAGTCCAGAAGCCATTGAAGCTCTAATCTTGAGAGCGCACGGTGGGACAATTATCTTGTAAGTGTTATATTGAATTGTTATAACGAGTAGTATTGTCTTTCTACTTGATTGTTGTTAAGACATTTCTAGAAAATTTGTTATTCTTACATGGTATTAAGATTTTAAGGGGTTCTTAACAACAATCTTGTCTAGTAAAGCTCAACAACTATGACTACTCAAGGTGCTAGTTCTTCTTCTACCAGTTTTAGTTCCAGTTTAGTACCGACAATTCGTATTCGTCCCCCTACCTTCACAGAAGGTAAACTTGATGGCACAAACTACCTATTGTGGAAGTTTAAAATCACTACGATTCTGGACTCCTACGAACTCCTTGATACAGTGTTAGACACAGATACAGAACCAGTTGCAGTTCGTGCTGAAGATGACACAAAAAAGGTCACACCTTCAGATCCTCAGCTTGTAAAAGAATGGAGGAGATGAAATGCTGGCGCACTTTGTGCAATTGTAACAAGTGTTCAGGATTCCGTCCTTACTCTAATTCAACATACAACCAAGGCATCTAAAGCTTGGAATATACTTGAAAATCAATATGAAACAAAGAATCAAATTCGCATTCAGAACTTGGAGAATCAGTTAGCTGTTGAAAGATTAAGTGAAAATGAAGCAGCTAAGTCATTTATCAGTAGCATGAAAAACCTATGTGATCAAATGCCTGCAGTTGGTATTGCCAAATCAACCGAGGAACTAGCTCGAAGGTGCATTAGAGTGTTGCCTCCAAAATTTGACGGCCTTGTGACAGCACTCAATACACAAGTTCGCATTCCTCCTTTGACGTTTGAAGAATTCACTGCCATGTTGATGGAGGAGGAGATGAGGCTGAGGAGCAGAGAAAATCAACTTGACTCTGCCTTTACAGCCAAGGCGAGGAGTAACCAAGAAGAAAAGAAGAAAGCAAAGAAGAAGACGTTCTCTGGATCGTGCTACTACTGCAATAAGAAAGGTCATGCTGTCAAAGATTGCAGGAAACGAATCCATGACGAGAAGAACGGAACTTTAAAGCCAAATTAGAGAAATAAAGAATCTGCCAATACGGTTGAAACGGAAGTGCATCTGTTTACTATAACAGATGTATCGGAGGAAACGTGTACTAGCGCACATGTACATCAAACAAGTGCATGGGTGTTAGACAGTGGAGCTTCCCGACACATGACCAGCAAGAAGGAGTTATATGACTCCATAAAACCTCTACAAGAACCAATGAATGTTATCGTCGGGAATAATGCTAGGTGTCCCGTTGAGGGCACTAGAACCATCTCTCTCGTGTCTCAAGATGGAGGAAGCAAGAAGCTGTCCAACGTACTCTTTGTACCCCAGATCACCAGAAATTTGCTATCTGTAGCTGCTATTACAGATAATGATCTAGAAGTGCGGTTCAAGAAGACGGAAGCTTTGATTCTTGACAAGGATCAAAATATCGTAAGTAAAGGTATTCGCAAAAATAATCTTTACGAAATCAGCTCTCTTTCTACTGTTGTGGATGCCAAAACAAGTCAACTTTGGCATGAAAGGTTCGGGCATATTTCCTATCCTGTGTTAAAGGAAATGCAAATGAAGAATATGGTGGCCGACTTGCCTTCAATTGAAGAAATTGAAGGACCATGTGAAGCTTGTATGCTGGGCAAGCAACATAGACAGCCATTTCCCAAAGAGAGTCATAACCGATCAAAGGCTCCTCTAGAGTTGGTACATGCTGACCTCTGCGGAAAAATGACTACAACGGCGTTGGGAGGATCTTCCTACTTTATGCTGTTAGTCGACGATTATAGTAGGAAGATGTGGGTGTACTTCCTTCGGGACAAGGCTGATGCTCTTGAAAAATTTAAAGTGTGGCACAAACTTATGACAAATGAGAACATAACTCAGTTGAAGAAACTTCGTACCGATCGTGGGGGGGAATTCTGTTCTACAGAGTTCACCAACTACTGCAACAAACTTGGGATTAAGCGCCAATTGACTGCTCCATACACACCACAACAAAATGGAGTTGTGGAACGAAGAAATCGAACATTGTAGAAATGGCTCGATGCATGTTGAAAGGTGCTGGCCTACCTAACACATTATGGGCTAAAGCAGTCAACGCAGCGGTATACATCCTCAATCGGTGCTCAACCAGGGCACTCAACGATAAGACTCCTAATGAGGCCTATTATGGTATGAAACCTTCTGTGTCTCATTTAAGAAAATTTGGGTGTGAGTGTTTTGTACACATTCCAAAAGAAAATCGAAAGAAATTGGATGACAAGAGCAAGAAAGGCATTTTCTTGGGATATAGTGAAGAGTCTAAAGCGTACAGAATCTATGATGTAGAGGCCAAGAAGGTGATCATAAGCCGAGATGTGGTGTTTAATGAAAGACCACACTCGATGGAGGATAGCGTGTGACGCCCGAGATTTAGTCATGCATTCAATTACTATTGCATCCCTTACTTGCGCATTTCCTTCTGTGCCTTATTACTGTCTTCTTAGGTTACTATTCACTCCATTTTTAAACTGCATTCTATTAGTTAATTAACATTTTTATTAAATCATATTAATTATTAAAGTAGTGAAAAAAAATATGCAATTGAGCTAGAGGCGATAGGAGAGCTCGTTTAGAAAATGATTTTAGTAGTTGAATGAATAGTGTTACGTAACTAACTTAGAAATTTAATTAACTAGCGCATATGTTTCACTTTAGACTCGTTTTAAGCTTACTACGCGCATTATATTTGACCACTTGAACACCCAAACTTGACCCCACCTCAAGGCCTACTTATTAAAACATGAGACAAGCACATTTTAGCACAAAAACACAACAATTTCAGCCTGTGAACAGTGCCCACACCCGACAGCCCTTCCCTTGTGCATTTGGAGATTTTGCTTCATCAAATCATCAATTCAAGCCAAGCCAAGCCTTCAGCAACTAGTGTAGGGTGTTTGCAAGGTTCCTAGGTGCTCCTACGCATATTGGTGAGGGATTTCTCGGCTTATTTTTGCCTTTCTAATTAGTTGCTCTTTTCTTGATGTGTTGAAAATGTGATCAAATATCATTGTATTAGTTATCTATGCTATTACACCATGTATATGAATGCTAGAGAACATATTTGAGCCATCGTTTCGCAGTTTAAACGGTTAGAATCGTTAGTTTGATTTTTAGGGTGAATAGTGACGTTTTTCTAGGGTTTTGCGTAATTGCTCGAATTAGCTTGATTCAATGCTTCTAATAGATGCCTTAGGTGTGACGCCTGGGTTTTAGCCATGCATTTAATTACTGTTGCATCCCTTGTTTGCGCATTTACTTCTATGCCTTATTAACTGACTTTTGTGACTACTATTCATTCCTTTTTTAAACTGCCTTCTATTAGTTAATTAACATTTTTATTAAATCATATTAATTGTAAAAGTAGTGGGAAAAATGTGCATTTGAGCTAACGGCGTTAGGAGAGTTCGTTTAGAAAATGATTTTTGTTGTTGAATGAATAGTATTACGTAATAACATTATAGATTTAATTAGGTAGCTTAAGTTTTATACATTAGCGTGGTTTTGGAGCTAGCAACGCGCATTTTTTTAGATCACTTAAGCACCCATATGACCCCACCTCAACTTAACCCCTTTATAATATCACTTAAGCTCATAAAATGCAAAAGAAAAAAAAAAGCTGAAATCAGGAGCCAAACCTGACAGCCCCTCTTTGCACTTGGGAGAAACTTTTCATCTTCAACTCTTCAATTCAAGCCAAGCCAAGCCTTGAGCAACTAGTGTAGGGTGTTTGCAAGGTTCCTAGGTGCTCCTACGCGTATTGGTGAGGGATTTCACGACTTGTTTTTGCATTTTTAAATAGTTACTCATTTCTTGATTTGTTCAAAATATGATTATATGCCATTGTAATTGTTATCTATGCTAATATACCATCTATATGAATGCTAGAGAACACATTTGAGCCGTTGTTTCGCTTTTTAAACGGTTAGAATCGTTAGTTTGATTTTTAGGGTGAATAGTGACGTTTTTTTCTAGGGTTTTGTGTAATTGCTCGAATTAGCTTGATTTAATGCTTCTAATAGATGCCTTAGGTGTTAGTGAAGATACCCTAATAGCCCCGTGCACTTGCATTGCCCTTAAATTGCCTAAAAATGAAAAATAGCCGAGTTTAATTTGGGGCTTTCGTGGTTAATGCGAATTCGGGTGGATTCGGGCTTCAATTCTAGTATCCTTAGGCTATCTAGGTGCTATAGATGCCTTGATATCCCTTGTTTGAAGCCCGGACAATGTAGGTGTAGTTTAAAGCCAAAGAGGGAAATTGGGGCTTTCGGGGTAAACGCGGACATTTGAATGAGTTTGAGGGTTGAGAGGGTACCTTGGGGGTTAGTTAGAAGGTTGGGAGAGTTTCCTTTGAAAATGAAATCATTAACTTTGGTTTGGAAGAGAAATAGTTCGAAAAACTAAGGGGTTTAGGTGCATTTTAAGTTGTCTCACACTTCTAAACCCATGTCAGGACTTCTTGAGTGTTTATATGTGATTTTAAATTGATTTGGAGCTTTTGGTATGATTCTATGCTTATTTGGTATATGTTCATTTGTAAACTGCTTATTAGCTTCTATATTTGCTTCTATCCTAATTGCAACGAGGTCAACCTACTTTGTTGATCCTCATATGTGTTAATGCTTATATTATTGCTATTAACTTGCCATCGTTAAGTGCATTGCATAGTGGTTGCGCAACCATAGTGTCAGGGGCGGATGTGTTGAATATCGGCTGGGCGGCAGAGGGCTTGCCGGTGGATATTCAAACTCCGTGCCCTATTCCCTCATTCGCCTGGTCCGGAGATTGCCAGGGGATGTTGGGTCGTAGGATTCGGGGTACATCCGGAGTACACCCACTGGAGTGTTTGGGGATTATGCCGGCTTATTGTGATCGTGCTCGTGGTTCGTGGATCGTGATTGAAGACCAGTGAAGATTGGTGTATAGGGGATTGTTGAAATGTATCCTTTTAATTGTGTGGTTATTTAAGTTATCATTGTTTCTTTAATTGTTTAAGTGTTATTGTTCTGTAATTGTATTATCTGTTGCATTGCACGCCCCGGGACTATATCCCTCACTGGGCAACAGTGGTTGCTCATACCTCGATATCTGTTTCAGGAGACGCTGAGGGTGATCCCCAGGTTGTTGATTTAGTTGAGGAAGAAGAAGTTCAGATCGAGCCTTTACCTTAGTTGCTGTGTCTGATAGCTTGAGGTGGTTAATGAATTTGCTGCTATGTGGAAAGTTCAATTAATTGTTTTATGTTCTATTTTTGTGGCCTAAGGGCTATGTATATGTTTGTTGCGCAAGTCGAAGGATAATAGATTGTGGTGTAGAATTGGAAGCCATGTCTTGTAATAACTTTTATTCTTGCCTTATTTCCTTGCATGCTTGGGAGTGGATGGTTAATGTAGAATGCTTTATCCTTTAAGTTGTTTTATTGATTTCCTAGAATGTCATGATTATAAAACTATGCTGACAACAAGTTCTCGCATGCTTGTGTGTTTTGGAGCTATTGTGTACCATAAGGCTCGAATGGCCTTATAGCTTTGTTATTTAATTAAGAAGTGCTTGTATTGTATTGTTGGGACTTTGTTTAAGTGTTTACAGGTTTTTAGAATGTCCTTGATTTTGATTGACCTAAGTGAAATTTGAATAAAGAATGAACATTATAGAATGGAAATAGAAAATCAAGAGTCTAGAATTTCAAGTATGATCTAGTGATTTATGTTTACTTCAAGAATGTGGAATATTTATTTGAACTTCTATGTACTTGACTTTATGTGAATCTAATTGGACTTTTCTTCATGTGTTGCTTGTAAATTGCATATATACCTATATATATACCTGTCATAAAACTTTGCATTCTAGCCATTCGAGATGGGGCCTCGCCGTCGTGCTGATAATCCGAATGTTGGTGGAGAACCCGAGGGGGTTCAGGGGCAAGAAGCTGAGGTGGCCGAAAATGCACCGCAGGTTCAAGAACCGAGCACTGCACAGATCTTGGCCACGATGGCCACAGCTATGAACACTATCGCCCAGTTTGTTACACAACAGGGTCAGCCAGGGGTCGTTGGAGGTAATCAGGCTGCGAGAGCCGGAGGTAGTGGCCCTACCGGAGGGAATCTGTATGATCGGTTTATACATCATGGGGCCTATACTTTCTTTGGGGAGCCGGACGATATGAAAGCTGAGATGTGGCTAAGGAAGTTCGAGAGAGTGGCAGCGATACTGGAGTGCCATGATGACAAGAAGATTACTTATGCTACTTTCCTTCTCGAGGGTGATGCTGGAGATTGGTGGAATACCATCAGTAAGAAATGGGGAGCTGAGGCAGGTCATCATTCGTGGGCCGATTTTGTCCAAGAATTTCGAGACAAGTATATATCGGTAGTTGCCCGCGAGAGGCGACAAACTGAGTTCATAAACTTGAAGCAGGGAAGTATGACGGTAGATCAATACGAGGCTACTTTTACCCGGCTTTCCCGTTATGCACCAGCTTTAATTCAGCCGGAGGACATGAAGATTCAGAGGTTCATCTTGGGTTTGAGGAGAGATATTATGCTGAACTTGTCTTCAAATGATTTTCCCAACTATGCTGCAGTAGTCCGAGCTGCCTCGAGATATGAGAAACGGAAAGCCGATGTGTTAGCCGAGACCAGTCAATCGAGTAAACGGTTTCAGTCTCAGAGTCAAGGGTACCAGGGGCAGGCTGTATCAGTTGGGCAGAGTTCGCAGCCCAGGCAGACTCAGAGTTACACAGGGCCTACTCAGACTCAGGCACGACCAGTCCAGAGTCAAACTCAGAGTCAGTTTCGTCCAGCAGTTTCCCGTTCGCAATAGGGTAGTTCAGCTACCTCTACTTACAGAGCTCCTTTGGGAGGCACTGTTGCAAGACGTCACCAGCAGTGCAGTTTCTGTCAGCGCCAGGGCCACACTGAGGATGTTTGTTAGAAGAAACATAACAAGTGTACAGGTTGCGGCAGTGATCAGCACAGGGTTAAAGACTGTCAGAAATTTAAGAACCCTAGGGGTCAGACATCAGCTCAGAACTCTCAGACTAGGGCACCAGCTGCAGCACCACCACCACGAGGCCAGGCCCGTGTATTTGCTTTGGATGCTGAGGAGCTTCCGGATACTACCGCTGTGGTAAAATGTATTTTTCTTCTTAATGATCAGTCAGTTAAGGTTTTAATTGATTCCGGGGCTTCGCATTCTTTTATTACTCCTACTTGTGCACAAAATGCTAAATTGAAACATGATAAACTGTTGCATGAGATTGTGGTCTATACTCCTATGGGTCCGAAGTTTGTTACTAGGTCTATTTGTAGAGCATGTAGTATAATTATTGAAGGTCGTGTTTTTCCTGCTGATTTGATTATCCTACCCTTCAATGACTTTGAAATTATATTGGGGATGGACTGGTTAAGTAAATATTATGCCCAGCTTGATTGTAGAAAGAAGATTGTGTATCTAGAAATGTCTGACCAGCCTGTACTTAAAATAGTTGGTAGTAGAAAATCTACGGGAACTCCTATTATTTCTTCTATTAGGGCATCTAAATTATTGAGCAAGGGTTGTGAGGCTTATCTTGTATATTTGATTAATCAACCTGGGGATCAATTGAAATTGAATGATGTACCTATCGTGAGGGAGTTTTCGGGGGTCTTTCCTGAGGAATTACCTGGGTTACCGCCTGATAGAGAGATAGAGTTCATGATTAATTTATTGCTGGGGACTTCACCTGTCTCTAGGACTCCGTACAGAATGGCTTCACCTGAGTTGCAGGAATTGAAAGTTCAATTGCAGGGCTTGCTTGAGAAGGGATTCATTCAGCCGAGTTCTTCACCATGGGGTGCGCCAGTTCTCTTCGTTAAAAAGAAAGACGGATCTCTTCGCCTATGCATCGATTACCGGGGTCTTAATCAGGTAACCATCAAAAATAAATATCCTTTGCTTTTAATCGAAGAGTTATTTGATCAGTTGCAAGGCGCCAGGGTATTCTCTAAATTTGATCTGAGGCAGGGCTATTATCAACTGAGGATTAAGAAAGATGATGTTCCAAAAACTGCTTTCAGAACTCGATATGGCCATTATGAGTTTGTTGTCTTGCCGTTTGGTCTTACTAATGCTCCCGCCGCATTCATGGACTTAATGCAGAGGGTATTCCGTCCTTATCTGGACCAATTTGTGGTCATATTCATTGATGATATCCTTGTCTATTCTAAATCTGAGGCGGAACATGAACAGCATCTCAGAATTGTGTTGCAAACTCTTCAGGAGCATCGGTTATTTGCAAAGTTTAGCAAATGTGAATTATGGCTTAAGCAAGTTGCTTTTCTTGGCCATATTATCTCGCAGGATGGTATTTCTGTTGATCCAGCGAAGATTGAAGTTGCGTTATCTTGGAAACAACCTGAAACTGTCACGGAAATTCGTAGCTTCCTTGGTTTAGCTGGGTATTATCGGAGGTTTGTCAAGGATTTCTCTAAGATTGCAAGGCCTTTAACTCAGCTTACTCAGAAGAAAACAGTATTTGACTGGAGTGATAAATGTGAGGCCAACTTCCAGGAATTGAAGAAGAGATTGACTACAGCTCCTATTCTTGCTTTACCTGAGGGTTATGATAATCTGGTGATCTATAGTGATGCTTCGAAAGAAGGTCTGGGTTGTGTATTGATGCAGAATGGCAGGGTTATTGCTTATGCTTCCAGGAAACTGAAGCCTTATGAACTTAACTATCCGACTCACGATCTTGAGCTTGCAGCTATCATTCTTGCATTAAAGAAATGGCGTCATTATCTCTGGGGCAACAAGTTTGAAATCTTTACAGATCATAAGAGCTTGAAATATCTGTTTTCACAGAAAGAGTTGAACATGAGGCAGAGGCGTTGGCTGGAATTACTTGAGGACTATAACTGCACCATTAACTATCTTCCAGGTAAGGCCAATATTGTTGCCGATGCTTTGAGCCGAAAGGCTACTGTTGCTAGCTTGATTATCAAGAATTGGGAATTCATGGAAGAATTGTGCTTATGGAAGCCTAGTACTTCAAATTCTGGTATTCAATTTGCAAGTTTGCAGATTCAATCTCTGTAATTATCCAAGATTCGGGAAGCTCAACAGGTTGATCTTCAATTATTGAAAGTCTTAGAGAATTCTAAAGGGGGAGAGTCGGATTTCAAACTGCACGACGATGGTATTCTCAGATTCAAAGGTAGAATCTGTATTCCGAATGATCCAACTCTAAAGAAGGATACTCTTGCTGAGGCACACAGTTCTCGATATACTATCCATCCAGGCAGTACGAAAATGTATAAAGATTTAAAGCAGAATTTTTGGTGGAATAATATGAAGAGAGAAATTGCTGACTATGTTGCTCGATGCCTTACTTGTCAGAAAGTTAAAGCAGAACATCAGAGACCTGCAGGGTTGTTGCAACCTTTGGCTATTCCTGTTTGGAAATGGGATCATATTACTATGGATTTCGTATCAGATTTACCGAGGTCTTCGAGGGGTAATGACTCAGTCTGGGTTATTGTGGATAGACTGACCAAGACTTCTCATTTTATTGCTAAAAAGAAGTCTGATTCTCTTGATAAACTGGTAGAGTTGTATATTGAGAATGTTGTCCGACTACATGGAATTCCAAAGAGTATCGTGTCAGATAGAGATCCCAGATTCACATCTCAGTTCTGGCAGAAGATTCAGAAAGCTTTGGGCACGAATTTGAATTTCAGTACAGCTTATCATCCTCAGACAGATGGTCAATCTGAGAGAACTATCTTGATCCTTGAGGATATGTTACGGGCTTGTATTCTGGACTTCGGTAAAAGTTGGGAGAAATATTTGCCACTAGCAGAGTTCACCTACAACAATAGTTATCAAGCTACTATCGGTATGGCACCTTATGAGGCACTGTATGGGCGTAAATGTCGGTCTCCTCTCTACTGGGATGATGTTGGTGAAATGAAGACTATCGACCCTACTCTCTTACCTGAAATGAACAAAATGATTGAGCAGGTGCAGCTTATCAGAAAAACAATCCTTACAGCACAGAGCCAGCAAAAGAGTTATGCAGATAGACGACGTCGTGATCTGAAATTTGCTGTGGGGGACCGGGTATTTCTGAAAATTTCTCCTCGCAAGGGTTTGATTCGGCATGGTAAAGGAGGTAAACTCAGTCCTCGATATGTGGGCCCATTTGAGATAACTGAAACTGTTGGTGATTTGGCTTACCGTCTAGCTTTACCTCCCAGTCTGGGCAGAATTCATGACGTATTCCATGTTTCCATGCTTCGGAAGTATCAGCCAGATCCCTCTCACATACTTGAGCCGGAACCGCTAGAGATCAGTGAAACTTTGACCTACACAGAGAAACCTCTTCGAATTGTTGATCAGAAAGTTCAGGAGCTGAGGACTAAAAGCATTCCGATGGTTAAAGTTCTGTGGGACCATCACGAAATAGAGGATGCGACATGGGAAAGAGAGAATCAGATGCGGGAACGGTATCCAGAGTTATTCGCCGAATCATGTAAGAATTGCGTGGACGCAATTAGTTTAAGGGGGAGAGGATGTGACGCCCGAGTTTTAGCCATGCATTTAATTACTGTTGTATCCCTTGTTTGCACATTTATTTCTATACCTTACTAACTGACTTTTATGACTACTATTCACTCCGTTTTTAAACTGCCTTCTATCAGTTAATTAACATTTTTCTTAAATCATATTAGTTGTAAAAGTAGTGGGAAAAATGTGCATTTGAGCTAACGGCGTTAGGAGAGTTCGTTTAGAAAATGATTTTTGTAGTTGAATGAATAGTGTTACGTAATAACTTTATAGATTTAATTAGCTAGCCTAAGTTTTATACATTAGCCTCGTTTTGGAGCTAGCAACGCGCATTTTATTAGATCACTTAAGCACCCAAATGACCCCACCTCAACTTAACCCCTTTATTATATCACTTAAACTCATAAAATGCAAAAGAAAAAAAAAATAAAAAGCTGAAATCAGGAGCCAAACCCGACAGCCCCTCTTTGCACTTGGGAGGAATTTTTCATCTTCAACTCTTCAATTCAAGCCAAGCCAAGCCTTGAGCAACTAGTGTAGGGTGTTTGCAAGGTTCCTAGGTGCTCCTACGCGTATTGGTGAGGGATTTCACAACTTGTTTTTGCATTTTTAAATAGTTACTCATTTCTTGATTTGTTGAAAATATGATTATATGCCATTGTAATTGTTATCTATGCTAATATACCATCTATATGAATGCTAGAGAACACATCTGAGCCGTTGTTTCGCTTTTTAAATGGTTAGAATCGTTAGTTTGATTTTTAGGGTGAATAGTGATATTTTTTCTAGGGTTTTGTGTAATTGCTCGAATTAGCTTGATTTAATGCTTCTAATAGATGCCTTAGGTGTTAGTGAAGATAGCCTAATAGCCCCGTGCACTTGCATTGCCCTTAAATCGCCTAAAAATGGACAATAGCCGACTTTAATTTGGGGCTTTCGGGGTTAATGCGAATCCGGGTGGATTCGGGCTTCAATTCTAGTATCCTTAGGCTACCTAGGTGCTATAGATGCCTTGATATCCCTTGTTTGAAGCCCAGACAATGTAGGTGTAGTTTAAAGCCAAAAGAGGGAAATTGGAGCTTTCGGGGTAAACGCGGGCATTTGAATGAGTTAGAGGGTTGAGAGGGTCCGTTGGGGGTTAGTTAGAAGGTTGGGAGAGTTTCCTTTGAAAATGAAATCATTAACTTTGGTTTGGAAGAGAAATAGTTCGAAAAACAAAGGGGTTTAGGTGCAATTTAAGTTGTCTCACACTTCTAAACCCATGTCAGGACTTCTTGAGTGTTTATATGTGATTTTAAATTGATTTGGAGCTTTTGGTATGATTCTATGCTTATTTGGTATATGTTCACTTGTAAACTGCTTATTAACTTCTATATTTGCTTCTATCCTAATTGCAACGAGGTCAACCTACTTTGTTGATCCTCATATGTGTTAATTCTTATATTATTGCTATTAACTTGCCATCGTTAAGTGCTTTGCATAGTGGTTGCGCAACCTTGGTGTCAGGGGGGGATGTGTTGAATATCGGCTGGGCGGCAGAGGGCTTGCCGGTGGATATTCAAACTCTGTGCCCTATTCCCTCATTCGCCTGGTCCGGAGATTGCCAGGGGATGTTGGGTCGTAGGATTAGGGGTACATCTGGAGTACACCCACTGGAGTGTTTGGGGATCATGCCGGCTTATCGTGATCGTGCTCGTGATTCGTGGATCGTGATTGAAGACCAGTGAAGATTCGTGTATAGGGGATCGTTGAAATGTATCCTTTTAATTGTGTGGTTATTTAAGTTATCATCGTTTCTTTAATTGTTTAAGTGTTATTGTTGTGTAATTGTATTATCTGTTGCATTGCACGCCCCGGGACTATATCCCTCACTGGGCAACAGTGGTTGCTCATACCTCGATATCTGTTTCAAGAGACGCTGAGGGTGATCCCCAGCTTGTTGATTTAGTTGAGGAAGAAGAAGTTCAGATCGAGCCTTTACCTTAGTTGCTGTGTCTGATAGCTTGAGGTGCTTAATGAATTTGCTGCTATGTGGAAAGTTCAATTAATTGTTTTATGTTCTATTTTGTGGCCTAAGGGCTATGTATATGTTTGTTGCGCAAGTCGAAGGATAGTAGATTGTGGTGTAGAATTGGAAGCCATGTCTTGTAATAACTTTTATTCTTGCCTTATTTCCTTGCATGCTTGGGAGTGGATGGTTAATGTAGAATGCTTTATCCTTTAAGTTGTTTTATTGATTTCCTAGAATGTCATGATTATAAAACTATGCTGACAACAAGTTCTCGCATGCTTGTGTGTTTTGGAGCTATTGTGTACCATAAGGCTCGGATGGCCTTATAACTTTGTTGTTTAATTAAGAAAACCTTTTATTGTATTGTTGCGACTTTGTTTAATTGTTTACAGGTTTTTAGAATGTCCACGGTACAGGGGAGACTCTGTCCGTGTGTCGGGGCCGGACTTAACCTTTAACTTGAGGGTTGGGTCGGGGCGTGACATTAGGTGCTAGTGAAGGTAACCTAATAGCCCCGTGCATTTGCTTTGTCCTTAAATCGCTTAAAATGAAAAATAGCCGACTTTAATTTGGGGCTTTCGGGGTTAATGTGAATCCGGGTGAATTCGAGCTTCACTTCTAGTATTCTTAGGCTACCTAGGTGCTATAGAAGCTTTGATATCCCTTGTTTGAAGCCCGGACAATGTATGTGTAGTTTAAAGCCATAAGAGGGAATTTGGGGCTTTCAGGGTAATCGCGGGAAATTGAATGAGTTAGAGGGTTGAGAGGGTACCTTGAGGGTTAGTTAGAAGGTTGAGAGAGTTTCCTTTGAAAATGGAATCACTAACCTTGGTTTGGAAGAGAAATAGTTTGAAAAATAAAGGGGTTTAGGTGCAATTTCGGTTGACTCACACTTCTAAACCCATGGCATGACTCCTTAAGTGGTTATATGTGGTTTCAAGTTGATTTGGAGCTTTTGGTATAATTATATTCTTATCTTGTATATGTTCCTTTGTAAACTGCTTATTAGCTTCTATAATTACTTTTATTCTAATTGCATCGAGGTCAACCTACTTTGTTGATCCTCCTATGTGTTAATGCTTATATTATTGCTATTAATTTTCCATTGTTAAGTGCATTGCATAGTGGTTGCGCAACCATAGTGTCAGGGGCGGATGTGTTGAATATCGGCCTGGCAGTAGAGGGCTTGCCGGTGGATATTCAAACTCCGTGCTCTAGTCCCTCATTTGCCTGGTCCAGAGATTTCCAGGGGATGTTGGGTCGTAGGATTATCGGAATACATCCGAAGTAAACCCACTGGAGTGTTTGGGGTTATGCGGGCTTGTTGTGATCGTGGTCGTGGTTCGTGGATCGTGAATGAAGACCAGTGAAGATTGGTGTATAGGGGATTGTGTGAAATGTATCCTTTTAAATGTGTGGTTATCTAAGTTATCATTGTTTCTTAAATTGTCTAAGTGATATTGTTGTATAATTGTATTATCTGTTGCATTGCACGCCCCGGGACTATATCCATCACTGGGCAACAGTGGTTGCTCATACCTCGATATATGTTTTAGGAGACGCTGAGGGTGATCCCTAGCTTGTTGAGTTAGTTGAGGAGGAGGAAGTTCAGATTGACCCTTTACCTTAGTTGCTGTGCCTGATAGCTTGAGGTGGTTTAATTCCTTGCTGCTTTGTGGAAGGCTCAACTGTTTATTTTATGTCCTATTTTGTAGCCTAAGGGCTATGTATATGCTTGTTGTATAAGTTGAAGACTAGTTGGTTGTGGTGTAGCTTTGAAAGCCTATAAACTGTAATAACTTATGATCTACTTCTATTCGCTTTGCTTGCTTGGGAGTGAATGGCTTAAAGTAGAAATGTTTGATCTTTCAATTATGTTTAATTGATTTCCTAGAATGTCATGATTATAAAACTATGTTGATAATAAGTTCTCGCATGCTTGTGTGTTTTGGAACTAATGTGTACTATAAGGCTCGGATGGCCTTAGAACTTTGATGTCTAATTAAGAAAAGCTTGTATTGTATTGTTAGGACTTTGTTTGAGTGTTTACAGGTTTTTAGAATGTCCACGGTACAAGGGAGACTCTGTCCGTGTGTCGGGTCCAGACTTAACCTTTAGCTTGGGGGTTGGGTCGGGGCGTGACATTTAAGTGGTATCAGAGCTATAGATTGCATGAAGCCGGGTTAAATTTCTCGGTCTGTGGGTAGAGATTTGTTATGTGACTTTGTGAATACATGAGTCTTTGATTTTGATTTGCCTAAGTGAAATTTGAATAAGGAATGAACATGCTAGCATGGAAATAGAATATCAAGAGTCTAGAATGTCAAGTATGAACTAGTGATTTACGTGTACCTCAAGAATGTGGAATAATTATTTGAACTTCTATGTACTTGACTTTATGTGAATTTAATTGGACTTTTCTTTATGTGTTTACTTATAAATTGCATATATACATATATATACCTGTCATAACACTTTGCATTCTAGCTATTCGAGATGGGGCCCCGCCGTCGTGCTGATAATCCGAATGTTGGTGGAGAACCCGAGGGGGTTCATGGGCAAGAAGCTGAGGTGGCCGAAAATGCACCGCAGGTTCAAGAACCGAGCACTGCACAGATCTTGGCCACGATGGCCACTGCTGTGAACACTATCGCCCAGTTTGTTACACAACAGGGTCAGCCAAGGGTCGTTGGAGGTAATCAGGCTGCGAGAGCCGGAGGTAGTGGTCCTACCGGAGGGAATCTGTATGATCGGTTTATACATCATGGGGCCTATACTTTTTTTGGGGAGCGGGACGAAATGAACGCTGAGATATGGTTAAGGAAGTTTGAGAGAGTGGCAGCAATACTCGAGTGCCATGATGACAGGAAGATTACTTATGCCACTTTCCTTCTCGAGGGTGATGCTGAAGATTGGTGGCATACCGTCAGTGAGAAATGGGAAGCCGAGGGCATTCATCATTCATGGGCTGACTTTGTTCGAGAATTTCGAGACAAGTATATATCGATAGTTGCCCGCGAGAAGCGTCAAACAGAGTTCATAAACTTGAAGCAGGGAAGTATGACGGAAGAGCAATACGAGGCAACTTTTACCCGGCTTTCCCGTTATGCACCAGCTTTGATTCAGCCGGAGGACATGAAGATCCAGAGGTTCATCCTGGGTTTGAGGAGGGATATTATGCTGAACTTGTCTTCAAATGATTTTCCCAACTATGCTGCAGTAGTTCGAGCCGCCTCGAGGTATGAGAAATGGAAGGCCGATGTGTTAGCCGAGACCAGTCAATCGAGTAAACGGTTTCAGTCTCAGAGTCAAGGGTACTAGGGGCAGGCTGTATCAATTGGGCAGAGTTCACAGCCGAGGCAGACTCAGAGTTATACAGGGCCTACTCAGACTCAGGCACTACCAGTTCAGAGTCAGACACAGAGTCAGTTCCGTCCAGCAGTTTCCCGTTCGCAGCAGGGTAGTTCAGCTACCTCTACTTACAGAGCTCCTTCGGGAGGCACTGTTGCAAGACGTCACCAGCAGGGCAGCATCTGTCAGCGCCAGGGCCACAATGAGGATGTTTGTTGGAAGAAACATAACAAGTGTACAGGTTGCGGCAGTGATCAGCACAGGGTTAAAGACTATCAGAAATTTAAGAACCCTAGGGGTCAGACATCAGCTCAGAACTCTCAGACCAGGGCACCAGCTACAGAACCACCACCATGAGGCCAGGCCCGTGTATTTGCTTTGGATGTTGAGGAGCTTCCGGATACTACCGCTGTGGTAGAAGGTATTTTTCTTCTTAATGATCAATCAGTTAAGGTTTTAATTGATTCCGGGGCTTCGCATTCTTTTATTACTCCTACTTGTGCACAAAATGCTAAATTGAAACATGATAAACTGTTGCATGAGATTGTGGTTTATACTCCTATGGGTCCGAAGTTTGTTACTAGATCTATTTGCAGAGCATGTAGTATATTTATTGAGGGTCGTGTTTTTCCTGCTGATTTGATTATCCTACCCTTCAATGACTTTGAAATTATATTGGGGATGGACTGGTTAAGTAAATATTATGCCCAGCTTGATTGTAGAAAGAAGATTGTGTATCTAGAAATGCCTGACCAGCCTATACTTAAAATAGTTGGTAGTAGAAAATCTATGGGAACTCCTATTATTTCTTCTATTAGGGCATCTAAATTATTGAACAAGGGTTGTGAGGCTTATCTTGCATATTTGATTAATCAACCTGGGGATCAATTGAAATTGAATGATGTACCTATCGTCAGAGAGTTTTCGGGGGTCGTTCCTGAGGAATTACCTGGGTTACCGCCTGATAGAGAGATAGAGTTCATGATTGATTTATTGCCGGGGACTTCACCTATCTCTAGGACTCCGTATAGAATGGCTCCACCTGAATTGCAGGAATTGAAAGTTCAATTGCAGGGCTTGCTTGAGAAGGGATTCATTCAGCCAAGTTCTTCACCGTAGGGTGCGCCAATTTTATTCGTTAAAAAGAAAGACGGATCTCTTCGCCTATGCATTGATTATCGGGGTTTTAATCAAGTAACCATCAAAAACAAATATCCTTTTCCTTTAATCGAAGAGTTATTTGATCAGTTGCAAGGCGCCAGGGTATTCTCTAAATTTGATCTGAGGCAGGGCTATTATCAACTGAGGATTAAGAAAGATGATGTTCCTGAAACTGCTTTCAGAACTCGATATGGCCATTATCAGTTTGTTGTCTTGCCGTTTGGTCTTACTAATGCTCCCGCCGCATTCATGGACTTAATGCAGAGGGTATTCCGTTCTTATCTGGACCAATTTGTGGTCATATTTATTGATGATATCCTTGTCTATTCTAAATCCGAGGCAGAACATGAACAACATCTCAGAATTGTGTTGCAAACTCTTCAGGAGCATCAGTTATTTGCAAAGTTTAGCAAATGTGAATTCTGGCTTAAGCAAGTTGCTTTTCTTGGCCATATTATCTCGCAGGATGGTATTTCTGTTGATCCAGCGAAGATTGAAGTTGTGTTATCTTGGAAACGACCTGAAACTGTCACGGAGATTCGTAGCTTCCTTGGTTTAGCTGGGTATTATCGGAGGTTTGTCAAGGATTTCTCTAAGATTGCAGGGCCTTTAACTCAACTTACTCAGAAGAAAACAGTTTTTGACTGGAGTGATAAATGCGAGGCCAACTTCCAGGAATTGAAGAAGAGATTGACTACAGCTCCTATTCTTGCTTTACCTGAGGGTTATGATAATCTGGTGATCTATAGTGATGCTTCGAAGGAAGGTCTGGGTTGTGTATTGATGCAGAATGGCAGGGTTATTGCTTATGCTTCCAGGAAACTGAAGCCTTATGAACTCAACTATCCGACTCATGATCTTGAGCTTGCAGCTATCATTCTTGCATTAAAGAAATGGCGTCATTATCTCTGGGGCAACAAATTTGAAATCTTCACCGATCATAAGAGCTTGAAATATCTGTTTTCACAGAAAGAGTTGAACATGAGGCAGAGGCGTTGGCTGGAATTACTTGAGGACTATAACTGCACCATTAACTATCTTCCAGGTAAGGCCAATATTGTTGCTGATGCTTTGAGCCGAAAGGCTACTGTTGCTAGCTTGATTATCAAGAATTGGGAATTCATGGAAGAATTGTGCTTATGGAAGCCTAGTACTTCAAATTCTAGTATTCAATTCGCAAGTTTGCAAATTCAATCTCTGTTATTATCCAGGATTCGGGAAGCTCAACAGGCTGATCTTCAATTATTGAAAGTCTTAGAGAATTCTAAAGGGGGAGAGTCGGATTTCAAACTGCACGACGATGGTATTCTCAAATTCAAAGGTAGAATCTGTATTCCGAACGATCCAACTCTGAAGAAGGATATTCTTGCTGAGGCACACAGTTCCAGATATATTATCCATCCAGGCAGTACTAAAATGTATAGAGATTTGAAGCAGAATTTCTGGTGGAATAATATGAAGAGAGAAATTGCTGACTATATTGCCCGATGTCTTACTTGTCAGAAAGTTAAAGCAGAACATCAGAGACCTGCAGGGTTGTTGCAGCCTTTGGCTATTCCTGTTTGGAAATGGGATCATATTACCATGGATTTCGTATCAGATTTACCGAGGTCTTCGAAGGGTAATGACTCAGTTTGGGTTATTGTGGATAGACTGACCAAGACTTCTCACTTCATTGCTAAAAAGAAGTCTGATTCTCTTGATAAACTGGTAGAGTTGTATATTGAGAATGTTGTCCGACTTCATGGAATTCCAAAGAGTATTGTGTCGGATAGAGATCCCAGATTCACATCGCAGTTTTGGCAGAAGATTCAGAAAGCTTTGGGCATGACTTTGAATTTCAGTACAGCTTATCATCCCCAGACAGATGGTCAATCCGAGAGAACTATCTTAATCCTTGAGGATATGTTACGGGCTTGCATTCTAGACTTTGGTAAAAGTTGGGAGAAGTATTTGCCACTCGCAGAGTTCGCCTATAACAATAGTTATCAAGCTACTATTGGTATGGCACCATATGAGGCACTGTATGGGCGTAAATGTCGGTCTCCTCTCTACTGGGATGATGTTGGCTAGATAAAGACTGTCGACCCTACTCTCTTGCTTGAAATGAACAAAATGATTAATCATGTGCAGCTTATCAGAAAAAGAATGCTTACCGCACAGAGCTGGCAAAAGAGTTATGCAGATAGACGCCGTCGTGATCTGAAATTTACGATAGGGGATCAGGTATTTCTGAAAAGTTCTCCTCGCAAGGGGTTGATTCGGCATGGTAAAGGAGGTAAACTCAGTCCTCGATATGTGGGACCATTTGAGATAACTGAAACTGTTGGTGAATTGGCTTACCGTTTGGCTTTGCCTCCCAGTCTGGGCAGAATTCATGACGTATTCCATGTTTCCATGCTTCGGAAGTATCAGCCAGATCTCTCTCACATACTTGAACCAGAACCGCTAGAGGTCAGTGAAACTTTGACCTATACAGAGAAACCTCTTCGAATTGTTGATCAGAAAGTTCAGGAGCTGAGGACTAAAAGCATTCCAATGGTTAAAGTTCTGTGGGATCATCACGGAGTACAGGATGCGACGTGGGAAAGAGAGGATCAGATGCGGGAATGGTATCCAGAGTTATTCGCCGAATCATGTAAGAATTGCGTGGATGCAATTAGTTTAAGGGGGAGAGGATGTGACGCCCGAGATTTAGCCATGCATTCAATTACTATTGCATCCCTTACTTGCGCACTTCCTTCTGTGCCTTATTACTGTCTTCTTAGGTTACTATTCACTCCATTTTTAAACTGCATTCTATTAGTTAATTAACATTTTTATTAAATCATATTAATTATTAAAGTAGTGAGAAAAATATGCAATTGAGCTAGAGGCGATAGGAGAGCTCGTTTAGAAAATGATTTTAGTAGTTGAATGAATAGTATTACGTAACTAACTTAGAAATTTAATTAACTAGCGCATATGTTTCACTTTAGACTCGTTTTAAGCTTACTACGTGCATTATATTAGATCACTTAAGCACCCAAATGACTCCACCTCAAGGCCTACTTATTAAAACATGAGACAAGCACATTTTAGCACAAAAACACAACAATTTCAGCCTGTGAACAGTGCCCACACCCGACAGCCCTTCCCTTGTGCATTTGGAGATTTTGCTTCATCAAATCATCAATTCAAGCCAAGCCAAGCCTTCAGCAACTAGTGTAGGGTGTTTGCAAGGTTCCTAGGTGCTCCTACGCATATTGGTGAGGGATTTCACGGCTTATTTTTGCATTTCTAAATAGTTGCTCTTTTCTTGATTTGTTGAAAATGTGATCAAATGCCATTGTATTAGTTATCTATGCTATTATACCATGTATATGAATTCTAGAGAACATATTTGAGCCATCGTTTCGCAGTTTAAACGGTTAGAATCGTTAGTTTGATTTTTAGGGTGAATAGTGACATTTTTCTAGGGTTTTGCGTAATTGCTCGAATTAGCTTGATTCAATGCTTCTAATAGATGCCTTAGGTGCTAGTGAAGGTAACCTAATAGCCCCGTGCATTTGCTTTGTCCTTAAATCGCTTAAAATGAAAAATAGCCGACTTTAATTTGGGGCTTTTGTGGTTAATGTGAATCCGGGTGAATTCGAGCTTCACTTCTAGTATTCTTAGGCTACCTAGGTGCTATAGAAGCTTTGATATCCTTTGTTTGTAGCCCGGACAATGTATGTGTAGTTTAAAGCCATAAGAGGGAATTTGGGGCTTTCAGGGTAATCGCGGGAAATTGAATGAGTTATAGGGTTGAGAGGGTACCTTGAGGGTTAGTTAGAAGGTTGTGAGAGTTTCCTTTGAAAATGGAATCACTAACTTTGGTTTGGAAGAGAAATAGTTTGAAAAACAAAGGGGTTTAGGTGCAATTTCGGTTGACTCACACTTCTAAACCCATGGCATGACTCCTTAAGTGTTTATATGTGGATTCAAGTTGATTTGGAGCTTTTGGTATAATTCTATGCTTATCTTGTATATGTTCCTTTGTAAACTGCTTATTAGCTTCTCTAATTGCTTCTATTCTAATTGCATCGAGGTCAACCTACTTTGTTGATCCTCCTATGTGTTAATGCTTATATTATTGCTATTATTTTTCCATTGTTAAGTGCATTTCATCGTGGTTGCGCAACCATATTGTTAGGGGCGGATGTGTTGAATATCGGTTGGGCGGCAGAGGGCTTGCCGGTGGATATTCAAACTCAATGCCCTAGTCCCTCATTCGCCTGGTCCGGAGATTGCCAGGGGATGTTGGGTCGTAGGCTTATCGGGGTACATCCAGAGTACACCCACTGGAGTGTTTGGGGGTATGCCGGGTTATCGGGAGCGTGCTCGTGGTTCGAGGATCATGAATGAAGACCAGTGAAGATTGGTATATAGGGGATTGTGTGAAATGTATCCTTTTAAATGTGTGGTTATCTAAGTTATCATTGTTTCTTAAATTGTCTAAGTGATATTGTTGTATAATTGTATTATCTGTTGCAATGCATGCCCCGGGACTATATCCCTCACTGGGCAACATTGGTTGCTCATACCTCGATATATGTTTCAGGAGATGCTGAGGGTGATCCCCAGCTTGTTGAGTTAGTTGAGGAGGAGGAAGTTCAGATTGACCCTTTACCTTAGTTGCTGTGCCTGATAGCTTGAGGTGGTTTAATTCCTTGCTACTTTGTGGAAGGCTCAACTGTTTATTTTATGTCCTATTTTGTAGCCTAAGGGCTATGTATATGCTTGTTGTATAAGTTGAAGGCTAGTTGGTTGTGGTGTAGCTTTGAAAGCCTATGTACTGTAATAACTTATGATCTACTTCTATTCGCTTTACTTGCTTGGGAGTGAATGGCTTAAAGTAGAAATGTTTGATCTTTCAATTATGTTTAATTGATTTCCTAGAATGTCATGATTATAAAACTATGTTGATAATAAGTTCTCGCATTCTTGTGTGTTTTGGAACTAATGTGTACTATAAGGCTCGGATGGCCTTAGAACTTTGATGTCTAATTAAGAAAAGCTTGTATTGTATTGTTGGGACTTTGTTTGAGTGTTTACAGGTTTTTAGAATGTCCACGGTATAGGGGAGACTCTGTCCGTGTGTCGGGTCCAGACTTAACCTTTAGCTTGGGGGTTGGGTTGGGGCGTGGCATAGCGGTCCTGCCATTTCGTCATCAACCGATGAAGTAATCCACCAAGTGCCTGAACAACGACCGTTGAACAATGAAGAAGTCTCTAATGATGAGGAGATTGAAGACCAACCTGTTGTACCCACAAGGAAGCCACAACCGAAGTGGTTCCAACAGCTCTTTGATGGAAGAAATCCAGGAATTACTGATGATAGTCCACGTCCTGATGGACTAAGACGATCAAAGAGAATAGAGGAGCAGAACAGATCAGGACAACAACTAGTAAACATGGCTTTGATGACCCAAATCATCAAGACGGTAAAAGAACCGGTAACTGTGGAGGAAGCCATGTCAGATCCAAATTGGAGAGCAGCTATGCAAGCCGAGGATGATAGTATCATGAAAAATGATACTTGGGAGGTCGTTGAAAAGCCACCGAACAGAAAAATTATCGGCACCAAATGGATCTGGAAAGTGAAGTACAAGGCAAATGGAAGTCTTGAAAAATACAAGGCACGCCTTGTAGCACAAGGATTTTCGCAAGTCGAAGGTTTCGATGTATATGAAACCTTTGCTCCAACAGCAAAAATGTCAACAATCAGGCTAGTTGTTGCAGCTGCCGCGCATTATGAATGGATTGTACATCAAATGGATGTCAAGTCAGCTTTTCTTAATGGGAAACTTGAAGAAGAAGTCTACGTTGCACAACTCCCTGGCTTTCAAATACCAGGTGAAGAAGAAAAAGTTTGCAAATTGAAAAAGGCTTTATATGGGTTAAAGCAAGTACCACGAGCTTGGTACAAACGTATAGACTCTTTCTTCTTGCAACATGGTTTCTGTAGAAGCAAATCAGAGGCCAACTTGTATGTTCTAAGTGAATAAGGAAAGAAGGTAATTGTAGTCCTATATGTGGATGATCTTGTAATCACTGGTAACCATGAAGATAATATTCGGAAGACGCAAGAATGGTTGAGCCAAGAATTTGAAATGACAAATCTTGGTCTTCTTCATTATTGTTTGGGAATCGAGGTATGGCAAAAACTTCATACTATCTTCATCTCACAGCAACGATATGTTCGTGAGCTCCTGACTGTATTTGGTATGTCCGAGTGCAAACCAGTTGTCACCCCGATGGAAGTGAATACAAAGTTATCAATTGACGATCATTCAAAACAAGTTGATAACAAGCTCTATAGAAGGTTGGTGGGAAGTTTAATCTTCCTTTGTAACACAAGACCTAATATTAGTTATGTTGTGGGAGTTCTCAGTCGGTTTTTAAATAAACCGAAACAAAGTCATTGGCAAGCAGGGATGCGGATCCTCAAATATCTCAAAGGCACTTTGGAGTATGGGATATCATACAAGTCTGGAGATACTTTATCTGGGTACTGTGACTCAGACTGGGCTGGTGATATTGGCTCAAGAAAATCTGTTACAGGTTACGTATTCACATTCGGTGGTGGAGTCATCTCATGGGCTAGTAAGAAGCAACCCACTGTTGCACTTTCATCAACGGAGGCAGAATACAAGGCTGCTTGTGTAGCATCCTGTGAAGCTGTTTGGCTACAAAGCATCATGACTGATATTGGCATTCCAATAGAGGAAGCAACAATGTTGAAATGTGACAGTCAGAGTTGTATAGCCATGTCAAAGAATCCGGTATTTTATGCTAGAACAAAACACATAGAGATTCAGTATCACTATGTGAGGGAACTGATCGAAGAAGGTGAAATCTACATGGAATACTGCCCTATAGAAGATAATTGTGCAGATATCTTCACTAAAGCGTTAGGGAGCGTCCCGTTGAGCAAGCATCTTCAAACATTGGGTGTTGGCCCAATAGCTTAGTCAACATGAGGTGAACATTGAGGGAGGGTGTTGGTATATGTCAATGCCCACCTATAATAAGTATCGTTAATTATATGGTAGCATAAATTATTGATTCTGACTTAAACGTCGATGAGGTCAAAAGAGATCGCGATGGCTACAAGAAAGAAGTTCGGGAATTTGGAATTACCTAAGATGACGTCGGGATGATGCAATGCTAAAGTTAGCAAATTTGACCAAAGGAAACTTCCTAGAAGTTGACTTGGATGCTAGCCACCCATGTGGTCAATTGTAGCCACCCATGTGATAAATATGGGTGGCTAATACTTTGAACATGGTTGGTAAAGCCAACCAAGATTGAAATGTTTGATAGGAAAGTCTCCTATGGCGGGCTAGCTGAATTCTATAAATAGGCATGCATTAGTTCATCATTTTATCCACAACACAACTCCAAACACAATCCTAAGTTAGTCTTTCTTTCTTGTATTCTTCTTGTAAGTCCAAAAGCCATTGAAGCTCTAATATTGAGAGCGCATGGTGGGACAATTATCTTGTAAGTGTTATATTGAATTGTTATAACGAGTAGTGTTGTCTTTCTACTTGATTGTTGTTAAGACATTTATGGGAAATTGGTTATATTCTTACAGGATCTGTTGCCTAAGAGCTCAGAGAAAGGTAACGAAGTAATATATTCTTTTTCAAGCAAAGAGGAGTTCGCGCAAGCAAGCGAAGTAAAATCAGAAGCCAAAACGATTATGCAACTTGGCATCTTCAACTACTTAGGCGTAGGATAGAAGATGATGGAGCAGTATAACGGAGGAAAACAAAAGTCCTAATTTGAATAAAAATACAAAAAGATAAATCAAATCTAAATAAACAGTTTTTCGAAAAGGCATCATGTTCACTAGGTTATTTTGATATAGACAACATTTGGAGAGCGGATGACTAGAATAGATCGGTAAAGGCCTTATTATATTCCTTGTCAGGAATAGCGGCCTTAGAGCTTCTACTATTATCGGTTACCTAACTATCGGGAAATTGAGAGTTTTTCAGAGAATCAGTGTCGTGGTGGTGCTACGAGATGGTGATTTATCATATAGAAGAAGAGATCCGTAAACCTATTGATTGACTATAGATGCGAACCGATCGACCGCTACCTAAGATAGGATAAGTAGTTCTTCAATCGAAAAAGAGTAAGGGGAGAACATGTAAGGGCTTGCCTAATCTTGTATTTCCGGCATAGTCCGTCAGTCAAACCAATGATTCTCTTCTCAAAGTAATGGAGAAAGTCTTTTTCTTTTTCCGGTATGTATCTCGGTGACCTAGGAGCGTATCATCAGGGCAGGGCAAAAACGAACATAGGATCATGGCCCTTTTCTTCATTATTTTGTTTGTGTCCGGTCCGTTGTGTGTGTTTTTTTAAGGCTTATCCAGCTCTGAGGCATCAAATTCCTCTTCTTTCTTTTGTTGCTGATCTTATATCAAGAGCAACTCCTTCTTGTTCAGGGTCACCAAATGAGAGATCATCCTCCGACTCTGAGAAATCGGTCAAGCGGGAGGCTACCCTCGCTCACCTCTTTCTCTATAAAAAACCAATCCCCAGAGGAGAGCAGAAGCTCCAGGATAAGTATGTCATGAATTCCCGGATTCATTTTCGTCCTAATCCACCATGGAATTTTTGGAATCTATAAAAACATTGATGGAGAAGGCTCGTAATGATCTTTGAGAAGATCACAAGGTGCTGAAGTGGCAGGATATAGGGGGTCTGCAGGTTTTTGTGAAAGGGATGCTCTTATCATGTTATTGTTGAAATGAAAAAAAAAAAATGCCTCTATTTGATGTCGATTCATTCATACTTCCATTCCTTGTAGAGGAAGGCTAACTGCTTACTGACTGGGAGCTATATGAGCGGTAACGTCCACGTACGGCTCCGTGAGAAGGGCAGTGGATAGAAATGACCTTGTTGTACCTAATTCTCGTCTTCAATGGGGTTTTTCTTTCTTTTTTGGGAGAGTATGCCAATATGATCTTAATGAGGTACGGGGCTTTGCATCTGACATTCGTTGGGCTTCCCTCTTCGGGAGCCTGCGTCCCGGCATTTTAGTGCAATAAACTCCTCCGGTCGAAGACTAGTAGTAGGTGGTCCCGCGGAGCTTTCGAAAAAGGGTAGCCTAGTGTGTAAGCACAACAATGAACCGCGGTAACCCCTCAAATGACCTATCTAAGATTCGGGGAGAGATCCTCAGTAGTGGTATCCCTTTCACTCTTCCACGGACTAATACATGTACAGAATGCTTATACGGGAAAGTTGACTCTTGGGTTTGGAACCTAGGGGGTTGCTCCGAGAACTTCTTTATTTCTCGGCCACTCAAGAGGGTGTGAACACACCTAGGAGTTATCTTTCCCTCTTCAACAAGGCGGGTTTTGGCTACGAAAAAGCATCTCCTAAAGGAAGTGAAAGTGACATATGTTATGTCGGCATAAGCGATCTTTTTATTACAGAATCCCCTGTTTGGATCTTTGATGGAATAGAAAGAGTCTAAGAGGATGTGATGCCATAGAACAAGCAGCTAATGCCATTTCAAGAAGAAGGGTGCAAGTGAATCAGAACTTGAGAATCTAGTTATTGCGAAAACTATCTTCGCATAGGGAAATGCCAACAGCTTTAAGTCTTCCCACATAAGAGTTTGAAAGAGAGGCTATTAATGGAAGGCTACTTTGCGGAGGTTTAATATAGGGAATCGCTACTTACTAAGGTGATTGGTGCGACAGTGGTTTTCTCGATAGGAGGCAGTCAGATGTCCCCATTCTATATGAGGCTTTGGATACCTTCCTTCAAGCCATATCACTTTTCAATGGGACAGACCTCTTAGGCACAAGAGTTCGGATTCTCGATCTTCCCTTCTTCATTCGTCTTGACCTCTTCCATTGTGGTAGTTCTATATGGTCTTCCTTCATCAACTCCTCGAAGAGATCTTCATGATTTCATCAGGGAATTCAAAACCCAACCTCTCTTTTTAGGAGGGTTTCTTCTTACCATTTCCCTTCTTCTTACCCTTTTTCATCATATTTTTTGGCCTTCCCTATCACCATTCTTCTTTTTTTGCTTCGACTCCAGCCGTCTCAACCTTTGAAGCCGCCTTGGGCTTTGAGTTGAGCGCCTCTTGCTAAGGTGCATTTCTAGGTCATGTGCCTTGGTGCATAAGTAATTCAAATCATCAAAGGGTTGAGGCATGAGATGGACTGAGAGTTCATCCCTCAAAGATTCAGCCCCTTTCGGTCAGCTATGTCATTTCTTTATGCCCTTACCAAGGAAGGGATGAAGTGGCTAGTCCTCCAAGGCCAGGGAAAGACGGGGTAACCTTTTGCGGACACCTCAAGGGAAGGGCTTGTCATCTCGCGAGAAAGTCAGACACAAAATCATTGTCACGCTCCTTGCTTTCAATGAGTTCTACAACTCCAACTTTCCTTTCAGTCTTTCTCCTCACATGCCAAGTCCAAGGGTCTCACATTAGCTTAGTGATAGCGTAAAATAGAATTCCACTACTTGCCAGATCACGAGATGAGATTTGAGTTCAAGTGTAATAATGAATTACACAACTACCTACCTGCGAGTAAGAGAAGAAGATGACCCCAAGCTCGATCTTTGCCAACCTAGCATTTTCAAAAGTTCACTCCCGGCTAGGCCTGACGCTCCTGATAGAGTTATTTGGTAGATTGATGTGATTGAGAGTGCTTCTTTTCCAGGCTCCTCCGATGGTAATGGAAGCTCTTGTTCTTGTATGTGTTGTTGAAAGTAACTCTTTACTGTTTTTAGACGAGATGGAATGTCTTCTCAGACAGATAAAGGTCCTTTCGGGTTTCCTATGGAAAGCCTATCGGCTCACTTTGTTCCAAACCTTTTCTTATGTATGGGATTTCAAGTAGAATCAACTGGTACTGACTTAGGATAGTCCTCGACTACCTTCTTATTTACTTGTTGAGCACTACTGGGCAAAGACTTTTTTATATGATTATATGGTATGGGACTTACTATCTTCCCTCGAGAAGCTGGCTTTTTAGGGTTAGGCATTCTTAGGCATGATAGACAAGGAGTAGGCTAAGGTAAGACCTTTCTATATTCAATATCTCTTATAGACTGAATCCATAGTTGGCTTGGTCATAAGTAGTAGTAGCTCTGGTTACTGTTGGAGTCGGTGGAATCATCTCACTGGGTCTTACAGACCATCTCCTTTCCGATCCAAGACTACTCGAGTTATTTCGCTCTAGTTGCATGAATCCTAAGCTTTGGTTCTGAGAATGGGTGGATGAGCAGACGAGGAGGTGATGGGAGAGCTAGGAAACAGAAAGAGGTAGAAAGTCTGCAATTAGTTTCACTCCTAGAGAAGTGGAGGACTAAGAAGAAGGTGAAGCTGGAGTTCCAGTCTTATTCTTTTTTTTTTTTTTTTTAAATTGAGGATCGGATCAACGAGCAGATCATAGCATTGAGGAAGAAACAATAATAGGCTTACAATAGACCTTAATGGCCTACCTTGCAACTATAGAAGGTTGTAGCTCCTACCTTCTAGTGGAGAAAGTAAAGGTACCCCAGCCTTAAGGTTGAGGACCTTGTAAAAAACAGCTATGGTGTACCGTACCCGCAGCTAATTGAGATGGTTTTCGAATCAAGGCAAGGGAGATAGGCTGCACCGTGCTGAATGAAAAAGTTTCCCCCATTCCCATTGAATCTATAGAAAAAACCCCCTACCTCCTCTCTTCCAACTAGAATTTAGTAGTTCTAGTTTTGGTCTTCGTTCCTAGGCTTGGTTGGTACATCAAGCATATCGGCTATCGCACATGCATTTTTAGGAGGAAGAGTTATATCTGGCACATATGAGCTGTTGATGTCACATATCGGTTGTTTAGAATTGGATATGGTATCTAAGTATATAAAGATGTCTATGTTATCTTTCGCAGATCAGTTTCGGGGTTGTGTCCACCTTGGAAAGTAAGCACTATTCACTTTCAAATGCGTAGCGCACTCTTCGCTACGAATGTAGAAAAGTATCTTGAAATAGTCAATTTAGTAGCCTGCTTTCTTTCTCCGGGTATGAACTCCTCCCTTGAAGAAGGCCCATGTTGTGGCAATTCCACCCAGAGGGTATAGTTACTATAACTAATAAGAAGCATAGTAAAGTCAGTGTAGAATAATATAATCTCTTATTAGCTTATGAAGGAATTTATTAGCTCAACCTATAGGGAGAGGAATGGACTGATCGCGTCGTTTTGTGCTCAAAAAAATAGTAACGTTAAATGATTGGAAATATTGCTTACCTTGAATTACCTCTAGCTGTGGCAAGTAGATGGTCGATCCATAGAGATTGGGTAATCAAATTAATTTAAGTCCTTAATTTAGAATTGTTTGACTATTTTCCATCACAAATAAGTTTGATTAAGTCCAAAAGTCCAAAAGTCCAAAAGTACGAAAATTAAGTCCAAGAGATGTCTACAAAATGTCCAAAGATACAGTAGTAACAAGGTCCAAAAGTGAATTAATTAAAAGTACTAAATTAAAGAATCACAACACTCAACACTAAAAATCCAAAGGGTTAATGATTCAGGGTGGTTATAGCTCGGTATACACAAGTACAAAGTTATTGATTCAAATTGAAAATGAAGTCCTTCAGAAATAGGGCTACAAGCTCCCACTACTTAAATAAGCCTTTAATTACGTAAGTGATAAGATTAATTAATTAACAAGATTGGATGTGTTGGTACAACCTAACGATTTCTAATCTCTCAATTAATCTTTCACTTATTTAACCTAGAGGTGTCGGTACAACCAGACTAGAATCCATCCGATATAGTCTCGTATTGCGACTGGTTTACAAAACCGGGCGTATATGTACTTTCAATTAAATATAACATAACTACAAGTATACGTATAATTAATCAAAGAATACTCAGAAATAGAAATACGAGACTTTAATAAATCTGAATCACAACATATGTACAAGAGTAACCTTACACGTACTACCCCAAATCTCGGGTCTAGTGTGCCATAATAAACTATAAAGTACAAGAAATCATAACGAAAATCAAAATAAAAGAATACTTATCATGTTGAACGGATTTTGGTAGACCGGTATGATTTCGGCATGATGATGGCTCACTAGACCCTCCCTTTGGAATTAAAACTTTGCACACAACTAAGAATAATAATTAAAGCACTCAAACACAAGAGCAAAATCTAAGCTAAGAAGAGAAAATGGTACAAGAAAAATGAAACGAGGAATTGAGTATTTATAGAGAAATTTTGACACTATTCATAGGTACTATTCAAACCATGATGTCATTAATGTGTCAGCGTGATGTCATTTGCATTAGGTCATCATTGTGTCAGCATAATGTCATTCGCCTAGGTCATCATTGTGTTAGCGTGATGTCATTCGCCTAGGTCATCATTGTGTCAGCGTGAGGTCATTCACCTAGGTCATCATTGTGTCAAGGTAATATCAGCGAAAATACTATTCACGTTGATTTTACTATCCATGCGTTGACTTTGACTTTTACTATTCACCTATTGACTTTGACTTTTACTATTTATATGTTGACTTTGACTTTGACAAAAAAGTTGACATTGACTTTTACTATTCACCCATTGACTTTGACTTTGACCAAACAGTTGACCAAGGCTATTTCAAGATTTTTCAGCGTCCTGAATCCGTTTTCGCACTTTGTTTGGCCAAATTTAATCTCGATTTGCTCGTGTCAAGGTCGTTCTACCTTCCTCCTTCAGTATTGCGCTGAAAATTCACTTCAAAAGTTGGCTTTTGTGGCCATTTTTGCTATTTCTTCTTCAGAACCTATATTGCATTAAATTTGTGTAAAATATACAATTAAGCTTTAAATAATAATGCAATATACATGATTTAATGTGTTAAAGTTACTAAAAATACGGATTTATCAACCTCCTCAAACCCATTCTTTGCTTGTCCTCAAGTAAAGGCATCAATTTCTTCATGTATTCATAAATATTAAATCTAAGTAGTCAATGTATTTATACAGTTAAATTTCATAAAATTACAAGATTAACAGTGAATTTGTCTTCTAAACAATTCTACCCAAAGAAATCATTTTGTATCTAGAAGAAATGAAACCAACTTAATTATAAAAAATCCTTTGAGCCTTTTTAAGCACTTGTAACTCAATTAAGAAGTAAGAAAATTAATCACACAAAATTTGTAAAATCAAAAATATTTTCTATGGATAGTCATGAAATGTTAAAACTCAACTACCTTTCAAATCGCGTAGTACTCCCTTAGATTTATATATATATTTTATGAATGAATGACTCGAATGGTAGATGTTGGTTGATTCAAAGACGTTCTTAAAGTCTTGCCTTTCTTCAGTTGAAATGTGTTTGGTGAAAGAAGGCTTGTCTGGCAAGATTTGTATTGATAGTTTTTTCATAACAAAAATGCTCAAAAATAGTTACAAGAAAGCATTTGTTATGGATTTCTTTTCTGCCTCTTTTTGGTGCATCAACATTTTTTATATTTGAATGATGTTGAACAAGTCATCTACACATTTTTTTTTCAAAGGAGTATACCGATCTAGAAAAATAAGTCAAATTTTAATAAAACACAACATCTCACATTGAAAACATCTCAATCTACTCTTTTTTTTATAATTAATCAAAAACTTCAAATTAAATCATGTGACGCTATTGGGATGTAATAATAGTTAACAAGGTTTCAAAAAAAAATCTAGATACAAACTCAACTCTTAGCGGCTAATCATTTTTCCATTCCAAATTCACAGTTAATTCAAATATTTTATCACAATCTAATCATATTTCAACAAATAACCACTCAATTTTAATTTTTATGAATAAGTGAAGTTTTTTTTTTTTGGGTATCAGGTTGGTATCAACTTTTTTTTCCTCCTCAAACCCAAACCTTACATTGTCCTCAATGAAAGAAAACTATGTAATACAAAGTAAAAAGAAAGACACAACCTGATAAAAAATCCAAGCAATGTTCCTCAAAAACTTTATGAAAGAAGAATTGTCAAACAAAATCTCAAAACCAACATTAGTCGTGAGTTTAAATAAAAACTAAAATATAAAAAAAACACGATGAAATAACTAAAATAACATAAAAAAAACACGCCACTGAATTACAATGGTGGTGGCGGCTGAGGACCTGAGCCTGAACCTCTCATTGAAGCAAGTTCAGCTCATAATGCAGCAAACTCTTCCCTCTGTGACTGCTTAAATTCAGGAAATTCATCTTTCAATTCACCTATGTCTCCCAATCCTACAGCAAGGTTAGTATTCATGGCTTGCAATTCTCTGTACATTTTTTTCATTAATGATTCTTCAGTTTGATCACCCTGTTGTTGGGAAGAAGTGGCGCCTTCAGCAAATTGAGTAAAAGGTCATGGAGTATTTAATACTAAGGGCATTTTTCGAACAGTGCGCTCCAAATGTTTAAAACTCTTCAAGAACTCTGATTTACCCTATGAAGTAATAGGGAGATCCATGTATGGCTCATCAGGTGCAAAAGGAAAATCAAACTGTTGAAACAAAAAAAATTATCAGTCGAGAAAAACGAAGTGTAGATGTAGCATCAAACTTCCTCATGTGGTTTATAAGACTCATCATGTTGTCCCCAATAACAACCCCAACATCAAAAAGAGCACTTTGATAAATCCAATATAAAACTTGTAAAATAACTCCCATCCTTTCATGATCATGACCATAAGGGCAAAGGTTCTTTTTAACAAAGATAACTGTTAACCACATGTCCCTTGGAAGGAAAGATCTCCTTACACCTACACCATGTGGCAGAACCGGACCCCCACACAAATTTGTAGCAATGTCTAAGTCTGTAGATATAGTAGGGAAATCCATATTGTTCTCATAAAAATAATCATGCCCACATAGTATAGTCATAATATCAGTAGTAGTAAATTGAAATTCAAAACCATCAATTGATGCAGTAAATTTTCCATTATTGTATGAAAGATACTCATAAAAACGGCGAATGAGACGAGAAAAAATAGGAACATCATCAAAAGGTGGGTACATAAAACAATCAAGAAAATACCCCTCAAAAAATTCAAAAGCACGTTGCCCACCTTCGGTGGTTCTTAACGCATCCGAAAAATTAGTTTCGGCCTCAATTTGAGCATTGTCAAGTCTTGCAGTCAATGATAATTTCTGCCTTTTGGGAGCCATAATCTTAATAATAAACAAAAAAAACTAAATCAGAAAAGTCACAAAATAAAATTTTATATATATATATATATATATTAAAAAAAAATTACATAAATACTATTTATTCAAACAACACCAAATAACAACTGCAAAATCATCCTTAACACACAACATTATAAATCATCCGGTTAAATTCTATAACATGTAAATAATTTATAAATCTTAGATGTAGGGCAACAAGAAAATAATAGACATAAATTTATCAACATAAATATGAAATTTTTAATTTTTGGTTTTTTTTAATAAAAATTAAAGGAAATCCAACATAAAATTTTGAAACTAAAATCTAACTTAAACCTATATATAAACATATATACCGACACATATACATACACATATACATACACATACGCAAATATATATATAAACATGATAAAAAACTCATACCAAAATCAAGATCCAAGCTTGTAGAACATCAATATTGCATCAACTAGTATTAAAATTTATTCCTAAAGCTTTAAAATTCATATATACAAACATATATAAACATATACATACATATCTAAAACTCAAAATAAAGCTGAAAAAAATGAAAAAATAAGATGAAAAGCTTGGAAACTAACCTCGGAATGTAGATCTGGAGGGAACTTGGGGTGGGGAAGGTTTTTGGTGATGTTGGGGGGTAATTTTCGTGGGTGGGGGGTATTTTTTTTTAGGTTTCAAGGCTGCTGCAATCGGGGCTTATGTTATAAGCCCCGACTGTGGTTGGGAGCTCGGGCGCCTACAGGGCGCTCAAGCGCCCTACTACGTTCTTTCAGTGAATTTTTATTTTTTTTATTTTTTTAATAGCAATAAATACATATATAGCAGGCTAACATATATATATATATATAGATTATATGAATACAAAAACCATAAACAAACCACACTATTTTATTAATCATAAAGACATTACATAAAAGAAATGAAAATACAACAACAGAAGACTATCCTCTAAACTTGGAAATACATGATCAACTTCAATCATTCCTAATATACCTGCGATCCCACTTGACTAGGAGATAAAAAAAATTGTAAAGGATGAAAATGCTTGCAAAATAGTACACAAGCATGGAAAATTAATCAGGTGTGAGAGTTCCGAACTTGATTGTGTTGAATGCAGGTAAATAAAGAAATGAAAGAAAAAAATTTTGAGAGAGAGAGAAAGAGAGAGGAGGCGGCAGTGGAGAGAAAGAAAAATGAGGAGAAGAAGAAAGAAAGAGGGCTTTAAACCCGTCGGTTAGGTCGTACCACGCTCGAGCGCCCTTTAAGTGCGTTCGAGCGTGATTCTTCTCGTTTCTGCCTTAAATGCTTTTGCAAATTCACAACCTCAAACCTATTTTCTACAAGAATTTTTTTTTATAAAATAAAATAAAATTGGTACATGAGAAAAATAAATACACGAATTTTAAACCATTTAAATATCCTAAAACAAATGTAAAAATATACAAATGAATACCGACCAATAGTCATCCATCAAGATTCAAACCTTAAATATGCTTCCAAAAGGAAGAGTTGGATCCAGATTTAATTTAAGAAAATTTGAGTTTAGACTAAATTTAGAGTTCATCAACTTAACGAAGAGTTGTCCGCCAGTTTGGAAGGCAACACTGGAAGCCTGGGAAAAGCAAAAATAGGATCCGAACCCTATTTCAGTTTTATACCTATGCAGCAAAGTAAACCACATCCGAACACCAAGTGAATGGCATTAAAATCTGGAAAGTAAATCTACCTGCCATAGCGTAAGAACTGGCCGAAGCAGAGGTGATGAATCACGTATCACTTACCCCTTAGAATGATATAAGTTATCTTTCTCGCAAATACCATGAGAGCCATTATTTCCATAACGGTGGAAAAAGACCTCCTAACGTAGAAGTTAACGCCAATTTAAAGCTAATTGGTAACCAAACGACAACATCTAGGACAAACCTTGGAATGTTACCGCCACGAGATCCTAGATTACCCATAGATCACTTGGGTTCATGTGAGGCACACACCCTAGTACAAACAATATCCTATTTTATCCTCAGACAGTCACTACCGAATGTTGCCACTGTGTACCCATCCTCCCACCAATTTAGGATGAGTGCATCACATAAATTGTCAGAGTTTTTCCTTCTAACTGGGAATGGGCATTGGAACCATTTAATGTCAGCTAGCAAGATATGTTCACACAGTTAAGTGTCGTAGTTTAACGCCTTTGGACAATTCTTTTTTTAAATAATATATTAAAATCAAGGGACTAGCTCTTCCAGAGGTTTCTGTGTTCACGCCATCTAGTACTTGCCTTCGATACTCACATGGGGCCACAGCTAGTTCCACAGGGTCGAGAGCAAGACAGTGGGGTTTTACGTTACAGACAATACCGTCTAGTGAATGCTCTCACTCCTAACTACCTTATCAAATAATGCCCAAACAGACCCTAAACTACATTAAGCTGGTGGAGTGGCAAGTACTGTTAGACAGAGTTGCACTGGTCAGACAACCGCACATAGAAAACGTACAGTGACCACTAGTATCATGACAATTATACCTTTATGAGTGTTTCTCAAGGTTAAGACCCAAACTACTTTAAGTTGGAGAAAGACTCATTTGGTACTAATAAAAAATAACAAAAAGAATAAAATTAAAATTAAAAATCCTAGGTTGCCTCCTAGGAGCACTAAGTTTAACATCTTCAGCCAGACAAAATTACTTTGAAATTGTTACTCTACATGGATTGGATTCTTAAGTTCAATTGACTCTTCACCTTAATTCTTTAATTGGATCGCTGGTTTTAGCCTCTGTCCATTTACAAACTTAGTTTTCCCATTTGTTTTATCTTTTATCTTGACAACCCCAGATGGAAAAACTTGTTCACCCTTAAATGGTCCATCCCACCTAGACCTCAATTTTCCTGGAAACAATCATAACTTAGAATTAAATAACCACAAAACTTCTTCAGGAATAAATGACTTATGAATAATCATTTTATCATGCGTTCTCTTCGTTTTTCACTGTAAATCTTGGCATTCTCGTATGCCTCTAAACGCATTTCTTCAAGTTCATTTTGATGGAATAACCTGTTTTTACCAACTTTTTACAAGTCAAAATTCACAGTTCTAATTGCCTAATAAGCCTCATGTTGTAACTCAACAGGTAAATGACATGTTTTTCCATAAACTAAATGAAAATGTGACATTCCTATGGGAGTTTTATATACAGTTCTATATGTCCAAAGTGCATCATTCAATCGAGTGGACTAATCCTTCCTATCAGGTCTAACTATCTTCTCAAAGATTGATTTAATTTCCCTATTAGAAACCTCAACCTGTCTACTAGTTTGTGGGTTATATGGAGTTGCAACCTTATGAATGACTGAGTATTTCTTCAACAATTTTTCAAAAGTTCGGTGAATGAAATGACTTCCACCGTCACTAATGATGGCTCGTGGAATTCTAAACCGACAGAAAATGTTTTCTTTTATGAATTTCATCATAACAGTGTGATCATTAGTCCTTGTTGCAATTGCTTCAATCCATTTAGATACATAATCAACACCAACCAAAATGTATTGAAAACCAAAGGAAATGGATAAAGGACCCATGAAATCAATACCCCAAACATCAAAAAGTTCACAAACCACGATGGGATTTAAGAGCATCATATCCCTTTTTCTCATGTTACCTGTCTTTTGGCATCTTTCACATGCCTTCCAAAACTCATAAGTGTCCTTGATTAATGTGGGCCAATAAAACCCACTTTGCAGAACTTTGATAGCTGTTCGTCGTCCTCCAAAGTGTCCCCCACATTCCTGCGAATGGCAAAATGACATGATGCTTAGCTGTTCAGACTCGGGTACACATCTATGAATAATTTGATCAGAACAAATACGGAACAAAAGAGGATCCTCCTACAAATAATGCTTTGCAATTGAGAAAAATCAATCTCTTTCAGCCTTGTTCCACTCTTTGGGTATTTTACCAACTGCAAGATAATTCACAAGGAATTTTAGGAGTAGAAATTAACAGTAACTGTTCATCAGGAAATGTATCTCTCAGGGGTAACTCATTTTCTATTTCTTGAGTTACAATCCTTGACAAATGATCAGCAACAACATTTTCTCAACCTTTATTATCCTTGATTGTTAAATCAAATTCTTGAATTAATAACAACCATCAAATAAGCCTAGGTTTAACATCTTTCTTTTCCAACAGGTATCTTAATGCCAAGTGGTCAGAAGAAATGATTATTTTTTACCCTAACACATAAGACTAAAACTTTTCTAATGCAAAAACTACATCAAGTAATTCTTTCTCTGTGGTGGTATAGTTTTTCTGGGCATCATCTAAAGTTTGGCTGACGTAATAGATCACACAAGGAACTCAATCCTTCCGTTGACCTAATACAGCTCCTATGGCATAATCCAAAGCATCACATATAATTTCAAAAGGAAGAGAGTAATCTGGTGGTTGAATCACTGGAGCAGTGGAAAGTGTATTTTTCAGTGTTTCAAAAGTAGTAACACATTTTTCATTCAATTGGAATGGAGTATCCTGTGCCAACAAATTTGATAAAGGTCTAGCAATTTTACTAAAATTCTTTATAAATCGTCAATAGAAACCAGCATGTCCAAGGAACAATCTCACCTGTTTAACAGTTGTTGGAGGGGGCAAATCAGAAATAATATCAACCTTAGCTTTGTCAACCTAAACTCCTTCCTTGGATATAATGTGTCCGAGAACCTCTTGAACCATGAAATGACTTTTCTTCCAACTAAGTATGAGATTAGATTCCTGACATCTTTTCAACACCAAAGAAATATTATTCAAACAAGTGTCAAATGAAGAGCCAAAGATAGAAAAATCATCCATAAAGACTTCAACAAATTCATCCATCATATCAGTGAAAATAGATATCATGCAACGTTGAAAAGTGGCTGGTGCATTACAAAGGCCAAAAGGCATTCTTCTATAAGCAAACGTGCCAAAAGGGCATGTAAAGTTGTCTTTTCCTGATCTTCAAGGTCCCCAAGGATCTGATTGTATCCCGAGTACCCGTCAAGAAAACAGTAATAACCTTGTCCTACCAACATGTCCAAAATTTGATCAATGAATGGTAAAGGAAAATGATCATTTCTTGTTGCAGCATTGAGTTTCCTATAATCAATATACACACGCCATCCAATTGTGGTACGAGTAGATACCAATTCACCTTTATCATTTGTCACCACAGTGATTCCTGATTTCTTAGGTACAACCTGTATAGGACTAACCCATTTACTATCCGAAATAGGATAAATGATACCTGCATCTAACAACTTCACTATTTCCTTCTTTACAACTTCCCTCATGTTCGGGTTCAGCTTACGTTGCATCTCTCTAGATGTCTTGGCTCTATCTTCCAAATTAATCTTATGCATGCAAAAAGAGGGATCTATTCCTTTAAGTTCTGCAATAGTCCAGCGTAATGCTTCCTTATTCTTAGACAACACATCTACAAGTTTAGCTTCCTATTCCAAAGAAAGGTTAGAAGCAATAATCGCTGGAAGTGTTTGATCTGCCCCTAGAAAAAAATACTTGAGATGACTAGAAAGTTGCTTCAGTTCCAACTCACGAAGAGATTGTATAGAAGGAAGCATGGGTTCTTTAGAAAGAGTCAAGGATGGTTCTATTGCACAAACTTGAAGTTTTTTCATCAAATCTTAAATTGCTTTCTAAAAATTCATCAGATTCCTCCTCAAACCTACTCAATACTACTTCATCATCATTCAAAGTATTCTCCAAAAAATCTTTTTGCATAAGACTAAGAAAAGACTCTTCAATTAATGGATCAATCTTATCAAGAATAAAACATTCAAGACCATCATCTCTATCTGCAAACCTAGCAGCATTAGCAACATTCAGCTTTACCTTAATATCTCCAAATGTAAACTCCAATTCTCTAGTTGCACATTGAATTTTTGCATTAGTTGTTGCTAAAAATTATCTCCCTAATATAACTAGAGTTTGGAACTTTTGAATTTCTTCTAGTTCTATATCTAGCACAACAAAATCCATAGAAAAATAAAATTCATCAACCTTTATCAACACATCTTCAATCATGCCCTTAGGAATTCTAAGCGATCTATCAGCCAGTTGAAGGGTGACAGGAGTAAGTTTCAATTCTCCTATATCTAACTGCTCAAAAAGATTAAAGGGGAGAAGATTCACACTAGCTCCTAAATCAATAAGGGCACGATCTACACAATGATTACCAATATAGCAAGGAATGGTAAATGCACCTAGATCTTTCAATTTTGGTGGAACATGAGAAGTAAGAATGTTGCTTACCTTTTCAGTCAATCTTACTTTGTTTGATATCAAAGCTGAATTCCTTCTTTTCTGAGTGCATAAATCCTTAAGAAACTTTGCATAAGCAGGAATTTGCCTGATGATTTCTAACAGAAGTAAATTGATTTTAACTTGCTTAAAGGTTTCAAGCATTTCTTCCCTTTTTGAATCTTTATTAGGTGGATAACCTAATGCCTGTGGAAAGGGTGCCTTGGGACTCAGTGTCAATGAAATATTTTCATGTGAAATTAAAGTTTCAGGATCATTTGTAGTTTCTTTTAATGAATCAACATTAACTTGAGACTTAGCTTTTTGTTTTGCAAGTCTTGCATTTTCATAAGCTTCGACACTTACCTTATCAACTTTCTTACCACTTCGCAATGTAGTGACAGCTTGAAGATCCTCCACTATTTGACTTGTAGATGCTACATGGGCCTTACCTTTTGGGTTTCCATCTGGTTGGGCACGGAGTGTTCCTTCTTCCTTTTTCTGAATTGTGTTAGCTAATTACCTAATTTGTCTTTCCATGTTGGCAATTGCCTTTGTATGTGTACTTACCAGTTGCATAGTTGGTTCCCAGTTATGAAGCTTTTTCAAAACCTGTTCTTCAAAAGTAGTCCCATAAGAATTGGAACCTGAATTAGAGCTCATAGGTACTTCTCCTTGTGGAACTGAATGAAATCCTGGAGGATAGTTTCTTGGTCTATGTTGTTGAACATCTTCCCGATTCTGATCCCACCGAAAATTTGGATGATCTCGTGTACCTGGATTACAAGTATTAGAGAATGGATCATAATTACGGGGATATCTATAAGCAGCACAAGCTTGCTGTGAAATTGAATTGGGATTGATGCAAGAACACCTTCACCTGAATCAACTACATGCAATGATTCTTTCCTTTTAACCATTTTTTCTAATGCAAGAGTTAGATTTTCAATCTTTGATGTCAAAGAATTGTAATCATTTGAACCTACACTTTCTCTCCTTTCTCTAGGTGAAGATGCATGCTTTCGTGAATTGTTGCTCAGTTTTATGAACAATTCTGTGGCTTCTTATGGGGATTTTTCACGAAGTGAACCATTCCAAGCTGAATCCAGCAAACTTTGATTACGCTCATTCAAACCTTGATAGAAATTCTGAGCTAATTGTCAATCTCGAATACTACGGTGTGGACATTCATAAGTTAAGGTTTCAACTTTATCCCAACTCTCATGAAGTGCCTCTCCAGGCAACTGAGAAAAATTATTTAATTGATTCCTACATTCATTGGTTTTTGAAGAAGGGTAAAATCTTTCAAGAAATTCTCTTTACAATTGATCTTAAGAAGTAATAGAACTAGATCGTAATCGGTAAAGCCAATTTTGTGCTTGACCCATTAAAGAGTAAGGAAACAATCTCAATTTAACAACCTCTTCTGAGGCAGTTCTAGTATTGATCGATCTGCATGTATGAACAAAAGTATTAATGTGATCATACATGTTTTCATTAGAAAGACCGTGGAACAAGGGAAGCATTGAAATCATGTGAGGCTTTATTTTAAAACCATCATCAATTTCCGGTAAGGCGATAGATCGTAGAAGAACATAATCTTGTGGTGTGAAAAAATCTTTTATGCTCCTCCTCATATTTCCTACTTTTCTACCTTCAACTTGATCCTGATTTTGGTTTTGATTTGGATGTTGATCAGCCATGATTAGAAAAGTTCATGCTTTGATTCTGGATTTAAAGGTTTTCTCAATTTCTTAATCCAAGACAAAGTTGGGTGGCTTTAAAGATCTCCGACCATGCATACAAAAGTAAAACTCAAAAAGAAACAAAAAAATATAATAATAATAATAAAGTCTATACAAAATAACTAAATTGACTTAAATAAAAATAAAAACTAAAATCTAAAATATATACATATAAACACTTATATACATAAATCAAAGACTTACCTTATTTGATGAACACCGATCCCCGGCAACGGTGCCAAATTTTGATCACGTCATTTTGCGCTCAAAAAAATAGTAAGGTTAAATGATTGAAAATATTGCTTACCTTGAATTACCACTAGCTGTGGCAAGTAGATGGTCAATCAACATAGATTGGGTTATCAAATTAATTTAAGTCCTTAATTTAGAATTTTTTGACTATTTCCCATCACGGATAAGTTTGATTAAGTCCAAAAGTACGGAAGTATGAAAAATTAAGTCCAAGAGATATCCACAAAATGTCCAAAGATACAGTAGTAACAAGGTCCAAAAGTGAATTAATCAAAAGTACTAAATTAAAGAATCACAACACTCAACACTAAAAATCCAAAGGGTTAATGATTTAGGGTGGTTATAGCTCGGTATACGCAAGTACAAAGTTATTGATTAAGATTAAAAGTTAAGTCCTTCAAAAATAGAGCTATAAGCTCCCACTACTGAAATGAGCCTTTAATTACGTAAGTGATAAGATTAATTAATTAACAAGACTGGATGTGTTGGTACAACCTAACAATTTCTAATCTCTCAATTAATCTTTCACTTATGTAACCCTGGAGGTGTAGGTACAACCAGACTAGAATCCATCCGAGGTAGTCTTGTATTGCCATTGGTTTACAAAACCGGGCGTATATGTACTTTCAATTAAATATAACATAACTACAAGTATACGTATAATTAATCAAAGAATACTTAAAAATAGAAATACGAGACTTTAATAAATCTGAATCACAACATATGTACAAGAGTAACCTCACATGTACCACCCCGAATCTCGGGTCTAGTGTGCCATAATAAACTGTAAAGTACAAGAAATCATAACGAAAATCAAAATAAAAGAATACTTATCATGTTGAACAGATTTGGGTAGACCGGTATGATTTCGGTATGATGATGGCTTACTAGACCTTCCCTTTGGATTAAAACTTTGCACACAACTAAGAATAATAAATAAAGCACTCAAACACAAGAGCAAAATCTAAGCTAAGAAGAGAAAATGGTACAAGAAAAATGAAATGAGGAATTGAGTATTTATAGAGAAATTTTGGCACTACTCACAGGTACTATTCAAACCATGATGTCATCAATGTGTCAGCATGATGTCATTTGCATTAGGTCATCATTGTGTCAGCATGATGCCATTCGCCTAGGTCATTATTGTGTCAGTGTGATGTCATTCGCCTAGGTCATCATTGTGTCAGCGTGATGTCATTCGCCTAGGTCATCATTGTGTCAGCGTGATGTCAGCGAAGATACTATTCACACGTTAACTTTGACTTTTACTATTCACCTATTGACTTTGAATTTTACTATTTATCGTTGACTTTGACTTTGACCAAAAGTTAACTTTGACTTTGACCAAAAGTTGACTTTGACTTTGACCAAAAGTTGACTTTGACTTTGACTATTTACCTGTTGACTTTGACTTTGACCAAAAAGTTGACCAAGGCTACTTCAAGGTTTTTCAGCATCCTGAATCCGTTTTCGCACTTTGTTTGGCCAAATTCAATCTCGATTTGCTCGTGTCAAGGTCATTCTACCTTCCTCCTTCAGTATTGCGCCGAAAATTCACTTCAAAGTTGGCTTTTGTGGCAATTTTTGCTATTTCTTTTTCAGAACCTATATTGCATTAAATTTGTGTAAAATATACAATTAAACTTTAGATAATAATGCAATATACGTGATTTAATGTGTTAAAGTTACTAAAAATACAGATTTATCATGGACCCATTTAAACAAAGTTCTAATTCCCCGTGGTAGACAAACCTGAGTTAACACTACTAAACCAAACTGATCATGGGCCGGAATACCCCTAATTAGGTGACAAAGTGGACCTTTACCCGAAGCGTAAAACAGATTCTATGACGCTTCCAAGCCCACAAAGGTGAACAAAATAACGTATATAGATAGAAATCGCTATTGATGCAATTGTACGAAAGTTGTCTAGTGATTCGACGGTGCCGAGTAGAAGGTCTCTCACCTAACAGATATTCTTTAGGTGTTTTGTGAGAGGGTCAAGAATGAATAAATACCAATAGAATTACTGTATCAACCTTTCAGAACCTTAGTCCTATGAAAGCTTCTAGAAAGCTTTATAACGATCATTGAGAGAGTCTAAAATAGAAATATAGGATCACTTTATTGAAAAATAGCGTAGCGTATAAAAGATGAAGAAAAAATACTTTGAGGCACCATCCTTTGACAACAAGGGGAAGTCCAGGGGATTGAAAGAGCACCCTCCATAACCCTCTCCTCAAAAGCTAGAGCACTTGGTCATCGAAATCCAAGAAAGCCATACCCCGAGCTATCGAACAAGAAAACTCGTTTTCGTACATGCTTGCTAGTGAGCAAAGTCTCTTTGAAGAGCTCATTGAGAGCAAGAAAATGCTTGCCTAAGAGTTTCAATTCGATTTGTTTATATAAATTCCCAAAGAGTTCCCCTCACCCTCATCAGAATAGAGCTATGCCAAAACCAAAGACGCCTCGCTAGTGCAACTCTGAATTAGAGCACTGATCGAAGTAGATGTACCACTAAAGATTTGAACAATCTATATACTTTTTATTAGAGAGCTGATTGAAAGGAAGATAGGACAAATTCTATCCAGGGAATCAAAATAAAAAGGCGACCTTCACATGAGAAAAATACAGTCATGATTAGGATTGGATTTGGCGACTGCTCTATCTATAGTTAAGGATGAGTTGACGACCATGCTACACACGTAGGTCTGCTTTGAGAATGGCCTACTAAGCCTGCCTTGAGTATAATCCCCTGTCAGGTTGGAGAAAGTACAACGTGTGTCTCGATCTTGACAACTGAATCACAACTGGATGCTATATTTTTTTTGGGGTCTCGTTCATGCGGCGATGAAATTTGAAGACCAAATGAAGAATCCCAACCCACTAGATTCGTTCGTCAGCTTTCTATGCCCCTTTGTGTAGGTTGGGCGAATCCACTGACTCATGTCGAATACGAACGCCTCTCTCGACAAACTAGCCCACGTCTTTCTATCGGAGTAGACCGAACGAAGTAGCTTGTTCTATGATACAAAACCCCATAGATTGTCAAAGTTGGGAGTCAGTGCATATGAATGTGGGTATGCCCTTAAAAGTACCTTAAAGTATTTACTCTAACTCCTGGACCCTGGAACTCTCGCATGATTGAACTCACACAAAGCCAAAGAATCGAACGTTGAAGGGAGAAATCGACGAAAGAAGAAGAAGTTTTCATTCTTTTCTTCTTCAAAGCAATGGAGTAGCTATGATGATTCTAAGGCCTTCCATTGATCTGCCTCTATGGGAGGTGGGTGGGGAATCAAGAGAAGCAAAGTCGGGCACATCATAGTCTTCAGGGATTGTGTCATGTCAATTTTTATCCTTATGAATGGGGCAAGAGCCCATACTTAAAACATAATTCGTACCAAGGATTGGAAAGATCAATGAGAAAGATTCTCCAAAAGGGAGCTGAAACTCATGATAGAAGCCCACTTTCATTAATGAATATTCGACATGTCAAAAGATATCGATATGATTGATTGGTCTGTGCACCTCTCTTATTACTTTTTTGTATCCCCCTGTTCTTCGAATACAATTCGATTCTTCTACGGCCAAATTTCAATTTGTGGAAAGCCTTCGATGGCTTCCTTATGAAAACATCAATTTTTATTTGGGTATAGACGGTATCTCTTTATTCGTCGTGATATTGACTGCATTTCTGATCTCTATTTGCATTTTAGTGGGTTGGTCTGGTATGAGAAGTTATGGGAAAGAGTATATTATAGCATCTCTAATTCGTGAATTTCTAATAATCGTTGTCTTCTACATGCTAGATCTTCTCCTATTCTATGTTCTTCCCGAAAGTGTGCTAATCCTTACGTTGTGCAAAGCTGAGCATCTTCTATTCGTTGGGATAAAGTTTTTCCTCTGCAAGGACCTTGTGCAGTAAACCCCCTACAGGCGGTTGTTCGTAAAGTAGTCCCCGCGAATCATTCGGGAAGATGGGTAGTCTTATGTGTAAGGATAACATTTCTGGTCAAACCCGCCTACTCGGGTCTTGTATGGATATACAGGAAGGGGTGCTCCTAGGTGTATGTAGGGGTTATGTTAGTTCGTGAGAATGGATTCCTCATCAAGTCAGTTTGGGGGGTATGGACACACTTGCGCGAATTTGGGTAACGGCTACAAGGGAGAAATCGAAAGGAAACTATACCCGACCACGGATGGACGTAAACTCGTAAGCGACCGAAGGTAGGGATAATCGTCCAGGTCTTATTGTGAAAGAAAAAAGCCGCCCGGCCATAGCAGGAAGGTTGCTTTCTCTATTGTCGCCAGGGAGCACTTGGCGAGGAGACCTTAGGATAAGTTGCTAAAACAAACGAGAGGGGAGGATCAACCCATTCAGTCAAATTCCGAAGAAAGACTGTTGGTAGCAAGTTGAGACATTTTTTTGGCCCCTTCAAAAGGAAATGCGGGTAGGGTAGAGCTCGGTAGAGGGTTTGAGAATAGGGTAGGATCCTGTCCTTAAGATTTAGATAAGAAAAGAGTTCCAAACCTTTATGCTCGTATAAGTGCTGCGTACAAGATCCGACCAAGATGATTGGGAAATACCTATTTGAACCGCTCACATCACAGTAGTAGTAGCGTAAAAGTCGTAAGTCGGGGGGCGGCCATAACATAAGGCTATTACTTTCATACCTCTCTCTCTATCTATATATAGAGAGAGATCCGCTGCGTGAGTAACCCGACTGTGCCTTACATGTGCTCTACAGGCCACACTCCATCTTTCTTCCCAACGAGCCCATTTTTCTTTTGATTTGAAAGATGGGCCTTGTGTTCAGTTTGAAAGGCATGGTTTTCAGTATGTCTCCAGATAGGGCCCCTACTAGTCTGGCTAGCTAGTGAGCGGTTCTTTAGGGCAGGAAGTAGGCTGGGCCCTACGGGCGGGCATCTCTCGCAAGGCAAGTACTATTGTTCACCACCACCCGAGAAGCAAAATATTCAAGAGTCCAGGCTGAAAATACATGCGTAGATAGTGGTCTAATGCCAAGGCCGACGATGGTAGCTCAGGACGGAGCCGTATAAGGTGGAAGTCTCACGTATGGTTCTCTGAGAAGGGAGTGGCTGTCACGCCCCGACCCAACCCCCAAGCTAAAGGTTAAGTTCGGACCCGACACACGGACAGAGTCTCCCCTGTACCGTGGACATTCTAAAAACCTGGAATCACTCAAACAAAGTCCCAACAATACAATACAAGCTTTTCTTAATTAAACAACAAAGTTCTAAGGCCATCCGAGCCTTATAGTACACTATAGTTCCAAAACACACAAGCATGCGAGAACTAGTTGTCAACATAGTTTTATAATCATGACATTCTAGGAAATCACTTAAACATAATTGAAAGATCAAACATTTCTACTTTAAACCATTCACTCCCAAGCAAGCAAAGCGAATAGAAGTAGTTCATAAGTTATTACAGTACGTAGGCTTTCAAAACTACACCACAACCAACTAGTCTTCAACTTATACAACAAGCATATACATAGCCCTTAGGCCACAAAATAGTACATAAAACAATTAGTTGAACTTTCCACATAGCAGCAAATTCATTAACCACCTCAAGCTATCAAGCACGGCAACTAAGGTAGAGGATCAGTCTGAACTTCTTCTTCATCAACTAACTCAACAAGCTAGGGATCACCCTCAGCGTCTCCTAAAACATATATCGAGGTATGAGCAACCACTGTTGCCCAGTGAGGGATATAGTCCCGGGGCGTGCAATGCAACAGATAATACAGTTATACAACAATATCACTTAGACAATTTAAGAAACAATGATAACTAAGGTAACCACACATTCAAAAGGATACATTTCACACAATCCCCTATACACCAATCTTCACTGGTCTTCAATCACGATCCACGAACCACGAGCGCGATCACGATAAGCCGGCATAACCCCAATCACTCCAGTGGGTGTACTCCGGATGTACCCCGAATCCTATGACCTAACATCCCCGAATCTTCGGACTAGGCGAATGAGGGAATAGGACACGGAGTTTGAATATCCACCAGCAAGCCCTCCGCCGCCCAGCCGATATTCAACACATCCGCCCCTGACACTATGGTTGCGCAACCACGATGCAATGCACTTAACAATGGCAATTTAATAGCAATAATAAGCGTTAACACATAGGAGGATCAACAAAGTAGGTTGACCTCGATGCAATTAGAATAGAAGCAATTATAGAAGCTAATAAGCAGTTTACAAAGGAACATATACAAAATAAGCATAGAATCATACCAAAAGCTCCAAATCAACTTGAAACCACATATAAACACTTAAGGAGTCATGCCATGGGTTTAGAAGTGTGAGTCAACTGAAATTGCACCTAAACCCCTTTGTTTTTCAATCTATTTCTCTTCCAAACCAAGGTTAATGATTCCATTTTCAAAGGAAACTCTCCCAACCTTCTAACTAACCCTCAAGGTACCCTCTCAACCCTCTAACTTATTCAAATGCCCGCGATTACCCCGAAAGCCCCAAATTCCCTCTTATGGCTTTAAACTACACATACAATGTCCGGGCTTCAAACAAGGGATATCAAGGACTCTATAGCACCTAGGTAGCCTAAGGATACTAGAATTGAAGCCCAAATCCACCCGGATTCGCATTAACCCTGAAAGCCCCAAATTAAAGTCGGCTATTTTCCATTTTAGGCGATTTAAGGACAATGCAAGTGCACGGGGCTATTAGGTTACCTTCACTAGCACCTAAGGCATCTATTAGAAGCATTACATCAAGCTAATTCGAGCAATTACGCAAAACCCTAGAAAGACGTCACTATTCACCCTAAAAATCAAACTAACGATTCTAACCGTTTAAATTGCGAAACGAAGGCTCAAATATGTTCTCTAGCATTCATATACATGGTATAATAGCATAGATAACTACTACAATGGCATTTGAACACATTTTCAACAAATCAAGAAATGAGCAACTATTTAGAAATGCAAAAACAAGCCGTGAAATCCCTCACCAATACGCGTAGGAGCACCTAGGAACCTTGCAAACACCCTACACTAGTTGCTCAAGGCTTGGCTTGGCTTGAATTGATGATTTGATGAAGCAAAATCTCCAAATGCACAAGGGAGGGGCTGTCGGGTTTTGGGCACTGTTCACAGCTGAAATTGTTTTGTTTTTGTGCTCAAATGTGCTTGTTTTATGTTTTAATAGGTAGGTCTTGAGGTGGGGTCAAGTTTGGGTGCTTAAGGTGGCTTTTAGAATGCGCGTAGTAAGCTAAAAAACGAGCCTAAGGTGAATATGTGTGCTAGTTAATTAAATCTCTAAGTTAGTTACGTAACACTATTCATTCAACTACAAAAGTCATTTTCTAAACGAGCCCTCCTAACGCCTTTAGTTCAAATGCACATTTTTCCCACTACTTTTACAATTAATATGATTTAATAAAAATGCTAATTAACTAATAGAATGCATTTTAAATATGGAGTGAATAGTAACCTAAGAAGACAGTTAATAAGGCACAGAAGTAAATGCGCAAACAAGGGATGCAACAGTAATTAAATGCATGGCTAAATCTCGGGCGTCACAGTGGCTAGCGACTAGAGCTTCGACCAACTACCACCGGTCAATTCAGCTTTGGGGCCACCCTTTACTCTACCATTATTATAGGGGTAGAGGGTTCGAGACAAAGAAAGATCAAGGCAGCATATTAGTTTTTCCTTTATACTTTACTTTGATCTATTTTTATGCTATTAGCTATTTTGTTTATTCTTCTCCAAATAGGAACAACCGATATACAAATATCATTAACCACAGAATTCAGTGAGCGGCACCAAATCTTTCTATTGATTGCTTCTTTCTCCTCTTTCACCGTCAAAGTACCTATGGTTCCAGTTCATATTTGGTTACCCAAAGCTCATGCAGAGGCACCTATAGCAGGATCCGTCATCTTGGCAGGAATTCCTTTAAAATTGGGAACCTACGGGTTTTTAAGATTTTCAATACCCATGTTTCCCGAAGCGACACTTTGTTCCACTTATTTCATTTATACTTTAAGCACGATTGCTATAATATATACTTCCTCGACCACTTTAAGACAGATCGATCTTAAGCATTGCTTACTCCTCAGTAGCTCATATGAATCTGGTGACTATTGGTATGTTTAGTCGGGCGGCGGCCGTTAGGTCACCTATTTTGAGTTATGGACACACAAGGACAAAACATATGTGACGAGCGTGCGACCCATCAACCTACTAGCAATGGGGGAGAAAACATAGCATGTCACAATAAAAGCTTGATTCGAGGTGTCAGCAAAACACTGTCGTCTGTTCCATAAACAAAGGCCCCTTAGAGCCACGGGACGGGAGTGCGGGACGACCCTACGCGCAGGCAAGAGCAGCACAGGCTCTACGAAGTCAAAATCGAATATTTCTGTTGGCTTTCCCAATTCATTCGTGAATAAGAATTCAAGGGCGTGAAGTGAGTACTTATAGCTGCTTCGCCTGCTTCTTATTATGGCGACTATATTTTTCGTGGCAGAAATGAACGAAAAGCGATATGAACGTGCTATTTTCAAATTGATTGATAGATAGTCTGAAACGCCCCGATCCCTCACGAGACCGGAGGCTCTAATAACCATGCTATTCTCAACCCAATACCAAACCCGGTCACAAAAGTTTAGGGGAAAAAATGGACAGAGTTTCCCCTGTACTATGGACATTCTGAAAACCTGTAAATTCTCAAATAAGGTAACTACAAGGTAAACAAACTTTTCATGGCTATATATTTAAAGATTCACGGCCATCCGAGCCTTGAAGCAAACAACAGTTCCAAAACCACACAAGCATGCAAGTAACTTGTTTATAATATAGTCTAATAACCATGCCATTCCAGGATAATATTAAAACATACTTAGAGATAAAACATTCTACACTAAGCCATTCACTCCCAAGCATGCAAAGCAACTAGAAATAGAAATATAAGTTATTACAAGCCATAGAATTACCACTGCTACTACATTATCAGACTTCCAGCTTACATATTACTCAAATACATACATGAGCTTTAAGGCCCCAAAATAGATTATACATAGGACAACAAATTCTTCACATAGCAACCAGAAAGCACATCCACCTCAGACAAATATCACACAGCAGCTAAGGCAACTCCACCAACTGTGCCACCTGAAACATGTTAGCGAGGTATGAGCAACCACTGTTGCCCAGTGAGGGATATAGTCCCGGGGCGTGCAATGCAACAGATAATACAGTTATACAACAATATCACTTAGACAATTTAAGAAGCAATGATAACTTAAATATTCACACATTTAAAAGGATACGATTCACACAATCCCCTATACACCAATCTTCACAGGTCTTCAATCACGATCCACGAACCACGAGCACGATCACGATAAGCCGGCATAACCCCAATCACTCCAGTGGGTGTACTCCGGATGTACCCCGAATCCTACGACCCAACATCCCCTGGCAATCTCCGGACCAGGCGAATGAGGGAATAGGGTACGGAGTTTGAATATCCACCGGCAAGCCCTCTGCCGCCCAGCCGATATTCAACACATCCGCCCCTGACACTATGGTTGCGCAACCACTATGCAAAACACTTAACGATGGCAAGTTAATAGCAATAATATAAGCATTAACACATATGAGGTTCAACAAAGTAGGTTGACCTCGTTGCAATTAGGATAGAAGCAAATATAGAAGCTAATAAGCAGTTTACAAATGAACATATACCAAATAAGCATAGAATCATACCAAAAGCTCCAAATCAATTTAAAATCACATATAAACACTCAAGAGGTCCTGACATGGGTTTAGAAGTGTGAGACAACTTAATTTGCACCTAAACCCCTTTGTTTTTCAAACTATTTCTCTTCCAAACCAAAGTTAATGATTTCATTTTCAAAGGAAACTCTCCCAACCTTCTAACTAACCCCCAAGGTACCCTCTCAACCCTCTAACTCGTTCAAATACCCGCGTTTACCCCGAAAGCCCCAATTTCCCTCTTTTGGCTTTAAACTACACCTACATTGTCCGGACTTCAAACAAGAGATATCAAGGCATCTATAGCACCTAGGTAGCCTAAGCATACTAGAATTGAAGCCCGAATCCACCCGGATTCGCATTAACCCCGAAAGCCCCAAGTTAAAGTCGGCTATTTTCTATTTTTAGGCAATTTAAGGGCAATGCAAGTGCACGGGGCTATTAGGTTATCTTCACTAACACCTAAGGCATCTATTAGAAGCATTAAATCAAGCTAATTCGAGCAATTACACAAAACCCTAGAAAAACGTCACTATTCACCCTAAAAATCAAACTTACGATTCTAACCGTTTAAATTGCGAAACGACAGCTCAAATGTGTTCTCTAGCATTCATATAGATGGTATATTAGCATAGATAACAATTACAATGGCATTTAATCATATTTTCAACAAATCAAGAAATGAGCAACTATTTAAAAATGCAAAAACAAGTCGTGAAATCCCTCACCAACGCGCGTAGGAACACCTAGGAACCTTGCAAACACCCTACACTAGTTGCTCAAGGCTTGGAGAGGCTTGGATTGGAGGCTTGGTGAGCAAAAATCTCTTCCTTTTCTCCCTTGGAGCTGTCGGGTTCCTGCTACTGTTTTTCAGCTTTTTTTTTTTTTTTTCTTTTGCATTTTATGATCTTAAGTGTTATAATAAAGGGGTTAAGTTGAGGTGGGGTCATTTGGGTGCTTAAGTGATCTAATAAAATGCGCGTTGCTAGCTCCAAAACGAGGCTAATGTATAAAACTTAGGCTAGCTAATTAAATCTATAAAGTTATTACGTAATACTATTCACTCAACTACTAAAGTCATTTTCTAAACGAGCTCTCCTAACGCCTCTAGCTCAAATGCACATTTTTCCCACTACTTTATCAATTAATATGATTTAATAAAAATACTAATTAACCAATAGAATGCAGTTTAAAAATGAAGTGAATAGTAATTCAAGAAGGCAGTTAATAAGGCATAGAAAGAAATGCTCAAACAAGGGATGCAACAGTAATTGAATGCATGGCTAAATCTCGGGCGAGACCTCCTCTCCTCCTTAAACAAATTGCGTCCACGCAATTTTTCTTCACAAGAGAACTCTGCATCAACTGGAAACCAACTCCGATTATTCATCATCAGTTGCTAAGCAAGAATACCATACACGAACTCTCGTGGGAGCTCATTAAGAAATCCCAGTAGTATTGCCTGCGAACCTCATGTAATAAGGCCAAATAAAGGCTCCAATAGAGATGCTACTTCGAAATCCAAATAAGAATCCCGCTGGCACGAATACCATAGAAGAATAGAATCCCAACTAACAGTGGCGAGAAAATACCAATAAGAATTTAGAGTACAAATACAGAAGATAATTCCATATAATAAGGCTAATTAGAATCCCAAACTAAGTCTTCCGAGTAATACCAGCAAGAAAATACTAGAAGAATACTCAATAAGAAAACTGAGAGAACGGTCATATAGAAATCCCAAAGGAAGCCATTCATTTCTGACTACTGAGCGTAGAAGAATGCCTTGGAAGAAATCCCAATAACTGAGCTCCGCTTACAACATTCTCATTCCCGCTAATCCACACAACTTGGAGGGCTTGTTGCTAATCACTTCTCTTCAGGGGGGGGGAAGAAGTCTTTCTTACCATTTCAACGGGACATGTATGAATGCCAAGATATCACATTTACACATATATATTTTAAACTATTATGCAAACATGTTTATATAAGAGTTTATGAAACAGTGTAATCATCAAAGTCATTCAAGCACGACAATCAAGTCCATTATAACACAACTCAATCAAAGACTTTCAAATACACACATTACAAGCAACAGTTCAAGCAATTAACAATTCACGAGGTCAATTTGATACATAACCAGCCACTTTACTTCACTTAGCACACATTTAGCACGTAACACATAATTATATCACATAGGTGCACACATTCAATACCAGACACACAATCAAACATGCAGGCATACACTTTTAAGACACACTCTTATTCAAGCACACACGCAAGGGTTACTACCCGACAGGCCGAGGACCCTGTCCCAGCTTAGAGCTAACTAAGCTCTGATACCACCTGAAATGCCCCGATCCCTCACGAGACCGGAGGCTCTAATAACCATGCTATTCTCAACCCAATACCAAACCCGGTCACAAAATTTTAGGGGAAAAAACGGACAGAGTTTTCCCTGTACTATGAACATTCTGAAAACCTGTAAATTCTCAAATAAGGTAACTACAAGGTAAACAAACTTTTCATGGCTATATATTTAAAGATTCACGGCCATCCGAGCCTTGAAGCAAACAACAGTTCCAAAACCACACAAGCATGCAAGTAACTTGTTTATAATATAGTCTAATAACCATGCCATTCCAGGATAACCTTAAAACATACTTAGAGATAAAACATTCTACGCTAAGCCATTCGCTCCCAAGCATGCAAAGCAACTAGAAATAGAAATATAAGTTATTACAAGCCATAGAATTACCACTGCTACTACATTATCAGACTTCCAGCTTACATATTACTCAAATACATACATGAGCTTTAAGGCCCCAAAATAGATTATACATAGGACAACAAATTCTTCACATAGCAACCAGAAAGCACATCCACCTCAGACAAATATCACACAGCAGCTAAGGCAACTCCACCAACTGTGCCACCTGAAACATGTTAGCGAGGTATGAGCAACCACTGTTGCCCAGTGAGGGATATAGTCCCGGGGCGTGCAATGCAACAGATAATACAGTTATACAACAATATCACTTAGACAATTTAAGAAGCAATGATAACTTAAATATTCACACATTTAAAAGGATACGATTCACACAATCCCCTATACACCAATCTTCACAGGTCTTCAATCACGATCCACGAACCACGAGCACGATCACGATAAGCCGGCATAACCCCAATCACTCCAGTGGGTGTACTCCGGTGGTACCCCGAATCCTACGACCCAACATCCCCTGGCAGTCTCCGGACCAGCCGAATGAGGGAAGAGGGTGCGGAGTTTGAATATCCACAGGCAAGCCCTCTGCCGCCCAGCCGATATTCAACACATCCGCCCTTGACACTATGGTTGCGCAACCACTATGCAATGCACTTAACGATGGCAAGTTAATAGCAATAATATAAGCATTAACACATATGAGGATCAACAAAGGAGGTTGACCTTGTTGCAATTAGGATAGAAGCAAATATAGGAGCTAATAAGCAGTTTACAAATGAACATATACAAAATAAGCATAGAATCATACCAAAAGCTCCCAATCAATTTAAAATCGCATATAAACACTCAAGAAGTCCTGACATGGGTTTAGAAGTGTGAGACAACTTAAATTGCACCTAAACCCCTTTGTTTTTCGAACTATTTCTCTTCCAAACCAAAGTTAATGATTTCATTTTCAAAAGAAACTCTCCCAACCTTCTAACTAACCCCCGAGGTACCCTCTCAACCCTCTAACTCATTCAAATGCCCGCGTTTACCCTGAAAGCCCCAATTTCCCTCTTTTGGCTTTAAACTTCACCTACATTGTCCGGGCTTCAAACAAGGGATATCAAGGCATCTATAGCACCTAGGTAGCCTAAGGATACTAGAATTGAAGCTCGAATCCACCCGGATTCGCATTAACCCCGAAAGCCCCAAGTTAAAGTCGACTATTTTCCATTTTTAGGCGATTTAAGGGCAATGCAAGTGCACGGGGCTATTAGGTTATCTTCACTAACACCTAAGGCATCTATTAGAGGCATTGAATCAAGCTAATTCGGGCAATTACGCAAAACCCTAGAAAAATGTCACTATTCACCCTAAAAATCAAACTAACGATTCTAACCGTTTAAATTGCGAAACGACTGCTCAAATGTGTTCTTTAGCATTCATATAGATGGTATAATAGCATAGATAACAATTACAATGGAATTTAATCATATTTTTAACAAATCAAGAAATGAGCAACTATTTAAAAATGCAAAAACAAGTTGTGAAATCCCTCACCAACGCACGTAGGAACACCTAGGAACCTTGCAAACACCCTACACTAGTTGCTCAAGGCTTGGAGAGGCTTGGATTGGAGTCTTGGTGAGCAAAAATCTCTTCCTTTTCTCCCTTGGAACTGTCGGGTTCCTGCTTCTGTTTTTCAGCTTTTTATTTTTTTTTCTTTTGCATTTTATGAGCTTAAGTGTTATAATAAAGAGGTTAAGTTGAGGTGGGGTCATTTGGGTGCTTAAGTGATCTAATAAAATGCGCGTTGCTAGCTCCAAAACGAGGCTAATGTATAAAACTTAGGCTAGCTAATTAAATCTATAAAGTTATTACGTAACACTATTCACTCAACTACAAAAATCATTTTCTAAACGAGCTCTCCTAACGCCGTTAGCTCAAATGCACATTTTTCCAACTACTTTATCAATTAATATGATTTAATAAAAATGCTAATTAACCAATAGAATGCAGTTTAAAAATGAAGTGAATAGTAATTCAAGAAGGCAGTTAATAAGGCATAGAAAGAAATGCGAAAACAAGGGATGCAATAGTAATTGAATGCATGGCTAAATCTCGGGCGTCACATAGTCTGATATGTTCTGATGGATCAAAAAAGATAGAAATGGAATGTATCAAGAATAAGGGGAAATCTCCTATTTCTATCTATTGATGAGACAACTATCTATTCTTGATCCATCAGAATAAAATCAATATGTATCTTATGGAGTTTGCAACATACGTAGAGCGTCCAAACGCTTTTTAGGCTAGCTCATTTCTCTTATCCATCCCGTCGGTCCAATGCACTAGGCTCATCTCATGGAGGGAAAAGCCAAAATGTAGTTGTCTTGTTGGCCGTCTCGACACATTCCCTTCTCTCCCTGGTATCGTCCCACAAAGAAAGAAAGAGCACAAAACCCCGGCCTGACCTGTAGGTCCACTAACGTAAAGCGAGGAATTGAGCTTCAATTGACGAACTGAAGTCACTTTCGGAAGCATACTTCTTACAGCTAACATATGTCCAGTCCAGCGGGAATGCGCAGCCTAAACGAATGTTAGCTGCTATACCGAATCCCTCGCTGGCCATCGGGGACCGAGTGGTAAGGCCATGATCTGTAGGGGAACTAATCACTCACTCTTCCATTGGGGACAGGTGCACAAATGACAACTCCAAACGTCACACATCTGCCGCCTACCTACCGTTTAGGTGGCACCAGTGAGATCCAGCTAAGTTAAGGAACTTAGTGTCGCAACTCCTCTACTCCGCTACGGTCTCATGAATTGAACTCCATTTCCTTCCCACACCAAAGTGAATGGGCGCTGTGCCGTGGATCAGTTTTAGGGTGGGGAGCGAAGTGAGACCAAAAGAATGATTCATTTGGCTCGACGAGCTTTTTCAACTGAAAAACTAAGAATCAATGGAATGTCTATCTATCCTTAAACATCTATTCTGTCTGTATATTTAGGGGATCTCTCTATACATATAAAAGTGTTTTATGGCATAATATGATCACCTAGTCGTAGCCGCATATTAGTTGTGCTCAATATGCAGGATTTCTGTTGAATCATATCTTTTAACAAGCTTTTGGACCTAGCGAAAATAACTCTAAGCCTTCTCGCAAGCAAACGCGAGAGAAGCAAGCAAAGTAGAAGGGAGTTACCAAAAAGAAGCGATGAGGAAGCGAAGCTATCTACGAAGCGATAGCTTCCCCCGACCGACTAAAATAAAAGAGTCGCGACCTACTTTGATTCAAAAGAAAGGCAAAGGGTTTGGAAACAAGCAAACAACTTTTTATCATAGTTGCAAGGATTCCAACCCTTAACTACTTAAGTATCAAAGGCTGCTTTTAGTTGGTTTCATAAGGGGGTTGTTCACTACAAGCTATCAGCGCTCAACCCTGTCTTAGATTGAACGTCGAGTTATCTTATTGCCGTTCAATCTCTAAGGCGGGTTTTCGCTGAGAACGGAATAGTTTTCATGTCCAAAGTGAACAAAGCCCAAGCTTATAGAGTTCGTTTCTTTTCCCAGGCTGAAGAAGGGCTTATACTGCTCGTCTTTGTTTGATATGCTCATTCAGTACCAATATAAACTAAAACTAGACAAAAGTAGAATGGCCACTATAGAAGCTAGAAATAGCTAGCCTATAGTAGTCGGCCTAACTAAAGTGTTACGACAACATAAAATTAACCTTATGAATTGAATCTTAAGTAGGGGGCTTAGCCCGCCCGCCTACCAATCAAAGAGGCTGAGAGTAAGTGTAAGCTCTTCGAGCTTCATTTCATTCACTTTGCGGGAGCTGTACAACACAGAGCTGGAAGTTAGAGGGCCTATACTACCTGCCTAACCCTTTGCTCTGAGGGACCGTAGATCGAAAAACGCCTTCTAAACCACCAAAAGATAAGGGAAGGGGCCTATGTATTTGCATGACCCCTGCAGATTTAACCCTATCTACACCCGGAGCCACTCCCCTAGCGGTCTTACCACCACGCTGCAGAATAGAGCTCGTGTGAAACCTTTGATTTATGGCATAACAGCGGTAAAATGTAACAAAATATTATGTCCTAGGGGTTGGAGGTACAGTAAACTCGGCCAAAACATGATACCCGAAGGGCCCGACACACACAACCCTATCCTATCCGTGTCCGAATTTATCCCTTGCACTTCGGACAGCCGTCCGTAACATCATAAGGAGGACCACCCTTTCGAGGTAAAAAAAAAGACTCAGGTACAAAGGAGGTTGGTCTTTCTCAACGTGGTGTATAGCACGAAAAGCCTTTCGATACAAGTCCACCAACCCCATTCACATGAAAAAAAAAGGAATCTTTTATTCTCTTCTTTATCTTTCCCGAGGAGGAAAAAAGGTCTTATGGAGATAGGGGAAGGGGAAAGGCTTGGGCCTACCTATCCCGATAAGACTCCATACAAGAACGGGAGCTATTGAGAGGTTCCATATTACCGAGATGAAGGGCAGCACTTCTGTACGTGATCGTAGTATGTTACCTTGTCTCGTCCACGCTGCATCGAAGATCACCTATGTACTATGTTTCGGTTCACTGATAAGGAAGATAGAGTTAGGGCAGGAGTCTACGATGTGATAGTCAAGTATGACCCGGGGAGATACATGCTAACTATGAGTAGGAAGTAGGAACCATTATTATATAAATAATTTCGGGGATGAGGGGTTACAGATCTCTTATAGTACCATTGATCAACAAAGCGGAACGACCAGAAAAAGAAGTTATGTTAAAAAGCCGTATGATAGTTGGTAACTATCTTGTATAGTTAGGGGGTAATCGGCGTACTCCGGTCAGTGGGAGGAATCTTTGGCTCTATTGAACATACACGAAATTGGAGGTAGTATTCTACCGACGTCAAGTCATGGACTGGTTTCTTTAGCCCTTTTTCTACATGTTGGTGTTCTATATGACCGACATAAGACTCGACTTGTTAGATATTATGAAGGTTCAGTCAGTACCATGCCGAATTTTTCTACCATTTGCTTCTATTCCACTTTGGCCAATATGAGTTCACTTGGTACTAGCAGCTTTATCGGGGAATTTCTCATCTTAGTAGGAGCTTTCCAAAGAAATAGCTTAGTAGCCACATTAGTAGTGCTTGGGATAATTTTAGGCACGGACTATTACCTTTGATTATATAATTGTGCAATTTTTGGGAATTTAAAACCCAATTTTCTCCATAAATTCTCCGATCCAAATGGCAGCGAAGTTTCCATATTTATACTTTTTCTTGTTGGAGGGGCGATCGTCCGTTAAACTACCAAAGAAAAAAAGGGTAAACTAATGGGATCATGACATTGTAGGTGCTTGTGACGGGACGGATGTGACTTCCCTCAGTTGGTTTAGGTGGCATAGCCCGTTGCAAAAGTCCCCCCTTTTTTTATCCAGGGAGCCAAAACTTGACTTTACTAAACTAATAAAATAAGGCTCGCGCTAGGGAAAGGACGGGGGACAACCATGCATGGTACTTCTCCACCCTGTCTCCGAGGGACAGTTGAACGAGTGACTCATGAATGCTGTCGGGTCAGACGAGCCAATAACTCGAACTCGTTCAGTCTGTTTTTTGAGCAACAATGACAGCCTTATCTTATCTTCACCATGATACGGACTCCAAGTTCTTATGGCAGAGCATGAGGAGATTTATCATCAATATGATGATGGGAATGGAAACCAGAAGCACGACTGGGGTCTTCGTGGTCCAAGATAATCATACCATCAGCAAGAGTAACGTAAGCATGAGACTTTTTGGTAGTACCGGCAAACCAGATGGTCACAGCGATGGAATCTGGGACGGAGGACTTGTAGTATCTCTCTAGATCTGGCAAAAATGAAAGAACCCCTAACATAATTAGAATGGAGGCTGACCGCTGAGCCCATTCTATCCTTGCAGGATGGGTGCCTTGTGTGAGTTGGAGCTGCCATAACTTATGGCGTCAGTAATGGGAGGGCCCCAATAGAGAGAATAGTCAGGATAACGAGTGCTCCGCAAGCCAAGCGGCTAGCAGGAGCAGCGGGCAAGTGCTTGGTAGGCCAACTGCTTAGTGAACCAGGCGGGGCACTCGAAGAAAGGGGGGCACACTAAGCAAGTATGAGAAATTGGCCCCGCTTCTCTTTCTTTAAAGCAAGGACCACTACGGGAGGTCAAACCAATGACCTATGGAAGTCGGGGCTCGTCTCTGATCAATATTGGATCAAACAATAGGGGGGCATAGCACTGACCTCTTTTTTTTATTAATTCAATACAATAGAGGAAAAGATCATACAGTTCCCTGTCGAGACAAACTCTCAACGGATCCTCCACGCGCTGGGCATACCTCTTCCGTGCATCTTTCTCGTGGCGGGAATAGATCAATAGGGAAAGACCTGGCTGACCAGCCCAGGGCTCGAGGGCGAGCTTTATTTATTTAAGAGAGAATAGGGAGTGAATCGGAGGGCTTCCGTTTTCGTTCTTGGTTAAGTTCGGGCCCCTCTCGATCTTTTTCATAGTTGAGAAGAGGGAAGAAGTCTAAATCAATGGACATTAATGAACCATCATTGATGGACGTTGTCACGCCTGAGATTCTACCGTACACATTTTTAACTGTTGCATCCATTAATTGCGCATTTAATTTTGTACTTTACTTGTTGTTTTCTTAGTTACTATTCATTCCAGTTTTCAACTGCATTATATTAATGAATTAGCATTTTTATTAAATCATATTAATTATTTTAGGAATGAGAAAAATATGCATTTGAGCTAAGAGCAATAGGAACCTTCGTTTAGAAAATAGTTTTGTGAACTAGTGAATAGTATTACGTATGAACAATATATTTTAGTTAATTAGCACAAAATTGCAATCATAGACTCGTTTTTATGTTAACCAGGCTCATTTTATTAGACCATACACTCACCCAAACAGGCCTCACCCTAATATATAATCAACCAAACACAAACAAGTCATAACTAAGGAAAAAAAAAGGGAAGAGGCAGAAATTACTGTAGCAAATCCGAGAATCAACATAGTAGGAGAATGAGAGGATTTTGCTCATCAAATCTTCAAGCCAAGCCAAGCCAAGCAAGGAGCAAGTAGTTTAAGGTGTTTGCTAGCCTCTCGAGAGTTCCTACGTGCATTGGTGAGGGTTTTTCGTGCTTATTTGTGCATTTTAGAAATGTTGCTATTTTCTTGATTTGTTATAAATGTTGTCTAATGCTATTGCAATGCTCAAATAAGCTTATATATGTTGTATACGTGTAGTAGAGACCACATTTATGCTATTCTTTTACATTTTAAACGATAGAAATCAATGGTTGATTCGTAGGGGTGAATAGTGATGGGATTTCTAGAGTTTTGTGTAATTGTGCATATTAGCTTGATTCAATGCTTCTAATAGATGCCTTAGGTGCTAATGAGGGTAGTCTAATAGCCCCGTGCACTCAAATTGCTCGAAACTTGAATAAAATGTGAATTAGGCGACTTTTTAAAAGGGGTTTCGAGGTTAATGCTAATCCGGGTGGATTCAGGCTTCACTTTTAGTGTTCTTAGGCTACCTAGGTGCTATAGAACCTTTGCTAACTCTTGTTTGAAGCCCGGTTAAGTAGGTGTAGTTCAAAGCTATAAGAGGGAAATTGAGACTTTTGGGGTAATTGCGGGTAATTGAATGTATTTGCGGATTGTAAGGGTACCTTAAGGGTTAATTAGAAGATTGGTATAGCTTTCCCTTGAATTTGAATCATTGATATGAGTTTGGAAGGAAAACGGATGAAAAACAAAGGGGTTTAAGGGTAAATTCGTTTGTCACTCGCATCTAAGACCTTGGCATTTTTTCATATGTGTTTAAATGTGGTTTCAAGATGTTTTGGAGCTTTTGGTATAGTTTTATGTGAATCTTGAATATGCTCCTTTTTAATTTGCATAATTGCTTTCCGAATTGAAGATTCTAAGTGAATTCTTGTTTATAGTAATTGTATTGCCATAGTTCTAAGTGTTTTTCTTGAGTTTTATATTGAGTTAATTATAATGAGAATAAGTATGCATTAATGACTTTATAAATTGATATTACTATTATGGAATTAAATATGGTTATCTATGCTTAAAATGCTCTTTTAAATGATTGTGGAACATGCTTATGTCATGATTTTATTGCTTGTTAGTTATATCGTTTGTATATTATATTACTTGAATGATTACTTGGTTGTATGTTGATTAAGTAAATTATGAGTTAGCTAACCTAGTTGGTCAATTAATGAATGTTATAGTTAAAGAGTAATTGAAACAATGTTTAACATTATGTTCAAGGTGATTGAGGGTGATTTGAATCCAATCTTGCATTTTGGAGCTTGGTAAAGTGAGGGAGACTTCATCCTTATGTGCATAATAGTTTATTTACTTGTACTTAGATTATGTGCACTTATTATCTATATATTGTGTGTGAGGGCAACCTACTTTGTTGTCCCTCAACCATGTGTTTATTGATTTATACTATTGTTATCATTTTGAGTGCATTGCATCGTGGTTGCGCAACCATTCGGGCATGATAGTGTCGGGGAAACCGGGCGGCATCGGGCTTGCCGGTCCACCTCGGCTACCATGGTTGCCTAGTCCCCCGCTCGCTTGCGATGCCGCCCAAGGAGAGTTAGGTTGTAGGATTTCGGGGTACATCCGGAGTACATCCATTTTGGAGTTATAAGGGGATGCCGACTTATCGATATCAGTGTCAATATTACATCCAGATTTCAGTTCGTGGCATAGCTGGTGTACCTCTGCCCTTCGGGGTATTCGCTTAGCCGAGACGTTACAGAAGTCAAAGTGTATCATATCTTTTTTAATGTGTGGTAACTTATTGTTTTAATTGTTCTTTGGTTGTAAAATACTTTATTTGTACTAACTGCTGCATTGCACGTCCCCGGTAGACCTTATCCCTCACTGGGCAATTGTGATTGCTCACACCTCGCTAAACATGTTTCAGGTGATGCAGTTGGAGGAATTCACCTGATTGCTGTGTGCTATTCCTTGAGATTTGAGTGATTGTCTGCTAAACTGTGGAAGACCTTACTTGTTCTACTATCTATTCTATTTCGGAGCCTAAGGGCTTATGTATATATATTTGAGTAGTTGTAAGTTTGAAAGCTAAGTGGATGTAGCAAGTGTTATGGAATTGTGGCATGTAATAACTTATGCTTCTGCTTCTAGCTACGTTGCATACTTGGGTGTGAATGAACGGACGTATGGTTCGCATTAATTTATGAGAATGTTAAATTGCTAACATATAATGGTATGATAAGCGAATGAAGACAAAGATTTTTGGACTATTGTTGCATGCTTGTGTGTATTTATATTGTCTTGTGTTGCTTAAGGCTCGGATGGCCTTGAAGTTTGAATTTCAATTACAGATATTGTTCCTTTTGCTTCGTGATTTTATTTGATTGTTTACAGGTTTTCAGAATGTCCACAGTACAGGGGAAATTCTGTGACCGGGTTTGGTATTGGGTTGACAATAACATAGTTATTAGAGCCTCCGGTCTCGTGAGGGATCGAGGCATTACACGTGGTATCAGAGCTTAGTTAGCTCTTAGCCGGGACAGGGTCCTCAGTCTGTTGGGTAGTAAGCCTTGAATGTGTACTTGTTACGTGTGTTTTGGAAGTGTGTGTTTGTACGTGAGGTTGGGTGTCTTGACTTGAATGTGTGCATCCATGTGATATAGTTGTGCATTATGTGTTGAATGCTTGTTAAGTGAAGTGAAATGACTAAATGTGAATTGAATTGACCTCGTAATCGAAGTGACCTTGTGAATCATTATTTGCTTGAATTATTGATTGTAATGTGTGTACTTGAATGTTTTTGAATTAAGTTTTGTGGTGATTTGGATTGGTTATGTCGTGGCTCATATTTAAATTGTCTTGTTGATTAAACTGTTTTATAAACTCTTATATAAACATGTTTACATAATAGTTTAAAATCTATATGTGTAAATGTGATATATTGGCATTCATACATGTCCCGTTGAAATGGTAAGAAAGACTTCTTCTTTCCCCTGAAGAGAGCTGATTAGTGGCAGGCCTTCTAAGCCATGTGGATTAGTAGGAATGAGAGGCATTTGATCAGCCTTTGTTTGGGAGTTAGTGTTTATAGTTGAAGCTCAGTTATTGGCATTCTATTAAGGTGTTCTTTTACGCTCAGCAGTCTTAAATGAGTGGCTTCTTTTAGGATTTCTATATGACGGTTCTCTGGAGCATTTTCTTATCGAGACTCCTCCTGGTATTCTTTAGTCAGCATCTCTTGAAAGGCTTAGTATATGGGATTCTTTTCAACCTTATTAAATGGTATTATCTACAGTACTCTTACTCGGGTCTTTTATTAGTATTTTCTCGCCGCACTTAGTTGGGATTCTACTTTTCTATGGTATTTGTGCCAGTGAGATTCTTATTCGGATTTCTAAGTAGCATTTCTAATGGAGCCTTTATTTGGCCTTATTACTTGGGGATTCGCTGGCAGTACTACTGGGATTTCTTAATGGGTTCTTACGAGAATTCGTATACGGTATTCTTGCTCAACAACTGATGAGGAGTAATTGAAGTTGGCTTTCAGTCGGAGTTCTTTTGGAAGAAGAATTGCGTGGACGCAATTTGTTTAAGGGGGAGAGGATGTGACGCCCGAGATTCTACCGTACACATTTTTAACTGTTGCATCCATTAATTGCGCATTTAATTTTTTGCTTTACTTGTTGTCTTTCTTAGTTACTATTCATTTTATTTTTCAACTGCATTATATTAATGAATTAGCATTTTTATTAAATCATATTAATTGTTTTAGGAATGAAAAAAATATGCATTTGAGCTAAGAGCGATAGGAACCTTCGTTTAGAAAATAGTTTAGTGAACTAGTGAATAGTGTTACGTATGAACAATATGTTTTAGTTAGCTAGCACAAAATTGCAATCATAGACTCGTTTTTATGTTAACTAGGCTCATTTTATTAGACCATACACTCACCCAAATAGGCCCTACCCTAATATATAATCAACCAAACACAAACAAGTCATAACTAAGCAAAAAAAAAAGGGAAGATGCAGAAATTACTGTAGCAAATCCGAGAATCAACATAGGAGGAGAATGAGAGGATTTTGCTCATCAAATCTTCAAGCCAAGCCAAGCCAAGCAAGGAGCAAGTAGTTTAAGGTGTTTGTTAGCCTCCCGAGAGTTCCTACGTGCATTGGTGAGGGTTTTTCATGCTTATTTGTGCATTTTAGAAATGTTGCTATTTTCTTGATTTGTTAGAAATGTTGTCTAATGCTATTGCAATGCTCAAATAAGCTTATATATGTTGTATACGTGTAGTAGAGACTACATTTATGCTATTGTTTCACATTTTAAATGGTATAAATCAGTGGTTGATTCGTAGGGGTGAATAGTGACGGGATTTCTAGAGTTTTGTGTAATTGTGCGTATTAGCTTGATTCAATGCTTCTAATAGATGTCTTAGATGCTAATGAGGGTAGTCTAATAGCCCCGTGCACTCAAATTGCTCGAAATTTGAATAAAACGTGAATTAGGCGACTTTTTAAAAGGTGTTTCAGGGTTAATGCTAATCCGGGTGGATTCGGGCTTCATTTTTAGTGTTCTTAGGCTACCTAGGTGCTATAGAACCTTTGCTAACTCTTGTTTGAAGCCCGGTTAGGTAGGTGTAGTTCAAAGCTGTAAGAGGAAAATTGAGACTTTTGGGGTAATTGCAGGTAATTGAACGTATTTGCGGGTTGTAAGGGTACCTTAAGGGTTAATTAGAAGATTGGTATAGCTTTCCCTTGAATTTGAATCATTGATATGAGTTTGGAAGGAAAACGGATGAAAAACAAAGGGGTTTAAGGGTAAATTCATTTGTCACTCGCATCTAAGACCTTGGCATGTTTTCATATGTGTTTAAATGTGGTTTCAAGATGTTTTGGAGCCTTTGGTATAGTTTTATGTGAATCTTGAATATGCTCCTTTGTAATTTGCATAATTGCTTTCCGAATTGAAGATTCTAAGTGAATTCTTGTTTATAGTAATTGTATTGCCATAGTTCTAAGTGTTTTTCTTGAGTTTTATATTGAGTTAATTATAATGAGAATAAGTATGCATTAATGACTTTATAAATTGATATTACTATTATGGAAATAAAAATGGGTATCTATGCTTAAAATGCTCTTTTAAATGATTGTGGAACATGCTTATGTCATGATTTTATTGCTTGTTAGTTATATCGTTTGTATATTATATTACTTGAATGATTACTTGGTTGTATGTTAATTAAGTAAATTATGAGTTAGCTAACCTAGTTGGTCAATTAATGAATGTTATAGTTAAAGAGTAATTGAAACAATGTTTAACATTATGTTCAAGGTGATTGAGGGTGATTTGAATCCAATCTTGCATTTTGGAGCTTGGTAAAGGTGAGGGTGTCACGCCCCGACCCAACCCCCAAGCTAAAGGTTAAGTCCGGACCCGACACACGGACAGAGTCTCCCCTGTACCGTGGACATTCTAAAAACCTGTAAACACTTAAACAAGGTCCCAATAACACATGCAAGCTTTTCTTAATTAAACAATAAAGCTATAAGGCCATCCGAGCCTTATAGTACACAATATCTCCAAAACACACAAGCATGCGAGAACTAGTTGACAGCATAATCTAATACTCATAACATACTAGGAAATCAATAAAACAACTTAAGGAATGAAGCATTCTACATCAACCATCCACTCCCAACCAAGCAAGGAAATAAGACAAGAATAAAAGTTATTACAGTTCGTAGACTTTCAAAGCCACAACCCAAACATCTAATCTTCGACTTATACAACAAGCATATACAAAGCCCTTGGGTTACAAAATAGTACATAAAGTAATCAGATGAGTCTTCCACATAACAGCAAAATCATTAACCACCTCAAGTTATCAGACACAGCAACTAAGGTAAAGGCTCGATCTGAACTTCTTCTTCCTCAACTAAATCAACAAGCTGGGGATCACCCTCAGCGTCTCCTGAAACAGATATCGAGGTATGAGCAACCACTGTTGCCCAGTGAGGGATATAGTCCCGGGGCGTGCAATGCAACAGATAATACAATTACACAACAATAACACTTTAACAATTTAAGAAACAATGATAACTTAAATAACCACACAATTAAAAGGATACATTTCAACAATCCCCTATACACCAATCTTCACTTGGTCTTCAATCACGATCCACGAACCACGAGCACGATCACGATAAGCCGGCATAACCCCAATCACTCCAGTGGGTGTACTCTGGATGTACCCCGAATCCTACGACCCAACATCCCCTGGCAATCTCCGGACCAGGCGAATGAGGGAATAGGGCACGGAGTTTGAATATCCACCGGCAAGCCCTCTGCCGCCCAGCCGATATTCAACACATCCGCCCCGACACTATGGTTGCGCAACCACTATGCAATGCACTCAACGATGGCAAGTTAACAACAATAATATAAGCATTAACACATATGAGGATCAACAAAGTAGGTTGACCTCGTTGCAGTTAGGACAGAAGCAAAGATAGAAGCTAATAAGCAGTTTACAAATGAACTTATACCATATAAGCATAGAAACATTCCAAAAGCTCCAAATCAATTTAAAATCATATATAAACACTTGAGAGGCCCTGACATGGGTTTAGAAGTATGAGACAACTTAAATTGCACCTAGACCCCATTGTTTTTCGAGCTATTTCTCTTCTAAACCATAGTTAATGATTTCATTTTCAAAGGAAACTCTCCCCAGCCTTCTAACTAACCCCCAAGGTACCCTCTCAACCCTCGAACTCAATCAAATGCCCGCGTTTACCCCGAAAGCCCCAATTTCCCTCTTTTGGCTTTAAACCACACCTACATTGTCCGGGCTTCAAACAAGGGATATCAAGGCATCTATAGCACCTAGGTAGCCTAAGGATACTAGAATTGAAGCTCGAATCCACCCGGATTCGCATTAACCCTGAAAGCCCCAACTTAAAGTCGGCTATTTTCCATTTTTAGGCGATTTAAGGGCAATGCAAGTGTATGGGGCTATTTAATTATCTTCACTAGCACCTAAGGCATCAATTAGAAGCATTAATTCAAGCCAATTCGAGCAATTCCACAAAACCCTAGAAAAAACGTCACTATTCACCCTAAAAATCAAACTAACGATTCTAACCGTTTAAATTGCGAAACGACGGTTCAAAAGTGTTCTCTAGCATTCATATAGATAGTATATTAGCATAGATAACAATTACAATGGCATACAATCATATTTTCAACAAATCAATAAATGAGCAATTATCTAAAAATGCAAAAACAAGTCGTGAAATCCCTCACCACTATGCGTAAGAGCACCTAGGAACCTTGCAAACACCCTACACTAGTTGCTCAAGGCTTGGCTTGGCTTGAATTGAAGAGTTGAAGATGGAAAAATGCTCCCAAAGGCAAGGATGGGCTGTCGGGTTTGGGCACTGTTCACAAGCTGAATTTTTTTTGTTTTTGTGTTATAATGTGCTTGTGTTATGTTATATAAGGTAGGACTTGGGGTGGGGTCATGTTGGGTAATTAAATGGCTTCTAAAATGTGCGTTGAAAGCTTAGAAACGAGCCTAAGGTGGTAAAATATATGCTAGCTAATTAATTACCTAAGTTAGTTACGTAACACTATTCATTCAACTACTAAAGTCATTTTCTAAACGAGCCTTCCTATCGCCTTAAGCTCAAATGCACATTTTTCCCACTACTTTCACAATTAATATGATTTAATAAAAATGCTAATTAGCTAATAGAAGGCAGTTTAAAATTGGAGTGAATAGTAACTCAAGAAGGCAGTCAATAATGCACAGAAGGAAATGCGTAAACAAGGATGCAACAGTAATTAAATGCACGGCTAAATCTCGGGCGTCACAGAGGGAGACTTCATCCTTATGTGCATAATAGTTTATTTACTTGTACTGAGTGCATTGCATCGTGGTTGCGCAACCATTCGGGCATGGTAATGTAAGGGAAACCGGGCGGCATTGGGCTTGCCAGTCCACCTCGGCTACCATGGTTGCCCAGTCCCCCTCTCGTTTGGGATGCCGCCTAGGGAGAGTTAGGTCGTAGGATTTCGGGGTACATCCGGAGTACATCCATTTTGGAGTTATAAGGGGATGCCGACTTATCAATATAAGTGTCATTATTACATCGAGATTTCAGTTCGTGGCATAGCTGGCGTATCTTTGCCCTTCGAGGTATTCGCTTAGCCGGGATGTTACAGAAGTCAAAGTGTATCATATCCTTTTTAATGTGTGGTAACTTGTTGTTTTAATTGTTCTTTGGTTGTAAAATACTTTATTTGTACTAACTGCTGCATTGCACGTCCCCGGTAGACCTTATCCCTCACTGGGCAATTGTGATTGCTCACACCTCGCTAAACATGTTTCAGGTGATGCAGTTGGAGGAATTGACCTGATTGATGTGTGCTATTCCTTGAGATTTGAGTGATTGTCTACTAAACTGTGGAAGACCTTACTTGTTCTACTATCGATTCTATTTGGGAGCCTAAGGGCTTATGTATATATATTTGAGTAGTTGTAAGTTTGAAAGCTAAGTGGATGTAGCAAGTGTTATGGAATTGTGGCATGTAATAACTTATGCTTCTGCTTCTAGCTATGTTGTATGGTTGGGTGTGAATGAACGGATGTATGGTTGGCATTAATTTATGAGAATGTTTAATTGCTAACATAGAATGGTATGATAAGTGAATGAAGACCAAGATTTTAGGACTATTGTCGCATGCTTGTGTGTATTTATATTGTCTTGTGTTGCTTAAGGCTCGGATGACCTTGAAGTTTGAATTTCAATTACAGATATTGTTCCTTTTGCTTCGTGGTTTTATTTAATTGTTTACAGGTTTTTCAGAATGTCCACAGTACAGGGGAAATTCTGTGACCGGGTTTGGTATTGGGTTGACAATAACATGGTTATTAGAGCCTCCGGTCTCGTGAGGGATCGAGACGTTACAGACGTTGCACATGACATGATCAATTCCATTCAAGGTCCGGCGCTAATAGAAGTTACTTACTTTCCTATTAGCAAAGGAAAAGGGCAGGGCTTTTTTCATAGGTTTAGTGGGCGGGTCTCATGAGATCTATGCCGGTCGTCAAAATCAAATGAAGGTCGAAGGACCATTCGATTCATTAAGGGGCATTGTGGCACCCTCGCCTGGCACCATTCCCAAACCTAGCAGCAGACGGGTGGGCCGTGCCCGAATTCAAACCGGACCAGACTCTTCTTTGCTTGAGCTGCTCCCACGCACGACCGGATGTAGATCCACTAAGAGCTGGCAGACCGAGCCAGGTGCAGGTTCCAGATCTGAAAAGTCGAGTCTCGATCAGCCTAGTGCACCAACCGCGTGGTACGACGAGCACTCAATGACCTGGCGGATGATAACCCACCCCACCCAAGAGCGCTTATATCATAGGGGAACTCATGGCTGGAAACAATCCTTATGGTTTGTTTTGATATCTGGTAGGAATAATAAGAATCAAAGTCCAGATTGGTTCGTGAGCCTAGTGATAAGAAACTATCTAGCTTGGTTCGGAGATCACTTGTTGGGTTAAAGATTTTTTTGTTGCTAAATGTTACGGCCTAAATGCTAAACTATTGACCCTACTTGTTCGGATGGGTGTTCACCCTAAAGTGTTCCCGGACTGCATGCATACATCTATAAGTAACTTAGTGCAACATGGCAAATTTCATTTAGAGGAATCGGCAAAGAAAAAGAAAAAGTTCGGCTAAGAGCTGAGCCATCTTCTTCCCCCTCTTCCTCGTAGATTAACTCTTTCTTTTCCCTTCGATTTGTGATAGCTACTCATACATGCCATCCCCGCTTCCTCCTTGAAGGCATAAGGAATAGCCTATTCATGTGCAGTTCCTTCTTTCAAAATGGACATATTATATTAGACTCTAATCCCGTATTCTTTCTAAGAAAGCCTAACCTCTTGAAATGGGCGGAATCGACAAAAGAAAAAACCAAAGTCTTTCTTCTTTTCTTGCAACATCCGATTCGTTCACAACTGATTGATTCAATAGCTGCTTCATCTAGAGCAAGTAAATGACATCCATATCTAATCATCCAGAAGTTTTATGCTTAACAAGAAAGCCATAAGAAGTGCCACAGCACTATTGCTATTGATCGAACATTAATAATTGCATTGCCTTAATGGGAACAGTCTTATCAATCTTAGAAGGAAAGATAGTTGACTAGGGAATGGGCATTAAAGCCCTGCCCCCTCTTCCGCTTAACACACCAAAGATGGGAATTGTTGGGATTGAATATGCCTCTTCTCTTTTCCTTGAAGAAGCCTTATTAGTATAGCTATCTGTTAATTAAGGTAAGAAAGTCATCAAAGAGTTATGAACTCGGACATTAATGTTTAATATGAGCTAATCAAGTCCTTGTTTGCGTAGTAAATGGTTTTGGCGAAAAACGGTGTTTGGAAAAATACAGTCTTTGATAGGAATAGCCTTTATCTTCTCTGCCGGTAGTGGTGTAAGAAATGATGAACGTCCAACCCCAAAAATGATTGAATGAGATCGCTTTATTCCCATATTCCACTCGTTCTTCCTTAGTTGTTTTTCACTCTTTCAAAGGTGGCTCAAAAAAAAGTCTAGTGGAGCATGGTTTAGAAGGTAGGTTACCTACACATAAGAGGCAGTCTAACTTAGTTAGAGGAAAGCCTTCTCCTCATAAGGATAGGCAAGGTTTTATGAATTATCCTAGCAAGGCTTATAAGATAAGGCTAAGCGAAAGCAAAGAAGGGGCCCCTTTCCTCTTTGTAATGTAATGAAGGTTTGGTCTTCAGTCTACTATTCCAAGGTAAATGCCTGGCTATTCAAAGCTAGCGTGGTAAGGAGACGGTGAGTGAAAGTGAATCGGTTAACAAGACTGAGGAAGATACCTAGCTAGTTTTATCCCAGAGCAGGGGCCTCGAAAGGAAGCTGCAAATGCTACTGGAAGAACAGTAAGTTACGGCTGAAAGGCCAAGCTCTTAAAACTCCAGTGCACTCTTTCAAGTCCCATAGCTTCTTCTCAAGCAGTGAATGGAAGAAGGAAGAAATGGAGATGTGCCACTATCTAGCCTATCTTGATGAACCAGAAGTGAGAAGGACTGGGTAAATTCAGGAGTGCTTTTCTTTTGCTTTTGTGCCTCCATCAATTGAATCTATTGTACCCGGTAGGCCATTAGTCGCAAAGAAGAAGAAACGGCGGAACATCTTGATCTCGCACACGAAATAAGCTCTGTCGCGGTCCCTACTACTTATGGCATTGTGATCGAATCTGCTCGAAAAACTGGTAGATGAAATGGTAATGTATATGGAAGCAAACGAAGGGAAGCAACTAGGCTAGACTACTGATCTTCTGGAGTAGCCTGACCTTGAGAAAGAGACTGTAATCGCCGCCGAGAATAAACATGTTGTGCCAGGTGACTAGAATCCTTTGAGGTCAGCAAAACAGGCTGACAATCGGCAGAAAATACTAAGCAAAGGTACTGGCCTGAAGAGTAAGGCTAATCCGTAACATCAACTGCATAAGAATGAGGTTCGAGTTGATGAACAGGAGAAGGCCGCAATACATCTCCATCATCATTCTTCCCCGGGGCTGATTAATTAGGTTATGGAAAATATGAGGTGACTCCATTAAAGAGAGCATTCAAGGATACATCGAGTCTCTTGGATTTCACGTCATAGCATCTATATCCGGAATGAGCATATCCAAGAAAGACACATGGCCTTGGGGATAATTTTTCTCTTAACTGCTCAGGAATATGAACAAAGCACGTGTATCCAAACACTCGCAAATGACTATAGTACTACCCCAGTAAGAAGTTCGTGAGGTGCCGCTGCAGCTTCTTCCCTCTCTCTTCCCCCAAAAAAGGAAAGAGACGTCCCGTCCCTTCTTTAAGCACATCTATATACATAGCCAGACACAAAGGTGTACAATCCGGTCAAAATCTGCGGTTTTTTAAGTTCATTCACGGATGGTTCTCTTACTTGCTCTAGTGGCAAGCAAAGGCCAACCGAGAGGGGAGAACAAATGGCTTAGGAATCGACCTATTCCGAGCAGACTCGTGGAGCTGCAACTTGGATTATCGTAGAATAAGAGGAGCCGTCTTAGGAAATGACTTAACTTAAAAGATAGATGCCGCCGCTGTGAGGCGAGGGGGCAACTTGTCTGGTCTTGCGGTGCACTCATTCTTGTTATGAGATGAAGGCCCAGCTTGACTTGAAACCAAGACTCCTTACAACTTACACCAATAGCGGCACTGAGCGGCTGGAGATTGATTGAAAGGCAGCCCAGCCGCCCCTCTTCTCCCCTAGTCGCCTACCTACTCGTGTTCGTAGCTCGATCGGAGGTCAAAACTGTGGTCCGACGGAAAAACAGAAGTTGTTCGTCTCAAGTGATACGTGAATTGCTTGGTAGTGCTTCGCCACAACCGTAGCTGGCGAAAATAGCTTAATGGTAGAGCATAGCCTTGCCAAGGCTGAGGTTGAGGGTTCAAGTCCCTCATTCCACTCTTGGCTTCGTCGTTTAGTGGTAACGAGTGAAGTGCATAAGCCCGTTTAGAGATAGGGGCGAGCAGCAAGCAGCCCCTTATATAGGGTTCCAAACCTATCAACCTAAGAAAAGAAGGGCAAGCCAAAACCTACTCCTAACAAGTTGTTGGCTTTTCATCAGCCGTTGCGCGCTAGCGCGCTTCTCTTTTTTAGCAGGCTTCTTCAAATATCCACAAAAAGTAAGGGCTATAACTAGTTGTAGCTAGCTAGTGACCTAGCATTTTCCCTTAATATACAAGGGGCTGCTAGTTGTAACGCGCAGTGTACTAGTGAATAGGAAAAGCGAATTGAGATTCCTAATGATGGATGGAGGTTTAGGATAGAACATGTTCGGTGCCTTGCCTATGTCTCCTTCGCCGGAAACTAAAAATGATAGGAATCCTATCGATAAAGAAGAGGCATAAGCATTGCCTCTCGATCCAATCCGTCTTCCCTGGCCTCCCCAACAAACTCTTGATACAAAAAAAAGCTCCCGCCATAGAGAAGAGATCTAAAGTCTGGGTCCCCTCAATCACCCTCCCTTGAACCTGAACTGGTCAAGAAAGATGAACCCGCACCACATTTTATAACCTTTGAATCGAAACCCCCAACTATAGATGGAATTCTTGAACCTAAACAACTCAGTTGAAAGCTCCGTGACTGGTTAAAGAGAAGGTCTACCAATGATTGATAGGCCATTCCCCCCTATCCGTCTCTTGATCACTCATTCCCCTAAACCGTTGTTACTGATTCATTCAAGGCATAGACTACCCCTTGTCTTATTAGCGTAGGTGTTCGTCAACGTTGAAAGCCACTGAACTTAAGACTCGAGTTGAGAAAGATAGGCCCCCGAGAGGGCTTTCAGGGATTGGGAAATACGAGTGGATTATAAAGCTAGGGGCAAATCGAAGGTTTGTCCATCGGGATTGGGCATAGATGAGCCTCGACTACGCCAGCATTGATGAAAAAATGACAAAATCAAAACTTCTCCCATCACATCATTAACCAGTGTAGGATTAAAGATCAGGTCCAAGATTCGAGTCAAATAGACCTTATCTCTCATCTCAGGGTAAGGCAAGGAATTCAATCAAATCTTTTATGCTAGCCCAAACTAATTACTATTTTTGGAAAGAAAGGCATACAGGGAACAACTCTTTCCTTTCCACTGGTTCTTGAAAGCTATCAATCCCTGCTTCTCCCTCTCGCATTGGTTCTGCATCAGATGATGAGCCCATGCACAAATTTTCTCTTTTATTGGAGTCCGATAGGTAGGCTATTAAATTGAGTCGAAAGCCTACCAACGCATAAAGGATCCAATTCGAGCGAGAGCCCAAACGAGGGAGGCGAGAAGATCTTGATCAAAAGCTCCACTGTTCTGAATAGTGAGAAGGACTTTCAAAATTAGATCAAATCGATCGAGAGTCTCATAATCTGTTAGGTGGGCCAACCGACCGACCGAGTTGGGTTGGGCGTCCATGTCATAAAACCTTTCTAACGCCAACAATCCTATTATTAATCGAATCGGGGCAGATCTATTTCATTGGCAAATGAAAAATCTATCGTTTTAACATTCAAAAAAAAACCTAGAAAAGAGGAAAAGTCACTAAGACAAGAGCTAGGTAAGCAAGCAAGAAGGAAAGGTACAAAAAGCCGAACATCTCCATTCAGTGACTGTAACTGTTATGGTTTATAGTCAATAGTTCTTAACCAGCCCTTTCTCGCCGAGCTTTATAAAGCTTTAAGAGAGAATAGGGACTAAGGTGGACCTTCGCTTCAAACTAAATTGGACCCGAAATTTCTTTCTTCTCCTGCGGTGCCCTGAGAAAGTCACCAGCGGCAGGTTAGTACTGTTCTCCTGCTGCTGATTTGGCCCTGCGTTAATTCAGGAGCCTTCTTCTTTAGTGTAGGATTCTAAATGATAATCAAATCAATGGTATGAATCAACTCGACTGATAAGGAGAGGAAAGTACATGCTCGACCGATAAGGAGACGGTGGAAGATGCTCGATCGATAAGGAGAGGAATAGAGTTGGCTAGGCGAGAACAAGAAGTGGTCGTCGTCCGGTGGCCGGTAGCTCTACTAAGCGAAGAACCGCTCACTGCCTTTTCTTTGCGAATAACATGTGCAGGTAGCCTAGGAGAAGGGAAGCAAGCTACCTCCGCCTACTTCCCATCTATATCTATAGGCGGCAATGGTAAGAGCTGGGTTGCATGGTAACTATATCGGCGGTCGGGGCCGGCGCTACGCGTTCTATCTAGGTTCCACACTTATGTACGCCCTACCTCACATAGAAGAAGGGGAACCTCTTCAATAGAAGAACCCGTGTGAGTGGGAAGGGATTGAATCATTCATTCATCGGATATGTCTTCTTCCGTGATCCATTTCATGTCAACTCTAATTAGTTATCAAAAGGCCTACTTTACAAAGGGAACGTCATCTCCCAGGAACCATAAGGTTCCCGGTAACAAGCCGCATCGGCCTAGTAACCTTCGTCACCCGCAACCTACCATTTATTATGTCTTTCTTTTTGAAGGGCTTTAAGTGAACTATTGAAGCTATCAGTGTGATTGATCAAACAAATACCAAGGGATTTCGGTGGACGTGGAGCCAATGAGTTTAGTCGAACAACATAATGAGTATAAGGTTACAGAATAGAAGCCTTCGCCAACTTTGATAGGCATAGCATTACAAGCAAATAGAGCAGAGAGCTTACCGTTTATTTCTATTAGAGTCACGAGCTTGTTGTAGTCGGTCCTAAAAGGAAAACCCCGCTGCTTACTTGATATATCCCCACGTCCTTGTACAGCTTGGCTCGTTCTTCGAGCCTTGCTTCCCCTTTCCCCTTCTCCCCGTTCCCACCGTCCATATAGAGTATAGCCAAGTGGTAAGGCATCGATTTTTGGTACCGGCATAAAAGCGCATAGAGGTGTCAACTTCATAATGAAGGCGCAAAAGGCGTCAGCTTCAAAATGAAGGTGCATAATGGCGTCAGCTTCAAAAGCGGGAGTGCAACGGGATTGTCTCGAGATATGTAAATAACAAAAACATGCAAGCGCAGCAGAAATAATAATAATTAAAATTTGCATGTAAACAAGTTTGTATTTACATAAACTCAAGAGTAAATTCGTAAAAAGTACATTAAAAGAAAATACAAGAAAGTATATACAACTATATACAAATGTATTTAAAACGAAATACCTCGCGTGGAGAACTCGGATGTAGACACTTGAAGAAGATCTTAACTCGGGCAAAGCTCATTCACACGTTCAAAGGTCCTAGTCGGTCCACGGGTACCCAAAATCAAAGGACAACTAACTAATTGTAGTGCTAGCTTAGTTAAGTCCAAGAGCTTAGTAAATTAAGAGTTAAAAAGTTAGAAGCAAAAGTTTCCTATATCTACTAGACTTGGCCGAAAAGACCAAGAGAAAAGAGAGAACAATATGCTTCTAAAGAGAGAGAATTTCGACCATAAGGTGCAAAAAAAGAGTGAAGATCTTGTCTTCTATTTATAGATGCACAAGCTTGCTCATCAAATGACAAGTGGCATGATCTAAATATATGAAGAAGCCAAGTGTCAAAATTGCTCTTTGATGGTCGGCCAAGGAGGGGTAAAAAGGACAATTTTCCATGCAACTTGTTGTTTGTCTTTTAGTGAAGGCAAACATTAATTATTCCTAAACCCTTTTAGAATAATTAATTGCAGATTGACCTTTCAATCTATTTGTACTAAAGCCCCAATATTTTTTACTATTTACACTTTGCCCCAAAACTTTCAAAAATTATGATTTTGGCCCACTTAACCAGTAATGTCCAAAATCACATCGTTAAGACTTTAACGTGTTTCCAACTCAATACCAAGATAAAAATTGTTTTATTCATGATACCCTAAGTGTGTGACTTTCTATGTTCATGACCATACAACGATAAAGGATCAATTCCGAAAATATCTTCGTCATTTTCTGGAATACCTTCATGTTCATGAGTGACGTACTAGCAACGATCGTATCATGATAATATGTATAGTAATAAAGTCAAATTCCAACGAACCTATTTATAGTTGCAAATTAGCGTGCAGTCCAATCCTTCTGTTAAAATGTCCTGATCGTTGTGGGGACCATGACATGATTAAGTCCGTTATACGATTCTATGCATAGATCTAATTCGGTTCAATGAGAGATGACATCTATGGAAAAATACCTTTCTATCGTTCAACTACCCCAACTAAGGATTTCTCATTTCAGACGACCGACACTAGATCGCAGAGGACATCGCCTCACTGTCGGAGGTTAAGACAATTACCCGTCGGACTCATATCACAAGACTAAACTGTAAGAGGTCGTATCTCACCCTCAAAGAAGGAGATCATTGTCCAAACGCAAGATTTAGCCCCTGATATAGTCGGCAGCCGTAATTTGTCAAGTTAAAGGATTAATTTGCACAATTTGCAACGAATGACAAACTATTAATCCAAAGTCATGTAGTTTCGTCATTCCGGTCACATTCAATGATCCGTTCAACTAACGATCATTCATATGTCAATTAATCGCATCCCTATGCTGTTGTCGCTCAACGCTTGCTACCCTTTATCATTAAGATATCTATGTTAATCAAAGGTAACTACATATGATAGTCCGTACTTGATTATTCTAGTCCTGGTCGAATAATCTAAGGACTATGAATGCTTTTGAATGTTTATCATGTCGAAGAAACATGACATTGAATTCTCAACACCTTAAGAATATATTTCTTCTCCGAAAAACATTGAGGACATATTCATATAATTGAACAGAGAATATGAACATCCAATTAACATGCCATTCAGATTTATATCAAAATGCCCTATATAGGTCATCTAACTATATAACATTAGGGCATATCTCTAACATTCTCAAGATGACATTCTAACTGCGATTGACTCATGGGCTTAGTAAGTGGGTCAGCTACATTCTCTAATGTAGGAACTTTCTGCAAACTTATATCTTTTCGAGCAACTATCTCTCGAATGATATGAAAATGCCTTTCTATGTGTTTGGATTTCTGATGAGATCTAGGTTCCTTAGCTTGTGCAATAGCTCTATTGTTGTCGTAATACAGTAGTATCGGCAACTCGATGGAAGGAACCACTTCTAGCTCTAACAAGAACTTCCTGATCCAAACAGCTTCTTTTGCTACATTAGATGTAGCAATGTACTCGACTTCCGTAGTGGAGTCTGCAGTAACTAGCTGCTTGGAACTTTTCCAACTTACTGCTCCTCCATTAAAAACAAACACAAATCCGGATGTAGACTTTCTATCATCCATTTTAGATTGAAAATCTGAATCTGTGTACCCATCTATTCGGAGTTCTTCTCCTCCATAATTCAGTGCAAGGTCCTTTGTCCTTCACAAGTACTTAAGGATATGCTTCACTGCCATCTAGTGTTCTTCTCTAGGATCAGACTGATATTTGCTCACAAGGCTTACAACATATGCAATATCAGGCCTTGTACATAGCATAGCATACATGAGACTGCCAACAACCGAAGCATAAGGCACGCGTTCCATACGTTGTCTTTCATCTTCGAACTTGGGAGACATGTTCTTAGAAATATGTATTCTATGTCGGATAGGCAGAAGACCTTTCTTAGAACTCTCCATATTGAATTTATTCAACACTCGCTCTATATACAAACTTTGACACAAGCCAATCAATCTTTTCTTTCTATCTCTATAGACACAAATTCTTAAGATATAAGAGGTTTCTCCAAGATCTTTCATGGAGAACTTACTATTCAACCAAATCTTAGGGGACATCATCTGTCCAACATCATTTCCCATGATTAGAATGTCATCAACTTACAAAATCAGAAAAGTGGTCATGCTCCCACTAATCCTTTTGTATATACAAGGTTCATCGTCATTTCTAATGAAACTAATCTCTTTGATCTCATTATTAAATCTGATGTTCCAAGAATGAGAGGCTTGTTTTAGACCATATATTGATCTTTTAAGCTTACACACTTGATCTTTGTTGGATTTAAAACCTTCAGGTTGTTCTATATAGATATCTTCCTGAAGTTAGCCATTCAGGAATGCAGTTTTAACATCCATTTGCTAGATCTCAAAATCATAGTGTGTGGCAATAGCAAGCATGATGCGGATGGACTTAAGCATCAAAACTGGTGAAAAAGTTTCGTCATAATCAATACCTTGTTTCCAACGAAAACCTTTCGCAACCAGCCTTGCTTTATAAGTTTCCACATTTCCATCTATTCCAAATTTCCTTTTAAAGACCCATTCACAACCTATAGGTACAATACCTTCAAGTCGGTCAACTAAGGTCCAAACATCATTTGAATACATGGAATCTATCTTTGCTTGCATAGCCTACCTCCATTTCTCATAATCAATATCTTGTATTGCTTCCTCATAATCAGTACGATCATCCAAGTGACCTTTATCCCCTATCACAAACAACTATTGTGTTTCCTCAAGCAAATAACCATATCTCTCGGGAGGACAGGATACTCTACTAGATCTTCGAGGTACTTGTGTGATGACTAGTTCTGGATCTTGTTGAATTGGTTCAGGATCAAGACTTGGGTCAATTTGTGGTTCAAAAGACTCTTCTTCTATTATTATTTTCATCCTTCTGCCTCCTTCTTGAACAAACTCGTTTTCAAGAAACACGGCATCTCGATTGATTGATATTCTTTGATCATCGGGAAAATAAAAATAATATCATTTAGTCTTCTTAGGATATCCCACAAATCTCCCTTTATCTGATCTAGCTTCCAACTTGTCCATCTTAAGTTTCTTAACATAAGCGGGACAACCCCAAATCCTTATGTGATTAAGATTTGGTTTCTTACCAACCCACATCTCATACGGTGTAGTAGAAACAGCTTTAGTTGGAGCCCTATTCAACAAGTAAATAGCCGTAAGAAGTGCATACCCCCACAATGAAATTGGAAGATTGGTATAACTGATCATAGATCGTACAATATCCATCAATGTATGATTCTTACGTTCAGATACTCCATTTAATTGTGGTGTAGCAGGTGGAGTAGTTTGTGAAGTTATTCTAGCTTGTTTAAGATATTCAAGAAATTCGGTACTTAGGTATTCACCTCCACGATCAGATCGCAAGGTTTAATTCTTTTTCCCGTTTAGTTTTCTACTTCAGCTTTAAATTCCTTGAATTTTTCGAAAGCCTCGGATTTGTACTTCATTAAGTACACATAACCATACCAAGAATAGTCATCGGTGAAGGTTATGAAGTAGAAATAACCATCGTGAGCCATTTCTCTAAAAGGTCCGCATACATCACTATGTATTAATGCTAACAATTCAGTGGAACTTGTTCATTTTCCAACAAATAATGACTTGGTCATTTTCCCGAGAATACAAGACTCACATGTAGACCCGGGCTCAAATCCTAATGAATTGATAAGTTCATTTTGAGCCATCCATGTTAATCTTTTCTCGTTAATATGTCCAAGTCTCAAGTGCCACAATTGATTCACATTAATTTGAATATCTTTTGATTGTTTTGAAGTGGAAGTTGAAGTTACATGCATGCATTCATCAAGATTCAAATGATAAAGTCCATTCAACAAAGTAGTTGAGCTGATATATTCATTACGGTAATAAATATTACAACCCTTATTCATAAAAGAAAATTCATAATTTTCGCAAACAAGTTTAGGAATAGAAACAATATTCCTAACAGTATTCGGAACAAACAAAACATTTGAAAGATGCAATACATGACCAGCACGCAAACAAACTTTAACATTTCCTTTGGCATGGGCTGCAACACTTGCTCCATTACCAACCTTCAAAACAATCTCACGCTTCCGAAGCGTTATCCTGTCATTTAGACTATGTGAGGACATGCAAACATGTGTCGTAGCACCAGAATCTAAAATCCAAGAAATACAAGCTGGACTAATTGAAATATTAGTTTCATTCATAGAAAAAAAAAGTTGTACCTCGCGCAGTGACAGCAACCTGTTTCTCTTTCAACTCTTGAAGGTACAGGGGAAAATTTCTTTTCCAATGGCCATCAACCTTGCAGTGATAACACTACCCTTTAGGGACGGCTTCTTTATTCTTAACACTTCCAGTGGGCTTAGGAGCAGTGTCCTTCTTCTTTTTGTTATTCCTCCTTCTTTTATTCTTGGGCCTAAACCCAGAAGAAGATGTTACAACGAGGACAGTCTCCTTACCTTTTCCCTTGAACTATGACTGCACAGTGGTCAACATATTGGCCAACTCAGGCAGAGAAGCAAAGAGCTTATTCATCTGAAAGTTCACTATGAACTGATTGAAGGAATGTGGGAGGGAATGCAGAATAAGGTCTGTGTGCAGCTTACAGTCCATGTCAAACTCATGCATCTCAAGTTGAGTAATTAGATTAATCATCCTGAGAACATGCTTGCTGACATCACCACCTTCTTCCAATATAGCTCTGAACAACTCCTTTGACAGTTCATATCTGGCAACGTCACTTTGCTCACCATACATCTCTTTCAAGTTTAGAATCATGCTAGCAGCATCAAACATATTCTCATGCTGCTTTTGCAGTTCATTAGACATTGAAGCAAGAATGTAAGCCTTTGTTCTCAAGTTATGTTCAACCCAGAACTAATATGTTTCTTGCTCTTCTTTAGTTATAGTTTCAGGAAGGGTAGCAGGAGGGGCCTTATCCAGAACATATTCAATATTTTCCAATCCCAAAACAATTTTAAGATTGCGAAACCAATCGGGAAAGTTTGGTCTGGTTAAATCATTTTTATCAAGGATACGAACAATGGGATTTGAAATAGAAGCCATTATAACAGTACTACAGAAATAAGTAGTACTGAAAGTAAGACTTCTAGTTGATGTCAAAATGCATAACTATTTAAGTATGGTCTTTACAAAAATAGTAACTCCCATTAACTTTATCGAATCTCATACTCCCAAAATGAGAAACGCGAATCCATTAGAATCCGGTAGTGGGTGACCAAATTCTCTCAATAATTTGCATCCCTCAAACCCTTGTGGCTATGTTGGAATAAAAATATCAAGAGTCAACAACTCTTTGTTGTCTATTTCACAAAATAGGTTATAGTTATATCCAGTCCCTAAATTACTTTGATCTTAAACCTTTGTGGCTATGTTTATTAAGTAATTCGGTTAGACCCAACCCGCCATCTCACAGTTATCCCATAAATTGAATCAATAGCCTCAAGCCTTTCTGGCTATGCTGGCCGTTAGATTTTGGCAGACAACCACATCACTATTTTATACTAGCAACTTAATTAAACTTAGTACGAATCATGCCCCTCTACCTTTGGGTTCATTAAGTCCTAGGATGGCGGAGGATAACAGATCTAATATTGATTTGCACATTTGGGAGTTTTTGAAATAGATCTCATCATGTATACATTAACAATCATATAGTATATAATGCATGCAACATGTATAAATGATGGATCATGGACTTTGGAATAAAAAAAAAGAAAAACTATCTTAAAACACATCACTATGTCTTCAAGATCTCCAACTTGTTTGGATTCTTTGCATTTCTTCTTGAGAATTTACATATAGTCCTCACTACAAAGTTCTCTCAAAAGCAAGAAAAATAAAATGAGACTTATGTCTCAATTACAAACCGGGTATCCACTAAATCCATGATCAAGTTCACCATTTATGTATCATGTAGCTAGATTAAACTTATCACATAGATAATCAAAGCTAAATGAAAATAATTCAACAAACATCTTTACGCATCATATACCAAAGATAAACAAAGTCCATCTAATCTTCTAATAATGTTTTGACAACATGCATGAAAGAGAATTGACTCTAACATCAACCAAGCATTCCAAGACCAACCAAGTTCACAAGCCATATAGTCTCGATATGACACGTAAATCGAGATCTCAATATAAAGGGATCATCAGGCCTAATCATAGAAAACTTTTGGCATGCTACAATCAAAGTCGACCTTTTCATGCGAGATAGAATCAACTCATATCTTTCACATAAACGTGTCAATTAACATTAAAAGATTAGATCTAATGTACATATTACGGACTTTCAAAATCATGGCTCTGATACCACTTGAAGGCGCATAGAGGTGTTAGCTTCATAATGATGGTACAAAAGGCGTCGCTTCAAAATGAAGGCGCATAATGGCGTCAGCTTAAAAAACGGGAGTGCAACGGGATCGTCTCGAGATATGTAAATAACAAAAATATGCAAGCGCGGTAGAAATAATAACAATTAAAATTTGCATGTAAACAAGTTTGTATTTACATAAACTCAAGAGTAAATTCGTAAAAAGTACATTAAAAGAAAATACAAGAAAGTATATACAACTATATACAAATGTATTTAAAACAAAATACCTCATGTGGAGAACTCGGATGTAGACACTTGAAGAAGATCTTGACTTGGGAAAAGCTCATTCGTATGTGCAAAGGTCCTAGTCGGTCCACGGGTATCCAAAATCAAAGGACAACTAACTAATTGTAGTGCTAGCTTAGTTAAGTCCAAGAGCTTAGTAAATTAAGAGTTAAAAACTTAGAAGCAAAAGTTTCCTATCTCTACTAGACTTGGCCGAAAACACCAAGAGAAAAGAGAGAACAATATGCTTCTACAGAGAGATAATTTCGGCCATAAGGTGCAAAAAAAGAGTGAACATCTTGTCTTCTATTTATAGATGCCCAAGCTTGTTCATCAAATGACAAGTGGCATGATCTAAATATATGAAGAAGCCAAGTGTCAAAATTGCCCTTTGATGGTCGGCCAAGGAGGGGTAAAAAGGAGAATTTTGCATGCAACTTGTTGTTTGTCTTTTTGTGCAAGTTATCTTTTGTCCTTTTGTGTTTCGTCTTTTAGTGCTTGTGTTTTTGTGCAACTTGTTGTTTGTCTTCTAGTGAAGACAAACATTAATTATTCCTAAACCCTTTTAGAATAATTAATTGCAGATTGTCCCTTCAATCTATTTGCACTAAAGTCCCAATACTTTTCAATATTTATACTTTAGCCCCAAAACTTTCAAAAATTACGATTTTGACCCACTTAACCGGTAATGTCCAAAATCATACCGTTAACAATTTAACGTGTTTCCAACTCAATACCAAGTTCATAAATTGCTTTATTCATGATACCCTAAGTGTGTGACTTTCTAGATTCATGACCGTACAACGATAAAGGATCGATTTCGAAAATGTCTCTGTCATTTTTCGGAATACCTTCATGTTCATGAGTGACGTGCTAGTAACAAACGTATCATGACAATATGTACAGTAATAAAGTCAAATTCCAACGAACCTATTTATAGTCACAAATTAGTGTGCAGTCCCATCCTTCTGTTAAAATATCTTGATCGTTGTGGGGACTATGAAATGATTAAGTCCGCTATACGATTCTATGCATAGATCTAATTCGGTGGAATGAAAGATGACATCTATGGAAAAACACATTTCTATCGTTCAACTACCCCGACCAAGGATTTCTCATTTTAGATGACCGACACTAGATCGCATAGGACATCTCCTCACTGTCAGAGGTTAACAGATCCTATCTTGACAATTACCTGTCGGACTCATATCACAAGAATAAACTGCAAGAGGCCGCAACTCACCCTCAAAGAAGGCGAGCATTGTCCAAATGCAAGATTTAGCCCCAGATATAGTCGACAGCCGTAATTTCTCAAGTCAAAGGATTAATTTTCACAATTTGCAATGAATGACATACTATTAATCTAAAGTCATGTAGTTTCGTCATTCCCGTCATATTCAATGATCCGTTCAACTAACGATCATTCATATATTAATTAATTGCATCCCTATGCTGTTATAGCTTAGCGTTCGCTACCCTTTATCATTAACATCTTTATGTTAATCAAAGGCAACTACATATGATAGTATGTACTTGATTATTCTAGTCCTAGTCGAATAATCTAAGGACTATGAATGCTTTTGAATGTTTATCATGTCGAAAAAATATGCCATTGAATTCTCAACACCTTAAGAATATATTTCTTCTCTGAAAAACATTGAGGACATATTCATATAATTGAACGGAGAATATGAACACCCAATTAACATGCCATTCAGATTTACATAAAAATGCCCAATATAGGTCATCTAAATATATAGCATTAGGGCATATCTCTAACGAGACATGCAAAGGTTCGAATCCTTTTACTCCAAATTATAAACACCTGATCAAATCTGTCAAGAATAAGCTGACAATTACAGGGAAAGCGGCTGACTGCAGTCCCTGAGCCCAGTTTGCAGCAAGCCAATAGTTTGACTTTTTCTTACTTTGCTAAGAGAAAGGAAAGACATCCTTCCAACTGCGGAATTGAACATAAGATTGACTTCAGTCAGGTTCTTTCATCAATATCCTAGCCCTTGTAACACTCCTTGTTCTGTAAACCGGTCGTTGGTTGATCGAATAGGACCCCGGACACGCGAGAGCCCAGCCCGGGAGGAATACATGGTTCCCTGGAACTTCATGGGACAAACGTTTGCAGTCCTCTTCCCTCTAATCTAACCCTACCTCGCTCGCCCAGGCCTGCCGGCACAATAAGAGAATGAGGGGGCTAATCTACTTGCTTGTGCAGGCGAGGGTCGCTCGGCTAGGGTGTGCTAAAGGAGCTTCAAGTGAGTTGATTCTTTTCTTTTCAACAGCCCTAAAATGTCACTCGAAGCTCTTCCCTTTGCTTTGCCCCGTGCTGTCTTCCTCCAGTTGCCCCTACCCAATAGGCCGAAAAAGGTTGCAGTCAATTGCCAATCTTGTTCTCATCAAACAAAAGACTACCATACACGTTTTCGGTAAGCTACGCTCGCCTAACTCATCTGTAGACATTTCTATCCGCCCGCGCGTCTCTTGACTGTAATGGTTGGGCTTGGCTCTACTCGCCGGTAGTGCTGCGTGAGCTTCCAAGCAAGCGAATGTTTTCGGGGGTTAAAGGTATGAAGTAGCACGACTGATAAGGAGATGAAGGTAGACGCTCGACTGATAGGGAGAGGGTGGATAAGGAGTTTCTTTTCGCTTCGACTACCCGGAGGGAAGGCTTGGCTTGCTAATCGATACCGCCGCTCAATCGCCCCTATTCTCGTCAGCTTCTGATGGTAAGCCCTTAGCTTAACAGAAAGAAGATAGGTAGGGCAGTCGAATAGCTTTCTCACAACCTAACAAATTTAGTGGTGCATCAGCAAAAAGATCCAGGAAAGGGCTTAGGTAAATTTGCGGGTCTTTACTTAACTCCTGAATAAAGGTTGCTACTTTTATTCATGACCCGGTCGGCTAACAAAAGAAAGAAGAATAGGAATCCCAAGACGAGGCATCCTTTTGTTAACGAGCGGACTCGGCTATGTAGAATGAATGCTAGGATATTTGAGGTGTCAACATTAAGCCACCTACCCTAGGTTTGGGTGAAAGAGAGTTCTGTCTATCTTAAGAAGCGAGGAAAGGCGATCATAACAAAAGAAGCTTCGCAAGGATCTCTTACAGTTCCTACTTCATTGTCACTATCCTTTCCTATGACTTTTTTCATTTCTTTCTATATACAAAATAGTAGGTGATAAAGAAAAGAATGAAGATTGGTTAGATAAGCTACTAATAGGAGCTTCTTAAGGTATAGAGTGAACGAAGCCCTCTACGAAAGCGATGACGATATCTACGTAAGGCATAAGCAACATCATGACTTCTTGCATGTCATGGGATAGAGTTATAGAAAAGTGGACGAAAAGGGGGCTGGAAGTTATCTATCACAGTAAAGGGACCCATTAGCCAGAGTTTATAGCCTTGGGTCCGGTATCTATTAACCAGTCTACTTTTTGAACCTACGATTCGCCCATATGTACAACTCCCCAGAAGTATATTTTCCAAAGGGTGGACACCCGTAGGAATATTGAGGGCCTTGAGACCCGGAATAAAATATATCCAAAGTGGATTTTTGGGTACATTAATGCCTAGGAAGGAAGTCAGGCACTCATCTCAATCTCAAAGACATGCCCAGAAGAAACTGCTGGTGTCAAGTTTTCGGGAATTGAATCAAGATTGTCTTGTGCCAGAATTGATTGCACTAGGAGAAGAAAACCAGTTTATTCCCATTCCCTTTAAGTCAGGGATTCGTTTAAAGCCTTTCGCTAGCATTACAACTGAATATATGGCATCAGATTCATTAGTTGCGGATGCATAGGTCTTCAAGCCTGTAGCCACACAGAGAAAAAATGCAATTGAGAAAATAATATACTAGCGACGAATGAGCGAAGGGCTTCCTTACACCCAAAGATGCTTTTTGCCCAAGTCCCCCTGGACAAGAAATGGTTAAAAACTGACAAGGTCAATGCACCTCCTTTCCTGGAGCACCTTATTAAAGAGTGATTGTCCTAGGGGCTATGTCCTCTTAAGCACAAAATTTGTGATTTTGCTTTTCAATGAGAAAAGTGCCTGGCCTAGAAGACCATCTTTAAGAGAGAAAAATCCTTTCCGAAAGCAATCCAAGGCTCTTTCAACCCAAGACAAGAGGTCAAGAGGCCGTGTCCATATGGTTACCACCTAAAGCGGATAGTTTTTACAACCATAAAATCGAGGTGAAAATCTCTGAGATCTAGGGATTAGTAGGTTGGCAAAGTCAACTTCCTTATGGAATAGCTGGTGAAAGAGTGGATTAGAGGTTTGAGCATAGAATGACTTAGAATAGAACGAGCACCTACGATTAAGGGGAATAGAATGACGATTGCCAACGTGCCTTCGACCGCTGAGAAGTGGATTCAAACTTCAGATACGTATCCCTACTAATAGAAGGGGGAGAGACCCACACATCACCGAACCAGGAGCTACCCAACACTGATTTACTGTCCTTGAAAGATGTAGCTATATGCCTTTCAGGAGTAGCTCTATGAGGAGCTAGTAATGTTGTGACACCCCGATCCCTCTCGAGACCGGGAGTTCTATCAATCAATCTAATCACAACCCAAATCCAAACCCGGGCAAGATTTTAGGGAAAGACGGACAGAGTCTCCCCTGTTTCTAGGCAAATTGCAAAACCTGTAATAGCATATAAATGGACCAACACTGTGTCCAAACATTCAACCACCTCAAGGCCATCCGAGCATTGGTTCACAACATGCAAATCACAAGTAAATATACATTCATGCTTAGCAATTAAACTACCAACCTATTCCACAAGCTAGACTATCATATTTTTCTATCCTTTTCCCTTTGTCATTACAAACATACATTGAAGTTAAGCTACATTAACTAAATCCATAATCTAACTTATCAAACCACCTCAACTACTTAGCTAGATTAAAATTACATTTCTTTTAACAATAAATACATACAACATATGAAAGCATATATCTTTACAACTTCAACACTCAAGCCACATAGGCACGCAAGACAACTCTTCAGGCACGAACTTTCTAGCTAATATGGCATTTCATGAAATGTGGTGGTGAGGAGTGAGTATACACAATACGTATACTCAGTGAGGGCGAGACAGTTATCGAGGTGGAGAGAAAGAAGATCGTGCAATGCAAATAAACACAGTTAAGCAGTAATGACAATAAGAAAACATTCAATACAAACGACAATACTATAAACAATCAAGAAAGCATTAACACAGCCCTTCAAAGCTATACCACACTCTGAAGGCTATGGTTCACTCATACGACTAATATACCATTACACGAGCGATACATCAATCTCGAGCTTGATGTTGACAACGATGACAAAAAGCGCGCATCCACCTTATAACACCAGTTTGGAATACCCTGGAAGTATCCATCAATTCTACGACCCAAATCTCCTTGGGAGGCAACCCAAGCGAGAAAATGGAATAGCCACGGAGCTAGAGCAACCAACACTGGCAACCCGAGGCTACCCAGAGAGGCCCATCACTCACGCGCTGAATACTATGCAATGCAAGACTCGATACAAGGCGATAAACGAGCGATAAACAAGATATCTAGCATTATCAACAATCAATAAACATTTCAATCAATAATCAATTCTAACAAGCGTAATAAGCATAAACAAGCATTTACAATCAAACAAGTAACAAGAACAACACCAACTAACATTATCAAGCAATAACAAGTATTTTGTAGGCATTATAAGCATTCTATAAGCAATATAAACATTCTATAAGCAAGATACTATGAAATCACACAAAATTCCAAAAATGACCCCAACTTTCAAAATGCTACTACTTTCAAACGAGCCACGAGCTTTGGAAACCGACTTCACCAATCCTCCTAGGTTACCATAAGGCACGTCTAAAGACCCCGAAACCCTACTTTACCCTAGAATTCACGCAAAGTCCCGATTTTCTCCATTTGCTCGTTTGAATTACAACTATACCAACCAACGCCATAATCGCACCAAAAGTGCTTCCATGGCCTCCCGAAACAATGGCAACACGTAAAATGAGAAAACGCCAAACTCGACCTAAACGACCCCGACTTTCACTAAGCCGTTTTTCTCCATTTTTTTATTACACATTCCAATTAAACCACATATTTAGGCATTCTAGCATATCTAGCATCTTCCTACATCAACAGAATGCGTAACGGAGCAACTTCATCGAAACGGGGGTTTACTATTCATAATTTACTATTCATTATACAATTTATATTTAAATTTCAATTTTCAACTGCCGAAAATGTTAAAAAGCTATAAATACATGTTCGACAATCAACAAGGAACATTCTTTAAGCATTAAAACGATTAAACTAACGATCTACGCATAAAATCCAAAAATCAAAGTTTAGATACAAATATTTCAAATGCGCAAATAACGATGAAACCCTCATCTTTGACACTCCTAGACGCTAGGAAAACCTCGTAGGATGCCTCGGAAACCACCTCGTGCAAGCCCTCGCGAAGAATCGAAGTTTTGAATGTTGAAATGTGTTTTTTTTTTCCTTTGGATTTTCGGCCATCTCAAGGCTGTTTTCAGCTTGTTTTTATTCCTTTTTCTTTGTTATTTTGCTTAATAAAGGATGAAAAAGTTGGAAAAATGGTCAAGGCTTGGTCAAACTAACTTAAACTTGGTCAAACTAGCCTATTTCATGTATTTTTAGGCTAAAACAACTAAGGAAATATCAATTCTAGCTAACAACAATTAAATTATAAAATTTAAGGCACTAAAATACTAGTTTCACTATTTGCTGAGGACTCGAATTCATTTCCTAACTATCTCTCTCGATATGCTATGCACTTTGCGTCAATAGAAGAATAACAATTAAATCCCAAAGAATCTAAGAAATATATCATTTTTGGAAAGCATCATAGTTTTAAATTTACTCCGGCTCGGAGCTACTTTCCTCATTTATTTGAAAATCGAGTGATTTTAATGCAAGACAACCAAAACCGATTATTAAAATAATCAAAACAATCAAGCTAATCAATATTCATTTAAAATAATTAATTTAACTAGTTCTAGAATATTTTAAAGAATTATGAAATTAATATTAAGCTACAAATGAAAGTTAATATAAACACATAGTCAAATACAATTAAACACTAACATTTAAGATAACACTTAATTAATCACAAGAAAAGAATTTCAATTACTATAATTATTAGAAATAGGTAATAATCTTTTAATTATTCAATATATAACTACTAAATGCTTCCAAGAGAAATATTAAAATAGTGCAAATTGGTTGATTTAACTAATTAAACATTTAATCAAATGCAGTCAAGTGCTATTAAATGCATGCCGGTTCGGGTTATCACATCCGTCCCCCCTTAAAACAATTGCGTCCTCGCAATTCTTCTTTCAATAGAACTCAGCATCATCTGAAATCCAATTCTGACTAATCTTCATCGGTCGAAGAATCCCGTTGACACGAATATCCAAGAAGAATAAGATTCCAACCAAGAGCGCCAACATAATACCAATAAAGACTAAAGCAAAGATATTGTAGATGTCATTAATACCATACAATAACGACAAGAAGAATACCTCACGCACGAATCTCCAATAGAAGTCTAACTATTACTGCCCGAGAATCCCCAAGCAAAAAAGCCAAATTAAGGCTCAATCAAAGGTTCCATCTAGAGGTCCAAAGAAGTACCCCGCTGGTCATGAATTTCATAGAAGAATTCCCTGTTAAGAGTGCTGAAGAAAATACCAAGAAACCCAATCAAATATACTTCCAAAGTTCCAAAGAAGCCTTCCAAATAAAAACCCCATGGAACAACCAATTAGATTCCGAGTTTTGCTATCAAATGCTGAGAGGGATGACAAAGAAAATAATAGAGAAAATATAATGTGCCCAATAAGACAACCAAGTTGAATAACAAACATAGTTTCCCAGATGGACGAAATCTCCAAGGATAAACACCGAACTGGTGAACAATATACCGAGACCAAACTCTGAGGCCTCTTCACTGTTTGCCAAGTGAGAACTTCATACAACTTTGCCAACAAGGAAAATACCAATAGAACGCCTAATAAGAATTTCAAAGAATACCATAAGTAGTATTATACAATAAGTCTGATAGGAACTCCAAATACCAAACCTTCTAAGGAACACTGAAGAGGATATCTGAAACAATGCTCCAATAAGAAAGTAGCCAAGTTTGCCCAATAAGTAAATACTAAATAAATGGCCACTAAGGATCCTAGAGAATGCCATTGAAGAATTTCCAATCAGGGATGCCAGTAGCACACCAATAAAGTCCAAGACACACATACCATAGATAATATTGTGCAGTAAGGCCGATTGAAATCCCATTAACCAAGTCCACCGAGAAGTGCCAACAAAAGTCCCCAAAGAACACCCATTAAGAAAACCAAAGAATGCTCCAAAGAATAACCAAATAAAACCCCAAGAGAAAGCTACTCTTTCACAACTGTTAAGCATAGAGGAGGCCATAGAGATTTGCCAATAACCGAGCTCCAAAAGCAAACACCAATTCCCAAATAACGGCTAGCCAAATGCCATTCATTTCCTGCCAATCCATACACCTTGAAAAGCCAGCGGTGAACCACTTTCTTCAGGGGAGGAAGATGACTTACTTACCATTTCCATAGGATATGTATGAATGCCAATATATCACAGTTATACATATGCCTTAAACTATTATGCAAGCAAGTTTACAAAACAATTTATTCAACAAAATCACTCAAGCACGGCAATCAAGTCAAGCACAACATAATCAATTCAAATCACGGCTTAGCTAATTCAAGACATTCTATACACACATTACAAGTTATAATTCAAGCAAATAGAAATTCACGAGGTCGATTCGATTCACGATGCTAATTCAATAGGGCAATTCAATGCACAACTAGACACTTTACTTCACTTAGCACACAATTAACACATACCACATAACTTTATCACATAAGTACATAAATTCAAGTCAAGACACACAATCTCACATGCAAGCATACACTTTCAAGACACACTTAACAAGCACACATTCAAGGGTCACTAACCACCAGACTGAGGACCCTGTCCCGGCTTATGAGCTAAACAAGCTCTAATACCACTTGTGACACCCCGATTCCTCTCGAGACCGAGAGTTCTTGTAGCTCCCCGAACCAACACTTCCACGCTTGCAGGATACTCCCTGGACTTAGGGCCCAAGCGAGCACCAAGGCCATAGCGAGTGGGCCTGAAAACGCACTATGCAGTATTGTCCGCTGTGGAGCCCATCCACCTCACGGTTTTGTCGTCTCCCAGCCACTGCCAAGAAAACGCGCGTACACGATACAATGAGACATCTCCTTATATCTAGCAGCCCAGAACCATCCGCGTCCGATGTGGGATATTACACCTGCCCCCCGTTGGGGACCCAGCGTCCTCGCTGGCCATGCGAACGCGTCAGCTCTGATACCACATTTGTAACGCCCCGAACCAACACCCCCACGCCTGTAGGATACTCCTGGACTTAGGGCCCAAGCGAGCACCGAGGCCATGGCGAGTGGGCCCGAAAGCGCACTATGCACGTATTGTCCGCTTTGGTGCCCATACACCTCACGGTTTTGTCGCCTCCCAACCACTGCCAGGAAAACGCGTATACACGATACAAGGAGACATCCCCTTATATCTAGCAGCCCATAACCATCCGCGTCCGATGTGGGATATTACAGTTCTATCAATCAATCTAATCACAACCCAAATCCAAACCCAAGCAAGATTTTAGGGAAAGACGGACAGAGTCTCCCCTATTTCTAGGCAAATTACAAAACCTATAATAGCATATAAATGGACCAACACCGTGTACAAATATTCAACCACCTCAAGGTCATCCGAGCCTTGGTTCACAACATGCAAATCACAAGTAAATATACATTCATGCTTAGCAATTAAACTACCAACCTATTGCATAAGCTAGACTATCATATTTTTCTATCTTTTTTCCTTTGTCATTACAAATATACATTGAAGTTAATCTACATTAACTAAATACATAATCTAACTTATCAAACCACCTCAACTACTTAGCTAGATTAAAATTACATTTCTTTTAACAATAAATACATACAACATATGAAAGCATATATCTTTACAACTTTGACACTCAAGCCACATAGGCACGCAAGACAACTCTTCAGGCACGAACTTTCACATAATCACGAACTTTCCAACTAATATGGCATTTCCTGAAATGTGGTGGTGAGGAGTGAGTATACACAACACGTATACTCAGTGAGGGCAAGACAGTTATCGAGGTGGAGAGAAAGAAGATCGTGCAATGCAAATAAACACAGTTAAGCAGTAATGACAATAAGAAAACATTCAATACAAACGACAATACTATAAACAATCAAGAAAGCATTAACACAGCCCTTCAAAGCTATACCACACTTTGAAGGCTATGGTTCACTCATACGAGCAATATACCATTACACGAGCGATACATCATTCTCGAGCTTGATGTTGAAAACGATGACAAAAAGCGCGCATCCACCTTATAACACCAGTTTGGAATACCCTGGAAGTATCCATCAATTCTACGACCCAAATCTCCCTGGGAGGCAACCCAAGCGAGAAAAGGGAATAGCCACGGAGCTAAAGCAACCAACACTAGCAACCTGAGGCTACCCAAAGAGGCCCATCACTCACGCGCTGGACACTTTGCAATGCAAGACTCGATAAATGGCGATAAACGAGCGATAAACAAGATATCAAGCATTATCAACAATCAATAAACATTTCAATCAATAATCAATTCTAATAGGCGTAATAAGCATTAACAAGCATTTACAATCAAACAAGTAACAAGAACAACACCAACTAACATTATCAAGCATTAACAAGTATTCTATAGGCATTATAAGCATTCTATAAGCAATATAAACATTCTATAAGCAATATACTATGAAATCACACAAAATTCCAAAAATGACCCCAACTTTCAAAACGCTACCACTTTCAAACGAGCCACGAGCTTTGGAAACCGACTTCACCAATCCTCCTAGGTCACCATAAGGCACGTCTAAAGACCCCGAAACCCTACTTTACCCTAGAATTGACGCAAAGTCCCGATTTCCCCCCTTTGCTCGTTTGAACTACAACTATACCAACCAAACACCCAACCAACGCCATAATCGCACCAAAAGTGCTTCCATGGCCTCCCGAAACAATGCCAACATGCAAAACGAGAAAACGCCAAACTCGACCTAAACGACCCCGACTTTCACTAAGCCATTTTTTTTCGTTTTTCCATTACACATTCCAATTAAACCACACATTTAGGCATTCTAGAATATCTAGCATCTTCCTACATCAACAGAACGTGTAACGGAGCAACTTCATTGAAACGGGGGTTTACTATTCATAATTTACTATTCATTATACAATTTATATTTAAATTTCAATTTTCAACCGCATAAAATGTTAAAAAGCTATAAATACATGTTCTACAATCAACAAGGAACATTCTTTAAGCATTAAAATGATTAAACTAACGATCTACGCATAAAATCCAAAAATCAAAGTTTAGATACAAATATTTCAAATGCGCAAATAACGATGAAACCCTCATCTTAGACACTCCTAGACGCTAGGAAAACCTCGTAGGATGCCTCGGAAACCACCTCGTGCAAGCCCTCGCGAAGAATCGAAGTTTTGAATGTTGAAACGTGTTTTTTTTTCTTTGGATTTTCGGCCATCACAAGGCTGTTTTCAGCTTGTTTTATTTCTTTTTCTTTGTTATTTTGCTTAATAAAGGATGACAAAGTTGGTCAAATGGTCAAGGCTTGGTCAAACTAACTTAAACTTGGTCAAACTAGCCTATTTCATGCATTTTTAGGCTAAAACAACTAAGGAAATATCAATTCTAGCTAACAACAATTAAATTATAAAATTTAAGGCACTAAAATACTAGTTTCACTATTTGCTGAGGACTCGAATTCATTTCCTAACTATCTCTCTCGATATGCTATGCACTTTGCGTCAATAGAAGAATAACAATTAAATCCCAAAGAATCTAAGAAATATATCATTTTTGGAAAGCACCATAGTTTAAAATTTACTCCGGCTCGGAGCTACTTTCCACATTTATTTGAAAACCGAGTGATTTTAATGCAAGACAACCAAAACCGATTATTAAAATAATCAAAACAATCAAGGTAATCAATATTCATTTAAAATAATTAATTTAACTAGTTCTAGAATATTTTAAAGAATTATGGAGTTAATATTAAGCTACAAATGAAAGTTAATATAAACACATAGTCAAATACAGTTAAACACTAACATTTAAGATAACACTTAATTAATCACACGAAAAGAATTTCAAATACTATAATTATTAGAAATATGTAATAATCTTTTAATTATTCAATATATAACTACAAAATGCTTCCAAGAGAAATATTAAAATAGTGCAAATTGGTTGATTTAACTAATTAAACATTTAATCAAATGCAGTCAAGTGCTATTAAATGCATGCCGGTTCGGGTTATCACAAACGTAGTATATTAACTATTTCATTTTTGTTTCATCAGCTGTGATGGCTCTTCTGATCAGGCTAGGCAAACTAATCACGCAATCCAGCTTGCTTGTAAGAGAAGGAAATTTATCTGTCATGTAGGAGAAGTTAAGACGACTCCTGCACCTCTCCCAATACTGGTGGATGAGCCATCGAATGTTATTGTTCAGTTCTCATCTTTCTCTGCAATATCATCTTATTCTTCGTAGGAGAGTTCGATATCAAGAGTATTAGACCCAAGGCCGTCAAGAGCCAGGCGTTCTATGACCTCTTACTCAACTTTTTGATTTAGTGAAAATCGAACAAACAATCAACTGGGCAATCTAGCTGACATTGAAAGCAGATGCCATAAAGATGGAAAGCGATTTGGCTTAAGGGAATAAAGAACCCTAGGTCTCGAGAAGGAAGAATTTCACTAAGTTAAGGAAGGCAATGCAATGAATCTTCTTCACCTAGAACGAGAATTTACTCTTTCACCCCCAAGGTAAGAAAAAATAGGAAGCTATTTTATATAGAGGAATCCCTTGTCTCTCACTCTTGCCCAATAGCAGATCAAGTCTATGTTTCCAAGGCAAGCAAGCAAGGAATGCTAACTTATTAGGGGTAGCGAAGTCACCTCCATTCTCGATTTCTATTGCGACAAAGAAAGCTTTCCTTATTGGGATTTATTTCTGCTTGTCTTCCTGGTCAATCAAGCTTTCGACGAGTGACTCTTGGTTGCGGTGCCTCAAATAGTTGGTTCATTTCGGCTCATTCGATTAGTTCGTCTTTCTTCTCATTCCCCCCCTCTTCCTTATGTCGACTATCTTTAGCCCTAATGACATCCTTCAATTCCCCTACTTTAAAGAGATAGATCCTCATTTCCTATTCATTTTTCTATTTAACTGGTGATCAAGTATCGACAAAAGATCTTATTAGCTTAGGTGCGTAGCGATAACTCGAGACCTTCCTCTCTTAGGCTTACCAGTATTGACTAATTACATAATCTGTAAATCCCCAGAAGCCCAGCAAGACGCGATAAAGACTTGAAAGGCAAAAGAAGCCCTTCAAACGAAAGTCCCATAATTGATTCTCAAGTAGCTTGTATTGGTACACTAAGAAGAATGGTGATGCTTCCCTTCAGTCAAGTGAGTCATTATTCACTTTCGTTCAAATCCCTGTTACTACTGCTAATTCTCACATTTGTCACTTTGTGCATTCTCTGCCATCAATCTGATTCTGGTCATATCCTTTTTTTAGTGCAAGAAGTTACTTAACAAGCCTTTTTGTAATAGCTTATTCTAGCGAAACAACCTATTTTATGTCAAAAGAGATGAAAAATAATTCAATAGCAGCGGAGTGAAGGGATGCAGATTCAATGGATCTTCTTTGCTCTGATTCAATTCTTGATAGCCTGAAACCAGGAAAGAGCCAAGTACTAGGGCAGATGGAACTCTCAAGTGGACATCTGAGATGAGAAGTCGAAAGGGCTAATAGGGGATAAGCATTAACCAACAAAGACCCACAACTCTGACTTTGACAGCGCTTACGCATTCAGTTACCTTTCTAAGAACAACTTTCATTTCTCTTCTTTGCTTTTGATACAATAGTACCAGAGACTTGAACACGGATACCATTAACAGTGGATAGGCAAACAAAGTCTAATCAAGGTACAAAATGGACTTCTAGACTACTTTCAGAGTTTCCAATGTTATGATAATAGAGGGTATCCCTACTGTGCTTTGACTGCCTTTCCACTCCTCAAGCTAGAGCCAGATTGACACTCTATGGGTACCGACTTCGCGGGATCATTTTGATCCACACTCTTGCTAAGCTCTATTGGGTAGAGGACTACTTCTTTTGACTAAAAGAGGAGTAAAGAAGATTCTTCTCTAATATAATTATCGAGGTTTAGCAGCTTAGGCCACATTAGGGACTAGGGGAATAGACTAGTCTTAGGACATAATGGCTTTCTGACTATTCTGTCCCTTCTGCCCCTTGTCAATTCGCTCTGTACTATGCAGTGTATCTTTTGCTTCAAGTTTCATTTTTAAAATCCTTCTTATGCTATGAGTTAACACCAATTCAAATAAAGGTATGAAGTAACTCAATTGATAAGAAGAGGAAGGTAGACGCTTGACCGATAGGGAGAGGAATGGTAAATGACCTATTTTGATGAAGGAGAAACTGGCTATATTCTTTTCTTTTACGCCATGAAAATAAGATAGATAGAAGGGATCTCAAACTGCTGCTTCATCTTTTTATACTAAACCGAATGCTGCTCCTAGAATTGCTCATCGTGCTATTGGAACTACTGGATCAACGACAACTCATTGTTGGGGGGCTATGACTAGAAATAAGGGTCTATTCGATCTGCCACTTGCTCTAACTTGGATTAGCTGTATTTGTCGTGAAAGGCAGTTAGTCGTTATAGGTATAACCACCTGGATAGTATGTACGAGCATAAGTAGCGACCTAAGTAGTATGGGCATTATGTTATAGATTTGAGTTCTTACCCATTTTTTCTTTTTAGTAAAAAATGGTTAGCTTGTAGATGCTATAAAGTGAACTGTTGCATTCCGTAAAGCAGTGCTTAGCTTCAGTCTGAAAAGTCCTAAGCGTTCTAGACTAGAATGGATAGCACAGGTCGGAGGTGAAACTTCTACTTATACCTGTCGTTCCTAACTCCGTGAAGGTTAGTAATCAATTGAATCGTCCTTTTTCAATATCCGGTTATCCGGTAAAGAAGGCAGGAAAGGGCTTCATGGTATATTATTTTTAGAGTAGAGTTTTTTTGGGTCCGTCTTTCATCCTTATTTCTTTCATAAGATTTGGTTTTAAGAATCTTCTTCATACCAGGGAAAGTCCGATCGTAGAATAACGAGTGATTGGATTTGAGAGCGTAAGTTACCAAGAAGCCGAAGGAACGAGCCGTGAAGGTGGGTTCGCGAGCAATCATCATAAGAAACAAACCAATTACAACTTTGTTCGGCGGAACAACTTGTGCTTATCACGGGAGATTTGGGAAGCTACCTAAATGGATAGCCTACACGTTCACGAGTGGTTGATAAACACGTATTATTGGGATGGGGCAACAAGAAATAGATACCGTTCCCCCACTCGAGCCTGCAGTTGGTAGGCCAAATCCCTCTGTCCAAGTGATTGAGTTGAAGCTTTGGGCATAGAGCGGAGCGAGCCAGGGGAGAGGAGTAGAGTCCAACAACATTGTGCCCCAAAATAGAATTTTTATTCCAATCCCTACTCAACACGATGACTTAAGGAGAATCAGAGGCTGGTTGCTAGCGGAAGCAACGCGCCAAAGAGCAAAGCGAAGCATTCACAATAAAATGATGTAAGCAGAAGGGAAGGCGCAATGGTTTGTGACTGCCCGAGGTAAGCCCGTCAACCTCTCTGATTTTTCCTCTTTAGAAAGGAGATAATAAGCTCATCAACATTGAAGCTTCCGCTTTTGATAGCTGTTAGACAAGTGATACCGTACGCAAGTCTGGACCTATATAGTAAGGGTGCATTAAAGCGAGTTGATGAGCTAATACGGTTGGCTTACTTTTCATATGTAGAGGCAAGCTGACGTTAAGCACTAGGGCCAACCATAAAGGAATAGGGTTGAATTAAGATAGACCGTCTTTCAACTGACCTTTCTAAACCATGCTTTGCAATCAAGCTAGAAAAAGACTAGGCAAGTGCTGTCCTAATGAAATGGCTGATAGTCTAGTAGAACATTCATTCCTTACCATCGCTGCTTGCTTAAGACTAAAAGCTAGTAGTGAGACTTCTATTATGCCGCCCTATCTAGAAAGAGCCTTTAAAGCTATGTTTAGCGTAATCAATAGTTGGGCTCAGTTATACTGAAGAAGAAGGGGCAAAGTCTCAACTACCACACAATTACTATACCACTAGCACTCCACGAGTGGATTAGTTGAGACTCTAAACGATATCAATCACTAAACTAAACAAAGTAGCAAAAATCATAAAAGAAGCAAAGTTCACAGAAGCGGGAAATAGTACGCCCGGTTTACCAAGTTCTACCACTGCAGGGCCCAATCATACTTAAAATCAGAGTTTGATCCTAGCTTAGAAGGAACGCTAGCTATATGCTTAACACATGAAAGTCGAACGTTATTTTCGGGGAACTGGGCAGAAGGAATAGAGGCTCCTAGATAAAGGTAGCTTGTCTCGCCCAGGAGGTGAGAAGAGTTGAGAACAAAGTGGCAAACGGGTACGTAACGCGTGGGAATCTGCTGAACAATTTGGGCCAAATCCTGAAGAAAGCTAAAAAGCACTGTTTGATGAGCCTGCGTAGTATTAAGTAGTTGGTCAGGTACAGGCTGACCAAGCCAATGATGCTTAGCTGGTCTTTTCGGATGATCAGCCACACTGGGACTGAGACACGGCCTGGACTCCTACAAGGGACAACAGTAGGGAATCTTGGACAATGGGCAAAAGCTTGATCCAGCAATATCGTGTGAGTGAATAAGGGCAATGCCGCTTGTAAAGCTCTTTCATCGAGTGCGCGATCATGACATGACTCGAGGAAGAAGCCCCGGCTAACTCCGTGCCCGCAATCGCGGTAAGACTGGGAAGGGCAAGTATTCTTTGGAATGACTGGGTGTAAAGGGCACATAGGCAGTGAATCAGGTTGAAAGTGAAAGTCGCCAAAAACTGACAGAATGAGCTCGAAACTAATTCACTTGAGTGAGACAGATAAGAGTGGAATTTTGTGTATAGGGGTAAAATCCGCAAATATATGAAGGAATGCCAAAAGTGAAGGCAACTCTCTAGGTCCCTATCGATGCTGAGGTGCGAAAGCATGGGGAGCGAACAGGATTAGATACCCTGGTAGTCTATGTCGTAAACAATGAGTGTTCGCCCTTGGTCTACGTGGATTAGGGGCCCAACTAACGCATGAAACACTCCGCCTGGGAAGTACGGTCATGAGACCAAAACTCAAAAGAATTGACGGGGGCCTGTACAAGCAGTGAAGCATGTGGTTTAATTCGATACAATGCACAAAACCTTACCAGCCCTTGACATATGAACAAAGAAACCTGTCCTTAATGGGATGGTACTGACTTTCATACAGGTGCTGCATGGCTGTCGTCAGGTCGTGTCGTGAGATGTTTGGTTAAGTCCTATAACGAGCAAAACCCTCACTTTGTGTTGCTAAGACATGCAACTAAGGAGAAAGTCTTAGCAACCGAAGTGAGCCGAGGAGCAGAGTGATGTGCGAGCGCTATTAATTGAGTGCCAGCACGTAGCTATGCTGTCAGTAAGAAGGTAGCCGACGCCTTTCAATTTCTAGTTAGCGTTATTTTTTGATTGCAGCTAGCGCACTTTACTAATAAGAAGACTCGGCATTTAGGCGAGCCACCTGGTGGTGTGGTACGTAGTGGGTTTAGTACGCCCCGCCAAAACGGCTCTGAAATAAACAAAAAGGTACTTACCGCACTCACGAAGGACTGCCAGTGATATACTAGAAGAAGGTGGGGATGACGTCAAGTCCGCATGGCCCTTATGGGCTAGGCCACACACGTGCTACAATGGCAATTACAATGGGAAGCAAGGTTGTAAGGCGAAACAAAGCTGGAAAGATTGCCTCAATTCAGATTGTTCTCTGCAACTCGTGAATATGAAGTTGGAATCGCTAGTAATCGCGGATCAACATACCGCGGTGAATATGTACCTGGGCCCTGTACACACCGCCTGTCACACCCTGAGAATTGGTTTTGCCCGAAGCATCGAACCAATGATCACCCATGACTTATGTGTCACACTAGTGCCACAAAGGCTTTTGGTAGTCTTATTGGTGCATACCAAGGTGGGGTCTTCGACTGGGGTGAAGTTGTAACAAGGTAGCTGTCACGCCCCGACCCAACCCCCAAGCTAAAGGTTAAGTCCGGACCCGACACACGGACAGAGTCTCCCCTGTACCGTGGATATTTTAAAAACCTGTAAACACTCAAACAAAGTCCCAACAATACAATACAAGCTTTTCTTAAACAAACAACAAAGTTCTAAGGCCATCCGAGCCTTATAGTACACAATAGTTCCAAAACACACAAGCATGCGAGAACTTATTATCAACATAGTTTTATAATCATGACATCCTAGGAAATCAATTAAACATAATTGAAAGATCAAACATTTCTACTTTAAGTCATTCACTCCCAAGCAAGCAAAGCGAATAGAAGTAGATCATAAGTTATTACAGTTCATAGGCTTTCAAAGCTACAACACAACCAACTAGTCTTCAATTTATACAACAAGCATATACATAGCCCTTGGGCTATAAAATAGTACATAAAGTAATCAGATGAATCTTCCACATAGCAGCAAATTCATTAACAACCTCAAGCTATCAAGCACAGCAACTAAGGTAAAGGCTCAATCTGAACTTCTTCTTCCTCAACTAACTCAACAAGCTGGGGATCACCCTCAGCGACTCCTGAAACAGATATCGAGGTATGAGCAACCACTGTTGCCCAGTGAGGGATATAGTCCCGGGGCGTGCAATGCAACAGATAATACAATTATGCAATAATATCACTTAGACAATTTAAGAAACAATGATAACTTAAGTAACCACACATTTAAAAGGATACATTTCACACAATCCCCTATACACCAATCTTCATTGGTCTTCATTCACGATCCACGAACCACGAGCACGATCACGATAAGCCGGCATAACCCCAATCACTCTAGTGGGTGTACTCCAGATGTACCCTGAATCCTACGACCCAACATCCCCTGGCAATCTCCGGACCAGGCAAATGAGGGAATAGGGCACGGAGTTTGAATATCCACCGGCAAGCCCTCTGCCGCCCAGCCGATATTCAACACATCCGCCCCTAACACTATGGTTGCGCAACCACTATGCAATGCACTTAACGATGGCAAGTTAATAGCAATAATATAAGCATTAACACATATGAGGATCAACAAAGTAGGTTGACCTCGAGGCAATTAGCACATAAGTGATGCAACAGTAATTAAATGCATGGCTAAAACTCGGGCGTCACATCCTCTCCCCCTTAAACTAATTGCGTCCACGCAATTCTTACATGATTCGGCGAATAACTCTGGATACCGTTCCCGCATCTGATCCTCTCTTTCGCATGTCGCATCCTCTACTCCGTGATGATCCCACAGACCTTTAACCATCGGAATGCTTTTAGTCCTCACCTCCTGACCTTTCTGAACAACAATTCGGAGAGTTTTCTCTGTGTAGGTCAAAGTTTCACTGCTCTCTAGCGGTTCCGGCTCAAGCATATGAGAGGGATCTGGCTGATACTTCCGAAGCATGGAAACATGGAATATGTCACGCCCCAACTCGACCCCTCCTACGATCAGTCAGGACGCAACGGAGTTTCGGCAGCATAATGACAGTAACATGAACATCCGGGCTCTAAACCAACCCTTAAGAACAACATGCATCAACCTCCATAAATCACCAACCAATTCCACAATCAAATTGACAACATACAACACAACCACTTCATAAAGAAGACTGTCAATCCCAATCGATAAGAATGAAGTATTTGATTCTTCGATAAGATGAGGGATCTAGTAGCTGTTTAATCTATGTCAGTAGCTCTTGATACCTTATTTTCATTTTAAGGTAAAGCCCATTGGCTTAGGAGGACTATCAATGGAAAGGGGGTCGCCGGTACACAACCAGAGATCGAACTAGCGACAAACACAAATCTAAAGTTCTAAATGTTCAAGTAATTATGGTTCCTAGTAAATGAGCAATCAAGCGGTTATATGAACTAAAAGGGACTTCCAGTTGTCATCTACTCAAGTTATGTGAAGGCAATCATAGAAGCTGTAATACCCAAGCCCAGAATGTGGAATTTTCTTGTTTATTATTTGAAAATTATATTTTCTTAAATTCTTTGAGATTTAATTGTTACTTCTTTGTTGTCGCAAAGTGCATTGCATTTCGGGAGCGATAGCTAAAGAGTGTTTTCTAGTCCTTAGCAAATAGTGAAAACTAGTATTTAGTGTTTTAGTTGTTGTTAGCTAGAATTAATATTTCGTTGGTTATTATAGCTTTAAAATGCATGAAAATAAGCTAAATTGACCAAATTAAGTTAGCTTTGACCAATCATTGACTAGTTACCCAAGCTTGTCACATTATTTAGCTTAAACATTACAAAATAAAAATAAAAAAAAAGCTGAAAATAGAAAAGGGTGCAGGCCGAAACCAAGAGGGAAAAGAAAAAAAAATTCAACCTTCCAAACTTCCAATCTTTACGTGAGCTCGTGCGGGGTTGTTACCGAGACATCCAGCGTAGTTTTTCTAGCAACTAGGAGTGCCTAAGGTGAGGAAAGCACGTTATTTGCGCATTTAAATGTCATGTATGTCAACTTTATGATTTTTGGATTTTATCCGTAGGTTGTTGTTTTAATCATTTTAATGCTTAAAGAATGTTCCTTGTCAATTGTAGAACATGTATTTATAGCTTTTTAACATTTTCTGCGGTTGAATGTTGAGATTGTAATTTAAAATGGCAATTAAATAGTAAAACATGAATAGTAAACCCTCGAAACGTAGAAGTTGCGTTGTTATGCATTCTATTGATGTGAAAAGATGCTAGATATGCTAGAATGCCTAAATGCATGATTTGTTTGGGTTGCGTAGTGGAAAAATGAGAAAAAATGCATTGGTGAAAGTCGGGGTCATTTAGGTCGAGTTTAGCGTTTTCTCATTTTGCGTGATGGCATTGTTTCAAGAGGCCATGGAATCACTTTTGGTGTGGTTATAGCGTTGGTTGGGTGTTTGGATAGAGTAGTTGGAGTTCAAACGAGCAAAGGGGGAAATTGGGGCTTTGCGTGAATTTTAGGGTAAAGTAGGGTTTCGGGGTCTTTAGACGTGCCTTATGGTAACCTAAGAGGATTGGTGAAGTCGGTTTCCAAAACTCGTGGCTCATTTGAAAGTAGTAGCATTTGGTAAGTTGGGGTTGTTTTTTGCTTTTTGTTGGTTTTCATAGAATTTTGCTTGTAAAATGCTTGTTGATACCTATTATGCTTGTTAGAGTTGATTTTGATTGAAATGTTTATCAATTGTTGCTATTGCGTGTGAGAGTAACCTACTTTGTTATTCTCCCACGTGTGGCTCTATTGCTTGATTTCTCGATTGTTGCATTGTATATTGTCTTGCATTCATAGAGTAAGGGGCGGAGTGATGGGCCTCTCTGGGTAGCCTCGGGTTGCCAGTGTTGGTTGCTCTAGCTCCGTGTCCTATTCCCTTTCTCGCTTGGGTTGCCTCCCAGGGAGATTTGGGTCATAGTATTGATGGATACTTCCGTGGTATTCCAAACTGAAGATATAAGGTGGTTTGGGCCGGCGCGTCGTCATCGAATTCGTGGTTGAAAGTTGCTCGTGGAAAGTGAATCGTATCATTTGAATGAGTGTTTATAGTTTTAATGCTTGTCTTGCTTATTTGATGGCTTTGTTTGAATCTCTATATGGTACTTGAATGAATTGCTTGACTATTTGCATTACATTCTCCTCTCATCTCCGTCCTTGAGACCAATAATCCTCGCTAAGCAATATATTTTGCTCATTCCTTTCTATACTATATTTTACAGGAGTAGTTGAAGCGGACCCTATTGAGGTAATTGAGGAGGAGGAGCAAGTAGAGGTGTTTCCTTGATAGCACTTCTTTGCTTAGCTGGTGGTTGGTTTTCAGACTTTTGTGCGAGGCATGCTTGATGTGTTTAATGCTTGGTCGTCGCTTATTTTAAGGCTTGTAGCCTTGTATGTAGTTCTATTTTGAGGCCTTTATGGTCTTTTGTTGTAAAGGTTTAAAGATTGTAAAGTTGTAAAGTTATACTCACGTGACTAGAGAAGAATTGCATACTAATGGTTTAACTGTTTAGTGGCATAAATACTTATGTAGTATGCATGGCATTTTGGATTGCAAGTTGGTTAATAAGGAGATGTATGTTTTAAAAGAAAGTTGGCTTGTTTCAAATGTTTATTATGGCTTTCGCAAGTATTATGTTGAATGTAGGGTTTTCGGATCGTCCGCGGTACAGAGGAGACTTCGTCCATTTGTCGGGTCCGGGCTTGGCCTTTTGCGGGGTCGGGTCGGGGCATGATAGAAGCCAGTTCGATATGATTGGTAATTTCATTCGTCCCTTGTCCTCCATTCGAAGAACTTAGTTAAGGTACTACCGAGCCTGTTCGTTTAGTAAACATAAGTACCCGACTCTTTTAAAATCCAACTCGTCAGATGAACTCGCATCTTGACTCTTAGCTCTGCATCTTCTTGGAAGTGAGATTACTAGGTTTGTGGTGATAGACAGACCAAACAGAATGAAAAAGGAGCCTCTATATCTACATCTACACAGGAGGACGGAGCGACTCGCTATGAGTAACGGAGTATGCAGACTTAATGGTGAATAAGCTCGCCTAAAGAAAGAGGTAAGATGCCTATAGCTTCGATCAGAATAGTACTAGTCTCGAGGACGTAGAAAGAGAAAAACTGCAGCTATCGGCGAGCAAAAGCAGAAAGTCGCTTTAATCTTGATAACTGAGTGAAGAAGTTCTGGTAAGAGCCATCCTAGAAACCATACTGCATCGGTGTTTTCAGGGCGTCGAAGTCCTATTAGATTAAGCCAGGTTCATAGACTGGGTACATAGAAAGGAGGAAGGGATGCTAACAAGTACTAAAAAAATATTTTCCACAAGGATTGACTCGATCTTATTATTCAAGGATTCTTCTGCCTCACAAGTGCCAAGCGATCCCGATCGCACCGATGCGGCTTAACTATCATTTATCCACAGATGCTACTTTGAAACAACTTGGAGGGGAACTTATCCCTTAGAAGCTGCATGAGCACTTTAACCAAAAAATGCCAGTCATAGCTAAATAATAGGAGCATTATTTCAAACCAACAAGAAAGAAATCCAATTTTGAGTACTAACCAAATGAGTGGCACTTGAAACGTAGAAAGACCAAAAACCCAGCCTCTTGCTGAACGAGATTCTCATTCTCTTTTCCAAGCCCGATTATTGAACCTATGCTCTACTCAATCCCAAGTACCCGTATACGCTACCTTCCTTGATCGACCCAGAATGTACTATCTCTAGCCGTGAATTCACTACACGAATATTTAACATATGAAAGATAAACGAGATCCATTGTAAAAGTATAATATTTAAATCAGTCCACGCTATCCGCTACACAGGGTTATTAGATTCTGTTTGATTCAAGACAAGAAAGGGAAGGAACGCTTCAAATAGACTACAGTGGACATATTATTAAGAGAGCCACATAGACCCTCGATTTAGTTTAGAAACAAGAAGATTACAGCTTAGTAGGTGGTGGAGGCATTAAGTACCCTTTTGGTATAATGAAAGGCTATAGCTATGCATAGGAAGTCTCAGTTAAGGGGATACCGGGTTCCCTTTGAGTGTAGAAAAGCTGCTACTCGACTTGAATTGAGGTTGTGCCTCTTCCAATCGCCATAGTGAAACTTTTGATTAGCCCTACTATACTTGATTAGCCATAGCTATTTCGATAAAGGAGGGGTAAAAGACTAAAATTTTGATATATGTAGAAAGGACACAACCTTTTTAGAAAGAAAGACTACGAGACTTTAGGTTAACCATCCACTTTTACAAGAAAGGCATACGATTCCATTAGGAAGAGAGGGAGAATATGACTCAGTTTCGGTTGAAGTTGGCTTGCTGGATCTTCGAGTTGAACGTGAATAATTGTGAGAAATTAGCCCTTTGTTTATCCTTCTATTCCTAAAGGAAGGGGCTTACTTATAAAAAATATATAAAAAAAAGTTTGCACTTAATCCTTAATCTATTAAGGTATTTCATTCCAATCTTCTGATCTGATACTATTATCATTATCACTATCACCCATCAGAGTCTAAAAAGATGTGTATCTTGCTATTGGTATCAATCGGTCCTCTCTTTCCTTTTGGTGGTATAGCCGCATGTGTTGATTACCCTTATTCTTCAACTTCTCTACACTTCGATTGCTTAGGGCGCCTTGAGGGATTCGCCTGACGGAGAAGAGTTCTTGATCACATTGCTTGGGTACTTGAAGTTGCTGATCGTATTATTCAAGCAGAGCCTGGGTCCCTTAGTATTATTTATAGCGCTGCTCCCTAAAAGTTTCTTTTGATAGTTTTGTTCTGATCGATGAAGGTTTGAGGATACTCGACCAGGGCAGAAAATCAAATTTGAATACAATGACGAAGATCTGGTTGAATGGTAGAAGAATCTATGGGTTCGTTAGGAATCGATAGTCGTTGTCTGGACATACGAGTCACAGCCGGCCAGGAAGAGGAGAGATCAACGTTGAAGCTATTAGCTACTAGCTACTAGTTGGAAAGGAAATGAAAAGACCACCTTTCGTACATTTCTACTGGTCCAGAATTCGAATAGCGAACGAAAGACCAGGAGATTGGATGACGAAAGCACTTCCAGTAGGGTTGACGGCTGTGTGACCCTCATTCAAAGTAGGAAATCAATCTCGGCACGACCAATGACTTAGTCTCCTTCTCCGCTTCGACTCAACCACCTACCTAACTTCTTAGAAAAGATCCGATAGATAGCAGCTACCTAAGGCCTTTTTAAGCCCTTCACCAATCACGGAATTTTATCTAGTAAATCCTAGTACTATGTTCTCCAAGCTTGACTAATAGAATAGGCATGCCTTTTAGAGAACGGCTGAATTAAGAGTTAGCTCTGCCTTAAAGTGATAGGAGGCTGAGTGGTGACCGATCCGATCAATCAAAAAATAGGTTAAGAAAAAAAGGTGTGTCTGGTATGGTGTAGCTAATGTGACTTTCTCGATCTATAGTTCATCTTCTTTCTCTCTCTTGACTAATGCTCCGGCTTCTCTCACTCAAAAGATTAGCCGTTGTGACACAGATGTATCGAGGTAGGCCGTGGATTGAATGAAGAAAGAAGGCGAACACGAATACTAAAAAGCAGTTCATGGGGATAGAGAGCGCGGAACGGGCTTTCCAAGCATAAAATAATCCCTACCTATACATTCCATGGCAACAGACGAAAGGCAGTTTTGTCGTTGTTGTTAACCCCAGGTCCATTTTCGCTCCTAATCATCTCCATGAAAAGACTACCATGATTTTCGAAAGAACCTTCCAACAAGCAGAATAGAAGTTGACCACAAAGCCATCTTTGTAGGAGACTGCTACCCATAAGGCCATCTCGGGCATGGGAAATAAAGGCGGTGGACTATGAGGCCTGACCCCGAATAACGTGTGTTATCTTGATTTGCGTGCCATAGACCAAGAATGATATGGCTGACTTTGGATTACGTGCCCTATCTTGGTTTTCGTGCATGCCTCGTTTTGTGTGCCCTAACCTAGATTTGCATGCCATGACCTAGGTTTAAGAATTGTGTTCATTATATGTGCCATGCATTGAATTACGTGCATTCATTTAGGGTTACGTACATTTACTTGAAGAACGTGCATTCGTCTCGTAGTTCGTGTCCTACCTCGTAGTGCATGCCCTAGACCTAGGAAAGCGTGCCTTCACGCTAATCAAGAAAGTATCTTTCACGGAGCACTAGACTATTAAACAATCCTACAAAATCCACTATCAATATAATAATCCTAATTCAACTCACTAGAAGACAAAATAGAAAAGCTAGACATTCTCATTCTTTATTCCTTATTCTTTTTGCACTTTCAAGACAAAATTAAATAATGATCAAAAGTTGACAAAAAATTCAGATTGGGAGCTAGCTTGGCCGACCATACCATGGTGTTTGCACAATGTTTGAACAATTTTACAATTAACTATGCATGCTTAGACAAACTATGACACAAATGCTTAAAAAATTGCTCAAAAACCCTACCATTTGCATACCATTTTCGGCCACATCACTCTTGCCCATCCTAGGAATTTCAAATTGCACATTGAAGACACAAAATGCTGAAATTGGACTGCCCAATGCTGACATGCTCCTCAAAGAAATTGCAAAGCCATCACTTTTGTCATATTCTCTCATTTCCTTCAACTTCTCTCACTTCTCTCTCAATTTTCCTCTCTCATTCTCGGCCTTGGCTGAGTTCTCTACCTCCATAGCTTCTCTTCTTCACACCATAGCTAAACCAAGCAACCCACAAGAAAAGAAACTCAACCGAGCTAGCTAGGAAGTGAACATCACCCATGCGTGTGCATTGAAGACTCTATTCGGCCTAGGTAAGCTTCTTGGCATCCATTTCTTTTCTTCATGTTCTAACCTCATGCATGTGCTAAGAGATTGATCACTAAGCTAGGAAAAATAGAGAAAAGCTAGTTGGGATTTCGGCTAGGCAAAGGAAAAGAGAAGATTTGAGCTTCAACAAGGTTTATGAGCATCTTTTGGTTGATTGCTAAGGTGAGGGCCAAAACCTTTTGAAAATCCTTCAAAAATTCACATGCATGCTCATAAATTTATGTATTTTCTTTGTGCTTGAGTTATATGGTCGTTCATGAGCTTAAACAACCATGCATGGCAAGATCTTGGCATGAAAATGATGCTAGATGAAGTCGAATTGTTGACAGCTCTCTGACTAGTCTATTTCGAGGTACGTTTAGCTAGGAAAATGATGTTTAAAATGTATAAAAATTGGTAGGTGACTATTTTGGACAGTTTTGAACATTTTTCCCAGAAATAGGATGAAGCTAATTTGGACTCTAAGGTCCTCAAAATGTCAAATATTTAAAATGTGACCAAATCTGGAAATCTGGAAAAAATGAAGCAGGTTTTGGCAGATGCACTGACCTTGTGGAACGAACCATATTTTACTTAGTAAATGATTTCCAAAATTCATGAAATTTGGTGTGCTGCTAGTTGTTTCAGTTCTGGACAATTTTGTCAGAAATGGACCAAGGCTAAACTTGACCCTAAGGACCTCCAAAACGTCAATTTCTGAAAAGTGTGCAAATCTGGACAGTTTTGTGCTACTTCACTGTTTTGGCTATAACTAATGATTCCGAACTCCAATTGATGCAAGGTTTGTTTCTGATTTTAGTTAACTTCTTAAGATTTAATTTGACATCTTATTCACGAGATTTGGAGATTGTTTGATTATCCTATTAATTGTGAGAAAACAGCCTATTGCAGTAAGGGTTTCACTTAATGTTGTACTTAGAAAAATTGTTGTGACTCCTCTTGTTGAATTAAACACTTGGAATTGTAGCTTCGGGATGTTGTGTGGACTGTTTTGAATGTTTGAGTATGTTGAATTAAATGATGCATGGTTTGAGATTGACTTGAGTTGGGTTGAAGCTGAAATTGCACGAATATACACGAAATGGAAACCCTAATGACTACGTAGTTTTGCTAAGTATTGATCATTTGGATATTGTGTGGTAAATGTCTTATAACTTCAAATGTGATTTTGACCATTGCATGTTGTCAAATAAGCTTTTCTTGCAACCAGACCCACGTAGATGTTGTTGCATGCTGAATAATCGTATCACTTGATTACGTGGACTTCGAAATGAGTTATATGACTTGACTTGCATGTGTTACATGGCTGCCCGTTTAATGTTCATATGGCTCTATATGCCTTTCAAGTGAAATTACTTGTCTTATCGTGCCTTGTTTGACTACTTGACAACGTGCGATCTTATAACTGCTCGGAGGCGACCTACTTTGTTGTCCTCCTAATGTGATATGTCAAATGTTATAAATGTGCATTGCATACGAGGTTGCAACCTTTCAGTGTGGCATGGTAGTGTTTCACGCACGCCGGGCGGCATAGGGCTTGCCGGTGCTACCTTGACTACCATGGTCCAATTCCCTCTCTCGCTTGGCATTCCACCCTCGGAGAGTTGGGTTGTAGGTTTCGGGGTACATCCGGAGTACACCCAATTGGGAGCGATAAGTGGATTATTGAAGTCGGCCGCAACAATTGTATCGAAATTGAAATTGAGAGCAACTGCTCACCGTATCCTTGAAATGATTGGTAAATGTTTCTGTTAACTCGATTTGTTTCATATATTTGCGTACCTTATTATTTGTAATACATGACATGTTTGCAAAAAGAGTTTTCATAATTGAACCAGAAAATGAGTTTCAAAACGTATTTCTCGTTTTTCCCCTCGCTGAGTTCATAAGGACTCACCCTCTTTTCATCACAGGTGAAGAAGAACAAGTACAGGTACCCAAGGAAAATGTGCCTAACGATGAACCCCTGGAGTGATTACCTGTCATTGTTTGCTTTGCTTGAATGTGGCTACTTGTGAACTTTGTGTTACTTGAAGACTATTTATTTTATGTTGCTTGTTGTTGCTAATGTAAAATACCCCCATTGTAATTTGGGGTCTAATTTTGGTTTGTACTTATATAAAGTAAACTGATGCTAGACATGACACTACTATGATCATTTTGCTTTTATTATACGCTAGTATCCATCATAGGTTATGATGCTCTAGTTAAGGACTAAGTAAATGAACTTATCCAATCTTAACAAGTACTCGCTATTAAGATAAGATCAACAGGTACTTTCGTAACGAGGATAAATAAACCAACGAGACATAGTATCGTGCTAGGTTATAAATCAAACGGGATGTCGAATTAACCAATAGGCAATTCAATTGATGGTAAAATAGTAATCTTAGTTGGAAATGAAATTGAGATGGTAAAATTTGAGGCGTTTAGAGAACTAGGTCAAACCAAAGAGCCCAATTACAGCCGTTATACTGTCGGTTTTCCAGAAAATTTTGGAGTCTAGGATAAAACGTTAAGTGCTAAATCTCCTGGAATGATTAAGTATGTGAAAGGACTTGAATGTTTAGATCATACCCTAGTCTAACCTTTATAGGCCGGGTTGGGGCGTGACATGGACAACCGATTGAATTGGGGAGCCTAAACGTCATTGAGGATGAGTCCACCGGTTGACAAACGGCTTCTATCTATAGGTGCTTTCATTATGGATCAGTCGACTTGTCATGATTGATTGCTCACACACAATTAGGTTAGGCAGGCTTGGGGAGGTGATCTGAATCGCTATCAATACGATGCGGGGCTGATTTGCTGACTGTAGCGAACTTGAATCTGCCCTTGAAAAAAAAAAGAGCGAGAAGACCTTCAACCTGGGCTAGGGAGGGATTAGGGTTGCTTTTCTTTAGGACTTTAGTTCGTAACGAGGCTCAAAGACCTCCGGCTGGATTTGAAATGGATCAGGTAAGGCATCCATTTACAGCGTGGGTAGGATTAACAGTTTTTTATTTTTCCTTCAATGGTAGAAAATCCGCATCAATAGGGGTATATAGGAGGACACCAGTCTATAGTAATTCAAATTGCTCCTTCAGATCAGTAAGGAAAATATTGACTCACATATACCGCAGTGTATTGTTGTCAACTCACATAGTCGCACCTACTTGCAACAAGACAACTACTCACTGCACGCCACTAAACGATGCTATTTAATGCTTTGGTTCGCCCAATACAAGAACTATAGCCCAACCTAGCTTAAGGTTAAAGCCTTGGACTACCCCCCGTGAGAGCCCTCTATTTGACTAACATACTCCCTTTTAATCTCCCCACATAGCTTCATATCCAAGCTGGGAATGATTGACCTTCGGATTCAAATAATAGTGCATAATGGTAGTACTCCTTCCCATTTCTTCTTTTATGATTTTATCTACTTGAAATGCTTACAGGTAAGTACAGAGAAGGTACCTAGGGGATCAAATGAAAGGGCACTGAAAGGTCTTCAATTAAAGTTTCGCTAATACTAAAAGACGAGAAAAGATTGCTAAAACAGACTTAAGGATAATAAATACCCCACCTTACCAAACCTGATTTGTAACGAAAATGAACGCAAGCAAAAAGAGTCCACTGACCTCGTTCAGGTTCAACTTGTGGTTCCACCTTTTCTTCCTTTTGTATTTATGTCTTCTACAGATAAAGAACACCTCAAATATCAAACTGTATCTGTGACTCAACTTACAAATATGAAAAACGGTCATGCTCTGACTTATAGAATAGACCAAAAGCCTGCAATATATCTGAGGCAAACTAAGACACAGACATTTCTCCATCTTTCAAACGAATTAAAGTAATTATACTTAAAAAAAATGCCTCAATGATCAAATAGAAAAGAGAACAATCCCAAAAGGCAGCAAAATGTTCTCTGGTATGCGTATAATGGCTGAACCCATGCAATACAATAACCCTGCAGAGAGCTCGACAAAGTCAAAATTACCGGACTAATGTATGGACTTGGTAAAAACAAGAAACTTCTTTTACAAAGTAATGAGAACCAACCTGGGGAAGAAAGTAGCAATTAACAGATATGGGAACACTAAGACCATATACTGAATTATGACATTGTGAATTAACAACAGGCTTTGTCCCTTCTACAACAACATTTTCATTTTTGACCACCACAAAACAAAAATAAATTTACTTTGCACGAAAGTAACAAATAAATTATTAGATTCGAAACAATAGCTCAGCTCAAATGAAATTACAATTTTTTCTTAGTTTCCTCATATATAACAAAGAGGACTCCTACTTTTCTTATGGGAGGGGGTAAGAAAAACAGAAAAAAGAATAGCAGCAATGAAGTAGTAAACGAGTTTTATCCATTAAAAAGATAACCAATGACCTATAACGAAACACAAGAGACCATTTTGTTAGCATAGAGCTGTAAAAATTTCAGACTGCAAACCTTTTGTTGCTTTTTATTTTTTCAAATCCAAAACCAGTGTGAAATGCACCAATAGTTTATTAAGGTACCTCTCAACACTAAAGACTATTTAAGGGATGTTTGTTGTAGCTAAAGCTTATTGAGACGAGATTCTCAAAATTGATTTTCTGAAATGGATTATTGGGGTATTGAAAACGTAACAATACATAAGTGGGAGTAGTTCTATTTTAATCACAAGATAAATGTACAAATCAGAAGCTTAGGGTGTTTTCTAGTTTAAGCTTTTCAGCTTATAGTTAGCTATAAACAGCTTCTATGATTTGCCGCAAAAAGCAACTAATAGCTTAATTTAAGCTAAAAGCTCGAATCTAGTAATTATAAGCCACAGGAAACATGCTTTCATTGAGTTGGGGTCCGTATCTTTAGAAGAACAAATTACAGTTTTTAGGAGATTGCCTTTTCTGCCACTTTTGGTCAATATGTAGTGACGTTTACTCAAATTTATGTTAGGAGTAATGAATATGGTCCATATTTCTTTCAATTAAACCATCAATCAACAAGATACTGCAGCAAGTACCAAATACACAGAGTCCCAACTTTGAACCGCTGCTCAACCAGAAGGTAAGGACTAAGGCTTCTTTACTAGTATTTATGTCATGTCTATGTCAATAAGCTATTGGTCCCTCACACCCTATGTGATATAAGCCATATAACACAACCAGATCAATTATAAATAGTTTGATCAAAACCTGTTTCTGACCAAAATAAAGAAATAAATAAAGAAAACCAAAACCTATTCAACCAATTAACTTCAACCCTGAAACAAACTGACTAATCAACTAGACAATGGAATATAATAATTTGTTACCTAGTTTCGCTCTCTTGACTCTCGCTTGCTTTCCCTTTATCTTTCTCTAAGCTCCCTTTCCCGACTCCTTTCCCCGTTACCAATTCTTTCCTTGACCTCCTCATCACAATGCCGCTCCGAATGGCTTCTACTTCTCCTGGACCCTTATCGGTCTTTGTCCCGATCTTTGTCTAAAGACTAGACGTTGGTGTAACTGTTCAAAATGATATGGCTTATGAGACCGAGACCTATAGACGCAATTGTCTGAATGTGTGATGGGATGCATCAATGTTGTCCATCATAAAAAGATAGAAGGAAATTCTAAAAGAGTTAGGAAAACTCTAAAAGACAATCGTGCTCTTATCGATCTCAATAGGATTGGGTGGCCTCATCAAGTTTATAAGGGATCCTACCTAGTAACCCTTAATTAGCTTTGGTTTGTAATCAAGAAATAAAGTTTTGTGCAATAATATATATTTTACTTCAATTCACTATAAAGAACAACTGAAAAAATTACAACATGAAGGATTGAATAATTTTGAATATCAAGGAAAAAACCTGAACGAAACATACAGTCAAATGAACTTAAACATCCTACTTAATTAACTATAGACTGATATCTTAGAAGACCATTGTTAGAGATACTTTAGTATTTTCAAAGCTGTCAATTTGTTTGTGATTCGTTAATTGCAATTTTATTAAACTTAGCAAGTATGCTACCAAAAATCTCATTCTTATAACCTGACACACTACAACATTTTTCCTCGTTTCATCCTTCGGAACCATATCACAACCCTGATCTAATGAAATAGGATTTCTTCATTTTCCAATCACCTAGAAGGGACAAAAGAAAGATTTGCTCGTTGAGGCCTAATTCTATCTTTATAGATTTCTAGAGAAGAATGTGTGATAACCCGAACCCGACATGCATTTAATGGCACTTGACTGCATTTGATTAAATGTTTAATTAGTTAAATCAACTAATTTGCACTATTTTAATATTTCTCTTGGAAGCATTTAGTAGTTGTATATTGAATAATTAAAATATTATTATCTATTTCTAGTAATTATAGTAATTGAATTTATTCTCTTGTGATTAATTAAGTGTCATCTTAAATGTTAGGATTTAATTGTATTTGACTATGTGTTTATATTAACTTTCATTTGTAGCTTAATATTAACTTCATAATTCTTTAAAATATTCTAGAAATAGTTAGATTAATTATTTTAAATGAATATTGATTACCTTGATTGTTTTGATTATTTTAAAAATCGGTTTTGGTTGTCTTGCATTAAAATCGCTTTGTTTTCAAATAAAAGAGGAAAGTAGCTCGGAGCCAGAGTAAATTTTAAACTATGATGCCTTTCAAAAATGATATATTTCTTAGATTCTTTAAAATTTAATTGTCACTTCTTGGTTGATGCAAAGTGCATAGCATATCGAGAGAGATAGTTAGAGAGCGGTTCCTAGTCCTCAACAAATAGTGAAAACTAATGTTTGGTGTCTTAAACTTTATATTTTAATTGTTGCTAGCTAGAATTAATATTTCATCAGTTGTCTTAGCTTTAAAATGCATAAAATAAGCTAGTTTGACCAACTTAAGTGAGCATTGACCAAAGCTTTGACCTTTTGACCTTTGTCATCTTTAAAATAGCATATAATAACACAAAATAAAAAAAAAGAGCTGAAATCAGAAGCATAGGTCCGAAAAAACAAGGAGAGAAAAAAAAGAAAATTCAACATCAAATCTTCATTTCTTCATGGGAGCTTGTGCGGGGTGGTTTCCGAGGCATCCTACGAGGTTTTCCTAGCATCTAGGAGCGTCTAAGGTGAGGGTTTCATCGTTATTTGCGCATTTCAAATATTTGTATCTAAACTTTGATTTTTGGATTTTATGCGTAGATCGTTAGTTTGATCGTTTTAATGCTTAAAGAATATTCCTTGTTGATTGTAGAACATGTATTTATAGCTTTTTAACATTTTCTGCGGTTGAATATTGAAATTGAAATATAAATTGTATAATGAATAGTAAATTATGAATAGTAAACCCCCGTTTCGATGAAGTTGCTCCGTTACGCGTTCTATTGATGTAGGAGGATGCTAGATATACTAGAATGCCTAAATGTGTGGTTTAATTGGAATGTGAAATGGAAAAACGGAGAAAAACGGCTTAGTGAAAGTCGGGGTCGTTTAGGTTGAGTTTGGCATTTTCTCATTTTACATGTTGGCATTGTTTCGGGAGGCCATGGAAGCACTTTTGGTGCGATTATGGCGTTGGTTGGGTGTTTGGTTGGTATAGTTATAGTTCAAATGAGCAAAGGAGGAAATCGAGACTTTGCGTTAATTCTAGGGTAAAGTAGGGTTTCGGGATCTTTAGACGTGCCTTATGGTGACCTAGGAGGATTGGTGAAGTCGGTTTCTAAAGCTCGTGGCTCGTTTGAAAGTAGTAGCGTTTTGAAAGTTGGGGTCATTTTTGGAATTTTGTGTGATTTCATAGTATATTGCTTATAGAATGTTTATAATGCTTATAGAATGTTTATAATGCTTATAGAATGTTTATATTGCTTATAGAATGCTTATAATGCCTATAGGATACTTGTTATTGCTTGATAAGGTTAATTGGTATTATTCTTGTTACTTGTTTGATTGTAAATGCTTATTACGCTTGTTAGAGTTGATTATTGATTGAAATGTTTATCAATTGTTGATAATGCTTGATATCTTGTTTATCGCTCGTTTATCTCCTTGTCTCGAGTCTTGCATTGCATAGTGTCAGCAAGTGAGTGATGGGCCTCTCTGGGTAGTCTCAAGTTGCCAGTGTTGGTTGCTCTAGCTCCGTAGCTATTCCCTCTTCTCGCTTGGGTTGCCTCCCAGGGAGATTTGGGTCGTAGAATTGATGGATACTCCCGGGGTATTCCAAACTGGTATTATAAGGTGGTTGCGCACTTATTGTTATCGTTGTCAACATTAAGCTCGAGATTGATGTATCGCTCGTGAAATGGTACATTGCTCGTATGAGTGAACCATAGCCTTCAGAGTGTGGTATAGCTTTGAATGGTTGTGTTAATGTTTTTAGTAATTGCTTATTGTATTGATTGTTTGTCTTGATTGCTTATTTATCAGTTATATTGCTTAACTGTTTTATTTGCATTGCATGACTTTCTTTCTCACCAACTCGATATCTATCTGGCCCTTACTGAGTATACGTGTTATGTATACTCACTCCTCACCACCACATTTCAGGAAATGCCATGTTAGCTGGAAAGTTTGTGATTTCGTGAAAGTCCGTGCTTGAAGAGTTGTCTTGCGTGCCTATGTGACTTGAGTTGTCAAAGTTGTAAAGTACGCTTTTATGTATTATATGTATTTAATGTCAAAAGGGATGTAATTTAAGTTCCATTAGATTGTGGAGATGGTTTGATAAGTTAGATTATGTATTTAGTTAATGTAGCTTAATTTCAATGTATGTATGTAATGACAAAGGAAGAAAAGATAGAGAAAATATGATAGTCTAGCTTATGCAATAGGTTGGTGTAGTTTAATTGCTAAACATGAATGTATATTTACTTGTGATTTGCTTGTTGTTAACCAAGGCTCGGATGGCCTTGAGGTGGTTGAATGTTTGGACATGGTATTGGTCCACTTATATGCTGTCGCAGGTTTACATTTCACCTAGAAACAAGGGAGACTCCGTCCGTTTTCCCTGAAAATTTATGCCCGGGTTTGGTTTGGATTGTGATTAGATCGATTGAAAGAACTCCCGGTCTCGAGAGGGATCGGGGTGTTACAGAATGAATCGGTAAAAAACTTATGATTACAATAGTTAGAAGAAAAGACCTCATGATATTATATGATAAGGACAATAGCATAGCTTAGTAGTTCGAGATTAAAAGAACTTGTTTAGCAAGCTATGTTAGGAAGTTAGTTACATAAACTGATCAAGTTAGTTAGTTAATGACCTGACAGCTAAGCAATAGCTTAGCCTATAGCAGCTGCAGCTATATATACATGTAACTATAACTGAACTCATTAGAGAAAAATAACAATACAAAGATTTCAGATATTTTCTCTCTATATTTCACTTTCTTCATGGTATCATAGAGCCAACTATGGACCTGTGAAATTTTTCGAAGGCTTGAATCTCCATTGGAGATTCAAACTCCATTAAAGCTTCTTGCGAAGCCTTTCTTTTTAGATATTTTCTCTCTATATTTCACTTTCTTCATGGTATTATAGAGCCAACTATAGACCTGTGAAATTTTTTGAAGGCTTGAATCTCTATTAGAGATCACCTTCAAATTTCATTAAAGCTTCTTGCGAAGCCTTTCTTCTTCTCAGCGAGTGAATCTCTTGCTTTACACAAGCAGAATTTCAACTCAAAATCAACCTCTCCTAATTCCGAAAGCCTAGCTTCAAGCTTCTCCCAAAACCCTAACCTCCATTAATGGATACCTTCGAGCTTCCTCAAGAGCTCAAGCTCTTGCTTCAAAACTTCAATTCTCTTGTCCACATCAAACTTGATAACTCCAATTATAGCATTTGGAGGACTCAAGTTCAAACCATACTTCAAGGCCACCACCTGTTTGATCAAGTGACAAGCACCAAACCTTGTCCTTCACCTCTGATCACAGATGACAAAGGCAAGTCAAGCATCAATCCAGAGTACACACAGTGGAACACTATGGATACATATATGAGATCATGTCTTTTTGCTTCAATTACTCTGTCAGTTTTGCCTCATGTTCATCATCTCTCTACTTCTGCTGCTATATGGAGCACATTGTAACAGAGATTCCATTCCATAGGCCTATCTCATGCCTACCAATTGAAAATGCAGCTTTACACACTTCATAAAGGGGAGCATTCTATGCAGGCCTATCTTGACACAATCAAAAACCTAACTGAGCAATTAGCATATGCTGGAGAGCCATTATCAGATGCAGATGCTGCCTTTACTGTTTTTAAAGGACTACCTTCAGAATATGATGCCTTCAAGTCTTCTGTTAGACTTAAAACTGTGCCTCTTCCAATTCCTACTTTTTTCAATCCTCTTTATCTGAAGAGCTGAATCTCAATCTCTCCCAAAAGCTTGTCTTTTCAGATACCACTTCATCCTCTCCACACACTATTCTCCATGCAAATAGAGGAGGTGGCAGAGGCAGAGTTAGGCAAAATAGTTCCAGAGGTGGCAGAGGACAGAGGGGCTCAGGCAGAGGAAATTACTACTCCCAGTCCTACTCACCAACTCAAAATCTACCTCCTGTCTTTGATAAGTCCTTGTACTGTCAAATATGTGGCAAAAAAAATCACTCAGCACTTGAGTGTTGGCACAGATTTGACAGCACCAACTATGCAGTACCAGCCAAACAGGAAAAACAAGCCTACACTGCCCAAGTAGGCACATCAACAGATTACTCTTATCCCTGGTATCTTGACTCAGGTGCTAATGCCCATATCACAAATGACACTACTCAGTTCATCACTCAGCAACCTTATGGCATCAAAGATTGGGACACCCATCCAAGAATGCCTCTCAGACTTTCTCTTCAATTCTAAATGTAAAACTGAATTTTACATCTTCTGATTGTCATTCATGCTTAGTGGCTAAGTCCTACAAATTAGCCTTTCCTACTTCAGTTACTACTACTAGTAGAGCATTTGAAATAATACATTCTGATGTATGGGGGCCATCCCCAGTTACTTCTTGCTTGAAATACAAATATTATATTGTGTTTCATGATGACTTTACAAAATATACTTGGGTATATCCCTTAAAACTAAAGTCTGAAGCATTTTCCGTTTTCAAAACATTATCCACTATGGTTCACACACAGTTTAGCACAACCATTCAAATTCTAAGGACCGACAATGGCAAAGAATACATTAATAATCAATTAAGTTCTTACCTTCAGTCCTTAAGTGTCATCCATCAAACAACCTACCCCCATACCCCTGAACAAAATAGCCATTCAAAAAGAAAACACAGACATCTTGTTGAAACAGCCATTACACTACTTCAACAAGCTCATCTTCCTACCAAATTTTGGCTAAAAGATATAGCTGCAGCCAACTATCTCATTAATAGATTACCTACTTCCATACTAAACAATTTGTCCCCTTATGAAGCTTTTTTTCCACCCCACCTGCTTATTCTACTCTAAGGGTGTTTGGCTGTCTATGTTTCCCATGGCTAAGGCCCTACTCTGCTCATAAGTTAGAAGCAAGGTCCAAACCCTATGTTTTCTTAGGGTACTGCCCCCATACCAAGGGCTACAAATGTTTAGATCCCTTTACTGAGAGACTATATATTTCTAGACATGTCAAATTCTTTGAGGACACTTTTCCCTATTCCTCTTTATCTAGCTATTCAAATCAATCTCCCACAGAGTTGTTGTCCACTGTAGCTTCCCCACTCTCAGTCACTGTGGTGAACCGCATCCCACATCGGACGCGGAGGATGCTGGGCTGCTTGATATAAATGGGTAAGTGCCCCTTGTATCGTGACGATGCGTTTTCACGTGCAGGGCGTGCGTAGGAGACAAAGCCATGAGGTGTATGGGCACCAAAGCGAATAAAATCGTCATAGTGCACTTCCGGGTCCGTACGCCATGGCCTCGATGCACGCTCGTCCCCTATGGGCGGGGTATATCCTGCAGGCGTGGGTGCGTTCGTTCGGGGCGTTATAAAGGTGGTATCAGAGCCGATGTATCCCTTATGCCAGTGGCCCGCGAGGGCGCTGGGCCTCCTTAAGGGGGGTGAATGTGGTGAACCGCATCCCACATCGGACGCGGAGGATGCTGGGCTACTTGATATAAGGGGGTAAGGGCCCCTTGTATCGTGACGACGCGTGTTCACATGTTGTGCGTGCGTGGGAGACAAAGCCGTGAGGTGTATAGGCACCAAAGCGGACAAAATCGTAATAGTGCGCTTCCGGGTCCGTACGCCATGGCCTCGGTGCATGCTCGTCCCCTATGGGCAGGGTGTATCCTGCAGGCGTGGGGGCGGTGGTTTGGGGCGTTACAGTCACCAACACTTAGTCTCCCACAACTAGCTTTCCTCTTATTCTTATCATATCCTCAATTAATGACACACATCTGTGTCCTCCTCCAGTCTCACCAGTCTCTGAAGCACCTCAGATATCAATCTCTAGCTCCTCTCCTATACACAATACTCTCTCAGTAGTTGAGGACATAGCACAGCTGTCCTCTTCCAACTCTCAAACCTCAAGCAACTCTCAAAACTCTACCAGCTCACAGCATTCCCAACCCAACACTCATAGCTCACCTTCCCCCACATCCTCTGCTCCCAACATTGACATCCAGCTACAAAGCTCTCACAGTCCTGCTTCTATCTCATCTTCTTCCACAGTCAGCCCCATTATTCATCATATGTTAACCAGGTCAAAAACTGGTTGCCAACCAAAACCACTATATAACTTACATTCTACCACTATCATTTCCCCAAATACTGAACCAACTACATACAAAGAAGCAGCCCAACATAGTGCCTGGGTTTCTGCAATGCAGGAAGAATTTCAAGCCTTGCAACAACAGAATACCTGGACATTAGTTCCTTTACCACTCTCAAGACATCTAATAGGTTGGAAATGGGTGTATAAGCTCAAAAAGCATGCAGATGGCTCCATCACAAGGTATAAAGCCAGGCTTGTAGCAAAAGGATACAACCAAGAATATGGCCTTGACTACACTGAATCCTTCAGCCCAGTTGTCAAATCACAAACTATTAGACTTATTCTATCTATGGCTGTTCAGTTTCAGTGGCCCCATAGACAGTTAGATGTCTCAAATGCCTTTCTACATGGCACACTTCAAGAGGAAGTCTATATGACTTAACCTCAAGGCTTTGTAGATACCTCCCATCCCACCTATGTTTGCAAACTCCAAAAGTCCCTCTATGGTCTTAAACAAGCACCAAGGGCTTGGTATCAAATGCTTTCTAGTTTTTTTCTCAGTCAAGTATTCTCTTGTACCAAGGCAGACACATCCTTGTTTGTCTCTTATTCCTCTATAACTATCATTATCATTCTTGTCTATGTTGATGACATAGTCATCATAGGGAACTCTACCGCAGCCATTTCTACTCTTATTGCCACTATGAGTACCAAGTTTGCTATGAAAGATCTTAGACCTCTAACATATTTTCTTGGTCTTCAAATAGAGTATATACCTAAGCTTCTACTATTGCATCAACAAAAATATGCTGCAGACCTACTAAAAAAGGTAGGGATGCAAGACTACAACCCCTCTCCTATCCCTACATTCTCCAAACCTCATACTACCACTCATGCCCATTAATAGCCATACTCTAATCCCTCTCAATTTGGTTGGAGCACTACAGTATTTGACACTTACAAGACCTGACTTGCAATTTGCTGTCAATACACTGTGCCAACATATGCATCATCCAACTGAGGCAGATTTTGAAGCTCTTAAGAAAACACTCAGATATGTCAAGGCTACTATTGCTCATGGCCTCCAATTCAGACTTGGCCCCTTCATTCTTCAGGCTTATTCAGATTCAGATTGGGCCAGTGACCCAACTGAAAGAAAATCTACCACAGGCTTTTGCATATTCTTGGGTCATAACCTAATTTCCTGGTGTTCAAAGAAGTAGCCTACAGTGGCTAGGTCATCTACAGAGGCTGAATATCGCGCTATGGCCAATACCACTACTATAATCCTATGGCTCACATATCTTCTAAAGGACTTGCATCTCAGTCACTCTGTTCCTATCCTTCACTGTGACAATCAATCAGTCTTGGCTCTAGCCGCAAATCCGGTCTATCATAGCAGGACTAAGCACATATCTATTGATCATCACTTCATTAGAGATCAAGTGGCCCACAGTGCACTAAAAGTTCACCATATTACTACCACTGAGCAGACAACAAATCTTTTCAACAAGCCTTTCTATAAGGCTCAATTTTTTAAGTTAAGAGACAAACTGCCTCTGGCCAAGGCCCCTCCTTAGTTTGAGGGGGGATAATAAGGACAATAGCATAGCTCAGTAGTTTGAGATTAAAAGAACTTGTTTAACAAGCCATGTTAGGAAGTTAGTTACATAAACTGATCAGGTGAGTTAGTTAATAACCTAACAACTAAGCAACAGCTCAGCCTATAGCAGCTGCAGCTATATATACATGTAATTGTAATTGAACTCATTTGAGAAAAATAACAATACGAAAATTTCAGATATTTTCTCTTTATATTTCACTTTCTTCAGTATATATGGAAATGCACATCGTAGCGAAAAAATATGGGTATGCATTTTTCCATTTAGAGTTTCTGCCTTTTCAATCAAGATAAACAAACACTAACTGCAAAAAGAAAATTGATCAAAATTAAGTGCAAATCCATAAAATTTCCACATATAGCTAAAAGAAAATGAAACTAAGAAGATGATCAACAGAAAGGAGATGCAGTTGATGCAAAGCAGATTATTTTAAAGACATGACAAATACGACCTAATTAATGTTGCTCAATGGAAAACAGATTGAAAATTCAACTTACTGACAGTTGTAGAATTCTAGGTGGACATTCCAGGCTAGTATCCCCAAGTGCAACTTTAAATGCTTGAATTTTCGCCATCAAAGACTGATCCATAGTCCTTTTGAAATTAAGTCTTTCGGAGGTGTCATCTCTTGTTGGAGTAACATCATGAATAGACATCATGAATAACATCATGGAGTAACACTATCCTGCATTTAGCATTTTCAGGCTCTAATAATCACTTTAAGAGGAAAGCCAAAAACATCCGTGGTCCATACATAAGCTTGACATACAAATTCAAGTCTTCTTTGGTGAAAAGTAAATTTCATATATTAACAAAAGAATGATTCCTACAATGTGCGAAAAAAATTTGAAACTTACCATATTGCGGCAGCGGTGGTGGTCATGTTGGTGGAAAAGCATAGCAGCAATGGCTGGGCTGGTAGGTGGAGGGGTTATTTAGCTATAACTCAATGAACTTTCATATGCAAAAAGCTTCAGTTAAAAGATTCAATTCGATGTGGATAGAACATTGGAAATATATATAATTTCAGGCCAATGTCGACTTGCCCTGAGAGATGATACAAAAAATACATAAGAACTGAATTTCAGAAAATGAGTAGTATACCTAGGCGGCTCATTCTACTCTTTTTTTCTCCAGTCTCAGAAGTGTGTATTTTATAGATTTTCAAAAGGGTGAGATCAGTGAGAAAATTTTCATGGGCTTTAATGTGTACCAACTTATTATCAACCATTGGTTTAAAAACTTCTCCTCACTGTAATATAATTAACTCCGGTGCACAATAAACGAACATAAAGAGAGAAGTGTTGATTGGTCAAGTAAAATCAACAAGAAGCCATATTAAGAGTACTATTAACCTTGCAAACCCTAGAGAAGAGCTCGTTGACTTCTTGCCATCTGCCTTCAGAGAAATCTGAAAGGTGCATCATAAAAAAATATGTTAGTTATCAAACCTAGTGTAGAAAACAACTTATTCACCAAGATAAATTTCAAGACACTCAAATTTTCTTTGTAAGTTAAACTAATAAGCAAAACCAGTCTGTTGACCTCGATCAGGATCTGCTTGTGGTTCCACCTTTTCTTCATTTTTGTATTTATGTCTTCAACAAATAAAGAATACCTCATATATCAATCCGTATCTGTGAATCAACTTACTAATATGAAAAATGATCATGCTTTGACTTATATTATGGCCCAAAAGCCTGCAATATATCCGGGCAAACTAAGACACAGAAATTTCTCCGTCTTTCAAACGAATTAAAGTAATTATGCCGAAAAAATGCCTCAATGATCAAATAGAAAAGAGAACAATCCCAAAAGGCAGTAAATGTTCTCTGGTATGTGTATAATGGCTAAACCCGTGCAATATAACCCTGCAGAGAGTACAACGAAGTCAAAATTACAAAACCTATGTATGGACTTGGTAAAAACAAGATACTTCTATAACAAAGAATTAGAACCAACCTGGGGATGAAAGTAGCTATTAACAGATATGGGAACATTGAGACCATTTACTGAATTATGACATCGAACGTCAAGGCAGTGAATTAACAACAGGCTTTGTCCCTTCTACAAACCTAAATTTTCATTTTTCACCACCACAAAACAAAAATAAATTTACATTGCATGAAAGTAACAAACAAATTATTAAATACAAAACAATAGCTCAGTTAAGATGAAATTACGATTTTTTCTTAGTTTCCACATATACAACAAAGAGTACTCCTGCTTTTCTTTTGGGAGAGGGTAAGAAAAATAGAAAAAAAACATTGGAAATGAAGTAGTTAACGAGTTTCATTCATTAAGAAGAGAACCAATGACCTAAAACCAAACACAAGAGACCATTTTGTTAGCACAGAGTAGTAAAAAGTTCAGACAGCAAACCCTTTGTTGCTTTTTTTTTCATAGCACTCAGTTGTACCTAGCAACACAAACTATTTAAGGCATGTTTGTTGTAGCTTAAGCTTATTGAGAAGAGATTCTGAAATGGAATATTGAGGGTATTGAATACGCAACAATACAGTTTCCATGATCTGCAGCTTCTTTGGATTATTGGGGATATTGAATTTCTGAAATGGACTATTTTATGTTTTAATCATGGGATAAATGTACAAATCAGAAGCTTAGGGTGTTTCCAGTTTAAGCTTTTCAACTTATTAGCTATAAGCAACATCTATGATCTACAGCAAAAAGTAACTAACAGCTTAATTTAAGCTAAAAGCTAGAATATGGTAATCATAAGCTACAGGAAACAGGCTTTCATTGAGTTGAGGTCCGTGACTTTAAGAGGAATAGATTACAGTTTTTAGGAGATTGCCCTATCTACCTCTTTTGGTCAATATGTAATGACTTTTACTCAAATTTATGTTTGGAGTAATGAATATGGACCATATTTCTTTCAACTAAATCATCAATCAACAAGATAGTGTAGCAAGTACCAGGTACATTGAGTGAACCTCTGCTCTAAATAGAAGGTGAGGCTTAAGGCATCTTTACTGGCATTTATGTCATCTTATGTTGGTCCCTCACACACTGTGTGATATAAGCCAACTAGATCAATTATAAATAGATTGATACCAAAACTTGTTTCTGACCAAAAATAAAATTATAAATAAAAAAAAAATTAAAAAAAAACTTGTTCAACCAATTAACTTCAACACGGAAACAAACTGACCCATCAACTAGAAAAAGTAATATAATAATTTGTTACCTAGTTTCATGGTCTCGCTCTCTTTCTCTTTCTCTTTCTCTAAGTTCCCTATCCCTACTCCTCTCCCGTCACCATTTATTTCCCTGACCTGCTCATCGCAATGCCGCTCTGAGTAGCTTTTGCTCCTCCTGGAACCCTCTCAGTCTTACCAAGTATACTACCAAAAATCTGATTCATATAACTTGACATACTACAATATCTTGCCTTTAGAGTTTCTGACTTTTCAATCAGGACAAACAAACACTAACTTCAAAAAGAAAAATTAACATCAAAATTAAGTGCAAATCCAGAAAAATTTCCACATATAGCTAAAAGAAAACGAAAACTAAGCAAATGATTTACAGAAAGGAGATGCAGTTGCCACAAAGTAGTTATTATAAAGACATGACAAATACGACCTAATTAATGTTACTTAATGGAAAACAGATAGCAAGCAAGTAGATTGAAGATTCCACTTATTGACGGTTGTAGAATTCTAGGTGGACATTCCAGGCTGGTATCTTCAAGTGCAGCTTCAAATGCTTGGATTTTCGCCAACAAAGACTGATCCATAGTCCTTTTATAAGTTAGACATCTTTAATATGAACATTGTCCTGCATTTAGCAATATAAGGCTTTAATAATCACATCAAGACGAAAAACAAAAATATTATTGGTCCATACATAAGCTTGAGCTTGACATCCAAACTCAAGGCTTCTTTGGTCAAAAGTAAATTTCATATATTAACAAAAGAATGATTCCAACAATGTGTGAACAAAATTTGACGTCTCTGTTATTGTGATTCTCCTTTGGTCCAAATCATATATTCAACCTTATGTCTCCTTTTTACAAGTTAAAATAGTGAACTACTTTGGTGTTCTTCAGAAAAGCAACAATATAAAGGATATTTAGAAATAGAACAAGAGAATTTCATATCAACATAGAATTGAAACTTACCATATCGCTGGTGTCGTTCGTGGAGAAGCGTAGTGGTAGTGGCTGGGTTGGTTGGTGGAGGGGTTATTTAGCTATTTCTCAATGAACGAAAATATGCAAAAAGCTTCGGTTAAAAGCTTCAATTCGTTGTGCACAAGACATTGGAAATATATATAATTTCAGGCCTATTTCGACTTGCCCTGAGAGATGACAAAAAAAAAAAAAAGAATTGAATTTCAGAAAAAGAGGGGTATACCTAAGCGGGTCAATGAACTTCTTTCTTCTCCAGGCTCAGAAGTGAATATTTTACACATTTTCAAAAGGGCAAGAACAGTGAAAAAAAATTCATGGGCTTTATGTGTATCAACTTACTATCAACCATTGGTTTGAAAACTTCTCCTCACTGTAGTATATCTAACTCCGGTGCACATTAAACAAACATAAAGAGAGAAGTGCTGATTGCTCAGGTAAAATCAACAAAAAGCCATATTGAGAGTACTAGCAACCTTGCCAGCCCTGGAGAAGAACTCGTTGACTTCTTGTCATCTGCCTTCAGAGGAATATGAAAGATGCATCAGAAAAAAATATGTTAGATATAAAACCTAGTGTCAAAGCAACTTATTAACCAGGATAAATTTCAAGACTCACAAATTTTCTTTGTAAGTTAAGCTGATAAGCAAAACCAGTCCATTAACCTCGTTCAGGATCTGCTTGAGGTTCCGCCTTTTCTTCTTTTTACTATTCATGTCTTCTACAGATAACGAGTACCTCAAATATCAGTCTGTATCTATGAATCAACTTACTAATATGAAAAATGGTCATGCTCTGACTAATAGAATGGGCCAGAAGCCTGCAATATATCCGGGCAAACTAAGACAGAGAAATTTCTCTGTTTTCAAACGAATTAAAGTAATTATGCCAAAAAAATGCCTCAATGATGAAAAAGAAAAGAGAACAATCCCAAAAGGCAGCAAAATGTTCTCTGGTGTGTGTATAATGGCTGAACCCATGCAATATAACCTGCAGAGAGCACCACGAAGTCAAAATTACCTTAAGAACCAACCTGGGGAAGAAAGTAGCAAATACCAGATATGGGAACATTTAGACCATATATTGAATTATCACATCGAACATCAAGGCAGTGAATTAACAACAGGCTTTGTCCCCTACAACAAACCTAAATTTTCATTTTTCACCACCACAGAACAAAAATAAATGTACTTTGCATGAAAGTAACAAATAAATTATTAGACACGAAACAATAGCTCAGTTCAGATGAAGTTAAAAAAATTTCTTAGTTTCCACATATACAACAAAGAGGACTCTTGCTTTTCTTTTGGGAGAAGGTAAGAAAAACAGAAAAAGGATAGACGCAATTGTCTGAATGTGTAATTGGATGCATCAAGGTTGCCCATCATAAAAAGACAGAAGGAAATCCAAAAAGAGTTAAGAGGAAAACTCTAGGAGAAAATCATGCTCTTATAGAGAATACAAATATATCTCAATAGGATTGTGTGGCCTATTAAGTTTATATAGGATCCTACCTAGTAACCCTTAATTAGCTTTGGTTTGTACTCAAGAACGAAAGTTTTTTTGCAATAATATCTATTTTACATCATTTCACTATACAAAACAACTGAACAGATTATACCATAAAGGCTTGAATGATTTCGAATATCAAGGAAAAAACCTAAATGAAACATACAAGCAAATGAACTCAAACATCCTACTTAATTAACTATAGACTGATTCATTAATTGCAATTGTATTACCCTTACCAAGTATGCTACCAAAAGTCGGATTCATATAACCTGACATACTACAACAATTTTCCTTTAGAGTTCTAACTTTTCAATTAAGACAAACAAACACTAAATTCAAAAAGAAACATAAACATAAAAATTAAGTGCAAATCCAGCAAAATTTCCACATATAGCTAAAAGAAAACCAAAACTAAGCAAATGATCAACATAAAGGAGATGCAGTTGATGCAAAGTAGATTATTATAAAGACATGAAAAATACGACCTAATTAATGTTGCTTAATGAAAACAGATAGATAGCAAGTAGATTGAAGATTCCACTTATCGACAATTGTAGAATTCGAGTTGGACATTCCAGGCTGGTATCCTCAATTGCAGCTTCAAATGCTTGGATTTTTGCCAACAAAGACTGATCCATAGTCCTTTTGTAAGTAAGTCCTCCGGGGGTGTTATCTCTTGTTGGAGTAACATCATGAATAAACATCCTTAATATAGACACTATCCTGCATTAAGCAATTTCAGGCTCTAATAATCACATCAAGAAGAAAGCCAAAAACAACCTTCGTCCATACATAAGCTTGAACAATTTTTGAGAAAATAATGGTGTATCTTTCGTTTCAAAATGAGATAAGCAAGAACCATGAACCTACTCCATGAATTTCTCACAGTATATTACTTATCTTCAATTTTTTTTTTCAAATGCTATTACATACTAAACACAAGTACTCACTGTCACTACTATTTTTCCTTATAGTATAAATCAGATTACTAAAGATTAATCACTTTTCACCCCAATGCATTCAAAAGTATCAAATTACTGTAAAAGGATAGTAATAACTTTTCATCGAAAGACTTACCTCAAACACTTATATTGTAGGTTATAGTTTCATCACATGCAAACATCATCCATAAATTTCATTGCCAAGCTGTTGATTACTAAAGGCTGAGAGAGTGAGAGGATAGTCAGATTTGTACTTTTTTCTTCAAAAACTGGCCAAAATATGCCTTAAAATCACCCGCACCAGTAGTTAGAACTATGCAGAAAATAAAACTACCCAAGATCAGCCAAAAAATTTGATGATGCCATAGATACTTTGTTTGTTTCCAAAACTTGAATATAGATATCATGTCAAACTGAGGACCTAATGCTTATCACACTAAAGAACTTATGCTGTTATCACCCTACAAATCCTATTAAACAGATTATTTCTTTTAAATGTTGTCTTCACCTTTTCAATAGCATGTGAATCAAATTTGAAGAATAATATGTCGATGACCACAGATTATTAAGCATATATAAGAATTTACCTTATAACTGACTCAACGAACTAGATAAACCAGGTAATCTGTAACGACCCCAACCCGGCCCTTCTCAAGACTAGGTCAAAGTCTGTGTTTATCGTCATTGCGAGTTCATAACTTTCTTTAAGAAAAACAGTAAATAAAGAATTACTTAATAACAAGCCTTTATATAATAATCTAAGTACAAAAGGGTGTTACAACATCTAAGATCTGATAACTACCCAGCTATCATACAAACTCAGGTTTCAACATAGCTACCCTTCTTCCCGAAATTAATACAACAAATTCTAACTTTTACAACTTGGATCCAACTATGATAGCATGAGGCTTCGAGCAAGTAAACATTCAAAATCAATTTCCATTTCAAGCTAAGCTGCGCCTGCACTAGAGGGAGAAAATAGGGTGAGCTCTGGGAAACTCAGTGAGGATGAAATAGATGAGTTTTAAAAACATTTCTGGTCGGTCTCTTTTGCAAATCATGATGCTATTCACGTATGGTAGTACAACAAATTATTCACATAAAATACATATAACAAGTAGAAATTACTATTCAAGTCACATATCGAGTAACGGTAATAATTTTTAAATAGATAATCAATTTATATTGCAATAATAATCACATTTAGTGGCATATACCCACATCACATATCAGCCTACTCTCCGAGGGTGGAATGCCAAGCGAGAGTAGGACACTACTCTCCGAGGGTGATACCAAGCGAGAGAGGGAATAGGTCCATGATAGACACGGGAGCACCGGCAAGCCCTACGCTGCCCGGCGTTCGTGCAAGCTATCGGGCCTGAGGTTGTAACCCCTAATAACACACAAGCATGCACAAGTATTCACGTAACACACAACCGATAATTATTTGTATAATTTGTGATCACGTACGTTGATAAACATGTTGGTGGAGAACAACAAAAGAGGTTGTCTCCGAACAAGTATCGTTAGATATTGACACAAGTAGACGTCAAAATATAGTTTATATCTAATTGCTGTTACTCAAACATTTAATAAACACTATCTCTATTGATAACATAATAGATAAGAATAAATAATTTATACATATATGTCATGATCTGGGTAACTTCTAGTGTAGAGCTTAGCTTAGATAAGTCAGTTGAAATCTCATTTAAACAAGTGTTGCAATCCAGGTAAATTCAAGTACAAAAAAGATCACGTTCTTCGAGCATCCACCAATCTTAGCTAATTAGGTTAACTGAAACCCCAATTAGCTGAATGTAGTTTACTATCAGAAAAAGTCGACATTTAGGTTAATAAAGTTTATAATAGCAATTTATTTAGGCGTATAAGTAGTTAAGTCTAGAAAGTCAAATTAAGAAATTCAAGTAAGCTCAATTAATCCTAGGAATTTTAAGATAACATCCTTTTCTTTTACATGTAAAATAATAGTTTAGCTTATGACAATGCTTTAATTCAAACTATTTTTTTTTTTAATTAACAATTTATATCAACTAAATACTACATCCAATAGTCCTTAGAAATTTCCTATGTAAATGGCTTTTAGGTACGTAATAATTATTTAGGGTAATTAACTAATTCCTAGTATTTTCACCAAACTACTAATCTGACTATGCTTACCACCTAATATTAAGCTTCTAATTCAACTAATGGAATTTTATTATCACCACCTACGTAGAATTCATTTTTAAATAAACCCTATCTAAATATGAATCAAGTGTCTATTGTATTGCTGTACACTTACACACATACGTAAAGCTTTTCTCATGCAAAGTACTCACTGGATATTCCTTATTCATTTTATAACACAATTCTCGTGCATTTTTAACAAAATATTCCTCTCATGCAGATACTTAGGCATTGATATAGACTTTATAAACTCAATTTTCTACTTTAGCTTAGACTCCCAAATAAACAACTAAGCTTCTAATAACATGCAGACTCCACAATGCTACAGAATTTCCTACACTTCACGCAATCAACTCGAGTAATTCCTATCTTTTCATAATCAATAAATAAATTGTACGTAAGAATGTATTTTTAATGAAATCTCCTCACCTATATAATCGCGGAAGCTAAAATCGTGAAAGCCAAAGCTTGTTGATACTCAATATGTGTCAAACGGTCTTGTGTGCTTCCATCGCTTAAGATTTTCCTTTGTTTTTTTTCTTTCCATTTTGTGTTGTACCACCGAACCAAAAATTCTATTGCTCAAGTCTTTGTCCAGTTGTCTGTACTACCTAACTATAAAATTAAAGCTAGTTAATTATAAACACTAAGGCGGGCGGTGGTGAAGATGATAAGCAGATGATGATGAGATGTTGATAACGGTGAAGCTTGGCAGCCCTTTTATAGTGTGAAAGTGGTGGCGGCAATGGTAATAATGTACAAGGTAGTAGTCATTAGCCTATAGTTCCTAATGCACATGCAAGGTGACACATCAAACAGCTATGAGTTAATCATCATTTTAGCTTGCTGACTCGACGGACACGAACCTTGCGTATCGATAGGGAAGAAGGTGGCAGCAGAGAACAAGTTTAGACCATGACTAATATAAGCTAGGTATAATAGGTGGTACACTTGGCCTGGAGTTGGTGGTTCGCGAGTGGTGAAGCCATTTAAGCAACGATTGGATAAGTGTGGTGGGGATAAAATAATAAGCAGAAGGTGTTGGATGTTCATTTGATGGTGATGCTGTGCTGGTATAATGTAGAAAGTGGCGGTGGCAGCTTCTAAGGTTGATTATTTGGTAGGCGTGCTGACTAAGAAGAGACTGGTGAGGTGCCGATAGAATGGTACTTCTAGCATTGAATCAGCAAGGCTAGTACGAAGATATGATTGTTTATTTTAGCTAGTAGAGTTGAGTTTTAACTGGAGTATAGTAGTGGTGGAGGTTGACGTGGCAGACTTGTTAAATGAGTTAAGCTTGGAGTGATGCCACGTTAGCCAAATATTTGATGATGAAGAGAATTTCAGCAAGGTTAGAGAGATAAGTGGCTGTCTTCGTGTGAAGGAAATGGTAAGCAAGCATAGCTACTTGACACTGGAATCATAGTGCGATTCTTAGACCTATTGCGTGGTCTATAGTAGAAGCTTGCTATCAGCATGGCTCCAAGTGGCTGCACTTAAGTATCTAAATTTTTTTTAACTATATATTCTTTACAAATAATATTTGAACACGTCTTTGTTAACTTGTCATTACCATTAAATAATTAAATATTCATCTTATTACTAAAACCTATAAGAAACATTAAACTATTTCATTATATATGTATATATATACTTCTTTATTGTTCGTAACTAATGAGCACATACAGACAATCATGTTTACTGTGGCATTGCAATTATTAATTATATATCTTCATCATTCTACCGTTTATTCTTTAATAATTTTTCAATTTATACTACTTACTCTTTTCACTCTTAATCATCTAATATTTATCTGTTTACTATATTACTACTACTTATAAACTTTATCATGCATATTTTTTTACATCCACACGTATTTTGAAGCCAACCAAATTATGATTATCAATCATTATCATTCCACACTACATTGTCCTAATTGTAATCAAATCGTTTTTTTAACATTATACTCCTCTAGATTTTTATATACTTAATATATTTTTTTTTATTAATTTAGCATACTATTTATTTAAAATTGTTTCATTATCACATTCCCACTTTTGTTCACCTCATTATGTTCACGTCTTAATTAGATTTCATACCTTAATTGATTCACTCACAACAGAAGTATCTAATAGCTTATTCCTATAGTCTGTATGGCTACTCCACTTCTTTTGCAGTATTTACCTACTGTTCCTATGTTGACTAAATAAAACAAAAGTTACTAATGTAAACTATGTTAACTAATATAAGATTATGTCACAGTGCTAATACATAACTAAGTTCGATCAACTATAAATAATTAATCGGGTTTGCTTTATAAATTTAAAATGTTAGACTAATACATTCTAAGTTTGAATCAACAATCTTTCTAATTCCACAACCACCCGGGTATGCTACGAACATAAAATTCACTGAACGAATAAACGAAATAAAGTAGTTTAGTCAAATATAAAAATAGATAAAATGAATAGAATAAAAGGAAATCAATTCCGGGCTCGAGCTTCCCGCTCAAATAGTGACACAAATTAATTCAAAGCCAATTTGAATAAAATTTAAATAAGTAAAATAATAAAATATATGTCCCGAGCAAATCAATTAATTATAAATTAACTAAAAGAAAATATATATTGATGCACGTTTCCCAAAAATAATATAAAGTTTTAAAACAATAAATGTAAATGAAATATAAAAGTAGACAAATAATCACAAAGGCACATTTTCCAAAAAAAAACAAAGAAACAAAAATAATTAAATACTTCTAAATATATGGTCAGGCTTGGGTATTACATAATGTAAGTACATCAATTTCAAATCAGGTAGGATTGCTGCACACTATCCATTGTTGGTTCTCTTAATATCAGAGTATCATGGGTATAATAAAATGGCCAAGCTACCACCCTAACCATTTTCCATAACATCAACTTAGGATGAACTGAAGCACTGTTACTGATAAACTTTTTACTTAATGATTTCAAATTTCTTGGTACTTAATAAAAATAGGGATAACTTTATTCCAAGATAATTAGGATATCTAATCATAGGATGCCTCATTTTGCTTTTCAGTTTTCTTATAAATGCATAAACAATACCACCATAGCAGAGTATGAAATTTCAAACAAAAGACAGCCACATAACAAATGTCCCTAGCAAATTTCATGCAAGTATTCATATATCCAGTAAATATAACTCAATCAAGTCAAGAAAAGAAAGCCAAAACATAAATGTTAGAGTTCGTGCAGTACATGTATGGATTAATTTCATAGCAAGATGACTAATATACGTAATCGATGAAGCTCTATGATGAAAACTAAGACAGATGCAAAAACTTGATATAAACTGATTCTGTTACAACTCTGTTACAGGTGATGTTGCAACATTAACTGAAATATTAGTTCTATCACAGACCGTAATAAATCTATTTCTCTAATTGCTTAGTTAGTTTATTCCACTTAATGTTCCAACATGAGTAGTGACAGTAAATAGTAGCAGAAATAATAAAGCTATAACAGAAATAAAAAATACCAAGATTTAACGTAGTTCAATCGTGTGGTCAATGTCTACGGGACCTCCCCTGGTCCAATAAACCTGTTCATTAAGAAACAAGAAGTTACAACATCAATGGACTTACACAAGTAAAGACTCCCTCTTGACCTTTGACGCCTAGATGAATAACTCATTAACGAACTTTGGTTTGGCGAGCTCCCCTCCACTTACAACGTTCTCTCCCAAGAACTACACATTCTTCTCCCGAAGAATGAATAAAGAAGACAGTAATCTAATCACTCAAAGACTTGTACAAATTGCTCATGACTTACTGTCAAATAAAATAAAATTGCAACACTTAATACAATCAAGCACTAGAACTCATATCGTGTTGCAACATCACTTAGAACACTGGACAGAAAACTCTCTTGTATTTTCTCTTGTTGCTCTCTGTTTTCTCTGCCTCTGTCTACTCAATTTTTGCTGCGACCTTTTTCTTCATATTTATACCCAACTACCTTCATATCAACACGTCTTAGGCTGCAAGAAAAACCTCATCTCACAAACCTTATTATTCCTTTCCTTGTGAATAAGAAATCAATGCAATTCCATAATTAGCACAAATTTTCTTCTCATATGGTAAGTTACCATAAGATTTTTCCTGCACAATATAAAAGGTAAAAGCACAAGTATGGTAATATCATAAGTTTTACAAAGCATAGCCAATCAATAATTGACTTGATAATCTCCAATCAATTAATCAATCTCCAATCAATCTAATTGGCTTAACAATCTCACAATTTGGCTTTGTTTTGGCAAAACCCTGATACCATAATCAATGTAACCTCCTACTGCCCAAGTACAAAAAGACAGATGTAACAAATGAAAATCCTGGTGCAACATTTAGTAGAACAGCAGTATTAGAGCAATGATCAGTATGTTGCAACATACAGTGGAACACAGATAGAAATGTATCAAAGTATAAAACATAGTGCTCCTGTAAAAGATAGCAATCCTGTTGCAACAGATACTAAACAACCATGCAGTAAACTAGCAGAAACACAAGAAAATCAGTAGCAGCACAACATACCGCATACTCCCCTTTTTTGCCAAACCAAAGGCAAAGAAGCAGAGGCAAACTAATAGAGCAATAAAGAAACATAAATTGATCAGTAACACAGATAAGGATGTATTAGAGAAAATATGGTCATGTTTTAACAGTCAATACAACATAATGGAAACACATATAAGAAAGTATCAACGCAGCAAAAATAATGACCCTACAAAAGATAATAACCCAAAGATGATAACCTTGTTGTAACAATCAGTAAACCATTGCAACAAGTCATAGCAAAATCAAAAGCATATTCTCCCCCTCAAGCAACAATTAGCACGCAGTAATAGAAATAACATAGTCTCCCCCTTTGCCAAAAGAAACCAAAGTAGAAATGCAAAATACCATATCAAAGGACTTAATAGAAATCAGCAAACACAAACATAGACCCAAAGTAGAGTAGCAGAATTTAAACATAATAAAGTCCCAGAGGAGAACTAAAATCAGTAAAGTATCAGAGTGATAATCATTAAGCAAACCAACATTCAAGCAGTGTATTTGGAGATGAAATCGAGTAGGGTCTGTTGTCCTTGCACCAATGTCCTAAGGTCAACCATTATCTTCTCCTGATTGACTTTAACAAAGACTTGATCGTTGCATAGCTCATGGAGGGGATAACTTCACAAGGGATTCAACCCGGTCGTGGATGACCTTTTGAGCAGTTTAAGTAGCTCAATTGTAGCAACTAAGCAACACAATAGTATAATGAAACAATTAAGTGTGTAAACTGTAAGTCTCATGAAGCAAAGGCAAAGAGGCAAAGTGTAAGCAAAATAGTAAAAACTGTAAAACAAAGTGTTCAACAATCCAAACCAACAAAAAAAAATATCATTGACATAAGCTGCATCAGATTATCCAAAAGCAATTTAGAATCGATGTTGCAACAATATTTTCCACAGTATCTCCAATTTGCTCAAAATCCCCTGAGATTTCACCCTTTTTCTGAAAATTAAAATAGAATTAAAATGTATGATATGTTCAGGAAGCATGAAGTCACTCAAGATACTTTACTCATCAATACTCATTTCAGTCTAGGATTTAATTAATGAACCATGTATGTATGTGTGCGAAATTGAATTCTGAAACAGATAGCTTTCACCATCAAACCTGCAAGGTGTAGGAACTCTCCCAATCAACTCAAACATACATGATCATCTATTCATCTCGCAGGAAAATACAATATTTTTTTTGTGTCAGCTCATGTTGTAACTGGTAGCTTACACACTGTATTTCTTTTCACATGTATTTGTTCACTATTTCAGCTCATGTTGCAACTAGTAGCTTTCACATTATTTCTTGCCTTTTTCATTTCTTTTTTTTTATTTATCTCAATGATGAATAGAATACAGGAGTGGATTTAGAGAGACTTCTCTCGTGATCCCTAGTCATCAGAAAGTTCAAGCTCCTGCACTTGCAGACCATCAAGATTAGTTTTCTTAATCAGTATTCAGCGTGTACAATGAAGTATGGTTCGCTAACTAAATCACAAGTTGAATTGATTATTAAACTTTCAAATTTCTCAATCTTCTTTCATGACCCTGTGGCAATCCATGATGCAATATTATAGACTACAAATCCCTAAAGCTTTTCTTAGGGTTTCAAATCTCAAAGGATCTAAAGCGTAAGTGAAGATATCTACCAATTCTTTTTTTGTTGCAACATGTTCTAAGACAATGGTTCTGGTTTCAACAAGTTCATGAATAAATTGATTTAATTCCTTATGCATGGCATTTACCCAAAATTCATCTTCTAATGCATCTTTCACATCTTTGGGTTCTAACAGAGAAGTGTAGCACATATAGCTTACCATGTCCCTATAGTTCAGCTTGGGTTTACCTCTAGTTCGAATTTCATCATGTATTGATCCAATCACATCCTTTGCAGTATGATTTCTGTGAACTTGAGGCATTATAGTTGAATTTTCTTACTATTATCTTCTGTTGTTTCGCTGTTTGTTGTAACATCACACGTCCCATTGTCTTTCTGCACTGTTTCTATCTCTGACATTGCAATAGTATTTGTCACAGCAGATTTCTTCGTTTGTTCTTCCTTCGGTGGTGCAACACCGTCTACAACATCAGTATTCATCTTACTGGTGCTTCCTTCTTCCAGCGATTTTTGTGTCTGCTTGCTCCTTAGTTTTGGCACACCTCGTACTGCACAAGTATTGTTGTAACACGGCAGTGATTGTTCATGAGATGGTGTAAGCATGTAACAGTTGTTAGATGATCTTTTCCATGTAAGCACACAATTATTAGATACATCTAACACATGACAACCATCTTTAGTGAATTTCACAAAAAAACCCTGATCACACAATTGATTGATACTAATAAGATTAGCCTTCAGCCCTTCAACATGCAGTACACTCTTGAGCCTTGGAAATCCTTCAATCTCAAGTGTTCATCTTCCTAAAACTTATCCTTTAACACCATCTCCAAATGTAACTTGCCATTCATCACATTTCTTGTAGTTGTTGAGAACTTCACGCATATCTGTCATGTGGCTAGAACATCCACTATCAAAAAACCATGAGTTAGCAGTACAGTCCTGTGTAGAAGTATAAGTAACAAAATAGTTCAAATCAGATTTCTTTACCCATAATTGTCTTACCTTGTGTTGCAAAAACAACTGTGAGGATCTCTTTTGCTTATTGAAAGACTTACCTTTTTGCTGCATTCTTTGGAGCCTGAAGCAGTGAGGTTTGATGTGTCCAGGTACAAGGTAGTAGTGATAGATGGGAATGAGCTTGTTCTTCTTTTTCCTATGTTGCCTTTGCGATGTTGCAGCCGCTGTCGTAACATTCGTAACCAGAGCATTTTGACTGTTATTCTGTGCAGTTGCAACCTTATGCTCAAATTCTGGATTCTTTGAACTTTTGACAAAAATAGTTTTTCTAGAAGATTCTCCTTCATAAAAACCAAGTCCAGTATGATCACTACTTGATTTTTAAATGGATAACATGTGATCCATTTTTTCAGTTCTAGAATTTAGCATCTTTATATTTCTTTGCATCTGTTATAAGTCATGTTGCAGCATTTGCACTTCCTGCAGTCTTTCTTCAGCCAGGTATTTTAGTTCAGACTTCTTTTTCTCCAATTCAAGGATCTTCAACTCCAATCCCTGGTTTTTCTTGCACACAACCACCCATTTTTTGTACATGTATTTGTATGTTTTCATGACTTCTTCGCTGTCTAAGTCGCTATCACTTTCTAACTCAGCACAGTCATCTTCACTCAACTCTTCCTTTCTTTTACTCAGTGTCGCAATACCTATTGCTTTTTCTTCTTCGTTCAGTGTGGTCTCTCGCTGGACAGTTGCAACATTGAATGAAACAAAGTTACTGATGTACTCCTTGTCACTTTCTGTGCATTCTTCCGATTCCTCATCACTCCAGGTAACATTCATTACCCTTTTCTTTTTATTCAAAATGTTTGCACACTCAGATTGAATGTGACCAAAACCCCCACATTCATGGCATTGAATTCCTTTACCTATTTTTCTTTTATCAGTTGGTTTGAACTTTTGCTTCTTGAATGTGTCAACCACTGTCGCAACCTAAGGTTTTTTGTCAAAATTCGGCTGCCTAGACCTTTTTCTTCGTTTGTCCCATTTTTTCAAAACATTGTCGAAATTTTCGGTAAACATGGCTAAGGATTCAGAGATTTCAGATTCCCCATCATCCGAAGACCTTAGCATCTCATTCCTTTCAATATCAGCCACCAGAGCAATGCCTTTTTCTTTCTTCCTTTGCTTGAACTTCATTTCAAAAGTTTGAAGTAATCCCATGAGTTCATCAATCTTGATTCCATCAACATTTTTTGATTCTTCTATGGCAACCACCTTGATTCCAAACCTGTCTGGGAGAGATCGCAGAGTTTTTCTTACAAGCTTAGCATCAGAATATTTTTCACCCAAAGCAGAAGATTCATTCGCAATATCACACAAATTGGCATTGAAATCCGCAATGGTTTCATCCTCCTGCATCCTTAATTCCTCGAATCGAGTGGCAAGCATCTGTAATTTTGATCTCCTGACGATGTTGTACCCTCATACGCTGTTTGCAATATCTCATAAGCTTCCTTAGCAGATTCACACGTTGAAATTATCTTGAATTGATTCAAGTCAACAGCATTGAAAATTGCATTCAGTGCCCTGGAGTTCCAACTTGCCAAAGGATCTTCATCCTTGGTCCATTCTGTTTCAGGTTTTGTTGCAACATTGCCCTGAGCATCTGTTTTGGTAGGAGATGTTCAGCCAGTCTAGATAACTTTCCAAGCCTTCTCATCAATAGACTTGATGAATGCCTTCATTCGAGCCTTCCAATAAGAGTAGTTCACACTATCCAACAACGGTGGTTTAGTAATTGAGCCTCCTTCACGCAAGGTATCCATACCTATACCTGCAAGACAACAACTCAAAACTCCTAAAAATCTAACCGAATTAGTTCATAACCTGCTCTTGATGTCACTTGTTAGAGTTCGTGCAATATATGCGTGAGACCCCATATTTTGCTATATCTCGATTTACGTGTTTTACCTCGTTTTGCGTAAATTGACGTGTTTATATGCTATATGACATAGAATGTGATAATTATGTGATTAATACTCCTAATACATGCTAAGTGTTCATTCATGAAATTTTCATCAAAAACGGAATCAGAAATTTTAACGTCGGTTTTGGTAAATAGTATTTTTGAAAACCTGTCTGCTAAAATTTTTACAGGGGTGTTCAAAATGTTTTAAAACCTAGTCCTCGAGTATTAATAGACCCGTGTTTGATTAAAACGGATTTGGAATTGGTTTTGAAATTTTAAAGATTTTCACACTTTCTTTTCCAAGAAAACGAGTTCTAAGCCAATTCGGGTGAAACTATTTTAATGTAACCTTCTTTGTCACCTAAAATATAATGTCTAGAATTAATTTAAGTGTTAATTAAATAGTTGAGCAAGAAATACTCAAGAAATGAATTAAAAGACTAAGAAATAAATTAAAGGACTAATAAACAAACTTTGACTTTGCATTTTTTTTAACTGACCAAGCCTTTATATGCAAAATATCATCAACACACACTAAACACAACACAAAACACACTCATCAACACACACAAAGGGCCGAGAGTTTCAAGGGAGAAAGAGAAAGAATTTTCAAGGTTTTCAAAGCAATTTTTCATAGAAAAACCTAGTTTTTGTCCGTAGAATTTCATACCAAGTTGGATTCCGCTTTTTGGGCACGCATTGCATGCATATCTAGGCTTATATTGCATCAAAGGTGAGAGAAAAATTCTAGATCTCAAAACTCATTTTTTATATTTTTGCTCATAACTACATTTTGAACTGTTATAATATTAATTTGAAGTTATATTATTGATCAGTGCATGCTAAGGATCATTTATGTGTATTACTACGAGATTTGAGCCATTGTAGCGAAATTATTTATTTTCGGGTATTTAAAGTTGATAGATTGGCTATTTGAGGATTATCTTGAGTTGTTGTTGTTGGAATCGATTGTCGTCGATTTCTAAAAGTTTTTTAATTACGTGGTAACGCTGTTATAATGCCGAATTTTCGATTGCGATGTTTGGGTGAAAATTCAAAAAATTCAGCCTAGGTGCAATGCGGTTTTAGGGTTGTTGGGCTTGATTTTGATGTGTCTTGGTTGGTTTCCGAGAGGGCTAATGTAGTGGATTGAATGGGTGAGTGTTTGAAACTGATTTGGAGTTGTTTGGATTAGTAGAATGTAAGATATGATTATTTGAAGTTTAGGTTGTCTTTCTTTAAATTGTTGAATTGAGCCTTTAGATGATTGGGTGGTGTTTGAGTGATTGAACTGTGAGTTGTTGATGGTTAGATTAGGGTTAGATTACGTGTTTAATACATGTTAAGTTGGATGGCCTACTTTGTCATCTAACTTAGTTATTTTTTGTTTAATTGATTACTTAATGTTATATTGATGATAATTTATGATAATTGATGATTATTGATGATTATTGATTGATGATTGATGAACCGGGAGATAGGCAGTTCTGCTAGACTGTCATCCTGTTAATGATGTTTATTATTATTGTTGAGTCTTGGTATGTGTGTGCCACCTCTCGGGCAGCGTCAGGCTGTCGGGTTGATAACGGCATGACTACCAGAGACTACTTCTAGCTCGCATGACGGAGGTATCATGGAGGGAGAGGCTAGTGAGGTATCTCGGGTGCGTGAGTAATGGAGAGTTATAAGAAGAATGGTTGAGATCGTGATGGCGTATGGAGCTACACCAAATTGAGTATCCTTTATTGATTGGTCATTATAGTTATGTGTTTATATTGTATTGATGTGTATTTATGTGTTTACTTGCTCAAAGGATCATTTCCAAGGAGCATAGTAAATACTGTTAGAGATCTAATGGATCCTCGCTGAGTTTGTTTTATATAAGTTCACTCTCTATTATTGCATGCATACAGGTGTCCTTGAGCAAGATTATGGGTACGTGCCTCCAGAAGGGGATAATGTGTCGTATATGGACGAGTCCTATGTGCCAGAGTCTTGTCCTTGATGCTTGAGATGTTGTATACTCTACTATCTTGTATATTAACTAGTTGTCTTTTATTTTTCCTTGTAATTTATGATGTATAAGTTGTAGTAAAGATAATAAACTAAATGATGCTAACTTAGTAGTCTTTCTTTTGTTATGATCTAGGTTGCTAAGTTGGTTTATAATCTATTTTGATATGTATGTTAAAGTTAAGGTATTATGTTGGAACGGAGGCGTATAACTATGAATGGATCATCTAAGAATGATTGTTGTATAATATGGTTATGTTGTATGTTGTTAATGGTATTGAGGATTTGATTGTTGTTTGGTTGAGGAGTTTGATTGTATGATGTTCTGAGAGGTTGGTTTAGAGCCTCGATGTCTTTATTACTGTCATTATACTGTCAAAATTACATTGCGTCCTGACTGATTGTAGGTGGGGTCGAGTTGGGGGCGTGACATTTAAGTGGTATCAGAGCGCATGTTAGCTGTCAGCCGGGGTATTCTCGGAATGTGGGTAATGGTCTTAGCATGAAAGTATGTATGAAGTGAAAGAAAAATGAACTATGTGTTAATATGGTTAAGTGATTATGTGATTATGTGATTTAGTGCTTATATGATTATGTGATTAATTTGTTTATGTGATTGATACTTAAGTGATTTATGTGTTTATGTGAATTGTTGCTTATTTGTTAATAATTGTCTAAAGCCTGTTTACGTGTTATAACCTGTGCTAACTCTTTGATTAGTAGAATGACGGGTAGACCGAGGACTAGAGGTAGGCCTGAGATGACTGATGAGGTTCCGAGAAATGTGGCACCAGGCCAAGTTAGGGATGAATATCGTATAGGTGCAGCTTTTGATAGGATGAACGAGATCATGGCCAGTCAGGCACAGTTACTAGCAGGGCAGGCTGCCCAGAATCAGGCATTGCAGAATCAGTTGTTGAATGCACAAGGTGGGTACCACGGTCATGGTACACTGAAAGAGTTTTTAGGGTATTATCCACCATAGTTTCAGGGGGAGCTGGATGATAGGAAGGCTGAGGCATCGATTAGCAAGGTGGAGAAAATTTTTGACCCTCTTTATTATACCAATGAGCGGAAGGTCACTTTTGCCATGTACTTGCTGGATGATGAGGCGGAAGAATGGTGGCGCACGGTGAAAACAAGCTGGGAGACTCAGGGTATTCCGTATGTTTGGATACCTTTCAATTAGCTTTCCAGGCAAAGTATGTCCCGAGGATCGCGAGGGAGCGGAGAGAGGCAGAGTTTTTAGCCTTAGTGCAGGGAGATGCTTCAGTGGCTCAGTATGAGGCCACTTTTACTAGGTTGTCCCGGTATGCACCAGAGTATGTGGCTGACGAAGAACGTAAGACTCGTAGATTCATGTTGGGGTTAAGGCCCGAGATTCAGGATGCAATGGCCCCTGAATCGGTATGATATATACTTATGGAGGCCTTTGATGCCACTTCTAGACTGGAGAAGAGAAAGGGGGAACAGATTGTATCTAGCCAGCCTAGCAAGTGGCCATTTCAGCCGCAGGTCAACAGGGGGTGTATAGGCCTTCAGTACAGCAAGTTGTGTATAGGCCGCCAGCTCAGCAGGGTTCTTTCAGGCCATAGGGTCAGCAGAGTTATTATCGACCTCAGTTTCAGCAGGGGTCCTATCAGGTTCAGTCCCAGTACAGGCCAGCCCAGTCTCAGGGTCAATACAAGCCTGGTTTTATTAGACCTCAACAGCAGGCTGGTACAGCTGCTTCTTCAGCTTCTGGTTCTTCCAGGGGCAGTGTCAGTGCATCATCGCCGCAGTGTACTTACTGCAAGCGCCAGGGCCATGTGGAGGCCGACCGCAGAGTGAAGTCAAGGGCTTGTTTAGGTTGTGGTAGCAATCAGCATAGGGCGAGGGATTGCACTAGATATCAGGGGACTGAGGGTCGGGCAGCGACTTAGGGTTATCAAGGTCGACCTGCGCGCAGTGCACCTTAGCAGTAGCGGGTTTAGGCTCGGGCCTACGCAGTTGACTTGGAGGAGATGCCTGAGGAGACTGCAGTTGTGGAAGGTAACTTCCTTATACTTGATCGACTTGTTAAAGTATTAATTGATTCTGGTACTACGCATTCTTTCATTACTCATACCTGTGTGCAACGTGTTAATGTGCAACCTGAAAGACTGCCTTATGTGGTTGAGATTAATACCTCTTTGACTGATAAGTATATTACTGGCTTAGTATGTAAATACTGTATAATACATGTTAAGGGGCATAATTTTCCTTCGGGCCTTATCTTATTTCCTATCCGGGGGTACGATATTATCTTGGGTATGGATTAGCTATCTAAGTATGATGCCCAGTTAAACTGTAGAACGAAGGTAGTACAGTTTCGTTTGCCAGATCAGCCAGTAGTTGAGGTAGTAGGGAACCGGGGTGCTAAGACGAGTTTTGTTATCTCAACAACTAAAGCTGTTAAGTTGGTGAGCAAGGGGTGTTTGGGTTATTTAGCTTATTTGATCAACAAGCCATCTGATAAGCTACAATTGGAGGAAGTTCCTATTATTTGGGAATATCCTAATGTATTTCCCGAGGAGTTTCCAGGGTTACCACCAGAGAGAGATGTGGAGTTTGTGATCAATCTTGTTTCCAGTACTCAACCTATTTCTAAATTAGCGTACCAGATGACACCAGCTGAGTTGAAGGAGATGAAAATTCGGTTACAGGAGTTAATAGAGAAGGGTTTCATTCAGTAGAGTTCTTTACCTTGGGGAGCTCCTGTTTTATTTGTGAAGAAGAAAGATGGTACCTTGAGATTGTGTATTGATTATCGTGGTTTGAATCAGGTGACCATCAAGAATAAGTATTCTTTGCCACTGATTGACGAGTTGTTTGATCAACTTCAGGGAGCTAAAGTCTACCCTAAGTTTGACTTGAGGCAGGGGTATTATCAGCTTCGGATTCGCACGGAGGATGTTCCGAAGTCTGCCTTTAGGACTCGGTGCGGGCATTATGAGTTGTAGTTATGCCCTTTGAATTAACTAATGCACCGGCAGCATTCATGGACCTTATGCATCGGGTTTTTCAGCCGTACTTGGACCAGTTCGTGGTTATCTTTATTGATGATATCTTGGTTTATTCTAAGTCTGAATCGGAGCACGAGCAACATCTATGGCTTGTCTTACAGAAGCTACAGGAGCATCAGTTGTATGCGAAATTCAGCAAATATGAATTTTGGTTGCAACGTATATCTTTTCTTGGTCATGTTATCACACAGAGCGGTATTTCTATAGATCCCACTAAGATTGAGTCGGTGATGTCTTGGAAATGTCAGGAGAATGTTTCGAAGGTTCGTAGCTTTCTTGGCTTGGCAGGTTATTACCGTAGGTTTGTCAAAGACTTTTCTAAGATTGCAAGGCCACTTTCTAAGTTAACTCAGAAACAGACTAGCTTTGTTTAGGATGAGAAATGTGAGAGTGGGTTTCAGGAGTTGAAGAAGAGATTGACTACTGCTCCAGTACTTGCTCTACCAGAGGGGACCGACAATATAGTCATTTATAGTGATGCATCCAATGAGGGCTTGGGATGTGTTCTTATGCAGAACGGTCGGGTTATTGCCTATGCTTCTAGGAAGTTGAAGCCTTATGAGGTGAATTATCCGACTCATGATCTTGAGTTGCCAACTGTTGTTTTCGCACTGAAAAAGTGGCGTCATTATCTGTGGGGCAGTAAGTTCGAGATTTTCACTGATCATAAGAGTCTTAAGTATTTATTCTCACAGAAGGAGTTGAATATGCGTCAACGGAGGTGGATGGAACTTCTTGGAGATTATAATTGTTCTATCAGCTATCTGCCTGGAAAGGCAAATGTTGTGGCAGATGCTCTTAGCCGTAAGGCGAGTGTTTCTTGTTTGGCTGTCAAGAAGTGGGAAGTTCTTGAGGAATTTACTTATTGGAGACCAGAGTTGACTCAGGTTGGGGTGATGTGTTCACATCTCCGTATTCAGCCTTTATTGTTGTCTCAGATTAGAGAAGCTTAGCAACTTGATGTTAAAATTCAGAAGATCAAGGACCAGATCACGGATGATCAGTTTGACTTCAAAGTGCACGAGGATGGTATTCTTCGGTTTCGGAACAGGGTTTGTGTTCCCGATGAACCGGGTTTGAGGCGAGGTATTCTGGAGGAGGCTCATAATTCTAAGTACACCATTCATCCTGGTGGAAACAAGATGTATCGGGACTTGAAGCAATATTACTGGTGGAATAATATGAAGAGGGAAGTTGCTCAGTTTGTGTCTAGATGTTTGACTTGTCAGCGAGTGAAAGCCGAGCATCAACGACCTGCAGGTTTGCTTCAGCCGTTGGCTATACCACAGTGGAAATGGGAGCATATTACGATGGACTTCGTCACTGGTTTGCCTAGAACTCCCAGAGGTAACGATGCAGTTTGGGTTGTCGTGGATCGTTTGACGAAGACAGCTCACTTTATTTCGATGCGGATGGGAGATGAAGTTGCAAAGTTGACGGATCTTTATTTGGATCAGATTGTTAGACTTCACGGGATTCCATCTAGTATTGTCTCAGATCGAGATCCTCGATTTACTTCTCGTTTGTGGGAGAAACTTCAGGAGACTTTGGGTACTCAGCTGAATTTCAGTACAGCGTATCATCCACAGACCGACGGTCAGTCTGAGAGGACTATTCAGATTCTGGAAGATATGCTCAGGGCTTGTGTTCTGGACTTCAGGAAGAACTGGGAGAAACATCTACCACTTGCCGAGTTTGCCTATAACAATAGTTATCAAGCTACTATTGGGATGGCACCTTTTGCAACTCTTTACGGTCGTAAGTGTCGTTCACCTTTGTATTGGGATGAAGTAGGGGAGATGAAGACTATTGATCCAACTATTATGCCAGAGCTTCTAGAGAAGATCGAGAATGTTCAGTTGATCAGGCAGAGAATGCTTACGACGCAGAGTAGATTCAAGAGTTATACTGATAAGCGTCGTCGGGACTTGGAGTTTGACGTTGGAGATCGGGTTTTCTTGAGATTGTCTCCTCGTAAGGGGTTTGCTCGTTATGGTCAAGGTGGTAAGCTGAGTCCAAGGTTTGTGGGGCCGTTTGAGATTACTGGCAGAGTTGGTAAGTTAGCATATCGGTTGGCTTTACCGGAGAATTTCTCTAATGTCCACGATGTATTTCACGTGTCTAATTTACGAAAATATAATCCGGATCCTTCTCATATTCTTGAGCCAGAGCCGTTACAGCTTCGTGAGAATCTGACTTATGATGAGTGGCCGATTCGTATTCTTGATCAGATGGAACGAGAGTTGAGGTCGAAGAAGATTCCGATGGTCAAGGTATTGTGGAAGCACCACGGTATCGAGGAAGCTACTTGGGAGAGGCGAGATCAGATGCAGCAACAGTATCTAGATCTTTTCATTCAGCAAGTAAGAATTTCGGGGACGAAATTTCTTTAAGGGGGGGAGATTATGAGACCCCATATTTTGCTTTATCTCGATTTGCGTATTTTACCTCGTTTTGTGTGAATTGAACTATTTATGTGCTATATGACTTAGAATGTGATAATTATGTGATTAATACTCCTAATACATGCTAAGTATATGACTTAGAATGTGATAATTATGTGATTAATACTCCTAATACATGCTAAGTGTGCATTCATGAAATTTTCATCAAAAACGGAATCAGAAATTTTATCGTCAGTTTTGATGAATAGTATTTTTGAACACCTGTCTGCTAAAATTTTTTACAGGGGTGTTTTAAACATTTTAAAACCTAGTCCTCGAGTATTAATGGACCCGTATTTGATTAAAACGGATTTGGAATCGGTTTTAAAATTTTAAAGATTTTCACACTTTCTTTTGCAAGAAAACGAGTTCTAAGCCGATTCGGGTGAAACTATTTTAATGTAACCTTCTTTGTCACCAATATAATGTCTAGAATTAATTTAAGTGTTAATTTAATAGTTGAGCAAGAAATACACAAGAAATGAATTAAAAGACTAAGAAATGAATTAAAGGACTAATAAACAAACTTTGACTTTGCATTTTTTTTAATTGACCAAGCCTTTATATGCATAATATCATCAACACACACTAAACACAACACAAAACACACTCATCAACACACATAAAGGGCCGAGAGTTTTAAGGGAGAAAAGAGAGAATTTTCAAGGTTTTCAAAGCAATTTTTCATAGAAAAACCTAGTTTTTGTCCGTAGAATTTCGTGCTGAGTTGGATTCTGCTTGTTGGGCACGCATTGCACGTATATCTAGGCTTATATCGCATCAAAGGTGAGAAAAAAATTCTAGATCTCAAAACTCATTTTTTATGTTTTTGCTCATAACTGCATTTTTGAACCGTTAGAATGTTAATTTGAAGTTATATTATTGATCAGTGCGTGCTAAGGATTGTTTATGTGTATTACTACGAGATTTGAGCAATTGTAGCGAAATTATTTATTTTCGGGTATTTAAAGTTGATAGATTGGCTATTTGAGAATTATCTTGAGTTATTGTGGTTGGAATCGATTGTCGTCGATTTCTAAAAGTTTGTTAATTACGTGGTAATGCCGTTATAATGCCGAATTTTCGATTGCAATGTTTGGGTGAAAATTCAAAAATTTCAGCCTAGGTGCATTGAGGTTTTAGGGTTGTTGGGCTTGATTTTGATGTGTCTTGGTTGGTTTCCGAGAGGCTAATGTAGTGGATTGAATGGGTGAGTGTTTGAAACTGATTTGGAGTTGTTTGGATTAGTAGAATGTAAGATATGATTATTTGAAGTTTAGGTTGTCTTTCTTTAAATTGTTGAATTGAGCCTTTAGATGATTGGGTGGTGTTTGAGTGATTGAATTGTGAGTTGTTGATGGTTAGATTAGGGTTAGATTACGTGTTTAATGCATGTTAAGTTGGATGGCCTACTTTGTCATCTAACTTAGTTATTTGTTGTTTAATTGATTACTTAATGTTATATTGATGATAATTGATGATAATTGATGAATATTGATGATAATTGATGATTATTTATGATTATTGATTGATGATTGATGAACCAGGAGATAGGCAGTTCTGCTAGACTGTCATCCTGTGAATGATGTTTATTATTATTGTTGAGTCTTGGTATGTGTGTGCCACCTCTTGGGCAGCGTCGGTCTGTCGGGTTGATAACAGCATGACTACCAAAGACTACTTCCAACTCCCATGACGAAGGTGTCATGGAGGGAGAGGCTAGTGAGGTACCTCGGGTGCGTGAGTAATGGGGAGTTATAAGAAGAATGGTTGAGATCGTGATGGCGTATGAAGCTACTGTGATAACCTGAACCCAGCATGCATTTAATAGCACTTGACTGCATTTGATTAAATGTTTAATTAGTTAAATCAACCAATTTGCCCTATTTTAATATTTCTCTTGGAAGCATTTAGTAGTTGTATATTGAATAATTAAAAGATTATTATCAATTTTTAATAATTATAGTAATTGAATTTATTCTCTTGTGATTAATTAAGTGACGTCTTAAATGTAAGGATTGGATTTGTGCTTATTTTTAGTTAAACATTTATTTGAAGCTTTATTTTCATATTTCTTTTAGAAGTAACTAGAATAATACTTGAGCTAATTATTTTAACGGAATATCAACTACTTTTCATATTGATGTCAATCGGTTTTATTTTTCTTGCACTTAAATGCTCGGATTTCAATTAAATGAAAAGTAGCTCCGAGCTGGAGTAAATTTTAAACTATGATACTTTTCAAAAATGATATATTTTCTTAAATTCTTTGAGATTTAATTGTTATTCTTCTATTGACGCAAAGTGCATAGCATATCGAGAGAGATAGTTAGGAAATGAATTTGAGTCCTCAGCAAATAGTGGAGACAAGTATTTAGTGTTTTAATTTTAGTGTTTTAAGTTGTATTTAACTAGAATTGGATTTATGTTACTTGTTTTAGCTCTAAAATGCATGAAATAAGCCTATTTGACCAAGTTTAAGTTAGTTTGACCAAAGCCTTGACCAATTGACTTGTTTATTTCCTTTTAAAAGCTTAAATTAGCACAAAACAAAAAATAAGGGCTGAACAGAAAGAGGGCAGGGCCGAAAAATAAAGGAGAGAAAAAAAAGAAAATTCAAATTCAAATCTTCAATTCTTCGTGAGGCCTTCCACGGGGTGGTTTCCGAGGCATCCTACGAGGTTTTCCTAGCGTCTAGGAGCGTCTAAGGTGAGGGTTTCATGTTTATTTGCGCATTTGAAAGTTTTATGTATTAACTTTAATTTTTGGATTTTATCCGTAGTTTGTTGTTTTAATCGTTTTGAGGCTTAAAGAATGTTCCCTAGCAATCGTAGAACACGTATTTATAGTTTTTAACATTTTTTGCTGTTGAATATTGAAATTGAAACATAAATTGTTAGTTGAATAGTATTTTGTGAATAGTAAATCCTTGAAACGATAAAGTTACGTTGTTATGCTGTCTATTGATGTGAAAAGGTGCTAGGTATGCTAGAATGCCTAAATGCATGATTTGTTTAGGTTGCGCAATGGAAAAAATGAGAAAAATACATTGGTGAAAGTCGGGGTCGTTTAGGTCAAGTTTAGCATTTTCTTGTTTTGCGTGATGGCATTGTTTCGGGAGGCCATGGAAGCACTTTTGGTACGATTATAGCGTTGGTTGGGTGTTTGGTTAGTATAGTTGTAGTTCAAATGAGCAAAGGGAAAAATCAGGACTTTGCGTAAATTCTAGGGTAAAGTAGGGTTTCGGGGTCTTTATACGTGCCTTATGGTGACCTAGGAGGATTGGTGAACTCGGTTTCCAAAGCTCGTGGCTCGTTTGAAAGTAGTAGCATTTGAAAGTTGGGGTCATTTTTGGGATTTTGTGTGTTTTCATAGTATATTGCCTATAGAATGCTTATATTGCCTATAGAATGTTTATAATATTTATAGAATGTTTATGATGCCTATAGAATGCTTATAATGTCTATAGAATACTTATTATTGCTTGATAATGTTGTTGGTGTTGTTCTTGTTACATATTTGATTGTAAATGTTTGTTAATGCTTATTACGCTTGTTAGAGTTGATTGTTGATTGAAATGTTTATCAATTGTTGATAATGCTTGATATCTTATTTATCGCCTCTAATCTGGGTTGTTGTGCTATCGCTCATTTATCGTCCTGTATCGAGTCTTGCATTGCATAGTGTCCGGCGCATGAGTGGTGGGCCTTTCTGGGTAGCCTCGGGTTGCCAGTATTGGTTGCTCTAGCTCCGTGACTATTCCCTTTTCTCGCTTAGGTTGCCTCCCAAAGAGATTTGGGTCGTAAAATTGATGGTTACTCCCGGGGTATTCCAAACTGGTGTTATAAGGTGGTTGCGCGCTTATTGTCATTGTTGTCAACATCAAGCTCGAGATTGATGTATCGCTCGTGAAATGGTATATTGCTCGTAAGAGTGAACCATAGCCTTTAGAGTGTGGTATAGCTTTGAATGGTTGTGTTAATGCTTTCTTGAATGTTTATTATATTGTCGTTTGTATTGAATGCTTTCTTATTGACTTTATTGCTTAATTGTGTCTATTTGCATTGCACGACTTTCTTTCTCTCTACCTCGATATATGTCTCGCCCTCACTGAGTATACGTGTTGTGTATACTCACTCCTCACCACCACATTTCAGGAAATGTCATGTTAGCTGAAAAGTTCGTGATTTCGTGAAAGTTTGTGCCTGAAGAGTTGTCTTGCCTGCCTATGTGGCTTGAGTGTCGAAGTTGTAAAGATATATGCTTTCATATGTTGCATGTATTTATTGTTAAAAGAAATGTAATTTAAATCTAGCTAAGTAGTTGAGGTGAATTGATAAGCTAGTTTATGTAATCAGTTAGTATAGCTTAACTTCAAATCATGTTTGTATTGTTTAAAGGAAGAGTTAGAATAGTCTAGTACTTGAAAATGTATGTATATTTGCTTGTGGTTGCTTATTCAGAACAAGGCCCGGATGGCCTTGAGGTGGTTGAATGTTTAGACATGGTATTGGTCCACTTATATGCTGTCGCAGGTTTGTTTTTTGCCTAGAAACAGGGGAGACTCTGTCCGTTTTTCCCTAAAATTTTGCCCGGGTTTGGATTTGGGTTGTGATTAGATTGATTGATAGAACTCCCGGTCTCGAGAGTGATCGGGGTGTGGCGCTCCCACATCGAAAAATTAGGAAGTGATGCAGCTGTGTATAAGGGGGCGACTCCTTGTACAAGCCACAACGCGTTTTCACGTGGGAGACCGCGTGAGGAACAAAGCCGTGAGAGTATTGGTTCCCTTCGGGGCTTGCTCAAAGTAGACAATATTGTGGTAGTGGCGGCTCGTGCCCGTGATAAACCGTGGTGGGTCGTTACAAATGGTATCAGAGCACTTAGACACTGAACTCGTTTAATTTAATTAGCAACATTGTAATAACAGCAAGCCAATTGTAGAATTTCGTACGACATATGATCAAGCATTAAATCTTAAGACTGTATGACTTACAATAGGTTCATCTTACTTACACAATGCAGCATCTTAACATATGATCAACTTGACTATTATCCTCTATTTAGTTTAGAAGTAGCATGTCATAAAACAAAGGTATCATATGAATGAAGAGAGCAAGACGAGAAATGATCCACTTCACATATGGCGCGGGAACGTGCTCTTGAGAAGGCATTGTCCCAGAAATCCACTGCTGAGGCAAGACCACAGGAAGAGAAGCTTTCTGCTTCCAGAGATAATGGATTGAAGCACAGCTTTTCTTCCTCGGACTTGGAGAGCTTGGATGGAACCAGTAATGAATCAGCTCAAAGACGTAAAGCTAGGTTAGAGAGGCACCAGAGGATAATGGAACGAGCGGCGAAAGCCCTTGCAGAGAAGAATATGCGTGATCTTCAAGCTCAGAAAGAGCAAGCTGAGAGAAATAGACTAGCTGAATCCCTTGATGCTGATATTAAAAGATGGGCAAGCGGGAAGGAGGGGAATTTGCGTGCACTGATTTCAACTCTGCAATATGTATGCACGGATTGTTTACTTCCCTTTCTGCTTCAGTATTCATCTGTACTTTTTAAATTAGCTAATTGGGTTTGTTGCACATTATAACCTTTGGGAAAAGATCTTACAACCAAACTGAACTTTGTTGACCTCCTTTCCTTGATATTGTGACAACTTCTTATGTTATATGACTAATGAGAAATAAAAAAAATGCCATTAGGTATTGGGAGTGTGGCGCTCCCACATCGAAAAATTAGGAAGTGATGCAGCTGTGTATAAGGGGGCGACTCTTTGTACAAGCCACAACGCGTTTTCACGTGGGAGACCGCGTGATGAACAAAGCCGTGAGAGTATTGGTTCCCTTCGGGGCTTGCTCAAAGCGGACAATATTGTGGTAGTGTGCGGCTCGTGCCCGTGATAAACCGTGGCGGGTCGTTACATAAATGGTATCAGAGCCTACCGGGGCGACCCGGCGTTGTGACGTTAGCCCGCGAGGGCGCGTGCCTCTTAAGGGGGGTGGAGTGTGGCGCTCCCACATCGAAAAATTAGGAAGTGATGCAGCTGTATATAAGGGTGCGACTCCTTGTATCAGCCATAACGCGTTTTCACGTGGGAGACCACGTGAGGAACAAAACCGTGAGAGTATTGGTTCCCTTCGGGGCTTGCTCAAAGCGGACAATATTGTGGTAGTGGCGGCTCGTGCCTGTGATAAACCGTGGCGGGTCGTTACATGAACCATGGGTTGTTATTGGTTAGATTTGGGTTAGGTTGAGTGGATTAATGAATGTTAAGTTGGATGGCCTACTTTGTCATCTAACTTAGTTCTTGGGTTGTTAATTAATTATTTGATGTTATGTTGTTGAAATGATGTTAACTGATTGATTATTGATAAAGCCGGGAGATAGACAAACCTACTTTGTTGTCCTCCTATGATATGAATGATTATTATTACTGTCATGAGTATTGGTATGTGTGTGCCACCTCTCGGGTAGCGTTGGGCTATCGGGTTGATAACGGCATGTGTGAAACCCCACTTTCTTGCTTATCTCGTTTTACGTGTTTTACCTCGTTTTGCGTGCATATAACCTGTTTATGTGCTATAGGACCTAGAAAGTTATAATTTTGATTTCAATACTTCTAATACGTGCTAAATGTGCATTCATGAAATTTTCATCAAAATCGGAGTCAGAAATTTTATCGTCGATTTTTAGTGAATAGTGTTTTCGAAACACGTCCGCTATAATTTTGAAACTGGTCTTTTTAACCCTTCTAGACCTAGTCCACGGACTTTAATAGACCTGTGTTTGATGAAAACGGTTTTAAAATCGGCTTAAGAATTTATTAGGGTTTTTACACCGACTTTTGCGAAAATCGAGTTTTAAGCCGACTCGGGTGGAATTCTTTGAATGTAAAACTTCTTGTCACCTAAAAATAACTCACTTGAGATATCTTGGGGGTTGCATAATTAATTTTAACTTGGTGATCACTAAAATGCAATTAAAGACATTAAAAACACAAAATTACCTATTAAAATAACTTTGACTTTAATTAAATAGTTGACCATTTAAGCTTATGTCCTCAACACACACTCACACAACACAAAAACACCACCACACACACACACATTGCCGAGAGGAAGAGGAGAGAAAAGAGAAGAGAAAAACTTAAGCTTTCAATCCAATTTTTCAAAGAAAAACCTAGTTTTTGTCCGTGAAACTTCGCACCGACTTGGATTCTGCTTGTTGGGCACGCATTGCACGCATTCCTAGGCTTATATCGCATCTAAGGTGAGAGAAAAATTCTAGATCTCAAAATGTCATTTTTGTGTTTTTGCGTATAAATGAAGATTGAACCGTTAGAATTGAAATCTGATGATAGATTATTGCTCCTTGCATGCTAGGGATCATTATATACTAATACTACAAGTTTCTGTCGGATATAGCATAATTTTTATTTTCCGGGTATTTAATTTTGATTAAAATGTTCAAAGTTGATTTAATTGAGTTGTGTTGCTCGAAATCGATTGCCGTCGATTTCTAAATACTTGATAATTACGTGTTAGCGCTGTTGTAATGCCGAATTTTCGATTACATTGTTTGTGTGGAAATCCGGAAAATCCAGCCATGACGTCATAGGGTTTTAGGGTTATCGGGCATGTTTTGGAGGTGTTATGGTGGATTTCCGAGAGGGCTAATGTAGTAGGTTGAATGGGTGAGTGATAGGAACTGATTTGGCAATGTTTGGATTAGTAGATTGTAAGTTATGAATTTTAGAAGTTAGGTTGTCATTCTTTAATTTCTTGAACGATGCCTTAGATGGTTGGGTAGTGTTCGAGTGATGAATGGTGAGTTGTTGTTGAGTAATTTAGAGTTTAATTATGAATATTATGCATGTCCGGTTAGATGGCCTACTTTGTCATCTAACTACGTTGTTTGATGTTTAATTTTATATTGATGTTATATTGATGTTATATTGATGTTATTGATTGATTATTATTGAATGCGGGAATCGGGCACTCTTGTTGCTGATCTCCCAATTGATTGATCGATTTATGCTTGCATGATGATTGATGAAAATGGAGCCTTGGTATGTGTGTGCCACCTCTCGGGCAGCGTCGGGCTGTCGGGTTGAAACCGGCATGACTGCCATAGGCTACCCCCAGCTCGCATGACGGAGATGTCATGGAGGGAAGGGTATAGTGATGTACCTCGGGTGCGTGAGTAATGGGGAGTTATAAGAAGAACGGTTGAGATCGTGATGGCGTTTGGAGCTACACCAAATAGAGTATCCTTATTGAATGGTCATATAGTTATGTGATGATAGCTTTATTTATGTTATTATTGTTGTTGTGTGTTTACTTGCTCAAAGGACTAAATCCAAGGAGCGTAGTGAATACTGTCGAGATCTATCGGATCCTCACTGGGCTTATGTATATAAGCTCACTCTCTATTAATGCATGTTTCAGGTGTACTTTCACAAGATTACGGGTACGTGCCTCCTGAAGAGGAGAATGTGGAAAATGTGCCTTTCGTGGATGAGTCATATGTTCCCGAGTCTTATCCATGACTTTATATTGTTAAATGTCTTGTATATTAGTTTAATAGACTTTATATGCTTTACGGTTCTTAATGTAATAGATATTGAAAAGATGATGAACCTAATGATGTTAACTTAGCGGTTTCCTTTTGTCTATGGTTAAATTGTAGATGTGTCTCAACTTACTTTTGAAATGTATGATAAAGTTGAGGTATTGTATGTCATGTTGGAACGGAGGCGTATAATGAGGATGTTTTATCGTATAATATGGTTGTGTTGTATGTTGTTGTTTATATTGAAGAATTACTGGATGTATGATGTTTAATGAGGTTGGTTTAGAACCTCGGAAATCTGTTTACTGTCGTTATGCCGCCGAAATTCCGTTGCGTCCTGACTGATCGTAGGTGGGGTCGAGTTGGGCCGTGACAGTTTAAGTGGTATCAGAGCTCATGTTAGTTGTCAGCCGGGGTATTCTCGGAATGTGGGTAATGGTCTTAGCATGAAATATGTATGAAAGGAAAGAAAAATGAAATATGTATTGGTATGATTAATTGATTAAGTGATTATGTGATTTAAGTGCTTATGTGATTATGTGATCAATTTGTTTATGTGTTTTATATGAGTTTGTTATTTATGTGTTAATAGTTGTTTATAACCTGTCTACGTGCTATAACTGTGCTAACTCTTTGATTAGTAGAATGGCCGGTCGACCGAGAACCAGAGGTAGGCCTGAGTTGACTGATGAGACTCCGAGTAACGTGGCACCGGGCCGTGACGGGGGTGATGACCGATTTGGAGCCGCTATGGAGCGGATTGCAGAGTTAGTGGCTAGTCAGGCACAGTTATTAGCAGGGCAGGCTGCCCAGAATCAGGCTATGCAGGCTCAGCTTTTGAATATTCAGGGTGGTAACCACGGGCGTGGTACCCTGAAGGACTTTTTAGGATATCACCCACCGAGATTTCAGGGGGAGCCGGATGATAGGAAGGCGGAGGTATGGATTAGCAAGTTGGAGAAGATTTATGATCCACTTGGCTATACTGATGAGCAGAAAGTCTCTTTTGCCGTGTATTTGTTAGATGACGAGGCAGAGGAGTGGTGGCGCACGGTAAGGACTAGTTGGGCGGCACAGGGTATTCCTTATATTTGGGGTACCTTTCTGATGGCTTTCCGGGCAAAGTATGTCCCGAGGATTTGCAGGGAACGGAGAGAGGCCGAGTTTCTAGCCTTGGTCCAGGGAGATGCTACAGTGGCTCAATATGAGGCCACATTTACTCGATTGTCCCGGTATGCACCGGAGTATGTGGTAGATGAGGAGCGGAGGACTCGCAGGTTTATGTTGGGGTTGCGGCCCGAGATTCAGGATGTGATGGCTCTGAATCGTTATGATATTTTCACTGAGGCTTTTGAGGCAGCTTCTAGATTGGAGAAGAGGAAAGGGGATCAGATTGTCTCCAGTCAGCCTAGTAAGAGGCCGTATCAGCCGCCGGGCCAGCAGGTTTTATATAGGCCTCCAGTACAACAGGTTGTCTACAGGCCACCTGCCCAGCAGGGTTCTTTTAGGCCACAGAGTCAGCAGAGTTATTATCGGCCTCAGTTTCAGCAGAGGCCATATCAGGTTCAGACTCAGTTTAGGCCAGCCCAGTCTCAGGGTCAGTATAGGCCTAGTGTGGTGAGACCTCAGCAGCAGGCTGTATCAGCTGCTTCTTCAGCTTCTGGTTATTCTAGGGGCAGTGCTAGTGCCACATCATCGCAGTGTAATTACTGCAAGCGCTCAGGGCATGTAGAGTCCGACTGCAGGGTAAAGGCAGGGACATGTTTGGGTTGTGGTAGCATCGATCATAGGGTGAGGGATTGCCCTAAGTATGCGAGGACTGAGGGTCGGGCAGCGACTCAGGGTTATCAGGGTAGGCCTATGGGCAGTGTACCACAGCAGCAGCGGGTTCAGGCTCGGGCTTATGCAGTTGACTTAGAGGAGATGCCTGAGGAGACTGCAGTTGTGGAAGGTAACTTTCTTATACTTGATCAACTTGTTAAAGTGTTGATTGATTCTGGTGCTACGCATTCTTTCATTACTCCTGCTTGTGTACAACGTGTTAAATTGCAACCTGAAAGATTGCCTTATGTGGTTGAAATTAGTACCTCTTTGACTGATAAGTATGTTACTGGCTTAGTATGTAAGGATTGTTTAATACATGTTAAGGGGCATAATTTTCCTTCGGACCTTATTTTATTTCCTATCCGGGGGTATGATGTTATCTTGGGTATGGATTGGCTTTCTAAGTATGATGCCCAGTTGAACTGTAGAACCAAGGTAGTACAGTTTCGTTTGCCAGATCAGCCAGTAGTTGAGGTAGCGGGTAACCGGGGTGCTAAGACGAGTTTTGTTATCTCAGCAACTAAAGCCGTTAAGTTGGTGAGTAAGGGGTGTTCGGGTTATCTAGCTTATTTGATCAACAAGCCATCTGTTAAGCTACAGCTTGAGGAAGTCCCTATTATCCGGGAATATCCTAATGTATTTCCCGAGGAGTTGCCAGGATTGCCGCCAGAGAGGGATATCGAGTTTGTGATTAATCTTGTTCCCGGTACTCAACCTATTTCTAAATCGGCATACCGGATGGCACCAGCTGAGTTGAAGGAGTTGAAGACTCAGTTACAGGAGTTGTTGGAGAAAGGATTTATTCAGCAGAGTTCTTCACCTTGGGGAGCTCCTGTTTTGTTTGTGAAGAAGAAGGATGGTACCTTGAGATTATGTATTGATTACCGTGGTTTGAATCAGGTGACTATCAAGAATAAATATCCTTTGCCACTGATTGATGAGTTGTTTGATCAACTTCAGGGAGCCAAAGTCTACTCTAAGTTTGATTTGAGGCAGGGGTATTATCAGCTTCGGATTCGCTCAGACGATGTTCCGAAGTCTGCCTTCAGGACTCGGTACGGGCATTACGAGTTTGTTGTTATGCCCTTTGGTTTGACTAATGCACCGGCAGCATTCATGGATCTTATGCATCGAGTCTTTCAGCCGTACTTGGACCAGTTCGTGGTGATTTTTATTGATGATATCTTGGTCTATTCTAAATCTGAATTGGAGCACGAGCAACATCTACGGCTTGTATTAGAGAAGTTGCAGGAGCATCAGTTGTTTGCCAAGTTCAGCAAATGTGAATTTTGGCTGCAACGGATTTCTTTTCTTGGCCATGTTATTACACAGAGTGGTATTTCTGTAGATCCCACTACGATTGAATCGGTGATGTCTTGGAAGCGGCCAGAGAGTGTTACTGATGTCCGTAGTTTTCTTGGCTTGGCGGGTTATTACCGTAGGTTTGTCAAGGACTTCTCAAAGATTGCGGGGCCACTATCTAAGTTGACTCAGAAACGGACTATCTTTAATTGGGACGATAAGTGTGAGAGTGGATTTCAGGAGTTGAAAAAGAGGTTAACTACCGCTCCAGTACTTGCTCTACCAGAGGGGACCGATAATATGGTCATTTACAGTGATGCATCCAAGGAGGGCTTGGGATGTGTTCTTATGCAGGATGGCCGAGTTATTGCCTATGCTTCCAGGAAGTTGAAGCCTTATGAGGTGAATTATCCGACTCATGATCTTGAGTTGGCAGCAGTTGTCTTTGCACTCAAGAAGTGGCGTCATTACCTGTGGGGCAGTAAGTTCGAGATTTTCACTGATCATAAGAGTCTTAAGTATTTATTCTCACAGAAGGAGTTGAATATGCGCCAGCGGAGGTGGATGGAGCTTCTCGGAGATTATAATTGTTCTATCAATTATCTGCCTGGAAAGGCAAATGTTGTGGCAGATGCTCTCAGCCGGAAGGCTAGTATTTCTTGTTTGGCTGTCAAGAAGTGGGAGGTTCTTGAGGAGTTTAGTTATTGGAGACCAGAGTTCACTCAGGTTGGGGTGATGTGTTCACATCTCCGTATTCAGCCTTTATTGTTGTCTCAGATCAGGGAAGCTCAGCAGCTTGATGTTAACCTTCAGAAGATCAAGGATCAGATCACGGATGATCAGTGTGACTTTAAAGTGCATGAGGATGGTATTCTTCGGTTTCGGAACAGGGTTTGTGTTCCCGATGAACCGGGCTTGAGACGAGGTATTCTGGAGGAAGCTCATAATTCTAAATATACTATTCATCCTGGTGGAACCAAGATGTATCGGGATTTGAAACAGCATTATTGGTGGAACAACATGAAGAGGGAGGTTGCTCAGTTTGTGTCTAGATGTTTGACTTGTCAGAGAGTGAAAGCCGAGCATCAACGACCAGCAGGTTTGCTTCAGCCGTTGGCTATACCAGAGTGGAAATGGGAGCATATTACGATGGACTTCGTCACTGGTTTGCCTAGATCACCGAGGGGTAATGATGCAGTTTGGGTTGTCGTGGATCGTTTGACGAAGACAGCTCATTTTATCTCGATGAGGTTAGGAGATGAGGTTACAAAGCTGACGGATCTTTATCTGGATCAGATTGTTAGACTTCACGGTATTCCATCTAGTATTGTCTCTGATCGAGATCCTCGATTTACTTCTCGTTTGTGGGAGAAACTTCAGGAGACTTTGGGTACTCAGTTGAACTTCAGTACAGCGTATCATCCACAGACCGACGGTCAGTCTGAGAAGACTATTCAGATTTTGGAAGATATGCTTAGGGCTTGTGTTCTGGACTTCGGAAAGAACTAGGAGAAACATCTACCACTTTCCGAGTTTGCCTATAACAATAGTTATCAAGCTACTATTGGGATGACACCTTTTGCAGCTCTTTACGGTCGTAAGTGCCGTTCACCTTTGTATTGGGACGAGGTAGGGGAAATGAAGACGATTGATCCGACTATTATGCCAGAACTTCTTCAGAAGATCGAGAATGTTCAGTTGATCAGGCAGAGAATGCTTACAGCGCAGAGTAGATTCAAGAGTTATGCTGATAAGCGTCGTCGAGACTTGGAGTTTGCAGTTGGAGATCGGGTTTTCTTGAGATTGTCTCCTCGAAAGGGGTTTGTTCGTTATGGTAAAGGTGGTAAGCTGAGTCCGAGATTTGTTGGGCCGTTTGAGATTACTGGCAGGGTTGGTAAGTTGGCATATCGGTTGGCTCTACCGGAGAACTTCTCTAATGTCCACGATGTGTTTCACGTGTCTAATTTGCGGAAATACAATCCGGATCCTTCTCATATTCTTGAGCCAGAGCCGTTACAGCTTCGTGAGAATTTGACTTATGACGAGCGTCCGATTCGTATTCTAGATCAGATGGACCGAGAGTTGAGGTCGAAGAGGATTCCGATGGTTAAGGTGTTGTGGAAGCATCACGGCATTGAGGAAGCTACGTGGGAGAGACGAGATCAGATGCAGCAGCAATACCCAGATCTTTTCCGTACATCAAGTAAGAATTTCGAGGACGAAATTTCTATAAGGGGGGGAGAATGTGAAACCCCACTTTCTTGCTTATCTCGTTTTACGTGTTTTACCTCGTTTTGCGTGCATATAACCTGTTTATGTGCTATAGGACCTAGAAAGTTATAATTTTGATTTCAATACTTCTAATACGTGCTAAATGTACATTCATGAACTTTTCATCAAAATCGGAGTCAGAAATTTTATCGTCGATTTTCAGTGAATAGTGTTTTCGAAACACGTCCGCTATAATTTTGAAACTGGTCTTTTTAACCCTTCTAGACCTAGTCCACGGACTTTAATAGACCTGTGTTTGATGAAAACGGTTTTAAAATCGGCTTAAGAATTTATTAGGGTTTTTACACCGACTTTTGCGAAAATCGAGTTTTAAGCCGACTCGGGTGGAATTCTTTGAATGTAAAACTTCTTGTCACCTAAAAATAACTCACTTGAGATATCTTGGGGGTTGCATAATTAATTTTAACTTGGTGATCACTAAAATGCAATTAAAGACATTAAAAACACAAAATTACCTATTAAAATAACTTTGACTTTAATTAAATAGTTGACCATTTAAGCTCATGTCCTCAACACACACTCACACAACACAAAAACACCACCACATACACACACATTGCCGAGAGGAAGAGGAGAGAAAAGAGAAGAGAAAAACTTAAGCTTTCAATCCAATTTTTCAAAGAAAAACCTAGTTTTTGTCCGTGAAACTTCGCACCGACTTGGATTCTGCTTGTTGGGCACGCATTGCACGCATTCCTAGGCTTATATCGCATCTAAGGTGAGAGAAAAATTCTAGATCTCAAAATGTCATTTTTGTGTTTTTGCGTATAAATGAAGATTGAACCGTTAGAATTGAAATCTGATGATAGATTATTGCTCCTTGCATGCTAGGGATCATTATATACTAATACTACAAGTTTCTGTCGGATATAGCATAATTTTTATTTTCCGGGTATTTAATTTTGATTAAAATGTTCAAAGTTGATTTAATTGAGTTGTGTTGCTCGAAATCGATTGCCGTCGATTTCTAAATACTTGATAATTACGTGTTAGCGCTGTTGTAATGCCGAATTTTCGATTACATTGTTTGTGTGGAAATCCGGAAAATCCAGCCATGACGTCATAGGGTTTTAGGGTTATCGGGCATGTTTTGGAGGTGTTATGGTGGATTTCCGAGAGGGCTAATGTAGTAGGTTGAATGGGTGAGTGATAGGAACTGATTTGGAAATGTTTGGATTAGTAGATTGTAAGTTATGAATTTTAGAAGTTAGGTTGTCATTCTTTAATTTCTTGAACGATGCCTTAGATGGTTGGGTAGTGTTCGAGTGATGAATGGTGAGTTGTTGTTGAGTAATTTAGAGTTTAATTATGAATATTATGCATGTCCGGTTAGATGGCCTACTTTGTCATCTAACTACGTTGTTTGATGTTTAATTTTATATTGATGTTATATTGATGTTATATTGATGTTATTGATTGATTATTATTGAATGCGGGAATCGGGCACTCTTGTTGCTGATCTCCCAATTGATTGATCGATTTATGCTTGCATGATGATTGATGAAAATGGAGCCTTGGTATGTGTGTGCCACCTCTCGGGCAGCGTCGGGCTGTCGGGTTGAAACCGGCATGACTGCCATAGGCTACCCCCAGCTCGCATGACGGAGATGTCATGGAGGGAAGGGGATAGTGAGGTACCTCGGGTGCGTGAGTAATGGGGAGTTATAAGAAGAACGGTTGAGATCGTGATGGCGTTTGGAGCTACACCAAATAGAGTATCCTTATTGAATGGTCATATAGTTATGTGATGATAGCTTTATTTATGTTATTATTGTTGTTGTGTGTTTACTTGCTCAAAGGACTAAATCCAAGGAGCGTAGTGAATACTGTCGAGATCTATCGGATCCTCACTGGGCTTATGTATATAAGCTCACTCTCTATTAATGCATGTTTCAGGTGTACTTTCACAAGATTACGGGTACGTGCCTCCTGAAGAGGAGAATGTGGAAAATGTGCCTTTCGTGGATGAGTCATATGTTCCCGAGTCTTATCCATGACTTTATATTGTTAAATGTCTTGTATATTAGTTTAATAGACTTTATATGCTTTACGGTTCTTAATGTAATAGATATTGAAAAGATGATGAACCTAATGATGTTAACTTAGCGGTTTCCTTTTGTCTATGGTTAAATTGTAGTTGTGTCTCAACTTACTTTTGAAATGTATGATAAAGTTGAGGTATTGTATGTCATGTTGGAACGGAGGCGTATAATGAGGATGTTTTATCGTATAATATGGTTGTGTTGTATGTTGTTGTTTATATTGAAGAATTACTGGGTGTATGATGTTTAATTAGGTTGGTTTAGAACCTCGGAAATCCGTTTACTGTCGTTATGCCGCCGAAATTCCGTTGCGTCCTGACTGATCGTAGGTGGGGTCGAGTTGGGGCGTGACATGACTATCATAGACTACCCCCAGCTCGCATGGGCAGAGGTGCCATGGAGGGAGGGGGTAATGTACCTCGGGTGCGTGAGTAATGGGGAGTCATAAGAAGATGGTTGAGATCGTGATGGCGTTTGGAGCTACACCAATTAGAGTATCGTTTATTGATTGGTTATTATCATTGTTGTGCTTATATTGTTATTGCTATTTATTGTAACGCCCCAACTCAACCTCTTCTACATTGAGTCAGGACGCAACGGAATTTCAACAGTATAATGACGGTAATTAGGACACCGAGGCTTTAAACCAACCTCTTCGTAACTCATACAACCAACTCCACAACAAATCAACAATTAAACAATACAACCACAATATACAGTAAACATTCTTTTACCATTGTACCCTTTAGTTATACGCCTCCGTTCTAACATCATACATTTACTATATAACATACATTTCCCAAAAGAGATTATAACCAATCTAGTAGCCTAATCATTTTCCAAAACAAGACTACTAAACTAGCAACATTTAATCCATTATCTTTACAACATCTTATATCTCATAACTTCTAAGTAAATACAAACCAACTAGTTTTTAATATACAAGATAACAAAAGAGTACAACATTAGATATTAAGGACAGGACTCTGGCACATAGGACTCGTCCACATATGACACATTATCCTCTTCTGGAGGCACGTACCCGTAATCTGGATATGTAACACCTGTAAGCATGCAATAATTGAGAGTGAGCTTATATAAAACAAGCTAAATGAGGATTCGATAGATCTCTAACAATATTTACTAAACTCCTAGGAAGTCATCATTTGAGCAGTAAACACACAATAATCATCAAAAACAATATAAGCACATTAATTATAATGACAAATCAATAAAGGATATTCTAGTTGGTGTAGCTCTAAATGCCAGCACGATCTCAACCATTCTTCTAATAAGTCCCCATTACTCACACACTTGAGGTACCTCTCTAACCCGTCCCTCCATGGCACCTCCACCCATGCAAGTTGGGGGTAACCTATGATAGTCATGCCGGTTTCAACCCGACATCCTGATGCTGGCCGAGAGGTGGCACACACATATCAAGACTCATGACAATAATAATAATCATTCAAATCTGAGGAGGACAATCTTTCACGTTGACTATCTCTCGGCTCATCAATAATCAATTATTACAGGAGGACAACAAAGTAGGTTGCCTATCTCCTGGCTCATCAATAATCGATCAATAATCATCATTTCAACAATATATCATCTAGTAAACAATTAACAACTCAACAGCTAAGTTAGATGACAAAGTAGGCCATCCAACTTAACATGCAATAACCACACATTAAAACCCTAGTGTAACCATCAACAACTCACAATTCAATCACTCAAACACCACCCAAACATCCAAAGGCATAATTCAATATTTTAAAGAAAGACAACCCAAACATCTAAAAGTCATAACTTACACACTACTAATCTGATAACCTCCAAATCAGTTTCTATCACTCACCCACTCAATCAACAACATTAGCCCCCTCGGAAACCAACCATAATCCATCCAAATTAAGCCCAACAACCCCAAAACCTCAATGCACATAGGCTGAAATTTTCGGACTTTCACACCAATATCTCAATCAAAATTTCGGCATTACAATGTTACTACCATGTATTTAACAAACTTTTACAAGTTAACAGTAATCGATTCCAACTACCACAACTCTAATTATTCAACAAATAGCCAACAACTCAATTTTAATACCCGAAAAATAAAAATTCATGCTACAACAGTTCAAAACTGATATAAACACATATAATCAATTCTTAGCATCTACTGAATAATAATATAACATCAATTTAACATTTCAATGGCTAAAAATTTGATTATATGAATTAACATAAAAATAGCATTTTGAGATCTAGAATTTTTCTCTTACCTTTGATCCGAAACAAAGCTATGAATGCGTGCAATGCATGCCCAACAAGCGGAATCCAACTCGGTTAAAAAAACTACGGACAAAAACTAGGTTTTTCAAGTGAATTTTGCTTTGAAAACCTTTGAAATTTTCTCTCTATTTTTCTCTCCAACCTCTTGGCAATGTGTGTGTAGAGTGAGTGTGTTTTGTGAGCTTTTAATGTGTGTTTGATGCTTAATAGCTCAAAGTCAAACAAATTTTAAAAAGTCAAAGTTGAACACTTGTTATTTTTTAGTATTTTTAGTCTTTTAATTTCATTTTCTTGACTATTTTGCTTGCTCAAGTAAAAATACTATATTTAGTAGTTTAATAATAGGTGACAACATTTTCACATGCATACTCATACACCCACTCAGGTAAAAACTCAATTTTCACAAAAGAAAGTGTAAAAACTTTTAAAATTTCAAAGCCGATTTGAAATCTGTTTTAATCAAACACGGGTCTATTAATATTCGAAAACTAGGTTTTAAGACGTTTAAAACACTCCTTTAAAAACTTTAGCAGATGTGCGTCCAAAAAACTATTCACTAAAACCGTCGATAAAATTTATGATTCTGTTTTTAATGAAAATTTCATGAATGCACACATAGCATCTATTAGGAATATAAATCACATATTTAGTGCATTCTAATTCATATAACACATAAATAGGTCATATCACGCAAATCGAGGTAAAGACAAAAACTGGAGTTTCACATTCTCCCCCCTTAAAGAAATTTCATCCTCAAAATTCTTACTTGCTATACGGAAAAGATCTGGATACTACTGCTGCATCTGTTCTCTCCTCTCCCAAGTAGCCTCCTCAATCCCGTGATGCTTCCACAATACTTTGACCATCAGAAACTTCTTCGATCTCAATTCTCGTTCCATCTGATCAAGAATGCGAATCAGCCGCTTATCATAAGTCAGATTCTCACGAAGCTGTAACGGCTCTGCCTCTAGAATATGAGAAGGATCCGGATTATATTTTCGTAAATTAGACACGTGAAAAACATCGTGGACATTAGAGAAGTTCTCCGGTAAAGCCAACCGATATACTAACATGCCAACCCTGCCGGTAATCTCAAATGGCCCTGCAAACCTCAGACTCAGCTTACTACCTTTACCATAACGAGCAAACCCCTTTTGAGAAGACAATTTCAAGAAAACCCGATCCCTGACTGCAATCTCTAAATCCCGATGACACTTATTGTAACGCCCCGATCCCTCACGAGACCAGAGGCTCTAATGACCATGCTATTCTCAACCCAATACCAAGCCCGGTCACAAATTTTTTAGGGAAAAACGGACAGAGTCTCCCCTGTACCGTGGACATTCTGAAAACCTGTGAACACTCAATAAAGCCACAACATAACAAGACATTCATTTATAACTAAAGATCTTAGGTTTAAGGCCATCCGAGCCTTAAGACATACAAACAGTTTAGATACAGACAAGCATGCATTCATAACTTAACTTCTTTACAAAACCACTTATCATGCCACTCCATGATAGATTTTAAGTATTCTTAGAAATTAAAAACAACCAGTCATTCACTCCCAAGCATGCGAAGAAGCTAATAGCAGAAATATAAGTTATTACATGCCATGGTTCTAAATCTACCACTACAACATCTATCCCTCAATTTGCAAACTATATAATATACACATATCACTTAGGTTACAAAATAGAACATAAAGTAAAGAAAACAAGTCCTACTCTCATCAACAAGAACATAGTCCACCTCAAGTAACTAGACACAGCAACTAATGCAACTCCTCCAACTGCGCCACTTGAAACTTGTTAGGGAGGAATGAGCAATCAGTGTTCCCCTGTGAGGGATAAAGTCCCGTGGCGTGCAATGCAACAGATAATACAGTTAATAACAATAACAATTGAACAATTCAAGAAACAATGATAGCTTAAATAACCACACATTTGAAAGGATACATTTCACATAACCCCTATACACTAATCTTCACTGGGTCTTCATTCACGATCCACGAACCACGATCACGATCACGATAAGCCGGCATAACCCCAAATACTCCAGTGGGTGTACTCCGGATGTACCCCGATAATCCTACGACCCAACATTCCCAGGCAATCTTCGGACCAGGCGAATAAGGGACTAGGGCACGGAGTCTGAATATCCACCGGCAAGCCCTCTGCCGCCCAGCCGATATTCAACACATCCGCCCCTGACACTATGGTTGCGCAACCACTATGCAATGCACTTAACAATGGCAAGTTAATAGCAATAATATAAGCATTAACACATAGGAGGATCAACAAAGTAGGTTGACCTCGAGGCAGTTAGAATAGAAGCAATTATATAAGCTAATAAGCAGTTTTACAAAGGGACATTTACAAAATAAGCATAGAATCATACCAAAAGCTCCAAATCAACTTGAAACCACATATAAACACTCAAGAAGTCATGCCATGGGTTTAGAAGTGTGAGTCAACCGAAATTGCACCTAAACCCCTTTATTTTTCAAACTATTTCTCTTCCAAACCAAGGTTAATGATTCCATTTTTAAGGGAAACTCTCACACCCTTCTAACTAGCCCTCAAGGTACCCTCTCAACCCTCTAACTCATTCAAACGCTCGCGATTACCCCGAAAGCCCCAAATTCCCTCTTATGGTTTTAAACTACACATACCTTATCCGGGCTTCAAACAAGGGTTATCAAAGCTTCTATAGCACCTAGGTAGCCTAAGAATACTAGAAGTGAAGCCCGAATCCACCCGGATTCGCATGAACCCCGAAACTCCTTTGTTAAAGTCGGCTATTTCATGTTTTATGCGATTCTAGAGCAATTCAAGTGCACGGGGCTATTAGACTACCTTCATTAGCACCTAAGGCATCTATTAGGACTGTTGAATCAAGCTAATACGTGAAATTACATAAAACCCTAGAAAAACGTCACTATTCACCTCATAAATTCAAATGACGATTCCAACCGTTTAAAATGCGAACTAATAGCTCAAATGTGTTCTCTAGCACTTATATACAAGGTATAATAGCATAGATAAGCTTTGCAATAGCATTTGATAACATTTTCAACAAATCAAGAAAAATGTAACATTTTAGATATGCATAAAAAGTCATGAAAACCCTCACCAATTGCGCGTAGGAACTCTCGGGAGGCTAGAAAACACCCTAAACTACTTGCTCCTAACTTGGCTTGGCTTGGCTTGAAGATTTGATGAGCAAAATCCTCTCATTCTCCTCCTACACTATTCTCGGATTTGCTACAGTGATTTTTCAGCATTTTTTTTGTTTTGTTCTTTGCTAGTTATGAGCTAAGGTGGGTAATATAGGGTGCATAGTTGGGTGGGGTCAAGTTTGGGTATTTAAAAGGTCACTTATAATGTGCGTAGTAAGCTTAAAACGAGCCTAAAGTGAAGCATGTGTGCTAGTTAATTAAAACTCTAAGTTAGTTACGTAACACTATTCATTAAACTACTAAAATCATTTTCTAAACGAGTGCTCCTATCGCTCCTAGCTCAATTGCACAATTTTCACATTCCTTTAACAATTAATATGATTTAATAAAAATGCTAATTCACTAATATAATGCAGTTTAAAAATTGAATGAATAGTGACCAAGAAAGACAACAGGTAAAGCACATAATTTAATGCACAATTAATGGATGCAACATTTAAAAATGTGTACGGTAGAATCTCGGGCGTCACATCCTCTCCCCCTTAAACAAATTGCGTCCACGCAATTCTTCTTCACAAGGGAACTCCACAACAACTGAAAACCAACTCCGATTACTCGTCATCAGTTGCTAAGCAAGAATACCATATACGAACTCTCGTGGGAGCTCATTAAGAAATCCCAGTAGTATTGCCTGCGAACCTCATGTAATAAGGCCAAATAAAGGCTCCAATAGAGATGCTACTTCGAAATCCAAATAAGAATCCTGCTGGCACGAATACCATAGAAGAATAGAATCCCAACTAACAGTGGCGAGAAAATACCAATAAGAATTTAGAGTACAAATACAGAAGATAATTCCATATAATAAGGCTGATTAGAATCCCAAACTAAGTCTTCCGAGTAATACCAGCAAGAAAATACTAGAAGAATCCTCAATAAGAAAAGCGAGAGAACGGTCATATAGAAATCCCAAGGAAGCCATTCATTTCTGACTACTGAGCGTAGAAGAATGACTTGGAAGAAATCCCAATAACTGAGCTCCGCTTACAACATTCTCATTCCCGCTAATCCACACAACTTGGAGGGCTTGTTGCTAATCACTTCTCTTCAGGGGGAGGAAGAAGTCTTTCTTACCATTTCAATGGGACATGTATGAATGCCAAGATATCACATTTACACATATATGTTTTAAACTATTATGCAAACATGTTTATATAGAATCTCTGGTATGATAGTTGGATCAATAGTCTTCATTTTCCCTAATTCATCCCAATACAAAGGTGATCGGCACTTACGGCCATAAAGAGCTACAAAGGTGCCATTCCAATAGTAGCTTGATAACTATTGTTATAAGCAAACTCGATCTGAGGATGATACGCTGTGCTGAAGTTAAACTGAGTACCCAAAGTCTCCTGAAGTTTCTCCCACAAACGAGAAGTAAACTGAGGATCTTAATCTGAGACAATACTAGATGGAATCCCGTGAAGTTTAACAATTTGATCCACATAAAGATCCTCCAACTTTGCAACCTCATCACCCATCCTCATCGAAAGAAAATGAGTTGTATTTGTCAAACGGTGTACAACAACCCAAACTACATCGTTACCTCTCAGTGTTCTAGGCAAACTACAGACAAAGTCCATCATAATATGCTCCCACTTTCACTCTGGTATTGCCAACGGCTGAAGCAACCCTACAGGTCGTTGATGTTAGGCCTTCACTCGCTGACAAGTCAAACATCTGGATATAAACTGAGCAACCTCCATTTTCATGTTATTCCACCAATAATGTTACTTCAAATCCCGATACATCTTTTTTCCACCAGGATGAATGGTGTACTTAGAATTATGAGCCTCCTCCAGAATACCTATCCTCAAACCCGGTTCATCAGGAACACAAACCCTGTTCCGAAATTGAAGAACACCATCCTCATATAATTTGAAGTCAGACTAATCATCTGTGATCTGATCCCTAATCTTCTGAAGTTTTGAATCAAGTTGCTGAACTTCTCTGATCTGAGACAGTAATAAAGGTTGAATACGGAGATGTGAACACATCATCCCAACCTGAGTCAATTCTGGTCTCCAATAACTGAATTCCTCAAGAACCTCCCACTTTTTGACAGTCAATCAAGAAACACTCACCTTACGGCTAAGGGTGTCTGCCACAACATTTGCCTTCCCAGGCAGATAACTGATAGAACAATTATAGTCTTCGAGAAGTTCCATCCATCTCCGTTGACTCATATTCAACTCCTTTTGTGAGAATAAATACTTCAGACTCTTATGATTGGTGAAAATCTCAAACTTACTACGCCATAGATAATGACGCCACTTTTTCAATGTGAATACAACAGCTGCCAACTCAAGATCATGAGTCGGATAATTCACCTCATACGGCTTCAACTTTCTAGAAGTATAGGCAATAACCCGACCATTCTGCATAAGTACATAACCCAAGCCCTCTTTGGATGCATCACTGTAGATAACCATATTATCGGTCCCTTCTAGTAGAGCAAGTACTGGAGTGGTAGTCAATTTCTTTTTCAATTCCTGAAACCTACTCTCACATTTCGCATCCCAAATAAAGCTGGTCCGTTTCTGAGTTAACTTAGAAAGTGGCCCTACAATCTTAGAAAAGTCCTTGACAAACCTACGTTAATAATCTGCTAAGCCAAGGAAGCTACAAACCTCTGAAACATTCTCTGGCCTTTTCCAAGACATCATCACTTCAATCTTAGTGGGATCTACTGAAATACCACTTTGTGTAATCACATGGCCATGAAAAGATATCCGTTGCAGCCAAAATTCACATTTGCTGAACTTTGCAAACAATTGATTCTCTTGCAATTTATGTAAGACAAGCCGTAGATGTTGCTCTTGCTCCGATTCATACTTAGAATAAACTAAGATATCATCAATATAGATTACCATGAACTGGTCCAAGTACGGCTGAAAGACCCGATGCATAAGATCCATGAATGCTGCCGGTGCATTAGTTAATCCAAAGGGCATAACAACAAACTCATAATGCCCATACCGAGTCCTGAAAGTAGACTTTGGAACATCCTCTGTACAAATCCGAAGCTGATAATACCCCTGTCTCAAGTCAAATTTAGAGTAGACTTTTGCTCTCTGAAGTCGATCAAACAACTCGTCAATCAGTGGCAAATGATACTTGTTCTTGATGGTCACTTGATTCAAACCATAATAGTCGATACATAATCTCAAGGTACCATCCTTCTTCTTCAGAAATAAAATAGGTGCTTTCCATGGTGAAGAACTCTGATGAATGAAAGCCTTCTCTAATAACTCCTGCAGCTGAGTTTTCAAGCTCAGTTGGTGCCATCCAGTACGCTGATTTATAAATAGGTTGAGTACCGGGAATCAGATTAATCACAAACTCAACATCTCTCTCTGCCGGTAGCCCTGGCAACTCCTCGAAATACATTGGGATATTCCTAGATAATAGGAACTTCCTCCAGCTTTAGCTTATCAGATAGCTTGTTGATCAAATAAGCTAGATAACCCGAATACCTCTTACTCTCTAGCTTGACAGCTTTAGTTGATGAGATAATAAAACTCGTCTTAGCATCCCGGTTCCCCGCTACCTCAACCACTGACTGACCTAGCAAATGAAACTGTACTACCTTTGTTCTACAGTTTAGTTGAGCATCATACTTAGAAAGCCAGTCCATATCCAAGATAACATCATATCCCCGGATAGGAAATAAAATAAGGTCCGAAGGAAAATCCTGACCCTTAACATGTATTTTAGAGTCTTTACATACTAAGTCAGTCACATACTTATCAATCAAAAAAGTACTAATCTCAACTACATAAGGCAGTTTTTCAGGTTGCATGTTAACACGTTGCACACAAGTAGGTGTAATGAAAGAATGCGTAGCACCAGAATCAATCAACACTTTAACAAGTTGATCAAGTATAAGGAAGTTACCTTCCACAACTGCAGTATCCTCAGGTGCCTCCTCCAAAGCGATTGCGTAGGCCAGAGCCTGAACCCGCAGCTGCTCAGGTACACCACCGGTAGGTCGGCCCTGATAACCCTGGGTCACTACCCGACCCTCAGTCCTCTGAAATCTAGGGCAATCCTTCATCCTATACTGATTGTTGCCGCAACCCAAACACGTTCCTGCCTTCGCCCTGCAATCAACCTCCACATGGCCCTAACGCTTGCAATAAGTACACTGTGGTGACGAAGCACTGCCACTGCCCCGAGAAGAATCAGAAGCCGAGAAAGCAGATGTACCAGCCTACTGCTGAGGTCTCACAACACTAGGCCTATATTGACCTTGAGACTAGGCCGGCCTGTACTGTGACTAAGCCTGATAAGACCCCTGTTGAAACTGAGGCCGATAGTAACCCTGCTGACCCTGCGGTCTGAAAGAACCCCACTGCACCAAAGGCCTATAACCACCCTGTTGTACTGAAGGTCTATACATACCCTGTTGGCTCTGCGGCTGAAATGGCCTCTTGCTAGTTTGACTAGGCCCAATCTGATACCCTTTCCTCTTTTCCAATCTGGATGCCGCATAAAGAGCCTTAGAAAATATATCATACTGATTCAGGGCCATTGCATCCTGAATCTCTAACCTCAAACCCAACATAAACCTTCGGGTCTTGCGCTCCTCATCAACTGCAAATTCTGGTGCATACCGGGACAGTTTAGTAAAAGTGGCCTCATGCTGAGCCACCGTAGCATCCCCTTGAGCCAAGGACAGGAACTTCGCCTCCCTCCTTTCCCGTGCAATCCTCGGGACATACTTCACCCGAAACGCTCTAAGAAAGGTATCCCAAACATATAGGGTACCTCTTGCCTCCCAACCGACTCTCACTATGCGCCAACATTCCTCTGCCTCATCATCAAACAGATAAACTACACAATTGACTTTTCTCTCATCCGTGTAGTCTAGAGGATCGAATATCTTCTCTATCTTATTAATCCAAGCATCTGCCTTCCTATCACATAAACAAATTGACCACATAATCACATAGTCACTAAATCACGTAATCATTTAATCACTTAATCATATCAACACATATTTCACTTTTCTTTCACTTCATATATACTTTCATGCTAAGACCATTACCCACATTCTAAGAATACCCCGGCTGACAACTAAACATTAGCTCTAATACCACTTAATGTAACGCCCCAACTCGATCCCTCCTACGATCAGTCAGGACGCAACGGAATTTTGACAGTTTAACGACAGTAATTAGGACACCGAGGCTTTAAACCAACCTCTTCGCAACTCATACAACCAACTCCACAACAAATCAACAATTAAACAACACAACTACAATACACAATAAACATTCTTTTACCATTGCATCCCTAAGTTATACGCCTCCGTTCCAATATCATACATTTACTATATAACATACATTTCCCAAAAGAGATTATAACGAATCTAGTAGCCTAATCATTTTCCAAAACAAGACTACTAAACTAGCAACATTTTATCCATTATCTTTACAACATCTTATACATCATAACTTTTAAGTAAATACAAACCAACTAGATTTAATATACAAGATAACAAAAAAAAGTACAACATCAAATATCAAGGAGACTTGTCTACATATGGCACATTATCCTCTTCTGGAGGCACGTAAACGTAATCTGGATCGGTAACACCTATATGCATGCAATAATTGCGAGTGAGCTTATATAAAACAAGCCCTAATCAGGATTCGATAGATCTCTAACTGTATTTACTAAACTCCTTGGAAGTCATCCTTTGAGCAGTAAACACACAATAATCATCAATAACAATATAAGCACATTAATTATAATGACCAATCAATAAAGGATACTCTAGTTGGCGTAACTCCAAACGCCATCATGATCTCAACCCTTCTTCTTGTAACTCCCCATTTGTCACGCACCCGTGGTACCTCTCTAACCCCTTCCTCCATGGCATCTCTGCCGATGCGAGCTGGGGTAGCTTATGATAGTCATGCCGGTTTCAACCCGATAGCCCGACGCTGCCCGAGAGGTGGCACACACATATCAAGACTCATGACAATAGTAATAATCATTCAAATCCCAGGAGGACAACCTTTCACGTTGACTATCTCCCGGCTCATCAATAATCAATTATCACAGGAGGACAACAAAGTAGGTTGCCTATCTCCCGGCTCGTCAATAATCAATCAATAATCATTATTTCAACAATATATCATATAGTAAACAATTAACAACACAACAATAAAGTTAGATGACAAAGTAGACCATCCAACTTAACATGCAATAACCACACATTCAAACCCTAGTCTAACCATCGACAACTCACAATTCAATCACTCAAACACCACCCAAACATCCAAAGACATAATTCAATATTTTAAAGAAAGACAACCCAAACTTCTAAAAGTCATAACTTACATACTACTAATCCGATAACCTCCAAATCAGTTTCTATCACTCATTCACTCAATCAAAAACATTAGCCCCCTCAGAAACCAACCATAATCCACCCAAGTTAAACCCAACAACTCTAAAACCTCAATGCACCTAGGCTGAAATTTTGGGACTTTCACACCAACATCACAATCAAAATTTTGGCATTACAACATTACTACCACGTATTTAACAAACTTTTACAAGCTAACAACAATCAATTCCAACCACCACACCTCCAATTATTCAACAAATAGCCAACAACTCAATTTTAATACTCAAAAAATAAAAATTCATGCTACAACGGTTCAAAACTGATCTAAACACATATAATTAATCCTTAGAATCTACTAAGCAATAATATAACATCAATTTAACATTTCAACAACTAAAAATTTGATTATATGAATTAACATAAAAATGACATTTTGAGATCTAGAATTTTTCTATCACTTTTGATCCAAAACAAGCCTATGAATGCGTGCAATACGTGCCAAAGAAGTGGAATCCAACTCAGTTCGAAAAACTATGGACAAAAACTAGGTTTTTCAAGTGAATTTTGCTTTGAAAACCTTTGAAATTCTCTCTCTATTTTCCTCCCCAACCTCTCGGAAATGTGTGTGTAGAGTGAGTGTGTTTTGTGAGCTTTTAATGTGTGTTGATGCTTAATAGCTCAAAGTCAAACAAATTTTAAAAAGTCAAAGTTGAACATTTGTTATTTTTTTTTAGTATTTTTAGTCTTTTAATTTCATTTTCTTGACTATTTTGCTTGCTCAAGTAAACATACTATATTTAGTAGTTTAAGAATAGGTGACAACATTTTCACATGCATACTCATACACCCGCTTGGGTAAAAAACTCGTTTTTTGCAAAAGAAAGTGTAAAAATCTTTAAAATTTCAAAGCCGATTTGAAATTCATTTTAATCAAACACGGGTCTATTAATATCCGAGGACTAGGTTTTATAATATTTAAAACACCCCCATAAAAATTTTAGCGGACAGGTGTTCAAAATACTAATAAAAAAAAACCGTCGATAAAATTTATGATTCTGTTTTTTATAAAAATTTCATGAATGCACACATAGCATGTATTAGGAATATAAATCACATATTTAGCACATTCTAACTTATATAACACATAAACAGGTCATATCACGCAAATCGAGGCAAAGACAAAAATTGGGATTTCATATTTATTATGTGTTTACTACTCAAAGGATGATTTCCAAGGAGTAGAGTAAATACTTTTAAAAGATCTATCGAATCCTCACTGGGCTTATTTTATATAATCTCACTCTCATTCGTTATATGCATACAAGTGTTACTGAACAGGAATACGGGTACATGTCTCAGGAAGATGAGAATGTGCTTTATGTGGACGAGTCTTATATGCCGAAGTCGTTGCCATAAGTTTGTCTTAGTTGTTGTAATATGTTATATTGTATAACTTACTTAATTATAAGACTTATACTATGCTAGTTTAGTAGTTTTCCTTTTGAACATGATTTGGTTGCTAGACTGGTGTATAATCTATTTTGCAATGAATAATATAACCTATGTATGACGTTGGAATGGAGGTGTATAACTTATGGATGAAATGGTGAAAGAATGTTTAAAGTTTATTTTGCTTGTGTTGTATGTTGATAACCTAATTGTGGAGTTGGTTGTATGATGTTCTAAAGGTTGGTTTAAAGCCCTGATGTCCGTGTTACTTTTGTTATATTGCCGAAATTCTGTTGCATCCTGACTGATCGTAGGTGGGGTCGAGTTAGGGCGTGACAATGAGACTAGGAGAGTTGTATGCTCAAATGTTAGAAATTGTAAACAAGCTCTTGTAAATCCAAAGCTTCTTCAAAGCACTTCTCGGAGGTAAAAAGAGACCGACGGAGGACTTCATCTTTATCTTTTAAAATATGGCCTTTACAGCGCCCTATGCCGATTCCCACTTTCATTCATTTGCCTCGAGACTTCCTGGGGAAGAAAAATATAGGATGGAATTTTGATACTATAATAAGCTGTTCTCAATGGGCTTAGCCAAGTTCTCGCCATTCAGCAGTGGAATATTCCCATGCTATAGTCACTCAGTCATTTGTAAATTCATTTCTTGAGTCAAGGAGGAAATAACATCTATAAAGAGTTGTCAGAACCCTTGCACACGAAAGATAATCTGAGTTGAAAACAGTTTTACCTTAGGAAAGGGATGCGATACCATTCCTCTCTTTCATATATGAGCTGTGAGTAGTTGTCTCATCCGCTCGTGCGACTACGTATTTCTGTTTATAGAGTCTCTTCCTTTCCTTAGCCAGAGAAGTGAGCGTCCCTAGTCTACCGAGACCAAGGGGGTGGAAGAATGAGACAGATGCTGCTTTTTAAAGATCCCCTAAAGGTAAATAAGGAAAAACTTCTTGTGAGTTTTCTTGACTAGTGTTTTGAAAAGGTAGCTTCTCAGAGTTAGCTCTTTTTCCGGCTCTGCCGTGCCGTAAGCAACATATATTATGGTTAAGGTTAATGTTTCTTTCTTTATTTTATTCCTTTTACCTGCCTGCCTCCTTATGCTTTGATTTCCTGTCTAGCCACTCATTTCTTGAGTATTCGAGGTGGGCTCTTGTCCTTCGGTAGCACCGTACGTGACATTCATTCTTATCTTTATTTCTTTGTATTAGTTATTTGGTGCAGCGAGCTATCTGCCAAAAGCCAGTGCCAGCTAATGATACGTGTCATCTATTCATACTGCAACTGCTACTTTGAAAGCGAAAGCTAATCTTCCATTCTACTACTACTCATACGTGCCTTTATCCAAGTCTTCTTCATCTACACCTGCAAAGAGGGCATCCTCGAGCAGTTCCTTGAGGAAGGAAGTGACATGACATAATTAATGAGGAAGGGGTATGTATCATCTAATAAGAGAAAGCCTGCACATGAATGTACGGAATCCACTTTTGGGATAGGATCGATGAAGATAATGATATCCCCAAAAGGGCTCTTGAAGGCCCCATCTATGGTTTAGCTTAGCCTCTAATTACTCTTAGCATGGACGAGGAAAGGAAAAATTCAAATGGCATATTTCTAAGATGCACATGACAAGAATGCGCTCTTAGTAGGATGCAAGAAGGAGTTTACTTACTTTCCTCGCCACTCCGTCAAATGGGCTTAATGCCTTACTCTATAGGAGGAATCCAAAAGAATCAATCATCTGGATGGATATTGAATATAAAAAATGGAATCTTCCTTTATCGACACGACTGCAAGAGCAGAGTAGGGGAAGGGGATAGCACCGGTCTTGACTCTGACACTACCATTTTTTGAGTAGATGTCGGCATTTCCACTAGTAAAGAGACATCTCAATAAGAGCCTTTTAGGGCACCATTTTCATCCAACTAGAAATATCTTAAGATAAGAAAGCCACTTTGATGCCCAAAAAATCCCATGTCTTTCTTGGTTTTTCCAAGCCAACCAGCGATTTCCAACAAGTCTTTCCTGAAATAGGAGAGCAAGAACAAGTTTATCTTCTTTTTGGTATGCCGCTCCGTGAGCAAAGAGCAAAAGAATAAAGTAGTTTGTGGTGATGTCAAAATTTGTACCTATTTGTATCTATTTGGTGATCAGTCCGCTAGTTTCTTTGATCCCACTAAGTGTTCCTTTTCCATTTGCTTCCAATAGTTCAACCTTTCCAGAAAAATTATCGGCCTACGAATGTGGTTTCGAACCTTCCGGTGATGCCAGAAGTTGTTTTGATATAAGATTTTATCTTGTTTCAATTTTATTTATTATTCCTGATCCGGAAGTAACCTTTTCCTTTCCTTGGGTAGTACCTCCCAACAAGATTGATCCGTTTGGATCTTGGTCCATGATGGCCTTTTTATTGATTTTGACGATTCGATCTCTCTATGAATGGAAAATGGGTGCTTCGGATCGGGAGTAACCACTAGTGATAGGGCAAAAATCTAGGGGAAGGACAAAGGAAAAAGCGATGCCTACTTTAAATCAATTGAGTCGTCATGGTAGAGAAGAAAAATGGCGCACAGACTGCACACGAGCTTTGGATCAATGTCCCCAGAAGCAAGGAGCATGCCTGCGTGTTTCAACGAGAACACCGAAAAAACCTAATTTAGCTCAACGTAAGATAGCCAAAGTACAGTTGACCAATCGACATGATATATTTGCTCACATTCTAGGCGAGGGTCATAATTTGCAGGAATATTCTATGGTCTTAATAAGAGGAGGTAGAATGATAGATTCGCCAGGTGTGAAATCCTATTGTATTTGAGGAGTCAAGCATTTGCTGGGAATTTTGGATCGAAGAAGAGGCAGATCAAAATATGGTGCGGAAAAACCCAAATCGATATGAATGGAAGATGCCTCTGGAACTTGTTTTTCTCGGTCAATCAAGGGAACAACCACAACGTTAGACCCCAAAATGTTACGGAGCCCTTCCGAATGACCTACTAGAATATAGTCTACTACACTAGGCAAGAAAGAGTGTAGTAGACTATATTCGCCCGTGGAGGTGAGTGGAAGAAGAATCCTATAATAGAAAGGTATTGCAACTAATAGTTGCTCATTCATAAATTCACTTGACCACTTGTTAGTCTTGCTACACTACACGACAAGAGTCTAGGGTAAAGTTGAAGTAGACACAGTCAAGTGAATTCAACTTCACAAGTGATTCAACATACCATATAGAAATAATAAAGAAGAGAAGGATCTCGCCCAAGTGGTTCCCGCAAGGTAATGACTTCAAACTCAAACAAAGAACATTTTTCTCCTAGGTATGAGTCAAAGAAAATGTTGTATATATCTATTCTAATGCAAGACTTGTCGATAAGCTAAGGCTACGACATGAAGGAAGGCCAAAAGAACTACAAAAGCACGCCCACCAAAGTCAAAGGAGATTGAAGGGAGTTGCAGGAGGAAATCGAAAGATAGGTAATCCATATGGTGAAACATGAGAAAGAGGGATTGCTTAAAACTGGAAGAAATCGAGTCCACCCACACTACACGATGACCGACGGACTCGTGGTACTGAGAACCTCATTAGTTGAGAAGGCAGTTAACTGGCAGACCCTTGAACGTACGTTAGCCAAAGGCCCCTATCAACACAATCTGGAAAGGGAATAGACCGTCGTGAACTCCGGTGAAAGGCCCCGTACTACCTGTGGGATATGAAGGTCGCTGGCTTGACGGTGGGCCGTGGTATTTGACGGGACATTAACCTCTCCCCCACTATGGCTCGTTGTACGTTCCTTTAGCTATAGGCGTATCCAATCTGATAATAGTTTGTTCCACATAGTGCAAGGAAGCTTGGTGGGTTTTCATACGAGGGTCCTACGTACTGTGCCATCGCCCAACTAGTACAGTACGACCATCCCTATTATGGTCAACAAGCTCTTGTGTAAGGACTTGCGGTAAGCCGCCATTTTGTGTACGCACCGTTCGTTCGCAGTTTTGGTAAGTAACCGCCGGTGTTTGCTATTCGAATCCTTTCACCGGACCTTGGGTTGCCCTACCCAAACTTGTTTGCCTAGTTAGGCTTAATGCGTCCCCGGTTTAGAAGGACGCCCCACCCCTTGCTGCGCTTGTCTTTTTACCTTTGTGATTTCTTTTCCATTTTTTCAGGTACTCTTTCCTGTGAGTGCCTGGGATATTCACCTTTATGATAACAAGGTGGTGCTTGGGTAGGTCTTCTCTGATTACGTTCGGATGTGACAAGGAAGTCGAGAGGTCCAGGGACATAGCCAACCGATTTATTCCCCATCTAGCACTTAACTGACGAAAGAGAGAAGGAAGACTAGCATATAAGATAGTGACTATTATATTTTGACTCTTCTTTAGTGGGAGAGGGAAAAAATACAAGACATCTTTTTTCGTTTTGGCGATAATCACTTATGCGAGGGTGAATGCCAAGTTCCACCACAAGAAAGAAGGACAAATGGAAGTGGACTGGGGGGTCGTCATATATTTTAGGTGGGGTTTTCTAAAAGAGTGCCCTTTCCCCAACTGAACATTGGGTTAGAACAGAGGACTAATCTCACTAGAATTGTAGTCTGCCTCGGCCTCCACTTAGTGAGTTTCGCCTCAAAACCAAAGGGAATACCAAAATAGAGACAAGTTCAGCTATGAATGAAGTCTACATTTCATAGACTCAATTTCACACTTATGGATACGAGTTCCAAAGGCTCCACCAAGTTCTGTCTATAGCTCGTTCATAAATTCACTCGAGCACTCAGACTTAACGAGGAAGTCCATGTAGACTTGACGAGAACTTGTTAGATGAGTTCCGTGTAGCTGGTGAGTATGAGTACAGCCTATGAAATAGGCTTTGAGTTCTGTTGCATTGCAAGAAATCATTCCTGCCATTCTCCATTCCAGTGAACTCCACATGTCTACTCCAGCTACGAAGCGGTGGAGAAGAGTTTCGAAGTACACTTGTTGCTTCGACTTCATTCATACACTTGTCAGCTCCATTAGTGAAGGCAAGGTGTGAAACATTGTCTCCACTGCTCGTAAAAGGGAGGAGACTCGGTCAATATAAGGAATGTTTCTTGAGCTTAGGTACGGGCCACTCAGTCACATGTGCTCGACTGAATATGCATCCACGGAACTGCTAAATCCCTTGTGAGACCAGTTCCGGTCAATCATGTCAGCATTCATCACTGTAATGACCTGATTGAACAAATGCAATGCGGTGATTTGTGTAGCAGGGAGCTTTCCGTAGTAAAACCTATCAAGTTCAGTCCCTTATTCTCGATCTTGTATTGATCCACGACCATCCTTGGTATCCTTTGTGGATATCCCACATGAAATTCGCGATGAGGGTTCCAAACCTCCTCTATCCCACGTGGAGATTTTAGGAAAAGGTAGGCTTAGGCACACGCTCAACTTCTTCGATTAGGTTACCACCCGACGCCAGGCCGATCAAAGCTATCCTTGGGTTAGATCCAGCTACGCATTCCCCTTCCTCTATGAATTCAATATATGCCTCGCCTGCGAATCCTTATCCCTATCCCTTTTAGGATGAGTCAAAGGGGCGACCGATCCATGACAGCTAGTAACATAGACAGAAGAGAGAGAGCATAACCATTCAATCTATTGATGGGATTTCTTCTTGACTGGCCTATTACGCACTCGGGCCAATCTACTACACGCTAATAATGGTCTTTTGGATTTTATCTCCTACCAAAATGACAAGTGGTTGGCTGTTTGATTGAGTCCATCCCTTGAAGTCATACCCTCCCAATATGGGTGAGTCTTCCGCCGATTGACAGAAATGTCAGTCAAAATTCGAGAACGGTCTATCCCACCATAATGGATCTCTCCTACCGCTACCTACTAGTGGATCGATTTAAGGAAGGAAAGAAATGCCAATTAAGCAATTTCTCCTATCCCGATAAAGTGAGTCACCCGTGATTCGATAGTTCCATTTTCTGCTGATGCAGGCCGATTGGGATCCCAGCAGTCAAACCATTGTGCTTATTTCTTGGTCGAGCAACTTCAAACCTCTCCCGCTGGTCGAGCATCTTCAAACCTCTCCCATTTTATATCAGAAATCACCTATTCAATCAGTTGGGAATCTTGCCATGCAACCTCTATATCCCATGGAATAATCGAATGGAGACTAAAAGATGGATACTGTCATTGAATCCATTACATCGCACTATTCTTGAATTCACTACAAAGAAGAAAGGTACTCAACCAGAGAGAAAGGTAGAACCAAAGGAAGGCTTCTTTGATTCAATTGACCGTTGTGAATGCCTTATCTAATCAGTTCCCATAGGAGAGCCAATTGCTTCCAAAGGTCATGGAAAGGTCTCGAAAGAAACTTTTGCTGAGAAAGAGACTGTTCACGGAATAGATCTAGTTGTGGTTGTTCAGGTTGAAGTGAGACGATCAGTCGGGTGCTTAATAGAGCCGAGGGAAGTCTTTATTTTCTTTTTTCATTACGCACGCAGAGGTCTGTATACTGGAAAGTGAGGTTGGGTCTCCACAATCTATTTGCATAATCGTTTATAGTTGGAAACTACCTCTGCCCACTAATAGGATGATCAAGAACCGATTCCGCCACAACCTTCACTATTTTGTCTTTTTACCTATAAAGCTCGATTCCTCATTCCTCAACATTAAACAAAGTGAATATGGAGAGTAAGGATATGACAAAGTCCTACTGGGAATGGGCCGCCTTAGCTTACTCCCATTTTCTGCAATTGTTTCCTCAGAGCGCAGGGGGTTTCAAAACTTTGGCGCTAAGGAACCTGAACAAATTGAGGATTTGATGAAAATTGATTTGGCGGACTTTTTCTATTTGGTTAGAAATGGCGCTGAGCAACCAATGGATATGGATACTCTGCAAGACATTAGAGATTCAGAGGAAAATTCGATTGTTGATTTTTGAGGGCAAAGCTAGGCTATTTGGTGAAAGAGGCTGATGTAGCAATGGCAAAGTTGATGGCTGAGATTCAAGAATTGATGGATCGGATCAAAGAGCTGGATAAGAAGATTCAATCGTTGGAGACTAAAAGCAAACTGAAGAAGGACATCGCTGGTGCAACTCTTATATACTAATAAAGGTCTATTTTGTTTTATAGGGATAGGGGGCTCGGGTTTGTCGTTGGAATCTTTTTTGTTCCCGCTCCCTCCCGGTGGAACAAGCGGTAGTACGATTCAAGGGAATTGGACATTCCCGGAATGCATATACCAAAAACTAGAGTAGTTATGTAACCTAACCGTTGTAGAGGTATGAAATAACTCAATTGATAAGGAAAGAAAACCATATCCCTTCTTTAGTAGCAATCTTCACTATTGCCGTTGTTGCAGAGCACCCGCTTGTAGGTTTTAGTAGACATCGATATGATTATAGAATGTTAGAATTCAATAGGCAATGATAGGGAGTACATTTAACAACCATCTCACTCACTGGTCTTTTCGACTATATTATCTACCACGATCGAATCATGCCAGCATTCGGGATCGGGCAAAGGCTTTAAATCAGTAGGGCAATAGCATAGCTATTATTGACCTAACCCCAATTACTATTACTTAAGCCTACTTTCTTCAAGATAGGAAATGAGCAGCCAGAAACGGTTGTCCCTATTGTAGTTTGGATGGAGTCATCAACAGGGCTAAGAATCTTACCTTTACTTAGAGAGGGGTAATGATACCACGCTCTTCCGTGCTTGTAGGTTGACTCCCCTATGCATCCTGACTAAGGTCTCACAAACCCCTTATGCATCCAGCTGCTTCATGTGAATAGGTTATGCAGAATGGTAGGTTGGTTATATACTCTTATGCACGTTCCTTCTTCGAACCTTTTGATATGTATTGCCCCCTAATTATAGATCAGATCCATCAGACGAGAAACAAAATTCCACACTGCAACTGAGTCGTCGGACTTATCCACCAAGGGATTTGTGGAATTTCTGTGGATTTCATTGGGGGAAATCTACCAAAGCTAGGTAGATAGATAAACTTATTTCCCGCTGCTAAGGGAGAGCAAGAAACAAAACAAATTGATTGTTTTTTAACTAGCGCCCCTTTTGGGTATGCAGGTACTAAGAGTCCTCTCACTACCAACCAGCAGACATCATCTGGTTGGGTCTTGCCAGTATCAACAACGAGAAAGAAACAACCAAATGGAAACAGCAACTAACTATGGCTCTTGGCCCAGACAATGTCGTAGGCGTAGGGAGATCGAAGCAAGAGAGAACGCCTAGACGACATTTTTATTCTTGGGTTGGAGTAAGTAGATCGAGAGGTCGTTCCGCCCTTTGTCCCCGAAGTTGGGTAATTTGTTCTCAACCTTTCTTCCTCCAATCTGACCTAGCTGGTAAGCGATCCCAGTTCACGACAGAGAACAAGACAGTAAGCGAGCGTACCTTTGTTCGCTTCTTCTCCACCAAGCACAAAAGTTTAAGGATAACTGTAGGTCGATGACTACCTAAGGAAACTTTGATTCGATCCACCCCCAAGCTGGTAGGCATCTACTTCATCCCGATCACAAGGAGAGGTTCACTATGACGGGAGGTACTTCAATTTCTCCCTTCCGGAAAGAATGAAATGCATAGAGGACCATCCTTTTATTGCAGTATGCTCCTCAGATTTACGGATTCGTAGGGGGCCTCAGGCCCTACTTAGTTGACTAACAATGACAATGGCTTGCGAAACTAAGTAGCGCCTTTTTCCTTTTTGTTTGAAAAACCCATTCTCATTATCTTTCATGAGTCAAGTAGGCAAACCTATAGGTCCTTAGTAGCATTGCCAAAGAAGAAGGGCCGGTTAAAAGATAGCGAATCTTTTTATTTATATATAGGCCGGCTTGACAAGCAACCCTTCCTCTTGATCTGAGGTGTGAAGAGAATGATCTATTTTTTATGACTTCCACTTATCGATCCCGACCTAGAAAAGTGACCGATCAAGGCCTTATTGATGAATTAAGGAAAGGGTTTATGAGCCCTAGCCTGGTAAGCCCATACCTGTGTAGAGTAGATCGTTCAACACCTACAGCACAAACCCATTTTTGACCTATTGGTCCTAGTATCATAGGCGACCGAACAGCCGCCACTTAATTACTAGACCAACCTGCTATAATAATTCCATAAACACCTAGTGAAGATATGGCAAACAAATAAAGTAGCCCTATGTTCGGATCTAACAATACTATACCATAATCAAAAGGTACAACGGCTCGAGCGACCAGACTTAACATAAATGTAACCACTAGAGCCATTCTAAAACGGGAGAAATTAGCATTACTTGGTGAAATAGGTTCTTTTAGAATCAATTTCAAACCATCTGCTAGAGGTTGTAACAACCCAAATGATCCCACTACATCAGGACCCTTTCGACGTTGCACAAAAGCCATTACTTTACGTTCAACTAGCACTAGAAAGGCTACTCCTAGTAAAAGTGGTAGAATTATTCCCAGTATTTCAGCTGGAATGGCTATGTACATTTTCAATTTTCTATTCAATCATGATTTGGCCTGGTTGACCCGATCATGATATTTCACTCATGATCTGGCCTAGTTGACCCAATCATGATATTGAAGGATGTGATCTTTTCTCGAAAGACTTCGGATCCCGATAAGAGTTGAAGATGGTACAACATCGAATCCTATTACGTTACTTCGAATGGAATCTTAGCCCGCCTTAACTACTTTCATTCTTCTTCTGTACCGTCCCTTGAATAAAGACCCCCGATCGCCCCTTTTTTCGTTTATGCTCATAATGAGAAATCATCATATGATAAATATGAAACAAACCAAAGAAACATTTTTTGTACCAACATACTTTCCCCAAGAAATCCCTAGGAATGGGGTTTTAAGGGCAACCCTACAGAGCGCTTCTCTACGAACGATACAACCACCGCAGTACTTTTAGCCTATCGGCCACTCTGGGATAAACCTAAGACAGGAGTTGGAGAATCATTTGCTTTGCTTTCTTCTTTGATTGCTCTGCTCCCTAACAAAAATGAGGAAAGACTTGTTGGAAATCGCCGGTTGACTTGGTCCAACCAAGAAAGACATGGGAATTTTTGGGCACAAAGAAAAGATTGGCTACTTCTAAAGCTCTCTTTTTTCCCTTATATAAATAGTTAAGATCCACTCCTAAATGCAGCCATGATCTTATATACGATACCAACATCCAAGGAATTCTCAGACAAGATGGTTGTATAAAGATAGGTTGTAATGAATAGTAAGTAGGTCAGAAGGCCAAGAGAGTGAGTAAGGCTACATTTGACTCTATCTCGGCTACCCCTTCTGCAATGAAAGTAGTCCTGGATGCCTCTTGGGATTTCTGTCAAAAAATTCCCGCTTTATTTCAAAGATACGCCTCGTCAGTCTCAACCATCCCTCTACTTCAAGGGATACATTGGGACTTGACTTGGAGGGCTATATCATTATAGATGAAGGCTATCCTGTTTAACAACTGGAAGGGAGGGGGGTCGGGGAAACTAAACTTTTTTCTAGGCGTTCCCATTTGAGGTAAATTCTTAGTTCCAATTGGCCCAAGAGAGAGAGGGCCTCAATCGGATAGGCCTTCACTCCATTAGGGGTTTCTGTTATGGTTCCCCAAGATCAGGTATTGTTGTGACCTGAATAACGAAAATGTTCTCAGTCGGAGACTATGAGCACTTCACTTCTAAAGTGGGTTTAGACAATCCTCTTCCAAAATTTGATCCAGTTACGCCTATCTGGGTTGATTAGGTCAGTCAATAGAGGTTGGAGGGAAGATGAGGATATTCGCCATAAAAAACTGGGTGAAACAGAGGTTGCTACACCCCCTTCTTAAATAATTGATGGAAGTTATTCATCAATTATCTATGGATGGTATATTCAACCAAACGACACCTTTGAGCCACCTAGTTGGCGCCAAGAGCACATACTCGGTGGATTTGAAGTCAGCGACTGATCGCTATCCCTTCCTCATCCAGTATATAGTCTTAGATGCTTGCTTTGGCCCAACTTTTGCCCAAGGAGTATCTCTGTCATTGACAGGACATCCATTCCTAGTGGACTAGGTGTGGACACCTGATTTACTAATGTGGTTCTCCACAGGTCAACCGTTGGGGTATTCCTTATCTTGGCCTTTGTTTGCGTTAACCCTGAATGCTATGTTATGGTTAGCGGTAGACAAGGTGTACCCTCAACAAGTCTTTGACTGTTATACAGTACTAAGTGACTACGTTGTCATAGCCGACAAGCGCATATCCGCTGTCTACTTGGAGACCCTTTCCCGCTTTGACATTCCTGTTTCGAAACAAAAGTCATTAGTATCGGATAGGTGGTGTCAGTAGGTGTAGTATTAATACTTTCCCACATCGGTAATCTCCTAGCATTTCTAGGTTGCTGAAGATGTTCCAGAAACGTTCCATGCCTTTTTGATATATGGATTAGACGTGGAAGGCTGTTGAATTCGTACCTCAATGGCGCTTTACTTTAGTAGACTATCTGTGACGCCTGAGATTCTACCGTACACATTTTTAACCATTGTATCCATTAATTGCGCATTTAATTTTGTGCTTTACTTGTTGTCTTTCTTAGTTACTATTCATTCCATTTTTCAACTGCGTTATATTAATGAATTAGCATTTTTATTAAATCATATTAATTGTTTTAGGAATGAGAAAATTATGCATTTGAGCTAGGAGCAATAGGAACCTTCGTTTAGAAAATAGTTTAGTGAACTAGTGAATAGTGTTACGTATGAACAATATGTTTTAGTTAGCTAGCACAAAATTGCAATCATAGACTCGTTTTTATGTTAACTAGGCTCATTTATTAGACCATACATTCACCCAAATAGGCCCCACCCTAATATATAATCAACCAAACACAAACAATTCATAACTAAGCAAAAAAAAAAGGGAAGATGCAGAAATTACTGTAGCAAATTCGAGAATCAACAAAGGAGGAGAATAAGAGGATTTTGCTCATCAAATCTTCAAGCCAAGCCAAGCCAAGCAAGGAGCAAGTAGTTTAAGGTGTTTGCTAGTCTCCCGAGAGTTCCTACGCGCATTGATGAGGGTTTTTCATGCTTATTTGTGCATTTTAGAAATGTTGCTATTTTATTGATTTGTTAGAATTGTTGTGAAATGCTATTGCAATGCTCAAATAAGCCTATATATGTTGTATACGTGTAGTAGAGACCACATTTATGCTATTGTTTCACATTTTAAACGATAGAAATCAATGGTTGATTCGTAGGGGTGAATAGTGACGGGATTTCTAGGGTTTTGTGTAATTGTGCATATTAGCTTGATTCAATACTTCTAATAAATGCCTTAGGTGCTAATGAGGGTAGTATAATAGCCCCATGCACTCAAATTACTCGAACCTTGAATAAAATGTGAATTAGGCGACTTTTTAAAAGGGATTTTGGGGTTAATGCTAATCCGGGTGGATTCAGGCTTCACTTTTAGTGTTCTTAGGCTACCTAGGTGCTATAGAACCTTTGCTAACTCTTGTTTGAAGCCCGGTTAAGGTAGGTGTAGTTCAAATCTATAAGAGGGAAATTGAGACTTTTGGGGTAATTGCGGGTAATTGAATGTATTTGCGAGTTGTAAGGGTGCCTTAAGGGTTATTTAGAAGATTGGTATAGCTTTCCCTTGAATTTGAATCATTGATATGTGTTTGGAAGGAAAACGGATGAAAATCAAAGGGATTTAAGGGTAAATTTGTTTGTCACTCGCATCTAAGACCTTGACATGTTTTCATATGTGTTTAAATGTGGTTTCAAGATGTTTTGGAGCTTTTGGTATAGTTTTATGTGAATCTTGAATATGCTCCTTTGTGATTTGCATAATTGCTTTACGAATTGAAGATTCTATGTGAATTCTTGATTATAGTAATTGTATTGCCATAGTTCTAAGTGTTTTTCTTGAGTTTTATATTGACTTAATTATAATGAGAATAAGTATGCATTAATGACTTTATAAATTGATAGTACTATTATGGAATTAAATATGGTTATCTATGCTTAAAATGCTCTTTTAAATGATTGTGGACTTTGCTTATATAGTGATTTTATTGCTTGTTAGTTATATCGTTTGTATATTATATTACTTGAATAATTACTTGGTTGTATGTTAATTAAGTAAACTATGAGTTAGCTAACCTAGTTGGTTAATTACTGAATGTTGTAGTTAAGAGTAATTGAAACAATGTTTAACTTTATGTTCAAGGTGATTGAGGGTGATTTGAATCCAATCTTGCATTTTGGAGCTTGGTAAAGGTGAGGGAGACTTCATCCTTATGTTCATAATAGTTTATTTACTTGTACTTAGATTATGTGCCCTTATTGTCTATATATTCTGTGTAAGGGCAACCTACTTTGTTGTCCCTCAACCATGTGTCTATTGATTTATACTATTGTTATCATTTTGAATGCATTGCATCGTGGTTGCGCAACCATTCGGACATGGTAGTATCGAGGAAATCGGGCGGCATAGAGCTTGCCGGTCTACGTCACCTACCATGCTTGCCCAGTCCCTCTCTCGTTTGGGATGCCGCCCATGGAGAGTTGGGTCGTAGGATTTCGGGGTACATCCGAAGTACACCCATTTTGGAGTTATAACGGGATGCCGACTTATCGATATCAGTGTCATTATTACATCGAGATTTCAATTCGTGGCGTAACTAGTGTGCCTCTGCCCTTTGGGGTATTCGCTTAGCCGGGACGTTACAGAAGTCAAAGTGTATCGTATCCTTTTTAATGTGTGGTAACTTATTGTTTTAATTGTTCTTTGGTTGTAAAATGCTTTATTTGTACTAACTGCTGCATTGCACGTCCCCGTTAGACCTTATCCCTCACTGGGCAATTGTGATTGCTCACACCTCGTTAAACATGTTTCAGGTGATGCAGTTGGAGGAATTGACCTGATTGATGTGTGCTATTCCTTGAGATTTGAGTGATTGTTTGCTAAACTGTGGAAGACCTTACTTGTTCTACTATCTATTCTATTTGGGAGCCTAAGGGCTTATGTATATATATTTGAGTAGTTGTAAGTTTGAAAGCTAAGTGGATGGAGCAATTGTTATGGAATTGTGGCATGTAATAACTTATGCTTCTGCTTCTAGCTACGTTGCATGCTTGGGTGTGAATGAACAGATGTATGGTAGGCATTAGTTTATGAGAATGTTTAATTGCTAACATAGAATGGTATGATAAGCGAATGAAGACAAAGATTTTAGGACTATTGTTGCATGCTTGTGTGTATTTATATTGTCTTGTGTTGCTTAAGGCTCGGATGACCTTGAAGTTTGAATTTCAATTACAGATATTGTTCCTTTTGCTTCGTGGTTTTATTTGATTATTTACAGGTTTTCAGAATGTCCACGGTACAGGGGAATTTCTGTCCGTTTTCCCTAAAATATGTGCCCAGGTTTGGGATTAGGTTGAGAATAGCATGGTTATTAGAGCCTCCGGTTTCGTGAGGGATCGGAGCGTTATAGGTGGTATCAGAGCTTAGTTAGCTCTCAACCGGGACAAGGTCCTCGGCCTGTTGGATAGTAAACCTTGCGTGTGTACTTGTTAAGTGTGTTTTGGAAGTATGTGTTTGTACGTGAGATTGGGTGTCTTGACTTGAATGTGTGCATCCATGTGATATAGTTGTGCATTATGTGTTGAATGCTTGTTAAGTGAAGTGAAGTGACTAAATGTGAATGGAATTGACCTCGTAATCGAAGTGACCTTGTGAATCATTATTTGCTTGAATTATTGATTGTAATGTGTGTACTTGAATGTTTTTGAATTAAGTTTTGTGGTGATTTGGATTGGTTATGTCGTGACTCATATTTAAATTGTCTTGTTAATTAAACTGTTTCATAAACTCTTATATAAACATGTTTACATAATAGTTTAAAATCTATATGTGTAAATGTGATATCTTGGCATTCATACATGTCCCGTTGAAATGGTAAGAAATACATCTTCTTTCCCCTGAAGAGAGCTGATTAGTGGCAGGCCTTCTAAGCCATGTGGATTAGTGGGAATGAGAGGCATTTGATCAGCCTTTGTTTGGGAGTTAATGTTTATAGTTGAAGCTCGGTTATTAGCATTCTATTAAGGTGTTCTTTTATGCTCAGCAGTCTTAAATGAGTGGCTTCTTTCGGGATTTCTATATGACGATTCTCTGGAGCATTTTCTTGGTATTTTCTTATCGGGACTCCTCCTGGTATTCTTTTGTCAGCATCTCTCGAAAGGCTTAGTATATAGGATTCTTTTTAGCCTTATTAAATGGTATTATCTACAGTACTCTTACTCGGGTCTTTTATTAGTATTTTCTCGCCGCACTTAGTTGGGATTCTACTTTTCTATGGTATTTGTGCCAGTGGAACTCTTATTCGGATTTCTAAGTAGCATTTCTAATAGAGCCTTTATTTGGCCTTATTACTTGGGGATTCGCTGGCAATACTACTGGGATTTCTTAATGGGTTCTTACGAGAATTCGTATACGGTATTCTTGCTCAACAACTGATGAAGAGTAATTGAAGTTGGTTTTCAGTTGATACGGAGTTCTTTTGGAAGAAGAATTGCGTGGACGCAATTTGTTTAAGGGGGAGAGGATTTGACGCCTGAGATTCTACCGTACACATTTTTAACTGTTGCATCCATTAATTGCGCATTTAATTTTGTGCTTTACTTGTTGTCTTTCTTAGTTACTATTTATTCCATTTTTCAACTGCATTATATTAATGAATTAGCATTTTTATTAAATCATATTAATTGTTTTAGGAATGAGAAAAATATGCATTTGAGCTTGGAGCGATAGGAACCTTCATTTAGAAAATAGTTTAGTGAACTAGTGAATAGTGTTACGTATGAACAATATGTTTTAGTTAGCTAGCACAAAATTGCAATCATAGACTCGTTTTTATGTTAACTAGGCTCATTTATTAGACCATACACTCACCCAAAAAGGCCCCACCCTAATATATAATCAACCAAACACAAACAAGTCATAACTAAGCAAAAAAAAAAGGAAGATGCAGAAATTACTGTAGCAAATCCGAGAATCAACATAGGAGGAGAATGAGAGGATTTTGCTCATCAAATCTTCAAGACAAGCCAAGCCAAGCAAGGAGCAAGTAGTTTAAGATGTTTGCTAGCCTACTGAGAGTTCTTACGCGCATTGGTGAGGGTTTTTCATGCTTATTTGTGCATTTTAGAAATGTTGCTATTTTCTTGATTTGTTAGAAATGTTGTCTAATGCTATTGCAATGCTCAAATAAGCTTATATATGTTGTATACGTGTAGTAGAGACCACATTTATGCTATTGTTTCACATTTTAAACGGTTGAAATCAATGGTTGATTCGTAGGGGTGAATAGTGATGATATTTCTAGGGTTTTGTGTAATTGTGCATATTAGCTTGATTCAATACTTCTAATAGATGCCTTAGGTGCTAATGAGGGTAGTCTAATAGCCCCGTGCACTCAAATTTCTCGAAACTTGAATAAAACGTGAATTAGGTGATTTTTTAAAAGGGGTTTCGGGGTTAACGCTAATCCAGGTGGATTCGGGCTTCACTTTTAGTGTTCTTAGTCTACCTAGGTGCTATAGAACCTTTGCTAACTCTTGTTTGAAGCCCGGTTAAGGTAGGTGTAGTTCAAAGCTATAAGAGGAAAATTGATACTTTTGGGGTAATTGCGGGTAATTGAACGTATTAGCAGGTTGTAAGGGTACCTTAAGGGTTAATTAGAAGATTGGTATAGATTTCCCTTGAATTTGAATCATTTTTATGAGTTTGGAAGGAAAACGGATGAAAAACAAAGGGGTTTAAGGGTAAATTCGTTTGTCACTTGCATCTAAGACCTTGGCATGTTTTCATATGTGTTTAAATGTGGTTTCAAGATGTTTTGGAGCTTTTGGTATAGTTTTATGTGAATCTTGAATATGCTCCTTTGTAATTTGCATAATTGTTTTACGAATTGAAGATTCTAAGTGAATTGTTGTTTATAGTAATTGTATTGCCATAGTTCTAAGTGTTTTTCTTGAGTTTTATATTGAGTTAATTATAATGAGAATAAGTATGGATTAATGACTTTATAAATTGATAGTACTATTATGGAATTAAATATGGTTATCTATGTTTAAAATGCTCTTTTAAATGATTATGGAACATGCTTATATAATGATTTTATTGCTTGTTAGTTATATCGTTTGTATATTATATTACTTGAATGATTTCTTGGCTGTATGTTAATTAAGTAAACTATGAGTTAGCTAACCTAGTTGGTCAATTAATGAATGTTGTAGTTAAAAAGTAATTGAAACAATGTTTAACTTTACGTTCAAGGTGATTGAGGGTGATTTGAATCCAATCTTGCATTTTGGAGCTTGATAAAGGTGATGGAGACTTCATCCTTATGTGCATAATAGTTTATTTACTTGTACTTAGATTATGTGCCCTTATTGTCTATATATTCTGTGTAAGGGCAACCTACTTTGTTGTCCCTCAACCATGTGTTTATTGATTTATACTACTGTTATCATTTTGAGTGCATTGCATCATGGTTGAGCAACCATTCGGGGATGGTAGTGTCGGAGAAATCGGGCGGCATCGGCCTTGCCGGTCTACCTCGGCTACCATGGTTGCCCAGTCCCTCTCTCGCTTGGGATGCCGCTCAGGGAAGTTGGGTCGTAGGATTTTGGGTTATATCCAGAGTACACCCACTTTGGAGTTATAAGGGGATGCCGACTTATCGATATCAGTGTCATTATTACATCGGGATTTCTGTTCGTGACGTAGCTGGTATGCCTCTGCCCTTCGGGGTATTTGCTTAGCTGGGATGTTACAGAAGTCAAAGTTTATCGTATGCTTTTTAATGTGTGGTATCTTGTTGTTTTAATTGTTCTTTGGTTGTAAAATGCTTTATTTGTACTAACTGCTGCATTGCACATCCCCGATAGACCTTATCCCTCACTGGGCAATTGTTATTGCTCACACCTCGCTAAACATGTTTCAGGTGATGCAGTTGGAGGAACTGATCTGATTGTTGTGTGCTATTCCTTGAGCCTTGACTGATTGTCTGGTAAACTGTGGAAGACCTTGCTTATTCTACTTTCTATTCTATTTGGGAGCCTAAGGGCTTATGTATATATATTTGAGTAGTTGTAAGCTTGAAAGCTAAGTGGATGTAGCAGGTGTTATGGAATTGTGGCATGTAATAACTTATGCTTCTGCTTCTAGCTACGTTGCATGCTTGGGTGTGAATGAACGGATGTATGGTTGGTATTAATTTATGAGATTGTTTAATTGCTAACATAGAATGGTATGATAAGCGAATGAAGACAAAGATTTTAGGACTATTGTTGCATGCTTGTGTGTATTTATATTGTCTTGTGTTGCTTAAGGCTCGGATGACCTTGAAGTTTGAATTTCAATTACAGATATTGTTCCTTTTGCTTCGTGGTTTTATTTGATTATTTATAGGTTTTCAGAATGTCCACAGTACAGGGGAAATTTTGTCCGTTTTTCCCTAAAATTTTGTGACCGAGTTTGGTATTGGGTTGAGAATAGCATAGTTATTAGAGCCTCCGGTCTCGTGAGAGATCGGGGCGTTACACTATCTCTGCAAGGAGATAGCCCCTGACGAGCTCTAGTTATTCCCTGACAAAGTAGTAGTTGGGGATTCAATGCTAGATTTCTTAGAGTGGAGTGCCCTGAGGTCATGGGTCCGATAATGGCTTCTATACTTGAGGTGGTATCACCTGACAGTATGGTCGCCTGAGGTGTCCATCCAAGATTTCTTCAACACTCAGGGTGTGAACCCTCATTGGAAGTCTGAGATGACTGATCCAACATTAGTTCGTTTCGGTCTTTTATGGCATGTTTATGATCATTTACTGGAATGGGGTCTTGACTGCAAGGTTCATATCCTTGAGTCGTTACCCGTGTCCGGCAACGGATATGTGGTAATGGGTGGAGTCACTGGAAGGGACTTCACGTTATTAGCATTTTGGGTTGAGCAACCCAATGCTAAGAAATAGGTGATCACTCTCCGACCTTCGAAGGGTCCGCCCCCTTCGTCCATCGGCCATAAGAATGACGGCGTCTCCGGTTGCCAATTCTACTTGGGCTTCCAACGTTGGAATCGAAAGACCGATGCCTATGATTCTGAGTACAGTTAAGTGCAAAAGGGATCTGGGCATCGCTCGGAATAAGGGGGGATTAGATAAGAAATAAAAGTCGACCTTTGTTTATAGAGCGTAGATTATCCCTGAAAACAACGTTCGACTCGCATGTGAAAAGAATATAGCTGAAGTAGCATGATTGGAGGGAGCTTCTTAGCACTTAAGCTATATGCTTAACTTCCCAATAGGCTACAACTTTTCTTCTCTTATGCAATTTATAGTTACAGGGAAAGATCACTCCTAAAAGAAATCTGTATCGTATATACCACTACCACCAAAAGCGGGAAGGTAAAGAAACTTCTTGCTACTTAAAATCCCCATACTTTTCTAACTAAAAAAATGTAAAATAACATCGGCTTTTTCCTCCGACTAGAAGGGGATCTTGTTCAAGGCGGATTCAAGATCCTCAAATATGGCTTTGGCATCAGCTATCTCATTCGTTCTTCTTTTTTTTCTTTTGATTGGTAAGTAGCCCTTTTCGGGTTAGTTGAAAGACCAAGAATGGCCTCTTTGAAAGAAGATGACAGACATGCTAGGAAGGAAAATGAAGGAGATGTGGCCTAAGTAGGTACAACAAAAGGTACTAGTATGGGTGCAATATGCAATTGGAAGCTCTTCTTTGGCAGGTTTCATGATTTGCTAATCTGATCTTGTAAGTTGGATTATCTTAGGCCATCGACTGAGACGATGGCTTGAAACTCGGGTAGAAATAAGACCAATCTTCAAACCTCTCCCTATCGGTCGAGCATCTTCAACCCTTGGAAGCAACAAATCGCAGGGCGTAAGCTGTTGAATAAGCTGTAGGTCTTGAGGCGGATGTCTTTTGAACCACTGTAGTTAAGGGGAACAAAGCTCATCTTTTTATAATGCAACCAGAGGACTCTTAGTATGTTAACGCTACTACCTCCCCAGTAAGAGGATGTTTTTAGGTTTATGTTGCCAAAAGAAAGGGCATCCCTATCATCACATAAAATAAATTAAATAAGAGATGTTTGAAGATTTCATCAAGAAAAGAAAAAAGCCGCATTGAGTAGGGCCTACCCTAAAATAGCCCTTACAGAGCTTCTCTATCAAGAGCTGCTAGTTGGTGGTTGAGGAGTAATAGGTTCCGCATAAGCTACATTTCGTGGGGGAGGGACCTATCCAGTATTTCCGAACTCGTCTTTCATCAACAAACATTGGGTCGCTAAAGCCAATAGTTCGGTGCCCAGGCAACAACCACTCATCTTTGGTTGCAACTTTGCCCGAAGCCTATGCTTTCAGTTCAATTCCATTCCTTGGTTCTCCGGTTGATTGCCCAGCCCGCGTCACACCTTAAAAAGCTTTGAAATGACAGTTTCACTTATTTCTCACAAACATTGGACCTTCTTCAAACTAGCCTTTGAACTTTAGCTAAGAGTCTATACGATTGAACGGGCAGCTATTTGCTAATCGAGGGCTTCACTTTCTTGCTCTGGTTCAAGACTAGCTAGGTATCCTCCTCAGTATCGTTACCACACTAGCTTGAATTATCTCAGAGCTTGGCTACTATTTCCTCGGAGGAATGCAAAACTATCTTATAGTAGCGAGCACTCCCCTTATGAACCTTAAACCAGAGGACATAAATAAAGCAAAAGGAGAAGGAAGAGAAGGGACTAATGGAAGTTATCCTACTAGCAGTGCCTAGAAGGAAGGGAGCCAAGTCACTAACTAGAGGAAGGGTCTATGATTGCCGGGTTGTATTAACCTATAAATAAATTTTATAATAGCTTACACTCTTCGGAAGTTAGTGAAAGACTGGCCTACAACCCCTCACAAAAAAAGGTCTCTAATTAAAGGAATTTTAGATAAGTCTTTGGGTGTACTTTGACGAGGGCTGACAACTCCTTCTTTCTATTCTATAGAAGTGCCAATAGCCAATAAAATCAAATCTTACTATTAAAATAGAAGGATTCTTAGTCTAGTCTAGCACGTAGTTTCAAAGAATTAAATTAAGAGAATCAGCGATCTATGTCTGACGAACGTCAACCACCACTTTAAGGTCTTCAGTAGTTAGGGGGTGCAGAGCCACTGTTATCTCCTCTTAGCTAGTTTGGTACCCACTCCTCTTATTGGCTGGGGATGTACAGAGCAGTCAAAGCAACGTATAATAAGCATCAATTGCGATACAACCCGAATAGATTGAGTCAAGTAATGGCATCCATTGAGAGCTTACCTTAACTGGCATGACATTTAAAGAAGGCTACATCTAGACCTGAAGAATCCCTTAATCTTCTAGTCTAGGCATATTATCTAAGCAACTCTCCTAGTGCTTAGTGGGCCAAGTGTATTTTCTTTTAGTTAATCTACCCGTTTTACGGCCAGTTTCTTATTATCCTTCGCTTGTAGCGACTGAATCTTAGTTTTGATACAACACCATTGATTGGTCTATCGGCAAAGGAAACCTGGGAATTAAATATTTTCTTCTGTCCTCCAGACATTTATTATGCTATCACTACTGCTTGTCAATTTGAATTGCATCAAAGCTCTCGTTCGAACTTCATCTACGAGAATTCTAAACAAGAACTCGATACTTGAAATGAATCCAAGTGGAGGTTGCGTAAGGAATAGCATGCAAAAGACAGCATGGGAAGACAAAGACAGGATTTCTTAGAAGTTGGAAGTTTCAGTTCAAGTCCCTGGTTCAAGAATAAACAAGAGGATAGTAAGCAAACAAGCTAGCAAGTAGTTAGAAATCTAACCCGAAAGCAGGGCATGTAACCCAAAGCATCGGCTTCCGAATATATTTATTGGATTGAGCTAAAATCTCTCTTGTCCCTCTGGCTGCTCTGCTTGATTTGAGGAATTAGTCAGAGCTGAGTAGTAGGCCCACGCTTCTTGTGTTGAAGTAAGTACACCGGTGACGTATTATAAGATCTATCATCTTCTTCCATCTTTCCTAAAAAGAAAGTGAGTAAAAACCCCAACAATAAGCGTGAGAAATTGAATAAGAGCTCAAAAATAAGGTCAAACAGATCTTCTCGTAGCAACTGTAAGCCTTTCCGTTGCCACAGTGAATGGCATATAAGTAACCTTAGCTATTGAATTAGCTCTTAGGGTCGTCCTTATGCTTAACACAGGGAGTTCAGAAAATTCATACTCCTTGCCAAACTTTTTTCTGAAAGAAAGGATTGAGAGAGGGGATAAAGGGATTTGGCTCTACAGTTGAATTGAAGAAGAAGGATTGCATTCTCTCCTTCTATCATTGGTGGTATCATATAAAAGATCACGGCTGCATTTAGGTATGAAATAGTGATCTAATCTTAACTAGAAATTGCTTAAAAGAAGAGTTCGTCGAAGGTTGGAAGGAAGTAGTACGTCAAGTTCACCAGGTTCTACCACTGAGGGGTTCAATATAGTCAAAATAAGAGTTTGATCCTGGCTTGTGTAGCCTATGCGAAGCTAGCCTTCCCCCTTTTAAATCTTCTTTTTAAACGGCTTTAAAGAATTTCCTTCTAATCTATTTCTGGTCCTATGCAAAAGCCGAATCAGTCAACTCCGGATCTCCTGCCTCTCTTATGGAGCCCATAGAAGCCTATGGATGGCCTCTCTCGCATCAGAGTAGAATAGATGCCCCTTACTAGCAGCAGTAGTTTCTCTCACATATCCCTACCCGGACCTGGCATCAGGAGCCAAGTCGTATCAACAATCAACAACAAACCTAAGATATTAGAGAAGAGGATCTTAGGCAATAACTCTCCTTTGACACATAGGCACTATCAGCCGTTCTCTTATGCCGGGTCTGGGGGAAGATGAATAGAATCTACCTAGAGCGAGCCAGGTCTGAGATCTTTCTTTCCTCAAAGCTAAAGCCCTTGAAGCCAGGTCTTTTTTCTCTTCTTTAAAGCATGGAGTTGGTGTATAAGTTTATTATATCGTAAGTAAGGAAGTTAAGATTGTCAGTTTCATTTTGTGAACCTGCTACCCTTTCTCTTCTTCTTCCATACCTTCTTTTTAGTCTACCTACTCTAGAACCAGGGGGAAGACTCACTGGCTTTATAGTCTTTGCATCCACTTGGCAACTCGAGTCTTGGCTTGGCCACACTCTAATAAGTTCCCATCTCCTTTTTTTATAAAGAGCTACTGGACTTGGATTCTTTCTTGCACATAGTGTCTTTTATTGAATAACATCGCAGCGCTTACTGATTCAATCACAAAAGAAAAGATCACAGCTGATATACATTCAATTGCTAACATCACATCGTTTACTAATTAACGTCCGACTACAGCTAGTATGAGTTCTTACGGTTGGGAAGAGTCTCAACTTCAAGGTACTACATACTTGATTAGAGAAGGAATTTCTTACTTAATGCCATGCTTTACAGACATTCTGACCAAAGTCCCGGATTAGTAACATAGGATTTTGGCTTTTCCCCCATTCTATAAGGGTTGCCTTACTAGCCTTCCTATAAGGCCTATAGAGAGGATTCAAACTCTTCGTCCTTGACTCATTGGCATTTCTTCTAGAATGAAGAGAGAGTAGAGCTATTGAAGCAGAAAGCCTATTAGGTTCGATACGCTATAAACATCATGTTGCCATATCTTCAAATCTATTACCGTAGGTCGACTGTCAGTAACCCTCGCTCTTTTTCATGAAGAGTCAATATCTAATCCTTCTACTCTGGAAGTTGATTGAGAACTTCTATTCACTTTGATAGATGGCGTTGGAAGGAGTGGTGTCCAGGATTTCTCCCAGTATCCCCACACCTCTCCTTGCCCGTGGTTGGTTTAGGCCACGAGCAAAAACCAAGAAGTCTTGACTGGTAAAGCCTCTAGAGAACCAGGTCCCACCTAAACTCAACTTGAAGTTAGAGCTTTTGGTGGTTTGATCTCACCTTTATGATACATCATATTGAGATCAAACAAAGGCCACAATATCCCAAACCTTTTCAGCTCTAGATTTTCATCCTTTGGTTTCCAAGATGTTAGGACAATTAGGCCTTCAAACCATGATTCAATGGAGGTATCTGGAGAAGAGGACTGGATTGCATACCAGGCCAAATACTAAAGCTAGGCACGCATCCACCTATTCAATAGTGATAACTCCAGGAAGTCAACAGCCCCAGGGCTTAGTTTCACTTCCTCTGGAGCCAAAGATTCTCTTCAACTACTACTGGTGGCCATGCCTTTGAATTCTGTCCCAATTGAGGGGACCTCTGCTGGAGGTGAGTCCTTGCCACCTGATATGGTCTTCCCCAAGCCCCTCATAGTGCTCCATTCTGAGGTAGTATGATAGTTTTAATTGCTTCCTTGAGTTGCGTAGTTGCTGCGAAGGTTGAACAAAAAACTCTATAATTCCAATTTGATCTCAACATGAAAGATTATCAAATCAAATAGGATACCATGGAAGGTAAAAACCACGCTTGGCAGTGCATTAAGTATGCCACTTGATTTATACTTTTCTACTGCAAGCAAGAGTTATCAAGTATTATGGTACCAACGTACGACTTTCGATATGATGTATCGTTCTCATAAGATTCAATCTATATATGTTTTTTTTTTATCAAAAAAGAATTGCCTTACCTACCTCTCTAGCTACCGACTCCGCCTTTGCTATTGGTATCTCAGCTGGTACTATTGCTAATGCTGGATCAACTACAGGCTCTTCCATTTGTGGTACTGGTGCATAGGTAGGTTGTGCCGGTGAAATGATGACCCACTTCTGCTTTATTAGAGGAATCACTTTTTTTAGTCGAAACACTTTCATCAACCGAATCTACTTCTATTGAATCCACTGCTGAGAACCGAATTGTTTTCTTTCTCATCCCGCTTTGATCACTAAACTCCGAAACTGAACAGAATTTAGTTCTGCAGATCGCAACATGGTCAGCATATCTCTAGCACGAGTAACTCCAGGTCTGGAACTAGTAGACCCAGAAGATGTTGAGTCAGATGAGTTCAATCGATTCTGTTGATTCTACAGACGGTGACCCCTGCTGTGGTAGGACATACCGAAGTAATAGGAACAACCTAAACAAGAGGGGCTTATCGACTCTCGGAATGCCTGGAGGAACCACCTGGCCCTATATATAAAATATTATCAACGTTTAGGGGCATATGTGCTCAATAAATTCACTGGTGGTCCAACAACTACCGTTGCCATGTCTCCGCCTACCCATAGGACTGGATTTCCCCCATAGCAAGGAGTTAGAATACCATTATTCTAGTGGGTAGGGGTTCGATGGGTTAAACAACTATAGCTAGGGGTGGGCACCTTGGTATGACCAAATGAGTGTACAGTATCTCGCATTACCAGTACCAGAGACCCCACACTGGGCTTTCACCTATCATAGTTGAAGATAGGGGACCCTAGGATCCCCACCCTCGTCGGGCCCCCAATCGTCCTACTAACAGTGTGCCCCAGGACTACTACGGAAGACGCAAATGCTCCGCAGCCTAACCTAAGAGAGTCATAGCCTTCCAGCCATAGGGGAGTACTAACTTGAGCGAAGCAATAGGCGTGTTTACGTCGTGTTGTCCATATATCCAAGAGGAGATATTAGTTGTCCTCTCGTCGAGTGACCTACGTACCTAACCCACAAGCTGGTTAGTGACATAGTACATTTTCTTTCTTACACATTACTTTTTTTCTTTTCCATTTGATGATTGGGGCCTCCTCCTTCCTCCGTCTCTTTTTTTCTACCTGTCCTGAGCTGACTCCAGAGCTGCTCGGATCGAGCGAAAGTATAGTATTGGGCGAATGAAGTCAAATCAAATCAAATAAGTTAGAATATATCCTATATACAAAACTTACCAATAAATATATACATATGAATCATTTCATAATAGAAAGAGCCAACTATAACTTGGGCCTTGTTAGATAGAAGCAAAAGACTTTCACTTCAAAATCCAAAGGGAGATAGAACCTATGAAGAACATAGAAAGTAAAGAAGAAAAGGCATAACCAAAAGAATTGTGCGAAATAAGTGAATTTATCTAGTTGAGGCATTCTTTTTTTTCAAAAATGATTTATCAAAGAGGGGCCCTTAGGGAGTGGGGCTTATTTCTTGAAAAATGGGGGGTGAGAGGGGAAGGAAGGCAGAAGGAGATGTCCGATAGCGCACTTTCCAATGTGTGAAGAGTGCGGAGGTTTTTAGAGAAATAGAATGATGAACTAAGGGGAGGTCTACGACTGAAGGGAGATCGACTGAGTTGGAGAGCCAATCACCTATTTTTAGTATACTTTCTCATTGGCTGGTCCGACCGGAGAGAGACTTCCAATGCCTCTTCATCTCGAGATAAGCCATTTCTATCCGAATCAATGCCATCTTTTCTTTCGACTTCCTCTGCCCTAGAGCCTTTCACCTATATAGATCCAAGCGACTAGCAAGGACCACTGGCATGGGATAAAAGCCATTTTCTTTTCTTCTTCATTAGCACCTAAACTCCTGAGCTTGCTTGAAGCACGATCATCATTTCCACCGAAGAGAGAGTGTTTTTGAATAGTCAAGATCTTATACTAATGCTAGGATTCAAAACCTTGACTTGGCTTATTCCATATAGCAGTACTTTCTTTATGTCATTTCCATGATTCTGTTTGTGAGCACAACTACAAGCATCAAAGAGAGCAGCAAAAGCATAGAAGCAATGAACTCTTTCTTTGCATTGTTCAACTCTTACTCCTATTCTTTTCTTCCTCGATGCTTTGAATAGCATAGTAAAGTACCCAAGCACGGGATGAGACTTTCCTTTCTTCTTTCACATAGCGACATGACTCCATTTTTTCCTTCTGTTGTGAGAAAGAGTTGGTCATCTTCCCTAGGGCTATCTTCTTTTTTCACTTCCTTTCCAATCTCGAAAATTGCCGGTTGGTTTTTTTCCAACCAAGAAGGGGATGGGAGAAAGATGCAAAAACTCTGTTAGTCATCCTTTTTTTAATATGACTCAAAAATCGGATCTAACATAGTTTTCAGTCTTTTCTAATTATTTATGTATTCGGCAAGATTTCCAATTTCAATATCCGTTTCAATTTCAATATCCATTTCAGTTTCAATATCTAATTCAGAAATCGCTATATGCTGAGCGAAATAATGGAAATCTTCCTGCTTCCAATCTAAAACAAAATGATATTTTGGGGTTATAGCTTGGCAAGTACAATGCCTCCGAAGATGTCGGTCTAGTATGAAAAATAGTCTCTTTTTTCCCGCCTCCCCCTGATGTAGGGTGAGATGAGAGGATCCTGATTGGCCTTCCGATGTGCCTCTTGGGAGGACCTGGAAGCAAAATGATTCGAGCCTGGGTGATCCCCTTCGCTTTGTACCCCCGGAATGAGCCCCAACCCATAATTATTTGGGGGAAGAGTAGGACCTGGTGGGGGATTGAACCCCTCAGTGATTCCCCTCAACGCGTTATTATGTGAAAGCACACAACATCATCCAGAAGCTTATAGCCCCTTACCTAGGTCCAATATTTGCTTGTACGAGCTAGCCATCAACAGACGGATATCATTTTACCGCAGTCTTCCCCTATTGGGCATAGGCTTTTCTCCGTTAGGCTCCTGTAAGGACGGGTATGAGAAGGGTCCCCCTCTCCCTTGTCAAAGCTTAGTTATCCGTGAATGAGAATTCGTTTTGCTTGTTGGCTAGTATCTCCATGCTTGGTTAGCTCGAAAACAAGTTTTGACTCTTTGATCGTCGAGAAATAAAGGTGTGATTACCTGAGGTGAGGTTGACCTTCTTTATGCCTTAGAAGAGGTATAGTTTAGGTCATGTGCGAATGTATAAAGGGGACAAGGAGAAGTGCCAGTCCACTGACAACTGAACCCCTCAAGCGAACGAGTAGTGAAGCCTTACCCAGATCGAGATGAGAAATAAAGGGCAATTCTCAAGCTAGACCCACACAAATGTTTAATCAAAAGCTCTGTCATCCTTCCCCATACTAGATTGAAAACAAGAACCTTGAGTCATCTATTGATTAAGGAACTGTACTTGTCACGTTGAACCATGTTTGTCAACGGTGAAAGATAGCCCTAAAGTGAGGGCCTTGGAGATAGGATTTCTCAACTGTCGATCGACGTGACAATCATGCATGCTTGACAAATCCTTTTTCAATCTCCTAATAAATGAAAAAGATTTGCTGGTGACACGAAAGTTGTGCTCGATGCTCTTTTTCCTATTCCACTGCGCTAAGTGGTCTTTGCCTTGCAGGCTGGATGACAACTATAGACAAAGATGACGACTACTCCCAGTCTTTGGTCAATCCATGCTGCTGCTAGAATAGCTTTTCCCCATGCCCATACGTGGGAAGAGAAAGTACAACCTCTACTGCATCTTATCCTCCACTTTAGTTTAATTCTTTAGTTCTAGAATCACAGACATTGGCTAATGATACCACAAATTTTCTTGTTATGTCATACTCTATTGTATCTACTCTTACTGACCTTCCCTTCGAGCAGACTAAGAAGAAGCCTACGTAGCGGTAGCAGCTACGGATTCTTCCTTCTGGGCTTACTTGCCAAGTACAATAGCAACGAATTCTGTACCAGCCAACCCTATTCTATTTAAGTGAGTGTTCCTTATCCGTTCTAGCTTTCTAAATAAGTTAGATCGGTGCCTTTTCTCCGAGAAGACTCCTCAATCAGTTAACTGGGTATGAGAAGGTCTCCCTTTTAGTATATAGTATTCCTTCTTCCTTCAACCCTGAGTTCTAGTGAAACCAACCGAGCCAAGCTAGTCCAATAACAGCTTCATCAATAGCAGAGGATATCCCTCCTACAACTAAATTTGAGGATGGCATTTGCACTTGGATTGAGAGCTTTCCCTGCTCTATGGCTAATTCCTCACTGGTCGATCGCCTTTCACTTGATTCTATTAAGAAAGAAATTTCCCGGTGTGAGCTTCTAATTCTGACAACAGCAAAATCTAGGGCACTGCATAAGGGCATAGACGAAGTCAAGGGATTTCCGTCTAACTATTGGCTGAGAGTAAGCAAGCTACCTTCATTCAACAGATTTGTGGTTGAGTCAATAACATGCTATGGGTTAGGAATCTTTGCTCTTCTCTTTTGGATTTCCGCTGCCTGCGTTCTTCTTCGTGTCTGTCCGTATCGCAAAGCTAGTCAACACCAGGTGTAATGGTTGAAAATAGGGGGCCAACTTTCACCCTCCAATAAAGCTTTTTTTGATAAAGCAAACGATTCATTATGAGAACTTCAGACCAGATTAACCCCCTTTCATTAGCCGATCTTACAAGATGGATCGGGCGGGCTGGTTGGGAATAGGTGATTAGCAGAAAAATCCATTGTTGAGAGATAGATTCTACTATTTGGTCAGGACGAATGAGTGGCTGTGAAGCATGCTCCGGAGTAAATTGACCCTTCCCGAGTTAGTCCAGTCATAAAGGGGAAGGCTCGATATCTAGACTGCATTTCGGGAGTTCGAACACTATCCCATTTCAACCAAAAATACAAGCCTATCAAAGATATCTAACCTTCTTTCCTTATGAGTTGAAATCTTTTTTGTCTTTGTTTTTTTTTGCATAAAAAGCAGCTAATCGGTTATATATATATATATATATATATATTAATATTAAAACCAGGTGCATTTCTTCCGACCTTTTTTGAAAAGCGCATACGTTTTCCTCTAAAAATGACCTCTCCAGTCGGGGAAGGCATAAGATATTTACCTAAACCAATAGGTCCTTGAGCGGATCCCACGTTAGCTCCAAGACGTTGGTCTCTAACTAGAAAACTAAATGCTTGAGCTTGAGTAAGAAGGGCCTTCTCGCTTATTGACTTGAACCACTGACCTTTAAAACGAACCTATAGGACAAAAGGAACATAACTAAGGGCACCTGACAAAGAGCAAACATCTTATCTCAACTACTTGACTTGAGTCCCAGTACTGAAAGGCGTAACTTCAGGAGTCTCCCTAAAAGAATAGTAAGACAGCGAAAGCAGGGAGAGATGGAACTCTTACTACAAATCTCCCCTTCTTTATGGCAGGAGGTTTCAAACATCTTCTCAACTATTCAAATCCAGTTCATCCCTCCATTCATTTATTGACTGGAGTTGAGTTCCGAGCTTGTCGAGGTGGGTGGGCATAGCTTAATATAGCATTTTCCAAAAAAGACGGGAAGAGCAATGGATCCCCTACTTTCACCTGCTTTACAACTTCTCTTTTTTTATTAATTGTGATAGGATGCGAACGGTCTTTTGAATGTGGTGAAATATGGATAACTTATACATTTGAGCCTGTGTGGAACAAAGGCGCATAACTGTCTTCATCTGACGAAGCTTCTTCGTCTGGGTTATGAAAATTCTGCCTTATTTCTCGCTTGAGCCTGGCCTTGTTTTGTTCTTCATCCTACACACTAGCAAAGAAGTTGTCAGGACTCAAGGATGTTCCTACCAAAGTTGGGATTAATTGTTGGATGTCACCAGGAGGTACATCCAATACTGACCTTGGTTTAGTTTCCACACGGCTGACATCAGCTTCAATAACATGTCTCTCAAATTAGTCTAAGTCATACAAAGATAACTCAATTCATTCTAAGTCTCTATACGAAGATGAAAAGTAGAACGATTGACTCATACCACCTAGATGAAAAGTAGAACGATTGACTCATACCACCTAATACTTTATCACGAACATTTCTGATTGACGAAGGAATTGTCTTATCTTCTAAGGAGGGTTCTGCTTTCACTAGATTCTTAAAAGCTTAAAAGGTAGTTGACCCGAGGTATACTCCCTTTTCGCTTTCCTTTCCTTCTAAGATGCCAGTTCTCCGGTGCAGATGAAGAATCTGCTTCATTGTTCCCACCATCTATATCATCCAAGAATATTTATAATAAGAGTTGGAAGAAATCGTTCAGTGATCGCTACACTTGATTGGGGCAGGCTACCCACACTACACTGTTTTGGCTGAAAAGTCATCTCCTTGTTTTTCCCCAATATCACCTACTCCAAACACGAAAGTAAAGACCAAAAAATCTATCTACATAGCTCCCCTTTGAAGGTGGAGCTTTGCGGAGATCATAAGTCAGACAAGACCTTAGACCGGAACGCGTCCTTGCAGGTGAATCTCTCAGCTTCTGTTCTTTCTGTCCCTTCTTGGTGCCTTTTCTTGGCTACTCCACTCCATGTCTGGATGGGTGCCACAAACACTTCTTGTACTAGCTAAACATCTCATGTCTGAACCCTTGACAGATTAAAAAGACAAATGCATAAACCCACATTGAAGAAAGAGATAATCGAGTCTTTTACGCCATCCTAGGCAGTTCTCACGTAGCGTCTTCGCCATCTACTTTCTAAGGTTTAGGTTTGTCTGCCTATCCTAGGTGACCATCTTCGTCTACTACAACTAGGCTTCTCTCTTTGGGCTAGATTTGTTTTTGATCTCATCAACTCGGCACTTTATTTAGCAACTCCTTAGTAAGCGGATTGGTTGAACTTAATGTTTACCCTTGACCTTGTTCTATAAAACAAGCTTGTAAACACCTTACTACCTTTCTTTTTCTATCTTTCCTAGTCCGCCATTGCAACGAAGCAACTCTATTATCAACGAATGGGTTCTGACTTTGGAGGTGAAAATAAATAGGCTGGGTAACTATTCTTTCATCTTGAAGCATAGGCAACTACTCCTTATCCTACTGGCACTGAATAACTGGCAATTGAGACTCCAACTACTATCCAACTACGATCCATACTAGATCTGACCAACTGGCCATTCTACCTCCTCTACGTTCTTGACAACCCGTCTTTGTCTCAGTGTCGACCCAGCAGAGTGCTTTCGCCGTTGGTCTTCATTTTGATCTTTACGCATTTCACCGCTCTACCGAAAATTCCCTCTGCCCCTACCGTACTCCAACTTGGTAGTTTCCACCACATGTCCAGGGTTGAGCCCTGGGATTTGACTCTTAAAAGCCACCTACAGACGCTTTAGGCCCAATCATTCAAGATAAGGCTTGCATACTCTGTATTACCGCGATAGCTAGTACAAAGTTAGCTGATGCTTATTAAAGAAAAGATTTACTAGGCAATAGGGCGAGAATAGCAAGATGACCGCGATCAGATCAGGCTTTAGTAGCTTGAACCCTCGGATCACTTGACTCACTGTACATTTTGTGTGAGTTCACGGTCCACTGATTCAACAAGTACAAGCCTATAACAAAGGCCTTAAAAAGGTTAGTAGCAGCTACCTCACTAACTGATAAGAATGTGGCTTCAGAAGCAGAAAAATAAGATACTAGCTTATTGCTTCACTTGCCTAAGAATTTATCTGAAGAAAGCAAGGATAGACCAGACATAGTTCCCTTTTGATTCTATAAGGCTAGTCAAGGCTAGTCGTCTAAGTCAGTCTTCTTTAGATAGGATAGTATAGTATAGTAAGCTAACGATCGCTAGTCTAGTCTTTTCACCTCCTTCTAGAATTAGCGGATAAGATAAGTCAGTAAGGCTAGTAGGCTACTAATGAGAGTAACGTAAGTCTCGCTAGTGACCTTCAATTGGAATAAAGGATAGTTCTATTCTAAGGTAAGCTTTATTAGCCGACAAGCCAGCCTTCTTTCATTTACCATTTACAAGCCTAAGGGGAAGATCCCCTTACAGATCTAAGGGCTATGGCTTTGAACGGCTCTAGCTAAGGTACTCTTACTGAGAATGAGTGAGCTATTCAATCCGCAAGATGATTTCTGGGTAGAAGTAGGGGCAGAGATTTGTACTCCGAAGTCGGTACCAAACCTGGGATTGGGCTTTCTTGCAGCTTTGTATGCTTTCTTAGAGAGAGTCTTTGGGGTGAACTTTCATCTGTTCTCTTTCATTCTTTTTGTTTTTTTGTTATAAACAAACGTGATCACAGTTCGATTTTCTTTATTTCTCATCTTGTTCAGTCTTGATGGTAACTAGTTTATTTATTTATTATGTCGTTAAGTTCAAAGAGTTATTCTGGCATCTACTTTCAATGCTTGCTAGTAAATAGTTGGTGTCTCTTTCCTCACACCTTTACTTAACGTATTTGCTTTCTTTTTAGTAATACGATACATTGTGAAGAGTGGATTCAACAAGAGGAATCAGAGCTTCCCTTTATAGTAACTTCACTACTTTTAGAACAGCGAGAGCAGAACCTGAAGCAGACTTTAAGATAGATATCACTAACTTGCGTTCCTTCCTTACTAAAGAAACGCCCTTTCGCCTTTTGCTCTTAGTCTGCTTTTTTATTTAATAAGAGAATCTTGCTTTATCATTTAAAATTCTTCCTATTTTCCTGCGAGAAATGCCAAAACTAAGACTAATTCATTCAGTGTAATGCGCCCACCTTAGGTCACAAGCTACTTTAAGGCATTCCTTTATCCTTACTAACTACTCCTAAGGGCGTACTCCACCACGAACAGGGGAGTAAGCTCTCAGGCCTTCCTTTCTTCGGCATGCATTTGTCTCAAAATAATCTTGGGCTACCTTGCTACGGGTAAGAGAAGCAATCCTCGTTCTAGGTCGTTTAAGGCACTAAGATCTCTTTCAAACTACTAGAAAGACCCCTAAGGCGGTTGAGGGGTAGCAGACCGAAAGGAAAGCAGGTAGGCTGCCTTTGACGTTTTGTTGAGCGGATCGGGGGTATACGCCGGGCAAAAGCTTCACCGACCCCCGATGGAGCTTCGACGGTGGTTCGATCATTGACAAGGTTCAAAGAAAGAGTGGGACATAGATAAAGAATACATGACTAACCACAATGAATATCATTTGCCCATTATCACCTCATCTTTACCTATTGTTGTTTAAGGTAATGAATGGGGAAAGTCTGGGATCTAAGAGGATTGAAGTTAAGAAATGACTCCCTGCAGGCCAACGAAAGTTGTAAGTTGTGGACCTTGACTTGGAAGTCGGGCGAACTATCTAAGATAGTGGCCGTCCAAAAGCCATACATTTTTCTTCAAGCCTATTGGAAGCCATAGATGAAGTTGTCAAATAAGATCCCACTAAATTGGCTAAGCGAACCATACTTCAAATATCGTTCGGAGTAAGGCCAGTCACTATATTAAGACTAAAAAATCGACCATTCCTTATCGCCCAGCAAAAGACCTCACTACGTACCTCGGCCTCAGGATTTAAGCTCGGGTTCCTGGTATAAGAAAGAAAGTAGAGCTAGGCAACATCTTCTATGAGTGAACGGGATAAGGATCGAGGTAGTTAAGTTCCCCAAGCTCATTTTTTTCTAATGCTTTTTCCCTTGCGGGCTTTCCACCATTAACACTTGTTTACTTCCTACCCTATTCGCTGGCATTGAACTATTCTCTCGTAGTCCTAAGCTTGGAACTAGAAGAACTATTCACTTTCCACTATGCACTATGCTTGAAACTACGATTGCCCTTCACTAGCTAACTACTAATAGTAAAACTACTATAAATACAAAGTTCAATTTCACCTATTTCCTTTATAGCCTGCTAATGAACAAGTAGTCTTCACCACATATTCCTGCCTGAAGGAAATGCATGAGCAAAAGACTCTTTTAGTTGGAATTCTTTCTTTACGTGCAAACCCTTTCAAAATCTTATTCAAGCTTTCTTGACGTCTTTCTATGCAGAAAGCTCTAGATTCATAGATCGATCGTTATAGATGTGATGTTGCGCCTATCAGTGCAATCAATATCTGACGCGACGCCAGTTCCTCTTTTTACAATTACGATAAAGATTGAGCTGATTAGTCAGCTTTGCCCTGTTGATACACTAAAGCATAGCTGCTTTAGAACTCATGAACTGAAGAGCTCACGTCATGAACTAAAGAGGCTACGTGACGCTTCATATGCGGATACAAGGGCCCAACCCATTACGAGTAATGAAGGCTACCTTTTTGTTTGCTTGATGAGTCAAGTTCTACCCATTCGACTGGCAAAGTTCATGAGTAGGTCTTCATTCAATTGATCTCAATCAATAATTTCTCTTTCATTCCTCCCGACTTGAAAATGGAATTCTTTTACCATTTATTGAGTCTTTAGAAAGAGTCTTTCTCTGCGGCAAGCATATCAAGCGGGATCGAGTGGATAAAATAGGTAAGGATAGCAACGAACAATTGATCGGCTAGGCCTTGAGTGTTTAGACCCTTTATCGTTGACGCATATAAAGCAGTAAAGGAAGCATGCATGTACGGGGATAAATTGATTGTTTAATGAGTCTTTCCGGCTTTTTCGATTTCTTTGCCAATTTTCTTATGTCTTGGATGAGTTAATTCTTTTATTGTGGGGATCCATCTTTCGGAAGTCGTGAACTAGAGAGACCAATAGCACAATAGCGTGCTCCAAAACAAGTTAATAGATTTCTAATAGTTAATAATAACTAACAAACAATAAAAAAGAACTACTTGAATAGAGATATAATAACTTAAATCTATATAGAAAATCAAATTCAAAGTTTGATAATCAGTAAGTTATCTTTATCTTTATATAACTCGTTATCTACTTGTAAGGGCGAAGCTGCAGTTCTAAAGTTGTTTGGGCAAAAACCCTGCCTGCCGGAAGATTCATTGATTTGATTGAACCTTGCGGGAGAAAGGCATTTTCATAATGCTTTTTCCATGGTTCACTTGATCTTTCCCCTATGTCACTAGAAATGTAATGGAGGAGGCAGAGGTGACTGCTAGGGAGGCAATAGTAGCGCATGCAGTTGACTCAGGACCCGTTCCAACATCTATTCATGTCCCTCCACATCCGAAGCATCATACGAATCCAAATGTGAATGAAGTGCCTGCCCCTCTTGAATTGTCGAAAAGCAGCCGATAGACAACTAAGATTCTGAATCTGAGCTGGCTTCTTTCCATTCCCTTATCTGATTCAAAAGGGGTTGCTCCTCAAATTCTAACTCGGGTTGCGAAGCTTCTTGATGACTGAGAAGGTGATACCGAATCGATGAAAGAATTGGATCAATAACCCATAAGATATCTGAGATCTTGTCCTAACTCATGAATATACTATTTTTTATGTTGACGTTTAGACCGATTTATACTTTTGTATACTGTCCCTTATGGGTCTGGGCTTTTCTATTTGTATAGTCCCTGCCATGAGTCAACGTGTTAATGCATAATTCCCTCTGTTGTGAAATGAAATCCCAAGTCAGTAAAGTATTAAATAGTTAAAGTGCGCTAATGGAATAAATTGTATTGTTGGACTGCACGCGAGTCCAGTAGTCTAATAAGAATGCCCAACGTATTCCAAAATGAAAGCACCACAAGTGAGCTGAGGCAATTAACCATCTCAAACCAATGTCCATCTAATACATCTTAATCAGAATGGCCACCAAGAGGGCCTAGCTTTAGCTGCCACAATTCTTTTCCCTTAGAGGTTTCCCAAGGGGTGTCCCCTTTCGATAAGTTCGTTCCTTTTAATTCATCCAAAGACTTCCTCAGATAGAGGTCCTTCTTTTCTTGCTCTACGGAAGATGTTGAAGAAAGGAGTTCTCTTTCTAGTATTGTAGTTTCCTTTTTTTCCTTACTAATCATTAGCAGTGGCCATGTTGCATAATCATACTCCTCATTATAATTACCAAATTGTTGGCGCTCTGGCCCGAAGATCTATGAATGAGGAATTGACCGCCGATGCGCTTTAAAGGTAACATAACTAGAAACTTCCCATTTATTCTCAGTTTGCTTCTTTCTTACTCATGGTTTTTTGAGCGGTATGATCAAAAAGTTCCCTAAAGAAAGGCTTGGCTGGTTGTTAAGGGTGAAATGGTCTATGCTTCATCAGAAGATGCTCAATGATGACCCCCATTTCCTTATTTTTTTTATAAGACCAACTTTCTTACCCCTTTGGCTTCTTGCTAACCGGGGTTTCTGTCTTTCAGATGAATAATGAATCGTGGTTGTAGTTGATGTGGATTTCAGGAGTCGGCGCCTTATCCCCAAAGCTTTGTTCCCAGGTGCTTGAGATAGACCTTCCAAACCGCCTTCGGATACAAGCATTGAGTGTAGCAATTATCCGTTCTTCAGCTAAGTCTGGTATGGTTTTCTTTACGGTGAGTTTGATAAACTGCCCCTTAAAGGGGCCCCTCCCTCTCCCTCTGAGGCTGAGGGGTATCTTGTTTGCTATCATGACTATTGGTACATTGTCAAAACTCTCTCTTATTTAGAATGAAGCCAGCACTCCTTCCCATCTTTCAATAAATGGGGCTTTTGGGGAAGCCTTTCCTTCTTGTGTGCCTTCCACCTGAAAAAGGAAGATTCTGAACTGCTTTGGCACCGTCTGTGTTTTTGATGTCATTGTACCGGCTGGGACAAAGACAGATGGTCCAATTTCACAATCGTAGATTCATGTAGAAAATGATCAGACGCTAAGCTAAGCCGTTGCAGAATTTTCTTGTCATATTTATTGTTGCTTCCCTAAAAGCGGTTTTCAATCCCTATGGTTGGATTCTTTTCCTTTTTCCTTTCTCCGTTGAAACGATACCCTTAAATTCCATTGACTTTGCTTTCCACCCCATATACCATTGCTTGTCGTCAACCCCATCGGCCTGAAAAGGGTAGTTATCATTAGCTCTGTTTCTTGTTTTGATCTTGGGACAAACGAAGATCGTCAAATATAGAGTACAATATCGAAGAGCAAGTTTTCCCAGACTAGAGACTCATCTCATTACTCAATAAAGTACAATTTTATCACATATGCTTTTTTTGATCTCGCTTTTGTGTACTTAGCTACTACTGATCAGTTAACTAGGTGAGACAACCACTGTAGGGCCCAATCTTCTTCTGACAAGACCAATCCGACTTGAATTTGTGTAAATAAGATAATATGCTATGCTATTGAAACTGCAAATTCGGTTGTGGCTGGTAGAGAATGTGAATCAATCATGAATGTAGTTCTTGCCGGGTTATTCGGAGGGGGAAGACTCGAGAGTTTGTCAGATGGAAGTGAGATGGCTAAGCCTTGAATGAATGGAATTGGCCATTTCCTATTTCTTTTAGTACACTTGCTTTCAAGCATTGGTTCCATAGATGGGGATAGAAGTAAAAAAAGAGCTTTCGAGCCCAGTACATCTAGTTCCGGCCTATTAGGGGGGACCTAAGGTTATCCTTCCCAAGAGAAGGTGTTAGAGTTAGAGGCTGATGGGGGATCAGGAGATTGGAAAGAAGAAGATAGAGGGTTGCTCGTACTCGCTTTCACCTGGTGATGAGCTAACTAAAGAACTCGAAGAAAGGTTATGCAGGTGGGTGTTCATTTGCTATTGTTGGTCGGGGCCGTGGGGATGGAAAGAAAGATGAATAGTTCAATTGGCCTTTGCTTGGCACTAGAACCGGAGATGGAGACAAAGGTGGACTTCTCACTAGAAATAGGCTACAACCTTACCTTCAAGAAGCGAATTATGGGCATCAATGCACTAACGTTGTCTTGCTAGCCTTTCTTCCGTTTGACTAGAACAGATTCCCACTCGGACTGATCGATGGCATTTCTTCCTTGGCCTACCATCCAAGGGCAAGGGAACTCAATAGCACATTCAAGAAGAAATCCACCTGAACTGACCATTCAAGTTGTCTTTATCAATAAGGCCTTACATCTTATTCATCTTTGCTTGCTCTTCCAAGTTTTCTACTCCTTCCTCCGATCACCACGAACCACAACATGGTGAACCAGCTCCTGGAGATGAGCATTCTTTCCATACCATTCAACGAGTCCGGTCAATTTCTTCACACGGTTCAACCTTACTATTGTGAAAAATATCGGCTTGCTCTGGTCCTTTAGTACACATCAGTGTTCTATGTTCTCAACATGGCTATAAATTTACTCATCTCCTTACAGTTGAGTGGCTTTCACTCCTCAATCTAAGGATGGAAGTAAGTTCAACCTCCTGTGATCCTCTGTGTAAGGGAAGTCAAGACTCGTATTGGCACCAGGTGAAAAAAATGTTTCACTTGGGATCAAAAACATCAATCCCATGAATAACTCGGTAGAGCCCAGTAAGAGTAAAAGCATTGTGACTCTCGTCTTGTCCAGGAGTATCCTTGCTTCCAGAGATTTCTTGAAAGGTGCTGGTGATGATGAAATCTGTATGATGAATCATGGCAATGAGATCAACAGTTAATTGGCAAGAAAACTCCTCCAACCTTTTTTTTAGACACTAGAGCGCCGGAACGTCTTTATTTGACTTTTGCAGGATTATATTCATAGATAATGTTCTCACTACACTTGACACTTCCTTTGTCGCTTTATGTGAGGAGTTAAGGGCAATGAAAGTCTTTGTATCATATTCTCCTGCTATAAAGCGGTTGTTGCGTCTTGATTGCTTCTTTCATACAGTCGGACAGTCTTTCCTTTCTGACAGCGATAGTACAGATTGAACTTGGGCTTTTGTCCCCGCTTTCCTATATTCGATCCAAGTATCCAAATTCGAAGTCAGTCTTGGAGATGGTAGGCGCGGGCATAGCAGCGTATTGTGGTGACTTGGGGTCTAAGGGAATTTCCAGGCAGGGTTTCAGAGCGATAGTCCCTTTCGTTTCGTAGGCGATCCATCTCTGGATCTACTGATATTTACTTTTCTGACAAGACAGTTCTCATCAATTTCATTCCATAATTTGTTTTTTGAATTTCTATAAGAGAGCCTTAAGGCAAGTGATCCTATGCAGAGTGATATTAGCAAAGCAAGTTCTTTACTTGGCTATATCCTTTTATCCCCTATGCAACTCCTGGACTGTACATATAATTGCTAAACCGAGGTGAGTTTGACGCTTTGGGTTTGTGAAGTGAGCTCACTTATTCTGACGAAAAGAAGTTTAACCGGTGGTTTGTACCTCAAAGGAAATGTAGGTCGCCTATTGTCTCGGGACATTATCTGGTGAGATTACTTTAGTATCTGAACTGCGTTAACTGATCCATGGGTAGAACCCCCTTTCTACTTTTGGTTAGAATCTACCAACAAAATTTATCACCATAGAAAGCAGTTGGAATTACTCTCCTTCCCATGTGCCTCTACTAATAAGTAGCTTGAATTCATTTTTATGAGCTTTTGGTTGGCATAGATGGAGCTCAGTATTTTCTACTGATCGTGACAAAGACAGGAAAAAAGAATGCCCATAGCCTAGTTGTGACCCGAGGTATACTCCCTTTAAGCTTTATAGAATCTAGGTACAATGGAAGACAAATTAAAGTACGGTAGCAAGTCAAATTAGTCTCCTCCAACAGAAGGCTCTGATCTGACCAAAATCAAATCAGTATATTTTTCTGGTTATATAGAGTCTAACACCGTAAAGATAATATAAAAAATCATCTCATCGCTTTGAGCCTAGTAGGCTCTTTCCCATATAGTGGCCTAGCCCTTGTGATAAGAACAGTTACGCCTTTTTCTAATCCTGGATAACCAACTAAGAGCCTTTCAATAGCGCAATGAATCTTGCTAACATTAGAGACTCTACTTAGTGAGTTGCCTACCCTCGCTGGTGGACTAGTTTAGGTAGAGAATGGGACGATAGAGCTCAAATCAATCGAATACTGTTCGTGACCTGACCCAGAGCCACTAGCATCAGTTGGTAAGTCTCATCCCGTGCTTGGACTTGGGCACAAAACGATAGCTATTCCATGCATTGTTAAGAGTTATGACTAACTTCTAGGCTTTCGGGGAAATGAATGTCATTCTTATGTATTCTATATCAATAACAGTATAAGAGGAGATCCCTGGGTAGAAAAAGAGAGAAGTTATTCCATTAACGTGCCAAGCTAAAGGGCGGAATCGAGCGACTTTAATTATCATATACTGAGATACGACTTCTTTCTTTCCTTAAAAAACAAGTTAGTTAGACTCTAGTTCGTAGCATACTTGGATCAAAAGGTCATGATAAGAGTTTTCGAGTGAATCAAAGGTCAATTGAGAAATGCAGGGATGAACTTTCTCACCCGTGATTTCTCAGAAACAATCACATTAGCATTAGATCGATCCTACCTTTCGAATGAAGGAAAGAAATGGCATTTGAACAATGATTGGGAAAACCATATTACGCAAGTACCTGTAATCTAAAAACCCCTAGTTCTCCACCTAGGACTGACCGGCAAGCTAGCCCTTTTTTTTATACCTATTGTACATGCTATCAAAGGTGCCCGACTGGGCATCTCTGATCTTCTTGATCCTCAGAAAGTAAATTGAGTGATTTTCACTCTCTCGTTATCACTATCACCTGACTTTTTTATTCCCTCAACCACTTTAAATAAATTAAATAAAGAGCAACTCCGCCCAGAGAGTTAGCATCTCTGGTTGGTCCTACGCTCCTCTCCCACTTCACTACTTCGTACCCCAATCCCTTTATGTCCTAATGGTATTGCCTGAGTCTGTTGGAGTCTCTTTCTCTTTTTTTCTGACCAACTACTACATGTTTCTATCAAACCAGACACTTTCACTTTACATTAAGCATGTAAGACGTCTGCCACCTTTGAGTACTTTTGTCGAGTCATTGTTTCAAGGCCAGAGTTGGGTAACTATCTATCCTACTTATTTACTTTACTAGGCCTTTTCCATTCAATAGAATAGAAAGCCAAATGCATTGACTGCGAGGGAAAAGAAAAACTACCCAGTTGTCTTACAAGGCGCGCTATCACCATAGGCAGAGTGCTTTCACCTCCCGGTTGGCTTTGTCAATTCCTTGTTTCTTTTATAGAAAGGGACGACTGGAGCCGAAAAAGGAAGGAGACCCTTAGGTTAGTCACTTAGGTCAGGATCAGGATCGCCACCTTCCGATCTTTTGTCGAAACAGGTTTCGTCAACCCAATCTGCTAACCCAACCCTCTCGTCTTAGGCTTTTTTCCACTAATGGAGCAAAGGTTGCTTGAGAGTAAAAGCTGGATTGACAAAGATCGACCAGTCTCAACTATGTTTCTAGGCACGAGATAAGTCAACCAAAGGGCGAGGATTAAGAAAGAAGTTCTCAATGCTGAAATCAAACTCTGCTCGCCATTTCGTCGATAGCTCAAAGAAGTTTTTGTTGACCTCTTTATCTCTTAGAATGGCCTGACAAGGGAAGGAGGAAGAAGAGCGTTCTAGTGCCCTATTTGTCAAATAATTATTATTAAATTACCCCTATTCAAGAATTCGTATTCGTAGCCTCCGATTCTATTCCTGACTAGTGGACAGAAAGAAAGCCTTAATTCTTCTTGCTCTACGATTAACTATTCCGTTTAAGTGGATTAAGGCAGTGAAGGTTTGACTCCAAGTGAAAGCTTAAGTTAAGGAACAAAGTTCCGATTGATCTAAAAGATTAGGGACTCCCTGCATCGAGCTTCTTGCCCAACCCCATTCCTAAACTACCAAAAGAATGAAAATCTTTTAGGGATTCTATCGCATCAAAAGTCTCGTATCGACTGACCTTGTATTCCTTTAGAATAGGTTTTGGTTAGAAGAGATTCGGTGCTTTAGTTGCTTTGCCAGTCATAATATTTACTGCTTTACTCAATAGGAGTTCCAAGGTAGTAGCAAACAATGCTTGCACACGTATTTCAAGACTTTCACGCCCCTTTGGAACTTTTTTCTCGTGGATCTATGCTTTCAAAAGTGTCATCCAAGGGTGAACACATATAATAAGAATCAAAGGGGAATGCTTTAGTATTCGATAACAGGGCTTTCGTATTCTATAGTTGGAGTTTCCCCTATATAAAGAATTTGGAGTTGCAACAATCTATTCGAAGTTTAGAGTTGTAAGGGTAAGGTACAGAACCAGACCCAGAACCAGATAACTTAGGCTAGATGGTAATTCACCCATACCAACCTAGTCACAAGCCACAATGGATCCCCGGTAGCCAACCCATAAAGGAGAAGAATTAGCAAGTAAGACAATCTCTCGTCCAATCAGAATAATCCTTGAACCTTCTGAGATGGGAGCTTGAGAAAGACATATCTCATCACAGTACTTGTTTTCCCTAAACTAATTATCCTTATAAGTAGGGCGAGCAAAATTGAAAGAGGGAATTCTCTAATCTGATAGCCTTACAACAAACAAGTTTGCTTAACGCACTAGCTTTGAGTTCTAACTTAAAAGCTCTTGGAAGTTCAAACCCAAAAGAGAAAGCACATCACTCTCGCGCTCGTCAGTTATTCACCTTTTATAAACGAGTGTTGTATACTTTACTAATAGACTTGCTTACCGTAACCGCAAAGAAAGAACAGTTCTGTCTATTTATCCATAAAGGCTGAAGCGCCTTTCGAATGGTATAAGTTATGACTTCCCTTTTGAAAAGATAGATTTGACTTTGATTTACCAACATCTACTACCAGAAGGAATTGCCTCACCTACCGCCTGCTTTTATTCCCATCGATATGCCCAGAAACAAGAACTTTCTTTCCCTCATGCCTTTTACCTTAAACCTGACAAAGATAGAATCTTTTACTTTCCCTATCGCTTTCATTGCCTGTAAAGACTCCATCTTTACAGTCGCCTTCTCTTTCCTTTTCATTACAAACAAAGCAATCTGTTTTTATAACTAATAAGGCATAAAAAGAAAGGAGTCTCAGTCTTCGTTCTGACTTCCGCTCGCAAAGGAACAAGATCTGGATTTGACTTGGGTGTTACTATGCGAGTAGAGAGATTTAAACGAGCTAATAGCCAGTGGACTTTGCCTCTCCCTTTCTTTAGACTTGCAGTAAAGCTAAACAAGTTTACTCATCTTGCACTTGAGCTTGAAGCATTTTTTTGAATCCTAAAGTAGCATTAAAAAATCCCCAAAGCTACAAGGAAGCCGAGACTAGAACCGCTACTTGCCCAATTGTACAGTGCCTTCCTCACTTTCCTAGCTATCAAGCCCCCTCTTTAAACCCTTGCCAGAAGGACGGAAGGAAAGATTCTCTGTGATACCACTTGAATAACGATAATTGGAGTGAAAAGCCTTAAAGAAAAAGCTTTAGCAATGGTGGGAATTACTAATTACGCCAGCACCTGACGAGCTTACCTTATTATTAAAGAAATGGGAATGGGGGAATGAGGGGATAATCCATAAGATCTGGTTCTCTAATGTTGATTCTGAATCTAGCTAAATTATGATCTTGAAATTGCATTATTGTCAAAGAAATATCCCCCGAAAAGGAATTCCATTGAGTCGAGTTTCAGACAAAGAAGTGCGAAAAGACTGGACTCTATTGCTACAAAGAGGAAAGACATATTTTTTTCTTTCAATTAAAACTTTCTCACTGCCGATCGCCTTCTCCTTTGTTGAGCTAGACTTGATTTGAATACCAGTTTTCTGACCTCTTATCCTGGGACCTGGTGTCACGCCCCGATCCCTCACGAGACCGGAGGCTCTAATAACCATGCTATTCTCAACCAAATACCAAACCCGGTCACAAAATTTTAGGGGAAAAACGGACAGAGTTTCCCCTGTACTATGGACATTCTGAAAACCTGTAAATTCTCAAATATGGTAACTACAAGGTAAACAAACTTTTCATGGCTAAATATTTAAAGATTCACGGCCATCCGAGCCTTGAAGCAAACAACAGTTCCAAAACCACACAAGCATGCAAGGCAACTAGAAATAGAAATATAAGTTATTACAAGCCATAGAATTACCACTGCTACTACATTATCAGACTTCCAGCTTACATATTACTCAAATACATACATGAGCTTTAAGGCCCCAAAATAGATTATACATAGAACAACAAATTCTTCACATAGCAACCAGAAAGCACATCCGCCTCAGACAAATATCACACAGCAGCTAAGGCAACTCCACCAACTGTGCCACCTGAAACATGTTAGCGAGATATGAGCAACCACTGTTACCCAGTGAGGGATATAGGCCCGGGGCGTGCAATGCTACAGATAATACAGTTATACAACAATATCACTTAGACAATTTAAGAAGCAATGATAACATAAGTAACCACACATTTAAAAGGATACATTTCACACAATCCCCTATACACCAATCTTCACTGGTCTTCATTCACGATCCACGAACCACGAGCACGATCACGATAAGCCGGCATAATCCCCAAACACTCCAGTGGGTGTACTCCGAATGTACCCCGATAATCCTACGACCCAACATCCCTTGGCAATCTCCGGACCAGGCGAATGAGGGACTAGGGCACGGAGTTTGAATATCCACCGGCAAGCCCTCTGCCGCCCAGCCGATATTCAACACATCCGCCCCTGACACTATGGTTGCGCAACCACTATGAAATGTACTTAACAATGGCAAGTTAATAGCAATAATATGAGCATTAACACATAGGAGGATCAACAAAGTAGGTTGACCTCGATGCAATTAGAATAGAAGCAATTATATAAGCTAATAAGCAGTTTACAAAGGAACATATACAAAATAAGCATAGAATCATACCAAAAGCTCCAAATCAACTTGAAACCACATATAAACACTTAAGGAGTCATGCCATTGTTTTAGAAGTGTGAATCAACCGAAATTGCACCTAAACCCCTTTGTTTTTCGAACTATTTCTCTTCCAAACCGAGGTTAATGATTTCATTTTCAAAGGAAACTCTCCCAATCTTCTAACTAACCCTCAAGGTACCCTCTCAACCCTCTAACTCATTCAAATGCCCTCAATTACCCCGAAAGGCCCAAATTGCCCCTTATGCATTTAAACTACACATACCTTATACGGGCTACAAACAAGGGTTATCAAAACTTCTATAGCACCTAGGTAGCCTAAGAATACTAGAAGTGAAGCACGAATCCACCCGGATTCGCATCAACCCCGAAAGCCCTTTATTAAAGTCGACTATTTGACGTTTTATGCGATTCTAGAGCAATGTAAGTGCACGGGGCTATTAGACTACCTTCACTAACACCTAAGGCATCTATTAGAAGTATTGAATCAAGTTAAAATGCGCGATTACACCAAACCCTAGAAATCCCGTCACTATTCACCCCTACGAATCAGCTATCGATTTCTACCGTTTAATACATGAAACAATAGCATAAATGTGGTCTCTACTACATGTGTACAACATATATAAGCTTATTTGAGCATTGCAATAGCATTAGACAACATTTCCAATAAATCAAGAAAATAGCAACATTTGTAGAATGCACAAATAAGCATGAAAACCCTCACCTAAAGCGCGTAGGAGCACCTAGAAGGCTTGCACACACCCTAAACTACTTGCTCCTAGCTTGGCTTGGCTTGGCTTGAAGATTTGATGAGCAAAATCCTCTCATTCTCCTCCTACGCTATTCTCGGATTTGCTACAGTGATTTTTCAGCATTTTTTTTGTTTTGTTCTTTCCTAGTTATGAGCTAAGGTGGGTAATATAGGGTGCATAGTTGGGTGGGGTCAAGTTTGGGTATTTAAAAGGTCACTTATAATGCGTGTAGTAAGCTTAAAACGAGCCTAGAGTGAAACATGTGAGCTAGCTAATTAAATCTCTAAGTTAGTTACGTAACACTATTCATTCAACTACAAAAATTATTTTCTAAACGAGCTCTCCTATCGCCTCTAGCTCAATTGTACATTTTTCCCACTACTTTAACAATTAATATGATTTAATAAAAATACTAATTAACTAATAGAATGCAGTTTAAAAACGGAGTGAATAGTAACTTAAGAAGACAATTAATAAGGCATAGAAAGAGATGCGCAAATAAAGGATGCAACAGTAATTGAATGCATGGCTAAATCTCAGGTGTCACATCCTCTCCCCCTTAAACAAATTGCGTCCACGCAATTCTTCCTCACAAGAGAACATCTGCATCAACTGAAAACCAACTCCGATTATTCGTCATCAGTTGCTAAGCAAGAATACCATATACAAATTCTCGTGGGAGCTTATTAAGAAATCACAGTAGTATTGTCTGCGAACCTCACTTAATAAGGCCAAATAAAGGCTCCAATAGAGATGTTACTTTGAAATCCAAATAAGAATCCCACTGGCATGAATACCATAGAAGAATGGAATCCCAACTAAGAGCGGAGAGAAAATACCAATAAAAGTTCTGAGCAGGAGTATTGTAAATAATACCAGATAATAAGGCTAAAAAGAATCCCATATACCAATTATTCCGAGAGATGCCGACAAAAGAATACCAAAAGAATAGTTGATAAGAAAATACCAAGAGTATACTTCAGAGAACTGTCATATAGAAACCCCAAAAGAAGCTACTCATTTATGACCGCTAAGCACTGAAGAAGGCCTTAGAAGAATCCCAATAACTGAGCTCCAACTATATCCACCAATTCCCAAATAATGGCTGATTAATTGCCTCTCATTTCTGCTAATCAACATAATTTGGAAGGCCTGCCACTAATCACCTCTCTTTAGGGGAGGAAGGAGTTTTTCTTACCATTCGACGGGTTATGTATGCATGCCAAACAATTGCATATGTATAATCATTCTTTAAACTATTACGCAAACATGTTAATAAAAAGAGTTTGTGAAACAGTGTAATCATCAAAGTCATTCAAGCACGATAATCAAGTCAAGCATAACACAACTCAATCAAAGACATTCAAATACACACATTACAAGCAACAGTTCAAGCAATTAATAATTCACGAAGTCAATTTGATGCATAACTAGCCACTTTACTTCACTTAGCACACATTTAGCACGTAACACATAATTATATCACATAGGTGCACACATTCAATACAAGACACACAATCAAACATGCAGGCATACACTTTCAAGACACACTCTTAACAAGCACACACGTAAGGGTTACTACCCGACAGGCCGAGGACCTTGTCCCGGCTTAACGCTAACTAAGCTCTGATACCACCTGTGACGCCCCGATCCCTCACGAGACTGGAGGCTCTAATAACCATGCTATTCTCAACCCAATACCAAACCCGGTCACAAACTTTTAGGGGAAAAACGGACAGAGTTTTCCCTGTACTATGGACATTCTGAAAACCTATAAATTCTCAAATATGGTAACTACAAGGTAAACAAACTTTTCATGGCTAAATATTTAAAGATTCACGGCCATCCGAGCCTTGAAGCAAACAACAGTTCCAAAACCACACAAGCATGCAAGGAAACTAGAAATAGAAATATAAGTTATTACAAGCCATAGAATTACCACTGCTACTACATTATCAGACTTCCAGCTTACATATTACTCAAATACATACATGAGCTTTAAGGCCCCAAAATAGATTATACATAGAACAACAAATTCTTCACATAGCAACCAGAAAGCACATCCGCCTCAGACAAATATCACACAGCAGCTAAGGCAACTCCACCAACTGTGCCACCTGAAACATGTTAGCGAGGTATGAGCAACCACTGTTGCCCAGTGAGGGATATAGGCCCGGGGCGTGCAATGCTACAGATAATACAGTTATACAACAATATCACTTAGACAATTTAAGAAGCAATGATAACATAAGTAACCACACATTTAAAAGGATACATTTCACACAATCCCCTATACACCAATCTTCACTGGTCTTCATTCACGATTCACGAACCACGAGCACGATCACGATAAGCCGGCATAGTCCCCAAACACTCCAGTGGGTGTACTCCGGATGTACCCCGATAATCCTATGACCCAACATCCCCTGGCAATCTCCGGACCAGGCGAATGAGGGACTAGGGCACGGAGTTTGAATATCCACCGGCAAGCCCTCTGCCGCCCCGCCGATATTCAACACATCCGCCCCTGACACTATGGTTGCGCAACCACTATGCAATGCACTTAACAATAGCAAGTTAATAGCAATAATATGAGCATTAACACATAGGAGGATCAACAAAGTAGGTTGACCTCGATGCAATTAGAATAGAAGCAATTATATAAGCTAATAAGCAGTTTACAAAGGAACATATACAAAATAAGCATAGAATCATACCAAAAGCTCCAAATCAACTTGAAACCACATATAAACACTTAAGGAGTCATGCCATTGTTTTAGAAGTGTGAGTCAACCGAAATTGCACCTAAACCCCTTTGTTTTTCGAACTATTTCTCTTCCAAACCGAGGTTAATGATTTCATTTTCAAAGGAAACTCTCCCAATCTTCTAACTAACCCTCAAGGTACCCTCTCAACCCTCTAACTCATTCAAATGCCCACGATTACCCCGAAAGCCCCAAATTCCCTCTTATGGCTTTAAACTACACATACCTTATCCGGGCTTCAAACGAGGGTTATCAAAGCTTCTATAGCACCTAGGTAGCCTAAGAATACTAGAAGTGAAGCCCGAATCCACCCGGATTCTCATGAACCCCGAAAGCCCTTTATTATAGTCGACTATTTTACGTTTTATGCGATTCTAGAGCAATGTAAGTGCACGGGGCTATTAGACTACCTTCACTAACACCTATGGCATCTATTAGAAGTATTGAATCAAGTTAAAACGCGCGATTACACCAAACCCTAGAAATCCCGTCACTATTCACCCCTACGAATCAACTATCGATTTCTACCGTTTAATACATGAAACAATAGCATAAATGTGGTCTCTACTACATGTATACAACATATATAAGCTTATTTGAGCATTGCAATAGCATTAGACAACATTTCCAATAAATCAAGAAAATAGCAACATTTGTAGAATGCACAAATAAGCATGAAAACCCTCACCTAAAGCGCGTAGGAGCACCTAGAAGGCTAGCAAACACCCTAAACTACTTGCTCCTAGCTTGGCTTGGCTTGGCTTGAAGATTTGATGAGCAAAATCCTCTCATTCTTCTCCTATACTATTCTCGGATTTGCTACAGTGATTTTTCTGCATTTTTTTTGTTTTGTTCTTTGCTAGTTATGAGCTAAGGTGGGTAATATAGGGTGCATAGTTGGGTGGGGTCAAGTTTGGGTATTTAAAAGGTCACTTATAATGCGCGTAGTAAGCTTAAAACGAGCCTAGAGTGAAACATGTGAGCTAGCTAATTAAATCTCTAAGTTAGTTACGTAATACTATTCATTCAACTACAAAAATTATTTTCTAAACGAGCTCTCCTATCGCCTCTAGCTCAATTGTACATTTTTCCCATTACTTTAACAATTAATATGATTTAATAAAAATACTAATTAACTAATAGAATGCAGTTTAAAAATGGAGTGAATAGTAACTTAAGAAGACAATTAATAAGGTATAGAAAGAGATGCGCAAATAAAGGATGCAACAGTAATTGAATGCATGGCTAAATCTCGGGCGTCACACCTGGGACCTGGGACCTGGGACCTGGGACCTGGGACTTGGGACTTAGGACCTGGGACCTACTTCGTGAAATTCAGCAACGAGAGCTTGAGAGGATTAAGCAAAACCAAAGGATTCAGGTGCATTGGAAGTTTCATTCATGATAATCTCATGCTGATCTGTCGATCTTGGAAAGCCAACTGGAGTTTGACCCTCAGTTGTATTTCGAGCTGTCTCCCTATCTTTTTCTTCGGCATTTACACCCCCTATTTGAGTAAGGTTGGAAAGTATCCTCCAACACCAAAAATTGATTCTACCCCGGTCGAGCGTCTACCTTCCTCTCCTTATCAGTCGAGTTACTTCATACCTCTTCCTATTCTTGACAGGCTAGTGACTCTACTGCTACCCACCCAGAGTTGACTATTGATCTGTCGCCTGAGCTTGTTGGCCTTTCGTCCTTACCTGAGGTATGTTGTTTTTATTTGTGACACCCATATGTTTTAATCTCAGCATAGTTCTTTTCTTGCCATTGTTCATTCTTCTTTGAAGCCGCAAAATGATAGTGAGGTCTTCTAGCCTTAGTGGCAACAGGCCCATATCTAAGGAATTTCTAGTCTTGCAGAAGACGTCGTTGATTACCATATCAGATAGAGAGGGGTTTCAAACCTCTTATTGATGGAAAGACAGACTCACTCTTGGTATTGATCTGAGAAGACTTTTGCCCTACTGGAAAAGGCTACTTTTGTACAAGCTCTGATTGTAGTTGGCACTGCGAGAAAGTAGTCTTCGTTCGTCTGAGATATGGGGTATTTTTTTCTAAATGAAAAAGTACATGAGGTCCATCAAGACTTTGCCAGGGCGATCGATTTCTTCACATCTAGTTAGTCGACTCAGGAAGGCTTTGTATGGACTAAAACAAGCAAACTGCGACTCGACAAACTAGTGCAATCTAAAGAAGATAGAGTCAAAACCTAATGGATCCAATCCATTCGTGGAATTAGAAGAGGGGCTATATAATTAAATAAAGTCATTCGTAGCGGTGCCACACTATTTCATTCAAATACCGTTGGCAGAACCTGGTAATTTTTATCATCTAACTGAAACATCTCTCCTTTGCACCTCTCCATATGTATGTGCTTTAGCCTTGAAACCATTACGTATTTTCTTATAGGAAGAGAAAGAAAAAAAGATTCGTCTTGCTTATGTCCTTCTTTGGATTGAAGTGTGTTGTCATGCTTCTGACCTAACCATTTCTTTCTTTCACCAAAGATACTGTTCCCCAAGTTCACCTTTTTTAGGAAAGCTGTTTGAGTGTTACGGGAATAAAGGAGAAGAAAGCACTAAGATAAGATAAGAAAAGAAAGTGCCCCTATACCAAGATAAAACTCGTTGCCAGGGTAGATCGAATGTTAACTAACTAGAAGCAATTATTAAACAAAAATGAGAGAGCGAGATTTCGAATTCGAATGCGTCAAAGTCAAAGAAGTGAATAAAAAATATCTTTCATTCATTCTTGAAAATTAGAATGATGAAAGAAAGACTTAAAAAAAAATGGGTTAAGCCAAATAAATCAAGCAAAGCCTGGTTAAGCCCCTAATGAATAGAAAATCAAAAAAGATCTTTGATTTGATTTGAAAGCGGCATTCTCTCTTAACTCGATTTGTAATTTCATTATGGAACTCTTTCCCAGAACTGTGGAACTAACAACTCTATTAGAAAGTCGAATTAGCAACTTTTACACGAATTTTCAAGTGGATGAGATCGGTCGAATTGTCACAGTTGGAGATGAGATTGCACGTGTTTATGGATTGAACGAGATTCAAGCTGGGGAAATGGTTGAATTTTCCAGCGGTGTGAAAGGAATAGCCTTGAATCTTGAGAATGAGAATGTAGGGATTGTTGTTTTTGGTAGTGATACTGATATTAAAGAAGGAGATCTTGTCAAAGGCACTAGATCCATTGTGGATGTTCTTGCAGGAAAGGAGTCTACGAAGCTTTGCTTCTTGTAATCGGCCCGTAATGCTTCCCTTCATTTGCTTGCCTCCTTCCAGCTCAGAATGCCTAATGCCTATTATCTAGTGCGTTAAGCTAACCGCTAGAAGCTCACCTTTTGGGTGTCGCTTCCAGCGTAGGAGGCCAAGCATTCTGCCAGACGTTGTGACACCCCGATCCCTCTCGAGACCGGGAGTTCTATCAATCAAACTAATCACAACCCAAACCAAACCCGGGCAAAATTTTCAGGGAAAACGGACGGAGTCTCCCCTGTTTATAGGCGAAATGCAAAACCTGTAATAGCATATAAATGGACCACCACCGTGTCCAACCATACAAAACTTCCTCAAGGCCATCCGAGCCTCGGTTCTCAACAATTTAAACTCAGCAAGTATACATACATTTCCAATTTAAAAACTAACCTATCTTTTCATTTTGACAAGTACATTCAATTTAGGCAATTAAACCATACAAAGCTACTGCATAAAATAAACTATCATGCCATTCTAATTCTTTTCCTTTGGACATTACAGCCATGCGTTGAAGTTAAGCTACATTAACTATATACATAATGTAAGTTATCAAACTATTCCAACTACATAGCTAGATTTATATTACATTTCTTTTAACAATAATTACATACAACATAAAAGCATACAACTTGACAACTTTGACAACTCAAGTTACATAGGCACTCAAGACAACTCTTCAAGCACGGACTTTCACGAAATCACGAACCTTCCAGCTAATAGGGCATTTCCTGAAATATGGTGGTGAGGAGTGAGTATACACAACACGTATACTCAGTGACGGCGAGACAGATATCGAATTGGAGAGAAAGAAGATCGTGCAATGCAAATAGGTACAGTTAAGCAATACAAACAATAAAAGGCATTCAATATAAACAACAATACAATTAAACAACTAAAGAAAGCATTAACACAACCAATCAAAGCTATACCACACTTTGAAGGCTATGGTTCACTCGAGCGAGTAATGTACCGATCACGATTCCGATGACTTTAACGATGACGCGCCGGCCCAAACCACCTTATAACACCAGTTTGGAATACCCCGGAAGTATCCATCAATCCTACGACCCAAATCTCCCTAGGAGGCAACCCAAGTGAGAAAGGGAATAGCAGCGGAGCTAGAGCAACCAACACTGGCAACCCAAGGCTACCCAGAGAGGCCCATCACTCACGCGCGAGACACTATGCAATGCAAGACTCGATACAAGGCGATAAACAAGCGATAAAGCCACATGTGAAAGAATAACAAAGTAGGTTACTCTCGCACGCAATAGCAGCAATTTGATAAGTAATTCAATCCAAAACAACTCAAACAAGTATTCCAAGTAATTCTAAACATTCTATAAGCATAAAGACAAGAAAACACACAAAAACACAAATCGGCCCCAACTATCAAAATGCTACCATTTCCAAACGAGCCAAGAGTTCTGGAAACCGACTTCGCCAACCCTCCTAGGTCACCATAAGGCACGTCTAAAGACCTCGAAACCTTACTTTACCCTAGAACTCGCGCAAAGCCCCGATTTCCCCCTTTCTCGTTTGAACTACAACTATATCAACCAAACACCCAACCAACGCCATAATCGCACCAAAAGTGCTTCCATGGCCTCCCGAAGCAATGCCAACACGCAAAACGAGAAAACGCAAAAGTCGACCAAAACGACCCCAACTTTCCCAAAGGCTTAATTCTCATTTTTTCCACTACGCAACCCAAACAAACCACACATTTTAGCATTCTAGCATACCTAGCACGTTTCTACATCAACGGAAAGCATAACAGTGCAATTTCAACGTTTCAAGGTTTTACTATTCATAAAACACTATTCATTTCACAATTTAATTTGCAATCACAACATTTAACCGCAGAAAATGTTACAAAGCTATAAATACATGTTCTACAAATGCTAAGGAACATTCTAGAAGCATCAAATCGCTTTAAATAACGATCTACGGATAAATCTAAAAATTGACAAAGTTAACATATACAACGTATAAATGCGCAAATAACATGCTTCCCTCACCTTAGACGCTCCTAAACGCTAGGAAAACCTCGTAGAGTGCCTCGGAAACCACCCCGCACAAGCCCACGCGAAGAATCGAAGATTTGAAGTTGAGATTTTCTTTTTTTTTTCTCCTTCTTTTCCTCATGGTTTCAAGCCTTTTTCTCTCTATTTTTTTTTTCGTGCACATTCTGCTTATTTAAAAAAAAAATGTCAAGAAGTCAAAGGTCAAAATTCGGTCAACCCGCTAAACCAAAACAGCTATGCGCAACCTCACAAAAACGGCCATAACTTCTTCTAGAAAACTCCAATTCACGAACGGTTTGAAGCCTCAGAAACTAGACTCATAGAGCTTTCCAACCATATATAATTTGCTACCTAACTCTTCCCCAATTTGTTCAGATTTAATTCCAAATTTGACCCAAAATTTGACTAACTTAACATTGCATTGTTTTATTTCTAATCCCAAGTTTGCCTTTTATTAAACATTTCAAAAATTCCCACCTTGTCCTAGTTGGTCAATGTAGATGAAAAGTCAACTAGTTTGGTCAAAGAAGGTGAAAGGTCAATAAAATGCAATTTAAATGAACTTAAAATGCTATTGAATACATGCCAGGTTCGGGGGATCACAGACGTCCTAGCTTGGGAGCCCCGAAAGCCTTTGGTACTTAAGTAGATCTTCAAAAATCAAAAGCGCTACTGCAATGCAGCCTTAACTACAATACAACTACGTTACGCGAGCCCCACCTGTGACGCCTGAGCTTTTTTCTATGCATTCATTTACTGTTGCATCCATTATTTGCGCATTTGATTCTGTGCTTTACTTGTTGTCTTACCTAGTTACTATTCCTTCCGTTTTTCAACTACATAATATTAATGAATTAGCATTTTTATTAAATCATATTAATTGTTTTAGGATTGGAAAAAATGTGCTTTTGAACTAAGAATGATAAGAGCACTCGTTTAGAAAATGTTTTAGCGAACTAAGGAATAGTGCTACATAACTTAACTTAGTGTTTTAATGAGCTAGCATTCATGTTGCACCTTAGGCTCGTTTTAAAGCTAACTACGTTCATTTTAATAGACCACTAAAGCATCCCACTTGACCCCACCCCAACATAAGCTTAATATAACATAACTTAGGCTTATAATACACAAGAAAAAACAAAATAAAAGCTGAAAAAGACTGTGCAGAACCCAACAGCCCTCTCTTGCATTTTGGGAGATTTTTGCTCCATCAACTCTTCAATCCAAGCCTCTCCAAGCTAGGAACAAGTAGTTTAGAGTGTTTGCTAGTCTCCCGAGAGCTCTTGCGCTCATTGGTGAGGGATTCATGACTCTTTTTGCATATCTAAAAATGTTGCTATTTTCTTGATTTGTTAGAAATGTTGTCTAATGCTATTGCAATGTTCAAATAAGCTTATATATGTTGTATACATGTAGTAGAGACCACATTTATGCTACTATTTCGCATTTTAAATGGTAGAAATTGAAGGTTGATTTGTAGGGGTGAATAGTGACGGGATTTCTAGAGTTTTGTGTAATTGTGCATATTAGCTTGATCCTTTGTTTCTAATAGATGCCTTAAGTCCTAATGAAGGTAGTCCAATAGCCCCGTGCACTTGAATTTCTCCAAACTTGCATAAAATGTGAAATAGCCGACCTTATAAAAGGGGTTTCGGGGTTAATGCTAATCCGGGTCGATTCAGGCTTCACATTTGGAATTCTTAGGCTACCTAGGTACTATAGAAGCTTTGCTGACCCTTGTTTAAAGCCCGATTGAAGTATGTGTAGTTCAAAGCTATAAGAGGGAAATTGGGGCTTTTGGGGTAAATGCGAGTATTTGAACATGTTTGAGGATTGTAAGGGTGCCTTAGGGGTTAATTAGAAGATTGGTATAGCTTCCCCTTGAATTTGAAACATTAACTTTGATTTGGAAGGAAAATAGCTTGAATAGCAAAGGGGAAGTACAAATTCAGTTGTTTCTCTCTTCTAAGACCTTGGCATGATTTCTTGTGTGTTTAAATGTAACTTCAAGTTGTTTTGGAGATTTTGGTATAATTCTATATGTATCTGGAATATGCTCCTTTATAAAATTGTTTAATTGCTTGTATAAACTGTTTCTATTCTAACTATTCCGAGGTCAACTTACTTTGTTGATCCTCCTATGTGTTATTGCTTATATTGTTGATATTGACTTGCCATTGTTAAGTGCATTGCATAGTGGTTGCGCAACCATAGTGTCAGGGGTGGTTGTATTGAATATCGGCTGGGCGGCAGATGGCTTGCCAGTGGATATTCAAACTCCGTACCCTATTCCTTCACTCGCCTGGTCCAGATATTGCTAGGGGGTGTTGGGTCGTAGGATATCGGGGTACAACCGGAGTATACCCACTGGAGTGTTTGGGGTTATGCCGGCTTATCGTGATCGAGATCATGGTTTGTGGATCGTGAATAAAGATCAAGTGAAGAATTGGAGTGTTGGGGATAAATGTAATGTACCCTTTTAATGTGTGGTTACTTCAGCTGTGGTTATTTCTTGATTGGTTTAATTGCTATTATTGTTTAACTGTATTACATGTTGCATTGCAGGCCCCGGGAGACTTTATCCCTCACTGGGCAACTGTGGTTGCTCATACCTCGATATATGTTTCAGGAAGTACTGAGGGTGATCCCCAACTAGTTGAGGTGTTAGTGGAAGAGTATGAAGTACAGGCAGAGCCTTTGCCTTAGTTGCTATGTGTTTGTTGCCTGAGGTGGATATGCTTTCTTGTTACTACATGGCGGACTTGTATTACTATCTTATGAGCTATTTTGTGGCCTTAGGGCTATATATATTCTTGTAGTTGCAAGTTGAAGGATAGTTGGTTGTAGTGATAGCTTTGAGAAACCATGGTTTGTAATAACTGTGTTCTATTTTCTAGCTACTTGCATGCTTGGGAGTGTATATTTTGAAGTATGCTTGGTTTCAACTCTTAGGAATGTTCCAAGGTTATTTTGGAAAGTATGATAATCGGATTTATGAAGAAGTTAAGTTGGTTGCATGCTTGTGTGATTTTGAACTATTGTATGTTTCAAGGCTCGGATGGCCTTGAACCTTTGAACTTTAGTTATAAAAGCTTGTCTTGTTGTATTGTGACTTTAATTGAGCGATTACAGGTTTTCAGAATGTCCACGGTACATAGGAGACTCTGTCCATGTGTCGGGTCCAGACTTAACCTTTAGCGTGGGGTTGGGTCGGGGCATGACACCACCAATATCTACCCATAGAGTCAAACCAAAAAAGTACCAGTGACGGTTGCTTTGACGGTTTATGGATTCAGTCAGCTAAACTCCATCAAACTCCTCAATAAATATCAACAAACAAGATGTCATGATTGGTTAGGATTGGTTTACTTTGGTTTGAATGTAAACTAAAATAGGCGGCGTTTATTCAAACAAAGGGAACCAAAGGTCTCCTTGGTACTTTAGTAGTACGACAATTGTTCTACTATAAGATTATTAATCTTAATAAAGTAGCTATAGAACAGAATACCATTCGCCTTTACTTTATGAGTAGTATTTAAGTAGCTAAGTTTCCAAAGGTGAACAGCCCCCTGTCTTTTGTAGTCACAAAGGGCTTTTCAGAAAAGTGAGGAATGAGGCATTCGAAAGGCTTCCACAATATCATAGGCATTCTGGTGGTAAAATTGGTGACTACACGACTCTATACCAAGTCATGAGCGATAGCGAAGCCAAGCCGCCGTTTATAGGCGAAGGGACGAAAGCTTGACGAAGGCCTATGCTATAGTAAGAAAGAAAGTACGTTAAGGTTGCAAAGTCACTTAGCCGTATACAAAGGGAAAGGCGTTGGTACGGAGTCAAGTCAGCTGTGGATATAGATTAGGCTATAAGTAACAAAGTCTTAAACTATGGACTGAGACTACACTAAGGAACAAGGAAGCTTGACTAAGCAAATAAGTCAAAAAACAAAGCTCTTTCTCTAATAGCCCCATTGAATAGAAGGGCGAAGGCCTTTTGGAAAAGTATTTTTTGTCTTGTAAATGAATTTCTTTCTATTTAGAGAAAGTGGGCTTCAAGTTCTTAGGAATAGTCATACGAGGCAGCTCACGTACAGTTCGGGAGCCGAGCCCCAACATAAGGGCTTTGATCAACACTTATATAATAGTCAGTCATCAATTGGAAGTAGACAAGATGGTGATGAATTGCGATTTATCTAAACCTTCAACTCGCGACTTATTGCGACCTGCCCAAAATGCCCATACATACTAAGACCTTGTTCACACAGCTAAGAAAAGCCGAGTGGAAGGGGGCAGTCAACTGGCTGCTTCTTGGCCACGCCCCCTGCTTATAGATACTAGATACTTGATATATATTTTCAAATAGGAAATTGCTTACCATTAGCCGATATACGTATAGGAACATGGGTACATGATATTGAATTCCAGGTCAAGGCGCAAAGCTAGCTCGAGCCGCAGGAACTTTTGTTAAAATAATGAAAAAACCAGCAAGCCCTACACTCTCTCTTAGGCTTGTGTGGCTACTTTCGGGTGTTGAAAAAGTCATTGATTCCCGATGCCGAGCTACTATTGGTATAGTTTTCAATCCCAACCATGGTGCACGTAAGCTCAGAAAAGCTGGACAAATTGCAATAAATCCAGTGGATCATCCTCATGGAAGAGGTGAGGGACGCACGAAAGGAGGTAGACCTTTGAGAACAAATATTTGACAAGGAAGAAAAAGAGGGAAAAAAGTGAAGTCTAAGCACATATGGCACGAAAAGGAAATCTTATTTCGGTAAGACTTGATCTGAATCGTAGTTCAGATTCAAGTTGGTTCAGTGAGGGCAACCGCTAAAGTCACCGAATGGGCCAGTCTTTTCCATCAGTTTTCCCTATATTTTAAATAGAAAAAAGGCATGGGAGGACATTGCTGATGTCTGTGGTGGACACGACTTCTTCTAAGGCTAGAAGACCATTAGAACATACCCAGGACTAGAGCCTATCGTGAAAGAAGCACACTGGGTGGGCATGTTTCGACTGTGTCTCCAGGGCACAGTTGAATGAAGAAATCATGAACGCGAGGTACAGGATACCAGGCCGAGAAACCTCGGCAACCACTTCCTTATGCGTCAATTGCTAGCACATCCAGGGCCCTGTCGTCCAACTCAGCTGGAGAGGCCTAGCCTGATCTGAGAAGTGCTAGTTCGGTTTGGATAGACTTTATTCAAGAATGCCGCTATCCCTGGAATCAATAAGAAAAGAAGTGTTAAGTTTCAAATCAATGAAAAAACTGAAATGAAAGAAGAGACATTTCTCGCTTGGCGCCTAAAGTGCACTATGCTCTGTTTCAACAAATGAGAGTTTTCGGTGGAACCAGTGAACCACGTGAGCTAGTTAGATGCATGAGATAGAGGGCTCGTAGTACCTGCTAGTGCAGCTATACAGTGGAAGGGAAGGAGCCTAAATCGACCCCTTTCTTTTTTTTTTTTTATAAAAAAAAAAAAAAGTAGTACAAAGAGATTAGACTCTCGGATAAGACTAAGCAGCTACCGACTATTCTGACGCGCCCTTGAACTATCTTGATTAAGACCAAAAACCTATCTAAAGTGGAGCCAAGTTTAAGCTGTCAAACAAATGATAGAATGGAAAATACAGAATAACCACAAGTAGGGATATGGATGGAGTCTCGCTCAGTAAAGAAAGTTGTAGATTCGTAAAACAAGATAAGACTTTTGATTATCGCGCTAGCTACAATCTTTCTAAAGCAAGAAGGGAGAAAGTTGACTTTGAGAAAGAAGGGCCAACTATTTAGATTAGAATCTTAGTAAATGCAGCAAGGACTTGAGTTGCGCGAAAGCCATTGCATTAACGCGCATCCGCTTATTAGTGCTTTAGTTTTCAATAAGGACGTTTAGGCTTTACTGATAAGATAGAATAGAAAGGGCTTTTTCATCAGGGTGGTCAAGTTTGGAACCCTATACAAAGTGCCTCTCCTTTCAAATGACAACTACCTTTTTCCTGATGCGAGGGCCTTGCACGAAACCAAACCACCCCTTGCCCGATCAAGTACCTATTGCTTCATTGGTAGCCCACTTAGGTTAGGGGGCCTTGTGCCTCAGTTCTTACCAACCACCAATGTGTAATCGACATGTTGCTAGCTAGAACTCGGTCGAAAAAGAATCATAGACTCCCTCTGCTGTCAATTTCTTATTCATTCACGGTGCTCGGCATGTGCTACTTTCTCATCTCAAACCAGAATAACTCTGAACGTTAGGAAAGATAAGGAAAGACCACCTGAGCGAACCGACCGAAGGTACTTGACTTATCCGAACCGAACGATAGCGGCTTAAAGCTAAGCCTATCACAAGATAAAAATACCTTGATTGGCGGGGAAGAGTATCTCAAAGTATGGGGCAAAGGATCAAGCGCTTTGACTTTGTCTCCCGGGATCCACCACAGGTTGGGTTTGAGAGCCATGTAATGGGTGACTATCTAGCACGGTTCAGAGAGCACTTTTAGTCTGCATTAGTGAATGGAAGCCCCCTCATATCAATCAAGAAGGAAGCGAATCTTCCCACGGCAAGGTCACCATTGACTCTATTTATTAATATGGTAAATCAGTGTATCAAGATGTCAATCTGAGATCATATTTCGGTTCGATACGTCTACCTACGGGACTCACCTTTCGCTTTTGTCTCGGTAGGTGTATTATTCTACATTTTCCCAAAAGAACTTTCATTCATTTCTTTCTTCCCTATCACCCACAAAGACTGAAACGAGGTGAAAAATCCAAACCCGGAAAGGAGAAGGGCCGGTGGTAGGCATTAGGGAAAGTCGGCCCGATCGGGTATCTCATTCAAGGGACGGTACAGAAGAAGAACGCAACGAAGTGAGAGGCTGGGGGGTAAGGAAAAGAGTCTAGTCGATCAGGCCCGACGAGCTGGAGAAGCAAAACGAAATTAGGATTTGGCTGTCACGTCCCAACTCGACCCCCCTTAAGATCAGTCAGGATGCAACGAAATTTCGGCAGTATAACGACTGTAACCTGGATACCAAGGCTCAAACCCAACCTCTTCGAAACTCATACATCCAACTCCACAATAATTCAACAATTAACAATGCAACCACAACATACAATAAACATTCTTTACCATTGCATCCATAGGTTATATGCCTCCGTTCTAACATCATACATTTACTATATAACATACATTTCCAAAATAGGTTATAACCAACTTAGTAATCTAGTCATGTTCCAAAACAAAACTACTAAATTAGCAATACACATAAGTCTTATAATTGAGTAAGCTATACAATATAACATATTACAACAACTAAGACAAATTCATGGCAACGACTCCGGCACAGAAGACTCATCCACATAAAGCACATTCTCAGCTTCTTGAGGCACGTATTCGTAATCTGGATCGATAACACCTGTATGCATGCAATAATTGAGAGTGAGCTTATATAAAACAAGCCTAGTGAGGATTCGATGGATCTCGAGCAGTATTTACTATACTCCTTGGAAATCATCCTTTGAGCAGTAAACACACAATAAATATCAATAACAATATAAACACATAAACTATAATGACCATTCAATACAGGATACTCTAGTTGGTGTAGCTCCAAATGCCATCACGATCTCAACCAACTTCTTATTACCCCCATGACACACACACCCCAGGTAACTCATTAACCCTGCCCTCCCTGGCATCTCCGCCCATGCGAGATGAGGGTAACCTCTATAGCCATGCCATTTTCAACTCGACGGCCTAATATCACCCGAGAGGTGGCACACGCATATCAAGACTCAACAATATCAATAAACATTCAATCACAGGAGGACAACCTTTTCCGTTAACTATCTCTCGGTTCATCAATAATCAATATTCAATAATCAATAATCAATAATCAATAATCAGTTAATCATCAATCAATTAATAACATTTCAACAACATAACATCAATTAATTAATTAACAACTAAACAACTAAGTTAGATGACAAAGTAGGCCACCCAACTTAACATGCATCAGACACACAACCAAACCCTAATCTAACCGTCAACAACTCACAGTTCAATCACTCAAACATCATCCGATCATCTAAAGGCATATATCAACATTTTAAAGAAAGACAACCTAAACTTCTAATAATCATAACTTACATTCTACAAATCCAAACAACTCCAAACTAGTTCCTGTCACTCACTCACTCAATCAACTATATTAGTCCCCTTGGAAACCAACCAAACTACATTCAAATCAAGCCCAACAACCTTAAAACCTCAATGCACCTAGGCTGAAATTTCCGGCCTTTCACACCGACATCACAATCAAAATTTCGGTATTACAACAATACTACCCTTTATTTAACAAACATTTACAAATCAACGGCAAAAATTCCAACCACTACAACTCAAAATATTCAACAAATAGCCAACAACTCAACTTTTAATACCCGAAAATAAAAATTCATGCTACAACGGTTCAAATCTTATATAAACGCATATAAACGATCCTTAGCATTCACTGAGCAATAATATAACATCAATTCAACTTTCTAACGGTTCAAACTTCAATTCTGCGCACAAATATAAAAGATGACATTTGACATCTAGAATTTTTCTCTCACCTTTGATGTGTTTTGATACAAGAAAGATGTAGAATGGATGCCCAACAAGTGAAATCAAGCTTTGAATGAAGTGATTTGGAATTGAATTACAAAATCTGTGAGAAAAATGCTTTGAAAAGCCTTGAAAATGCCTTATTCTTCCTCCTCCTTGAACTCAAGGTTTTGTGTGTGTTTTTGGGGTGTTTTTGGATTTTTTTAATGTGTGTTGATGATATAAGCTCAAGGTCAACAACAATAATAAAGGTGAAAGTTAGTTTATTTAGTCTTTTAATTGTTTTCTAGTCTTTTAATTGTATTTTTTGACTATTTTGCTCACAAACATGCATTCAACACTTGGACTATTTTAAGTAGTATATTTTTAGTTGACAACAAGTTTCATATGCATATATTTACACCCGACTCGGTTAAAAACTCAATTTTTGTAAAAGAAGGTGAAAAGTCATATTATTTGTTTTCAAATGTCTTTTGAATGCACAATTAATCTAAAATCATTTAATGACATATATAAATACATCTATATTAATATAGACTAGGTCAACGAAAGTCAATACAATATTTGGGTTTAGAAGAAATTACTATTTGGGTGAAAAATGCTATTTTTCACCCGAAAAGTCCATTTAAATTTCTATTTCGTTTCAGAATCAATTTTTATCAAACACGGGTCTATTAATATCAGAGGACTAGGTTTTAAAATGTTTAAAACACCCCTGTAAAAATTTTAGCAGACAGTTGTTCAAAATACTATTCACAAAAATTGTCGATAAAATTTATGATGCCGATTTTGATAAAAATTTCATGAATTCACACATTGTAATACCCGAGCCCGGAATATGAATTTTCTTTTTTTATTATTTTGAAAATTTTATTTCCTTAAATTCTTTGTGAATTAATTGTTACATTCTCGCCGACGCAACGTGCATTGCATTTAAGGAGCGATAGCTAGATAACGATTTACAGTCCTCAACAAATAGTGAAACTAGTATTTAGATGACTTAAATTTTATATTTTAAATGTTGTTAGCTTTAATTTAACTTACCTTAGCTAAAACGGCTTTAAAACGCGCGAAATAGGGCCCTTTGACCAAGCTTTAAGTGGTTTGACCTTGGACCTTTGCCCTTTGACCATTTGACACCTTATAAGCTAAAATATTAAGCAAAATAAATAAAAAAAAACAGCAGCAAATAAGAGCAGCAGGCCGAGAGCTTTAGAGAGGAAAAAAAAAAAACCTTTCAACTTCTATACGATCAATCTTCGCGTGTGCTCGTGCGGGGTGATTTCCGAGGCAACCAACGTTGTTTTCCTAGCGACTAGGAGTACCTAAGGTGAGGGAAGCATGTTATTTGCGCATTTATACGTTGTGTTAGTTAACTTTGTCAATTTTTAGATTTATCCGTAGATCGTTATTTAAAGTGATTTGATGCTTCTAGAATGTTCTTTAGCATTTTTAGAACATGTATTTATGGCTTTGTAACATTTTCTACGGGTAAATGTTGTGATTGCAACTTGAATTGTGGAATGAATAGTGTTTTGTGAATAGTAAAACCTTGAAACGTTGAAGTTGCGCTGTTATGCTTTCCGTTGATGTAGAAACGTGCTAGGTATGCTAGAATGCTAAAATGTGTGGTTTGTTTGGGTTGCGTAGTGGAAAAAACAAGAATTAAGCCTTTGGGAAAGTCGGGGTCGTTTAGGTCGACTTTGATGTTTTCTCGTTTTGCGTGTTGGCATTGCTTCGGGAAGCCATGGAAGCACTTTTGGTGCGATTATGGCGTTGGTTGGGTGTTTGGTTGTGGTAGTGGTAGTTCAAACGAGAAAGGGGGGAAATCGGGGCTTTGCGCGAGTTCTAGGGTAAAGTAAGGTTTCGGGGTCTTTAGACGTGCCTTATGGTGACCTAGGAGGGTTGGCGAAGTCGGTTTCCAGAACTCGTAGCTCGTTTGGAAATGGTAGCATTTTGATAGTTGGGGCCGATTTGTGTTTTTGTGTGTTTACTTGTCTTTATGCTTATAGAATGCTTAGAATTACTTGAATTACTTGTTTGAGTTGTTTTGGATTGAATTGCTTATCAAATTACTGCTATTGCGTGCGAGAGTAGCCTACTTTGTTATTTTCCCACGTGTGGCTTTATCGCTTGTTTATCGTTTGTTTATCGTCTTGTATCGAGTCTTGCATTGCATAGTGTCTCGCGCGTGAGTGATGGGCCTCTCTGGGTAGCCTTGGGTTGCCAGTGTTGGTTGCTCTAGCTCCGCTGCTATTCCCTTTCTCGCTTGGGTTGCCTCCCAGGGAGATTTGGGTCGTAGATTGATGGATACTTCCGGAGTATTCCAAACTGGTGTTATAAGGTGGTTTTGGGCCGGCGCGTCGTCATCGAATTCGTGTTTGAAAGTGGTTCGTGAAAAGAGTATCGTATCCTTTGATTGAGTGTTTGCAGCTTTAAATACTTGCCTTGCTTTATTGTTGGCTTTGGATGTATCTTTATATGTTTTGTATGTATTGCTTGGCTAATTGCATTGCATACTCCTCTCATCTCCGTCCTTGAGACCAATTGCCCTCGCTGAGCAATAGTTTTTGCTCATTCCTCTCTATACTATGTTTTTACAGGAGTAGTTGAGGCAGACCCTCTCGAGGTAATTGAGGAGGAGGAGCAGGTGGAGGTGTTTCCGTGATAGCACTTACCTGCTTTGCTGGTGGTTGGTTACCAGTTTTGTGCAAACCTTGTTGTTATGTATATTGCGTGAAGGACGCTTAATTTTGAGGCTTGTAGCCTTGTATGTATTTTCCTATTTTGAGACCTTTAATGGTCTTATATTGTAATGGATTAAAGTTGTAATGTTGTAACTTGTACCCTGATGACTAGTGAAGAAATGCATGCTAATGGCTAATGGTTTAGTGGCATAAGTACTTGTGTAGTATGCATGGCATTTTTGGTTTGGAAAGTTGGATAATAAGAAATGTATGTTTTATAGAAAGTTGACTTGTTTTGATTATTTTATAGCTTTCGCAAGTATTATATTGTTTTTAGGGTTTTCGGATCGTCCGCGGTATAGAGGAGACTCCGTCCGTGTGTCGGGTCCGGGCTTGGCCTTTTGCGGGGTTGGGTCGGGGCGTGACATCTTTAGGTGGTATCAGAGCATGATAGTCTTGCATGAGCCGGGATATGATTCTCGGTCTGTGGGGTAAAGGTCTGAAATGCTAAAGTGTTTATGAATGATTGCTAAGTGAAAAGAAAATGTTCTAGCATGACTTTGTGAACTTGGAATGTTTATGTCTTTAAGTGAAATAGTTTGGCAAGTTAAACTTGTCTTATGTGAATTGTGTGATAGAATATTGGATTGTTATTGACTTGAGTGTTATCTAATCTTATGTGTTATATTTCTATCTATAAACTGCTTTTAAATGTTGCCAGTTATTGTGAGTTGCTACTATGCCGCCACGTCGTGGTACTCAAGGTATAGGATCAGATGAAGAGGCAGCAGAACAGGGTCAGCAGCCGTTGCCTGAGCAGTTTATGGCTACCATGACTACTGCAGTAGACCGGATCACACAGGTACTACATGAGCAGAGGCAGGACCGGATTAATCCCCAGGGTAATCAAGCTAATCCTGGTGGACAGGGGTACAGAGTTGAGAATAACCAGCTTGAGAAATTTCTGAGGCACGAGCCGGGAAAGTTCTTCGGGGAGCCGGATGATGAGGCGGCCGAGAGATGGATTAATCGAGTTGAGAAAATTTTCACTGCTTTGAGGTATACCGATGAGGCAAGAATAGATTATGCATCATTTTTATTTGAGGGTGATGCAGAGCAGTGGTGGAATACTGTTAGGCTGAGGTGGGATTGTGAGGATGTTCCACATTTATGGGATGATTTCGTAAGTGAGTTCTGGGACAAATATATTCCCGAGATGTCTATGGAGAGACGGGAAGATGAGTTTGTGGCCCTAAAGCAGGGAAATATGACTGTTGCACAATATGAGGCTAGGTTTGTTAGCCTGTCGAGGTATATGCCCGAGTTGGTACGGCCAGCTAGAAGGATGATACATAGGTTTGTCCGTGGGTTGAGAATGGACATACAGTTGCATTTGACTGGATAGACCTACACTACTTTTCCCGAGGCATTTCAAGCAGCCTCGAAGTTTGAGAAACGGAAGGCTGAGATGATAGCTAAGAGTAGTCAGCCGAGTAAGAAGCAGTTTTTGGGCCAGAGCAGCCAGAGTCAGCCGAGGCAGTTTCAGGCTTCTGCACAGGGTCCTCAGCAACGTCCGTATCAGCCACAGCAGCAGATTCAGGCTAGGCCAGCTGTGACTAGACCTTAGCAGGGAGCTACAGTTCCTACCCCTGCCAGAGCCCCAGCACCTACAGGAAACACTGCGGTTAGGCAAAATCAGCAGTGTGATTATTGTAATCGACCAGGGCATATTGAGGCTAATTGCTGGAGGAAGAGTGAAAAATGTACGGGTTGTGGCGGTGATGATCACAGGGTGAGGGGTTGCCCTAGATATAATAATGTTCAGGCCCGTGGTGGAGGCCGAGGTGTTCAGAATAGAGCAGCAGGTGCACGACCAGCACAGAGAGTTCCAGCTAGGGTCTTTGCACTGGATGCAGATGAGCTGCCCGATAATACAGCTATAGTGGAAGGTACCTTTCTTCTCAATACTCAGCCAGTTAAAGTTTTGATTGATCCTGGAGCTACACATTCGTTTATAACTCCTGCATGTGCACGATCTGTGAATGTTTGCATTGATAATTTGCCTCATGAACATGAAGTTAGTACTCCTTTGGGTGCAAAATTTGTTGCTGAGACTATTTGCAAATCTTGTGATATATGTATTGAGAACCGTAAATTTCCTGCTGATTTAATTATATTACCATTCCGTGACTTTGAAATCATTTTGGGAATGGACTGGTTGGGAAAGTATTATGCTCAGTTGGATTGTAGAACAAAGATCGTTTATCTTAAGGTTCCTGACCTACCGGTACTAGAGATTATTGGGAACTGCAGGGCTGCCCGCATTCCACTTTTATCAGCGATCAAGACTTCTAAGTTGTTAAATAGGGGTTGTGAAGCCTACTTAGCCTATTTGATCAATCAGCCTGCTGATAAGTTGAGTCTGAATGAGGTTCCGATTGTTAGAGACTTCCCTGGTGTATTTCCCGAGGAATTACCGGGTTTACCACCGGATAGGGAGATTGAGTTCGTGATTGATCTTGTGCCAGGCACTGCGCCTATTTCTAGGAGTCCTTACAGGATGGCATCGGCTGAACTTCAGGAGTTAAAAATTCAGCTTCATAACTTACTTGAGAAAGGGTTTATACAACCTAGTTCTTCACCGTGGGGCGCACCTGTGTTGTTTGTGAGGAAAAAAGACGGCACACTACGGTTATGCATTGATTATAGGGGACTTAATCAAGTCACGATTAAGAATAAATACCCCTTGCCGTTGATTGAAGAATTGTTTGACCAGTTGCAGGGTGCGAGTGTTTACTCCAAATTTGACTTGAGGCAGGGTTACTATCAACTTAGGATTCGGAGTGACGATATACCAAAGACGGCATTCAGGACTAGATATGGCCACTATGAGTTTGTTGTGTTGCCGTTTGGATTGACGAATGCACCAGCCGCATTCATGGACTTGATGCAGAGGGTTTTTCGGCCTTACCTTGATCAGTTTGTCGTGATCTTCATTGACGACATTTTAGTGTATTCGAAAAACGAGGCTAAACATGAGCAACACTTGAGAATTGTGCTTCAGACTTTGCAGGAAAACAAGCTTTTTGCTAAATTTAGCAAGTGTGAGTTCTGGTTGAACCAGATATCTTTTCTAGGCCATATCATTTCAGATCGAGGAATTTCAGTGGACCCAGCTAAGATTGAAGTTGTTTCAGCTTGGAAGAGACCTGAGACGGTGCCAGAGATTCGGAGTTTTCTTGGATTGGCAGGTTACTATCGGAGATTTGTTAAAGACTTTTCTAAAATTTCTGGACCTTTGAGCCAGTTGACTCAGAAGAAAGTTGCTTACAACTGGGATGCTAAATGTGAATCCAGTTTCCAAGAATTGAAGAAGAGACTAACTACAGCTCCTATTCTAGCTTTACCTGAAGGAACAGAGAACTTCGTTGTCTACAGTGATGCATCTAAAGAAGGATTGGGCTGTGTTTTAATGCAGAATGGTAAGGTGATTGCCTATGCTTCTAGGAAATTGAAACCTTATGAAGTCAATTACCCTACACATGATCTTGAGTTAGTTGCAGTTGTGTTTGCATTGAAGAAATGGCGTCATTACTTGTGGGGTTGCAGATTTGAAATATTTACTGACCACAAGAGTCTTAAGTATTTGTTTTCACAGAAGGATCTAAATATGAGGCAGCGGAGATGGCTAGAGCTATTGGGTGGTTATAACTGTTCTATTAACTATGTGCCAGGTAAGGCAAATGTTGTTGCTGATGCTTTGAGTCGTAAGGCTACTGTTGCGAGTTTGATTATCAAGGACTGGGAGACTTTGGAAGAAATTTGTTCATGGAAACCAGAAGCTACTGAGGTAGGGATTCGGTTTGCTAGTTTACAGATTCAGTCAGGGTTGCTAGCACAGATCAGAGAGGCTCAGAAGACTGATCCTCACATCTTGAAGATCCAAGAGAAAGCTAAAGGGGAAGAGTCGGAGTTTAAATTACATGCATATGGCATCTTCAGATTCAGGGACAGAGTATGTGTTCCTAGTGATCCGACTTTGAAGAATGAGATCTTGTCCGAGGCACATAATTCGAGGTATACGATTCACCCGGGCAGTACTAAGATGTATAGAGATTTGAAGCAACACTTCTTGTGACACCCCGATCCCTCTCGAGACCGGGAGTTCTATCAATCAAACTAATCACAACCCAAACCAAACCCGGGCAAAATTTTCAGGGAAAACGGACGGAGTCTCCCCTGTTTATAGGCGAAATGCAAAACCTGTAATAGCATATAAATGGACCACCACCGTGTCCAACCATACAAAACTTCCTCAAGGCCATCCGAGCCTCGGTTCTCAACAATTTAAACTCAGCAAGTATACATACATTTCCAATTTAAAAACTAACCTATCTTTTCATTTTGACAAGTACATTCAATTTAGGCAATTAAACCATACAAAACTACTGCATAAAATAAACTATCATGCCATTCTAATTCTTTTCCTTTGGACAATACAGCCATGCATTAAAGTTAAGCTACATTAACTATATACATAATCTAATTTATCAAACCATTCCAACTACATAGCTAGATTTATATTACATTTCTTTTAACAATAATTACATACAACATAAAAGCATACAACTTGACAACTTTGACAACTCAAGTTACATAGGCACTCAAGACAACTCTTCAAGCACGGACTTTCACGAAATCACGAACTTTCCAGCTAACAGGGCATTTCCTGAAATGTGGTGGTGAGGAGTGAGTATACACAACACGTATACTCAGTGAGGGCGAGACAGATATCGAATTGGAGAGAAAGAAGATCGTGCAATGCAAATAGGTACAGTTAAGCAATACAATCAATAAAAGGCATTCAATATAAACAACAATACAATTAAACAACTAAAGAAAGCATTAACACAACCAATCAAAGCTATACCACACTTTGAAGGCTATGGTTCACTCGAGCGAGTAATGTACCGATAACGATTCCGATGAATTTAACGATGACGCGCCGGCCCAAACCACCTTATAACACCAGTTTGGAATACCCCGGAAGTATCCATCAAACCTACGACACAAATCTCCCTGGGAGGCAACCCAAGCGAGAAAGGGAATAGCAGCGGAGCTAGAGCAACCAACACTGGCAACCCAAGGCTACCCAGAGAGGCCCATCACTCATGCGCGAGACACTATGCAATGCAAGACTCGATACAAGGCGATAAACAAGCGATAAAGCCACACGTGAAAGAATAACAAAGTAGGTTACTCTCGCACGCAATAGCAGCAATTTGATAAGTAATTCAATCCAAAACAACTCAAACAAGTATTCCAAGTAATTCTAAACGTTCTATAAGCATAAAGACAAGAAAACTCACAAAAACACAAATCGGCCTCAACTATCAAAATGCTACCATTTCCAAACGAGCCAAGAGTTCTGGAAACCGACTTCGCCAACCCTCCTAGGTCACCATAAGGCACGTCTAAAGACCCCGAAACCTTACTTTACCCTAGAACTCGCGCAAAGCCCCGATTTCCCCCTTTCTCGTTTGAACTACAACTATATCAACCAAACACCCAACCAACGCCATAATCGCACCAAAAGTGCTTCCATGGCCTCCCGAAGCAATGCCAACACGCAAAACGAGAAAATGCAAAAGTTGACCAAAACGACCCCAACTTTCCCAATGGCTTAATTCTCATTTTTTCCACTACGCAACCCAAACAAACCACACATTTTAGCATTCTAGCATACCTAGCACCTTTCTACATCAACGGAAAGCATAACAGCGTAATTTCAACGTTTCAATGTTTTACTATTCATAAAACACTATTCATTTCACAATTTAATTTGCAATCACAACATTTAACCGCAGAAAATGTTACAAAGCTATAAATACATGTTCTACAAATGCTAAGGAACATTCTAGAAGCATCAAATCGCTTTAAATAACGATCTACGGATAAATCTAAAAATTGACAAAGTTAACATATACAACGTATAAATGCGCAAATAACATGCTTCCCTCACCTTACACGCTCCTAGACGTTAGGAAAACCTCGTAGAGTGCCTCGGAAACCACCCCGCACAAGCCCACGCGAAGAATCGAAGATTTGAAGTTGAGATTTTCTTTTTTTTTTCTCCTTCTTTTCCTCATGGTTTCAAGCCTTTTTCTCTCTGTTTTTTTCGTGCACATTCTGCTTATTTAAAAAAAAAGTCAAGAAGTCAAAGGTCAAAATTCGGTCAACCCGCTAAACCAAAACAGCTATGCGCGACTTCACGAAAACGGCCATAACTTCTTCTAGAAAATTCCAATTCACGAACGGTTTGAACCCTCATAAACTAGACTCATAGAGCTTTCCAACCATATATAATTTGCTACCTAAATCTTCCCCAATTGGTTCAGATTTAATTCCAAAGTTGACCCAAAATTTGACTAACTTAACATTGCATTTTTTTATTTCTAATCCCAAGTTTGCCTTTTATTAAACATTACAAAAATTTCCACCTTGTCCTAGTTGGTCAATGTAGATGAAAAGTCAACTAGTTTGGTCAAAGAAGGTGAAAGGTCAATAAAATGCAATTTAAATGAACTTAAAATGCTATTGAATACATGCCAGGTTCGGGGTATCACATCCTCCCCCCCTTAAAACAATTGCGTCCTCGCAATTCTTCTTCCAATAGGACTCTGCATCATCTGCAATCCAACTCTGACTAGTCTTCATTAGCTACTGAAAAAGTATTTAATAAAGATGACCAATAGGAAAGTTCAAGTAGAAATGCCAAGTAGTAACGCCAAATAGAAGCTCAAATGTAGATACCGTACAAGAATCCCTTTGACACGAATACCTAAGAAGAATAAATTCCAACCGGAAATGCCAAGATAATACCAATAAAGACTAAAGCAAAGATACTGTAGATGTCATTAATACCACACAATAACGACAAGAAGAATACCTCACGCATGAATCTCCAATAGAAGTCTAACTGTTACTGCCCGAGAATTCCCAAGCAAGAAGCCAAATAAAAGCTCAAACAAAGATTCTATCTAGAAGTCCAAAGAAGTACCCTGCTGGTCATGGATTTCATAGAAGAATTCCCTGTTAAAAGTGCTAAAGAAAATACCAAGAACCCAATCAAATATATTTCTAAAGTTCCAAAGAAGCCTTCCAAATAATAACCCCATGGAACAACCAATTAGATTCCGAGTTTTGCTATCAAATCCTGAGAGGAATGTCAAAGGAAATAACAGAGAAAATATAACGTGCCCAATAAGACAACAAAGTTGAATAACAAACATAGTTTCCCAGATGGACGAAAACTCCAAGGATAAACACCGAACTGATGAACAATATACCGAAACCAAACTCTGAGTCCTCTTCACTGTTTGCCAAGTGAGAACTTCATACAACTTTGCCAACAAGGAAAATACCAAGAGAATGCCTAATAAGAATTTCAAAGAATACCATAAGTAGTATTATACAATAAGTCTGATAGGGATTCCAGTTACCAAACCAACTGAGGGATGCCAAAGAAAATACCCGAACAATGCTCCAGTAAGAAAGTACCAAGAATTGCCCAATAAGTAATACTAAATAATTGGCCACTGAGAATCCTAAAGAATGCCATTGAAGAATTTCCAATAAGGAATACCAGTAACACTCCAATAAAGACCGAGACACATATGCCATAGATAATACCATGCAGTAAGGCCGATTGAAATCCCATTAACCAAGTCCACCGAGAAGTGCCAACAAAAGTCCCCAAAGAACACCCGTTATGAAAACCAAAGAATGTTCCAGAGAACACCCAATTAAAACCCCAAGAGAAAGCTACTCTTTCGCAACTGTTAAGCGCAGAGAAGGACCAAAGGGATTCGCCAATAACCGAGCTCCAAAAGCAATCACCAATTCCCAAATAAATGCTAGTCAAATGCCATTCATTTCCTGCCAATCCATACACCTTGAAAAGCCAGCGGTGAACCACTTTCTTCAGGGGAGGAAGAGGACTTACTTACCATTTCAATAGGACATGTATGAATGCCAATATATCATAGTTATACATATGCATTAAGATATTATGCCAGCAAGTTTACAATATAGTTTATTTAACAAAGTCACTCAAGCATAACAATCAAGCCAAGCACAGCATAATCAATTCAAATCACGGCATAGCTAATTCAAGACATTTCAGTACACACATTAAAAGCAATACCTTCAAGCAAATAACAATCCACGAGGTCGATTCGATAGGTCAATTCAATGCACAACTAGACACTTTACTTCACTTAGCACACAATTAACACATAACACATAACTTTATCACATAGGAGCACACATTCATGTCAAGACACATAATCTCACATAAAAGCATACACTTTCAAGACACACTTAACAAGCACACATTTAAGGGTCACTACCCACCAGACCGAGGACCCTGTCCCGGCTTATGAGCTAAATAAGCTCTGATACCACCTGTGACACCCCGATCCCTCTTGAGACCGGGAGTTCTATCAATCAAACTAATCACAACCCAAACCAAACCCGGGCAAAATTTTCAGGGAAAACGGACGGAGTCTCCCCTGTTTATAGGCGAAATGCAAAACCTGTAATAGCATATAAATGGACCACCACCGTGTCCAACCATACAAAACTTCCTCAAGGCCATCCGAGCCTCGGTTCTCAACAATTTAAACTCAGCAAGTATACATACATTTCCAATTTAAAAACTAACCTATCTTTTCATTTTGACAAGTACATTCAATTTAAGCAATTAAACCATACAAAGCTACTGCATAAAATAAACTATCATGCCATTCTAATTCTTTTCCTTTGGACATTACAGCCATGCATTGAAGTTAAGCTACATTAACTATATACATAATCTAATTTATCAAACCATTCCAACTACATAGCTAGATTTATATTACATTTCTTTTAACAATAATTACATACAACATAAAAGCATACAACTTGACAACTTTGACAACTCAAGTTACATAGGCACTCAAGACAACTCTTCAAGCACGGACTTTCACGAAATCACGAACTTTCCAGCTAACAGGGCATTTCCTGAAATGTGGTGGTGAGGAGTGAGTATACACAACACGTATACTCAGTGAGGGCGAGACAGATATCGAATTGGAGAGAAAGAAGATCGTGCAATGCAAATAGGTACAGTTAAGCAATACAATCAATAAAAGGCATTCAATATAAACAACAATACAATTAAACAACTAAAGAAAGCATTAACACAACCAATCAAAGCTATACCACACTTTGAAGGCTATGGTTCACTCGAGCGAGTAATGTACCGATCACGATTTCGATGACTTTAACGATGACGCGCCGGCCCAAACCACCTTATAACACCAGTTTGGAATACCCCGGAAGTATCCATCAATCCTACGACCCAAATCTCCCTGGGAGGCAACCCAAGCGAGAAAGGGAATAGCAGCGGAGCTAGAGCAACCAACACTGGCAACCCAAGGCTACCCAGAGAGGCCCATCACTCATGCGCGAGACACTATCCAATGCAAGACTCGATACAAGGCGATAAACAAGCGATAAAGCCACACGTGAAAGAATAACAAAGTAGGTTACTCTCGCACGCAATAGCAGCAATTTGATAAGTAATTCAATCCAAAACAACTCAAACAAGTATTCCAAGTAATTCAAAACATTCTATAATCATAAGGACAACAAAACACACAAAAACACAACTCGGCGTCAACTATCAAAGTGCTACCATTTCCAAATGAGCCAAGAGTTCTGGAAACCGACTCCGCCAACCCTCCTAGGTCACCATAAGGCACGTCTAAAGACCCCGAAACCTTACTTTACCCTAGAACTCGCGCAAAGCCCCGATTTCCCCCTTTCTCGTTTGAACTACAACTATATCAACCAAACACCCAACCAACGCCATAATCGCACCAAAAGTGCTTCCATGGCCTCCCGAAGCAATGCCAACACACAAAATGAGAAAATGCAAAAGTCGACCAAAACGACCCCAACTTTTCCAAAGGCTTAATTCTCGTTTTTTCCACTACGCAACCCAAACAAACCACACATTTTAGCATTCTAGCATACCTAGCACCTTTCTACATCAACGGAAAGCATAACAGTTCAATTTCAACATTTCAAGGTTTTACTATTCATAAAATACTATTCATTTCACAATTTAATTTGCAATCACAACATTTAACCGCAGAAAATGTTACAAAGCTATAAATACATGTTCTACAAATGCTAAGGAACATTCTAGAAGCATCAAATCGCTTTAAATAACGATCTACGGATAAATCTAAAAATTGACAAAGTTAACATATACAACGTATAAATGTGCAAATAACATGCTTCCCTCACCTTAGACGCTCCTAAACGCTAGGAAAACCTCGTAGAGTGCCTCGGAAACCACCCCGCACAAGCCTACGCGAAGAATCGAAGATTTGAAGTTGAGATTTTCTTTTTTTTTCTCCTTCTTTTCCTCATGGTTTCAAGCCTTTCTCTCTCTGTTTTTTTCGTGCACATTCTGCTTATTTAAAAAAAAAAAGTCAAGAAGTCAAAGGTCAAAATTCGGTCAACCCGTTAAACCAAAACAGCTATGCGCGACCTCACGAAAACGGCCATAACTTCTTCTAGAAAACTCCAATTCACGAACGGTTTGAACCCTCATAAACTAGACTCATAGAGCTTTCCAACCATACATAATTTGCTACCTAACTCTTCTCCAATTGGTTCAGATTTAATTCCAAAGTTGACCCAAAATTTGACTAACTTAACATTGCATTTTTTTATTTCTAATCCCAAGTTTGCCTTTTATTAAACATTACAAAAATTTCCACCTTGTCCTAGTTGGTCAATGTAGATGAAAAGTCAACTAGTTTGGTCAAAGAAGGTGAAAGGTCAATAAAATGCAATTTAAATGAACTTAAAATGCTATTGAATACATGCCAGGTTCGGGGTATCACACTTCTGGTGGAACAATATGAAGAGGGAGATTGCTGGGTATGTATCCAGATGTTTGACTTGTCAGAGGGTTAAATTTGAGCATCAGAGGCCAGCTGGGCTTCTGCAGCCGTTGTCGATTCCGCAATGGAAGTGGGTGCATATAACAATGGACCTTGTGACCGATCTTCCTAGATCTCCGAGAGGATGTGATTCTGTTTGGGTTGTTGTGGACCGCTTGACTAAAGTTACACATTTTATTCCCGTGAACAAACAGGATAGCCTTGATAAGCTAGCTGAATTGTATGTTGCTAATATTGTGAGATTGCATGGAGTACCACAGAGTATAGTGTCAGATAGGGATCCCAGATTCAGATCTCGTTTTTGGCAGAAGTTGCAAGAGGCCATGGGAACTAAGTTGAGCTTCAGTACTGCATATCATCCGCAAACTGATGGCCAGTCTGAAAGAACCATCAGGATCTTGGAAGACATGCTTCGGGCATGTGTGCTTGACTTTGGGAAGAATTGGGAGAAGTTTTTGCCTTTAGCGGAGTTCGCCTACAACAATAGTTATCAATCTACTATAGGTATTGTGACGCCCGAGAATTTGCCATGCATTTAATTACTGTTGCATCCCTTATTTGCGCATTTACTTCTATGCCTTATTAACTGACTTGTGACTACTATTCACTCCGTTTTTAAAATGCTTTCTATTAGTTAATTAGCATTTTTATTAAATCATATTAATTGTAAAAGTAGTGGGAAAAATGTGCATTTGAGCTTAAGGCGTTAGGAAGGCTCGTTTAGAAAATGACTTTAGTAATTGAATGAATAGTGTTACGTAACTAACTTAGGTAATTAATTAGCTAGCATATATTTTACCACCTTAGGCTCGTTTCTAAACTTTCAACGCACATTTTAGAAGCCATTTAATTACCCAACATGACCCCACCCCAAGTCCTACCTTATATAACATAACACAAGCACATTATAACACAAAAACAAAAAAATTCAGCTTGTGAACAGTGCCCATACCCGACAGCCTTCCTTGTGCATTTGGAGGAGATTTTGCTCATCAAATCATCAATTCAAGCCAAGCCAAGCCTCGAGCAACTAGTGTAGGGTGTTTGCAAGGTTCCTAGGTGCTCCTACGCGTAGTGGTGAGGGATTTCATGGCTTGTTTTTGCATTTTTAAATAATTGCTCATTTCTTGAATCGTTGGAAATATGATTAAATGCCATTGTAAATGTTATCTATGCTAATATACTATCTATATGAATGCTAGAGAACACTTTTGAACCGTCGTTTCGCAATTTAAACGGTTAGAATCGTTAGTTTGATTTCTAGGGTGAATAGTGACGTTTTTTTTTAGGGTTTTGTGTAATTGCTTGAATTGGCTTGAATTAATGCTTCTTCTTGATGGCTTAGGTGCTAGTGAAGATAATTAAGTACCCCCGTACACTTGCATTGCCTTTAAATCGCCTAAAAATGGAAATTACCCGACTTTAAGTTGGGGCTTTCGGGGTTAATGCGATTCCGGGTGGATTCGGGCTTCAATTCTAGTTTCCTTAGGCTACCTAGGTGCTATAGATGCCTTGATATCCCTTGTTTGAAGCCCGGACAATGTAGGTGTGGTTTAAAGCCAAAAGAGGGAAATTGGGGCTTTCGGGGTAAACGCGGGCATTTGATTGAGTTCGAGGGTTGAAAGGGTACCTTGGGGGTTAGTTAGAAGGTTGGGAGAGTTTCTTTTGAAAATGAAATCATTAACTTTGGTTTAGAAGAGAAATAGATCGAAAAACAAAGGGGTTTAGGTGCAATTTAAGTTGTCTCACACTTCTAAACCCATGTCAGGGCTTCTTAAGTGTTTATATATGATTTTAAATTGATTTGGAGCTTTTGGAATGATTCTATGCTTATATGGTATAAGTTCATTTGTAAACTGCTTATTAGCTTCTATCCTTGCTTCTATCCTAATTGTATCGAGGTCAACCTACTTTGTTGATCCTCATATGTGTTAATGCTTATATTATTGTTGTTAACTTGCCATCGTTGAGTGCATTGCATAGTGGTTGCGCAACCATAGTGTCGGGGCGGATGTGTTGAATATCGGCTGGGCGGCAGAGGGCTTGCCGGTGGATATTCAAACTCCGTACCCTATTCCCTCATTCGCCTGGTCCGGAGATTGCCAGGGGATGTTGGGTCGTAGGTTTCGGGGTACATCCGGAGTACACCCACTGGAGTGATTGGGGTTATGCCGGCTTATCGTGATCGTGCTCGTGGTTCGTGGATCGTGATTGAAGACCAGTGAAGATTGGTGTATAGGGGATTGTTGAAATGTATCCTTTTAATTGTGTGGTTATTTAAGTTTTCATTGATTCTTAAATTGATAAAGTGTTATTGTTGTGTAATTGTATTATCTGTTGCATTGCACGCCCCGGGCCTATATCCCTCACTGGCAAACAGTGGTTGCTCATACCTCGATATCTGTTTCAGGAGACGCTGAGGGTGATCCCCAGCTTGTTGATTTAGTTGAGGAAGAAGAAGTTCAGATCGAGCCTTTACCTTAGTTGCTGTGTCTGATAACTTGAGGTGGTTAATGATTTTGTTGCTTTGTGGAAGACTCATCTGATTACTTTATGTACTATTTTGTAGCCCAAGGGCTTTGTATATGCTTGTTGTATAAGTTGAAGATTAGATGGATGGGTTGTAGCTTTGAAAGTCTACGGACTGTAATAACTTTTATTCTTGTCTTATTTCCTAGCATGCTTGGGAGTGGATAGTTGATGTAGAATGCTTTATCCGTTAAGTTGCTTTATTGATTTCCTAGAATGTTATGATTATAAGACTATGCTGTCAACTAGTTCTCGCATGCTTGTGTGTTTTGGAATTATTGTGCACTATAAGGCTCGGATGGCCTTATAGCTTTGTTGTTTAATTGAGAAAAGCTGTATTGTATTGTTGGGACCTTGTTTAAGTGTTTACAGGTTTTCAGAATGTCCACGTTACAGGAGAGACTCTGTCCGTGTGTCGGGTCCGGACTTAGCCTTTAGCTTGGGGGTTGGGTCGTGGCGTGACATTTAAGTGGTATCAGAGCTATAGATTGCATGAAGCCGGGTTAAATTTCTCGGACTGTGGGTAGAGATTTGTTATGTGACTTTGTGGTTGCATGAGTCCTTGATTTTGATTGACCTAAGTGAAAATTGAATAAGGAATGAACATGCTAGCATGGAAATAGAATATCAAGAGTTTAGAATGTCAAGTATGATCTAGTGATTTATGTTTACTTCAAGAATGTGGAATATTTATTTGAACTTCTATGCACTTGACTTTATGTGAATCTAATTGGACTTTTCTTTATGTGTTTACTTATAAATTGCATATATACATATATATACCTGTCATAATACTTTGCATTCTAGCTATTCGAGATGGGGCCTCGCCGTCGTGCTGATAATCCGAATGTTGGTGGAGAACCCGAGGGGGTACAAGGGCAAGAAGCTGAGGTGGCCGAAAATGCACCGCAGGTTCAAGAGCCGAGCACTGCACAGATCTTGGCCACGATGGCCACAGCTATGAATACTATTGCCCAGTTTGTTACACAACAGGGTCAGCCAGGGGTCGTTGCAGGTAATCAGGCTGCGAGAGCCGGAGGTAGTGGTCCTACCGGAGGGAATCTGTATGATCGGTTTATACATCATGGGGCCTATACTTTCTTTGGGGAGCCGGACGATATGAAAGCTGAAATGTGGCTAAGAAAGTTCGAGAGAGTGGCAGCGATATTGGACTGCCATGATGACAGGAAGATTACTTATGCTACTTTCCTTCTCGAGGGTGATGCTGAAGATTGGTGGAATACCATCAGTGAGAAATGGGTAGCTGAGGGAGGTCATCATTCGTGGGCCGACTTTGTCCGAGAATTTCGAGACAAGTATATATCGGTAGTTGCCCGCGAGAGGCGACAGACTGAGTTCATAAACTTGACGCAGGGAAGTATGACGGTAGATCAATACGAGGCTACTTTTACCCTGCTTTGCCGTTTTGCACGAGCTTTAATTCAGCAGTAGGACATGAAGATTCAGAGGTTCATCATGGGTTTGAGGAGAGATATTATGCTGAACTTGTCTTCAAATGATTTTCCTAACTATGCTGCAGTAGTCCGAGCTGCCTCGAGATATGAGAAACAGAAGGCCGATGTGTTAGCCGAGACCAGTCAATCGAGTAAACGGTTTCAGTCTCAGAGTCAAGGGTACCAGGGGCAGGCTGTATCAGTTGGGCAGAGTTCGCAGCCGAGGCAGACTCAGAGTTACACAGGACCTACTCAGACTCAAGCACGACCAGTTCAGAGTCAGACTCAGAGTCAGTTCCGTCCAGCAGTTTCCCGTTCGCAGCAGGGTAGTTCAGCTACCTCTACTTACAGAGCTCCTTTGGGAGGCACTGTTGCAAGACGTCACCAGCAGTGCAGCTTCTGTCAGCGTCAGGGTCACACTGAGGATGTTTGTTGGAAGAAACATAACAAGTGTACAGGTTGCGGCAGTGATCAGCACAGGGTTAAAGACTGTCAGAAATTTAAGAACCCTAGGGGTCAGACATCGGCTCAGAACTCTCAGACCAGGGCCCCAGCTGCAGCACCACCACCACGAGGCCAGGCCCGAGTATTTGCTTTGGATGCCGAGGAGCTTCCGGACACTACCGCTGTGGTAGAAGGTATTTTTCTTCTTAATGATCAATCAGTTAAGGTTTTAATTGATTCCGGGGCTTCGCATTCTTTTATTACTCCTACTTGTGCACAAAATGCTAAATTGAAACATGATAAACTGTTGCATGAGATTGTGGTTTATACTCCTATGGGTCCGAAGTTTGTTACTAGATCTATTTGCAGAGCATGTAGCATATTTATTGAAGGTCGTGTTTTTCCTGCTGATTTGATTATCCTACCCTTCAATGACTTTGAAATTATATTGGGGATGGACTGGTTAAGTAAATATTATGCCCAGCTTGATTGTAGAAAGAAGATTGTGTATCTAGAGATGCCTGACCAACCCGTACTTAAAATAGTTGGTAGTAGAAAATCTACGGGAACTCCTATTATTTCTTCTATTAGGGCATCTAAATTATTGAGCAAGGGTTGTGAGGCTTATCTTGCTTATTTGATTAATCAACCTGGGGATCAACTGAAATTGAATGATGTACCTATCGTGAGAGAGTTTCCGGGGGTCTTTCCTGAGGAATTACCTGGGTTACCGCCTGATAGAGAGATAGAGTTCATGATTGATTTATTGCCGGGGACTTCACCTATCTCTAGGACTCCGTACAGAATGGCTCCACCTGAGTTGCAGGAATTGAAAGTTCAATTGCAGGGCTTGCTTGAGAAGGGATTCATTCAGCCGAGTTCTTCACCGTGGGGTGCGCCAGTTCTCTTCGTTAAAAAGAAAGACGGATCTCTTCGCCTATGCATCGATTACCGGGGCCTTAATCAGGTAACCATCAAAAATAAATATCCTTTGCCTTTAATCGAAGAGTTGTTTGATCAGTTGCAAGGCGCCAGGGTATTCTCTAAATTTGATCTGAGGCAGGGCTATTATCAACTGAGGATTAAGAAAGATGATGTTCCTAAAACTGCCTTCAGAACTCGATATGGCCATTATGAGTTTGTTGTCTTGCCGTTTGGTCTTACTAATGCTCCCGCCGCATTCATGGATTTAATGCAGAGGGTATTCCGTCCTTATCTGGATCAATTTGTAGTCATATTTATTGATGATATCCTTGTCTATTCTAAATCTGAGGCGGAACATGAACAACATCTCAGAATTGTGTTGCAAACTCTTCAGGAGCATCGGTTATTTGCAAAGTTTAGCAAGTGTGAATTCTGGCTTAAGCAAGTTGCTTTTCTTGGCCATATTATCTCGCAGGATGGTATTTCTGTTGATCCAGCGAAGATCGAAGTTGTGTTATCTTGGAAACGACCTGAAACTGTCACGGAAATTCGTAGCTTCCTTGGTTTAGCTGGGTATTATCGGAGGTTTGTAAAGGATTTCTCTAAGATTGCAGGGCCTTTAACTCAGCTTACTCAGAAGAAAACAGTATTTGACTGGAATGATAAATGTGAGGCCAGCTTCCAGGAATTGAAGAAGAGATTGACTACAGCTCCTATTCTTGCTTTACCTGAGGGTTATGATAATCTGGTGATCTATAGTGATGCTTCGAAGGAAGGTCTGGGTTGTGTATTGATGCAGAATGGCAGGGTTATTGCTTATGCTTCCAGGAAACTGAAGCCTTATGAACTCAACTATCCGACTCATGATCTTGAGCTTGCAGCTATCATTCTTGCGTTAAAGAAATGGCGCCATTATCTCTGGGGCAACAAGTTTGAAATCTTTACAGATCATAAGAGCTTGAAATATCTGTTTTCACAGAAAGAGTTGAACATGAGGCAGAGGCGTTGGCTGGAATTACTTGAGGACTATAACTGCACTATTAACTATCTTCCAGGTAAGGCCAATATTGTTGCTGATGCTTTGAGCCGAAAGGCTACTGTTGCTAGCTTGATTATCAAGAATTGGGAATTCATGGAAGAATTGTGCTTATGGAAGCATAGTCCTTCAAATTCTAGTATTCAATTTGCAAGTTTGCAGATTCAATCTCTGTTGTTATCCAGGATTCGAGAAGCTCAACAGGCTGATCTTCAATTGTTGAAAGTCTTAGAGAATTCTAAAGGGGGAGAGTCGGATTTCAAACTGCACGACGATGGTATTCTCAAATTCAAAGGTAGAATCTGTATTCCGAATGATCCAACTCTGAAGAAGGATATTCTTGCTGAGGCACACAGTTCCAGATATACTATCCATCCAGGCAGTACGAAAATGTATAAAGATTTGAAGCAGAATTTCTGGTGGAATAATATGAAGAGAGAAATTGCTGACTATGTTGCCCGATGTCTTACCTGTCATAAAGTTAAAGCAGAACATCAGAGACCTGCAGGGTTGTTGCAGCCCTTGGCTATTCCTGTTTGCAAATGGGATCATATTACTATGGATTTCGTATCCGATTTACCGAGGTCTTCGAGGGGTAACGACTCAGTCTGGGTTATTGTGGATAGACTGACCAAGACTTCTCATTTTATTGCTAAAAAGAAGTCTGATTCTCTTGATAAACTGGTAGAGTTGTATATTGAGAACGTGGTCCGACTTCATGGAATTCCAAAGAGTATTGTGTCGGATAGAGATCCCAGATTCACATCTCAGTTCTGGCAGAAGATTCAGAAAGCTTTGGGCACGAATTTGAATTTCAGTACAGCTTATCATCCTCAGACAGATGGTCAATCCGAGAGAACTATCTTGATCCTTGAGGATATGTTGCGGGCTTGTATTCTGGACTTCGGTAAAAGTTGGGAGAAATATTTGCCACTAGCAGAGTTCGCCTACAACAATAGTTATCAAGCTACTATTGGTATGGCACCTTATGAGGCACTATATGGGCGTAAATGTCGGTCTCCTCTCTACTGGGATGATGTTGGTGAGATGAAGACTATCGACCCTACTCTTTTACCTGAAATGAACAAGATGATTGATCAGGTACAGCTTATCAGAAAAAGAATGCTTACAGCACAGAGTCGGCAAAAGAGTTATGCAGATAGACGACGTCGTGATCTGAAATTTACTGTAGGGGATCGAGTATTTCTGAAAATTTCTCCTCGCAAGGGTTTGATTCGGCATGGTAAAGGAGGTAAACTCAGTCCTCGATATGTGGGACCATTTGAGATAACTGAAACTGTTGGTGATTTGGCCTACCGTCTAGCTTTACCTCCCAGTCTGGGCAGAATTCATGACGTATTTCATGTTTCCATGCTTCGGAAGTATCAGCCAGATCCCTCTCACATACTTGAACCGGAACCGCTAGAGATCAGTGAAACTTTGACCTACACAGAGAAACCTCTTCGAATTGTTGATCAGAAAGTTCAGGAGCTGAGGACTAAAAGCATTCCGATGGTTAAAGTTCTGTGGGATCATCACGGAGTAGAGGATGCGACATGGGAAAGAGAGGATCAGATGCGGGATCGGTATCCGGAGTTATTCGCCGAATCATGTAAGAATTGCGTGGGCGCAATTAGTTTAAGGGGGAGAGGATGTGACGCCCGAGAATTTGCCATGCATTTAATTACTGTTGCATCCCTTATTTGCGCATTTACTTCTATGCCTTATTAACTGACTTGTGACTACTATTCACTCCGTTTTTAAAATGCTTTCTATTAGTTAATTAGCATTTTTATTAAATCATATTAATTGTAAAAGTAGTGGGAAAAATGTGCATTTGAGCTTAAGGCGTTAGGAAGGCTCGTTTAGAAAATGACTTTAGTAATTGAATGAATAGTGTTACGTAACTAACTTAGGTAATTAATTAGCTAGCATATATTTTACCACCTTAGGCTCGTTTCTAAACTTTCAACGCACATTTTAGAAGCCATTTAATTACCCAACATGACCCCACCCCAAGTCCTACCTTATATAACATAACACAAGCACATTATAACACAAAAACAAAAAAATTCAGCTTGTGAACAGTGCCCATACCCGACAGCCTTCCTTGTGCATTTGGAGGAGATTTTGCTCATCAAATCATCAATTCAAGCCAAGCCAAGCCTCGAGCAACTAGTGTAGGGTGTTTGCAAGGTTCCTAGGTGCTCCTACGCGTAGTGGTGAGGGATTTCATGGCTTGTTTTTGCATTTTTAAATAATTGCTCATTTCTTGAATCGTTGGAAATATGATTAAATGCCATTGTAAATGTTATCTATGCTAATATACTATCTATATGAATGCTACAGAACACTTTTGAATCGTCGTTTTGCAATTTAAACGGTTAGAATTGTTACTTTGATTTTTAGGGTGAATAGTGACGTTTTTTTCTAGGGTTTTGTGTAATTGCTCGAATTGGCTTGAATTAATGCTTCTAATTGATGCCTTAGGTGCTAGTGAAGATAATTAAATAACCCCGTACACTTGCATTGCCCTTAAATCGCCTAAAAATGGAAATTAGCCGACTTTAAGTTGGGGCTTTCGGGGTTAATGCGATTCCGGGTGGATTCGGGCTTCAATTCTAGTTTCCTTAGGCTACCTAGGTGCTATAGATGCCTTGATATCCCTTGTTTGAAGCCCGGACAATGTAGGTGTGGTTTAAAGCCAAAAGAGGGAAATTGGGGCTTTCGGGGTAAACGCGGGCATTTGATTGAGTTCGAGGGTTGAAAGGGTACCTTGGGGGTTAGTTAGAAGGTTGGGAGAGTTTCTTTTGAAAATGAAATCATTAACTTTGGTTTAGAAGAGAAATAGATCGAAAAACAAAGGGGTTTAGGTGCAATTTAAGTTGTCTCACACTTCTAAACCCATGTCAGGGCTTCTTAAGTGTTTATATATGATTTTAAATTGATTTGGAGCTTTTGGAATGATTCTATGCTTATATGGTATAAGTTCATTTGTAAACTGCTTATTAGCTTCTATCATTGCTTCTATCCTAATTGTATCGAGGTCAACCTACTTTGTTGATCCTCATATGTGTTAATGCTTATATTATTGTTGTTAACTTGCCATCGTTGAGTGCATTGCATAGTGGTTGCGCAACCATAGTGTCGGGGCGGATGTGTTGAATATCGGCTGGGCGGCAGAGGGCTTGCCGGTGGATATTCAAACTCCGTACCCTATTCCCTCATTCGCCTGGTCCGGAGATTGCCAGGGGATGTTGGGTCGTAGGTTTTGGGGTACATCCGGAGTACACCCACTGGAGTGATTGGGGTTATGCCGGCTTATCGTGATCGTGCTCGTGGTTCGTGGATCGTGATTGAAGACCAGTGAAGATTGGTGTATAGGGGATTGTTGAAATGTATCCTTTTAATTGTGTGGTTATTTAAGTTTTCATTGATTCTTAAATTGATAAAGTGTTATTGTTGTGTAATTGTATTATCTGTTGCATTGCACGCCCCGGGCCTATATCCCTCACTGGGCAACAGTGGTTGCTCATACCTCGATATCTGTTTCAGGAGACGCTGAGGGTGATCCCCAGCTTGTTGATTTAGTTGAGGAAGAAGAAGTTCAGATCGAGCCTTTACCTTAGTTGCTGTGTCTGATAACTTGAGGTGGTTAATGATTTTGTTGCTTTGTGGAAGACTCATCTGATTACTTTATGTACTATTTTGTAGCCCAAGGGCTTTGTATATGCTTGTTGTATAAGTTGAAGATTAGATGGATGGGTTGTAGCTTTGAAAGTCTACGAACTGTAATAACTTTTATTCTTGTCTTATTTCCTAGCATGCTTGGGAGTGGATAGTTGATGTAGAATGCTTTATCCCTTAAGTTGCTTTATTGATTTCCTAGAATGTTATGATTATAAGACTATGCTGTCAACTAGTTCTCGCATGCTTGTGTGTTTTGGAATTATTGTGCACTATAAGGCTCGGATGGCCTTATAGCTTTGTTGTTTAATTGAGAAAAGCTGTATTGTATTGTTGGGACCTTGTTTAAGTGTTTACAGGTTTTCAGAATGTCCACGGTACAGGGGAGACTCTGTCCGTGTGTCGGGTCCGGACTTAACCTTTAGCTTGGGGGTTGGGTCGGGGCGTGACAGGTATGGCTCCCTACGAGGCGTTGTATGGTCGTAAATGCAGATCGCCGTTATATTGGGAGGAGGTTGGAGAGATGAGAACAGTTGATCCGACTGTGTTACCTGAGATGATTAAGATGGTAGATAATGTTCACCTTATTCGCCAGCGTATGCTTACAGCTCAGAGTCGTCAGAAGAGTTATGCAGATAAGCACTGTCGGGATCTTAAGTTTGATTTGGGAGATTGGGTGTTTCTTAAGATTTCTCCACGGAAGGGATTGATTCGGCACGGTAAGAGTGGGAAGCTTAGTCCCAGGTATGTGGGTCCGTATGAGATCACCGAAAAGGTAGGTCCTTTGGCTTATCGATTAGCTTTGCCTCCGAGCTTGTCAAGACTGCATGATGTGTTCCATGTGTCTATGTTGAAGAAGTATCATCCAGACCCTTCACATGTACTTGAACCAGAGCCTTTGCAGATTGAAGAGAAGTTGTCTTATGAAGAGAAACCGATTAGAATTGTGGATCGGAAGATTCAGGAGCTTCGCAGAAAGAGTATTCCGTTAGTAAAGGTTATGTGGAATCATCATGGGTTTGAGGAAGCGACTTGGGAAAGAGAGGACCAAGTTCGGGATCAGTATCCGGAGTTGTTTGTTGACCAGGTAAGAATTGCGTGGGCGCAATTGTTTTAAGGGGGAGAGGGTGTAATACCCGAGCCCGGAATATGAATTTTCTTTGTTTATTATTTTGAAAATTTTATTTCCTTAAATTCTTTGTGAATTAATTGTTACATTCTCGCCGACGCAACGTGCATTGCATTTAAGGAGCGATAGCTAGATAATGATTTCTAGTCCTCAACAAATAGTGAAACTAGTATTTAGATGACTTAAATTTTATATTTTAAATGTTGCTAGCTTTAATTGAACTTACCTTAGCTGAAACGGCTTTAAAACGCGCGAAATAAGGCCCTTTGACCAAGCTTTAAGTCGTTTGAGCTTGGACCTTTGACCTTTGACCATTTGACACCTTATAAGCTAAAATATTAAGCAAAATAAAAAAAAAAACAGCAGCAAATAAGAGCAGCAGGCCGAGAGCTTTAGAGAGGAAAAAAAAAAACCTTTCAACTTCTATACGATCAATCTTCGCGTGTGCTCGTGCGGGGTGATTTCCGAGGCAACCAACGTTGTTTTCCTAGCGACTAGGAGTACCTAAGGTGAGGGAAGCATGTTATTTGCGCATTTATACGTTGTGTTAGTTAACTTTGTCAATTTTTAGATTTATCCGTAAATCGTTATTTAAAGCGATTTGATGCTTCTAGAATGTTCCTTAGCATTTGTAGAACATGTATTTATGGCTTTGTAACATTTTCTGCGGTTAAATGTTGTGATTGCAACTTGAATTGTGGAATGAATAGTGTTTTATGAATAGTAAAACCTTGAAACGTTGAAGTTGCGCTGTTATGCTTTCCGTTGATGTAGAAACGTGCTAGGTATGCTAGAATACTAAAATGTATGGTTTGTTTGGGCTGGGTAGTGGAAAAAACAAGAATTAAGCCTTTGGGAAAGTCGGGGTCGTTTAGGTCGACTTTGACGTTTTCTCATTTTGCGTGTTGGCATTGCTTCGGGAAGCCATGGAAGCACTTTTGGTGCGATTATGGCGTTGGTTGGGTGTTTGGTTGTTGTAGTGGTAGTTCAAATGAGAAAGGGGGAAAATCGGGGCTTTGCGCGAGTTCTAGGGTAAAGTAAGGTTTCGGGGTCTTTAGACGTGCCTTATGGTGATCTAGGAGGGTTGGCGAAGTCGGTTTCCAGAACTCGTAGCTCGTTTGGAAATGGTAGCATTTTGATAGTTGGGGCAGATTTGTGTTTTGGTGTGTTTACTTGTCTTTATGCTTATAGAATGCTTAGAATTACTTGAATTACTTGTTTGAGTTGTTTTGGATTGAATTGCTTATCAGATTACTACTATTGCGTGCGAGAGTAACCTACTTTGTTATTCTCCCACGTGTGGCTTTATCGCTTGTTTATCGTTTGTTTATCGTCTTGTATCGAGTCTTGCATTGCATAGTGTCTCGCGCGTGAGGGATGGGCCTCTCTGGGTAGCCTTGGGTGGCTAGTGTTGGTTGGTCTAGCTCCTCTGCTATTCCCTTTCTCGCTTGGCTTGCGTCCCAGGTAGATTGGGGTCGTAGATTGATGGATACTTCCGGGGTATTCCAACCTGGTGTTATAAGGTGGTTTTGGGCCGGCGCGTCGTCATCGAATTCGTGTTTGAAAGTGGTTCGTGAAAAGAGTATCGTATCCTTTGATTGAGTGTTTGCAGCTTTAAATACTTGCCTTGCTTTATTGTTGGCTTTGGATGTATCTTTATATGTTTTGTATGTATTGCTTGGCTAATTGCATTGCATACTCCTCTCATCTCCGTCCTTGAGACCAATTGCCCTCGCTGAGCAATAGTTTTTGCTCATTCCTCTCTATACTATGTTTTTACAGGAGTAGTTGAGGCAGACCCTCTCGAGGTAATTGAGGAGGAGGAGCAGGTGGAGGTGTTTCCGTGATAGCACTTACCTGCTTTGCTGGTGGTTGGTTACCAGTTTTGTGCAAACCTTGTTGTTATGTATATTGCGTGAAGGACGCTTAATTTTGAGGCTTGTAGCCTTGTATGTATTTTCCTATTTTGAGACCTTTAATGGTCTTATGTTGTAATGGATTAAAGTTGTAATGTTGTAACTTGTAACTGATGACTAGTGAAGAAATGCATGCTAATGGCTAATGGTTTAGTGGCATAAGTACTTGTGTAGTATGCATGGCATTTTTGGTTTGGAAAGTTGGATAATAAGAAATGTATGTTTTATAGAAAGTTGACTTGTTTTGATTATTTTATAGCTTTCGCAAGTATTATATTGTTTTTAGGGTTTTCGGATCGTCCGCGGTACAGGGGAGACTCAATCCGTGTGTCGGGTCCGGACTTAGCCTTTAGCTCGGGGGTTGGGTCGGGGCGTGACACATATAGCATGTATTAGGAATATAAATCACATTTTTAACACATTCTAACTCATATAACACATAAACATGTCAAATCATGCAAATCGAGGCAAAGACACGCAAATCGAGGTAAAGACGAAAATTGGGATTTCATATTGGCCGAAAAAGAAGTAAGGCAATGGATACCATGATCGATCACCATCAATAAAGAAGAATCTTTCTAAATAACTTCTGGTCAACAAGGCCTTCAAGCATCCGAAATACGCTGGGGTTGTAAATGACATCGTGTTCCTGATAGAAAATTACGACTCCTTCAGAAAAACAAAGTTATTCAAGTTCTTTTTCCCAAAGAAGTCCTACTCAAACGGCCCGACGAGTCATCTACTTAAAAGGACCCTCCCTGCAGTGCGCCCTTCCTTTAATTATTTAGTCATGCAATACATTTTGAAAACAAAGAACAAAATACATTTCGACCCCGTCATAGTTCTCAATCATTTCGTGGCATCGGGCGTGGCTGAACCATCTATGATGGGGAGAGCTAATGCACATGAACGAAGCTTCGATAAGAGAATACGTTCTCGCATTGTTTTTTTGTAGAAAGCTCGACCAGCGAGAAAAAGTGTTTGGTCATAGCCAAAAAGAGGTTGGCCTACTTCATTCGCCAAACGAATGATCTTCGCTTCGTGGGAACAACAAAAACAACCATCTCGCTTTTTTCTTTCTTTAGTGCAACCTTTTTTTCCAAGGGATGGGCTTGGGGAATATAATAATCTTTTTTTAGGATGCCCGGGAACAACTCCTAGGTCAATTAAAGATAAAATATTGGAACCTCATGGGTAAGGATAAGGTAATAGAATTGATCAAAAAATTCATAGACCTAGGTAGGATAGGACAATTGATAAAGGGGATAAAGATGATGATAGAGATCATACTGAGAAACAGAAGAATTTCGTACGGGTATAACTCTTATTTGAACGAAGTGAAAAAAATGCAATCTTTGTTGTCTAATAGAACTAGCATTAATACCTTAATTGAATCGGTCAAGATCAAATCAATTTATCAAAGTGCTTCTCCGATTGCTCAAGACATCTCTTTTCAATCGAGGAACAAAACAAGATCATTTCGTTCCATTTTTAGTAAAATAGTAAAGGATATTCCATTAGTAATGAAAGAAAAGGTGGAGGGGATTTGTATATGTTGTTCAGGTCGATCAGAAGGTGCATAAATAGCTAGAACGGAATGCGGAAAGTATGGAAAAACATCTCATAATGTATTTGACCAGAAAATAAATTATGCTCCTGCGGAAGTATCTACTCGTTATGGAATCTCAGGTGTCAAAGTGTGGATTTCATATAGTAAAAAAATGGGAAGGCCTACTATATCCGAAACATACAAAATATAGTTAATATCATAAAGACAGATGTAGTAGGGGTTGCAAACCGGATGGTACACAACTTGGTTTGGGAAGATATGGCACTAAAAGTTGTAGAGCTGGTCGTCTTTCATATCGAGCCATTGAAGCAGCGCATCAGGATATAATCGGACACTTCCATCGTGCTATGAGCGGACAAGTCCAAAGAAATGGTAAGATATGGGTAAGAGTTCTCGCAGATCTCCCTATTACCGGGAAACCTACAGAAGTAAGAATGGGAAGAGGAAAAGGAAATCCTACGAGTTGGGTTGCTCGTGTGTCCACGAGACAAATCCTATTTGAAATGGATGGTGTGAGTTTGTCAAATGCTCGACAAGCTGTTACATTAGCAGGGCATAAACCATGTTCGTCAGCCAAGTTTGTTCAGTGGTCGTAACCTAATTAGTTAGTGGGGAAAAACCAGGTAGGGATTCAAAAGAATTAGGCGAAGTGTTTGTTCCTGAATGACGAAAGTGGAAAGACACTAAGGGAGATGGATATACTCCTTTTTTAATCGCTGAAATTGTACGCCGAACATTCTTGTTCCAGGCGTACGACCCTGATATGTTAGGGTGGAATTCTTCCAGTCCGATTTAGAAAGTGATAGTAGTAAGAATAGATAAGAAAGAGAAGAGCTAAGATTCCGGACACGGAAGTGTATGGGAGAAATGAAAACAAGTATGTATGTATCTGGGGGTGGGGCTATGTATGTAGAAAGGGATCAGTCTCTATCCATCTGGATACTCACGTAGGCTACCAAGTAAATAAATCCAGGTAGTGTCTAAATAACAAGGAAGCCAACAAGCTCAAATATGAACAGTTAGTTGGCGAGCTAGCTGCATTTCTTATGAGTCGACCCGTGTACGGGCAGGTAGGGGAGGTAAGATCGACGCAAGGGCTACATATGTACATCAACCGCATCTTTATGGTGCTATTAGTAGGTGGGGGCAGCATTGTTGTTCCTAGTCTCTCTTAGCAGCGAGCCTACTGAGTTCTCGGGGTTGGGCTGAGGCAGCCCATAGGCCCTACATGGCGTGTAACACCCCGATCCCTCTCAAGACCGGGAGTTCTATCAATCAATCTAATCGCAACCCAATTCCAAACCCAGGCATAATTTTTAGGGAAAGACGGACGGAGTCTTCCCTATTTCTAGGCAAAATGTAAAACCTGTAATAGCATATAAGTGGACCAATACCATGTCCAAACATTCAACCACCTCAAGGCCATCCGAGCCTTGGTTCACAACAAGCAATCACAAGCAAATATACATTCATGCTTAGCAATTAAACTATACCAACCTACTGCATAAGTTAGACTATCATATCTTTCTAACTCTTTCTTTTGGACAATACAAACATGCATTGAAGTTAAGCTACATTAACTAGATACAAAATCTAACTTATCAAACCACTTCAATAATCTAATTAAACTTAAATTACATCCTTTTTGACATTAAATACATACAATACATAAAATCATACATCTTTACAACTTTGACAACTCAAGCCACAAAGGCACGCAAGACAACTCTTCAAGCACGAACTTTCACGAAATCACGAACTTTCCAACTAACATGGCATTTCTTGAAATGTGGTGGTGAGGAGTGAGTATATAAACACGTATACTCAGTGAGGGCGAGACAGATATCGAGGTGGACAGAAAGAAGTTCGTGCAATACAAATAAGGCAGTTAAGCAGTATATCTAACAAGTAAGCAATCAATATAACAACAATACAATAAACAATTAAAGAAAGCATTAACACAACCAATCAAAGCTATACCACACTTTGAAGGCTATGGTTCACTCATACGAGCAATGTACCATTTCACGAGCGATACATCAATCTCGAGCTCGATGTTGACAAGGATGACAATAAGCGCGCAACCACCTTATAACTCCAGTTTCGAATACCCCAGAAGTATCCATCAATTTTACGACCCAAATCTCATTGGGAGGCAACCCAAGCGAGAAAAGGGAATAGGACACGGAGCTAGAGCAACCAACACTGGCAACCCGAGGCTACCCAGAGAGGCCCATCACTCACGCGCCTGGCACTTTGCAATGCAAGACTCGATACAAGGTGATAAACGAGCGATAGCACAATAGTACAGATTAGAGGCGATAAACAAGATATCAAGCAGTATCAACAATTGATAAACATTTCAACCAACAATCAACTCTAACAAGCGTAATAAGCATTAACAAGCATTAACAAACATTCTACAAGCAAAACTCTACGAAAACCAACAAAACACACATCGACCCCAACTTCCCAAATGCTACTACTTTCAAACGAGCCACGAGTTTTCGAACCCGACTTCACCAATCCTCCTAGGTCACCATAAGGCACGTCTAAAGACTCCAAAACCCTACTTAACCCTAGAATTCACGTAAAGCCCCGATTTCCCCCTTTGCTCGTTTGAACTACAAGTACCTCAACCGATTACCCAACCAATGTCACAACTGCACCAAAAGTGCTTCCATGACGTACCTCGACAATGCCTTCACACAAATCGAGAAAATTTCAAACTTGACCGAAATGACCCCAACTTTGACTAAGCCTTTTTCTTCATTTTTTCCATTACACAATCTAATTAAACCATACATTTAGGCATTCTAGCATATCTAGCACCTTCCTACATCAACATAACGCGTAATGGAGTAACTTCATCGAAACGGGGGTTTACTATTCATAATTTACTATTCATTAAAAAATTTATATTTCAATTTCGATATTCAACCGCAGAAAATGTTAAAAAGCTATAAATACATGTTCTACAATTGCTAGGGAACATTCTTTAAGCCTCAAAACGATTAAAAAAATAATATACGGATAAAATCCAAAAATCAAAGTTAATACACAAAATATTCAAATGCGCAAATAAACATGAAACCTTCACCTTAGATGCTCCTAGACGCTAGGAAAACCTCGTAGGATGCCTCAGAAACCACCCCATGCAAGCTCACGCTAAGAATCAAAGATTTGAATGTTGAAATATTTTTTTTTTCTCTCCTAGCGTTTTCGGCCCTTGCATTCTGTTTTCAGCTTCTTCTTTTTTTTCTTTTGTGCTATTTTAAGCTATAAAGATGACAAACAAGTCAACAAGTCAAGCCCTTGGTCAAAGCTAACTTAAACTTGGTCAAATAGGCTTATTTTATGCATTTTAAAGCTAAAACAACTAGCACAATTCTAATTCTAGCTAACAACAACTAAAATATTAAAATTAAGACACTAAATATTAGTTTTCACTATTTACTGAGGACTAGAATTCATTTCTTAACTATCACTCTCGAAATGCAATGCACTTTGCGACAATAAAAGAATAACAATTAAATCTCAAAGAATTTAAAAAAATATAATTTTCGAAAAGGAACATAGATCAAAATTTACTCCGGCTCGGAGCTACTTTTCATTTAATTGAAATCCGAGCATTAAGGTGCAAGAAAAATAAAATCGATTGACATAAATATGAAAAGTAGTTGATATTCCGTTAAATAATTAACTCAAGTATTATTTTAATTACTTCTAAAAGAAATATGAAAATAAAGCTACAAAGAAATGTTTAACTAAAAATAAACACAAATTCAATGCTAACATTTAAGATGTCACTTAATTAAATGCAATTAAATGCCATCAAATGCATGCCGGGTTCGGGTTATCACATCCTTCCCCCCTTAAAACGATTGCGTCCTCGCAATTCTTCTTCCAATGGAACTCTGCATCCACTGAAATCCAACTCTGACTAATCTTCATCGGTTGCTGAGCAAGACACTGAATAAGAATACTTGAAGAATACCCTACTAAGAAACCCCAATAGTACTGACTGAAAACTCCAAAGCAATAAGGCCAAATAAAGGCTTAATTGAAAATACCATCTTGAAATCCAAATAAGAATTCCGCTGGTCAAGAATATCATAAAAGAATTCCCCGCTAAAAGTGCCAGAAGATGCCAATAAAGACTAAAGCAAAGATATTGTAGATATTACCAATTCCACATATTATCAACAAGAAGAATACCGAAGGAAATAAATCTTCTGTTTTTGGTAAGGGGAAGAGGGAATATGTCATCATCTATCTGTCATCGAGAATGGGTCTTCTTTCCTCTAGTATCGGGCATCCAGAATCAGTATCATTAATTGGAAATTTTTCTCTTGCCTTAGCGAATCCCTTCTTCCTTTAGAAGAGTCACCCGATTATCTCTTCTTGCTTGCTTTGGGCTCATCCCGTGCTTGGTATCTTCAATATGCTTTTTCTTTATGAAGGATATCTCCTCCCGTTAAGCACTCGGGTACAGGTAGACAGAGAAGTTAGGGGTTATGTACTTCACTATGTGAAATTCCTTTTCTATCAGTACGATTCCCATCCTTTGTCGAAAAGGGTATCCACTCTTGCAACAGTCGTAATCGGTATTTCCTGTATTCAGGACTCGGGCTATATGCCCTCTTTTCAATAGAAACTGAAGAAGACAAAAAGGCAGAAGTAGTAGCATCCAAATCAACTGAATAGTACGTAAAGGGGTTTTCCTTGGTAGAGCGTAGCTCAAGACTTTCGCCTATCTTTTCTGCCAGTTGGAGGGTATCTTCGGCTTCTAAAGTAGTGAAAATACTGACTATTTTGGCCTTCACAACTGAGACTCCAATATATATGTATTTTTCGAAGTCCCTTTAATGAATAATCCACTCCTTGCTTGGTTTTAAGAAAGTTGGCCCCGGAAAGAAGCCTACCATCTTTGACCTATATGATATTACTCAAGGACCTAATGAAGATGTGCAGCTGTTTGTGACTAGGAAAAGGTAACTTCTAGCCAAAACCGACATCATAATCACCGAACCCTTGATCAAACTAGAGATTTCATAAGAGAAGAAAGATCGTAGTGTAGAAAGTATTGCTTACTATCTCCTCCATTTAAGTTAAGTAAGAGGAGATGAGCTTCAAGCTTTAGGTCTACCTTCAACTAGAAAGAGTATGGCCTTAGAGTTATGTCCTGAATGGTAGGGTTGTTGAGTCAAGTCAAGAAGAAGAAAAAGAAAGTCCCACAAAGGAATCTTGAACAATGGGCACAAATCATTATTTAAGTTATTATTAGTATCTCCATTATTATTAGCATTACTATCAGCTCTGCTCTTTTGACTCCTTAATATTATCTCGAGACCCAAACAACGAGATTCGGATTGAAACCAATGCATATTGATTCAAAGCTTATGGCCCTTCAATATAACCCCCTCTGTATAAAATCGTAAGTGAGCGGTGCAATTCTACAAAGAATACTTATTCCTTATTTGGCGCTGCTAGAGATGCCCCACAAGGCCTTCTTTCTCAAGATTCAATTATTCGCGGTGAACAAAAGGAAACAACGCCGCTACAAGCAATAGAAAACAACATTTATTAATCCATTTCAGTAGGTAGCAGTGCACACTAGGTATCAACAAAGGACGCTTTCTTTTACCCAGCCCTTAGGAGGTGTTAACTTTTTTCCTTCAACTTTCCGAAGAATGATCCATCTGGTGTGCTATTTATAGTGAGGGCTTCTCCCTTTTCAATCTACATGGCATACGTACACGAATATTAAAACTCATCGACTCGGCTCAAAGTATATGATCAAAGTTCTAGTGGCACACATAGTAGTATCAGAATTGAATTCTCGTCGGTCTGACCGGTAGTAATAGGGAACTAACACTATTCTAATAGAAAAGGGGATAGTGGGTCCCCTTGTCGAAGACCCCGAAGTTATAGAAGAAGCTTGTGGGGGAGCCATTCATGAGGCCCTATGGAGTAAGGGGAAGGTTGCCATCATTATACACACCTTTATCCACTTTACCCAGAATCCTATTCTAAGCAAATATTCCAGAAACATCCAGTTGACATGGTTGTAAGCCTTTTCTATGTCAATTTTGCATAGAACTCTCGGTTCCCCGTTTCTAATTCTTGAGTCAATGCACTCATTCACTTTAGGTTTTTATTCTAGGATTTGCCTTCTTTGAACAAAGGGGCTCTGATGGGGTGATATGATCGAACTCATCGCCTTATTCATTCTGGATACTAGCACTTTTTTCTATTCTTTTGAATAAGCTACCTACCAGGCAACTCGGGCAAAAATCTCGAATGTTAACTTCTTCGCCTTTATATGGGATCAAGGCAATGAAAGTGGCGTTGGTTTGAAGACGCTTGTCCAACGGGAGAGGTTGGAAGATGCTCGACCGATAGGGAGAGGTTTGAAGATGCTCGACCAATAGGGAGAGGAATGGGGTTGGCTCCAGTGAGGCATCTTTGTGGAACTCCAAAAGAACCTTCATGAAGTCATCCTTGACTACCCCCTAGCATTTTTTATAAAAGGCAATGGTGAATCCGTCCGGACCTGGGGCCTTGTCTCCACATATCTCCCCCAGAGCCTTGAAAGCCTCCTATTATTCAAAAGGCCTTTCTAACCAATCACACATCTCCGTAAGCATGCGAGACCCCGTGACGCGTCGGTCGAAACAAATGCAGTTCTACGTAAAGCTCTTTATAGAACTTTTCAACTGCTAATTGAATCGCTTCCTCCTTCAGATCGCTCCCTTCTACCTCCAGTCTAGATATGGTGTTTACAAAATTTATCGCGTTCGCTACTCTATGGAAGAACTTTTTGTTCTTATCCCCCTTCCTTAACTACGTAATTCTCTACTTTTGCTGCCAACTAATCTCTTCCAACCTGGTTAGCCTCCTTCATTCTTCTTTGGCTGATACTCTCAGAGCTATTTCTGTTGATGATAGAGGTCTTTATTCTTCTGTACGGTCTAGGTACGCAATTTCCTCCAAAGCTTCCATTTTCTTCAAGTCCACCCTACCAAACTGCTCTTTATTCCACTTCCGCTTTCAAGGCTTTAACCTTCAACCAAAAGACGTGGCTTGCTTTCTCTTGAAACGAAAAGGAAGAACCACGAAGAAGCTATTTTTTATAGAAAAAAATCCTCCTCCTATTCCTTCTATAGCTGAGAGTTGGAACCTGTCCAATTTAGAAAGAGCAGGGCATTCCTAGTTGTTTGTGCAAGTGAACGTTGCCCCATTTAGAGGTAAATCCACCAACGAATTTATCCCTACAAATTCAGAAAATTGCCTCATGCTTGCTGTAATTCGGCTTCCTCCTAACTTCTCAGCCGAGAATCTAAAACCATTGAAATCACCTCCTTCGAATTAAAGAACTTGAGGGGGTAAACAAGGTCAAGCAGCTTCCTTCATGCCTTCACCTCGTAAACTCAGTAAAGCTTTACTAAACAAGTGAGAAAGTTGAATTTGAGAAAGAAGGGGGGCGCACTACGACATATTAAATAAATCAGTCTCGAATGACTAAGTATATAACTAACAGACTATGATTCTTTCCTTTACAACTTGATTGGCTGGAACAACGATTCCAAGCAAGGCTCAATCACCTAATACGGTTTGTTGTCTCCCTTCGAACGTACCCTAGGAAAGAACAACAAGACTCGCCTCCCCCGAAAACAACTCGAAAGCAACAAGCCTTTCCTATTCTAATAAGTGGGCTTGCTTTTTCTTGAGAGACAACTTCCCAAATGATAAAGAACTGGATGCCCCTACCCTATCTGATTAAAGCTAAAGGTGAATTGCTTTGGGTTGTATTGATTTATGTTGACTTGAGTTACCTAAGCTAAGTCAGGCACATTTTCCATTACCGAATAATGCCTGCAGTACGAGTACTTGTGCAACAAGTCAGATAGATATTGACATGACGAGTACATATATTGATCCATAAAAAAGATTAGCAGGAAAGCACACAAAGCCAAGAGTACTCAACATATAGCTATCACCTTGCTGAGCTTGAAGCCTTTTTTTGAATCCTAAAGTGGCATGTGTAGAAGGATTTATCTATAACCTTTTCTATCCATCTTTATAAGTAGGGCGAGAGAAAGTCAATATGATATTTGCCTTGGTTTTTCCAACGAACCAAGTCACCGGGAGTTAAAATCCGATCCATTAGGTTCTTTGATTTGTTCAGACAAGAAACGAGAGACAAGAAAACATCTTTGATTACAATTAAAAGGAACAATCTCAAATAGACCAAGATCCAATTTCGGGTCATTTCTTGGTGAACATGATTTGACATAATCTCTTCAATCCCTTCATTTATATGCCAGAATACAGAGAGATTTAGTATGAAAGTGGAATAGACTTTTTTGTATATGATAATCAAAGGGAGTGGGAAAGCTGTAGTAATTCTTTAGAAAATCCCAGTTCTCTTTGTCTTCGAGCTTCCTTAATCCACTAATTCCTTTCTTCATATACCTCCCTACCAATAGATAGAGACAAATAGGAATAACTGAACCACGTCTACAAAATGCTAGTACCATGTAGCTGCTTCAAAGCCAACGTGATGCTCCTTGGTCAGATGACCAAGATATTGGCGAATACCACATATGATCTAGAAAAGAGTACCTATAATCACATGAAAACCACGAAAGCCAGTTCCTATGAAAAAGGTAGAACCATAAATGCTATCTAAAATAGTGGAGGGTGCTTGATAATACTTCATTCCTTGAAAGCATGTGAATACTAGAGCCAGTGAAACGGTAGCTACTAAAGCGTAAACTGCTCATTTTTCCTTCCCCGCGAGTATAGCTTGATGAGCCCAAGTTACAACAGCTCCAGATGAAAAGAGAATAAGGGTATCAAGAAAAGGGATTTCCCATGGATCTAAAACCCCAATCCCTTTTGGGGGCCAAATACCTCCGATCTCTACCATAGTTGCCAAAGAAGAATGAGAAGAAGCCCAAAAAAAAGCAAAAAAGAACATAACCTCCGATACGATAAACAGAATAAAACCATATTGAGGTCCTAATTGTACGACTTTGCTATTATGTCCTGCCAACGTGGATTCATGTAGAACATCGCGCCACTATACGAACATGGTATATAGGATAAATATGAGGCCTAAACTGAGAAGTGTTGTACCCCCTTGAAATGAGTGCATATACATTACACCTCTAACGGTTGTTGCCAAAGCTCCGAGTGAACCCGAAATAGGCCATGGACTTAGATCTACCAAATGATAAGAATGCCTCTAAGATTCAATTATAAATCACTTTGCCTCAGTTGTATGTAAACCCCCCATTCACCTCCACCCCCTAAAGTAGTAAAGAAGGGCTCTTTGGGGTCTAAATTTCATTCTATCTGACAGGACAAAGAAATAGGAAGGGATGGTTCTTTCATTGCATTGATGGAAGTCTAACTAGAAAAAGATCTCTCTATTACTTTGAGAAGAGAATCGTTGGTTTGACCGACAAAAAGCATGAAAAAAAAAGAAGTCATCTACAACTTTTCTACTTGCCTTCTACTTTAGGCTTTTCAACCGTAGAGGTGGGGGTGTTCTTAGGCGGCTCAGGTATGATAGGTGTTAACCTAACTCCTCCCCACCCAAACTCAAAGCTCATCCCCTAGTGGACTGCTTTATTCCACGCAATCGCCCCTTTCAAAATAAGGTGATTGTGAAGAGTTGTTATAGTTTGGAATGCTATGCTTAAAGCTAGTAAGGAAAAAATGAAGAGTGGATGTCTTTCGATAAACTCCAGGAATTTATCAAGTTGAGGCATTCTTGATTTATTCAACTTGACACGTAGGAAGGTCCTAGTGGCTCAGCTTGGTCTCGCTCCCTTCCCGTACTATTCCTCCCCACAAAAAAGGGCGATTGAGAATCTCGAGAACCTTTCTGAATGTCTATTTTTGCTGGGCGATTGGAAAAGGAGTCTAAAATGGCTTTTATTGCCTTCTATTCTGATGGAGAAAAATTATCAGAATGATGATCTAGTCATAATGAGATTAAAAATTGATGGTTCCTTGGCCTTGTAGAACATGGATTACCATTATGTCATTCTTACAAGTGATCCCTCATCCAGGATTGGAATAAGTGCTATATGAGGACTTCGAGATCAAATAGAATATGTTTCTTTCCATTCCTTCTCAGCCACTTATTTCTCCGAAACAAGATATCAAATTCATCTTTCTCCTTTTTCCCAATAAGTCGACAGTGTTACACTATTGGGATACTTTGAATAAATACTAGTATATATAAGATACACCGGTGCTAAAATCTTTTCTCAAGATATCTTTCAAATTGTTGAGGTCGGTGCTCTGAATTTTGTTCTCCCGATGTGAAAACAGTTGGTTCCGTACTTTTAAAATTCTATTGTTCCAAATATTCCATTTCCATCATTGCATATAGGAATATAGAAAGTAAATAGGAAAAGGCATAACCAGAAGAATTGTCTAAAATAAGTGAATTTATCCAGTTGAGGCATTCTTGATTGGGAAAAGATGATTCCCTCCAGACAGAAAGAGAGTCCTTCCTGTATGAGTAGTGAATAAGTATAAAGAACTTTTCTTGGTTGTTGACCAACAGAAAGCATGGGAGAAAGAAAGACTCCACCTTATAAGCGGAGCGGTATACTAAAAAAAATGAATCCAGAACCAGTAGCTCCTCCCATACCAAGGAAAGTCTCCTAGTCTAATCTAGGAATAGATCATAGCTTTGGAGGGCTCTTAGAATCCGACATTATGGAAGGCTCGGCCTTGTCCCATTTTCTCTTATCTCTCTTAAATAAGAGAGACAAGTAGATTCTGAAAGCACTCTCCCCTACGGGTAAATGAGAAAGCCTCGAATCTGCTGTCTTCAGGCGAAAACAGCATCACGAGAATACCCAGTGGCCACCAGAGCTGCCTCGACATGCTTTTCGATCTGGGCTTGGGTCTGCACAAACGAGTCCCGCACTCCCGAATTGTAAGATAGACCGGCCCAATGAATACCCAATCAATCATTGAGCTCTTCTTTGTAGGTGTGGTCATCCAGTAAAGGATGGTGTAATTCTAGAATCGGCGGGGGTTGATTTACGCTGGCTTCCGAGCCTTCATTCCCACTTTCATTCGATCCAGAAGTAACATTCCAAATCAAAGTTGGCACTCCTAAAAATGCCAAAATCTTTTTGAAAATGAAGAAGCGAAAGTGGGCAGAGAAAAAGAAATAAGGATATAACTGCTGAATAAGAGAAATTGACTCCTTTTTCTTTTCCAATGTAGAATGAAAGTGAGAAAACTACAGAAAATAGAAGTATGAATTCTGGCATGGTCATTATAGCGATTCCTTCTGATCCTAGGAAATGCACGAAAAAAGCTGCTACGGAACTACCGAGCAGGGGCAAAACGGCTCTTTTTAGTCTGGCTTTCATTTGCTTTCTTTTCCAGTATCTATAGAATAAGCACTGTGAACTATCTGCTTCAAAAAGATAGTTTGTCCGTCTATCACTAATGATACTATTTTAGGACTCAGGTAGACTTTAATGCACTGAACACTAAATAAATCTCTTGATAAAGAAAAAGAGAGGCTTCTTCCAGTATGTACTATAGAGAGTTATGGTTGGTTGTTGACCAACAGAAGACATGGGGCATAAAGAAAAGATTGGCTGCTTCTAAAGCTCTCTTTCTTCTCTTATGAAATTCACAATCTCCCCTTGAGAACGCACAGAAAAGTTACTAAATCATACCCTTTGGATTTTACATATCTGATACCTTTTGGTCCCTCACGGAACACTGGCTATATCATCTAGCCCCATGTCAACCAACCTAACTCCTCCTTCCGCTATGCATCCTATTGGGACGCTTTGCATTTTTGTTCTACCAAGGTCTAATTATTCTGATGTAGTCTAAGTTGTCGAGGGGAATACTGACTACCGAAGTTGAAGTTGAAACCGATGATGTTAACTAGCGATGCAGATTTTGAAGCCGTGGCAAAAAATCTTTCCCCTGTAGAAAGAAGTGTCTCTAAAGAATCTCTGATAAGCTGATCCTATCTGAGGCTGTCGACTTAAATGCGCCGAATCTGGAGGTCTACTTTGATCCGACTCTTCCATGGCCGGATCGTGCTCATATTGATCCGTAGGAAAAAAACCTTCCCCAAAGGCTATGCTTTGCCAAAGCGGTGCCCCTTAAATATGCTCTCATCAAATCGAATTAAAGTAGTGAGAGTAGCGATAAGCCCAGGGAGCTATGGGGGCTGGAGTAGTCTCTCTAGTCATACCAAGTAGCTATATGAATTAGTTTCATTTCCTTCTCGATTCAATCTTTAATTTCATTTGATTTTAGGCAGAAAGCCTATGTCATGGCAGTGAAATCTCTTTTGGAACAGAGCTTTAAGCCTTTAGCAAATCAATAGCAATAGCAGTCAAATCATCCTTTTGATTTGAGCCCACTTCCATACTGATTGGAATAGCCAAAAATGCAACTTTCCCCGCTATCACTTTCTAGAATTCTTTATGATACATGCTCCAAGAGGGTTAGCCCCAACTATCAAGATAAGCTAAATTGTCACACCAGTGTACTATGCCAAAAGGAAATTTGAAAGATCTCAGGATTGCTTCAATGGCAGAAGCCAGAATAGTTAATTCAATGATTGCTTTTTGACATGGTAATGGGACTCTTCCCTCTTACAAGGAGGGATGGGTAAGCTCAACTCGATATGGCTAGAAAACCCTTACGGCCACTTCTCATTATGCCTTTAGACACAAGGCTCGCCATCTATAGAGCTTTTTTTATAGAGCTAGTTCAGAGGCTTGGGGCCCGACCCCTGCAGCTAGGATTGCTCGATACTGTGCATGCTTGCCTTAGCTTAAGAAAGCCAAAAATCAGCATAGAGAAAGCCTTCCATTAGGGCTATGGCCTCCTTACATCTTTTTCCTAGCTTTAAAAAATGCCTGAAAAATCAAATCCCTCGTGGACCTATATCCAAGCCCAGAGAGTACTCTTCTTTCTGCTTTACACCTCCTATGAACGAACCTGATAGGGCCACGTACAAAAGGTTCTTTACTAAGCTTAATAATTGTGTTGTGCTTTCTATCTCCACTTATTCATGCGGTCGACCTATCATTTCTGAGGGTCAAATCCCCAATCTTCCTACCCTACCTTGGTTATCTGCTTTCATGCTACCACTGAGGGAACTTTCCTATAAAGAATAAGATAGATCTGGCCCTATCGGATTAGTCTTCACTGAGTCCTATAATTTTAATTCTTTATGTCTTACAAAATGCATCTTAGTAGCGGCTGGGAAGCCTTCGATACCAAAAATTGCTTGGAGCATATTTCATCTATGAACAGGTTCATTACTAGCATAGGGCACTACCAAGGGCATCTCCTTGAAGGAAAAGAAAAAGCTAAGCGTATCCCCTCGGGGATGGCTTTGAAGCGATCAAAAGACCATAGGAAATGAAAGATTCTGTAGTGTGGTCACAAAGAGCTTCTTTTTGCTCTGTTCCCGAGGCATGCTCTTAAAGATAGGTGTCAGGCTAGCTTTCATAAGCCAATGTCTGGAGATTAATCTATACAAATTCTCACACGTAGTGGCACCCCATTTCATTGGTCTTTTTCTTCCATCAGGAGCCCTTGAAACTCTATTAAAAAAAAAAAAACTCGGACCCTTCCTCAAGGTTGGTGTCCGGTGTTCGAATAAATAGCTATATGTACTTAACACATATTCTTTGGACTCACTCCCCATATAAGGCCCTCTAAACACCATGTGTTAAGCATATGAGGACAGAGACGAGGAATTGTCTTTTGAGGATAGAAAACGACTTTTCAACGAACTCGTGTAAAGGCTCTCAAACGAAAGAGCTATCCTTGGGAGACAAACAAAAGCAAAGGCAGGCTTAGTAAGCTTTCTCATGTGGCGCTCCCACATTGAAAAATTAGGAAGTGATGCAGCTGTGTATAAGGGGGCGACTCCTTGTACAAGCCACAACGCGTTTTCACGTGGAAGACCGCGTGAGGAACAAAGCCGTGAGAGTATTGGTTCCCTTCGGGGCTTGCTCAAAGCGGACAATATTGTGGTAGTGGCGGCTCGTGCCCGTGATAAACCGTGGCGGGTCGTTACAAATGGTATCAGAGCCTACCGGGGTAACCCGGCGTTGTGACGTTAGCCCGCGAGGGCGCGTGCCTCCTAAGGGGGGTGGAGTGTGGCGCTCCCACGTCGAAAAATTAGGAAGTGATTCAGCTGTGTATAAGGGGGCGACTCCTTGTACAAGCCAAGAGGCCTTTTCACGTGGGAGACCACGTGAGGAACAAAGCCGTGAGAGTATTGGTTCCCTTCGGGGCTTGCTCAAAGCGGACAATATTGTGGAAGTGGCGGCTCGTGTCCGTGACAAACCGTGGCGGGTCGTTATATCTAACCTAGATCAACAGAAAAAACAACTGAAACTCGATCGATGGAAGTTGTAATAGAAGTTCCTTCTTCTCTTGGTCCAGCCCATCCAATTGAAGTACTAGTCCCAGGGTTTAAAGTATCAGTGCTTTGAATGTCATCTCATCTGCCCTCCTCTAATCTTCTGTCTCTTCGAGCTGTACCAAAAAAGAAGTTTCAGGGATAAAATTCCAATTACTGGTTCTTGTGATATTACTTATTATTACATAACGAGTTACTTACTCAATAGATCATAATGAGTCAAGAATAGAATCTTTATTACCTTTTGTATTTGTAGTTAAGATAGTCTAAGATTTCAAGAGCAAGGGATAGTAGGACTAAAGCAAGCAAGGTCTAAAAGGCAATGTCAAGAAAGGGTATGCGAGCACTAGTTATTTAGTAAAGTACAGGGGAATGAATGATAGTTAGCTACTCCACGCTCGTAAATAGGAAGGGCTTAGACCTCTCAGCAGTGAGAAGCACTCAAAATGGCTCAAGAAGGCCGAAAATAGTTAAAAAAAAAGTACCTATTTGAATCAGCTCTGTTGAGAAGAATCTCATGCTTGACCCTACCAGGTAAGGAAACTTGACTAGACTGACATTATCAAAAGTCACTACAATTGGTTCGGCTGCACCGACATCAATGCACTTAGCAGTTGCTTATTAGAAAAGAAAAGAGCAATCTCAAAAAAGGAGCGGGAAAGAGGCCCACATCCTGCCAGAGGGTTATACCATGGGGACATCATAATTATAAGGATATAGCACTTCTATTATATAATAAGGAGATAAATAGAGATAAAAGAAAATCTCCTAAATAACTTGTAACTAGATGGCACTTGTTCGGTTGCTCCTGGCACAAAAAATTCGTATTGAAGCACTTTTTTCTTCAACTGGCCTACCAAAGAAGGCAATTAGCCTGGCAAAAAGAATCAACTTCAACTGGATTGACCTTGTCTGAGGGATCTCCTAAGCTAAGATAGGCTTTTTCACTGGCCTAGCTAAGAGATTGCAAAGCTATAAACCAAAGTCGCCACCATATAAGCAAACTTGGCTGCCAATACAACTCTAACCCAGGAAGGGATTATTTAAAAAAGTCTTCGCCCAAGAATACCACCCTTCAGCTATTGATGGATGAGGGTAGGGATCACATGGAGATTTGGTTGGGAGCGTAGTGCTTTGCTAGCGAGTACAAAGCGAGGGAAGTACGGTCTGATAAAAGGTGTGAAACCAGAGGCCATGAGTTGAGTTCATTACTACTAGAAGTCTCAGTTCCTCGCGGGTGAAATGGAAGCCCAGGAATGGTATAAGCATGGAAAAGACCTTATCTTTAGAGATTCAATCCCGCCATTCATTCAATTGGGGGAGAGGGAAAAAAGAGTCTTAAGCAGTAAGCATGAGTGAATAGAGACTACTATTACCATGTCCCTAGCCTGCTTCCTTCTTTGTTGCCAAAGTCTCAGCTTCTGTCAGTATAGAGGAAGGTTTTCACTCCCGTTGAGAAAGAAAAAATGCCCTAGCTCAGCTTCTTAGCATGAGACATCGGTTATGCCATCAAAGACTAGATAGATCCTCTATTTGCTAGTCAGGAAATATCACCACTCTGTGGGCTTCTTTCGTTGTTCTCTTAAGCTATCGCTCGCTTTACGAGTGCAACCAAGTTCAAGAAACTGTTAATTAAGATACTATGCAGGTATCTATCTAAGAGTCAATATATGTGAGAAGCTTCCTTCTCATACACATCCGAAGCAAGGATTGATTATCAGCATTAGAGAGTTTTTCCGGTCCTTGAAAGAGCGTCATCACGAGTCATGACTCGATCATGGCCTTAGGCGGAATTGGTCCTGGCCGGAAAAATGAAAGATACCGACAAGCACAGAACAATTGTCCAAAGGGGTTCCATAGAGTAGTCTAAGAGAAAACTTGGTGTGAATCGGGGTGATGTAATCCACTACTCGTCTAACTAATGTACTTTTGTAATGAAAAAAAAATGTGGCTGCTAGGAGAATCCATAGTTGTTAAGGAAGAGAGTCGAGCCCTTTTTGGTTATAGGGAAATAAAGAGAAAGAATCGAGTCACCGATAGCGCATCTCTATAGATCCCAAGGAATTCGCATATAATAGATGCTTTTTTTACTAGACTAAATTATGGATCTTGTCTTTCGACCTATCAAAAGTCGGATAGACAATTACATATATATATATTATATATAAGAGAGATGCGCACAATCTCGCTTTAAGATGACACGCCCAAATTAAAAGACTCCCATTCCTTTCTTGGTATAAGGGCCTTCCCTATCTCATTTATTGGTCTAAGGTGCAATGCCTTTCCAATCCATCCATCAGCGAATCAATCAGTAAGTGCCTTATCCTATTCGGGCTACTAAGCCTTCTCCTTTTTTGGCCATCTTTTCCTCTCCCTATCGGTCAAGCATCTTCAAACCTTGTCTTTCTCTCCGTCCATGGGCTAAGGTGCAATTGCGTTGAGATTCAGTGCGCTAAAACTCTTATAAGAAAAGAAAGGAACGAAGTTGCATCTACCTTTAGGACTGATTACATTGCTTTCCTCTGGGGTCTCAACAACTTTAGCATCCCCTACTTTAGAAAGGAGTGTTGCAAAGCTCCTTAAGGTTAAGTTAGCAACTAGGTCTCCCTTTATGTTAGATTTGTACTGCGACGTCGCCGTACAAATCGCTGCCCAAAAACCATCTTGCAGATTGAATAGTTACACTATGAGGACTTCGAAAGAGTACGTACTGGGGGTCAGTACTAAAGGCTTCGTTAGCCAGTTCTCCATTGTAAACCCACCAAACCTAGTATCAAGACCAGAACATATTAGAAGCTATTCTGAATGTCGCCACCGGACTAATTGACCTCCCTATCCTACTATCATTCCTATGATTAGATCGCCCATGTGTAAAACCCTTCGTCATCGCCAGTTACTGCTAACAAAAATTCTAAGTCTACTGGATTCTACCCTTCTACTAAACTTGACTTCCCGCTTAAGAAGTACTCGATTCCCGTGAGTAAAGGTATGAAGTAAGTCAGCTGATAAGATGAGAAAAGTCTTTTCTTTCTATTCTATAGGATGGACCATTTACTGAGAAAAGAAATGACCATGAACTATAAGCCCAGACGTCATTACCTGGCCTACGTTTGCCGCTTTTGAGCTATAGTTCGCTAGCTCTGTTGTTTGATTAGATAGGTGTAGTTACCCCATTTTTCTATAGAATAAGATAGATTTGCTTTGCCTTTCATGCTCAGGCTAAGCCCTTGCTTATCTCCCATCACCTCTGGCTTGGCTATCTACCTTTCCGACCAAGTCATATGGTAGTGGGGACAACTGACCACCATTTACCCTGGCTTAGACGAAGACATTCTTTGTTATGGGAAGGCTTCAGCCTCTGTCATATAGATATTAAAGTGAAGTATGCTCCTTCTTTCTTCTGAATATCCCAGACGGTTGATCTCCTTGAAAGAGCTTGCCCAACCCTTGTGAGTTAACAATGAGAAAATATGCCCCTTCGTACTAGTTACTAGACTTCCATCGCTGACGTGGCTATCTTGAAGCTGATCTTTGCGCTGCCTTTCTTTCTTTCTCTTGTTTTACTGTCCTCGGTTCTATATTTTAGAGCTACTTCATACCTCGGACTCAAGAAATACGAGCACAATTACATCGATCTTCTTCTTACAATTAAATGATAGTCAGATTCAAGGAAGTAATCCAGTCAATGTGAGATAAAGAAGCTTAATGTGTTTTCCCCTTTAAATGTCTATGCTAGGGCTATCTCTACTTATGAGTAAGATACTTAGTCCTAACTAAGTTGTAGTCCCATAATTCTCATTAATCCACTGCCCTTGCTATTGATTTCAAATTGACCTAAGAAGCTGTTATCACTCGTTCCTTCGAACAATACAAGAGAGCTATTGAGAGAACTACCAAGGATTGCTCCGGTATTACTTCAAGCAGTGGGATCCTTTACAAGCACACTACTTGGAGGAGTAAACGGGTGCTGCTTTAGAGCTAAAGGCCTGAGCTACCATTCAAAATGTAGCTAAAGAGCTTGTATTTCCTACATTTCCTAACCTAACAAAAGCTTACAGTTGTTAAGTTTAGTAGCTTAGTTGGCTAAGATCCTTGGGAAGGAGTTGTAGGCAACAAGCGAGTTAAGGAGTTGAAGAAGTGAGTGGTCAGTTAGTGTCACAATACCCCAGCCTTTGCTTCATTTTAGTAGTCCGAATGAGAGTCGAGTCTATGTTTTCTGATGTCAGCATCATTCTCTAATCCTAAAGAAGTAAGAAAAAAAGATTTCTAGTTGTAGTCAATTCTTTTCATTTAGCCTACTTGATTAAAAGGTGGCTAGGGCGAATCCCTTAAGGCAATGAATAGTAGAAAACTAAAATGAAAATGAAAGCTGCAGGGGTTGCTTTACCTTTACCTCTTGGAGGAGTAGTGAGTTCATTCTTGGTCTAACTGGCACCGCAGAAGGAGGGCTACGAACTTGGCTTTGACTGGTCGATCCCGCATATTACCCCTTTCTTGCAAGATAAAGATCATGCATAGAAGAAAAAGGGCCTGTAACCCATTACCTACCGCCTATGGATCCTACTCATGACTATGGAAGGACATAGATGCACTTTTTTCACTACTACCTTAAAGCTTTCAACTTATTGAAATTATGTTTGACAGGAGTATGCCAATTTCACTTCCTGCTTGCCTTGGAACTGATGTAAATGGAACTGATGTAAAGGTGCAAGCTGGCCAGAGAAGAGTGAAAGGCAGACATAGATTCAAAATAACCATACTTGAATTTCCCATTTCCTATTTCGATACCTTCCATAGACTATTCTATACTGGGGCTATCAACTTCCACTGGATCTCAAGCCAAGGGGCTTAGCACATGCCATTAGGTTTTTTTGCTGTAAAAAAAAAATGGCCTGGAAACTATTGGAATGCTTCTAATGAATCGAAGACTCATCACGAACGTAATACAATAGGCGATTTCACATTACCTTACCAAAAGGAATAATAAGGTATGAAAGGAACTCCACTCACTGAGCGAAGAAAGAAAATCAATTCCTTCTCGCGGGTGACGAGGGACACTTAGCCGACCAAAGCATGAAGAAGGGAATTTTGAAAAGTATGACCATCCCACAGCTACTCGAGGGCTAGGCGAACAATTTGAAGAGGCTAGTTTAATTACTCGCCTCGAGAGCATAATCAGATATCAGATGCGCCGGCCACCTTAGCCGTGAAAGCTATAAATGCGAGGTTATGATAGTGTTGATGACCCTCCTACTAGTAAAACTTAGGGAGGTCAAAAGCGGAAGAGAAAGGTCAGACCTAAAGGGATAAGAAGGCTCTCTATCCACTTTATTTATTGGACAGAGGCAAACTGAATCGTGTGCGAGAATCTTTCGAAACAACAACTGAGAGTGACCGACCTGTATCCCGAAAGAAGGAGTTTTCTTTGAAGGTGTTTACAAGCTTGTTTGATAGAACAAGGTATGAAGTAACTCGACTGATAGGGAGAGGGTGGACTTGAAAGAAATGTAGGCTTTGGCTTGAACAATGAAGTTCAAGGCTTGACTTTAATATTAGGCAGGCATACTTGAAAGACTCACTTTACTGAAAAGGCAAATGAATTCTGTCGAGCAACTCATTCATTGCTTTGTGTAAAAGCTTGTAAAAGACATGGTGAAAACGTTCTTTTAACTTATTAGAAAAGGGATTTAGACAATGCCCATTTCATTTCCTCACGGGTGATCACTCGTTCTTTATCTAGTAATCCAATATGGTTTGAAGCGCTAGACTAATTTAAAGACTACATGGACTCAACATTGCCTCTCTTTTTCCCAAGGTCGCTATGACTAATCAACTCACGTCAAGCTATCAATCTCGTCCTCCGAAATAAGCTGCCAAGGAACCAAGCCTTTAAAAAGAAAGAACTATAGTGAATGGCTAAGAGGAAGGAATTTCCTACATTGAAGTTGACCGAGAACTCCCTGAGCTAGTGTTTGCTGTTGCGGAGCTGCTAAACTAGTAAAGCACAAGCATTAGAAGTATGCTTCAAAAGCCAGACTAAATAGCCAGACAACTCTCGTTCATACATTGGAAGAGCTAAAGTAATTGTTCGTTGGGGCGGACGGATACTAAGATGGAATAGAATAGGCCTGCTAATATGCCCAATGTCCTTGCTGCAATATGATGAGAGCCCATTCCTCTCCTCATCAGTTGAGCATCTTCAAATCTCTCCCGTTGGTCGAGCATCTTCAAACCTCTCTCTCGTTACAGCTCATTTGAGAAGGCAGGAAGAAGTTGCCCTAGAGAGAGCGCCGAGTTTGGGTACCTCTTTAGGTAGATAGGCAATCCACTTAGGTGTGATTCTCCCACTATTTAGAGAGACAAATTGTCCTATGTTAGGGTCTGCGTCAAAGTTATGCCAAAATCGGAGTTACCAAAAGAGGTTCTATTGATGAACAATGAAGGGATTCAAACTAGAATTCCAGTTGAGTATGAATGGGTTTTGGTACCAGCTTTATGTGGTGATTTTGGTGTTATCGGGCACAAACCCGAGCATTGTAAGGCTGCGAAGAAGAAAGCCAAGCAGGTTTAGGTCCAAAAGAGCTCTCAAACTATATCCAATCCAAGAGTTCAAGTGCAGGTGGGGACTGAAGTTTCTGATCAACTTGTCGATGTGATCATTCGACGAAGGCAGTACTCTTCTAATCTAGGAGGAAGAGAATCTCACAAGAGAGGTTACAAGTTTTATGTACAAACATTCCATGCTCAATATGCCGAGTCCAATGTCCAACCGATTCCTGAAAAACATCCTCTAGAGCAAAGCAATGATCCCCTTCAGTAAGTAGGCTGCAAGCTACGCTCGATGTGCAAGGCCTAGCACAAGTGCTTCACACATTACCTCTAGGGGCTAGACCCTGAGCTTCGCCAGTCCAAGACCCTCTCCAAATGAGATACGTTCCACCCGTAGTCTCAGAAAACCTCTTGCAAATCAGCCAAGTTTCACCTCCCAACCTACTTTTGTTCCTCAGCCCCAACTAGGGTCTTATCAGCCTTCTTGAAGGCATGCCAACAAGGTCCCACGATGAGCCACTCACTTAGACATCGGTGCGGGGATCAACATCCTTCCTAATTAAAGGACTGTCAATCCTATCTGATTTGGCAGGGAATAAAAGGTCGGTGGCAACATCGGAATGCCCTATATAAGACTTTAAGTGCACCTGAACTACCCATAATAGGACCGGACTAGGGATAAACTATCCCACACCGGAGGAATGAAAATACCCCTTTAACAAGCAAGCTACGCACCTTTGAGTTCCCGGGGTAAGGATGGTCGTAGATCAAGCTAGTTCCTGAGTAAGTAGCTAAAGCAAGAGGGTAATCAAGCGTAGGTACACTAAGTTTTTATATTATCTTATATAAGATAAGCTTATTGGTGTGGAACTAGATCCTCTGCTAGAGTCATAGTTGTTGTGTAGCCAAGTTCACCTGCCCAATGCCAATGATAAGAAGAGCTAGCTTTACTACCCCATCTTCGGAAGGTCGAATAGATTTTCCTTACGATGGAAGGTATGTAGATAGACCGATGGAAATTCATTGGTGTGATCATAGCTCATTGGCATTACTCTTGCTCACAAGGGTGCAATACCCATTGCCCCTTCTTTCGCTACACATTCACTGGCTTAAGAGCTAATGAATGATAATTACTGTAATTACGTAAGTGATCCCAGAGACTAGTAGTAGGTTGGATAGAAGACTCTCCAAAGTAGAGCCTTTCCTGGAATGGAGCGGCTAGGGGACAGCGGAAGAAACGAGCTTGGCTTATATTACCTAGGGTTGCGGCTGTAAAACTATTATTGGGCCCTTTATACCTCGACCATTCTTTGTCGAACATCTTCAAACCTCGGAATCGAGAATCAAAGTCTAGAAGTGCACTGGTCGCTTTCAAAGTCTATTCAGGATAGGCGAGTTGACGATGTGTCTTGACAAAAAAGTCCAAAATAATATAAATGGAAAACTACCTCATTCTTATCGATATGATTCAAACTTTGTGTGAAGGTAATTCACAACAACAAACTCTTTTTGAGAATGTTCAATCGGTCAGTCCCTTACTTCTGAATGTGGATAACCCAGTGAACCCTATGGTTCCAAATGTGGTTAACCCCGATGTAGTCACCTTATATCATTTTACTTCTAGGAGACTGCGAGCCTCAATTTGGGCAAGTATCAGAGTTCTTATGAATAAGAAATTATTGGCCATCCTGTTGATTTAGTCCACTTATTTGATATAATGAAGGATATTACAACTTATGGCTTTGCCAGTCAAGCATTCCACCAGGTCTTAGATTTTCTTCACATGGTGGCTCTGCCTGCGGTAGCAGTCTTAGAAGGTTAGTGCTTTCTTTACTTACTTAACTCTTATAATGGAGGGCCCATGTTAAAGAGATTGGGCTCACGGAATACTTCAAGGCTGGAGTGAAGAGCCACAAAAGCACCTGCCAGGAACTGTATAAAAAGGACCGAGAACTACATATGGTCTGAGACTCACTTCCTTGAAAAGAGGGAGACAGAGTAATGTATGCAGCGACCGTTCACGAAATGTAGCGGTTGACTGACATTTTCAGGTAAAAGAATGAAGAGTAGTTAAATGAAAGAAGTGAAGCAATGCAACGAATAGGATCCCCACACATGACAGGGGAGGCCCGAGCGAGCTAGCATAGTTTGAAATAGTCTGACCCGCGAGTCAAAGACCCTTTTTCAATGCCTTCCTTCTTCTTCGATAGCATCAATTAAATGGCACTATTGGAAAAGATGGTCAAATAATTGGCTTCTTGCACAACCCTATCAAAGAGGGCATTTGATGCATCAATGACATTCGTACTAGTCAGTTCTTGCTAACATTGGATTTGCGGCATTAATGCACCTACTTCTCTCTGCATCAATCCGATTCGATAGCATCTAGAGCAGCGAAAAAGGCAAAAAAAATAAGAGCTCCTTCTTGAACAATCGATTTTATAACAACCTTAAGGGCGAATCCTATCTAAAGATACCTCAAACTCCATTTCTGGCACATCACCTTTAAGAGAACTGAAGAGGAGAAAGGTTGATCAAATCCACTGCAGTTCTCACTACTTCACCCCAAAAGGATTTAGGCAGTTTAACATGAGGGAGTATACACCAAATTATTTTACCAATAGTGCGGTTCATTCTCTCAGCAACTCCATTATGTTGAGGTGTTTTAGGAACTGTTTTCTCAACCCATAATCTCTTTGATGCTTTAAGGGCTATAAGTAGGCCGTTTGTTATTGCTATAAGGACTGCTCGCCTTTATACGACTTGACCGGAACAAACTCCCACTCGGACTGACCGATGGCATTTCTTCCCTGGCCTACCAAGTGAGATATAGAGTGAGTACGATTCCCCAACACCAAGGGAAAAGGCTGTGTACTCAGGTGCACAATTTCGGTCAATAATAACCCTAAAAGAAGGCGAAACAATCTAGGCAATTGATCACTCTTATCTGGGAAATCCGATCACTTTATAAGAGCGGAGTCAGAATCATATCTTCACGTTTCGTTGTCATAGTCAAAGTGCCCACCACCGGACGCCCATGCTAAGGGCTTATTTCATTGGGCTCCAACTTCCTCAAAATACAAAACTATAGCAGCGAGTCCAATCTTCCGGATACCTTGCTTATCCATATGATGGCAATGAGAAAGAGTTTTGCCCATCAGCCTATAGAAAGCTATCAAGTTGATTTGTTTGATTTGTTGTGCCTGTTTATAGGGTAATCAACTGCTAGTGGACAAACCAAGGTAAAAGGTGCATGGCTGGGAGATCCTTTATCTCACTTCATTACTTCTAAGCCTTTACCCCATGACCAACACCTCTGACAGGGCTATTACGAGAGAGAGATCAGATAAGGGAGTTGGAGTCGGTTACCAATGATCTCTACCTAACCCTATGGAAAAAGGCTCTCTCATGTATAACAGTAGCGCCTTTACGAAACTAGGCTGAGAAAATGCCAATACTAGGCTGAGCCGAGTAAGAAGCATTCATATGGTTATCGTTTGTATCAATAAAAGTATAAACGATGTCATAACAGCAAGAAGGAAACAAAGTGCAAATGATAACTTAGCTAAAGAAATAGTACTTTTATGGTTCCCATATCCCAGCAGGCATAGAAAGAAGTGACATCACCAATTTCTTTGGAACAATCGGCGAGTGCCACATATGCGCGGCAACAAGCCAAAATTCTAGTAAGAATCTCCTTCGTCGGGCTTGGTTCAGATCCACGAGATGGCCAAGTGCATGGGCATGGAGAGCTACATAAGGTAGTGATACCAATAGGGGATAAACAACAGCAACGAAAATGGACTTGCTTGATCCGGGCGGTACGAATGAGACTGGGATATATGATAAGAGGCTCCGATACGAAGGAGTATAAGAACTGCTTTATTGATAGGCTTAAGCTAGCCACAAGGTTTGGGGTTTTAAAACCATGTTTGGAACTAAGGGAGGGTGATAAGTCCTATTCTTATTATTAGTCATAAGGGGGGCTAACAATCATATCATCATATTGAGCGAGGATGCTCCTTTTCTTGCTGTTTTGTCCCTTGGTTGCGCAGACAAAATAGCTGATGCAAGTGATTCACCTACTTCTGTTGATGCAATTGATTCAGTTGATTCAGCTTGCTTGGCGAATGCATTGGGCCTCTTAGATTTCCCATAGGGATTTGCATTTGCCAACTACCAGTTAATAAGACACTTCTTTCATTGCTGTAATTGAAGCCGCTGGTCGAGAAGCCAAGACTTGATGACTTTTGATTCCTGCCTAATCAAAACAACGACCAATTCGTAGAGCTCACTTTTGAGGACTCCAATCCGATCGGTTATAAGCCTACCTACTACACGCCCCAGAAGCGATGAAATTAGACAACGATATATATGAGATAGAGCAACCAAGCAACGGACGACGGAGAATGATCTGGCATCTAAGTCGGAGCCTGCATTTATCCCCTTGTATGCCCAGACCTGGGTTTTCAATAGCCTACCTCACATAGTAAGTCTCTCCTTAACATTTCAATTTTATTCCCTTCCGATTCTTCACTCGCCTCCCTTCCGATGTGGAAGGATGCCGCCAACAAGATTTGCCCACTGTTTCGCTTTGTTGGATGCATTCCTTCGATATCAGGGCTTCGGCCCATATCAATTGAAGAGTCTTCGTGCAGTAATCTCGTATTCTCGACCGGGTCGAACCATTACGTTATCCATGTTCTGGCTTATTCTTATGCTCATCCTATTCATGTCACCCGAACCTATAATAAAGTATCATTTCAAACCATCATGTTATAGGGAATCTTTGGATATTAGTTCGAATGGAACGCCGAACACCGAAAGTGAAATAGCTCCTACCTACAGGAGCATCTACCTTTTTCGGGGGATCGAGAAGAGGAAATCTGGTGTGAGGTCTAAGGTCAACGGTAATATGTCACCCCGCTTTAGCTTTAATGAAATTAATCTTTCCATTAGGAGTTTCCCCCAACAGAGGTAGGCTAATTCCCTAATGAAACAAATATAGCATAGACGTAAGAACCAAACATAAAGAATATAAAAAAGTATAAGATTCATATAGTGGGGCGATAAACAAATTTCAAATATTAGATCGATTCTAGACGTCGGTCTTCTGTCTGATGAGAATAGACTCAGGCTTTGTACGACCATTTTAGTCTTTTTTATGGTGCTAGTCCTGTTAAGTGTTAGATAAATTTCAGTCTTAAGCAGCCCTGTTATAGTCATCAATCAGTTGGATTACCATTTCATTATTAGTTTTGGGGTAAAGGATTTCGGCCTCTTTTTAGCAAAAAGCATTCGAAGCTTTCTTCAATAGGAATGAATAAATATCGATGTAGGATCTCTTTCAAGTAAAGTACAATATCGACTTTCATTCCACTTTATCAAACTAGAGTAAGGTAGCTGTGATAACCCGAACCTGGCATGCATTCAATGGTATTTAATTGCATTTAATTAAGTGTTATCTTAAATGTTAGCATTGAATTTTGTGTTTATTTTAGTTAAACATTCATTTGTAGCTTTATTCTCATACTTATGTTAATCGGTTTTATTTTTCTTGCTTCTTAATGCTTGGTTTTCAATTAAATGAAAAGTAGCTCCGAGCCGGAGTAAATTTTGAACTATGTTACCTTTTGAAAATTATATTTTCTTAAATTCTTTGAGATTTAATTGTTATTCTTTTATTGTCGCAAAGTGCATAGCATTTGGAGAGCGATAGTTAGAAAATGTTTTCTAGTCCTCAGCAAATAGTGAAAACTAGTATTTAGTGTTTTAATTTTAGTGTTTTAATTGTTGTTAGCTAGAATTAATATTACATTAGTTATTTTAGCTTTAAAAATGCATAAAATAGGCTAATTTGACCAACTTAGTTAGCATTGACCAAGACTTGACCATTTGACCTTAAGTTATCATCTTTTGAGCATAAAAAAAACAAAAAAAAAAACAACACAAAGCTGGAAAAATAGAGGGGAAAACCGAAACCATAGAGGAAAAGAAAAAAAAACATTTCAACATTCAAATCTTCGATTCTTCACGTGAGCTTGCACAGGGTGGTTTCCCAGGCATCCAGCGTGGTTTCCCTAGCGTCTAGGAGCGTCTAAGGTGAGGGTTTCAGGTTTATTTGCGCATTTGAATATTTTATGTATTAACTTTAAATTTTGGGTTTTATCCGTAGATTGTTATTTAATTAGTTTTGATGCTTGAAGAATGTTCCCTAGTAATTGTAGAACATGTATTTATAGCTTTTTAACATTTTCTGCAGTTGAATATCGAAATTGAAATATAAATTGATAATTGAATAGCAAATTGTGAATAGTAAATCCCTGTTTTGATGAAGTTGCTCCGTTATGCGTTCTGTTGATGTAGGAAGGTGCTAGATATGCTAGAATACCTAACTGTGTTGTTTAATTGGATTGCATAATGGAAAAACGGAGAAAATGGCTTAGTGAAAGTTGGGGTCGTTTAGGTCGAGTTTGGCATTTTATCGTTTTGCGCGATAGCATTGTCTCGGGAGGCTATGGAAGCACTTTTGGTGCGATTATGGTGTTGGTTGGGTGTTTGGTTAGGGTAACGGTAGTTCAAACGAGCAAAGGGGGAAATCGGGGCTTTGCGTGAATTATAGGGTAAAGTAGGGTTTCGGGGTCTTTAGACGTGCCTTATAGTGACCTAGGAGGATTGGTGAAGTCGGTTTCCAAAACTCGTGGCTCGTTTGATAGTTAGGGGCATTTTTGGGATTTTGTGTGTTTTCATAGTGTATGCTTATAGAATGCTTAATATGGCATGTTATGCTTGTTAAAGTTGATTATGATTGAATTTGTATGTCAATTGTTGATAATGCTTGTTAGTGTTGTTCTTGTTACTTTATAGATTGTAAATGTTTGATATCTTTTTTATCGCCTCTAATCTGTATTGTTGTTCTATCTCTTGTTTATTTCCTTGTATCATGTCTTGCATTGCATAGTGTCAGGCGCGTGTGTGTTGGGCCTATCTGGGTAGCCTCGGGTTGCCAGTGTTAATTGCTCTAGCTCCGTGTCCTATTCCCTTTTCTCGCTTGGGTTGCCGTCCAAGGAGTTTTGGGTCGTAGAATTGACAGAGTATGTCCGGAGTACTCTAAACGGAAGTTATAAGGTGGGTGAGCCGGCGCGTCATCGTTAAAGTCATCGAATTCGTGATAAGTACATTGCTCGTTTGAGTGAACCATATCCTTCAGAGTGTGGTATAGTTTTGAATGGTTGTGTTAATGCTTTCTTTAATTGTACGTTGTATTGTCGTTTATATTGAAAGCTTTCTTATTGATTAAATTGCTTAATTGTAGCGATTTGCATTGCACGATCTTCTTTCTCTCCACCTCGATATCTGTCTCGCCCTCACTGAGTATACGTGTTGTGTATACTCACTCCTCACCACCACATTTCTGGAAATGCCTTGTTAGCTGGAAAGTTTGTGGTTACGTGAAAGATCATGCTTGAAGAGTTGTCTTGCGTGCTATGTGGCTTGAGTTGTCAAAGATGCAAAGATGTATATTTTCATGTAATGTATGTGTTTAATGTTAAAAGGAATGTAATTTAAGTTTTACTAGATTATTGAAGTGGTTTGATAAGCTAGTTTATGTATACAGTTAGTATAGTTTAACTTCAATGCATGTTTGTAATGTCCAAAGGAAAAGAGTTAGAATGGTATGATAGTCTATTTTATGCAATAAGTTAGTTTAGTTTAGTTGCCAAGCATGAATGTACTTGTCAAAGATAAGAAGAGATAGGTTAGCATTTAAACTGGAAATGTATATTTACTTGTGTTCGCTTGTTGAGAACCAAGGCTCGGATGGCCTTGAGGTGTTTATATGGTTGGACACGGTGCTGGTCCACTTATATGCTATTACAAGTTTTACATTTTGCCTAGAAACAAGGGAGATTCCGTCCATCTTTCCCTAAAAATTATGCCCGGGTTTAGAATTGAGTTGTGATTAGATTGATTGATAGAACTCCCAGTCTCGAGAGGGATTAGGGTGTTACAGTAGCGAAGTCAAATATGCATTAGAGAGTCGAATATGCTAGAAAGTGTAACGCCCCGATCCTTCACGAGACCGGAGGCTCTAATAACCAAGCTATTCTCAACCCAATTCCAACCCAGTCTCAAAATTTTAGGAAAAACGGATAGAGTTTTCTCTGTACCGCGGACATTTTTCAAACCTATAAATGCTCAAAATAGCCACAATATACTAAAACAAGCTTTTATAATTAAAATTCAAAGGTTCAAGGTCATCCAAGCCTTGGCACAACAACTACATAACATACAAGCAAGCAAATCATTTCTAATTTTAACTATATGTAGGTGGATACAACAATAGCCAAGTTTTCCTTCCAAGTTTTGTTAATAACACAAGCATGCAAAATGATAAGTTTACTATAGATTATTACATGTCATTCCACTTTATATCCAACATACAAGATTACAAATTATTACATTCACCAAATATACCCAAGACCCCAAGGTCACAAAAGACAACCAACAACAACTCCACGCAAGCTTCACATTTTAGACAACCTTATCACACAAGAAGTCACGGAAATTGCTTAACTAGCACTTCCTCCTCTTCAACTACCGCTACTAGCTGGAGGTCTACCTCAACTTCTCTTGAAACATGTTAGATGAGAAGTGAGCAACAATGTTGCTCAGCAAAGGAGGTGATGCAACATACCGGGCGTGCAATATGATATGCAAACACAAGAAAACATATATATATAACATAAGAAACAAGATTTAAATAACAAGTAGATAACCACATTTAAAAGGATACGGTTCCACTTCAAGTTTTCAATCACGAGCCACGAACTTCACGCAAGTACCGGCAAACCCTTTACTCCAACAAGTTGGGATACTCCAGATGTATCCCGATCCTACGACCCTTTCTCCTGAGGTAGGTCCATTCCCAGAAGGTGAACCAAGCCTCTGGGGTAGTGGAGTATGCCTCAGCGAGAAGGGAATAGGCACCATGGTAGTCGAGGGAGCACGGCAAGCCCGACGCCGCCCGTGTTTCTGGATGCTATCATGTCCAAAAAGGTTGCGCAACCCGATATTCGATCACAATAATTCAAGCAATGGCAATATAATTTAAGAATCACATAAATGAGGGACAACAAAGTAGGTTACCCTCGCACGTAGATTATAATGAATATGCCATATAACAATATAAATAAAAGACAAGTGTATATTTAATCTATTCATATCAAAGTACACATAATTATAAGCAATCATATTAAACTATACAATTTATGAACAATATAACAAATTGAGATGCACAAAAGAATGTAACTCCCTCACCTTGGATCCGACTAAATATGCAAGAAAATAGCTTCGATTACCCCAACCTCCTCGAACTAGCTTGGACATGTACCCTAGCGTGTTCATATGAGTTTAACACTTTAGCAATTATCTATATTGATTTCTAACTTAATTTAACTTTTGCTTAACTCAATCCACAACAATAGAAGTTATATATAATCACATTTATATCATATTGTCACATAGCCCAAGAAATCACACAAATGACTCTAAAGTATTTCCTTAGTCTTGCAAGAGTATTAGCTACGTTACAATCTAACAAGGTAAACTTGCTAACTAACTTAACTTCGTTTATACCACAAAGAATATCAAATTAAAGTTACATTCAAGACAACTACTTTAACACTTAAATATAATTCAACTATAACATGTTCTAAAAGTCATTATCATGCTTATTTACTGAATACATCATATATAACTCAATTAAAAGTCAAATATAGCAATTAAATAGTCCAAATAACTAACTAAGCAACAAGTTCAACCAATTCATATAAATTCTAACAAAATCCTTTTCCAATTGTTTACAAAATATGTTCTAAACTTCACACAGGATAAAGAATTCTAAATTTAACTTTACTAATCAATTATTGCAACCTTATGACCCACGTAAATGCCAAGAAATCCCATTTTTAAGCATGTTAACTCAAAAACTTCGAAAAGCCTCTTAGGTGATTTGAACTATACCTACTTAATCCGATTAGTAATTAAGCGTCATAATTACATTTTAAAGGCTTCCTAACACATCTAAGACAAATTACATAATCAAACAAGTCGAATTAAAACATTTGTTCCAAAGTCCCCTAACGACACCTTTAATCAATGCCATAAATGCATTAGAGACATTATCTAACATATATAACACCATTCAAGGCATTCAAACCCATTTGGACAACAAATATATGCATAGCCCCTTTTTTTGTGTGCAATTCAATTAATCAAGTTCTAACCAATTTAAACACTAATCTAGGTTTAATGTCACTTATAGCACCCTTAGATAACACAAAATAAAGCTTGAATCACACTACCTCAAAGCTCAAAACAAGTCAAGTTAGAGCTCCATGAAAGCATGCATTTTTCCAAATCTTCTAACAGAATCCTAACTTTATCAAATTATTTACCTATTCTATTCATCTCCAAATTCTCTGATTTTTATGTATAAACGTAGCTCTTCGAGTGTAGATAACTTTAGAATCAAATGGAACTCAATTCCGATCTAAATTCCTCAAGATACAACCATTTCCGTACGACTGCGCATAACTACCCTGCACCAGCGATTTTCAGGACAGATTTCAAAAATGGTTAAATCAGAAGGTCAAAACGTTCGAATTAGCTTTAGCTCTAGAAATCAACATTTCTTCAGAACTTCCTAATCTAACTACTGTGTAAATTTCGTTAATTTCAGAGTACGTTTGCTATGTGAAAAATGGTTCCAAACGTGATGGACAGTAGGCTGCCCAGATTACTACCTTTGCACTAATGTTTCTTTAGTTTAACCTCTTGCTCAATCCACTAGCTTAGCATGTTACTAACTCCACAACTAACTTAAAGCTTCACCTAGGCACTTCCTCAAACATCTTAAAGGCATTTCAAGTTCTCAACACCATTTCATGCAATTAGCTAATCAACCAACAATACATAGGCATACAAGCAAATACATGTCAAAAGTTTACTCTACAAGCTCTCTAGCTATTATTTCATGTATTAGAAGCAATAAAATGATTAGAAATGCAAAAAGCCCAAAATTCGTAGGTTACTATTCATAGGCACTATTCATCTTCTTCCCCAAATCTCTAAACTTCATTTTCAACCACAAAATTCTTCAAATAGCTATAAAAGAATGTTGCATGATCATAATAGAGGCCAATTTAAGCATAAATAATCATAGATAAGCAAGATATAACAAATCTCAAAATTTAAAGTTTGTAGCTAAACATTCAAATAAACAAAGATAGGGGAATCCCTCACCAAATTAGAGATGTAGGAGCAAAGGAGAAGCTTTTTGATGGTTTGAAATCCTTTGGAAGAGCTTGGAATATCAAATTGAGCAAAATTTGCATGAAAAATTACTATTACCGTATATGGTTTTTTTTGGCTATTTTGGGACATTTTTGGCTTATTTTTTGAATATTTGTATGCATATATGGTATATGATGTATATATGTATGTGTTGTATATTTAGCTTAAGTCAATTACCAAAAAATCTTGGTCAAACTATGCTAAATCTCAATTTAAATGCTAACCAGTTTAAAAAATAATGTTTATATTACGTAACACTATTCAACGAAATACTAATCATTTTTCAAACGCAAGTTCCCGACCTTCAAAATCCAAAACTACAAGTTCCCAATTTCTTTTATAAGTTATACTATCTAGAAAAAATATTAATTCGAGCAAATTAGACAGTTGATTTTCTTATGAATAGTAGCTACTAATAAAACATATAATCAATAATAAGAAATGCACATTGAAATGCTCAAAGAGACATGCAACAATTACGAATGAACGTGATGAGAAATCTCGGGCGTCACAGAAAGCCAATAGGCGCTCGTGATCTTCCTTGATTTCAGGAATGAGTAGATACTATACCTGTAACAACTCTCTTCAAATAGGCTTTCTTTGAAGGCATAGGTGTCGTTTCATTTTAAAGTAGTCGGTGCTTTTCCATTAGATTTGCAATCCCCTTTTTCTAGTTATGCAGTTGATGATCGGATATAAAAGAACTAATCTACCTTCTATGAATAAAAAGTTGTTGCTTTCCACTTATGAGGATTCACATTTTGAGTAAGTAGGTAACCTAAGTCCAGTCTGATCTGAGGGAAGCAGTCCCAAGTCAGTAGCGAGTACACTACTCTACGAGCCCAAAAACAAAGATCCCATCCCGTACCCGTAAAGCATAAGAAAAAAGTCTTTTCCTTTTTCAGAGAATGTGTAAGCACCCTAGAGTAGAGGGGGAGGCCCATTTCCTAGCCTAGTTTTAAGTAAAGCAGTACCATCCTAGTCCAGAGTAGTACCTCTTTCTATGGGCTCAAGACAAGTATCCCGCTTCGCTTCTTTCGTCTTATTACAGGGAAGGATAGGACCTCGGTCGGTTCCAAGGGTGAGGAAGAAGTGCCATCTACTTAATTAGAAGAATCCGCTGAAACCAAGGCTGAGAAAGCCAATAGCGGGGCTTTTAAGCCACATCACTCTTTTCAGGGACCTATCTAAAGCCGTTTGTTTTTCGTTAAAAGACTTTTTTCTTTGATTCAAACTTAAATGTTGGAGCTAGGGATTAAATCTATGGGTAAGGTCAAGTTGATATGCCGCATACCTTCTTCATTAAGTTACATTATAGAGGGGCCTCCCTAACTCAAGTTGCTTGTGCCTGTTGTTACCTACCATAGGACTTCTATACCCGAAGCGAAGAAAGAGGAGACCTTTATCCTGTGTCAAAGGTTGGGTGTTAATTAAAATCACACTTTTGAATTATTTGATTTTGCGTATGGACATAAAATAAAAGGGTAAGATTTCCAAAAGCTATTTACGTTGGAGAATAAGTCATCGCTCGCGGCTTCCCTATTTCAATTAGAGGGGCAAGGCATCTTTTTGTTGCCGGTTAAGTTAACCTCAAAAGTTTAATAGGGTAAGTTGCTAGCTCTAACCGAACTTTCGGGTATATATAAGTCAGACGAAAGACAACCCACTTCTCAAAGGCAAGGTTCTGAAAGAAAGCAAGCGATGCACTTAAATCTAAATAGGGTGGTATGGGTGAGAAAGATAAAGAGAAGATCTAGAGAAAAGACCTACTTGATGGAATTAACCAGTGTGCTCCTAAAGTTAGAAAATGTCCAGGCAAGACAGAATTCATCCCAGAAGGTAAATTACCCTTTCTCTTGTGCCTGCATTCACTATTCCTATTCCGCGAAAGCTTTTATGCCTAGCGCCAAAAAGGTGCTTCAGCTATGCTTTGGAATTGAGCTACCCAAGCAGACCAGCCCTTCTCAAGAAGAGTCAAAAGTGAAGGAGTTTCAGTAAGTAAGAATAAGATTAATGATTTGTGAAACATACTATTGACAACATTAATCCGCCTACCAAGAAAGAAGACTCTAGTTTCATCTCTGAATTACTTGATCAAGACGGTGCAATCGATTGAAGACAGAAGACCGGGCACTTAATGTCTAGATTGAGATCGAGATTAAGCTCCAAGTCATGTACGTTCACAAGAAGGATGTTTGTTTTCTACCATAAACAGAGGGTTTCATTTACTAGGATAAATCTTTCTCTCAATCGCAGGCAGTTGGACAAGGAAAGGCAAGAGCGAGTAGCCACACATGAACCACGATAAACGATGTCATGATAGGCTTTCCATAATCATCTTTCCCGAAGTTGGTAATCAAATCCTTCTTTCAGTCTCATGGGAAAACAGTCGATCAAGTACACGTGCCACACTATTGACAGTTGATTATAGTGAAACCTTGTGAATGGGTTTTCATGCTATACACCACGTTGTAAAAGACCAACTTCCATCTAGTCTGATGGATCACTTTTTCTTGCGCATTAATGAATGGATCGAGGAATTGCGTATGAAAGGTTTATGGTCTATCTTAAACTATCTAGTACGATTGATCAAGTCATTCAGTACAGTATCTTAGTCAGTGTCGGTCTCAATAGTTGTAGTTGATATTGATTCTGATTAATTCGTTGTTACGATGTTCTAGTTTCGTTTCCTCTTTTGTTTGTACATTTTTCTCCCATGCTTTCCGTTGGTCAATAGCCAAGAAAAGTGCTCTATACTTATCCACCACTCGTACAGGAAGAACTTTCTTTCTATCTGGAGGGAATCGTCTTTTCTCAATCAAGAATGCCCCGATTTCCACGCATCTTTCTCTTTGATGAAAACAGTCTTAATAGTACTCAATCGTCTACTACTATTTCTTCTACTACAGTTACAAGTCAATCTCAATCAACGACGATTATTAATGATTATAGTTTTAAATCATTTGGCACTTATGGCACTCAAGGTTCTTCTAATAGGGTTTTCGAAGATCATCCTAGTCTTAACCCTTCAAGTGAACGTATAGAAGAGCTTCAATCTGATATACACACTAAATTAGGGGAGTTGATGATTACCAGCAGTCCCGAAGATGTTTTGGCTGCGGCTGAAGCTTTACATAGGGAAAGCGACAATATCCCTTTTATGGAGTTCCTTTTGAATGATTTGAACATAAGCGGAGTACAAGGTGAAGCCTATACAGATGCTCTGAATCTAGCGAGACTGGTCCCTATCCCTAGCCCACTTGAGCAATTTTCCATTCTCCCCTTCATTCCTATGGATGTAGGACTCTTTTATTTCTCATTCCCAACTCCATCTTTGTTTATGCTACTAACTCTCAGTTTGGTCCTACTTTTGCTTCATTTTGTTACTAAAAACGGAGGAGGAAACTCAGTACCAAATGCTTGGCATTCTTTGGTAGAGCTTATTTATGATTTCGTGACGAACCCGGTAAACGAACAAATAAGTGGTCTTTCTGGAAATGTTAAACAAAAGTTTTTCCCTTGCATCTCGGTCACTTTTACTTTTTCGTTATTTCGTAATCCCCAGGGTATGATACCTTATAGCTTCACAGTTACAAGTCATTTTCTCATTACTTTGGATCTCCTATTTTCAATTTTTATTGGCATTACTATAGTGGGATTTCAAAGAAATGGGCTTCAGTTTTTAAGCTTCTCATTACCCGCAGGAGTTCCACTGCCGTTAGCATCTTTTTTAGTACTCCTTGAGCTAATCCCTCATTGATTTCGCGCATTAAGCTCAAGAATATGTTTTTTTGCTAATATGATGGCCGGTCATAGTTCAGTAAAGATTTTAAGTGGGTCCGCTTGGACTATGCTATGTATGAATGACTTTTATATTTCAGAGGAGATCCTGAACCTTTATTTATAGTTCTTGCATTAACCGGTCTGGAATTAGGTGGAGCTATATCACAAGCTCATGTTTCTACGATCTCAATCTGTATTTCCTTGAATGATGCTACAAATCTCCATCAAAGTGCTTATTTATTTATAATTGAACAAAAGCAAGGAATGAGTTTAGGAGCTACCGAGTTTACGAGGTAAAAGAGCGATAACTTCCCCCAGATCGGAAAAAAAAAGATTCCGAGCACATTTGGTCAAAGTCTATCTTTTCTTTACCACGAGTCATTTTCCTTGGCTAACAATAATTTAAGTTTTGCACATATCCACGGGTTCTTCAATTTGTTTTCTCCCTCAGGGAGGAAATAAGTAAGGTGGTATACAATATTTATCCGCTTATTAGAACTCCTTCTAATGACCAATGCATTCTATTATCATTTCCAGTTGGATGACCCATTAATCCAATTTGAGGTTTGAAGACACTTGACCAACGAGAGAGGAAAGAATGCTCGACAAAGGTTTGAAGATGCTCGACCGATAGGGAGAAGAAGACTAGTAGGAACTCTTTCCAATTTTTTTTTTTGGGCTTAGAGCATATGAAGCCTTCCTTCTTTCTTCTTAGTCTGCTTTGGCTCCTAATCTTGACCTCGCTGTTCTTGGCCTCACACTTGGCTTCTTCTTGAAGTCTTTGCCTTTTCAATACTTTAGACCCTTGCCCTTGGCCTAGTCTCGACTCCCCCTGGATAAGTACTTTCAATCTAGTAGGCTAACTACCTGTGCCACACCTAAATCTTGGACATTTTGGTGCAGGTTGGAGCCTTTTCATGAAATCGAAGAACCTATCCTCTCCTTATCAGTCAAGTTACTTCATACATCTTCCGTCATACCAAAAATGTCCAGGGAGAACTACAAAAGATGGCCTTCACATACTCGCGTATGGGGCCTGTTTGCTTTAGGGTCATCAACATGGCGGACCACAACCGGCCAGGAACCCTCCATTTTGCCTGAAACTCGTCCCCAAAATTGATCTAATTATACTTCACGCTCCGCGTTCTTTACGTCTTTTGGTCTGCCACCAGAACTTGGCTGAACCATCAAGATAGATGGCACCCATATTCACCGATGCCTCCCCGAATGTAGTCCAATAAGCCGTTCCATATCCCAAAAGTCTTCAACCTTAGCATCCTGGGTGCCAACTCTATTCATCTCCTTATTAGTTGAGTTACTTCATACCTTTGGTTTCGCTTGATTCGAACCATCTACGTCGAGCCACTACTTACGGCCTTCTTTAGTATGGTGACCTCACCCCTACTCTCTAAAGCTTGCCTTCCCTATATATTAGTAAAGCTCGAAGAAGGGGCGTGTGCAATAGTTTTCTTTCTTTCTCTCGCTCGATCGTTTCAATGCCTATAATTTGAGAGATAACAAGAAAGCCTTCTCTCGAATTCGAAGATGTGACACAAACTCTTCGCCGAGATGTCATCAGGTTAGGCAGCTCTAAGGTTTTTTATATTCGGTCGAAGGTAGGCTGAAACTCTGCTCCAACCAAGTAAAACTAAGGGTCTAAAAGAGTTCACGATCTGATCTATGGGGTCTTAACCTTCATAGGATGGCTTTGAATGTCCATTAAAGGAGCAGACCCATGGGGTCATTTTTCAAGCATGAATAGAACGATCTATCTAAAGGGGTTGTGCAACCGTCAAAGATGGCCCTATCTCTTTGATGAATGTGGTATCGAGGTTCAATTCATTTGGAAAAAAGATCAGTCTTAGGGGAGACCATTCGAATGGTTGAATTGTTGACTTTGCTTAGATCTCTTCGACTGAACCTAAAGGAGACTTCGATCATTCAACCTTAGCTTTTGAAGGAATCATGTCACTTGGAATTTCATAAAGTGAATATTCTCTTTTAGATCCTGGCCTTGGTTGAACTTGTCTTTGATTGGGATTTCGATTGAAAAGATATTAGGCCGCTTCCTTATGTGCTTAAGAAGCCAAGGCAATCTCGATTGAAGCCAATTCCAAAATTTCCTACTCAATCTTCTAGAAATAGCACTCGATCAAAGGGGAGCATAAGCAAGTTCAGCGGTTGAAACCTCTGTAATCAATCGATGGGAACCTCGAAGCTGCCTAGGGCAGAAGCAAACTCATATTAAGCACTACCGCAGCATCAACTGGTACAAAGACGAGGCAGGATAGGGAAGATCAATCCATCTCAATTTCAAAAAAGCTTTTCCTTGGGCATGCAACCCAAAAAGATAGAAAGACCGCTCGCTCGAAGAAAACTCTTTTAGAGCCTGGTACCCGCCAAGCCCCCTCGATTTGGCAACAAGAGTCAGTTATCGAATAGAATAGTCTTTTGGTTGTCTTTCTCATTCTTGAGGCCGGTAGGCTTTATATTTATAGCAGACATATCTTGCCGACAACTAGGATATTACAAATATAGTTGCGTTTGCCTTCACTTAGAAACTCTACACCCCCTATTAGAGTAGAGCATGCTCTCGAAACTAGATTCACTCGTTCTTGTCTCCAGCGATTAACCTATTCTAGAGTAGTCTGGCGATTAGCCTATCCTGCACTACTCGAAGCTTTCGTAAACTCATTATTGGGTTCTATCGTAGTGGAGGTTGCTCTGAGGAGATCCTTGTTCCAGTAAAGATTACTTCCAATGATCGAGAAATCAGAAATACAAAAACCATTGCTTGATTTCCATACATCCATATAAGCAGAATGATCTATGTCCATCCCCTACTTCCTTTCAATCCACATCGGCAAATTTAGGCTTTCTTTACTAGGAGTCATTGTGATACCCCGAACCTGGCATGTATTCAATAGCATTTAAAGTTCATTTAAATTGCATTTTATTGACCTTTCACCTTCTTTGACCAAACTAGTTGACTTTTCATCTACATTGACCAACTAGGACAAGGTGGGAATTTTTGAAATGTTTAATAAAGGGCAAACTTGGGATTATAAAAAAAAAATGCAATGTTAAGTTAGTCAAATTTTGGGTCAACTTTGGAATTAAATCTGAACCAATTGGGGAAGAGTAAGGTAGCAAATTATATATGGTTGGAAATCTCTATGACTCTAGTTTCTGAGGCTTCAAACCGTTCGTGAATTGGAGTTTTCTAGAAGAAGTTATGACCGTTTTCGAAAGGTCGCGCATAGTTGTGTTGGTTTAGCGGGTTGACCGAATCTTTGACCTTTGACTTCTTGTCATCTTTTCCTAAATAAGCAAAATACAAACGAAAAAACAAAGAGAATAAAGGCTTGAAGCCATGAGGAAAAGAAAGAGAAAAAGAAAGAAAAAACTTTCAAAACAAATCAATAAATCTTCACTTGAACTTCCTTAGGATCATTTCCGCGCCATTCAACGTTGTCTTTCTATCATCTAGTAGTGGCTAAGGTGAGGGTTTCATCGTTATTTGCGCATTTGAAATAATTGTGTTTAAACTTTAATTTTTAGAAATTATGCGTAGATTGTTATTTTATCCGTTTTGTTGCTTAAAGAATGTTCCTTGTTGATTGTAGAACATGTATTTATAGCTTTTTAGCATTTTCTGCGGTTGAAAATCAAAATTGCAATTTTAGTTGATTAATGAATAGTAAATTATGAATAGTAAACCCCTGTTTCGATGAAGTTGCTCCGTTATGCGTTCTGTTGATGTACGAAGGTGCTAGATATGCTAGAATGCCTAAATGTGTGGTTTAATTGGAGTGTGTAATTGAAAAACGGAGAAAAATGGCTTAGTGAAAGTTGGGGTCATTTAGGTCGAGTTTGGCATTTTATAGTTTTGCGTAATGACATTGTCTCGGGAGGCCATGAAAGCACTTTTGGTGTGGTTATGGCGTTGGTTGGGTGTTTGGTTAGGGTAGCGGTAGTTCAAACGAGCAAAGGGGGAAATCGGGGCTTTGCGTGAATTCTAGAGTTAAGTAGGGTTTCGGGGTCTTTAGACGTGCCTTATGGTGACCTAGGAGGATTGGTGAAGTCGGTTTCCAAAACTCGTGGCTCGTTTGAAAGTAGTAGCGTTTTGAAAGTTGGGGTCATTTTGTGATTTTGTGTGTTTTCATAGTATAATGCCTATAGAATGCTTATTATTGCTTGTTATGCTTGTTAAGGTTGGTTATGATTGAATTGTATATCAATTGTTGATAATGCTTGTTAGTGTTTGTGACGCCCGAGATTTAGCCATGCATTCAATTACTGTTGCATTCCTTGTTTGCGCATTTACTTCTATGCCTTACTAACTGACTTTTGTGACTACTATTCACTCTATTTTTTAAACTAAATTCTATTAGTTAATTAGCATTTTTATTAAGTCATATTAATTGTTAAAGTAGTGGAAAAAATGTGCAATTGAGCTAGAGGCAATAGGAGAGCTCGTTTAGAAAATGATTTTTGTAGTTGAATGAATAGTGTTACCTAACTAATTTAGAGTTTAATTAGCAAACATTAAATTTGTGCTTAGGACTTGTTTCTAACTAGTTTGACTCACATTTTGACCATACACTTAAACTAAAATAACTCACCTAAGCTTATATAACACACACACAACTCACCTTAGCTCATAACTAGAAAAAAAATCAAAACAAAAAATGCTGAAATGGCACTGTAGCAGGGCCGAAACTCTCTAGCAGCTCAAGGAGGAAAAATTGGTCTTCAACTCTTCAATCGAAGCCTTCCCAAGCCTAGAGCAAGTAGATTAGGGTGTGTGCAAGGTTCCTAGGTGCTCCTACACGCATTGGTGAGGGATTTCACGGCTTATTTTCGCATTTCTAAATAGTTGCTATTTTCTTGATTTGTTGAAAATGATGTTAAATGCTATTGCAAGGCTCAAATAAGCTTATATATGTTGTGTACATGTAGTAGAGACCACATTTATGCTATTGTTTCATGTTTTAAACGGTAGAAATCGATAGTTAATTCGTAGGAGTGAATAGTGATGGAAATTCTAGGGTTTTGTGAAATCGCGCATTTTAACTTGATTCAATGCTTCTAATAGATACCTTAGGTGCTAGTGAAGGTAGTCTAATAGCCCCGTGCACTTGCATTGTCTTAAAATTGCATAAAATGTAAAATAGTCGACTTTAACAAAGGGCTTTCGGGGTTAATGCAGATCCGGATGGATTCGGCGTTCACTTCTAATATTCTTAGGCTACCAAGGCGCTATAGAAGCTTTGATAACCCTTGTTTGAAGCCCGGATAAGGTATGTGTAGTTTAAAGCCATAAGAGGGAATTTGAGGCTTTCGGGGTAATCACGGGTGTTTGAATGAGTTAGAGGGTTGAGAGGGTACCTTGAGGGTTAGTTAGAAGGTTGGGAGAGTTTTCCTTGAAAATGGAATCATTAACCTTGGTTTGGAAGAGAAATAGTTTGAGAAACAAAGGGGTTTAGGTGCAATTTCGGTTGACTCACACGTCTAAACCCAGGGCATGACTTCTTGAGTGTTTATATGTGGTTTCAAGTTGATTTGGTATGATTCTATGCTTATCTTGTATATGTCCCTTTGTAAAACTGCTTATTAGCTTATATAATTGCTTCTATTCTAACTGCCTCGAGGTCAACCTACTTTGTTGATCCTCCTATGTGTTAATGCTTATATTATTGCTATTAACTTGCCATTGTAAAGTGCATTGCATAGTGGTTGCGCAACCATAGTGTCAGGGGCGGATGTGTTGAATATCGGCTGGGCGGCAGAGGGCTTGCCGGTGGATATTCAAACTTCGTGCCCTAGTCCCTCATTCGCCTGGTCCGGAGATTGCCAGGGGATGTTGGGTCGTAGGATTATTGGGGTACATCCGGAGTATACCCACTGGAGTGTTTGGGGCTATGCCGGCTTATCGTTATCGTGATCGTGGTTCGTGGATCGTGAATGAAGACCAGTGAAGATTGATGTATAGGGGTTATGTGAAATGTATCCTTTTAAATGTGTGGTTATTTAAGCTATCATTGTTTCTTTAATTGTCTAATTGTTATTGTTGTTTAACTTTATTACCTGTTGCATTGCATGGCCCGGGACTATATCCCTCACTGGGCAACAGTGGTTGCTCATACCTCGATATATGTTTCAGGAGATGTTGAGGGTGATCCCCAGCTTATTGAGTTAGTTGAGGAGGAAGAAGTTCAAACTGATCCTTTACCTTAGTTGCTATGCCTGATAGCTTGAGGTGGTTAAAATTCTTGCTGCTATGTGGAAGGCTCAACTATTATCTTATGTCCTATTTTGTGGCCTAAGGGCTATGTATATGCTTGTTGTGTAAAGTTGAAGGATAGTAGATTGTGGTGTCGAATTAGAAGCCTATGTCTTGTAATAACTTATGTTTATGCTTTTATTCACTTTGCATGCTTGGGAGTAAATGGCTTAACGTAGAATATTTTATCTTCTAAGTATGTTTTATTGTTATCCTAGATGTCATGGCGACTAGACTATGTTGTAAACAAAGTTCTTGCATGCTTATGTGGTTTTGGAACTGTTATTTGCTTCAAGGCTCGGATGGCCTTGAATTTTTAAATATATAGCCATGAAAAGTTTGTTTACCTTGTAGTTACCTTATTTGCAAGTTTACACATTTTTAGAATGTCCATGGTATAGGGGAGACTCTGTCCGTGTGTCGGGTCCGGACTTAACCTTTAGTTTGGGGGTTGGGTCGGGGCGTGACAGTGTTGTTCTTGATATCTTGTTTATTGCCACTAATTTGTATAGTTGTACTATTGCTCGTATATTGCTTGTATCGTGTCTTGCATTGCATAGTGTCAGGCGTGTAAGTGATGGGCCTCTCTGGGTAGCCTCGGGTTGCTAGTGTTGGTTGCTCTAGCTCCGTGTCCTATTCCCTTTTCTCGCTTGGGTTGCCTCCCTGGGAGATTTGGGTCGTAGAATTGATGGATACTTCCGGGGTATTCCAAACTGAAGTTATATAGGTGGTTGAGCGCTTATTGTCATCGTTGTCAACATTAAGCTCGAGATTGATGTATCGCTTGTGAAATGGTACATTGCTCGTATGAGTGAACCATAGCCTTCAGAGTGTGGTATAGCTTTGAATGGTTGTGTTAATGCTTTCAGTAATTACTTATTGTATTGATTGTTTGTCTTGATTGCTTACTTATCAGTTATATTGCTTAACTGTCTTATTTGCTTTGCACGACTTTCTTTCTCTCCAATTCGATATCTGTCTCGCCCTCACTGAGTATACGTGTTGTGTATACTCACTCCTCACCACCACATTTCAGGAAATGCCATGTTAGCTGGAAAGTTCGTGATTATGTGAAAGTTCGTGCTTGAAAAGTTATCTTGCGTGCCTATGTGGCTTGAGTTGTCGAAGTGGCAAAGATGTATGCTTTCATGTATTGTATGTATTTAATATTAAAAGAATGTAATTTAAGTTTTACTAGGTTATTGAAGTGATTTGAAAAGCTAGCTTATGTATTTAGTTAGTATAGTTTAACTTCAATGAATGTTTGTAATGTCCAAAGGAAAAGAGTTAGAATGGTTTGATAGTCTAACTTATGAAATAGGTTAGTATGGTTTAATTGTCAAGCATGAATGTACTTGTAAAAGATGTGAAGAGGTAGGTTAGTCTGTAAACTGGAAATGTATATTGCTTGTGATTGCTTATTGAGAACAAGGCACAAGGCTCGGATGGCCTTGAGGTGGTTGAATGTTTGGACATGGTATTGGTCGACTTATATGATGTCGCAGGTTTGCTTTTTGCCTAGAAACAGGGGAGACTCCATCTGTTTTCCTTGAAAATTATACCCGGGTTTGGATTTGGGTTGTGATTAGATTGATTGATAGAACTCCCGGTCTCGAGAGAGATCGGGGTGTTACAGTCATCAAAGGAGGAATGGGTGTACGTTGGTTTGATAAGCCAAGAAAAACCAAGCACCGCTTGGTTCTGACACTCAAGTGACCCGCCTTGCTAAACATCGATGCAAAGGTTAGATTTCACCACCTCTATCTACCCAACTAGTCCTATTTGATCTATAAAATTCAACCTGGAAACCTTATCTCCCCTAAAAAAACCCTCTATCTCCAAGCCCCTTTACTAGGTTGGGCAAGCTTTGATGCGCCTACTCCCAACAAGTTGCTGGTCGGGATCATGGAACTCTCGCTCGAGAAGTAAGTAAGCCGGTCCTTGTTTGGTAATAAGGATAATCGTTCTTCTTAGGTCAGGGGCGGCCGGACCGAAGGTTACCCGTGATTGGTAAAAGCACAACCAGAAAAGGTGTAGGGGGACAAGGTTACACGCTAGGTAGCGCAGCACATCTGTTTCGGGTACAGAGGCAATGAGGAGTGCTAACCCAGCCACCCAACCCAGCAGGTCAGGGGCAGGCTGGCCATAGGTTCAAATCCTGCCACCTTTCTTGTGGATCATCCAGTGGTTACCGAATGATGGGAATAACAAAGCAGAAATTTGGAAATGAGCACGAAATCCCAATATATGAATTGTTTCATTATTCGTTATTTCCAGGTCTATTCATTGCATTCACTTACAACAAGAAACAACCACTAGTGTTTGGTCCAGTACTTGCATTTTTGTGTATTCTTCTTTCTTTCCTCGGTCTTTCGTTTTGTCATATTCCTAATAACTTATCCAATTACAACTTATTAACCGTTAATTCACCTTTCTTTTATCAAATCTCAGGGACATGGTCTAATCATAAGGGTAATATTTTATCATGGTGTCGGATCCTAAGTTTTTATGGATTCCTTCTTTGTTACCGGGGTCGACCCCAAATCCATAATATCTCAAAACGAGGAGGCCATAGAGAAACTCTTTTTTATTCCTTTGCTTCGAACTTCACGAAAAATTCTATTCTATCTCTCGCTCGTTCCGAACAAAAAAGTGGGGTTGCACCCTAGTTGTACACTCCCTCTGTTCTACAAACCTTTGTTGATTCTGAACTTCGTTCACGAAGGACTCAAACTTTTGATGGGCCAGCCCTTTTTTATGCTCCACTTTACCCTGAAAGGAAAATGAGCTTTTTTCCTTTGGGCGCTAGGCACTCCCGTGGTTCACGAGAAGGAAAAAGGACTCATCCTTTGTTGCATCTAGCACGATATGATAAAGAGAGAGCTTCGTCTATCGATGAACAATGGATTGATGGAACTCTTGCCATTGCTTTGTTTTTCTCTTCTTTCCTATCAACGAGTTCCGACCCTTTTGTTTGTAATTTCTTCGTTCGTACTGAACCGCTTGCAAAATCCAATCCTATTCCACAAGATCCTATATCAGCTATACATTGTGAGGCCCGACCCCGAATAACGTGTCTTATCTCGATTTGCATGCCTTAGACCTAGAATTATATAATTAACCTTGGATTACGTGCTCTGTCTTGGTTTTCGTACATGCCTCGTCATAGTGCCTTGATCTAGAATTATGTGCCCTAATCCTCGATGTACATGCGATACCTAAATATACATGCCTTGACCTCGATTTACATGTGATACCTCGATTTGTGTGCACTAACCTTGAACTGCGTGCCTTAACATAGGTATAAGAGTTGTACCTTGATTTATGTGTATTGCATTGAATTACATGCCTTGCATTGGTTTATGTGCATTCACCTAGGGTTACGTGCATTTACATTGGAATTCTTGCATTTACCTAGTAGTACGTGCCTTACCTCGTAGTGTGTGCCATAAATCTCGTAATACGTGCCTGCACGCTAATCAATAAAGATTACTGCACAAAGCACTTGAAAATAAAATAATTCTACACAATCCACTAACCATTATTAAATTCCTAATTCAAATCCTACAAACTCCACTAATAATAAAATAACACTAAATTATTCCTACATTTTCCACTACTTATTATTCTATTCATAATTCAAATTCATCTTCAAACATTCTTATATTCTATTCTACATAGAATCCCTAAATAGCCAACATTTTCTTACACAAACACTAAACACAAGACATGCTTTTGACTTTCCCAAACATGCTCTAACAACAAAGAATAAACTAAACACTCAAATATTCCTCACAAAAAACTAGAAACATAAAAAATACACACCCACACACTACCCTAGCTCTCATTTTCTACCAACACACCCCACATACAATCAAAATTCAGATTATACACAAAAAAACAACACACACATACTCTCTCAACTCACCAAAACCGAACACACATGCATACACACACAAAAACTTTCATTTTTCCTCTCAACTCTCTCACTCTCTCTCCATTTCGGTCATGGCTCTCCCTTGAGCTTCCAAGACTCAAGCTCACTCCCTAGAACACTCAAAGTGTGATAACCCGAACCTGGCATGCATTTAATGGCACATGACTGCATTTAATTAAATGCTTAATTAGTTAAATAAACCATTTTGCACTATTTTGATATTTCTTTTGGAAGCATTTAATAATCTTTATATTGATTAATTAAAAGATTATCACCTATTTTTATTATTTATAGAAATCGGATTTACTTTCTTGTATTTAATTAGGTGTCATCTTAAATGTTAGTGTTTAATTGCATTTGATTACGTGTTTATATTAACTTGCTTGTTTGTATCTTAGCATTAACTTCATAATTCCTTAAAATATTCTAGAGATAGTTAAATTAATTATTTTTAAATGAATATTGATTATTTTGATTGTTTCGATTATTTTAATAATCGGTTTTAATTTTCTTGCATTAAAATTACTCGATTTTCAATTAAATGAGAAAAGTAACTCCGAGCCAGAGTGAATTTTAAACTATTCTACTATTCAGCTTTCAAAAAAAATTAATGTTTTATATTATTGCTCATCACTTTATTAGCTATCATTTATTGACCGTTTGGTCGTAGTATTTCGAAAATGAGAGTTAGAGAAATATTCCTCGGACTTGGTGAAAAATGATTTTAGTTTAATTTAGCTAGTTTTAGTTGTTTTCCATCTAATTGCATTGTTTTAACTTGAGCTAGACCATATGATAACCAAAATAGCCTTAGTTGACCAATTTAACTTGAATTTTGACTTTGCTAAATGACCATTTTTCCCTTGAGCTTTGTCAATTGTTTTAAATAGACAAAAATCAACAAAATGATCAAAAAAACAAAAATAAAATTCCCCCCATGTCCCCCTCCCCATGGCTGAAGGTTTAAGGGAAAAAGAAAGAAAAATTGTTTTGCATTTTTCTTCTACAATCATGCATGGAATTGCTCGGGGGTCATGGCTCGAGTCCTTGCGGGTCTTGGTCTTCAATCTCTGTGAGTGTTTTCACGCTTTTGTGCATTTAAATTCGAAATTGCTTTTTGTGTCAAATTTTTAGATTTGATATATAATGCATTATAATGCCTGTAATTGCTTGATATAGCTTCCTTTGAGTTCGTAGAGCATTGTTTGATAGTTATTTAGCAATTTTTACGGTTGAAATTGCGTATTTGAAATTGGGGAAGAATAATGAATAGTGATTTTGAATAGTAAAATCCTAGAATTTTGGATTTTGATCCGAATTGCGATTGCTTGATTTGGATAGGTGCCATTAGTGATAGAAAGATAAAATGTGCAATACAAACGGACCGGCCTTTGTTAAAATTAGAAATTAGACAAAGAAATGTAAAGGGGCCGTTTGACCAAGTGTTGACCATGCTCGAATTGAGTTAGGGGTTTTGCTATTGAGGGCATGGAAGCACTTTTGGCACTGTTGTGGCGTTGATTGGGTGACCGGTTAGCATAGCTGTAGTTCAAACGTAGTGGGTGGACTTTCAGGCTTCGGTTGGAAAAGTGAGGTTTCGTGATATAGAAACGTGCCTTGTAGTGCCTAAGTGAATGTAGTGAAATCAGTTTCCTAATCCTGTAGCTCGTTTGCTCGTAATTGCCTTTAGAAGTTAGAGATCGAATAGTGATATTTGTCGTTTTCGTGTTTGAACTGCTATTACTTGTTTAGTTGGAGTCCTTGTTGCTATTAATGATAGTTATGCTTGAAAAGTTAATTGAATGCTAATGTTGATTGTAAATGCTTGATATCTCGTTTATCACCACTAATCTGCACTTTCGTACTATTGCTCGTTTATTGCTTGTATCTCGTATTGCATTGCATTAGTGTCAGTCGTGTGAGTGATGGGCCTCTCTGGGCAGTCTCGGGCTGCCAGGGTTGGTTGTTCTAGCTCCGTGTCCTATTCCCATTCTCGCATGGGTTGCCTGCCCGGGAGATTTGGGTCGTAGAATTGATTGGATACTTCCGGGGTATTCCAAACTGAAGTTATAAAGTGGTTGCGCGCTTATTATCATCGTTGTCAACATCAAGCTCGAGATTGATGTATCGCTCGTGAAATGGTACATTGCTCGTATGAGTGAACCATAGCCTTCAGAGTGGGGTATTGTGACACCCCGATCCCTCTCGAGATCGGGAGTTCTATCAATCGATCTAATCACAACCCAAACCAAACCCGGGCAAAATTTTCAGGGAAAATGGACGGAGTCTCCCCTGTTTCTAGGCAAAATGTAAAACCTATAATAGCATTTAAATGGACCAACACCGTGTCCAACCATACAAAACTTCCTCAAGGCCATCCGAGCCTCGGTTCTCAACAATTTAAACTCAGCAAGTATACATACATTTCAATTTTAAAACCGAACCTATCTCTTTTCACTTTTCACATGTGCATTCAAACTTTAGAATTAAACCATACTAAGCTACTACATAAATAAACTATCATGTCATTCTAAATCTTTTCCTTTGGACATTACAAACATGCATTTGAAGTTAAGTTATAATAACTAAATACAAAATCTAACTTATCTAACTACTTCAACAATCTAATGAAACTTAAATTACATACTTTTTGACATTAAATACATACAACATATGAAAGCATATATCTTTACAACTTCGACACTCAAGCCACATAGGCACGCAAGACAACTCTTCAGGCACGAACTTTCACGAAATCACGAACTTTCCAGCTAACATGACATTTCCTGAAATGTGGTGGTGAGGAGTGAGTATACACAACACGTATACTCAGTGAGGGCGAGACAGATATCGAATTGGAGAGAAAGAAAGTCGTGCAATGCAAATAAGACAGTTAAGCAATATAACTGATAAATAAGCAATCAAAACAAACAATCAATACAATAAGCAATTACTGAAAGCATTAACACAACCATTCAAAGCTATACCACACTCCGAAGGCTATGGTTCACTCTTACGAGCAATATACCATTTCACGAGCGATACATCAATCTCGAGCTTGATGTTTGACAACGATGACAATAAGCGCGCATCCACCTTATAACACCAGTTTAGAATACCCTGGAAGTATCCATCAATTCTACGACCCAAATTTCCCTGGGAGGCAACCCAAGCGAGAAAGGGAATAGCAGCGGAGCTAGAGCAACCAACACTGGCAACCCGAGGCTACCCAGAGAGGCCCATCACTCACGCGCGAGACACTATGCAATGCAAAACTTGATACAAGGCAATAAACGAGCGATAGCACAACAATACAAACTAGTGACAACAAACGAGATAACAAGCAATCACAATCAATACTAGCATTCATCTAACTTTTTAAGAATAACAAGCAATAATAAGCAGCAATAACACCAATTAAACAAGTATATCAAGTAACCCTAAGCATTCTATAGGCATAATATCAAGATAACAAGCAAAATCACAAATCGGCCCCAACTATCAAAACACTACCATTTCCAAACGAGCCACGAGTTCTGGAAACCGACTTCGCCAACCCTCCTAGGTCACCATAAGGCACGTCTAAGGACCCCGAAACCCTACTTTACCCTAGAATTCGCGCAAAGCCCCGATTTCCCCCTTTGCTTGTTTGAACTACAACTATACCAACCAAACACCCAACCAACGCTATAATCACACCAAAAGTGCTTCCATGGCCTCCCGAAACAATGCCAACACGCAAAACGAGAAAATGCCAAACTCGACCTAAACGACCCCGACTTTCACTAAGCCGTTTTTCTCTGTTTTTCTATTACACATTCCAATTAAACCTCACATTTAGGCATTCTAGCATACCTAGCACATTTCTACATCAACGGACAGCATAACAGAGCAACTTCATCGTTTCAAGGGTTTACTATTCATAAAATACTATTCAACAAACAATTTAAATTGCAATCTCAACATTTAACCGCAGAAAATGTTAAAAAGCTATAAATATATGTTCTACAATCAACAAGGAACATTCTTTAAGCAACAAAATGATTAAAACAACAATCTACGCATAAAATCCAAAAATCAAAGTTTAGATACAAATATTTCAAATGAACAAATAACGATAAAACCCTCACCTTAGACGCTCCTAGATGCTAGGAAAACCTCGTAGAGTGCCTCAGAAACCACCCCGCACAAGCCCACACGAAGAATCGAAGATTTGAAGTTGAGATTTTCTTTTTTTCCTCCTTGTTTTTTTCGGCCCTTTTGTTTTCTGTTTCTGCTCTGATTTTTTTTTTTTCTATTTTAGGCTATTAAAAAGGGCTCAAGGTCAAAATGGTCAATCCCCTCGGTCAAAGCTCACTTAAGTTGGTCAAACTAGCATATTTTATGCATTTTTAGGCTAAACCAACTAAGGAAACATCAATTCTAGCTAACAACAATTAAATTATATAATATAAGGCACTAAAATACTAGTTTCACTATTTGCTGAGGACTCGAATTCATTTCCTAACTATCTCTCTTGATATGCAATGCACGTTGCGACAACAAAGAAATAACAATTAATTCTCAAAGAATTTAAGAAATATATCATTTTTGGAAAGCGTCATAGTTTAAAATTTACTCCGGCTCTGAGTTATTTTTCTCATTTATTTGAAAACCGAGTGATTTAAACGCAAAACAACCAAAACCGATTATTAATGTAATCACAGCAATCAAGGAAATCAATATTCATCTAAATTAATTAATTTAACCATTTCTAGAACATTTTAAGAATTATAAAGTTAATATTAAGCTACAAATGAAAGTTAATATAAACACGTAGTCAAATACAATTAAACACTAACATTTAAGATGACATTTAATTAATCACAAGAGTATAAATTCAATTACTATAATTATTAGAAATAGATAATAATCTTTTAAATCAACTAATATAAATCTTTTTTGAATTCTTCTAAAAGAAATAGCAAAACAGTGAAAATTAGATGATTTAACTAATTAAACATTTAATCAAATGCAGTCAAGTGCTATTAAATGCTTGCCGGGTTCGGGTTATCACAGGTATAGCTTTGAATGGTTGTGTTAATGCTTTCATTAATTGCTTATTGTATTGATTGTTTGTCTTGATTGCTTACTTATCAGTTATATTGCTTAACTGCCTTATTTGCATTGCACGACTTTCTTTCTCTCCACCTCGATATCTGTCTCACCCTCACTGAGTATACGTGTTGTGTATACTCACTCCTCACCACCACATTTTAGGAAATGCCATGTTGGCTGGAAAGTTCGTGGTTATGTGATAGATCGTGCTAAAGAGTTTCCTTGTGTGTTATGTGGCTTGAGTTGTTAAAGGTGCAAAGATGTATGTTTCATGTGTAGTTTGAATTTAAGGTTAAAAAGCGATGTAATTTAAGTTTTATTAGGGTATTGAAGTGATTTGAAAAGCTAGTTTATGTATTCAGTTAGTATAGTTTAATTTCATTGCATGTATGTAATTGTCTAAAGGAAAAGAGTTAGAATAGTTTGGGTACTTGGAAATATGTATATTGTTGTGTTTAATTGTTGAGAACCGAGGCTCGGATGGCCTTGAGGTGGTTGAATGGTTGGACACGGTGCTGGTCCAATTATATGCTGTTGCAGGTTTTGCATTTTGCCTAGAAACAGGGGAGACTCCCTCCGTCTTTCCGTAAAAAATTTTGCCCGGGTTTGGAATTGGGTTGTGATTAGATTGATTGATAGAACTCCCGATCTCGAGAGGGATCGGGGTGTTATACAAAGTCTCAGCCATAGCAAGCAAGCCAAGCAAGAACACTTAAATCCCTCAAAAGCTCACTATTTTCAATCTAAGGTAAGTTTTGTGGTTCATCTTCTTCCTCTTTTGGTTTTGAGCACATGCACGGCTTCTACACTTTCTAACTAGACTAGGATTTAAGGAAAAATAAGCTACCATTCGACCAAGCTAGGAGTAGGAAGGATTTGGCACCTTCAACGCTCAAAAACAAGGATTTCGTGCATTCTTGCTAAGTCTTCAAAGAGGTGATGGTTAAATCTTTTCAAATGCTTTCAAAACTCACATGCATGCTCTTATATGGTCCTATTTACTCTTGAAGTTATGTACATGTGTTTATATGAGCATATCTACCATTGCATGGCTTGGAAATTGCTAGAAACCTTGAGACATAAAATGACGTTTTCTGGCAGCTTTCCGTCCGTGTAGAACAAAATGTTTTTGGCCTAGAAAACGTTGTTAAAAATGCATAAAACTAGGTGAGTTACTATATTTTTCAGTTATGAACATATCTTGCAGAAATAGGCTAAGGATAATTTTGAGTTTAAAACCCCCAAAAATGGAAAATATCAAAATGTGTATGAAACTGGACAGTTTTGCGTGGTCTCACGGTTTTGGTCATAAATCCTACGTCCGAACTCGAAATGCAGAGAGGTTTGTTCCTAGATTTAAATCACTCGTTAAGATTCAATTTGACATTTGATTCACTGAATTTGGAAGATATTTACTTGGTTAACCGAATGAGGAAAAATAGGCTATTGCAGTGAGGTTTTGCTTTGAAACTTGTTTTAAATCATGTTGTAATTGTACTTTGAGGTATTGAATGCTTGGACTTGTGGAAATTAGAAGTTGCATGGGCTGTTTTGGTTGGTTGAGGTTGCTTAAATTAGTTGATGCATGGCTTAGGTTCATTACATGACGAATTCTTGCTTAATCGTATGTGTAAGCACGAAATTGAGGCCCTATTGCTTATGGATGCTTGCTAAGTGATTATCCTATGGTTAAATGAACTTATTTGAGTAGTCAATAGGCTGTCCAATAATCTCTAAGTATGCATGAAATGGTTTAAGTGATTCTTGTGGTTCTTAGCAAACTAAACCAACACCCGAGCACGGCCCTTGTAAACCCTAATGGCTACAGAGGTTCCCAAGTCCTAAACTATTCATGTGTGCCTTGTAATTGATGTTTGAGGAGTGTTAATGGACTGCCAAGAAATGTCTTTATAGCTCTAAGCATGATTCTTGATGATTGCATGTTGATAAGTTAACTATTCTTATACCCGGTCTTGTGTAATGTGTTGTAGTATGCTCGTATGTCCTCGACACTTGGCATGTGAACTAAAAATGAGTTATATGACTTGTTTATATGGTGTTACTTGTCTGCCCGTTAAATGTTCATATGCTTCTAGGTGTTATACAAAGTGCATTTACATGTCAAAGCATGACTCGTACGTTTACTTGTCGATATGTGATCATACGTGTATCCGGAGGCAACCTACTTTGTTGACCTCCTAATGTGAATCATTAAAAGGCATAAATGTGGCTTATTATGAACATGATTACTTGGTTGCCTGTGAAAGTTTAATTGCTTTCAAATTGATATATGAAATTATTATATGTTCTTACAATGCCTTATATGCCAATATGTCAAAATATGATCATATACTTGCTCGGAGGCAACCTACTTTGTTGACCTCTTAATGTGAAATGTTAAATGGCATAAATGTGCATTGCATACAAGGTTGCAACCTTTCATTGTGGCATGGTATCGTTTCACGAACGCCAGGTGGCATAAGGCTTGTCGGTGGTCTCGTGACTACCATGGTCCAATTCCCTCTCTCGTTTAGCATTCCACCCTCGGAGAGTTAGGTCGTAGGTTTTGTGATAACCCAAACCCGGCATGCATTTAATAGCATTTGAATGCATTTAATTAAATGTTTAATTAGTTAAATCAACCAATTTGCACTATTTTAATATTTCTCTTGGAAGCATTTAGTAATTGTGTATTGAATAATTAAAAGATTATTATCTATTTCTATTAATTATAGTAATTGAATTTATTCTCTTGTGATTAATTAAGTGGCATCTTAAATGTTAGTGTTTAATTGTATTTGACTACGTGTTTATATTAACTTCATAATTCTTTAAAATATTCTAGAAATAGTTAAATTAATTATTTTAAATGAATATTGATTACTTTGATTGTTTTTATTGTTTTAATAATCGGTTTTAATTGTCTTGCATTCAAATTACTCGGTTTTCAATTAAATGAAAAGTAGCTCCGAGCCGGAGTAAATTTTGAACTATGTTACTTTCTGAAAATTATATTTTCTTAAATTCTTTGAGATTTAGTTGCTATTCTTTTATTGACGAAAAATGCATAGCATATCTAGAGCAATAGTTAGAGAGTGATTTCTAATCCTCAGCAAATAGTGAAAACTAGTATTTAGTGTTTTAATTTTAGTGTTTTAAGTTGTATTTAACTAGAATTAGATTTGGGTTGGTTGTTTTAGCTTTAAAATGCATAAAATAAGCCTCTTTGACCAAGTTTAAGTTAGCTTTGACCAAGGGCTTGACTTGTTGACTTGTTTGTCATCTTTATAGCTTAAAATAGCACCCAAAAAAAAGAAAGAGCTGAAAACAGAATGCAAGGTCCGAAAATGCTAGGAGAGAAAAAAAAACATTTCAACATTCAAATCTTCGATTCTTCACGTGAGCTTGCACGGGGTGGTTTTCGAGGCATCCTACGAGGTTTTCCTAGCGTCTAAGGTGAGGGTTTCATGTTTATTTGTGCATTTGAATATTTTATGTATTAACTTTAATTTTTGAATTTTATCCGTAGAATGTTATTTTGATCATTTTAAGGCTTGAAGAATGTTCCCTAGCAAATGTAGAACATGTACTTATAGCTTTTTAACATTTTCTGCGGTTGAATATCGAAATTGAAATATAAATTGTTAATTGAATAATAAATTATGAATAGTAAATCCCCGTTTCGATGAAGTTGCTCCGTTATGCGTTCTGTTGATGTAGAAAGGTGCTAGATATGCTAGAATGCCTAAATGTGTGGTTTAATTGGGTTGTGTAATGAAAAAAAAGGAGAAAAAGGCTTAGTGAAAGTTGGGGTCGTTTCGGTCAAGTTTGGAATTTTCTCAATATGCGTGAAGGCAATGTCGAGGTAGGTCATGGAAGTACTTTTGGTGTAGTTGCGACATTGGTTGGGTAATCGGTTGAGGTAGTTGTAGTTTAAATGAGCAAAGAGGGAAATCAGGGCTTTGTGTGAATTCTAGGGTTAAGTAGGGTTTCACGGTCTTTAGACGTGCCTTATGGTGACCTAGGAGGATTGGTGAAGTCGGTTTCCAAAACTCGTGACTCGTTTGAAAGTAGTAGTGTTTTGAAAGTTAGAGATATTTTGTGATTTTGTGTGTTTTCATAGTGTAGTGCCTATAGAATGCTTAATATGGCTTGTCATGCTTGGTAAAGATGATTATGATTGAATTTGTATGTCAATTGTTGATAATGTTTGTTGGTGTTGTACTTGTTACTTTATAGCTTGTAAATGTTTGATATCTTGATTATCGCTCGTTTATCGCCTTGTATCATGTCTTGCATTGCATAGTGTCAAGCGCGTGAGTGATGGGTCTCTATGGGTAGCCTCGGGTTGCCAGTGTTGGTTGCTCTAGCTCCGTGTCCTATTCCATTTTCTCGCTTGGGTTTCCTCACAGGGAGATTTGGGTCGTAGAATTGATGGATACTTCAGGGTTATTCCAAACTAAAGTTATAAGGTGGTTGCGCGCTTATTGTCATCGTTGTCAACATCAAGCTCGAGATTGATGTATCGCTCGTGAAATGGTACATTGCTCGTATGAGTGAACCATAGCCTTCAGAGTATGGTATAGCTTTGAATGGTTGTGTTAATGCTTTCATTAATTGCTTATTGTATTGATTGTTTGTCTTGATTGCTTACTTATCAGTTATATTGCTTAACAGCCTTATTTGCATTGCACGACTTTCTTTTTCCCCACCTCGATATCTGTCTCGCCCTTACTGAGTATACGTGTTGTGTATACTCACTCCTCACCACCACATTTCAGGAAATGCCATGTTAGCTGGAAAGTTCGTGATTTCGTGAAAGTTCGTGCTTGAAGAGTTGTCTTGCATGCCTATATGGATTGAGTTGTCGAAGTTGTAAAGATGTATGCTTTTATGTATTGTATGTATTTAATGTCAAAAGGGATGTAATTTAAGTTTCATTAGATTATTGAACTGGTTTGATAAGTTAGATTTTGTATCTAGCTGAAGTAGCTTAACTTCAATGCATGTTTGTATTGTCTAAAAGAAAGAGTTAGAAAGATATGATAACTTATGCAATAGGTTGGTATAGTTTAATTGCTGAGCATGAATGTATATTTGCTTGTGATTGCTTGTTGTGAACCAAGGCTCTGATGGCCTTGAGGTGGTTGAATGTTTGGACATGGTATTGGTCCACTTATATGCTGTCGTAGGTTTTTTTTTATTTGCCTAGAAACAAGGGAGACTCCGTCCGCCTTTCCCTAAAAATTATGCCCGGATTTGGAATTGGGTTGTAATTAGATTGATTGATAGAACTCCCAGTCTCGAGAGGGGTCGGGGTGTTACAGGTGGTATCAGAGCTTGTTTAGCTCATAAACCGGGACAAGGTCCTCGGTCTGGTGGGTAGTGATCCTTGAATGTGTGCTTGTTAAGTGTGTCTTGAAAGTGTGTGCCTGTATGTGAGATTGTGTGTCTTGACTTGAATGTATGCACCTATGTGATATAGTTATATGTTATGTGTTTAATGTTTCTCAAGTAAAGTGAAGTGTCTTGTTGTGTATTGAATTCACCTATCGAATTGGCATCGTGAATCGAATTGATCTCGTGAATTGTTATTTGCTTGAAGTATTGCTTGTAATATGTGTATTGGAATGTCTTGAATTGGTTGTGCCGTGATTTGAATTGATTATGTTGTGCTTGACTTGATTATTGTGCTTGAGTGACTTTGTTGAATAAACTCTTTTGTAAACTTGCTTGCATAATAGTTTAAGGCATGTGTATAAATGTGATATCTTGGCATTCATACATGTCCCGTGGAAATGGTAAGAAAGACTTCTTCCTTCCCTGAAGAGAAGTGGTTAGTAGCAAGCCCCAAGTTATTTGGATTGACGGAAACGAGCAGTGCGTAACTAGGCTTTTATTTGGGAGTTGGTGTTTGTCTTTGGAGCTCAGTAATTGGCATACTTCTAAGGCTTTCATTTGTGGTTGGCAATCATAAAAGGATAACACTCCTTGGTATTTCTATATGATGGCTCTTGGTAGCATTCTTTTGGTATTCTCTTATTGGGTTTCCTTATTGGCAAGGTAGTATGAAGTTCTCACTTGACAAACAGTGCAGGGGCCTTGGAGTTTGGTTTTGTATGTTGTGCACCTGCTCGGGAATCTTACTCGGATTTCTCATCTAGTTGGAAAAACTATATTTGTTATTTAACTTGACTGTCTTATTAGACAAATGATAATTTCTCTAGTATTTCCCTTGGCATTCTTTTTAGCATTTGATAGTGGTACTCGGAATCTAATTGGTTATCCTGTTGGGTCTTTCACTCAAGGACAATCTCGATGTATTGGTATATATAGGTGTACATACTGGATTCCTTATTCAGGGACATATGGGAATTATTATTTGAAAGACTTTTCTGGAACTTTTTGAAGTATGTTTGACTGGGTTTTCTTAGTATTTCCTCAGCATTCAAAACTGAGAATTCTTCTATGGTATTCATGACCAGCGGGGTACTTCTTCGAACCTTTGGATGGGGCCTTTGTTTGAGCCTTTATTTGGCTTCTTGCTTGGGAGTTCTTGGGCAGTAATAGTGATATCTACAGTATCCCTACTTTAGTCTTTAGTTGGTATTTTATCGGCATTCTTGGTTGGGATTTCTATTCGGGTTTTCCTACGAGCATTCTTATTCACTATCTTGCTCAGCAACCGATGAAGATTAGTCACAGTTGGGTTTCAGATGATGCTGAGTTCTATTGGAAGAAGAATTGCGAGGACGAAATTGTTTTAAGGAGGGAAGGATGTGATAACCCGAACTCGACATGCATTTAATAGCATTTGACTGCATTTAATTAAATGTTTAATTAGTTAAATCAACCAATTTGCACTATTTTAATATTTCTCTTGGAAGCATTTAATAATTGTGTATTGAATAATTAAAAGATTATTATATATTTCTATTAATTATAGTAATTGAATTTATTCTCTTGTGATTAATTAAGTGTCATCTTAAATGTTAGTGTTTAATTGTATTTGACTACGTGTTTATATTAACTTCATAATTCTTTAAAATATTCTAGAAATAGTTAAATTAATTATTTTAAATGAATATTGATTACTTTGATTGTTTTGATTGTTTTAATAATCGGTTTTAATTGTCTTGCATTAAAATTACTCAGTTTTCAATTAAATGAAAAGTAACTCCGAGCCGGAGTAAATTTTGAATTATGTTACTGTCTGAAAATTATATTTTCTTAAATTCTTTGAGATTTAGTTGCTATTCTTTTATTGACGCAAAATGCATAGCATATCGAGATCAATAGTTGGAGAGTGATTTCTAGTCCTCAGCAAATAGTGAAAACTAGTATTTAGTATTTTAATTTTAGTGTTTTAAGTTGTATTTAACTAGAATTAGATTTGGGTTGGTTGTTTTAGCATTAAAATGCATAAAATAAGCCTATTTGACCAAGTTTAAGCTAGCTTTGACCAAGGGCTTGACTTGTTGACTTGTTTGTCATCTTTATAGCTTAAAATAGCACCAAAAAAAAAAGAAAGAGCTGAAAACAGAATGCAAGGGCCGAAAATGCTAGGAGAAAAAAAAACATTTCAACATTCAAATCTTAGATTCTTCGCGTGAGCTTGCACGGGGTGGTTTCCGAGGCATCCTACGAGGTTTTCCTAGCGTCTAGGAGCGTCTAGGGTGAGGGTTTCATGTTTATTTGCACATTTTATTATTTTATGTATTAACTTTAATTTTTAGGTTTTATCCGTAGAATGTTATTTTGATCGTTTTGATGCTTAAAGAATGTTCCCTAGCAATCATAGAACATGTATTTATAGCTTTTTAACATTTTCTACGGTTGAATATCAAAATTGGAATTTAAATTGTTAATTGAATAGTAAATTGTGAATAGTAAATCCCCGTTTCGATGAAGTTGCTCCGTTATGTGTTCTGTTGATGTAGGAAGGTGCTAGATACGCTAGAATGACTAAATGTGTGGTTTAATTGGATTGTGTAATGGAAAAAATGAAGAAAAAGGCTTAGTGAAAGTTGGGGTCGTTTCGGTCAAGTTTGAAATTTTCTCGATATGCATGAAGCCATTGTCGAGGTACGTCATGGAAGCACTTTTGGTGCAGTTGTGACATTGGTGGGGTAATTGGTTGAGGTAGTTGTAGTTCAAACGAGCAAAGGGAAAAATCGGAGCTTTGCGTGAATTCTAGGGTTAAGTAGGGTTTCGGTGTCTTTAGACGTGCCTTATGGTGACCTAGGAGGATTGGTGAACTCGGTTTCCAAAACTCGTGGCTCGTTTGAAAGTAGTAGTGTTTTGAAAGTTAGACATATTTTGTGATTTTGTGTGTTTTCATAGTATAATGCCTATAGAACGCTTAATATGGCTTGTTATGCTTGTTAAAGATAATTATGATTGAATTTGTATGTCAATTGTTGATAATGTTTGTTGGTGTTGTACTTGTTACTTTATAGCTTGTAAATGTTTGATATCTTGTTTATCGCTCGTTTATCGCCTTGTATCGAGTCTTGCATTGCATAGTGTCAGGCGCGTGAGTGATGGGCCTCTCTGGGTAGCCTCGGGTTGCTAGTGTTGGTTGCTCTAGCTCCGTGCCCTATTCCCTTTTCTCGCTTGGGTTGCCTCCCAGGGAGATTTGGGTCGTAGAATTGATGGATACTTCCGAGGTATTCCAAACTAAAGTTATAAGGTGGTCGCGCGCTTATTGTCATCGTTGTCAACATCAAGCTCGAGATTGATGTATCGCTCATGAAATGGTACATTGCTCGTATGTGTGAACCATAGTCTTCAGAGTGTGGTATAGCTTTGAATGGTTGTGTTAATGCTTTCATTAATTGCTTATTGTATTGATTGTATGTCTTGATTGCTTACTTATCAGTTATATTGCTTAACTGCCTTATTTGCATTGCACGATTTTCTTTCTCTCCACCTCGATATCTGTCTCGCCCTCACTGAGTATACGTGTTGTGTATACTCACTCCTCACTACCACATTTCAGGAAATGCCGTGTTAGCTGGAAAGTTCGTGGTTACGTGAAAGTTCGTGGTTGAAGGGTTGTCATGCGAGCCTATGTGGCTTGAGTTGTCGAAGTTGTAAAGATGTATGCTTTTATGTATTGTATGTATTTAATGTCAAAAGGGATGTAATTTAAGTTTCATTAGATTATTGAACTAGTTTGATAAGTTAGATTTTGTATCTAGTTAATGTAGCTTAACTTCAATATATGTTTGTATTGTCTAAAAGAAAGAGTTAGAAAGATATGATAGTCTAACTTATGCAATAGGTTGGTATAGTTTAATTGCTGAGCATGAATGTATATTTGCTTGTGATTGCTTGTTGTGAACCAAGGCTCGGATGGCCTTGAGGTGGTTGAATGTTTGGACATGGTATTGGTCCACTTATATGCTATCGTAGGTTTATTTTTTTTGCCTAGAAATAGGGGAGACTCCGTCCGTTTTCCCTAAAAATTATGCCCGGTTTGGAATTGGGTTGTGTTTAGATTGATTGATAGAACTCTCGGTCTCGAGAGGGATCGGGGTGTTACAGGTTTGGTATACATCCAGAGTACACCCATCGGGAGTGATAAGTGGATGATTGATATCAGCTACAACAATGGTTATTGGAAATGATCTTGAGAGCAAATGCTCACCAATTGATCTCAAGAGCAAAAGCTCACTGTATCCTTTTTTCTATGTGCTTAAGTACTCTCGCTTGGTTTCTAGAGGACCTCAGGGAGGAAAGACTATTTATCTATATGCCACTACTATTATTAATACGTGAATCAAGTGTGATCAAAATCCTTATTGATTATCCTATGTTAATAAAATGATGTAGTAATTGTGTTCATTGTTCCATTATACTTATGCTATTTATGATCTTATTTGTGTTACATGACGTATTTTCAAAGGAGTTTTCACAGGTTAACCTGAAAAAGATTTCAAAAACCTTGTCACTTGTTCCCCCCTCGCTGAGTTCATAAGTACTCACCATCTTTTTGTCACAGGTGAAGCAGAATTGGAACAGGTACCCGAGGATAATGTACTTGTTGATGAATCCTTGGAGTGACTACGTGCCTTATGTGTTTTGCTTGAATGTGGATGTTTTATGGACAATGTGTTTGATTTGAAGACTACTTATGTTGTTATTGTAAATGACCCCCATTGTAATTTGGGGTCTAATTTTTGTACTATTTATAACCGGACGAACTCTTTATTTGGTTGTTAGCTTTCATTATCTGGAATAGTAGTTATCGTAGGCGTTTAAGCCACTAGGTGAAGAATCAACTAGGTTAACTCTATCTAATTTCACTTAGGTACTCATTTGTAAGCTAAAGGATAATAGGTACTTGCATGATAGGAAATTGACAAATAAATGAGACATAGTTATCATGTCAAGCTTGTTAACCAAATGGGACTTTCAAGATAAATTAATAGGCATATCGGTTGATGAAAAAGTAGAAATCTTAGTTGGAATAAGATTAATGATTGGAAATTTCAAGGCGTTTAGAAATTCGGTCAAACCAAAGATCCTAATTACAGCCGTTATGTTGTCGGTTTTCTGGAAAACCTTTTGAAGTTCTAGACCAATGTTAAACGTTATTCATAACAAACGACTAAGTCATAAAATAGCATAAATGAATTAGGTCATACCCTAGTCTAGCCTTCATAGGGTGGGTCGGGGCGTGACACCTTATTAGAATGGTATTAGAGCGTAGTTTTTTGCATTAGTTGGGTTCAACTCTCGGACCGTGGGTAGAAGATAAGCCCCTAAGGTAATTATGATGTCTTGTTTATATGTGTAATGTATGCTAATGTGCTTTAATTGCTTTGAGCATTGAATATCATGTACCTTTGTGGAACATTTGTATTATGTGTCATGCACACCAACACGTTAGTGCCCTCAATAATACATGCATGCTTTTATACTCTTTCTTTGATACATGTGCATATTATATAACCATGAATGACTGTTTGTAGACATAGATAGTTAGGATTAGGACTTTAAGGGAATTGAATTTATGCAGGAAGAACGAAAAGGCTCGGTTAAAGATTCTCGCATCTTCACAGGTACTTGATGGATTGTATGTATTATTGGATATGCATATATAAGATGCGTAGCACAGGTATAATTGTTGAGATAAAGTTAACTCCTTATCTTTGGAATACCCATACCTGTAATTAAGTTATAAATTTTATATCTACGAAGTTCTTGATTCCGTTAAACAGATCTTCTAATTGTGGTTCAAGTATAAGGGTTAAGGACATACAACTTTCCTTAGATATAAGAGTATACTATTGGACATGTGGAGTAATATATATATATTCATATGCTTATAATGGAAGTTTGACTTAGGAGTTGCTTTCGAATCAAATTCTTATATCTTAAATTGGTGTAATAGACTATTTATATGATTGAATCCTTAGTTGATTGGAATTAAGCATTGATGATTCTTTAGTATAACAAAATATAGGAATGTTGGAATCGAGCAATTCATGTAGCTAGAACTTGTGTTCGGAAGACTATACCTAAAATGTTAGGTCAAATAGAAGTGTAAGGTATTGAATTATGCATTAGATGACTAACGTTGCTAAAGGTCAAAGTTGGATATTGGTGATATTAAGAATCATGGTATTAAATTGGTGCCCCTCGGATTTAGTTGTGATTATGCAAATTAAGTCATTCTACACACTCGTTATTTGGATACCATAGAGGATGGTAGGAAGCATATATCCCTAAGTAATACTGATGGACCTAGTATATAAACCCTGGTAGTGAGATTAAAGCATCTGGCTGCAAAGTGGAGTCGTTAGGGTATGATTAGTAATCCTAAATAGCTAATAGTGAGTATGCATGATGATTCATAGTAAACCCTAGGACCTAAGGTCGATGAGTCTTAATACTCTTAGCTAGTTGAACATGTAAATGAGGAGAGTAAGATTTTGTATAGATAAGATAGAGATGAATTAGAGTCATGATGACCCAAGAGACTACTGTTAGACAACCGTATATATGTGCACCGTTCCCCGTCTAGAAACTAGCTATTCGTAGACTTCAAATCGTGGTCGTTGAATAGAGGATGGATCTTGTAGTGATAGTTAAATGAGCGAGTGATTACTTTTGAAGTTCTATTAGATTATATTGAAGGATGCCTCGTGGTCATAATTCTTATGTTCATCCAGCCTTGACATTAGTTCGTGTAACAAGGTACTAGGATTAGTATGGTAAGTATCTTATGAGGTAGATCATTTCGGTACCCATTTATAGTCCAAGGATTGTTGTTGTATGGCCGGTAACCTAGTGGAGCATTGATATCACTTGCATGGCTATGGCCCTAGCTTAGTAACACTAATGTTGAAGATATATTGGCGGGCATTAGGTGATCGAATGAATGACTAGGTCGCTAAGTAAGTAGGTGTTAGAGATATGCCCTAATGCTACATATTTGGATGACATATATTGGGGCATTTTGATATTTACTTATGACATTAGTGTTTATATGTTCATTTACATATTGACATAATTAGGACATTCATATTCTCCTTATTTAAGTGTATGAATGAGTCCTTAGTATTTTCATTAAATGAATGTATTCTAAAAGCGTTTAGAATATGTTGGCGTATTTCCTTAATATGATAAATACTTAAAGCGTTCATAATCCTTAGATTATTTGATCGGGACTTCAATAATCTATTACGGACTATCACATGTGTTGTTACTTTTGATTAATATAAGGATGGTGAGCCACGTGCCATAATAGCATAGTGATGCGACTAACAAACATGTGGGTGACTATTAGTTGAATAGTTCTCTGAATGTGACGTGAATAACAAATTACATGACTTTGGATTAATAATTTGTTATCCGTTGTGATCGTGCATGTAATCCTTAGACTCAAGGCATTACGGTTGTCATATGTATTAGGGTTTGATTCAAGCTTTTGGATAATGCTTGTCTCGATAAACGAGATGAGATATGTCCTCTCGCAGTTTCATTCGTCTAGTATAGTGATTGACAGGTAGTGATCAAGATAGGATCCATTAACCTCCGTCGTGAGGCGATGTCCTATGTGATCTAAGCTTGGTTGTTTAATGAGGAAATCCTTGGCCAAGGTATGAATAATGGAGAAATGGTTTTCCATGTGTCATCTCTTATTACACCAATTAGATCTATGCATAGTATCGAGTTTATGAACTTAATCGAATCATGGTTCTTGCTCGACGGGACAATTAATGGAAGAATTGGATTGCACGGTAATCGGCGACTATAAATAGGTTCATTACGTGATTACTTCATTGCCTTATAAATTGTTTTGATATGTTGCTAGACGACACCCAAGACCTTAAGAGTGTTTCAAGAATTAAAGGAGAAATTCTTGAAACAAATCAAGAACCTGATTGACATTAAAGGTGTTTAATGTCTCCTTAGTGCTATTTGGCTATGAACCTAGAAAGTCACACCATATTAGCAAGGAGATTAAGTCTTGCTTGGACTTGAATCATCTTCTCTAAGAAATTATTAAGAGTTAATAATTATAGTCTCAACCATTAAAAGTTAATCGGGCAAATTTGTAAGCTTGTGAAAGTTTTGGGTGCTTAGTGCAAATAGGTAAAATCTGATTTCTTCCTATTGGTTGCCAACATGTTGATGTGGCAAAATATTAGCCAATAAACACAAAGCACCAAGATCAAAATCCTAGGCATCCATCTATTAATCCAAGGGTTGAAATTGGTCAACAATTGTAGGCATTATTTAAGTGTTAAATAATATCAACTTGTCTTGTGAAGACAACTTGCAAGACATTTGTATGTATGTTTTATGTTCTTTCACGGGAAAACCAAAACAAAAGAAGACAAAGTTATTAATATATTATGTCTTGTGTTTTGCATGAATCAAGGAAAAGAAAACATAACAAAAAAAAAACATGGACCTTGTGTCTTGTGCTTTTCTTGGTCAAAGCAAAAGCAAGAGAAAGAAGACAAAGACTCCTTCAATCCTTGTTGAAATGCACGACCAAAAATAGAGAAGTAAAAAAAAGCTTTTCTCTTCTTCTACATTCTGAAAATCAGCAACATACACCATAGATGGTTGCAAGAACACAAGTGTTTGTTCTTCATTTTTGCTTTTCTCATCTTGGATTCGAATTGAGACTTGGAAAGACAACTACACTAAGAGTAGTTTTAAATAATCTTTCAAATGAGAGAAGTGTTCTTGTCCATGAATCTTCCAAGGAGTTTGCTAGCACTACAACTCAAGGAGGAGGAAATGCTTCTTCATATTGCTAGGTGGACAAACTAGGACTTCTACACTTGTGGAAGGTTCAAAGATTTCGCAAAGCTTCACCAAATGATTCTAACCTTTAGTCTTCAAGAGGTATTGTTCTCTTCTTGTATTACCTTTGGTTTGAGATGTATATTGCATAAATATCAAGTATTGGGATTGACTACACATATGAATGTCATATATGCTATGAAAATTTGTATTTCATGCTATCTTCCGCTGCAAAATTTTTATTCTCTATGTGCAGTCCCGGATATCGTTCCTTCAATTGGTATCAAAGCCATGACTTGATATTTATACAATTACATGTTTGTTTGCATTTAGTTTCGTGAGTCTTGAGCACTAAAAAGAACTTGGAAAGTGTTTCATAGTCTATGCATGTTTGATGTTTAGATTTGGTATGCAAATATTCTGCGCACTAAAATTCCAACACTGATTTGACATAGTAAATCTTTTTTTTTGGGGATGATTTTTGGATATGTTATTCTATAGAGATAGTAGAACATTTCATATTCTAATAGGCATCTCCAAATTTTGTGGTTAAGGGTCTCATTTAAACCCATTACAGTAGCATTGCTGATTCTCGTGCTCATTGGACAGATTGGGCAGTGTCTGTTCCGAGGGGTATAACTCAGTCAATTTAAATCCAAATTGAGTTTTGTTTGATTCTAAAACTATCTACACTTGAAGGGATACGTCTCTGTAAAATTTAGGAATTTTTGAATAACTGTGGATAGGTGAAACAAATCAAAATATTTGGTGTATATGCAGCAGGTTTGTAATAGTAAGATTACAAGTTGAAAGTCATGACTAATTAATTGGATTTTGGTAAAGCCCAAAGGGCCCAAATATTCATGGGCTTAAATCTGATAGGATTGGATGGATTTTTCTTGGGAAAGATTAATTCAAGCCTAGGAACTCAAATTGGACCACGAAATGGACTAAGAATTTGCATTGGGCCTTATTCAACAAGTAGAGTTCTTTTATTTAAACATTAGATGTTAAAAGCTCAAGATATTAAACTTATTGCAACCATGTCTTTAATTTCTTTTATGGATATGATTCATAATTATATTATTCATATCTTGGCATGATGGATGGATCATGGACTTATAGATGAATGGTGAATGGTTGTAAATTCATTTGATGGCTTTGTAATTATATTCTTTCATTCATTTGATTTGTAATTGAGACATAAGTCTCATTTTTACATATATTTCCAGAGAGCAAATTGTAGTGAGACATATGATGTAATTATTTTACAAATCAAGCTTGCCAAGGAGTTCAAGATCAATCAAGGAGTTGATGGACTTGGAGGTGTTGAAGAGTTCAAGATGCCAAGACCCTTTGAAGACATGAAATGTGCTTGCTTAGGTTTTGTGATTGATCAAATTTATATGGCTCAAATTTGATCAACTACTAAGTCCATGATCCACCATATTTATATTATTGCATATATGTTTATTTAGTTATTTTGTATGAGATGCATGCTAAATGGACTAATGTGCAAAGTGAGACCTAAATAAATTCAAAATCTTCCTACGTGCAAACATATTAGATTGTAAAGCGGTAAAAGTATTTATCGTTGCCCTCCACTATCATAGGTTATATTTGCTCAATTGGGTATGTCTTGGCTAACCCAAAGGTAGGAAGACATATTCCATAAAAGTATTATATTTACCTAGCAAGCATAGTGATGTTGTGTTGTTCCAATATCACGAGGCCAATAACGCACCAAGGCTAAGGTCCGGGATTCAAATTGTCGCAACACTGTGATAGTGGGTGTAATCTAACTAGATCACATTTCGAATAATGCACCAAAGCTGAGGTTATGGTGATTTAGGGGAAAAATAGTCATATCCTATATAGTGATATAGATAGTAATTGTTGCTAACTCTTTGTATGTATATTCCAATAATGCACCAAAGCTGAGGGTATTCATATTAAAGAGAATAATGGTCACCTACTAATGAGTCTTTAATTAGATTCACGATCTCATTTAGGAAGTGTGGGACTCGATAAAATTAGCGGGAGGTATCATTTAATTAAAGGCCAAATTAAATGTTTTAACAAGTTTTATGTCAACTTGTGATCTTATTGTCTGCATATGTTTATCGCTACAATAGTGAACTCATTTTTATTAACTAGACTATATATCGCGTAACCGGACCAAATTTTTTGAATTAACGATTTTGTCTAAGAATGGTTCTTAGAAACTTAATCAAGTCTTAGAAATAAATGCTCTGTTATTTTTCATCTTGATAATGTATCAAAACAGAAAATTGTAGTACTTATGGTTGATAAGTAAAACAAGTTAAATATGCTAAGGAGTTGTATTCTTTCATAGTTTGCATATGGGAATGCAAGATGTAAAGAATATGAGTCTAAACTAGCAAATGGTTGTGTTGTAAGCATATTTAATAACATGATATTAGATATAAATGGAATTCATTTTCATAATTGTATTTCCTCTTTGGTTAGTGGTAATGCAAAGAAGAAAGACAAAGAGAAATGATTTCTATCAGCCAAGGGGAGCATATCTAAGAAGAAATTTAAGGATTGTATAGGCATGTGTAAATGATGTTTTCATAGCCTTAAAATCGGACATTAAAAGAGGTTTTAATCCAAAGTATCTTTATATCTTGAATGTCAAGGTTGTAAAACTACTATGAATTATAAATCTTCTTTTTATTATGATTGGTACTACTTAGTGTTTTTTATTCTAATGAAACATTAGTGAATGTGTTCATAGATAGAATTTTAATCATAGTAGTGTACTTTTGGAAGCGTGGAATATTTTCAGTGTTAGCAAATGAAACAAATGTTGTTGCGTTAGCTAAAGCCAATTTGTTTGGATACCTTCTTGACATATTTTGTATTTTAAGGATTATACTTAAATGATATTAGGAATAAAATGTATATTCCTAAAGCTTGTAAAAGCACATTATGGTGTAGTTTTATTATCTTGATATGAACGAAAGAATGTATTGCAAACATATTATCAACCCTTATAACCATCCACCAAATTTTAAAAGATTGCTCAAATAATCCAAATTAATTGTAGTTTCTACATGATTAGGTTTTTCTAATAATAAGATGATGATCAGGTTGGTTTGATCAACTTATACATCGTATTTATTGGAATGGTAACCAAGTCATCATTTGTTTGATAAAGGATTAAAACTACTAGGCTATTTGGATTAGTACATGTTAATGTATTTTAGAGCTATTTATGAATAGGCTCGTATAAGAAAATGTATTAGTGTTTTATGATTAGATCATGAAGGTAAAACACTTAAGTACTATTTTGTTTGAGTATCCCAAATTTTGATATAGTATCGAAATTAACAATGCCCGAAGTACCACAATTAAATGGGGTTTTCTTAGTGAAGAAAACGTGTTTTGTTGGACATAGTATAATTGTTGATTAGTTTGACTAATCATTATATTTATTTGTGGGTCATGCTTTCCTCAAATTAATTTTATGTTGAATAGTAAATTCTTACTATTGCTAGAACTTTATATTTGATATAAGTTGGACAACAACCAAGGATTAAATATGTTAATTTCGGTTTATCCTACTTTTATTGAAAAGTTTTTAAAGGATTAGTGCGAGTTTTGGTTAAAGGTAATTTTATAGTATATCCTAGTTTTGTAGGATATAATTTCTATTTAATGATTAATGTCAATTGATCTATTATATTGTAACCTTTCTTGAAGAAAATGTTTTGTTCAAGAAAATGTTACTTTCTAATAAAATAGAAATTGAGGAAGTATCATCTAAAACTATAAAATCACCTAGACCAAAGTAATGAATCTATTCAATAAGGTCCGGAATGTGTCATCACACGAGATCTTTTTAAATCTAGTAGTGTATCTCATCCTTAAAAAGAATATATATGGATATCTTTTTGGGATGCATGAAAGTTGTTTGTGTATTTGAGATAATGATCAATTAGTTGATCCTATGAATTACAAAAAAATGATATATGTGATATTGACTCCAAGAAACTGTATAATGTAAAGCATATTAATTAGACTCCATATACTTTAACTTATTCTGGATATTGATTTCTGAGAAAAAACGTTGAAAAAGGCTGGTGACCTTTTATAGCTAGATTGGTTTTTTAAAAGATATCATCAAATGCAAAAATGTTGGCTATGATAAAGTCTTTTTACCTATTATTGTGCTTTAGTCTCGTTGTATTATGCTAGTTATTATAGCACATTGTATTACTTTATTGATGATTCTGATCTATTGATATGAGTAATATGTGTGTACTTGATAAATCCACTTGTGGATTTTTAAGTAAATTTCTTGGAATTGTTTCGTCCAATTCAAATGAGATTAAAGTGTTAGATTTCATTTAAAATGTGGATGAACCTTGTGATTGCAAAAGAATAGTGAGTCATCCACTTTTCTATGACTGCAATAATGATGACTTGGATATCATGGATGATGATATGTGTGTTATGATATTAATTAAAATCTAGTCATATTAAATGCTCTCCACATGGAACATGTCGTTTGTATCTTATGAATTCGTTGCTATGGTGATAATACGAAGAGATTACTCGACATATTCATTAGATTGTACATAGAGTATTTTTGAAGGTGTTCAAGAAACTCTAGATGCATAGCAAATTTATGTTCAAGTTATAGTAACTTCATATTTGCTATATTATGTACAAAGCTTGATAATACGCAAATTGTAAAGTGTTACGAGTAGATATCAATCTAATCCAGGTTTCGAAACGGTGGATAAAATTAAAATATATTCTTAAGTACTTGGGAAGCACCAAAGATATATTTTGGTTTATGGAGGAGGCAAATTCCGTAGTGACGGATTTACAAGTTCAAATTTTTAATCTAAATCTTATAATAGAAATTCTATGTTAGGGTTCATATTTATTTGTAGTGGGAGCTCAGTAAGTTAGAAAGGTTCTGACCAAACTATAGATTTCATTACATAACTCATGTCTTTTGTGATATGTAATATTACAAAATAAATTGTTTGGATCGAGGAAATCATATGAGTTGGTTATGGTTCCTACCGTTAAGTTGTGATACGTTTATGTTACAACTATATGGAGCTATGCACAAGCTTGTAGAACCCAGGTCTCACAGTATGTCCAAACATTTGGAAAAGTGTTTCCATCTTCATGCGTTGCACCTATAGCCAATAATCATATTGAGATATGTCTTTAAAAAAAACAACCACATCTCTTGATGTAGTTGACCCACTAACCGTACCTATGAACCTATCACAACTAGGTCCTCGTTTTAAGAAGATGGATATTCGATACCATTGTATGTTGTGCTAATACTATGTGACATAGCATTAGTGCAAGTGGGAGATTGTTAGAGATATGCCCTAATGTGACATATTTGGATGACATATATTGGGGCATTTTCACATTTACTTATGGCATTAGTGTTTATATGTTCGTTTACATATTGACATAATTAGGACATTCATATTCTCCTTATTTATGTGTATGAATGAGTCACTAGTATTTTCATTAGAGGAATGTATTCTAAAAGAATTTAGAATATGTTGGTGTATTTCCTTAATATGATATATACTTAAAGCGTTCATAGTCCTTAGATTATTTGATCGGAACTTCAATAATCTATTACGGACTATAACATGTATTGTTACCTTTGATCAACATAAGGATGTTGATGATAAAGGATGGTGAGCCACGTGCCATAATAGCATAGTGATGCGACTAACAAACATGTGGGTGACTATTAGTTGAATAGTTCTCTGAATGTGACGTGAATAACAAATTACATGACTTTGGATTAATAATTTGTTATCCGTTGTGATCGTGCATGTAATCCTTAGACTCAAGGCATTACGGCTGTTATATGTATTAGGGTTTGATTCAAGCGTTTGGATAATGCATGTCTCGACAAACGAGATGAGATACGTCCTCTCGCAGTTTCATTCGTCTAGTATAGTGATTGACAGGTAGTGGTCAAGATAGGATCCATTAACCTCCGTCGTGAGGCGATGTCCTATGTGATCTAAGCTTGGTTGTTTAATGAGGAAATCCTTGGCCAAGGTATGAATGATGGAGAAAGGGTTTTCCATGTGTCATCTCTCATTACACCAATTAGATCTATGCATAGTATCGAGTTTATGAACTTAATCGAATCATGGTTCTTGCTCGACGGGACAATTAATGGAAGGATTGGATTGCACGGTAATCGGCGACTATAAATAGGTTCATTACGTGATTACTTCATTGCCTTATAAATTGTCTTGATATGTTGCTAGACGTCACTCAAGACCTTAAGGGTGTTTCAAGAATGAACAGAGAAATTCTTGAAACAAAGGAAGAACCTGATTGACATTAAAGGTGTTTAATGTTTCCTTAGTGCTATTTGGCTATGAACCTAGAAAGTCACACCATATTAGCATGGAGATTAAGTTTTGCTTAGACTTGAATCATCTTCTCTAAGAAATTATTAAGAGTTAATAATTATAGTCTCAACCATTAAAAGTTAATCGGGCAAATTTGTAAGCTTGTGAAAGTTTTGGGTGCTTAGTGCAAATAGGTAAAATCTGATTTCTTCCTATTGGTTGCCAACATGTTGATGTGGCAAAATATTAGCCAATAAACACAAAGCACCAAGATCAAAATCCTAGGCATCCATCTATTAATCCAAGGGTTGAAATTGGTCAACAATTGTAGGCATTATTTAAGTGTTAAATAATATCAACTTGTCTTGTGAAGACAACTTGCAAGACATTTGTATGTATGTATTATGTTCTTTCACGGGAAAACCAAAACAAAAGAAGACAAAGTTATTAATATATTATCTTGTGTTTTGCATGAATCAAGGAAAAGAAAACATAACAAAAACAAAACATGGACCTTGTGTCTTGTGCTTTTCTTGGTCAAAGCAAAAGCAAAAGAAAGAAGACAAAGACTTCTTCAATCCTTGTTGGAATGTACGACAAAAAATAAAGAAGTAAAAAAAAGCTTTTCTCTTCTTCTACATTTTGAAAATCAGCAACATACACCATAGATGGTTGCAAGAACACAAGTGTTTGTTCTTCATTTTTGCTTTTCTCATCTTGGATTCGAATTGAGACTTGGAAAGACAACTACACTAAGAGTAGTTTTAAATAATCTTTCAAATGAGAGAAGTGTTCTTGTCCATGAATCTTCCAAGGAGTTTGCTAGCACTACAACTCAAGGAGGAGGAAAGGCTTCTTCAAATTGCTAGGTGGACAAACTAGGACTTCTATACTTGTTGAAGGTTCAAGGAGTTCTCAAAGCTTCACCAAATTATTTTAACCTTTTTTCTTTTCTTGTATTACCTTTGGTTTGAGATATATATTGCATAAATATCAAGTATTGGGATTGACTACACATATGAATGTCATATATGCTATGAAAAATTGTATTTCATGCTATCTTCCGCTATAAAATTTTTATTCTATATGTGCAATCTTTGATATCGTTCCTTCAGTAAGACCATTGTCCTCTTAAGTATGACATAACCTTGGATTAAGGTGAGTAGAATTTATTTGAGGTTGAAACTATTAGCCTTAGGGGTCTTGGTTAAAATTAAAAGAAATTCTGAAGCCTCGTGACTTGAAGGTAGAGATTTGAATAAAGAAATAAATTGTGGATCACAAGCTGATAAAATTTACTTGTAAGAGTTGAACTAGTGCAACATGATTAGTTTACCCATGCAATTTCGATGGCAACCTTAGAGTTTGAGTTTAACGAATCTCAACGGTCTTTCTCCTTGATTACGAGCGTGAAGGTTAATGAAGTTGGGAAAGAATGTTAGTGAATAGGAGCCTGTAATCGAGAGACTAGTCGCTAGAAGATTTGTTAATCTAATGTACCTACGAGATAAGGACTATGATACTATCAATAGATGATAACTTGAGATGGATTAGTTTATTTGGTGGGTTCTTCAAGAAAATAGGGTCGTATTGTGGAAATGATCCATAACATGTGTATGTCCTACGTATTAACAATTTTGAAGCTAGTTGATATGATATGTACATCGGATATAGACCTATCATTTGAAATTAGTGTATGTCACCATAGGATCATGGTATTAATGTGATATTCCTTTTGAGGTATGAATGCAAGATTGACACAACATAAGTCATGATTTCGGAGTTATAGTTATATCGTTAGAATACCGATGCAACTTTGATTACTATGCTTGGAGGTTCTAGCCTTAGTTAATGAACTCGACCTTAAGATCAATTGAAGAAAAATAGAGTCGTTCAAAGGAACGAACTGTAAATGTAGGGGTCACACCGAATTAAATGATTGGAGAAACATAGGAAGTGAATTGGTTGTGGTAAGAGAGATCACAGAACACGGGACGAACCGGAGTGGGAAAATAACAAAGGTGAGAATCCGTCTGAATGACCTCAACAAGTAAGAAAGAATTTCGGGACGAAATTCTTTTGAGGGGAGGATGTAAGGGTCGACCCCGAATAACGTGTCCTACCTTAATTTGCGTGCCTTAGACCTAAAATTATATGATCGACCTTGGATTACGTGCCCTATCTTGATTTTCATGCAAGCCTCGTCATACGTGCCTTGACCTAGAATTGTGTGCCCTAATCCTCGATGTACATACGATACCTAGATATACGTGTCTTGACCTCGATTTACGTGCGATACTTCAATTCATGTGCCCTAACCTTGAACTGCATGCCTTAACCTAGGTATAAGAGTCGTGTCTTGATTTACCTTAATTGCATTGAATTACGTGCCTTGTATTGGTTTACGTGTATTCACCTAGGGTTGTGTGCATTTATATTAGAATTCGTGCATTTACCTAGAAGTGTATGCCTTACCTCGTAGTGCATGTCTTAAACCTAAGAATGCGTGTCTACACGCTAATCAATAAAAATTCTTGCACAAAGCACTAGAAAATAAAATAATCCTACACAATCCACTAACCATTATTAAATTCCTAATTCAAATCCTACAAACTCTACTAATAATAAAATAACACTAAATTATTCCTAAATTTTCTACTACCTATTATTCTATTAATAATTTAAATTCATCTTCAAACATTCTTATATTCTATTATACCTAGAATCCCTAAATAGCCAACATTTTCTTACACAAACACTAAACACAAGACATGCTTTTGACTTTCCCAAACATGCTCTAACAACAAACAATAAACAAAACACTCAAATATTCCTCACAAAACACTATAAACATAAAAAATACACACCCACCCACTACACTAGCTCTCATTTTCGACCAACACACTCTACATACAATCAAAATACAGATTATACAAAAAAAAACAACACACATATACTCTCTCAACTCACCAAAACTGAACACACATTCATACACACATAAAAACTTTCATTTTTCCTCTCAACTCTCTCACTCTCTCTCCATTTCGGCCATGGCTCTCCCTTGAGCTTCCAAGACTCAAGCTCACTCCCTAGAACACTCAAAGTCTCGGCCATAGCAAGCAAGCCAAGCAAGAACACTCAAATCCCTCAAAAGCTCACTATTTTCGGCCTAAGGTAAGTTTTGTGGTTCATCTTCTTCCTCTTTGGGTTTTGAGCACATGCACACCTTCTACACTTGCTAACTAGACTATAATTTAAGGAAAAACAATCTACCATTCGACCAAGCTAGGAGTAGGAAGGATTTGGCACCTTCAAGGCTCAGAAACAAGGATTTCGTGCATTCTTGCTAAGTCTTCAAAGAGGTGAGGCTTAAATCTTTTCAAATGTTTTCAAAACCCACATGCATGTTTTTTTATGGCTGTCTTTACCCTTGAAGTTCATGTACATGTGTTTATATGAGCATATCTACTCTTGCATGGCTTGGAAATTGCTAAAAACCTTGAGACATGAAATGACATTTTCTGGCAGCTTTCTGTCCGCGTAGAACAAAATGTTTTTGGCCTAGCAATCGATGTTAAAAATGCATGAAAATTGGTGAGTTACTATATTTTTCAGTTTTGAACATATCATGAGAAAATAGGCTAAGGCTAATTTTGAGCTTAAAACCCCCAAAAATGGAAAATATCGAAATGTGTATAAAACTGGACAGATTTGCATGGTCTCACGGTTTTGGTCATAACTCCTAGGTCCGAACTCTAAATGCAGCAAGGTTTGTTCCTATATTTAAAGCACTCATTAAGATTCAATTTGATCTTTGATTCACTGAATTTGGAGGATATTTTCTTGGTTATCGGAATGAGGAAAAATAGGCTATTGCGGTGAGGTTTTGCTTTGAAATTTGTTTTAAATCATGTTATAATTGTACTCTGGGGTATTGAATGCTTGGACTTGTGGAAATTAGAAGTTTCATGGGCTGTTTTGATTGGTTGAGGTTGCTTAAATTAGTTGATGCATGGCTTAGGTTCATTACATGACGAATTTTTGCTTAATCATATGTGTAAGCACCAAATTGAGGCCCTATTGCTTATGAATGCTTGCTAAGTGATTATCCTATGGTTAAATGAACTTATTTGAGTAGTCAATAGGATGTCCAATAATCTCTAACTAGGCATGAAATGGTTTAAGTGATTCTTGTTGTTCTTAGCAAACTAAACCAATACCCGAGCACAGCCCTTGTAAACCCTAATGGCTACGGAGGTTCCCAAGTCCTAAACTATTCATGTGTGCCTTGTAATTGATGACTGAGGATTGTTAATGGACTGCCCAAAAATGTCTTTATAGCTCTAAGCATGATTCTCGATGATTGCATGTTGATAAGTTAACTATTCTTGCACCCGGTCTTGTGTAATGTGTTGTAGAATGCTCGTATGTCCTTGACACTTAGCATGTGAACTAAAAATGAGTTATATGACTTGTTTATATGGTATTACTTGGCTTCCTGTTAAATTTTCATATGCTTCTAGGTGTTATACAAAGTGGATTTACATGTCAAAGCATGCCTCGTACGTTTACTTGTCGATATGTGACCATACGTGTAACCGGAGGCAACCTACTTTGTTGACCTCCTAATGTGAATGGTTAAAAGGCATAAATGTGGCTTATTTTGAACATGATTACTTGGCTGCCCGTGAAAGTTTAATTGCTTTCAAATTGATATATGAAATTATTATATGTTCTTACAATGCCTTATGTGCCAATATGTCAAAATGTGATCATATACTTGCTCGGAGGTAACCTACTTTGTTAACCTCCTAATGTGAAATGTTGAATGGTATAATTGTGCATTGCATACAAGGTTGCAACCTTTCATTGTGGCATGGTAGTGTTTCACGAACGCCGGGCGGCATAGGGCTTGTCGGTACTCCCATGACTACCATGGTCCAATTCCCTCTCTCGCTTGGCATTCCACCTTCGAAGAGTTGGGTCGTAGGTTTGTTGTACATCCGGAGTACACCCGTTTGAGTGATAAGTGGATGATTGAAGCCGACCACAACAATGGTTATTGGAAATGAACTTGAGTGCAAATGCTCACCGATTGATCTTGAGGGGGAAAGCTCATCGTATCCTTTATACTATGTGCTTTAGTAATCTCGCTTGGTTCCTAGAGGACCTTGGGGAGGAAATACTGTTTATCTATATGCCACTACTATGATTAATACGTGAATTAAATGTGTTGAAAATCTTTTTGGATTATCCTATGTTAATAAAATGATGTGTTCACTTTGTTTTTTGTTCCTTTATGCTTATGCTATATTTGATCTTATTTGTGTTACATGACATGTTTTCAAAGAATTTTTCACATGTTAACTAGAAAAGGATTTCAAAAACCTTGACACTTGTTCCCCCTCGCTGAGTTCATAAGGACTCACCCTCTTTTTGTCACAGGTGAAGCCGGATTTAGAACAGGTACCCGAGGAGAATGTGCTTGTTGATGAATCCTTGGTGTGACTACGTGCCTTATGTGCTTTGCTTGAATGTGGAAGTTTTATGGACAATGTGTTTGATTTGAAGACTACTTATGTTGTTATTGTAAATGACCCTTGTTGTAATTTGGGGTCTAATTTTGGCTTGTACTAACTATAACTGAACGAACTCTTTATTTGATTGTTTGCTTTCATTATCTGGAATATTAGTTATCGTAGGCGTTTAAGCCACTAGGTGAAGAATCAACTAGGTTAACTCTATCTAATTTCACTTAGGTGCTCATTCGTAAGCTAAAGGATAATAGGTACTTGCATGATAGAAAATTGACAAATAAATAAGACATAGTTATCATGACAGGGTTGTTAACCAAATGGGACTTTCAAGATAAATTAATAGGCATATCTATTGATGACAAAGTAGAAATCTTAGTTGGAACCAAATTAACGATTGGAAATTTTGAGGAGTTTAAAAATTAGGTCAAACCAAATATCCTAGTTACATCCGTTATGCTGCCGGTTTTCCGAAAAAATCTTTTGAAGTTCTAGGCCAACGTTAAAAGTTAATCATAACAAACGGCTAAGTCGTAAAATAAGCATAAATGAATTATGTCATACCCTAGTCTAGCCTCCATAGGTCGGGTTGAGGCGTGACATACATCCTCTTTGCATTTATGCCAGAGACGTCGCCAGTGCTATGGGCTTTGTCTTATGTAGATCAAAAATGATAAATGGGATTGTGGCACTCTACTCACCGCCAATGCGGAAGGATGCCACCGAAAAGAATGGAACACTGTTTCGCTTTGTTGGATGCGTCGGATCCCGTATAATAAGCGAGCTCTTTACCCTCAAATTCAAACATGTGGGCGCAAAATGCTATCCTGCTATATTGTTACGTAGCAATAGAAGCCTGCTTATGCTGCTTGGGCGGCACTTTTTTGCCTTCTCTTCGCTCTGGACAGGAGCGTTAGTGGACACAGGGAGCGAGCAGGCGAAATGTGTCGTTTGTAATGCAAAGAATGATACCACTACTTCGCCTCTTTGTTGGACCGCCGAAGTGAACACAGCAGTCTCTGACCAGGACCAGGAACCAATTCGAATTTGAATCTTGACATGTCGGTGGTTTTTAACCGTAGGCATTTTGCCAGGAAGTTGGTGGGCTCATCATGAATTAGGTCGGGGTGGCTGGTGGTTTCGGGATCCCGTAGAAAATGCTTCTTTTATGCCTCGGGTATTAGCTACTACTTGTATTCATTTAGTAATTCTACCCCTTCTTCATTCTTGGACCTTGTTTCTCAATATTATGACTCTTCCATGCCGTGTCTTAGGAACCTTTTCAACACGGTCCGGAGTACTAGCTCCCATTCATAGTTTTGCTATAGATGATACACGAGGAATCTTTTTATGACGGTTCTTCCTTTTAATGATCGGCATATCTATGATTCTTTTTTCCCAAATGAAGTAGCAGGCATCAGTCCATAGAACCTATGAAAAGGAGATAGTTGTGGCGCGAAGTACTCTTGTGCACCTACGTCATTCGGCTTGCGCGTAAGCCTTCCACCTTATGTTATGGAAGAATTGAGCTTATTGCTAGGCTGGTTATTCAAAGCCAGCAATTAGCTGTCGGATTTCGTCCTGCAACTAGAAGAAGATCACTTTGGGGATCACTATGGTGTGGCTGAATGTAGAGCAGTCTGCTCTTACAACCTTTGATCAGTAGATTATTTAGAACTTCGAAAGATGGTCAAGGTAGCTTTCTTACACCTATTCAGCTAGTGGGGCATGTAGTCGTAGTAGTCGGCCCAGAATGCCTCTGTTCTATACTAAAATACTATTTCGGATGAATGAGGAATTATGTCACTCTTTGAACTGCAGAATAAGGCCTATGAGCTCTCTCTTTTATGGCAGAGATCTCTCCACACCAAGAAACCGAATCACAATGGATCAAAGACCCCATTTTCCTTCCAATTAGTGAGATTATATTTCTTACTTAGGAAATTTCAGTCAAGCCCTTCGTCCATTCCTTTGTCGAGTGTCTACCTTCCTTTCCTTATTAGTCGAGTTACTTCATACCTCTGTCGAGCCAACTCCATTCATTTCTCTATCGGTCGAGCATCTTCAAACCTCCTCCGTTGGTCGAGCATCTTCAAACCTTGGGAACTTGGTTGAATAGTAAATTCAATTCATTAATTGAGCCCCAAATGGGGTGAGTGAATCGCAGTTACTACTTTAGTGTTAGTTTGGGACTTCTGCTTGTTTGTTTTGAATCCTAATTTTAGAGATATATCGAGCCTAGGAGCAGGAGCGCTCTTGTGTTGATTGTTGTTTATATTAATTTAGTTAAGGTGTGAATGTTGCTTCTACTGCCTTAAATATCACGCATGGTAGAAGCTTTTTATTTTGTTTTGTTGATTTGGAAGCGGAGTCAGAGTACCGACAATCTCGCTTTGAAACTTCTCTAAGTTATTTTCTTTGCCAAGTGGTTTTTAAAAAAGGGCCTTGTATCGTATTATAAGGGAAAAGAGAAGAAGGTAAGGAAGATCACTAATACCTGTTAGTGTTATGCACAGATTCCCAGCCCTCCAAGAGAGTCTTACCTTTTGAGTTTCAGTTAGATGCTGGCTTGGTACACTGGCTCACTTTCTTCTCTTTCTTTGGTTAGGTGGATGCTTCTTAGGCCATAGGTGGGCACTAGCGCACTAGACCGGTAACAGAAAAGAATGGATTATCTCTTGACTACGGCACCTTTTGGAAAAAAAACCTGAAACCGCTAACCATAACTGCTTGACTTTATAGTACTTTACCTGGGGAGATAGAGATTGAATATACCTGCCCTTATAGATCGGCCTTACGGGCCATGGAAGTAGTGGGAGTCAAGGAAAAAAACCTCTATGCTAGTCTGCTCTTTCTTTATAGATAGGAGCCTCCCTCTGGTAGAAATTCGGTCTCAAGTCGGTGGTAGTAAAGGAAGGATTGTTCCCGAAGAGGGGAAGGCCAAGCTTTGCAGACTTTTTTTGAATTCTCCGCTGCGAGGGAAGTCCATCTTCTTTCACTTCCCATCTCCACGAGGTTGCTATTTCCCTATTTGTCTTTTACCGACAGAGATAATGGGAAGCCCCGGAAAGCAGAATATCAAATATTTGTTGCTGGGTAGCCGACCTAAAGCCTGCCTTGCCATCGATAAGAACTACTCTTTTTTTATGGCCATCCCTGGGAAACATTTAAGCTGGAAATATATAAAATATTCAATCCATAGAATCAATATCTTCTTCATTGATTTGCATGAATTCACATCGGAAAAGAAAACATTCGACAGTCCTAAGAGAAATAAGGCCCCGAGTTGAAAAGCAAACTGAAGACAAAGCAACGAATGAAACAAAGGAAAGCCTATATCTATCAGGCTAACAAATTAGCTTCCCTATGGGAAAAATCTAAAGAGCTCGGGGGGTTTCCCCCCGAACCCTCTCCTCTTTTTCCTTGTGTTAGACCGTCCATGACCCATACGTTTGAGACGATGAGCTACTACTTCAAAGTACTATTGCTAAACAAACTCTCTGACTGGAAAGGTCCTTCATTCCATTTCTTTAGTATGAACGGAGTGAGGGTTTTCAATCTTACTGACGTCTGAGACTGGAAGAAAGTATGGATTGGATAACGATACCGACCGGGAAGGGTTATTGGACTGTATAAGATATACCGTTGACCGAGGGCAGTGAGGGTAAGAAGAGAAGTAAAGAAAGCATGCAATAAGTAGAGCATGAAGTAAGCACTCCTAGAATAGTTGTCTTATGGGCATTTATTCTATTTACCCCTTATTTTCCAGGGAGAATAAAGGGTTATTTTCGGGGTTAGTTAGTACGAATACGATGTTAGAGAATCCAAGGAAAGTGATTGACCTCTCGATACTTTTCATAGCGTACTTTTTTGAGCTAAGCAAACAAGTAAATAACTTCTCTGCCCTTACTGATCAATCCCATACTGCCATAACACTTTCTCACCCAGGGGATTCGGAAAAGTCTTCCGTGGCTGAGTCCTATTTCTTTGATTCAGTTTAGTAAGAATGGGGAGTATCCGCCCCTTGTGCAAGAGCTTGAATATGACTATTACTATAGGAAAAGGTTAGCACTTTGGTTAACAAAACCATTAGATTAGGAAGGAAAATCCTTTTCTTTGCACGTTAGATGCAATGAATTGAAAAACATCTGACGTTCCCACTACGCGGTAATATAGGGGCTTACTTTCTTTCTATAAGCAAGAGAAGCATGGTCGGCTTCCCACTTTCTCAGGCGCTATGCTCCGTGGGTCTTTTGTTACCTAATTCCCTGAAACACGAAATTGCTCCTAGTCTTTACCCAAGAGATGTACCTTCGCACTATCAAAAAGAAATTGTTTCTTTGCTTAAGCACGAGATCTGACAATTGTGATTCCGCTTTCATGTCTTGGATTGAGCTTTCTCACTCTTTCTATGCCTCTTTCTTGGCCCACAACACACATGCGGCGCTAAGGTTCCTGTGGCTATTCAAGCTAGGATTTGAAGCTAGGATGAGCAAATTTACCGTGCCCAGCTCTTTCCTATTCTTTTCTTGGACTAATTCAGTTCCTTACGCTTAAAACTAGAACTAGAACGTGAGGCATGGTAATGGCGCATGTGTGATATTCTATTGATCCAGTTTAGGTAGCTTCAGGAAAGAAGTCAATCAAACAAAAATGGGCAAATGTCTTCTGTTGCTATCTTAGCAGCTAAATTGGAAAAAATCTTCTTCTCTATTTCACTAATCAGAGTCGAAGAGACCCACAAGACTTCATTTTCTCCCGGCTATAGCGCAAGAAAAATGCGAACAGCTGATTCTCAAGCAGGGGATTCGGCAAAAACAACCTATTTGTCTACTTGATTTCAATTATGTTCCTGTGTCGATCTTAACTTAAAGTTCTCAACCGATTCTTGCACAAACCAAGTTCACTACCAAAATTTAGGAGTGAAATAACCCGCTATGAGTAGAAGGGACTTTACCGGGTATTCCTTTTTCTTGATAGCACAGGGACACAGCGGTAAATACCGAGGTTTGAAGATGCTCGACCGGGTTTGAAGATAGGCAAATTTTATTCCATGCCATGGTAGAAAGTGTTATGTGGAGGAAGGAAGCCAGGCATAGAGGTGTGTATCCGACTTGGAAGTTTTAATGCCCAAAGATGGTCCTTCGACAAGCCCTTTGCTCAAGCTTCTATTGATTGCACCTTTAGATCATGAATCAAATAAGAAAAGAAGTCAATTCAAACATTCAAACCAAAGACCTTTTTCAGCAGGCCAGATGATTAGCACTAGAGAGCGCCTGAAGGAAGGATGTTTATCCCTCAATCACTGATCCAGCAAGAATGTCAGATGAGACTGATGTTGAGTCAAATAGGTTTCCTATCGACTATTGGTCTGTTTACAACCGGGATTAGTGAGACCCTTTTGGTAAAGGCTTTACCATGAGAGTAAGCAGAACAGATCCTATTTTTGAGCACACCATGGGATATGAATCTTCACTCCCTCGCGCTTGGTTATGAGCTTTGGGATGAATTTGTTCTTTCCTTGGGATGTTAGTGCGGATATAGTGAGTGTGTGCTTAGCATTTTTTTTCACTAATCTCTCTTCATAAGTTAGATTAGAAGGTCGAAATTACGTAATAAAAGAATAGAGTTTCGAGAATAGGTTTAGAAAATCAACGTCATCTTCATTGAAGAATTCTTCAAATTTATTAAGTAAAAAAGATTTAATGCGATGCACGAAGTCGAAGTGCACATGAATTTACTATTGAACCAAGTTGAATAAGGCATTCCTAGGTAGACCATCAAATCTTCCCACATTTCGAGCTCAAGCTTGGCTCATTTTCTTTCTTCCATGCCTTTCTTAGCACAGAGTTATTTACGGAATCTCAAATCTCTTTTGACGCTGGTTGTGTGATGGTTGATTAGAGGTTCGGCTTCCTTCTCCCATACCTTTTAGCATTTTGGAACCTTGAAAAAATAAAGAAAGCTAAAATCAAAAAGAAAGAAGAGAAATTGTGCCATGTTTCCCGAGAGAGGCTGCCTTTTCTCATGCCAGCAATTTTCTACTTTTAGTCGACTGCTCTATGATGGGCTTCCCTATTTCCTGGGCTCTGCTCGTTCGTCTACGCTCCGACCCAGCAGGTAATAATTGAAAAACGATGTTTCATTGCCTGCATTAAGATATAAAACTTGTCGTCAAAAAAAGGCAATCAATCAGAATCAAGAAAAAAATGGAAATAGTGAATCAAGATCTAGATGGATCCCTATATTTATCTCTATCCACGAAGATACCTATCTTTTTGGAGAGAGATCTATCTATGACTCGATCGTCACTATCCTCTATTCGGATAGATGTGTCCCTATGAGCGACTATGCTGATCTTTATATGTTTTGGCTACGTCCGTTTTCACTCCAAAGAAGAACGTTTAGATCTTTCAATCTTATGTCGTGAGGGATATGACCTATGTTAGGTCCATAAGATACCACAGCTTTTGGTGTTCTATGATACACCTCTGAATAATGAGTAAGTAGTTCGATCCTTTTTATTTTTCTCTTCATAGTTTTCTGATGGGGGGATGGGAGCAATAGGTCGAATTACTATATAAAGAAGAGTTGTAAACTATAGGACTTCTTGTTCGAGTAGGAATATTTTGATTTTTCTCGTTCCTTCTCTTCGATAAGAATAGGGATTTGAAATGATACAAATTCTTCTTCATTCTATTGTGCTCAGCAAAAGAACTGCCTAAGCATACTTTTTCGAATCCAAACTTCTTTGTTCTTTCAAAGTCTTCTTCTTGCATAGAAGAACGAAACTGTTGCAAAAAGCGGGATTTTAGTAGTAGGCGGCATCCCCTCTTAGTTTTGAGTAGGAGGAACCATTCTATTTTGGTTCTTCCCACATTCTTACCGAGTGATCTAGGAATTTGCCTATTATTTTTTCAACTGATATTTCGATATAGAAAGATCTCCTTATTTCTTCACCGCGGGTTCTCGCATCATTTTCTAGAAAATATATTATATCTTCGTGGGACACTTTAAAATGAGTAATGCTTACCATTCCATTATTCACACAAACCTTTCGATGATTTATCGGCTGCCTTGCTTGAGGAATAGTTTCACGAAAATGGAGACAACTGGACTAACGCCCAATCTTGTTTCTTGATTGAGTAGAAAAGGGATATATGAAGTTCATTCTGTTCCTCTGTGCATCTTTGTGATGGGTAAATCTCCATGAAAAAAGGACAACTTTCGTATAGTTTGTAATTGAATGTAACTGTTAAGATTTTCTCTTGAATAAATCTTTCTCTTAATAGATCTCTTCTTGTTTCTCAATCTTCAGGGAATGCAGCATTTTATTATTGTTAGTTTTTTATTCCAAACATTTCTTAAAAGTAAATAACAAGTTTTAAATCTTAATACAGACAAGGTATATCTCGTTAAATCAGTCTTTTTCGTTACATCGCGTATAACGGGAATCGAACCCCCTCTGCTGCTGGCGAGCGGATGGAGAATGAGCTACTTCAATCCAACAACTTGTTAGGAGTGTTTTGGCCCCTCTATTCTTATTAGGTTGATAGGTTTGGAACCCTTTCCCCTTTTAATAATAATAAGGTAAGCTTCCAAACCTCATTTCTTCAGCTGGTGCGCATGAGCGCATTTTCGGTTTCCCTTTACTATACACGGGGCTTTAATGAATAGAGATCTCCCATCTCCCCCTAGTAGTCTTCTCTTTCTATCACTTCACTTCATTCGAGAAATCTAATCTCACCGGGCCGGACGAAGGGGAAGCAAGGGATGGGTAGTCCAAGAACAACAACGGGAGAGGGCTCGTAGCCCCCATCTCCCTCTTCCACACGCCTATTTGTTCCCCCAGCCCTAGAGAGATGCAGAACTCTTTTTTTTTTTGAAAAAAACAATGAATAGATAGAGTCATGATACATTCTGGAATATTGTAACAAGTAGACTCTTTTTGTCCCCTTTACGATGTCTGCCTGAGGACCTATGTGAATGTTTTGGAATGGGGATGTTCGCCTTTTGCAACAAGTAGACCTACGATACGGACTAATAGATGTTCATATTCTTACCTGTAAGATCTATTCATAGTTGGTCAGCCCCCCACGGCACAGCTTCTCGCTTTTCATGAATGTGTCTTCCCCTCTGCTTATGTGAGTTTGACCCGCCTTTGACTTTGCTTGCTTCTTCTTTCCTATGAGCCGTTTTACGACCTTACTTTCTCGGAGGGTCGGCGGGACATGGGAGCCTCAACTCATGCATCGGTTTACCAAAATCACCTCCGTTCTCCCACTTCATTCTATTCAAAAGGTGAGCAGCCCTTAAACAAAAAGGCCCTAAGAGGGCTCTTCTTTATATATTACATACATAAGCCCTAAAGTAGGTAGTCCCGAAAGCCGAACTCACCAACTTGTTAGGAGTGTTTTTGGCTTGCCCCTTTCTATCTTATTAGTAAAGAGCTAACACCCTATCTATAGTAAGAGGCCTTTTTCAATAAGGCTCGCGTAAGGGCATTTACCTTTTCTGGCTCTCTTCGCTCCACTAGCCTTGATTGGCGGATGGAAAAGTACCAAGGTACGTCTGGTGGTATCGTATATAAGATCACGGCTGCATTTAGGCATGATCTTTGTAATGTAGTTCAGCGTCTCTACCACCTGTCTATCCTCGATCAAGTTACTCCTCCTCTTATGACTGACCGGGGAAGATCAAAGACTTCAATCAATGTGAGTTTCCTTAATGCGTCACTGAAGAATCATCCAGAATTATCCAGGGCTGACCCATTCCCATCATAAAACACATTACCGATCGCCTCAACCGTAAAAGAATAGTAAGTTGCATTTGATCGAGATCAGGACCCCTCAACGGGGATAGGGGTAGAGGTGAATAAATGAATGAATAAAGGTAGTGTCCTTTTTTGCCCTAAAAATGAAGAAAGTGTCATCCATTACATCAAGTCGGTCTATTCTACCCTAACCTCTGTTAGAATGGTCCCGAGCGCATCTTTTTTTTTTTCCCACTTTGACTTTGCACTCACCGGGCAATAATCATGATGAAGCATCTAGGTAGAATCATGGGGTAGGTGAGAGGCCTCATAGTGAAGTCGTTATAACGAAAGCGCCCCAAAAAAGTTTGCCGATGAAACCTTTTCCCTCGTTCTGGAACGAGTACTACCAATCGTGGAAGAACGAGCCTCACTCCTCCACGTGCTGACCAAGGACACAACCCGTGGATGCTTCCATTACTGACGGATACATCAGAAGAACGAGCATGATCAAGGCAGGTGAGCCTTTACAAGCTTATTTGATAGAATAAGGTATGAAGTAACTCGACCGATAGGGAAAGGCTGGATGGAATTCAGCTTGATTGATAAGGAGAGGAATGTAGATGCTCGACTGATAGGGAGAGGGTGGATGCTACAGTAAGAAACATAAACCGATTTCTTAAGTCTTCAAACTACTAGTCATTAAGACTACTACGAAAGAAAACTGAGGAAGTCATTTTCTTGACTTGACCTGCGTGCATTATACCTACCCCATTTTTAAAGAACTTTATTTCAATCTCAACAAAGAAATGAAAGCATAACTCTTTGCTTCTTGTCCTCTTACTCTTTTAGCATGCCTTGTGGAGGTCTCTCGGGTGTCTACTGCAGATCCGATCAGTCTTGTGATGAAGATCAATCTTTTTTTATCTTCCACTAAGAAAGGTGTCTACTGTATAACTCAATTTGTCTGGTAAACTACTCGGGGCTCCCCATGGTTTAGTAAAGGGGATGGGAGATTTTCTCTTCATCCAGGGGTTCATTTCATTCATTATGAACTCAAAAGTGTAAGGCTGATTAGTGAGGTCTTAAAAACGTTATAATGAATTATCGGCCATTCCATTTTTGCTTTCAGTAAGTAGGCAATGCGAATCTATGCTTTCTATGTTTCAGTCGGATACCAATTGCTTGGATGCGTTTGAAAGCCTCGAGATGACTTGCAGAAAAAATGCTTTCTTGGTTTGTCTTGTGTCTCCGAAACAAATGGTCCATTTATTGATGGGAGAACGATAGGGATTGAACCCGCGCGTGGTGGATTCACAATCCATTACCTTGATCTACTTGGCTACATCCGCCCCTACCCTCGCACAGGTTTCAGTCTCTATCTACGATCAGATCCTTTATGAACTCCCCTATGACCGTTATCAAAGAGAAATTATTTATGTCACTCTAGTGGCAAGTCTATTGTTGTGTTGGGGAAACAAAGCTTCAACAAGTAGAAGCTTCCTGGCAAAGCTTCAAACAAAGAGGTTAGGATGTTCACTTCATTGATTTGACTTCACTTTACTTAATATTAAAGATAGGGGTCAAATGGGCAGTGAAGGCTCATTTAGTAGACAGTGAGCGAGCAGCAAGCACCTATTCCTATCAAAATGAAAAGCAGCAAGTGGAACTTGAAGAGGCGAGCCTCTATCAGAGAAAGCCATTGCGTGCTAACCCCTTGTCTTGTATAGGGTTCCAAACCTGCGGAATCCTAAACTACAAGCTTTCTTTGAAGCCCCTAATAGGATATTTGAATAAGCCCTTTTCAACAAACGTCTCTATAATATAAGAGAAGCTCGAAGAGCTTTCTTCGCATGCTTGAGCGCATCCCCTTTCTATTATTAAGGTTGTCAAAAGGCTTTCCTTTAGTTCCTTTATGACTAAACTAATCTAATTAATTAATAGGGGTAGGGGGCGCTAACGCGACCTTCCTTCAGTTGGCTTTGCCCTATCTAATCATCTATTTTTTCAAATGGATATTTAGGGATCTCTCTTGTTCATAGATCTTGAAACCAGATCAATATCCATTTCTTAATAGATCTATCTATCGATAGAAAGACATAGATCTCTATATGGATCTATCTCTATATCTAAATATGGAAGAACCAATACTTTAAAGGCGTAACCAACGGAAGGTTCTTACCCTGTCCCCGACATTGTTCTCCGACGATGTCCCCTAAAAGGAGCCACCATTCGCTTTCTTTCTTCAATCGTTACAATCAGGACAAGTGGCTTGGTTCATTTCTTCCTCCTATCTATGTAATTCTCTGTCTTTGTTCGTGATCATGTTGGGCGAAATGTAGTTGTAGAGGAGCGGTTGTGAAAGCTCGATTCCTCCCTTTCCATTGAAGTAGGGAGGGCCTCCTTCCCCACCATTTCGGCCTATTATTGATAGGGATTTTACCAACGCTGAAGGTAGCTTGCTTACCAAGTACCCACTTGAGAAGGGAGTCGCCAGAAAGAAGTGATGAGGAAGCAAAACTGTAATACCCGAGCCCGGAATGTGAAAATTTCTTGTTTATTATTTTGGAAATTATGTTTCCTTAAATTCTTTTAGAATTAATTGTTACTTCCTTGCTGTCGCAACGTGCATTGCATTTAGGGAGCGATAGCTAGAGAACGGTTTCTAGTCCTCAGCAAATAGTGAAACCAGTATTTAGATGACTTAAATTTTATATTTTAATTGTTGTTAGCTAAAATTTATATTGGTGATAGTTATTTTAGCTTAAAATGCATTGAAATAAGGCCATTTGACCAAGTTTTAAGTTGTTTGACCTAGGAATTTGACCATTTGACCAAGCCAACACTTTATAAGCTAAAACAAGACAAAATAAAAAAAAATAGAAGCTGAAAAAAAATAGTGAGCAGGCCGTGAGCTTCAAGAGGAAAAAAAAAACCTTTTAACTTCCAATCGTTCAATCTTCGCGTGAGCTTGTATGGGGTGGTTTCCGAGGTGACCAGTGTTGTTTTCCTAGCGACTAGGAGTGCTAAGGTGAGGTAAGCATGTTATTTACCCATTTAAATGTCAAGTGTATCAACTTTGTGATTTTTAGATTTTATCCGTAGATTGTTGTTTAAAGCATTTTGATGCTTCTAGAATGTTCCTTGGCAATTGTAGAACGTGTATTTATATCTTTTTAACATTCTCTGCGGTTAAATGTTGAGATTGCAATTTAAATTAGTTGTTGAATAGTATTTTATGAATAGTAAACCCTTGAAACGATGAAGTTGTTTCGTGATGCTATCCGTTGATGTAGAAATGTGCTAGGTGTGTTAGAATGCCTAAATGCATGGTTTGGTTGGGTTGTGTAATGGAAAAAATGGGAATTAAGCTTTAGTGAAAGTTGGGGTGGTTTAGGTCGACTTTAGCGTTTTCTCATTTTGCGTGTTGACATTGTTTTGGGAGGCCATGGAAGCACTTTTGGTGCGATTATGGCATTGGTTGGGTGTTTGGTTGATATAGTTGTAGTTCAAATGAGCAAAGGAGAAAAGCGGGACTTTGCGTGAATTCTAGGGTTAGGTAAGGTTTCGCGGTCTTTAGACGTGCCTTATGGTGACCTAGGAGGATTGGCGAAGTCGGTTTCCAGAACTCGTGGCTCGTTTGGAAATGGTAGTGTTTTGATAGTTGGGGCCGATTGGTGATTTTGCTTGTTTTCTTGATGTTATGCCTATAGAATGCTTAGGGTTGCTTGATATACTTGTTTGAATTGATTTTGATTGGAATGCATATCAACTATTGCTATTGCGTGCGAGAGTAACCTACTTTGTTATTCTCCCACGTGTGGCTTAATTGCTCATTTATCGCCTTGTATCGAGTCTTGCATTGCATAGTGTCTCGCGCGTGAGTGATGGGCCTCTCTGGGTAGCCTCAGGTTGCCAGTGTTGGTTGCTCTAGCTCCACTGCTATTCCCTTTTCTCGCTTGGGTTGCCTCCCAGGGAGATCTGGGTCGTAGGTTGATGGATACTTCCGGGGTATTCCAAACTGGTGTTATAAGGTGGTTTGGGCCAGCGCGTCGTCATCGAATTCGTGTTTGAAAGTTGCTCGTGAAAAGAGTATCGTATCCTTTGAATGAGTGTTTATAGCTTTAATGCTTGCCTTGCTTTATTGTTAGCTTTGTTGTATCTCTATATGATGTTTGTATGTATTGCTTGACTAATTGCATTGCATACTCCGCTCATCTCCGTCCTTGTGACCAATTGCCCTCGCTGAGCAATAGTTTTTGCTCATTTCTCTCTATACTATATTTTTACAGGAGTAGTTGAAGCAGACCCTCTTGAGGTAATTGAGGAGGAGGAACATGTGGAGGTGTTCCCATGATAGCACTTCTTTGCTTTGCTGGTGGTTGGTTACCAGATTTTGTGCGAGCCTTGCTTGTTATGTATATTGCTTGGATGACGCTTAATTTTGAGGCTTGTAGCCTTGTATGTATTTTCTAGTTTGAGGCCTCTACGGTCTTATGTTGTATAAGTTGAAAGATTGTAAAGTTGTAAACTTATACTCTTGTGACTAGTAAGGAAATGCATGCTAATGGAATTGATTAGTGGCATAAATACTTGTGTAGTATGCATATAATTTTTGGGTTGCAAAGTTGGTTAATAAGAAATGTATGTTTTAAAGAAAGTCGGCTTGTTTTAATTGTTTTATGGCTTTCGCAAGTATTATGTTGATTTTAGGGTTTTCGGATCGTCCGTGGTACAGAGGAGACTCCGTCCGTGTGTCGGGTCCGGGCTTGGCCTGTTACAGGGTCGGGTCGGGGCGTGACATCTTTAGGTGGTATTAGAGCATGATAGTCTTGCATGAGCCGGAATATGTTTCTCGGTCTGTGGGGTAAAGGTCCAAAATGCCAGAATGTTATTGTATAATTGTTAAGTGGAAAGAAAGTGTTATAGCATGACTTTGTGAACTTGGAGTGCTTATGTGTTTAAAGTGAAGTAGTTTGGCATGTCAATCTTGTGTTATGTGAATTGCGTGTTAGAATGTTTGATTGTTATTGACTTGAGTGTTATCTAATCTTATGTACTATATTTCTGTCTATAAACTGCTTTTAAATGTTGCCAGCTATTTTGAATTGCTACTATGCCGCCCCGTCGTGGTACTCAAGGTATAGGGTCTGATGAAGAGGCAGCAGAACAGGGCCAGCAACCATTGCCTGAGCAGTTTATGGCTACTATGACTACAGCGGTTGACCGAATTACACAGGTGCTGCATGAGCAGAGGCAGGACAGGAATGATCCCCAGGGAAATCAAGCTAATCCTGGTGGACAGGGGTTTAGAGTTGATAATAATCAGTTAGAGAAATTTTTGAGGCACGAGCCGGGAAAGTTCTTCGGGGAACCGGATGATGAGGCAGCCGAGAGATGGATTAATCGTGTTGAGAAAATTTTCACCGCTTTGAGGTACACTGACGAGGCAAGAATAGATAATGCATCATTCCTGTTTGAGAGCGACGCAGAGCAGTGGTGGAATACTATCTGGAGGAGGTGGGATTGTGAGGATGTACCACATTTGTGGGATGATTTTGTAAGTGAGTTTTGGGACAAGTATATTCCCGAGATGGCTATGGAAAGGAGGGAGGACGAGTTTGTGGCCCTGAAGCAGGGAAATATGACTGTTGCACAGTACGAGGCTAGGTTTGTTAGCCTATCAAGGTATATGCCCGAGTTGGTACGGCCACCTAGGAGGATGATTCATAGGTTTGTCCGTGGGCTGAGAATGGATATTCAGTTGCATTTGACTGGGCAGACCTACACTACTTTTCCCGAGGCATTTCAAGCAGCCTCGAAGTTTGAGAAACGGAAGGCTGAGATGTTAGCTGAGAGCAGTCAGCCGAGTACAAAGCAGTATTTGGGCCAGAGCAGCCAGAGTCAGCCGAGGCAGTATCAGACTTCTGCACAGGTTCCTCAACAACGTCCATATCAGCCACAGCAGCAGATTCAGGCTAGGCCAGCTGTGACTAGACCTCAGCAGGGAGGTGCAATTCTTAATAATGCCAGAGCCCCAGCACCTACGGGAAACACTGTTGTAACGCAAAATCAACAGTGTAACTATTGTAATCGATCGCGGCATATTCAGCCTAATTCTTGGAGAAAGAGTGGTAAATCCACGGGTTCTGGTAGCGATGACCATAGGGTGAGAGATTGCCCTAAGTATAACAATTTTCAGGGCCGTACTAGAGGCCAAGGTATGCATAATAGGGCTGTAGGTGCACGTCCAGCACCGAGGGTTCAGGCTAGGGTCTTTGCACTTGATGCAGAGGAGCTACCTGATACTACAGCTATTGTGGAAGGTACTTTTCTTCTCAATACTCAGCCAGTTAAAGTTTTGATTGATCCTGGAGCTACACATTCGTTTATAACTCCTGCATGTGCACGATCTGTGAATGTTTGCATTGATAAATTGCCGCATGAAGTTTAAGTTAGTACGCATTTGGGTGCAAAATTTGTTACTGAGTCTATTTGCAAATCTTGTGATATATGCATCCAGAACCGTAAATTTCCTGCTGATTTAATTATACTACCATTCCGTGACTTTGAAATCATTTTGGGAATGGACTGGTTGGCGAAGTACTATGCTCAGTTGGATTGTAGAACAAAGATTGTTTATCTTCAGGTTCCTGACCTACCGGTACTAGAGATTGTTGGGAGCTGCAGGGCTGCCCGAATTCCTCTTCTATCAGCGATGAAGACTTCTAAGTTGTTGACTAAGGGGTGTGAAGCTTACTTAGCTTATTTGATCAATCAGCCTACTGATAAGTTGAGTTTGAATGAGGTTCCGATTGTTAGAGACTTCCCTGGTATATTTCCCGAGGAATTACCGGGTTTACCACCGGATAGGGAGATTGAGTTTGTGATTGATCTTGTGATAGGCACCGCGCCAATTTCTAGGAGTCCTTATAGAATGGCATCGGCTGAACTTCAGGAGTTAAAAAATCAGCTTCAGAACTTGCTTGAGAAAGGGTTTATACAACCTAGTTCTTCGCCGTGGGGTGCGCCTGTGTTGTTTGTGAGAAAGAAAGATGGCACGCTACGGTTATGTATTGATTATAGGGGACTTAATCAAGTCACGATTAAGAACAAATACCCCTTGCCGTTGATTGAAGAATTGTTTGACTAGTTGCAGGGTGTGAGTGTTTACTCCAAATTTGACTTGAGGCAGGGTTACTATCAACTTAGGATTCGGAGTGATGATATACCTAAGACGGCATACAAGACTAGAAATGGCCACTATGAATTTGTTGTGTTGCCGTTTGGATTGACGAATGCACCAGCCACATTCATGGACTTGATGCAGAGGGTTTTTTGACCTTATCTTGATCAGTTTGTCGTAATCTTTATTGACGACATTTTAGTGTACTCGAAGAATGAGGCTGAACATGAGCAACACTTGGGGATTGTGCTACAGACTTTGCAGGAAAACAAGCTTTTTGCTAAATTTAGCAAGTACGAGTTCTGGTTGAATCAAATATCTTTTCTAGGCCATATCATTTCAGATCAAGGGATTTCAGTGGATCCAGCTAAGATTGAAGTTGTTTCATCTTGGAAGAGACCTGAGACGGTGTCAGAGATTCAGAGTTTTCTTGGATTGGCAGGTTACTACCGAAGATTTGTTAAAGACTTTTCCAAAATTTCTGGACCTTTGAGCCAGTTGACTCGGAAGAAAGTTGCTTACAACTGGGATGCTAAATGTGAATCCAGTTTCCAAGAATTGAAGAAGAGACTAACTACAGCTCCTATATTAGCTTTACCTGAGGGAACAGAGAACTTTGTTGTCTACAGTGATGCATCCAAGGAAGGATTGGGCTGTGTTTTAATGCAGAATGGTAAGGTGATTGCCTATGCTTCCAGGAAGTTGAAACCTTATGAAGTCAATTACCCTACACATGACCTTGAGTTAGCTGCTGTTGTGTTTGCTTTGAAGAAGTGGCGTCACTACTTGTGGGGTAGCAGATTTGAAATTTTTACTGATCAGAAGAGTCTCAAGTATTTGTTTTCACAGAAGGATCTGAATATGAGGCAACGAAGATGGCTAGAGCTATTGAGTGGTTATAACTGTTCTATTAACTACGTGCCAGGTAAGGCAAATGTTGTTGCTGATGCTTTGAGCTGAAAGGCTACTGTTGCAAGCTTAATTATCAAGGATTGGGAGACTTTGGAAGAAATTTGTTCATGGAAGCCAGAAGCTACTGGGGTAGGGATTCGATTTGCTAGTTTGCAGATTCAGTCAGGGTTGCTAGCACAGATCAGAGAGGCTCAGAAGACTGATCCTTACATCTTGAAAATCCAAGAAAAATCAAAAGGGGGAGAGTCGGAGTTTAAATTACATGCAGATGGTATCTTCAGATTCAGGGACAGAGTATGTGTTCCTGGTGATCCGACTTTGAAAAATGAGATTCTGTCTAAGGCACATAATTCGAGGTATACGATTCACCCGGGCAGTACTAAAATGTATAGAGACTTGAAACAATACTTCTGGTGGAACAATATGAAGAGGGAGATTGCTGGGTATGTATCCAGATGTTTGACTTGTCAGAAGGTTAAAGTTGAGCATCAGAGGCCAGCCGGGCTTCTACAGCCGTTGTCGATTTCGCAATGGAAGTGGGTGCATATAACAATGGACCTTGTGACCGATCTTCCTAGATCTCTGAGAGGATGTGATTCTGTTTGGGTTGTTGTGGACCGCTTGACTAAAGTTACACATTTTATTCCCGTGAACAAACAGGATAGCCTTGATAAGCTAGCTAAGCTTTATGTTGCTAATATTGTGAAATTGCATGGTGTGCCACAGAGTATAGTGTCAGATAGGGATCCCAGATTCAGATCTCGTTTTTGGCAGAAGTTGCAAGAGGCCATGGGAACTAAGTTGAGCTTCAGCACTGCATATCATCCACAAACTGATGGCCAGTCTGAGAGAACTATCAGGATCTTGGAAGACATGCTTCGAGCATGTGTGCTGGACTTTGGGAAGAATTGGGAGAAGTTTTTGCCTTTAGCAGAGTTCGCCTACAACAATAGTTATCAATCTACTATAGGTATGGCTCCCTACGAGGCGTTGTATGGTCGGAAATAAAGATCCCTATTGTATTAGGACGAGGTTGGAGAGATGAGAACAGTTGATACAACTGTGTTACCTGAGATGATTAAGATGGTAGATAATGTTCACCTTATTCGCCAGCGTATGTTTACAGCTCAGAGTCGTGAGAAGAGTTATGCGGATAAGCACCGTCGAGATCTTGAGTTTGCTTTGGGAGATTGGGTGTTTCTTAAAATTTCTCCACGGAAGGGATTGATTCGGCACGATAAGAGCGAGAAACTTAGTCCCAAGTATGTGGGTCCGTATGAGATCACCAAAAAGGTAAGTCCTTTGGCTTATCGATTATCTTTGCCTCCGAGCTTGTCGAGACTGCACGATGTGTTCCACGTGTCTATGTTAAAGAAGTACCATCCAGACCCTTCACATGTACTTGAACCAGAGCCTTTGCAGATTGAAGAAAAGTTGTCTTATGAAGAGAAACCAATTCGAATTGTGGATCGGAAAGTTCAGGAGCTTCGCAGAAAGAGTATTCCGTTAGTAAAGGTTTTGTGGAATCATCATGGGTTTGAGGAAGCAACTTGGGAAAGAGATGACCAAGTTCGGAATTATTATCCGGAGTTGTTTGTTGACCAGGTAAGAATTGCATGGGCGCAATTGTTTTAAGGGGGAGAGGGTATAATACCCGAGCCTGGAATGTGAAAATTTCTTGTTTATTATTTTGGAAATTATATTTCCTTAAATTCTTTTAGAATTAATAGCTACTTCCTTGCTGTCGCAACGTCCATTGCATTTAGGGAGCGATAGCTAGAGAACGGTTTCTAGTTCTCAGCAAATAGTGAAATTAGTATTTAGATGACTTAAATTTTATATTTTAATTGTTGCTAGCTAAAATTTATATTGGTGATAGTTATTTTAGCTTAAAATGCATTGAAATAAGGTCATTTGACCAAGTTTTAAGTTGTTTGACCTAGGACTTTGACCATTTGACCAAGCCAACACTTTATAAGCTAAAACAAAACAAAATTAAAAAAATAGAAGCTGAAAAAAAACAGTGAGCTAGCCGTGAGCTTCAAAGAGGAAAAAAAAAACCTTTCAACTTCCAATCGTTCAATCTTCGCGTGAGCTCGTGCGGGGTGGTTTTCGAGGTGACCAGCATTGTTTTCCTAGCGACTAGGAGTGCCTAAGGTGAGGGAAGCATGTTATTTGTGCATTTAAATGTCAAGTGTATCAACTTTGTGATTTTTAGATTTTATCCGTAGATTGTTGTTTAAAGCATTTTGATGCTTCTAGAATGTTCCTTGGCAATTGTAGAACGTGTATTTATAGCTTTTTAACATTTTCTGCGGTTAAATGTTGAGATTGCAAGTTAAATTAGTTGTTGAATAATGTTTTATGAATAGTAAACCCTTGAAATGATGAAGTTGCTCCGTTATGCTGTTTGTTAATGTAGAAATGTGCAAGGTATGCTAGAATGCCTAAATGCATGGTTTGTTTGGGTTGCATAATGGAAAAAACGGGAATTAAGCCTTGGTAAAAGTCGGGGTTGTTTAGGTCCACTTTAGCATTTTCTCATTTTGCATATTGGCGTTGTTTCGGGAGGCCATGGAAGCACTTTTGGTGCGATTATGGCGTTGGTTGGGTGTTTGGTTGATATAGTTGTAGTTCAAACGAGCAAAGGGGGAAATCGGGACTTTACGTGAAATCTGGGGTTAGGTAGGGTTTCGGGTTCTTTAGACGTGCCTTATGGTGACCTAGGAGGATTGGCGAAGTCGGTTTCCAGAACTCGTGGCTCGTTTGGAAATGGTAGTGTTTTGATAGTTGGGCCGATTGGTGATTTTGCTTGTTTTCTTGATGTTATGCTTATAGAATGCTTAGGGTTGCTTGATATACTTGTTTGAATTGATTTTGATTGGAATGCATATCAATTGTTGCTATTGCGTGCGAGAGTAACCTACTTTGTTATTCTTCCACGTGTGGCTTAAGTGCTCGTTTATCGCCTTGTATCGAGTCTTGCATTGCATAGTGTCTCGCGCGTGAGTGATGGGCCTCTCTGGGTAGCCTCGGGTTGCCAGTGTTGGTTGCTCTAGCTCCGCTGCTATTCCTTTTTCTCGCTTGGGTTGCCTCCAAGGGAGGTTTGGGTCGGAGGTTGATGGAGACTTCCGGGGTATTCCAAACTGGTGTTATAAGGTTGTTTGGGCCGGCGCATCGTCATTTAATTCATGTTTGAAAGTTGCTTGTGAAAAGAGTATCGTATCCTTTGAATGAGTGTTTATAGCTTTAATGCTTGCCTTGCTTTATTGTTGGCTTTGTTGTATCTCTATATGATGTTTGTATGTATTGCTTGATTAATTGCATTGCATACTCCTCTCATCTCCGTCCTTGAGACCAATTACCCTCGCTGAGCAATAGTTTTTGCTCATTCCTCTCTATACTATATTTTTACAGGAGTAGTTGAAGCAGACCCTCTTGAGGTAATTGAGGAGGAGGAACAAGTGGAGGTGTTCCCGTGATAGCACTTCTTTGCTTTGCTGGTGGTTGGTTACCAGATTTTGTGCGAGCCTTGCTTGATATGTATATTGCTTGGATGTCGCTTAATTTTGAGGCTTGTAGCCTTATATGTATTTTCTAGTTTGAGGCCTCTACGGTCTTATGTTGTATAAGTTGGAAGAATGTAAAGTTGTAAACTTATACTTTTGTGACTAGTAAGGAAATGCATGCTAATGGAATTGATTAGTGGCATAAATACTTATGTAGTATGCATATCATTTTTGGGTTGCAAAGTTGGTTAATAAGAAATGTATGTTTTAAAGAAAGTCGGATTGTTTTAACTGTTTTATGGCTTTCGCAAGTATTATGTTGATTTTAGGGTTTTTGGATCGTCCGCGGTACAGAGGAGACTCCGTCTGTGTGTCGGGTCCGGGCTTGGCCTTTTGCGGGGTCGGATCGGGGCGTGACAAAAACTGTCTACGAAGCTTTGTTTTTCCCCCTGTACTCATAATACTCGGCTCATCGCTACTTTGATTCAAAAGGTAACCGACAGTTCCCGACTTTCTTTGCTTTCCGAAACCGTAACCATTTGTCATTCTGATTACTTCATCCATAAAATGGATTATTTCAAAATAGCGATACACTCTAAAAAAAAGTCAAGGATAAGCTTACATTCTAAAAGCGGTAGCTTCCCACCTCCATCGGTGAGAAGTTCCCTTCCATTTTTTAAAATGCCTTATTGGTCTGCTCAGCAAACGTACCAAGTGGACTGCAGTTTGGCTGACCCTATTCTTCCCATTCGGGCTGGGTTGACCCAGAAGTACAATAAGATGAAATGGAACCACTGGAGAGTTAGCTACAGTTCACACTTAGACAAAGACGACTGACTTTGGAAGTGGAACACGAACCGATTTCCGTTATTCCGGATTCTTATTGAGCTTACCGAAATCAAGGTTTATGATAAAGGTCAGCGAAGTTTCTATGGTGTTCTACCTTTGCCTAGTCTCGGTCCACAGTGGAAGGCTCCGCACTTGAGCCTCGTTAGACTCAACTGAAGTGTAAGGTGTAAGTGAGAAGAATAGAACAGATGAAGTCTGTCTCTTAGCCTAGTCTATATCCACAACTGACACAACTCCATACCGAGGCCTCACTACTACTTAATTAATTAACGGCTAAGTGATTTCATAACCAGAGATTTCCTTAACCAGCTGACCTTACTTCGTAACATCAACATACTTTTTTTTTCTTACTGTAGCATCTACCCTCTCCCTATAGGTAGAGCGTCTACCTTCCTCTCCTTATCAGTCGAGTTACTTCATACCTCTGTCGAGCATCTTCAAACCTCTCTTGTTGGTTGAGCGTCTTCTAACCTTCACCACTTCAAACGGGTGATTCGCCTCTCTTTTTTGTTTTAATTCGAAAGAGCGGGGTCTTACTTATTCAGGGAGGATGAAAGACAAATAAAGGGATCAGGGTGCTTTATGATCAGAGAAAAAGAAGGAGCTTGGTTGGTGTGTCACTTGATCAGTGGGGAAACCCGTAGGAAGGGGGACATATAACGACCCGATCACCATTCCCACGAAGGGGCGCACGAGTCAATACTACCAACATATTGTCCGCTTTGGAACACCCAGCACTTTGGCGCACGGGCGAGCCCTCACGGTTTTGTTCTCCACACGGTCTCCCACGTGAAAAGGCCTGCTGGCTGATACAAGGACTTGAACCTTTATATCTAGCTGTACCACTTCCTAATTTTTCGATGTGGGATTGTGTTACCATACTCCACCCCCCTTAAGAGGCACGCGCCCTCGCGGGCTCACGTCACAATGCCACGTTCGCACGTGGTAGGCTCTGATACCATTTGTAATGACCCGATCACCATTCCCATGAAGGGGCGCACAAGTCGATACTACCATCATATTGTCCGCTTTGGAACACCCCGCACTTAGGCGCATGAGCGAGCCCTCACGGTTTTGTTCTCCACGCGGTCTCCCACGTGAAAAGGCCTGCTGGCTGATACAAGGACTTGAACCTTTATATCCAGCTGTACCACTTCTTAATTTTTCGATGTGGGATTGTGTTACCACAGGACGACCCACCGAATTCACATTAGAAATCACCAACATGAACACAAACGAAATCTTGAATTGCATATAGAAACAAAACGAAGCACTTCTATTCTCGGAGCTGAGGTATATGAAGAATAGCTTTTTGGTCCCTTTCGTCCAGTGGTTAGGACATCGTCTTTTCATGTCGAATACATGGGTTTGATTCCCGTAGGGGATAGGTACTCATTCCTTGCCGTTTTCAGTTAGTGTTCATTGCTGAGTGATCGCTCACTATCTGGCTGGAAAAGGTGGTCCGGAAGCCTCATCTCTCCCAGCAAGGAAGACGAGATCACCACTTCTTTCCGTAATGGGCTTCTTTGAATTTTTCCTTACCCTTAGATGTCCTTTCATAGATTCTCGAACCTCCGACAGACAGAATCTCCATGCATGCGTTCTTTCATTCCGAACCTCCCCTCCCTAATATCTAATACATAGTTTCGTCTATGGAGCCTAAAGCTTCAACCATGGCATAATAGTAAGCAATAAGCTGATCTAGTCTCTCACGCAGCCTTCGCCTTTTTCAGTGGCCAAGTTGAAGCGTTCAACGGTTCTTCGGCCTACCTCCTTTCTTTTTCAAGGTTGAGCTTGTTCAATTGAAGCTAATGCTATGCTGCCCTTCCCTTATTCTTGAGAAAGCGAGGACTTTATTGGCCCAAACAAAATAGAGATGCCTCTTGATCGATCGATTGATTGGATCGAAGTACGAAGGGATTAATTGAAGTGTGAGATCAGCCCAAGACTAAGGTCGAGCAACTAGCTGCTGTAGGCTTGGACGTCTATCTATCTCACCACGCTCCTCTATTCCTATAAAGTCTAAAGGCCGGCAGAAGGAATACTTTGCTCATCTTTCTTACGGCCCGTTACCACAGGGCTCGTTCACCCCTTCGACTTCTTAAATTCCAAAGTGTGTATCTCTTCTTTACTTTTAAGTGACAAAGGAGGTGACAATGACAAAGGGTATACTTTCTTCTCTATGTTGTCGTTTCATCAATGAGCGTAGATTAATAGATATGGCTTTTATGACTGTCAATCTGTATCCTATTCTTCAGGTATCGTTTTCTTTGATCACAGATCGACAGGTGATCCGTCCTTTTTCTCTCTTTCATTATAAGGTGTGGTCTGACTCTGATAAAAACCATTCCTGTGTTTTGGTCCCTACTAAGCAAAATTCATAAAATATGTAAAGGGAATTTGAATACTTATTATTACAAAGTGTTTAACAAAAAGAGCAAAAACAATTCTCAATGCCCTTACAAGGTAGTAATGGGTTAAACTACTCGTGTTGGAATGGAAGTCAGCCCGGTAAACTAATTCCATTATGCTACTAGGGTTCCAAACCTTCCCCTTAGCTCTATATAGACCTTTTCTTATCAAGAGATGCTAAAGTTATTTATAGTTGGTATTTATAAGTCGGAAGGAGGGCTTTGGGCAAAGAGCAACTCAAAAGTACTTGACTTGAGTGCCAATACTGAAAGACGTGACTTCAGGAATGGATTTCAATTTCGGATGGAAAGACTTCGTTTACTTCCAGCAAATTCCTTATGTAAGAACTAGTAGAAAGAAATCTATTTTTCAAAAAATAGGCAGCATTATTAGACCGTTGAATGAGAATGCTTGAATGCGAATCGTCTTAGAAACTGGCTATAAACATGAGTAAAAGTTGCCAAAAAATGAGAGAATTTTTATGAGAGAGGGATGAGCAAGTGACAGATTGGGAAAAAAATAGGTAGGCCTTCTGAGCGATCATTTAGGGGCCGTGTTAGCGACCCATCATTTTTTCCTAAGCTGTCAAATTCCGATCGAAGCAAGCAAGAGATAGAGGTTTGAAGATTCTCGACCGATAAGGAGAGGAATGGACGCTCACAGATGTAAATTGAGAAAGCAAGCCCGAATTCTTTTTAATTAGGCTCTATAGTCTGGTCCCTGTCCCTAGTAAGGTCTGATTGTTATACGTAAGTCTTGTTTTGACCGCAGGAAGGTGAACTTTGCAAAAGTGCTTATTTGGTTGGGAAAAATAGGACTTTTGACTCCAAGCCTACCTTACCCGAAAAAAAGTTTTAGCTATTGATGTAGCCTCTTGTCGATACTACTAGTCTTGTCGCTACCTACTAGATAAATCCTTTCTATACTACTCAACAAAACCAAAAATCCCATCAAGATAAATTGAATCGATGACCTATACTTCAACTAAAGGCACAAGGGAATCAAGAGTTCAAGAGCACAAAACATAGGAAATGCACATGGGTCTCCTTGAAGAGCGAAGTCTAAAGAAAAGAAAGAAAGGTAGAGTAGGCACACTTTTGCTCTGCTTAGATTGGCATGGTTGTTCCTCTTTGTTGGTTGAGGCTCGGCCTTTGACTCCACTTGCCTCTACATTTCTCATGTCAAGTATACAAGTGTAGTTTAGTGGAATTGACTTCTAAAGATAGAAATTCTTTTTCATATCCCCTGTATAAGTCAACGTCTTAACCTGACTTCCTGAGCTCAGTTGATTGTTAAAGCAGTTGCTCTGGATCGAGAACTGGATGCTTACCTTATTAAAAAATGAGAAAATGCTTTTTTTTATATATTAAGAGGTAAGTAAAGGGGGTTTGCTAGCTTGCTGGCTAGCTCGTGCAATCAAGGTTTTTCTTCATTCGCCTTAAAATAAGTCCATCTATCCCTATGGGTCGAGCATCTTCAAACCTTGACGGCCTTAGTAAGGTAGCTTTGGTTGTTAAGCAAGCCTGGTTCTCCGGGTACTAGGCCAGGACGTGGATCGATCATGATGAGAGTGGACTTCTCCGTAATGTAATGTAATAGAAGAGGCAGAGTCCAGTTCCCCAGGATTTCTCCTTTGTCGACTAGACGAAGGAGATATGAATTCTATTCAGGTGGGTAAGGGCTTGGCTTGACCCTGTGTTCTCTCTTGGTTGGGTCAGAGGTAAAAACTGGAAAGTAAATCGTTCAGTGGTGGGGTGTTCATTGAAGAGAGGATCTCGCCCAACGAGTGGCATATTTGGATAGAGTCTCGCTTATAGAGGAAGAGTACACATGCTACGGCTCAGGCAGTTGATCTGATCAGATAGCCCTTTGGGTAACCAACCGCACATCAAACTCTTATCAAGAACTTGGAGGGATGGCTGAGTGGCTTAAGGCATTGGTTTGCTAAATCAACATACAAGAAGGTATCATGGGTTGGAATCCCATTTCGTCCGACACGAAAATGAGAGGGGTGGGTGTAAGAGAAAGAACCTCTTGGTGGAGTCCAGTCCTCCAGAGGACGGAATAGCAATACTTAATGACTCAGAGCGGTGAACCCATTGCGCCTTGTTTTTCTTTGACCAGCCTATCTTCGTTTTAGTTGCAAGCTCCCTCCGGCCGTGTCACACCCCAATCCAACCTATGGAGGCTAGACTAGGGTATGACCTAAATCATTATTGTTATTTTTCATCCCCAACTGTTTGACTATGATTGATGCTTATTCATTATCCTAGAACTCCAAAAGTTTTTCAAAAAATCGACAGCATAACGGCGGTATTTAGGACCTTTGGTTTGACCTAATTTCTAGAACACCTCAAATAAATTTGAATCATTAATTTACTTACGATTAAAACTTTCATTCTACCATCGATTGAAATGCCTACTAGTTTATCTCGAAGGTTCCATTTGAATTAACAAACCTATCATGATAACTACATCCCATTTATTTGTCAAATTCCTATTAGGCAAGTACCTATTGTCATTTAGCTTACAAATGAGTATAAGTCGGACTAACTTAGTTGATTATTCACCTATTGTTTTAACACCTAATAATAGCTACTAACCATAATGATGAAAATCAAATGACTGAAATAAAAGAGTTCGTCCAGTTTATAGTTACTACAAGCCAAAATTAGACCCCAAATTATAACGGGGGTCACTTACAACAACAAAATAAATAGTCTCCAAACAAAAGAAACATCCCTAATAGCATCCATGTTCACGAAAAGCAAGCAATGCACATAGTCATTCCAAAGGTTCATCAACTAGCATATTTTCTTCAGGTACCTGATCCAAATCTGTATCACCTGTAATGAAAAAAGAGGGTGAGTCCTTATAAACTCAGAGAGGGGGAACAACTGACAAGGTTTTTGAAATTCTTTTCCGGTTAACTTGTGAAAACTCCTTTGGAAAACGTCTCATGTAATACAATCAAGAATGTAGGCATAATATAAGAATCAAATTGAACAATAGATATATTTACCAATAATTTCAAGAATACGGTGAGCTTTCGCTCTCAAGATCAATCAGTGAGCTTTAGCTCTCAAGATCATTTCCAATAACCATTGTTGTAGTCGGCATCAATCATCCACTTATCACTCCCGATGGGTGTACTGCGAATTGTACAGCAAACCTGTGATACCCCGAACTTGGCATGTATTCAATAGCATTTAATGTTCATTTAAATTGCATTTTATTGACCTTTCACATTTTTTGACCAAACTAGTTGACTTTTCATCTACATTGACCAACTAGGACAAGGTGGGAATTTTTGAAATGTTTAATAAAGGGCAAACTTGGGATTAGAAATAAAAAAATGCAATGTTAAGTTAGTCAAAATTTGGGTCAAATTTGGAATTAAATCTGAACCAATTGGGGAAGAGTTAGGTAGCAAATTATATATGATTGGAAAGCTCTATGAGTCTAGTTTTTGAGGCTTCAAACCGTTCGTGAATTGGAGTTTTCTAGAAGAAGTTTTGGCCATTTTTGTAAGGTCGCACATAGCTGTTTTGGTTTAGCGGGTTGACCGAATCTTTGACCTTTGACTTCTTGTCATTTTTTTTCTAAATAAGCAGAATGCACACGAAAACAATAGAGAAGAAAGGCTTGAAACCATGAGGAAAAGAAAGAGAAAAAGAAAGAAAAAAATTTCAAAACAAATCAACAAATCTTCGCGTGAGCTTGCACAGGGTGGTTTCCGAGGCATCCTACGAGGTTTCCCTAGCGTCTAGAAGCGTCTAAGGTGAGGGTTTTATGTTTATTTGCGCATTTGAAAGTTTTATGTATTAACTTTAATTTTTGGATTTTATCCGTAGTTTGTTGTTTTAATCGTTTTGAGGCTTAAAGAATGTTACCTAGCAATCGTAGAACATGTATTTATAGATTTTTAACATTTTCTACGGTTGAATATTGAAATTGAAATATAAATTATTAGTTGAATAGTATTTTGTGAATAGTAAACCCTTGAAATGATAAAGTTGCGCTGTTATGCTGTCTGATGATGTGAAAAGGTGCTAGGTATGCTAGAATGTCTAAATTCATGATTTATTTAGGTTGCGTAATGGAAAAAATGAGAAAAATGCATTGGTGAAAGTCGGGGTCGTTTAGGTCGAGTTCAGCATTTTCTCTTTCTGCGTGTTGGCATTGTCTCGGTAGGCCATGGATTCACTTTTGGTGCGATTATGGCGTTGGTTGGGTGATTGGTTAGCATAGTTGTAGTTCAAATGAGCAAATGGGGAAATTGGGGCTTTGCGTGAATTCTAGGGTAAAGTAGGGTTTCGGGGTCTTTAGACATGCCTTATGGTGACCTAGGAGGATGGGTAAAGTCGATTTCCAAAACTCGTGGCTCGTTTGGAAGTAGTAGCGTTTGGTAAGTTGGGATCATTTTCGTGATTTTGTGTGTTTTCATAGAATATTGCTTATAGAATGTTTATATTGCTTATAGAATGCTTATATTGGTTATAGAATGCTTATGTTGCCTATAGAATGCTTATAATGCCTATAGAATACTTGTTTTTGCTTGATAATGTGTGTTTGTGTTGTTTTTGTTACTTGTTTGATTGCAAATGCTTGTTAATGCTTGTTACGCTTGTTAGAGTTGATTGTTGATTGAAATGTTTAACAATTGTTGATAATGCGTGATATCTCGGTTATCTCTTCTATTCTGTATTGTTGTTTAATCGCTTGTTTATCGCCTTGTATCGAGTCTTGCATTGCATAGTGTCCAGCACGTGAGTGATGGGCCTCTCTGAGTAGCCTCGGGTTGCCAGTGTTGGTTGCTCTAGCTCTGTGGCTATTCCCCCTTCTTGCTTGGGTTGCCTCCCAGGTAGACTTGAGTCGTAGAATTGATGGTTACTCCCGGGGTATTCCAAATTGGTGTTATAAGGTGGTTGCGCGCTTATTGTCATCGTTGTCAACATCAAGCTCGAGATTGATGTATCGCTCGTGAAATGGTATATTGCTCGTAAGAGTGAACCATAGCCTTCAAAGTGTGGTATAGCTTTGATTGGTTGTGTTAATGCTTTCTTGATTGTTTATTATATTGTCGTTTGTATTGAATGCTTTCTTATTGACTTTATTGCTTAACTGTGTCTATTTGCATTGCACGATCTTCTTTCTCTCCAATTCGATATCTGTCTCACCCTCACTGAGTATACGTGTTGTGTATACTCACTCCTCACCACCACATTTCAGGAAATGTCATGTTAGCTGGAAAGTTCGTGATTTCGTGAAAGTTCGTGCCTGAAGAGTTGTCTTGCGTGCCTATGTGGCTTGAGTGTCGAAGTTGTAAAGATATATGCTTTCATATGTTGTATTATTTATTGTTAAAAGAAATGTAATTTAAATCTAGCTAAGTAGTTGAGGTGGTTTGATAAGTTAGATTATGTATTTAGTTAATGTAGCTTAACTTCAATGTATGGTTGTAATGACAAAGGAAAAAAAGATAGAGAAAATATGATAGTCTAGCTTATGCAATAGGTTGGTGTAGTTCAATTGCTAAGCATGGATGCATATTTACTTGTGATTTGCTTGTTGTGAACCAAGGCTCGGATGGCCTTGAGGTGGTTGAATGTTTGGACATGGTATTGGTCCACTTATATGTTGTCGCAGGTTTTACATTTCGCCTAGAAACAGGGGAGACTCCATCCATTTTGCCCTGAAAATTTATGCCCGGGTTTGGATTTGGGTTGTGATTTGATCGATTGATAGAACTCCCGGTCTCGAGAGGGATCGGGGTGTTACATGTGGTATCAGAGCTTGTCTAGCTCATAAGCCGGGACAGGGTCCTCAGTCTGGTGGGTAGTGATCCTTGAATGTGTGCTTGTTAAGTGTGTTTTGAAAGTGTATGCTTGTATGTGAGATTGTATGTCTTGACTTGAATGTATGCACCTATGTGATATAGTTATGTGTTATGTGTTAAATGTTTCTCAAGTAATGTGAAGTGTCTAGTTGTGCATTGAATTGACCTATTGAATTGGCATCATGAATCGAATCGACCTCGTGAATTGTTATTTGTTTGAAGTATTGCTTGTAATGTGTGTATTAGAATGTCTTGAATTAGCTATGCCGTGATTTGAATTGATTATGTTGTGCTTGACTTGATTGTCGTGCTTGAGAGACTTTGTTGAATAAACTATTTTGTAAACTTGCTGGCATAATAGCTTAAGGCATATGTATAACTGTGATATATTGGAATTCATACATGTCCTATTGAAATGGTAAGTAAGCCCTCTTTCTCCCCTGAAGAAAGTGGTTCACCGTTGGCTTTTCAAGGTGTATGGATTGGCAGGAAATGAATGGCATTTGACTAGCCTTTATTTGGGAATTGGTGTTTGCTTTTGGAGCTCAGTTATTGGCGAATCTCTAAGGTCCTCTTTTGTGCTTAATAGTTGTGAAGAGTAGCTTTCTCTTGGGGTTTTATTTGGTTATTCTTTGGAGCATTTTTTTTGGTTTTCTTAATGGGTATTCTTTGGAGACTTATGTTGGCATTTCTCGGTGGATTTGGCTATTGGGATTTCAATCGGCCTTACTGCACAGTATTATCTAGGGTATATGTGTCTCGGTCTTTATTGGTGTGCTACTGGCATTCCTGATTGGAAATTCTTCAATGGTATTTTCTGGAATTCTCAGTGGCCAATTATTTAGTATTTATTTATTAGGCAAACTTGACTACTTTCTTATTGGAGCATTTTCTTATTGGAGCATTGTTTCAGATATCTTCTTCAGTGTTCCTCAGTAGGTTTGGTATTCTTTGAAATTCTTATTGGGCGTTCTATTGGTATTTTCCTTATTGGCAAGGTTGTATGAAGTTCTCACTTGGCAAACAGTGAAGAGGCCTCAGAGTTTGGTTTCGGTATATTGTTCACCAGTACGGTGTTTATCCTTGAAGTTTTCATCCATCTGGGAAACTATGTTGTTATTCAACTTGGTTGTCTTATTGGGCACATTATATTTTCTCTGCTATTTCCTTTGACATTCCTCTCAGCATTTGATAGCAATACTCGGAATCTAATTGGTTGTTCTTTGGGGTTATTATTTGGAAGGCTTCTTTGGCACTTTGGAAGTATATTTGATTGGGTTTCTTGGTATTTTCTTCAGCACTCTTAACAGGGAATTCTTCTATGAAATTCATGACCAGCGGGGTACTTCTTTGGACCTCTGGATGAAACCTTTGATTGAGCCTTTATTTGGCTTTTTGCTTGGGGATTCTTGTGCAGTAATAGTTAGACTTCTATTGGAGATTCATGTGTGGGATATTCTTCTTGTCGTTATTGTGTGGTATTAATGACATCTACAGTATCTTTGATTTAGGCTTTATTGGTATTATCTCAGCGCTCTTGGTTGGAATTTTATTCATCTTCGATATTCGTGTCAACGGGATTCTTCAACCGATGAAGATTAGTCAGAATTGGATTTCAGATGATGCTGAGTTTTATTGGAAGAAGAATTGCGAGGACGCAATTGTTTTAAGGGGGGAAGGATGTGATACCCCAAACCTGGCATGTATTCAATAGCATTTAAAGTTCATTTAAATTGCATTTTATTGACCTTTCACCTTCTTTGACCAAACTAGTTGACTTTTCATCTACATTGACCAACTAGGACAAGGTGGGAATTTTTGAAATGTTTAATAAAGGGCAAACTTGGGATTAGAAATAAAAAAAATGCAATGTTAAGTTAGTCAAATTTTGGGTCAACTTTGGAATTAAATCTGAACCAATTGGGGAAGAGTTAGGTAGCAAATTATATATGGTTGGAAAGCTCTATGAGTCTAGTTTCTGAGGCTTCAAACCGTTCGTGAATTGGAGTTTTCTAGAAGAAGTTATGGCTGTTTTCGTAAGGTCGCGCATAGCTGTTTTGGTTTAGCGGGTTGACCGAATCTTTGACCTTTGACTTCTTGTCATTTTTTTTTCTAAATAAGCAGAATGCAAACGAAAAAAACAGAGAAGAAAGGCTTGAAACCATGAGGAAAAGAAAGAGAAAAAGAAAGAAAAAAATTTCAAAACAAATCAACAAATCTTCGCGTGAGCTTGCACGGGGTGGTTTCCGAGGCATCCTACGAGGTTTTCCTAGCGTCTAGGAGCGTCTAAGGTGAGGGTTTCATGTTTATTTGTGCATTTGAAAGTTTTATGTATTAACTTTAATTTTTGGATTTTATCCGTAGTTTGTTGTTTTAATCATTTTGAGGCTTAAAGAATGTTCCCTAGCAATCGTAGAACATGTATTTATAGCTTTTTAACATTTTCTGCGGTTGAATATTGAAATTGAAATATAAATTGTTAGTTGAATAGTATTTTGTAAATAGTAAACCCTTGAAACGATAAAGTTGTGCTGTTATGCTGTCTGTTGATGTGAAAAGGTGCTAGGTATGCTAGAATGTCTAAATGCATGATTTTTTTAGGTTGCGTAATGGAAAAAATGAGAAAAACGCCTTGGTGAAAGTCGGGGTCATTTAGGTCGAGTTTAGCATTTTCTCATTTTGCGTGATGGCATTGTCTCGGTAGGCCATGGAAGCACTTTTGGTGCGATTATGGCGTTGGTTGGGTGATTGGTTAGCATAGTTGTAGTTCAAACGAGCAAAGGGGGAAATCGGGGCTTTGCGTGAATTCTAGGGTAAAGTAGGGTTTCGGAGTCTTTAGACGTGCCTTATGGTGACCTAGGAGGATTGGTGAAGTCGATTTCCAAAACTCGTGGCTCGTTTGGAAGTAGTAGCGTTTGGTAAGTTGGGGTCATTTTCGTGATTTTGTGTGTTTTCATAGAATATTGCTTATAGAATGTTTATATTGCTTATAGAATGCTTATATTGCTTATAGAATGCTTATGTTGCCTATAGAATGCTTATAATGTCTATAGAATACTTGATATTGCTTGATAATGTGAGTTGGTGTTGTTTTTGTTACTTGTTTGATTGCAAATGCTTGTTAATGCTTATTACGCTTGTTAGAGTTGATTGTTGATTGAAATGTTTAACAATTGTTGATAATGCGTGATATCTCGTTTATCTCATCTATTCTGTATTGTTGTGCTATCGCTTGTTTATCGCCTTGTGTCGAGTCTTGCATTGCATAGTGTCCAGCGCGTGAGTGATGGGCCTCTCTAGGCAACCTCGGGTTGCCAGTGTTGGTTGCTCTAGCTCCGTCGCTATTCCCCCTTCTCGCTTGGGTTGCCTCCCAGGGAGATTTCGGTCGCAGAATTGATGGTTACTCCTGGGGTATTCCAAACTGGTGTTATAAGGTGGTTGCGCGCTTATTGTCATCGTTGCCAACATCAAGCTCGAGATTGATGTATCACTCGTGAAATGGTATATTGCTCGTAAGAGTGAACCATAGCCTTCAAAGTGTGGTATAGATTTGATAGGTCTTGTTAATGCTTTCTTGATTGTTTATTATATTGTCGTTTGTATTGAATGCTTTCTTATTGACTTTATTGCTTAACTGTGTCTATTTGCATTGCATGGTCTTCTTTCTCTCTAATTCGATATCTGTCTCGCCCTCACTGAGTATACGTGTTGTGTATACTCACTCCTCACCACCACATTTCAGGAAATGTCATGTTAGCTGGAAAGTTCGTGATTTCGTGAAAGTTCGTGCCTGAAGAGTTGTCTTGCGTGCCTATATGGCTTGAGTGTCGAAGTTGTAAAAATATATGCTTTCATATGTTGTATTATTTATTGTTAAAAGAAATTTAATTTAAATCTAGCTAAGTAGTTGAGGTGGTTTGATAAGTTAGATTATGTATTTAGTTAATGTAGCTTAACTTCAATGTATGGTTGTAATGACAAAGGAAAAAAAGATAGAGAAAATATGATAGTCTAGCTTATGCAATAGGTTGGTGTAGTTTAATTGCTAAGCATGAATGTATATTTACTTGTGATTTGCTTGTTGTGAACCAAGGCTCGGATGGCCTTGAAGTGGTTGAATGTTTGGACATGGTATTGGTCCACTTATATGCTGTCGTAGGTTTTACATTTCGCCTAGAAACAAGAGAGACTCCGTCCGTTTTCCCTGAAAATGTATGCTCGGGTTTGGTTTGGGTTGTGATTAGATAGATTGATAGAACTCTCGGTCTCGAGAGAGATCGGGGTGTTACAAAACCTACGACCCAACTCTCCGAGGGTAGAATGCAAAGTGAGAGAGGGAATTGGACCATGGTAGTCATGGTAGCACTGGCAAGCCCGATGCCACCCGGCGTGTGTGAAACGCTACCATGCCTTAATGAAAGGTTGCAACCTTGTATGCAATGCACATTTATGCCATTTAACATTTCACATTAGGAGGTCAACAAAGTAGGTTGCCTCCAAGCAAGTATATGATCACATTTTAACATATTGACACATAAGGCATTGTAAGAACTTATAATCATTTCATATATCAATTTGAAAGAAATTAAACTCTCACGGGCAGTCAAGTAATCATGTTCAAAATAAGCCATAGAATATCTTTTAACAATTCACATTAGCATGTCAACAAAGTAGGTTGCCTCCGGATACACATATGATCACATATCGACAAATAAACACATGAGGCATGCTTTGACATGTAAATCCACTTTGTATAACACCTAGAAGCATGTGAACATTTAACGGGCAGCCAAGTAATGTCATACAAAACAAGTCATATAACTCATTTTAGTGCACATACCAAGTGTTGAGGGCATACGAGCATGCTATGACACTTTACACAAGGCCAGATGCACGAACAATTAACTTATCAACATGCAATTATCGAGAATCATTCTTAGAGCTATAAAGACAATTTCGGGCAGTCCATTAACATTCCTCAAACATCAATCATAAGGCACACAAGAATGGTTTAGGACTTGAGAACCTATGTAGCCATTAGGGATTACAAGGACCGTGCTCGGGTGTAGGTTTAGTTTGCTAAGAACTACAAGAAGCACTTAAACCATTTCATACATACTTAGAGATTATTGGACAGCTTATTAACAACACAAATAAGTTCATTTAACCCATAGGATAGTAACTTAAGAAGCATGCATGTGTTGTAGGTCCATAATTTCATGCTTACACAAACAATTACACACTTATCCGTCATATAATGAACCTAAATCATGCATCAAGCCATTTGAGGAATCTTAACCAACCAAAATAGTCCATGCAACTTCTAATTTCCCCAAGTCCAAGTATTGAATACCTCAAGGTGAAATTATATTATGATTTAAAGCAAGTTTCAAAACAAAACGTTACTGCAATAGCCTATTTTTCCTCATTCGGTTAACTAAGAAAATAACCTCCAAATTCAGTGAATCAAATGTCAATCGAAGCTTAATGAGTTTTTTAAATCTAGGAACAAACCTCACTGCATTTTGAGTTCGGACATAGGAGTTATGACCAATACCGTTAGACCACGCAAAACTGTCCAGATTTAGACACATTATCCATTTTTGGGGGTCTTAATCTCAAAATTAGCCTTAGCCTATTTCTGAAAGATATGTTCAAAACTGAAAAATCTAATGAGTCACAAATTTTCATGCATTTTTAACATCATTTGCTATGTCAAAAACATTTCGTTCTAATCGGACAGAGAATTGCCAGAAACGTAACTTCATATTTCCATGTTTCTATCAAGTTTCAAGCCATGCAAGGGTAGATATACTCATATAAACACATGTACATGAACTTCAAGAGTAAATACAGTCATATAAGTGCATGCATGTGAGTTTTTTGAAGCATTTGAAAAGGTTTAACCCTCACCTCTTTGAAGACTTAGCTAAAATGCAAGAAGCACTTGTTTTTTAGCCTTCAAGTGCCAAATCCTTTCTTCTCCTAGCTTGGCCGAATGGTAGCTTGATTTTCTTTAAATCATAGTCTAGTTAGCAAGTGTAGGAGGTGTACATGTGCTCAAAACCAAAAGAAGATGAAGATGAAGCATAAACCTACCTTTGGCCTAGAATGGAGAGCTTGTTGAGGCATTTGAGTGTTCCTTGCTTGATTTCCTTGCTATGGCTGAGTGTTTGAGTGTCCTAGAGGGCTTGCATGAGTCTTGGAAGCACAAGGAGGAGCTAGGGCTAAAATGGAGAGAGAGAGAGAGAGAGAGATAGAGAGTTGAGAGAAAATGAAGGTTTGAAATGCTTGTTTGTGTGTATGCATGTGGGTGTCGGCCTAGGGAGCTTAGAAGGCTAAGCTTTGTTTTTTTATAGCATAACTTGAACTTTGATTGTGCGCAAAGTCTGTTGGCCGAAAATAGCCTAGCCTTGTGGTCAATATGCTTTTGTTTTGTCTTGTTGTAGCAAGTGGTTGAGTATGTAAGAGTTGTGTAAGTTTTGTGTCTTGTGTAGAATGTTTAGGGTTTAGTAAAAGTGCTTAGGGTTTAGCATGTGTGTAAGAGAATGTTGGGTATTTAGGAATTCTAGGTTGAATATAATATAGGAATGTTTGAGGATGAGTTTGAATTATGAATAGAATAGTAGATAGTGGAAAATGTAGGAATAATTTAATGTTATTTTATTGTTAGTGGAGTTTAGAGGATTTGAATTAGAAATATAATAATAGTTAGTGGATTGTATAGGATTATTTTATTATCTACTTCTTTGTGCATGAATCTTTCTTGACTAACATATAGGCACGTATTCCTAGGTTTAGGGCACACACTACGAGGTAAGGCACGCACTTCAAGATAAATTCATAGATTCTAATGTAAATGCATGGAATCCTAGGTAATACACGTAAACAAATGTAAGACACGTAATTTAATGCAATGCACGTAAATTGAGGTCAAGGCACATATATCAAGGTATTGCACGTACATCAAGGTCAAGGCATGTATAATGAGGCATGTACAAAAACCAAAGAACGTATCTAAGGTATTCCACATAATCCAATACTAACGTACTCAATCTTAGGTTAAGGCTCGTGATCCGAGACAAAAGTATACTCTCTAATATAGGTACACGTAAACTAACACAGGGCACATAATCCAAGGTCGGTCATATAATTTTGGGTATAAGGCACGCAAATTGAGGTAAGGCACATTATTCGGGGTCGGGCCTCACCCTAGACGGCTCTTGGTTCTTGAGCATGTTAGGGATTAGGCGGCAGTTGAAAGACATGCTCGAAAGCTTGACGAACAAGCGAAAAATAGATATATCTATTTTACAAATTTTAGTAAAGGGGTTTTCGACGCCTAGCAGCTTGGTAAGGCGCTATTCGATGAAAAAACATACTTTAGTAATGTGGTTCAGGTAGCTCAGCTGGTTAGAGCAAAGGACTGAAAATCCTTGTGTCAGTGCTTCGAATCCACCTCTAAGCGGGCTTTTTGTCCAAAGGACACGTAGCCGGGAGCGAGCCGGATTTAGAAATTCAAGTGAAAGAGTAAGCCACAAAGAAATATGAGCGCTCCTGCACTATACGGCTTGCAGTGCCTCGCCCTATCTTGTTGGAGGCAAATTTTCTAAAACAAAGCGATTGATCACTCGGATTGGTTCTCGGATCTCTGTGCCCAAAAGGATGGGCGAGTTCGGTTTGAGTGTTCATCTATCGGGTAGATCTATATGTTCCTGGGTGGTCAGACGAGGTGTAGCGCAGTCTGGTCAGCGCATTTGTTTTGGGTACAGAGGGCCATAGGTTCGAATCTTGTCACCTTGATGTGGTAGCCTTATTCGTGGTCGGACAGTAAGGCAAACAGCGCAAAGCAAAAAGAAAAGAGAGGATGAAGAGATATCTACTTATCGTATTTTTTCCCCTGCTCAGTAGTTCCATAGCAGGTTTTTTCAGATATTTTCTAGGATCAAAAGGAACCGCTATAATAAACATAAGCTCATCTATCTTTTTCAACCTTTTTTCTTTCCCTATCGGTCGAGCATCTTCAAACCTTTTTTGCTTAATTGTTCTTTTTTGTATTTTTATATTAAATCAAAGGAACCAAAAGATAAAAATAAGCCTGAGCTCTAGGTCAATGTGGTGTAGACGAACCCTAGGATCGAGCAAAGCTCATCTGCCTTCCTTGGTTGGAAAGAGAAGCTCCCAACATATAAGTACTCTTTCAGTCAAGTAATACCTTTAGAGCCTATAGTATAGCCGAGTAGCTAAGAGCTTCTGGTAATTTAAAAATGTAGGAATCTACTTCTTTTGTGTTAATGGGGCTTTGAGTTGAGAGATATCTTCACTTTCCCTTATCAAACAAGTCACACCTAATCGCCCTTGATGTCATCTTGATAACTGGACTGAATGTCTCATCATAGTCGTTTACCCTATTGCTAGTTGTAGCCTTTAGCTACCACGCGAGCCTTGTAGACATCAAGAGTCCCATCAGACTTTTACTTTATCTTGTATAACCACTTGCGAGCCAATAACTTTCTTATTCGAAGGACGGGGAACGATGGTCGAAGTCTGATTTTGATAGAGGCCAGCAATCTCTTCAGCATGGCAGCAACCCAGGGTGGATCCTTCTAAGTTGATCGAAATGGAGTGGGTTCCTTCATGTTGAAATCATCAAAGACAACATTGACCGAGAAAAGGAGCTGATTAGTAGTACAGGAACGTACTCCTCTTCCTAAATCAATAGAAGCTTCCTGATCAGGAGGAACACTCAGTTAAGGAGAAGATTCTGGTAAATCAATTGAAAGAGCAGCTTTGATTTTAGGCCGGCGAGTGTAGTACTTGAGAGCATATTGATGACCATAAGGTGCAGCAGGTACCACAAGCCCTCGATGGCTGTAATAGGACTGTTAGAAGAGGCACCAGCCGTGGGAATGGGCTGAATACTGATCTCAAGTGCAAAGGAAGTAGAGTCAGTAATGGTGGGTAGCATATGTGGCACCTCCCTTTGAGATTAAGGCACTGTAGATGGTGGATCATATAGAGTTGCTTCATCAATGTGACATGGCGAGAAATGAAAACTCGACGACGGCACAAAGAGAAACATCATAAGCCTTTATGATCATCACTGTACCTGAGAAAAATGCAGCAATCAGCCTTAGGCTCAAATTTGTGACGAATGGACTTCGAGATGTGGATGTAGCATAAACATCCAAAGGCTCGGAGAGATGAATTAGCTGGTGTAGCACCATGTACGATTTCATAGGGAGACCTGTGATTTAGAAGTGGTGTAGGTTGGTTATTGATAACAATAACATCCGTATGAAATGCTTATGCCCAAAGATATATGGGAATCCGGAATGAAAAAGTATTGAAAGGTCCGTCTCAGTGATATGGCGATGCTTGCGCTCACTGAGACAATTCTGGTTTGAAGTGCAAGGGCATGGATGCATTTTTTTTTTTGAATTCCATGCTACACACAATACTTATTAAAGCTGTTAGAAGTAAACTCTCAACCACCATCACTTCTGAAAAATGTTATCGGTTTCTCAAAATGCTTGGTTATAAGTGAAAGGTTCAAAAAAGATCAAAAACTCTAGATTTGGCACGAAGAAAAAAGAACCTGTGACAATCAAAACAACAACACAACGAGAACTAGATAAAGAAGAAGAAGGTGCAGGACCCCAGACATCAGCATAGAGAAATTCAAAAAAATAGTCTTTTATTGCGTGAGAAAATGGTAGTTTGGTGTGCTTCCCCAGTTGACAACCGGGACAAATATGACTGGGTGAAGCATTATTACAATCAACTTTCAAGGACCCTGTAGACACTAGACTCCTAATGCTTGTAAAGCTTACATGAGCAAGGCGAAAATGCCAGGTACCCAGAGAAGCTGAAGAAGAGGAAGACAGTCTAGTGTGATGAGCTTGACCAACTGAAGCAGAGAGGAAGTAGAGATTGCCTTTCCGATAGCGAATAGACACCTTGATCGGAGATCCTTCACAAGGACTTCACTACACTACTAGTTATGGAGCGGATTCAGGCCAGACGGAACAACCCTTTTTTGACTCATAAAATCAAAGTAAGGAGCACTGTTCAGATTATGTCTTTGACTTGGCGCAGAAGGCAGAACAAGTCTTCTTTTACCTAAAATAGCAAAGTTAGGAGTACCCTTTCGTTGGCTGTTAGTTGGCCTTAGAATAGAAGGATGCCCTGGCCCCGAGGGAGTGGGCAGGAGGGCGAGAAAGAGTAGAAGCAGCAACACTGCCACCGCAGCAACAACAACAAAGTCATGGATTTTTGTTCTTGCGCCATCCATACTGCAAAACAGATTAAGCTGCTGGCATCAAGGTCTCGAGATTATATGCTGCTGCAAAAGCAGGGGGTGCATGATTTAACGGATCAACACATATAGAAAGTATGATAAAGCCTTTAACGGCTGAGTCTATATCGCATGATTAACATATCATCAATATCGCGCCATGGCATGGAGAAAGCAAGCATGAGAGCACTAAAAAATAATTTATATATCGAAAGCATAGACGATAGATAAAGCTGCAAGGTAAGAAATTACTGAAATCAAGCTATTTATTGTAAACCCTCACTCATTATTTACCTTACAACAATTGACATAGGGGGAGCATTCCCACCCACTTGATTCGCCTAAAGACACCCATTCGGCAGGCGGACCTTTGGATAGACAATTAAGGCCTTCTTTTTCCCTTCCTTAAGACTACGTATACATTCGGATCTTAGTACAGTTTCCCTAGAACCTCCAGAAAGCTAAACTTTCTCATTGAGAGTCAGGAGGGAATTCTTGCTATGCTTATCCTGTTGTTGTTACCAGAGAATGCATGTTAAGAGTTAAGCTAGCGCGCCTCAGGCGAAAGGCTCTGTTCAGCCCGAGAGATCTAAGGCTTAGAACAAGAGGATGGATACCAGTGGGCACCACATCAGGTGGAGACCTTGGTTGGCTAAATTAGCCTAACATCTAGCTTAAGAAATGGGTGTGGAAGTGCAAGCTACTGGAAGGGCAGAGTAAGGCCTTTTTAAGGAAGGAAGATGGAAGGGGGGCCATGTCATGAAGGATTGAAAAGAATGGTTCTAAGAACATAAAAAAAAAGAGGTTTGAAGATGCTCGACCGATAGGGAGAGGCTCGCGATCGTTTTCGTTGCCGGCTATTCTTCGATGAATTCATTCGAGCCCTTTCAGTTTTTTTTATCAACTGTAAGTGGTCAGAGTGGGATAAAGCGAGGATGGAAGCCGCCTTAGCTTAGTTTCATATTCATTAGAACCACAGTTCCTTCTTCCTCATTGGATTGTTGATCCCCCCGAATCAGTCTCTTTAAGAAGCTTCAACATGGCGAAAGAAATGATTTATTTTATTAATTAGTATCCCGTAGGTTTCTATCTTCTGAATTGAGAGCCCCGAGACTTTGATCAATATGAATGAGGTGCAGCCTCTCAATAATGAATAAGGCTTCCAGAGGAGTTTGAGATTCAGGGAATAGAGCTTCTTTCGAAACCGCTTGAAGAAAACAAGTATAATGTTAAGCATCCTTTGGAATAAGGGATGTAGCTCTTTCTAACTACTTTTCTTTCTCAAACATGGTACAAAATGAAAGGGGCCCAGTAGCTGTCTGAGTTATTATTCCCTTCCATGATGCTCGATTCCGAATCAAGCGCAACGATCTATTAATCAAACCAGTAAGTGTTAGTAAGGGACGTCTTCTTTCTTCGGCATGTCACGCCCCAACCCGACCTAAGGAGGCTAGACTGGGGTATGACCTAATTCATTTATACTATTTCACATTCTTAGCCTTTTTGTTATGATTTAATGCTTAACGTTGGCCTAGAACTCCAAAAGTTTTTTCGAAAAACCAACAGCGTAACGGCTGTATTTAAGACCTTTGGTTTGACCTATTTTCTAAAATGCCTCAAAACCTTTAATCATTGATTCAATTCCAACTAAAATTTCCTATTTTGTTATCAATAGATATTCCTACTAATTTATCTTGAAAGTCTCGTTTGATCGACAAGCCTAGCATGATAATTATGTCCCGTTTTTTTGTCAATTCCTATTATACAGGTACCTATTATCCTTTAGCTTAAAATGAGTACCTAAGTGAAATTAGATAGAGTTAAGTTGTTTGATTTTTCACCTAGTGGTTTAAACGCCTACGATAACTACTAACCAAGATAATGAAAGCAAACAACCAATAAAGAGTTCGTCCGGTTATAATCAGTACAAGCCAAAAATTGGACCCAAATTACAACAGGGTCATTTACATCAACAAAATGAAAAGTATGCAATCAAACACAACATTCATATAGCAACCACTTTCAGGCAAGGCACAAAAGCACGTAGTCACTCCAAGGAATCATCACCAAGTACATTCTTCTCGGGTACCTATTCCAAATCTGCTTCACTTGTGACAAAAAGAGGGTGAGTCCTTATGAACTCAGCGAGGGGAAAAAGAAGTGACAAGGTTTTGAAAATCCTTTTCCGGTTAATTCGTGAAAACTCCTTTGAAAATATGTCAATTACAATAAGCAAGTTCATAACAATACATAAATATAAAGGAACACATTTACCTGTCTTTCCTCCCCGAGGTCCTCTAGGAACCAAGTGAGAGTACTTAAATATGTAGTGAAAAGGATACGGTGAGCTTTCACTCTCAAGATCAATCGGTGAGCATTTGCTCTCAAGATCATTTTCGATAACAATTGTTGCGGCCGGCCTCAATCATCCACTTATCGCTCCTAATTGGGTGTACTTCGGATGTACCCCGAAATCCTACGACCCAACTGTCACGCCCCAACTCGACCCCACCTACGATCAGTCAGGACGCAACGGAATTTCGGCAGTATAACGACAATAATTGAGACACCGAGGCTCTAAACCAACCTCTCGGAACATCATACAATCAAACTCCTCAACCAAACAACAATCAATTCCTCAATACCATTAACAACATACAACATAACCATATTATACAATAATCATTCTTAGTTATACACCTCCGTTCCAACATAATACCTTAACTTTAACATACATCTCAAAATAGATTATAAACCAACTTAGCAACCCGATCATAGTCAAAAGAGAGACCACTAAGTTAGCAACAACTAGTTCATTATCTTTACTACAGCTTATACATCATAAACAACAAGTAAATAAAAAACAACTAGTTTAATATATAAGATAATAGAGTATACAACATCTCAAGCATCAAGGACAAGACTCTGGCACATAAGACTTGTCCACATACAGCACATTATCCCCTTCTGGAGGCACGTACCTGTAATCTTGCTCAATAACACCCGTATGCATGAAATAATAGAGAGTGAGCTTATATAAAACAAGCTCAGTGAGGATCCGATAGATCTCTAACAGCATTTACTATACTCCATGGAAATGATCCTTTGAGTAGTAAACACGCAATAAAACATCAATAACAATATAAACACATAACTATAATGACCAATCAATAAAGGATACTCTAGTTGGTGTAACTCCAAACACCATCACAATCTCAACCATTCTTCTTGTAACTCCCCATTACTCACGCACCTGAGGTACCTCACTAGACTCGCCTTCCATGACACCTCCGTCATGCGAGCTGGAGGTAGTCTCTGGTAGTCATGCCGTTATCAATCCGACAGCCCGATGCTGCCCGAGAGGTGGCATACACATACTAAGACTCAGCAATAATAATAAACATCATTCACAGGAGGACAATCTAGAAGAATTGCCTAGCTCTGGGTTCATCAATCATCAATCAATAATCATCAATTATCTTCAATTATCATCAATATAACATCAAGTAATCAATTAAACAACAAACAACTAAGTTAGATGACAAAGTAGGCCATCCAACTTAACATGCATTAAAAACACAATCTAACCCTAGTCTAACCATCAACAACTCACAAATCAATCACTCAAACACTACCCAATCAACTAAAGGCTCAATTCAACAATTAAAAGAAAGACAACCTAAACTTCAAATAATCATATCTTACATTCTGCTAATCCAAACAACTCCAAATCAGTTTCTAACACTCATTCATTCAATCAACTACATTAGCCCTCTCGGAAACCAACCAAGACACATCAAAATCAAGCCCAACAACCCTAAAACCTCAATGCACCTAGGCTGAAATTTCTGGATTTTCACTAAAACATCGCAATCAAAAATTCGGCATTATAACGACGTTACCACGTAATTAACAAACTTTTAGAAATCGACGGCAATCGATTCCAACGACAACAACTCAAGATAATTATCAAATGGCCAATCTATCAACTTTAAATACCCAAAAATAAATAATTTCGCTACAATGGTTCAAATCTCATAGTAATACACATAAACAATCCCTAGCATGCACTGAGCAATAATATAACTTCAAATTAACATTCTAACAGTTCAATAATCAATTATATGCAAAAACATAAAAAATGACTTTTGAGATCTAGAATTTTTCTCTCACCTTTGATGCGAAACAAGCCTAGATATGCTTGCAATGCGTGCCCAACAAACGTAATCCAACTCGACACAAAAATCTACGGACAAAAATTAGGTTTTTCTATGAAAATTTGCTTTGAAAACTTGAAGAAAAAGCTTTGTTTTTCTCTCTATGGCTCTCGGCCATGTAGGTGAAATTTGAGTGTGTTTTGTGCTTTGTTAGTAGGTGTTGATGATATATTATGCATATAAAGGCTTGGTCAAATAAAATAAAAGAATGTCAAAGTTAATGTTTTTAGTCTTTTAATTCTATTCTAGTCTTTTAATTCATTTCTTGAGTATTTTTTGCTCAACTATTAAATTAACACTTAAACTAATTCTAGGCATTATATTTTAGGTGACAAAGAGTGTTACTTTAAAACAGTTTCACCCGAGTCGGTTTAAAACTCGTTTTCTTGCAAAAGAAAGTGTAAAAATCTTTAAAATTCCAAAACCAATTCCAAATCCGTTTTAATCAAACACGGGTCTATTAATACCCAAGGACTAGGTTTTAAAATGTTTAAAACACCCCTGTAAAAATTTTAGCAGACAGGTGCTCAAAAATATTATTCACCAAAATCAACGATAAAATTTCTGATTCTGTTTTTGATGAAAATTTCATGAATGCACACTTAGCATGTAATAGGAGTATTAATCACTTATTTGGCACATTCTAAGTCATATAGCACATAAACAGGTTAATTCACGCATAACGAGATAAAACACGCAAATCGAGATTAGGCAAAATATGGGGTCTCACATTCTCCCCCCTTTAAAGAAATTTCATCCCCGAAATTCTTACTTGCTGAACATAAAAGATCTGGGGACTACTGTTGCATCTGATCTCGCATCTCCCAAGTAGCTTCCTCAATACCGTGATACTTCCATAACACCTTGACCATCAGAATCTTCTTCGACCTCAACTCTCGTTCCATCTGATCAAGAATACGAATCGGCCGCTCGTCATAAGTCAGATTCTCACGAAGCTGTAACGGCTCTAGCTCGAGAATATGAGAAAGATCCGGATTATACTTCCGCAAATTCGACACGTGAAAGATATCATGGACATTAGAGAAATTCTCCGGTAAAGCCAATCGATATGCCAACTTGTCCACTCTGCCAGTAATCTCAAACGGCCCCACAAACCTCGAACTCAGCTTACCACCTTTACCATAATGAGCAAACCCCTTTCGAGGAGACAATCTCAAGAAAACCTGATCTCTGACTGCACACTCCAAGTCTCGATGACGCTTATCAAGATAACTCTTGAGTCTACTTTGCGCCGTAAGCATTCTCTTCCTGATCAACTGTCCATTCTCATTCTTCTCTCGAAGCTCTGGCATAATAGTCAGATCAATAGTCTTTATCTCCCCTACTTTATCCTAATACAAAGGTGAATGGCACTTACGACCGTAAAGAGCTACAAAAGATGCCATCCCAATAGTAGCTTGATAACTATTGTTATAGCCAAACTCGGCAAGTGGTAGATGTTTATCCCAGTTGTAATACCCGAGCCCGGAATGTGAAATTTTTTTGTTTATTATTTTGAAAATTATATCTTCATAAATTCTTTGAAATCAAATTGTTACTTCTTTACTATCGCAAGGTGCATTGCATTTCGAGAGCGATAGTTAGAGGGTGACTTCTAGTCCTCAACAAATAGTGAAACTAGTATTTTGGCGCCTTAAATTTAATATTTTACTTGTTGTTAACTAGAGTTAATTTGTTGTTGGGTATTATAGCTTTAAAATGCATAAAAATAGGCTATTTGACCAATTTTAAGTTAGTTGACCAAGGGGTTTGACCTTTGACCAAGCTTGTCATCTTTTAATAGCATTTAACATTGCAAAATTTAAAAAAAAAAAAAAAACAAGCTGAAAACAGTCCCTTGAGCTGGCCGAAACTTTGAAGAGAAAAAAAAAACATTTCAACTTTCAAAACATCAAATCTTCGCATGAGCTTGCACGGGGTATTCCAAACTGAACTTATAAGGTGGTTTGGGCCAGCACGTCGTCATCGAATTCGTGATTGAAAGTTGTTCGTGGAAAGTGAATCGTATCCTTTGAATGAGTGTTTTATAGTTTTAATGCTTGTTTTGTATGTTGTTGGCTTTGTTTGTATATTTATATGATAATTGAATGAGTTGCTTGACTATTTGCATTGCATTCTCCTCTTATCTCCGTCCTTGAGACCAATAACCCTCGCTGAGCAATAGTTTTTGCTCATTCCTTTCTATACTATATTTTACAGGAGTAGTTGAAGCGGACCCTATTGAGGTAATTGAGGAGGAGGAGCAAGTGGAGGTATTTCCTTGATAGCACTTCCTTGCTTAGCTGGTGGTTGGTTGCTAGACTTTTTGTGGGAGCCATGCTTGATGTGTTTAATGCTTGGTCGGCGCTTATTTTTTAGGCTTGTAGCCTTGTATGTAGTTTCTATTTTGAGGCCTTTAGGGTCTTATGTTGTAAAAGTTTAAGGGATTGTGAAGTTGTAAAGATACACTCTTATGACTAGTAAAGAATTGCATACTAATGGTTAACTGTTTAGTGGCATAAATACTTGTGTAGTATGCATAGCATTTTGGTTTGCAAGTTGGTTAATAAGAAGATGTATGTTTTAAAAGAAAATTGGCTTGTTTCAAATGGTTATTATGGAATTTGCAAGTATTATATTGAATGTAGGGTTTTCGGATCGTCCACGGTACATAGGAGACTCCGTCCGTGTGTCAGGTCCGGGCTTGGCCTTTTGCGGGGTCGGGTCGGGGCGTGACACCAGTTCTTCCCGAAGTCCAGAACACAAGCCCTGAGCATATCTTCCAGAATCTGAATAGTCCTCTCAGACTGACCGTCGGTCTGTGGATGATACGCTGTACTGAAATTCAGCTGAGTACCCAAAGTGTGATAACCCGAACCCGGCATGCATTTAATAGCATTTCATTAAATGTTTAATTAGTTAAATAATCCATTTTGCACTATTTCGATATTTCTTTTAGAAGCATTCAATAATTTTTTTATATTGAATAATTAAAAGATTATCATCTATTTTTATTATTTATAGAAATTGTATTTACTTTCTTGTATTTAATTAAGTGTCATCTTAAATGTTAGTATTTAATTGCATTTGATTACGTGTTTATATTAACTTGTTCATTCGTATCTTAGCATTAATTTCATAATTCTTTAAAATATTATAGAAATAGGTAAATTATTTATTTTTAAATGAATATTGATTACTTTGATTATTTTGATTATTTTAATAATCGGTTTTATTTTCTTGCATTAAATTACTCGATTTTCAATTAAATGAGAAAAGTAACTCCGAGCTGGAGTGAATTTTAACTTGATCTAGACCAAATGATAACCAAAATAGCCTTAGTTGACCAATTTAACTTGAATTTTGACTTTGCTAAATGACCATTTTGCCCTTGAGCTTTGTCAAATTTTTTTAAATAGCCAAAAATCAACAAAATAATCATAAAAACAAAACCAAAATACCACCCAAGTCCCCCCCCCCCCATGGCCGAAACTCCCTATGAAAAAAAAAAGATTTTTGCTTTCATTTTTCTTGTGTAATCATGCGTGGAATTGAGCAAGGATTGTGGCTAAGGTTCTTGCAGGTCTTGGTCTTCAATCTCTGTGAGGGCTTTCACGTTTTTGTGCATTTTTATTTGAATTTGATTTTTGATTCAATTTTTCAGATTCGATATTTATCGCGTTATAATGCTCGTTATTGCTTGAAATAACTTCCTTAGGATTCGTAGAGCATTGTTTATTAGTTATTTAGCGATTTTTACAGCTAGAAATGCAAATTGAAATTAGGGAAGAATGTGAATAGTAAAACCCTAGATTTTCAAATTTTTGATCCGAATTGCGATTTCTTGATTTGGATAGGTGTCATTGATGATAGAAAGATAAAATGTGCAATAAAAACGGACCGACCTTTGTTAAAATTGGAAATTAGATAAAGAAACGTAAAGGGGTCGTTTGACCAAGTGTTGACCGTGTTGGAATTGAGTTGGGGGTTTTACTATTAAGGGCATGGAAGCACTTTTGGCGCTGTTGTGGCATTGATTGGGTGACCGGTTAACATAGCTGTAGTTCAAACGTAGTAGGTGGACTTTCGGGCTTCGATTGGAAAAGTGAAGTTTCGTGACATAGGAACGTGCCTTGTAGTGCCTAAGTGAATGTAGTGAAATCGGTTTCTTAATCCTGTAACTCGTTTGCTTGTATTTGCCTTTGGAAGTTAGAGATTGAATAATGAAATTTGCCGTTTTCGTGTTTGAACTACTATTACGTGATTAATTGATGTTCTTGTTGATGTTACTGATAATCATGCTTGAAAAGTTAATTGAATGCTAATATTGATTGTAAATGCTTGATATCTCGTATATCATCACTAATCTGTACTTTCGTGCTATCATTCGTTTATTGCTTATATCTCGTATTGCATTGCATAGTGTTAGACGCGTGAGTGATGGGCCTCTCTGGGCAATCTCGGGCTGCCAGGGTTGGTTTGCTCTATCTCCGTGTCCTATTCCCATTCTCGCTAGGGGTACCACCCTGGGAGATTTGGGTCGTAGATGTGTTGGAGTACATCCGGAGTACACCCAGTGGAAGTTATAAGGTGGTTGTGCACTTATTGTCATCGTTGTCAACATCAAGCTCTAGATTGATGTATTGCTCGTGAGATGGTACATTGCTCGTTTGAGTGAACCATGACCTTCAAAGTGTGGTATAGCTTTGAGTGGTTGTGTTAATGCTTTCTTTAATTGTTTATTGTTTTGTCGTTTATATTGAATGCTTTTTTATTGATTATATTGCCTAACTGTCCCCTTTTGCATTGCACGATCTTCTTTCTCTCCACCTCGATATCTGTTTTGCCCTCACTGAGTATACGTGTTGAGTATACTCACTCCTCACCACCACATTTCAGGAAATGCCATGTTAGCTGGAAAGTTCATGGTTATGTGATAGATCGTGCTTGAAGAGTTGCCTTGCATGCTATGTGGCTTGAGTTGTCAAAGATGTAAAGATTTTACTCTCATGAGATGTATGTTTTCGTGTATTGTATGTATTTAGTGTTAAAAGTTATGTAATTAACTTAACTAGGTCTATTAGAATGGTATGATAGTCTATTTTATGCAATAGGTTAGTATAGTTTAATTGCCAAGCATGAATGTACTTGTCAAAGATGAGAAGAGATAGGTTAGCTTTTAAACTGGAAATGTATATTTACTTGTGTTCGCTTGTTGAGAACTAAGGCTCGGATGGCCTTGAGGTGTTTCTATGGTTGGAGACGGTGCTGGTCCACTTATATGATGTTGCAGGTTTGCATTTTTCCTAGAAACAGGGGAGACTCCGTCCGTCTTTCCCTAAATTTTTTGCCCGGGTTTGGAATTGGGTTGCGATTAGATTGATTGATAAAACTCCTAGTCTCGTGAGGGATCGGGGTGTTACAGGTGGTATCAGAGCTTGTTTAGCTCATAAGCCAGGACAAGGTCTTCGGTCTGATGGGTAGTGATCCTTGAATGTGTGCTTGATAAGTGTGTCTTGAAAGTGTATGCTTGTATGTGAGATTGTGTCTCTTGACTTGAATGTATACACCTATGTGATATAGTTATGTGTTATGTGTTAAATGTTTCTCATGTAAAGTGAAGTGTCTAGTTGTGCATTGAATTGACCTATTGAATTGACCTTGTGAATCGAATCGACCTCGTGAATTGTTATTTACTTGAAGTATTGCTTGTAATGTGTGTATTGGAATGTCTTGAATTGGTTGTGTCGTGATTTGAATTGATTATGTTGTGCTTGACTTGATTGTCGTGCTTGAGTGACTTTGTTGAATAAACTGTTTTACAAACTTACTTGCATAATAGTTTAAGGCATGTGTGTATAAATGTGATATATTGGCATTCATACATGTCCTATTGAAATGGTAAGAAAGACTTCTTCCACCCCTGAAGAGAAGTGGTTAGTAGCAGGCCTTCCAAGTTATATGGATTGACGGGAATGAGCAGTATGTGACTAACCTTTATTTGGGAGTTGGTGTTTGCATTTGGAGCTCGGTTATTGGTGAATCTCTAAGGTCCTCCTCTTTGCTTAACAGTTGTGAAAGAGTAGCCTTCTTTTGAGGTTCTACTTGGCTGTTCTCTGGAGTATTCTTTGGTTTCCTTATTGGATATTCTTCAATAGCATTCTATAGAATTTTTAATGGTCATTTATCTATTACTTACTTATTGGGCAATCCTTGGTGCTTTTTTATTGGAGCATTGTTTCGGGTATTTTCTTTAGTGTTCCTCAGTAGGTTTGGTATTTGGAATTCCTATCAGACTTATTGTATAGTACTACTTATGGTATTCTTTGGAATTCTTAGTGGACATTCTACTAGTATTTTCCTTATTGGCAAGGATGTACAAATTTCTCACTTGGCAAACAGTGAAGATGCCTCGGAGTCTAATTTTGTATATTGTGCACCAGCTCGGTATTTTCCCTTAGGGTTTTCGTCTAGCTCGGAAACTATATTTGTTATTCAACTTGATTGTCTTATTGGGCACATTATATTTTCTCTGCTATTTCCTTTGACATTCTTCTCAGCACTTGATAGCGGTACTCGGGATCTAATTGGTTATCCTATTGGGTTATTATTTGGAAGACTTCTCTAGAACTTTTGAAGTATATTTGACTGGGTTTTCTTAGTACTTTCCTCAGCACTCCTAACAGGGAATTATTATATGAAATTCATGACCAGTGGGGTACTTCTTTGGACCTCTGGATGGAATCTTCATTTGAGCCTTTAGTTGGCTTCCTGCTTGGCGTTCTCGGGCAATAATAGTTGAACTTCTACTAGAGATTCATATGTGGAGTATTTCTTCGCATCCTTCTTGTCATTAATATGTGATGTTAATTTTATCTACAGTATCTTTGCTTTAGCCTTTAGTTGGTATTTTCTCGGCATTCTTGGTTGGGGTTTCTATTCGGGTTTCCTACGAGCATCCTTATTCACTGTCTTGCTCAGCAACCAATGAAGAGTGGTCAGAGTTGGATTTCATATAATGTTGAGTTTTATCGAAAGAAGAATTGCGAGGACGCAATTGTTTTAAGGGGGGAAGGATGTGATAACCCGAACCCGGCATGCATTTAATAGCATTTAACTGCATTTAATTAAATGTTTAATTAGTTAAATAATCTATTTTACACTATTTTGATATTTCTTTTAGAAGCATTCAATAATTTTTTATTTTTTTATACATTGATTAATTAAAAGATTATCACCTATTTTTATTATTTATAGAAATTGGATTTACTTTCTTGTATTTAATTAAGTGTCATCTTAAATGTTAGTATTTAATTGCATTTGATTATGTGTTTATATTAACTTGTTCATTCGTATCTTAGCATTAATTTCATAATTCTTTAAAATATTCTAGAAATAGTTAAATTATTTATTTTTAAAAGAATATTGATTAAATTGATTATTTTGATTATTTTAATAATCGGTTTTATTTTCTTGCATTAAATTACTTGGTTTTCAATTAAATGAGAAAAGTAACTCCGAGCCGGAGTGAATTTTAAACTATTCTCCTATTCTACTTTCAAAATTATAGTTTTATATTATTGCTTATCATTTGATTAGCGATCGTTTATTGACCGTTTGATCGTAGCATTTCGAAAATAAAAGTTAGAAAAATATTTCTCGGATTTCGTGAATAGCGTTTCTAGTTTAATTTAGCTAGTTTAGTTGTCTTCCATCTAATTGCATTATTTTAACTTGAGCTAGACCAAATGATAACCAAAATATCCTTAGTTGACCAATTTAACTTGAATTTTGACTTTGCTAAATGACCATTTTGCCCTTGAGCTTTGTCAACTTTTTTTAAATAGCCAAAAATCAACAAAATAATCATAAAAACAAAACCAAAATACCACCCAAGTCCCCCCCTCCCCCCCCATGGCCGAAACTTCCTAAGAGAAAAACAAGATTTTTGCTTTCATTTTTCTTGTGCAATCATGCGTGGAATCGAGCAAGGATCGTGGCTAAGGTTGTTGCGGATCTTGGTCTTCAATCTCTGTGAGGGTTTTCACGCTTTTGTGTATTTTTATTCGAATTTGATTTTTGATTCAATTTTTCAAATTTGATATTTATCGCGTTATAATGTATGTTATTGCTTGAAATAACTTCCTTAGGATTCGTAGAGCATTGCTTGTTAGTTATTTAGCGATTTTTACGGCTAGAAACGCAAATTGAAATTAGGGAAGAATGTCGATAGTAAAAATGAGTAGTAAAGCCTTAGATTTTTGGCTTTTTGATCCGCATCGTGTTTTCTTGATTGTGTTAGGTGCCATTAATGCTAGAAAGATAAAATGTGCAATAAAAACGGACTGGCCTTTGTTAAAATTGGAAATTAGACAAAGAAATGTAAAGGGGCCGTTTGACCCAGAGTTGACCGTGCTAGAATTGAGTTGGGGGTTTTGCTATTGAGGGTATGGAAGCACTTTTCGCGCTGTTGTGGCGTTAATTGAGTGTCTGGTTGACATAGCTGTAGTTCAAACACAGTAGGTGGACTTTCGGGCTTCGATTGGGAAAATGAAGTTTCGTACCATAGGAACGTGCCTTGTAGTACCTAAGTGAAGGTAGTGAAATCGGTTTCTTAATCCTGTAGCTCGTTTGCTCATAATTGCCTTTGGAAGTTAGAGATTGAATAGTGATATTTGTTGTTTTCGTGTTTGAACTGCTATTACTTGTTTAATTGATGTTATTGTTGATATTAATGATAATCATGCTTGAAAAGTTAACTGAATGTTAATATTGATTGTAAATGTTTGATATCTCATATATCGCCACTAATCTGTACTTTTTTGCTATCGCTCGTTTATTGCTCGTATCTCGTATTGCATTGCATAGTGTCAGGCACGTGAGTGATGGGCCTCTCTGGGCAGTCTCGGGCTGCTAGGGTTGGTTTGCTCTAGCTCCTCTCGCTAGGGGTGCCGCCCTTGGAGATTTGGGTCGTAGATGTTTCGGGGTACATTTGGAGTACACCCAGTGGATGTTATAAGGTGGATGCGCGCTTATTGTTATCGTTGTCAACATCAAGCTCGAGATTGATGTATTGCTCGTGAAATGGTACATTGCTCGTATGAGTGAACCGTGACCTTCAAAGTGTGATATAGCTTTGAGTGGTTGTGCTAATGCTTTCTTTAATTGTTTATTGTATTTTCGTTTATATTGAATGCTTTCTTACTGATTATATTGCTTAACTGTACCTATTTGCATTGCACGATTTTCTTTCTCTCCACCTCGATATCTGTCTCGCCTTCGCTGAGTATACGTGTTGTGTATACTCACTCTTCACCACCACATTTCAGGAAATGCCATGTTAGCTGGAAAGTTTGTGGTTATGTGATAGATCGTGCTTGAAGAGTTGTCTTGCGTGCTATGTGGCTTGAGTTGTCAAAGATGTAAAGATTTTACTCTCATGAGATGTATGTTTTCATGTATTGTATGTATTTAGTGTTAAAAGTTATGTAATTAACTTAACTAGGCTTATTAGAATGGTATGATTGTCTATTTTATACAATAGGTTAGTATAGTTTAATTGCCAAGCATGAATGCACTTGTCAAAGATGAGAAGAGATAGGTTAGCTTTTAAACTAGAAATGTATATTTACTTGTGTTCACTTGTTGAGAACCAAGGCTCGGATGGCCTTGAGGTGTTTGTATGGTTGGACATGGTGCTGGTCCACTTATATGCTATTGCAGGTTTTGCATTTTGCCTAGAAATAGGGAAGACTCCGTCCGTCTTTCCCTAAAATTTTATGCCCGGGTTTGGAATTGGGTTGTGATTAGATTGATTGATAAAACTCCCAGTCTCGAGAGGGATCGGGGTGTTACACAAAGTCTCCTGAAGTTTCTTCCACAAATGAGAAGTAAATCGAGGATCTCGATCTAAGACAATACTAGATGGAATCTCGTGACGTCTAACAATCTGATCCAATTAAAGATCCGTCAACTTTGCAACTTCATCTCCGATCCGCATCGAAATAAAGTGAGTTATTTTCGTCAAACGATCCACGACAACCCAAACCACATAATTACCTCTCGGAGTTCTAGGCAAACTAGTAACGAAGTCTATCGTAATATGCTCCCATTTCCACTGTGGTATAGCCAACGGCTGAAGCAAACCTGCTGGTCGTTGATGCTCAGCTTTCACTCGTTGACAAGTCAAACATCTAGACATGAACTAAGCAACTTCTCTCTTCATATTATTCCACCAGTAATGTTGCTTCAAGTCCCGATACATCTTGTTTCCACCAGGATGAATAGTATACTTAGAATTATGAGCCTCCTCCAGAATACCTCGCCTCAAGCCCGGTTCATCGGGAACACAAACCTTGTTCCGAAACCGAAGAATACCATCCTCGTGTATTTTGAAATCATACTGATCATCCATGATCTGATCCTTGATCTTCTGAAGTTTAACATAAAGTTGTTGAGCTTTTCTGATCTGAGACAGCAATAAAGGCTGAATACGGAGATGTGAACACATCACCCCAACCTGGTCAACTCCGGTCTCCAATAAGTGAGTTCCTCAAGAACCTCCCATTTCTTGACAGCCAAACAAGAAACACTCGCCTAACGGCTTAGAGCGTCTGCCACCACATTTGTCTTCTCAGGCAGATAACTGATAGAACAATTATAATCTCCAAGAAGTTCCATCCACCTCCGATGACGCATATTCAACTCCTTTTGTGAGAACAAGTACTTCAGACTCTTATGATCAGTGAAAATCTCGAACTTACTGCCCCACAGATAATAACGCCACTTTTTTAGTGAGAAAAACAATAGCTGCCAACTCAAGATCATGAGTCGGATAGTTCACCTCATAAGGCTTCAACTTTTTAGAAGCATAGGCAATAACTCGGCCATTCTGCATAAGTCCACATCCCAAACCCTTCTTGGATGCATCGCTGTAAATAACCATATTATTGGTCCCTTCTGGTAGAACAAGTACTAGAGTGGTAGTTAATCTCTTTTTCAATTCCTGAAACCCACTTTCACATTTCTCATCCCAAACAAAGCTAGTCTGCTTCTGAGTTAACTTAGAAAATGGCCCTACAATCTTAGAAAAGTCCTTGCCAAACCTATGATAATAACCTGCCAAGCCAAGAAATCTACGAACCTCAGTAATATTCTCCGGACGTTTCCAAGACATCACCGACTCAATCTTAGTGGGATCTACAGAAATACCGCTCTGTGTGATAACATGCCCAAGAAAAGATATGCGTTGCAGCCAAAATTCACATTTGCTGAATTTCGCAAACAACTGATGTTCCTGCAACTTCTGTAAGACAAGCCGTAGATGTTGCTCGTGCTCCAACTCAGACTTGGAATAAATCAAGATATCATCAATAAAGATCACCACGAACTGGTCCAAGTACGGCTGAAAAACCCGATGCATAAGATCCATAAATGATGTCGGTACATTAGTTAATCCAAAGGGCATAACTACAAACTCATAATGCTCGTACCAAGTCCTGAAGGTAGACTTCGGAACATCCTTCGTGCGAATCCGAAGCTGATAATACCCCTGCCTCAAGTCAAATTTAGAATAGACTTTGGCTCCCTGAAGTTGATCAAACAACTCGTCAATCAGTGGCAAAGGATACTTGTTCTTGATGGTCACTTGATTCAAACCACGATAATCAATACACAATCTCAAGGTACCATCCTGCTTCTTCACAAATAAAACAGGAGCTCCCCAAGGTGAAGAACTCTGCTCAATGAACCCCTACTCTAATAACTCCTGCAACTAAGTTTTCAACTCCTTCAACTCAGCTGGTGCCATCCGGTACGCTGATTTAGAAATAGGTTGAGTACCGGGAATAAGATTAATCACAAACTCCACATCTCTCTCTAGCGGTAACCCTAGCAAATCCTCGGGAAATACATTAGTATATTCCCGAATAATAGGAACTTCCTCTAGATGTAGCTTATCAGATGGCTTGTTGATCAAATAAGCTAGATAACCCGAACACCCCTTACTCACCAACTTAACCGCTTTAGTTGCTGAGATAACAAAACTCGTCTTAGTACCCCGGTTCCCTACTACCTCAACTACTGGCTGATATGGAAAACGAAACTCTACTACCTTTGTTCTACAGTTTAATTGGGCATCATTCTTAGATAGCCAATCCATACCCAAGATAACATCGTACCCCCGGATAGGAAATAAGATAAGGTCCGAAGGAAAATTATACCCCTTAACATGTATTACACAGTCCTTACAAACTAGGCCAGTCACATACTTATCAGTCAAAGAGGTACTAATCTCAACCACATAAGGCAATCTTTCAGGTTGCACATTAACACATTGCACACAAGCAGGAGTAATGAAAAAATGCGTAGCACCAGAATCAATCAACACTTTAACAAGTTGATCAAGTATAAGGAAGTTACCTTCCACAACTGCAGTCTCCTCAGGCATCTCTTTGAAGTCAACTGCGTAGGCCCGACCCTGAACCCACTGCTGCTGAGGTGCACCACCAGTAGGTCTACCCTGATAACCCTGAGTCGCTGCCCGACCCTCAGTCCTCTGATATCTAGGGCAATCCCTCACCCTATGTTGATTGCTGCCGCATCCAAAACAAGCCCCTAACTTCACTCTGCAGTCGGCCTCCACATGGCCCTGGCGCTTGTAGTAAGTACATTGCGGTGATGATGCACTGACACTGCCCCTAGAAGAACCAGAAGCTGAGAGAGCAGTTGTACCAGCCTGCTGCTGAGGTCTAACAAAACTAGGCCTGTATTGACCTTGAGACTAGGCTGGCCTATACTGGGACTGAACCTGATGGGACCCCTGCTGAAACTGAGGTCGATAATAACTCTGCTGACCCTGCAGTCTGTAAGATCTCTGCTGTGCTGGCGGCCTGTACACAACCTGTTGTACTAAAGGCTTATACATTCTCTGCTGACCCTGCAGTTTGAAAGGCCTCTTGCTAGGCTGACTAGACACAATATGTTCCCCCTTTCTCTTCTCCGGTCTAGAAGCTGCATCAAAGGCCTCCGTAAGTATATCATACCGATTCAGGGCCATCGCATCTTGAATCTCGGGCCTCAACCCCAACATGAACCTACAAGTCTTACGTTCCTCGTCAGCCACATACTCCGGTGCATACCGGGACAACCTAGTGAAAGTAGCCTTATACTGAGCCACTGAAGCATCTCCCTGCACTAAGGCTAGAAACTCTGCCTTTCTCCGCTCCCTCGCGATCCTTGGGACATACTTTGCCTGGAAAGCTAACAGAAAGGTATCCAAAACATACGGAATACCTTGAGTCTCACAGCTAGTTTTCACCATGCACACCATTCCTCTGCCTCATCATCTAGCAAGTACACGGCAAAAGTGACCTTCCGCTCATTGGTATAATCAAGAGGGTCAAAAATATTCTCCACCTTACTAACCCACGCTTCAGCTTTCCTATTTTCCGGCTCCCTGTAATACCCGAGCCCGGAATGTGGAATTTTCTTGTTTATTATTTTGAAAATTATATTTACTTAGATTCTTTGAGATTTAATTGTTACTTCTTTACTGTCGCAAAGTGCATTGCATTTCGAGAGCGATAGCTAGAGAGTGTTTTCTAGTCCTCAATAAATAGTGAAAACTAGTATTTAGGTGACTTAAATTTTATATTTTACTTGTTGTTAGCTAGAATTAAATTGGTGATGTTATTTTAGCTTTTAAATGCATAAAAATAAGTCTATTTGACCAAATTTTAAGTAGTTGACCAAGTGCCTTGACCATTTTGACCAAACTTGTCACCTTAAGCTTAAAACAATGCAAAATAAAAATAAAAAACAAAGCAAAAACAGCCTTGAGGAGGCCGACACCTTGAAGAAGAAAAAAAAAACATTTCAAATCTTCAAAACTTCAAATCTTCGCGTGAGCTCGTGCGGGGTGGTTTCCGAGGTGTCCAGCATTGTTTTCCTAGCGACTAGGAGTGCCTAAGGTGAGGGAAGCACGTTATTTGTTTATTTAAATGTCAAGTATGTTAAGTTTGTGATATTTGGGTTTTATCCGTAGGTTGTTGTTTTAATCATTTTAATGCTTAAAGAATATTCATTGACAATTGTAGAACATGTATTTATAGCTTTTTAACATTTTATGAGGTTAAATCTTGAGATTGCAATATAAGATTGATAGTTGAATAGTAATATGTGAATAGTAAACCCTTGAAACGATGAAGTTGCGTTGTTATGCTTTCTGTTGCTGTGAAAATGTGCTAGGTATGCTAGAATGCCTAAATGCATGGTTTTTTTAGGTTGCGTAATGAAAAAATGAGAAATATGCCTTGGTGAAAGTCTGGGTTGTTTAGGTTGAGTTTAGCATTTTCTCGTTTTGCGTGATGGAATTGTCTCGGGAGGCCATGGAAGCACTTTTGGTGTGATTATGGCATTGGTTGGGTGATTGGTTAGCATAGTTGTAGTTCAAACGAGCAAAGGGAGAAATCGGGGCTTTGCGTGAATTCTAGGGTAAAGTAGGGTTTTGGGGTCTTTAGACGTGCCTTATGATGACCTAGGAGGATTGGTGAAGTTGGTTTCCAAAACTCGTGCCTCGTTTGGAAGTAGTAGTGTTTTGATAGTTGGGGTCGATTTTTGATTTTGCTTGTTTTTCTTGATATTGTGCCTATAGAATGTTTAAAATAGTTTGATATGCTTGTTGGAGTTGATTTTGGTTGAATGGTTATCAACTGTTGCTATTGCGTACGAGAGTAACCTACTTTGTTATTCTTCCACGTATGGCTTTATTGCTCGATTGTTGCATTGTGTATTGTATTGCATTCATAGAGTCAGGGCGGTGTGATGGGCCTCTCTGGGTAGCCTCGGGTTGTTAGTGTTGGTTGCCCTAGCTCCGTGTCCTATTCCTTTTCTCGCTTGGGTTGCCTCCCAGGGAGATTTGGGTCGTAGAATTGATGGATACTTCCGGGGTATTCCAAACTGGTGTTATAAGGTGGTTTGGGTAGGCGCGTCGTCATCAAATTCGTGAATGAAAGTTGCTCGTGGAAAGAGTATCGTATCCTTTGAATGAGTGTTTATAGTTTTAATGTTTGCCTTGCTTTATTGATGGCTTTGTTTGTATCTCTATATGATATTTGTATGAATTGCTTGACTAATTGCATTGCATACTCCTCTCATCTCCGTCCTTGAGACCAATAACCCTCGCTGAGTAATAGTTTTTGCTCATTCCTTTTTATACTATATTTTACAAGAGGAGATGAAGCGGAGCCTATTGAGGTAATAGAGGAGGAGGAACAAGTGGAGGTGTTTCCGTGATAGCACTTCTTTGCTTAGCTGGTGGTTGGTTGCCAGACTATTGTGCGAGCCATGCTTGATGTATTAATGCTTGGTCATCGCTTTATTTTGAGGCTTGTAGCCTTTTATGTAGTATCTATTTTGAGGCCTAAATGGTCTTATGTTGTAAAGGATTAAAGGTTGTAATGTTGTAAACATATACTCATGTGACTAGTAAGGAAATGCATGCTAATGGTTAATAGTTTAGTGGCATAAATACTTGTGTAGTGTGCATATCATTTTTGGGTTGCAAAGTTGGTTAATAAGAAGATGTATGTTTTAAAAGAAAGTTGGCTTGTTTCAATGGATACTATGGCTTTCGCAAGTATTATTTTGAATGTAGGGTTTTCGGAACGTCCACGGTACAGAGGAGACTCCGTCTGTGTGTCGGGTCCGGGCTTGGCCTTTTGCGGGGTCAGGTCGGGGCGTGACATCTTTAGGTGGTATCAGAGCATGAGAGTCTTGCATGAGCCGGGATATGTTTCTCGGTCTGTGGGGTAAAGGTCTAAAATGCTAAAGTGTTATTTTATGATTGTTAAGTGGAAAAGTACTAAGGTATGATTATGTGAACTTAGAGTGCTTATGTGTTTAAGTGAATTAGTTTGGCATGTCAAACTTGTGTTATGTGAGTTGCGTGTTAGAATGTTTGATTGTTATTGACTTGAGTGTTATCTAATTTTATGTTCTATATTTCTGTCTATAAACTGCTCTTATATGCTGCCAGCTATTGTGAGTTGTTACTATGCAGCCACGTCGTGGTATTCAAGGTCAAGGGGGAGATGAAGAGGCAGCAGAACAGGGTCAACAACCGTTGCCTGAACAGTTTATGGCTACTATGACCATTGCAGTTGACCGGATTACCCAGGTACTGCATGACCAGAGGCAGGACAGGAATAATAATGCCCAGGTAAATCAAGCTAATCCTGGTGGACAGGGGTATAGGGTTGAGAATAACTAGTTGAAGAAATTCTTGAGGCACGAGCCGGGTAAGTTCTTTGGAAAGCCGGTTGACGAGGCAACCGAGAGATGGATTAACTGTGTTGAGAAAATTTTTGCTCATTTGAGGTACACTGATGAGGCAAGAATAGATTGTGCGGCATTTCTGTTAGAGGGCGACGCCGAATAGTGGTGGAACACTGTCAGGAGGATGTAGGACTGTGAGGATGTACCACATTTGTGGGATGATTTTGTGAGTGAGTTTCGGGACAAGTATATTCCCGAGATGGCTATGGAAAGGAGGGAAGACGAGTTTGTGGCCCTGAAGCAGGGAAATATGACTGTTGCACAGTATGAGGCTAGGTTTGTCAGCCTGTCGAGGTATATGCCCGAGCTGGTACGGCCGGCTAGGAGGATGATTCATAGGTTTGTTCGTGGGTTGAGAATGGATATTCAACTACATTTGACTGGGCAGACCTATACTACTTTTCCCAAGACTTTCCAAGCAGCCTCGAAGTTTGAGAAACGGAAGGCTGAGATGATAGCTGAGAGTAGTCAGCCGAGTAAGAAACAGTACTTGGGCCAGAGCAGCCAGAGTCAGCCGAGGTAGTATCATACTTTTGCACAGGTTCCTTAGCAACGTCCGTATCAGCCACAACATCAGATTCAGGCTAGGTCAGCTGTGATTAGACCCCAGCAGGGAAGTACAGTTCCTACCATTGCCAGAGCCCCCGCACCTACGGGAAACACTATTGTAAGAGAAAATCAGCAATGTAACTTTTGTAATCGATCGGGGCACGTGGAGGCTAATTGTTGGAGGAAGAGTGGTAAGTGCACTGGTTGTGGGAGTGATGACCATAGGGTGAGAGATTGCCCTAAGTATAGGAATGTTCTGGGCCGTACTGGAGGCCAAGGTGTGCAGAATAGGGCTGTAGGTGCAGGTCCAGCACAAAGGGTACAGGCTAGGGTCTTTGCAATAGATGCAGAGGAGCTACCCGACACTACAGCAATAGTGGAAGGTACCTTTCTTCTCAATACTCAGCCAGTTAAAGTTTTGATTGATCCCGGAGCTACACATTCGTTTATAACTCCTGCATGTGCACTATCTGTGAATGTTTGCATTGATAAACTACCGCATGAAGTTGAAGTTAGTACGCATTTGGGTGCAAAATTTGTTATTGAGTCTATTTTCAAATCTTGTGATATATGCATTGAGAACTGTAAATTTCCTGCTGATTTAATTATATTGCCCTTCCGTGACTTTGAAATCATTTTGGGAATGGATTGGTTGGGGAAGTACTATGCTCAGTTGGATTGTAGAACGAAAATTGTTTATCTTCAGATTCCTGACCTACCGGTACTGGAGATTGTTGGGAACTGCAGGGCTGCCCAAATACCTCTTTTATCATTGATCAAGGCTCCTAAATTGTTGAATAAAGGTTGTGAAGCTTACTTAGCTTATCTGATCAATCAACCTACTGAAAAGTTGAATTTGAATGAGGTTCCAATTGTTAAAGACTTCCTTGGTGTATTTCCCGAAGAATTACCGGGTTTACCACTAGATAGGGAGATTGAATTTGTGATTGACCTTATGCCAGGCACTGCACCAATTTCTAGAAGTCCTTATACAATGGCATCGGCTGAACTTCAGGAATTAAAAATTCTGCTTCAGAACTTACTTGAGAAAAGGTTTATACAACCTAGTTCTTCACCGTGGGGTGCGCCTGTGTTGTTTGTGAGAAAGAAAGACGGCACGCTACGGTTATGTATTGATTATAGGGGACTTAATCATGTCACGATTAAGAACAAATACCCCTTGCCGTTGATTGAAGAGTTTTTTGACCAGTTGCAGGGTGCGAGTGTTTACTCCAAATTTGACTTGAGGCAGGGTTACTATCAACTCAGAATTCGGAGTGGCGATATACCTAAGACGGCATTCAGGACTAGATATGGCCACTATGAATTTGTTGTGTTACCATTTGGATTGACGAATGCACCAGCCGCATTCATGGACTTAATGTAGAGGGTCTTTCGACCTTATCTTGATCAGTTTGTCGTAATCTTTATTGACGACATTCTAGTATACTCTAAGAATGAGGTTGAACATGAACAACATTTGAAGATTGTGCTACAGACTTTGCAAGAAAACAAGTTTTTTACAAAATTCAGCAAGTGTGAATTCTGGTTGAATCAAATATCTTTTCTAGGCCATATCATTTCAGATCAAGGAGTTTCAGTAGACCCAGCTAAGATTGAAGTTGTTTCATCTTGGAAGAGACCTGAAACGGTGTCAGAGATTTGGAGTTTTCTGGGTTTAGCAGGTTATTATCAGAGGTTTGTTAAAGACTTTTCCAAAATTTCTGGACCTTTAAGCCAGTTGACTCGAAAGAAAGTTACTTACAACTGTGATGCTAAATGTGAATCCAGTTTCCAAGAACTGAAGAAGTGACTAACTACAGCTCCTATACTAGCTTTACCTTAGGGAATAGAAAACTTTGTTGTCTACAGTGATGCATCTAAAGAAGGTTTGGGCTGTGTTTTAATGCAGAATGGTAAGGTGATTGCCTATGCTTCTAGGAAGTTAAAACCATATGAAGTCAATTACCCTACACATGATCTAGAGTTAGCTGCAGTTGTGTTTGCTTTAAAGAAGTGGTGTCATTACTTGTGGGGTAGCAGATTTGAAATTTTTACTGACCACAAGAGTCTCAAATATTTATTTTCACAAAAAGATTTGAATATGAGGCAGCGAAGATGGCTAGAGCTATTAAGTGGCTACAATTGTTCTATAAACTACGTGCCAGGTAAGGCAAATGTTGTTGCAGATGCTTTGAGCGAAAGGCTACTGTTGCAAGTTTAATTATCAAAGATTGGGAGACCTTGGAGGAAATTTGTTCATGGAAACCAGAAGCTACTGAGGTAGGGATTCGATTTGCTAGCTTACAAATTCAGTCGGGGTTGCTAGCACAAATCAGGGAGGCTCAGAAGACTGATCCTTACATCTTGAAAATCCAAGAAAAAGCAAAAGGGGGAGAGTCGGAGTTTAAATTACATGTAGATGGTATCTTCAGATTCAGGGACAGAGTGTGTGTTCCTGGTGATCCAACTTTGAAGAATGAGATTCTGTCCGAGACATATAATTCAAGATATACGATTCACCCGGGCAGTACTAAAATGTATAGAGATTTGAAACAACACTTCTGGTGGAACAATATGAAAAGGGAGATTGCTGGGTATGTATCTAGGTGTTTGACTTGTTAGAGCGTTAAAGTGGAGCATCAGAGGCCAGCCGGGCTTCTGCAACTGTTGTCGATTCCGCAATGGAAGTGGGTGCATATAACAATGGACCTTGTGACTGATCTTCCTAGATCGTCGAGAGGATGTGTTTCTGTTTGGGTGGTTGTGGACCGTTTGACTAAAGTTTCACATTTTATTCCTGTGAACAAACAGGATAGCCTTGATAAACTAGCTCAGCTCTATGTTGCTAATATTGTGCGACTGCATGGTGTGCCGTAGAGTATAGTGTCAGATAGGGATCCTAGATTCAGATCTCGTTTTTGGCAGAAATTACACGAGGCCATGGGAACTAAATTGAGCTTTAGTACTGCATACCATCCATAAACTGATGGCCAGTCTGAGAGAACTATCAGGATCTTGGAAGACATGCTTCGAGCATGTGTGCTAGACTTTGGGAAGAATTGGGAGAAGTTTTTGCCTTTAGCAGAGTTCGCCTACAATAATAGTTATCAATCTACTATAGGTATGGCTCCCTAGAGGCGTTGTATGGTTCGAACTGCAGATCCCCATTGTATTGGGAAGAGGTTAGAGAAATGAGAACAGTTGATCCGACTGTGTTACCTGAGATGATTAAGATGGTAGATAATGTTCACCTTATTCGCCAGCGTATGCTTATTGCTCAGAGTCGTCAGAAGAGTTATACAGATAAACACCGTCAGGATCTTGGGTTTGATTTGGGAGATTGGGTATTTCTTAAGATTTCTCCTCAAAAGGGATTGATTCGGCACGGTAAGAGCGGGAAACTTAGTCCCAGGTATGTCGGTCCGTATGAGATCATCGAAAAGGTAGGTCCTTAAGCTTCCCGGTTAGCTTTGCCTCCGAGCTTATCGAGACTGCACGATGTGTTCCATGTGTCAATGTTGAGAAAATACCATCCAGACCCTTCACATATACTTGAACCAGAGCCTTTGCAGATTGAGGAAAAGTTGTCTTATGAAGAGAAACCGATTCGAATTGTGGATCGGAAAGTTTAGGAACTTCGCAGGAAGAGTATTCCGTTAGAAAAGGTTCTGCGGAATCATCATGGGTTTGAGGAAGCAACTTGGGGAAAGAGATGACCAAGTTCGGAATCAGTATCCGGAGTTGTTTGTTGACCAGGTAAGAATTGCGTGGGCGCAATTGTTTTAAGGGGGAAAGGGTGTAATACCCGAGCCCGGAATGTGGAATTTTCTTGTTTATTATTTTGAAAATTATATTTACTTAGATTCTTTGAGATTTAATTGTTACTTCTTTACTGTAGCAAAGTGCATTGCATTTCAAGAGCGATAGTTAGAGAGTGTTTTCTAGTCCTCAGCAAATAGTGAAAACTAGTATTTAGGTGACTTAAATTTTATATTTTACTTGTTGTTAGCTAAATTAAATTGGTGATGTTATTTTAACTTTTAAATGCATGAAAATAAGTCTATTTGACCAAATTTTAAGTAGTTGACCAAGTGCCTTGACCATTTTGACCAAACTTGTCACCTTAAGCTTAAAACAATGCAAAAAAAAGGAAAAGAAAACAAAGCAAAAACAGCCTTGAGCAGGCCGACACCTTGAAGAAGAAAAAAAACATTTCAAATCTTCAAAACTTCAAATCTTCGCGTGAGCTCGTGCGGGGTGGTTTTTGAGGTGTCCAGCGTTGTTTTCCTAGCGACTAGGAGTGCCTAAGGTGAGGGAAGCACGTTATTTGCGCATTTAAATGTCAAGTATGTTAACTTTGTGATTTTTGGGTTTTATCTGGTGGTTGTTGTTTTAATTGTTTTAACGCTTAAAGAATATTCCTTGACAATTGTAGAATATGTATTTATAGCTTTTTAACATTTTCTGCGGTTAAATCTTGAGATTGCAATATAAGATTGATAGTTGAATAGTAATATGTGAATAGTAAACCCTTGAAACGATGAAGTTGCGTTGTTATGCTTTCTGTTGATGTGAAAATGTGCTAGGTATGCTAGAATGCCTAAATGCATGGTTTGTTTAGGTTGCGTAATGGAAAAAATGAGAAATATGCCTTGGTGAAAGTCGGGGTCGTTTAGGCCGAGTTTAGCATTTTCTCATTTTGCGTGATAGCATAGTTTCGAGAGGCCATGGAAGCTCTTTTGGTGTTATTATGGCATTTGTTGGGTATTTGGTTTGTATAGTTGTAGTTCAAACGAGCAAAGGGGGAAATCGGGGCTTTGCGTGAATTCTAGGAAAAAGTAGAGTTTTGGGGTCTTTAGACGTGCCTTATGGTGTCCTAGGAAGATTGGTAAAGTTGGTTTCGAAAACTCGTGGCTCGTTTGGAAGTAGTAGCGTTTTGATAGTTGGGGTTGATTTGTGATTTTGCTTGTTTTTCTTGATATTATGCCTATAGAATGTTTAAAATAGTTTGATATGCTTGTTAGAGTTGGTTTTGATTGAAATGTTTATCAATTGTTTCTATTGCGTGCGAGAGTAACCTACTTTGTTATTCTCCCACGTGTGGCTTTATTGCTCGATTGTTGCATTGTTTATTATATTGCATTCATAGAGTCAGAGGTGGTATGATGGGCCTCTCTGGGTAGCCTCGGGTTGCCAGTGTTGGTTGCCCTAGCTCCGTGTCCTATTCCCTTTCTCGCTTGGGTTGCCTCCCAGGGAGATTTGGGTCGTAGAATTGATGGATACTTCCGGGGTATTCCAAACTGAAGTTATAAGGTGGTTTGGGCCGGCGCGTCGTCATCGAATTCGTGATTGAAAGGTGCTGGTGGAAAGATTATTGTATCCTTTGAATGAGGGTTTACAGTGTTAATGCTTGCCTTGCTTTATTGTTGGCTTTGTTTGTATCTCTATATGATATTTGTATGAATTGCTTGACTAATTGGATTGCATACTCCTCTTATCTCTGTCCTTGAGACCAATAACCCTCGCTGAGCAATAGTTTTTGCTCATTCCTTTCTATACTATATTTTACAGGAGTAGTTGAAGCGGACCCTATTAAGGTAATAGTGGAGGAGGAGCAAGTGGAGGTGTTTCCATGATAGCACTTCTTTGCTTAGCTAGTGGTTGGTTACCTGACTTTTGTGCGAGCCATGCTTGATGTGTTAATGCTTGGTCATCGCTTTATTTTGAGGCTTGTAGCCTTGTATGTAGTATCTATTTTGAGGCCTAAATGGCCTTATGTTGTAAAGGATTAAAGGTTGTAATGTTGTAAACATATACTCATGTGACTAGTAAGGAAATGCATGCTAATGGTTAATAGTTTAGTGGCATAAATACTTGCATAGTATGCATATCATTTTTTCGGGTTGCAAAGTTGGTTAATAAGAAGATGTATGTTTTAAAAGAAAGTTGGCTTGTTTCAATGGATATTATGGCTTTCGCAAGTATTATTTTGAATGCAGGGTTTTCGGAACGTCCACGATACAGAGGAGACTCTGTCTGTGTGTCGGGTCTGGGCTTGGCCTTTTGCAGGGTCGGGTCGGGGCGTGACACTGCCCCTGAAACCGCGGTGGATAATACCCTAAAAACTCTTTCAGTGTACCACGACCATGGTACCCACCTTGTGCATTCAATATCTAATTCTGCAATGCCTGATTTTGGGCAGCCTGCCCTGCCAGTAACTGTGCATAACCGGCCATGATCTCGTTCATCCTATCAAAAGCTGCACCTATACGATCATCATCCCTAACTTGGCCTGGTGCCACATTTCTCAGAACCACATCAGTTACCTCAGGCTTACCTCTAATCCTCGGTATTCTAGTCATTCTACTAATCAAAGAGTTAGCATAGGTTATAGCACATAAGCAAACTATGAACAACTATTAACACATAAGCAACAAACTCATATAAAGCACATAAATTACTTAAGTATCAATCACATAAACAAATTGATCACATAATCACATAAGCACCAAATCACATAATCACTTAATCACTTAACCATATTAACACATAGTTCACTTTTCTTTCACTTCATACATACTTTCATGCTAAGACCATTACCCACATTCCGAGAAGACCCCGGTTGATAGCTAACATGCGCTCTGATACCACTTAAATGTCACGCACCAACTCGACCCCACCTACGATCAGTCAGGACACAACAGAATTTCGGCAGTATAACGATAGTAATTAGGACACCAAGGCTCTAAGCCAACCTCTCAGAACATCATACAATCAAACTCCTCAACCAAACAACAATCAATTCCTCAATGCCTTTAACAACATACAACATAACCATATTATACAATAATCATTCTTAGTTATACGCCTCCATTCCGACATAATACCTTAACTTTAACATACATCTCAAAATAGATTATAAACCAACTTAGCAACCCAATCATAGTCAAAAGAGAGACTACTAAGGTAGCAACAACTAGTTCATTATCTTTACTACAGCTTATACATCATAAACTACAAGTAAATAAAAGACAACTAGTTTAATATACAAGATAATAGAGTATACAACATCTCAAGCATTAAGGACAAGACTCTGGCACATAGGACTCGTCCACATACGACACATTATCCCCTTCTGGAGGCACGTACCTGTAATCTTGCTCAATAACACCTGTATACATGCAATAATAGAGAGTGAGCTTATATAAACTAGCTTAGTGAGGATCCGATAGATCTTTAACAGTATTTACTATACTCCTTAGAAATAATCCTTTAAGCAGTAAATACACAATAAAACATCAATAACAATATAAACACATAACTATAATGACCAATCAATAAATGATACTCTAGTTGGTGTAGCTCCAAATGCTATCACGATCTGAACCATTCTTCTTGTAACTCCCCATTACTCACGCACCCGAGGTACCTCACTAGCCTCGCCCTCCATGACACCTCTATCATGCGAGCTGGAGGTAGTGTCTGGTAGTCATGCTGTTATCAACCCGACAGCCCGATGCTGCCCGAGAGGTGGCATACACATACTAAGACTCAGCAATAATAATAAACATCATTCACAGGAAGACAATCTAGAAGAATTGACTAGCTCCCGGTTCATCAATCATCAATCAATAATCATCAATTATCATCAATAATCATCAATCATCATCAATATAACATCAAGTAATCAATTAAATAACAAAAAACTAAGTTAGATGACAAAGTAGGCCATCCAACTTAACATGCATCAAACACGTAATCTAACCCTAGTCTAACCATTAACAACTCACAATTCAATCACTCAAATACCACCCAATCAACTAAAGGCTCAATTCAACAATTTAAAGAAAGACAACCTAAACTTCAAATAATCATATCTTATATTCTACTAATCTAAACAACTCCAAATCAGTTTCTAACACTCACTCATTCAATCAACTACATTAGCCCTCTTTAAAACCAACCGATACACATCGAAATCAAGCCCAACAACCCTAAAACCTCAATGCACCTAGGCTGAAATTTCTGGATTTTCACCAAAACATCGCAATCGAAAATTCGGCATTATAACGGCATTACCACGTAATTAACAAACTTTTAGAAATTGACGATAATCGATTCCAACCACAACAACTCAAGATAATCATCAAATGGCCAATCTATCAACTTTAAATACCCAAAAATAAATAATTTTGCTACAATGGTTCAAATCTCGTAGTATTACACATAAACGATCCCTAGTATACACTGAACAATAATATAACTTCAAATTAACATTCTAACGGTTCAATAATCAATTATATGCAAAAATATAAAAAATGACTTTTGAGATCTAGAATTTTTCTCACCTTTGATGCGAAACAAGCCTAGATATGCGTGCAAAGCATGCCCAACAAGCGGAATCCAACTCAGCACGAAAATCTACGAACAAAAACTAGGGTTTTCTATGAAAAATTGCTTTGAAAACATGAAGAAAAAGTTTGGTTTTTCTCTCTATGGCTCTCGACCATGTAGGTGAAATTTGAGTATGTTTTGTGTTGTTTTAGTAGGTGTTGATGATATATTATGCATATAAAGGCTTGGTCAAATAAAATAAAAGAAAGTCAAATTTAATTTTTTTAGTCTTTTAATTCTATTCTAGTCTTTTAATTCATTTCTTAAGTATTTCTTGCTCAACTATTAAATTAACACTTAAACTACTTCTAGACATTATATTTTAGGTGACAAAGAGTGTTACTTTAAAACAGTTTCATCCGAGTCGGCTTAAAACTCGTTTTCTTGCAAAAGAAAATGTAAAAATCTTTAAAATTCCAAAATCGATTCCAAATTCGTTTTAATCCAACACGGGTCTATTAATACCCGAGGACTAGGTTTTAAAACGTTTAAAACACCCCTGTAAAAATTTTAGCGGACACGTGTTCAAAAATACTATTCACTAAACCGACGATAAAATTTCTGATTCCGTTTTTTATGAAAATTTCATGAATGCACACTAAGCATGTATTAGGAGTATTAATCACATATTTAGCACATTCTAAGTCATATAGCACATAAACAGGTCAATTCACGTAAAACGAGATAAATCACACAAATCAAGATAAAGCAAAATATGGGGTCTCACACCAACTCTCCGAGGGTGGAATGCCAAACGAGAGAGGGAATTGGACCATGGTAGTCACGGGAACACCGGCAAGCCCTATGCCGCCCGGCGTGCGTGAAACGCTACCATGCCAAAATAAAAGGTTGCAACCTTGTATGTAATGCACATGTATGCCATTTAACATTTCACATTAGGAGGTCAACAAAGTAGGTTGCCTCCGAGCAAATATATGATCACATTTTGACATATTGACACATAAGGCATTGTAAAAACATATAATCATTTCATATATCAATTTGGAAGCAATTAAACTTTCACGGGCAGCCAAGTAATCATGTTCAAATAAGCCATTGAATATCGTTTAACAATTCACATTAGGAGGTCAACAAATTAGGTTGTCTCCGAGCAATTATAAGATCACATATCGACAAGTAAACATACGAGGCATGCTTTGACATGTAAATTCACTTTGTAAAACACTTAGAAACATGTGAACATTTAACGGACAGCCAAGTAATTACCATATAACAAGTCATATAGCTCATTTTAGTTCACATATCAAGTGTTGAAATCATACAAGCATGCAACGACACTTACACAAAATCGGGTGCAAGAATAGTTCACTTATCAACATGCAATCATCGAGAATCATGTCTAGAGCTATAAGGACAATTCCGGGCAGCCTATTAACCTTCCTCAACATCAATCTTAAGTCATACAAAGGTGGTTTATGACTTGGCAAAAGTCGTGCTCAAGTGTCGATTTGTTTGCTAAGGACCACAAGAGATACTTTTACCATTTCAAGCATACTTAGCATTTATTGGGCAGCCTACTAACCACACAATTGAACACATTTAACCATAGGATCATCACTTAGTAAGTTTTCATAAGCAATATCGCTTCAATTTCGTGCTACACATGCAATTAAGCAACAATTCATCAATTAATGATCCCAAGTCATGCATCAATCAAATTAAGCAACCTCAACCAACCATAACAGCCCACACAACATCTAAGTGCCACAATTCCAAGCATTCAATACCTCAAGCAAGGTCTCAACATGATTCTAAGCATATCACTAAACAAAAACCTCACTGCAATGGTCTGTTTTCCCACATTCGATTAGACAGGCAAATAATCTCCAATTTTAGTGAACCAAATGTCAAATTAAATCTTAATGAGTGATTTAAATCAAGAAACAAACCTGACATCATTTGGAGTTCGGACTTAGGATTTATGGCCAAAACCGTGAGACTACGCAAAACTGTCCAGTTTTAGACACATTACGAGTTTTACTATTTTTGAGGGTCTTAGAGTCAGAATTCGCTTTGGTCTATTTCTGGAAAAAACTGTTTATAACTGCAAAAGCTAGCAACCTACCAATTTTCATGCATTTTTATCAAGTTTTACTAAGCAAAATACACTTCGTTCTACAAAGTGAGAAACCTGCCAGCAACACGTTTTTACCTATCTTCAAGTTCTAGCCAAAACTCTAGCCATGCATGGGTATGTAAGCTCATATACACACATATACAACGACTACAGAGGTAAATATAGTCATATGAAGGCATGCATGTGATTTTTGAAAGCTTTTAAAAGAGTTTAACCCTCACCTCTTTGAAGATTTAGCAAATGAGCACAAAATCCATGTTTTTGAGCTTTGTGTGTGACTTTGAGCTATCCTTGCTTGATTACCTTGCTATGGCCGATGCTTGGAGTGTCCTAGAGAGTAAGCTTGAGGTCTTGGAAGCTCAAGAGAAGCCTAACCCGAAATGGAGAGAGAATTAGAGCTTGAGAGAGTTTTGAGAGGAAAATAAAATGTGAAGAGTTGTGTGTGTGTCACGCCCCGACCCGACCCCGTAAAAGGCCAAGCCCGGACCCGACACACAGACGGAGTCTCCTCTGTACCGCGGACGATCCGAAAATCCTAAAACCATCATAACACTTGCGAAAGCCATAAAACAATTCAAACAAGCCAACTTTCTTTTAAAAACATACATCCTCTTATTATCCAACTTTCCAAACCAAAATGCCATGCATACTACACAGGGATTTATGCCACTAAACAGTTAGCTATTAGCATGCATTTCCTTACTAGTCACAAGGGTATAAGTTTACAACTTTACATTCTTTCAACTTATACAACACAAGACCGTAGAGGCCGCAAACTAGAAAATACACACAAGGCTACAAGCCTCAAAATTAAGCAAGGTTCGCACAAAATCTGGTAACCAACCACCAGCAAAGCAGAGAAGTGCTATCACGGAAACACCTCCACCTGTTCCCCCTCCTCTATTACCTCGATAGGGTCTGCTTCAACTACTCCTGTAAAAATATAGTATAGAGAGGAATGAGCAAAAACTATTGCTCAGTGAGGGAAATTGGTCTCAAGGACAGAGATGAGAGGAGTATGCAATGCAATTAGCCAAGCAATGCATACAATTATCATTTAAAGATACAAACAAGTTAATATTATAACTAGGCAAGCATTAAAGACTATAAACATTCATTCAAAGGATACGGTACTCTTTTCACGAGCAACTTTCATTCAAGGATTCGATGACGACGCGCCGGCCCAAACCACCTTATAACACCAGTTTGGAATACCTCGGAAGTATCCATCAACCTACGACCCAAATCTCCCTGGGAGGCAACCCAAGCGAGAAAGGGAATAGCAGCGGAGCTAGAGCAACCAACACTGGCAACCCAAGGCTACCCAGAGAGGCCCATCACTCACGCGCGAGACACTATGCAATGCAAGACTTGATACAAGACGATAAACAAGCGATAAAGCCACACGTGGGAGAATAACAAAGTAGGTTACTCTCGCACGCAATAGCAGCAATTGATAAGCATTTCAATCCAAATCAATTCAAACAAGTATTTCAAGCAACCCTAAGCATTCTATAGGCATAAAGTCAAGAAAACAAGCAAAAACACAAATCGGCCCCAACTATCAAAACACTACCATTTCCAAACGAGCCACGAGTTCTGGAAACCGACTTCGCCAACCCTCCTAGGTCACCATAAGGCACGTCTAAAGACCCCGAAACCTTACTTTACCCTAGAACTCGCGCAAAGCCCCGATTTCCCCCTTTCTCGTTTGAACTACAACTATACCAACCAAACACCCAACCAACGCCATAATCGCACCAAAAGTGCTTCCATGGCCTCCCGATACAATGCCAACATGCAAAATGAGAAAACGCTAAAGTCGACCTAAACGACCCCGACTTTCCCAAAGGCATAATTCTCATTTTTTCCACTACGCAACCCAAACAAACCATGCATTTAGGCATTCTAGCATACCTAGCACATTTCTACATCAACAGAAAGCATAACAGCGCAACTTCAACGTTTTAAGGTTATACTATTCACAAAACACTATTTAATTGACAATTTAATTTGTAATCACAACATTTAACCGCAGAAAATGTTAAAAAGCTATAAATACACGTTCTACAATTGCCAAGGAACATTCTAGAAGCATCAAATCACTTTAAACAACAATCTACGGACAAATCTCAAAATTGACAAAGTTAACATACATAACGTTTAAATGCGCAAATAACATGCTTCCCTCACCTTAGGCACTCCTAGTCGCTAGGAAAACAACGCTAGTCACCTCAGAAATCACCCCGCACAAGCTCATGCGAAGATTGATCGATTGGGAGTTGAAAGGTTTTTTTTTTCTCTTTTGGAACTCACGGCCCTCTCTCTCTGTTCAGCTGCTGTTTTTTTTTTATTTTGCTAAGTTAAAAGCTTATTTAAGTGCTAAGTGGTCAAATGGTCAAAGGTCTAGGGCAAACAACTTAAAACTTGGTCAAAGGGCCTTATTTTGTGCATTTTAAAGCCATTTTAGCGAAGGAAAGATCAATTAAGGCTAGCAATATTTAAAATATAAAATTTAAGTCATCTAAACACTAGTTTCACTATTTGCTGAGGACTGGAAATCGTTCTCTAGCTATCGCTCCTGAAATGCAATGCACGTTGCGACGGCGAAAAAGTAACAATTAATTCACAAAGAATTTAAGGAAATATAATTTTCAAGATAATAAACAGGGGATTTTCACATTCTGGGCTCGGGTATTACACCCTCTCCCCCTTAAAACAATTGCGCCCACGCAATTCTTACCTGGTCCACAAACAACTCCGGATACTGATCCCAAACTTGGACCTTTCTTTCCCAAGTCGCTTCCTCAAACCCATGATGATTCCACAGAACCTTTACTAACGGAATACTCTTTCTGCGAAGCTCCTGAACTTTCTAATCCACAATTCGAATCGGCTTCTCTTCATAGGACAACTTATCTTCAATCTACAAAGGCTCTGGTTCAAGTACATGTGAAGGGTCTGGATGATACATCTTCAACATAGACACGTGGAACACATCGTGCAGTCTTGACAAGCTCGGAGGCAAAGCTAACCGATAAGCCAAAGGACCTACCTTTTCAGTGATCTCATACGGACCCACATACCTGGGACTAAGTTTCCCACTCTTAACATGCCGAATTAATCCCTTCCGTGGAGAAATCTTAAGAAACAACCAATCTCCCAAATCAAACTCAAGATCCCGACGGTGCTTATCCGCATAACTCTTCTGACGACTCTGAGCTGTAAGCATACGCTAGCAAATAAGGTGAACATTATCTACCATCTTAATCATCTCAGGTAACACAGTCGGATCAACTGTTCTCATCTATCCAACCTCTTCCCAATATAATGGGGATCTGCATTTCCGACCATACAACGCCTCGTAGGGAGCCATACCTATAGTAGATTGATAACTATTGTTGTAGTCGAACTCCGCTAAAGGCAAAAACTTCTCCCAATTCTTCCCAAAGTCTAGCACACATGCTCGAAGCATGTCTTCCAAGATCCTGATGGTTCTCTCAGACTAGCCATCAGTTTGCGGATGATATGCAGTACTGAAGCTCAACTTAGTTCCCAAGGCCTCTTGCAATTTCTGCCAAAAATGAGATCTAAATCTGGGATCCCTATCTGACACTATACTCTGTGGCACACCATGCAATCTCACAATATTAGCAACATAAAGCTCAGCTAGTTTATCAAGGCTATCCTGTTTGTTCACGGGAATAAAATGTGTAACTTTAGTCAAGCGGTCCACAACAACCCAAACAGAATCATATCCTCTCGGAGATCTAGGAAGATCGGTCACAAGGTCTATGGTTATATGTACCCACTTCCATTGCGGAATCGACAACGGCTGTAGAAGTCCGGCTGGCCTCTGATGCTCAACTTTAACCCTCTGACAAGTCAAACATCTGGATACATACCCGGCAATCTCCCTCTTCATATTGTTCCACCAGAAGTGTTGCTTCAAATCTCTATACATTTTAGTACTGCCCGGGTGAATCGTATACCTCGAATTATGTGCCTCGGACAGGATCTCATTCTTCAAAGTCGGATCACCAGGAACACACACCCTGTCCCTAAACCTGAAGATACCATCTGCATGTAATTTAAACTCCGACTCTCCCCCTTTTAACTTTTCTTGGATCTTCAAGATGTGAGGATCAGTCTTCTGAGCCTCTCTGATCTGTGCTAGCAACCCTGACTGAATCTGCAAACTAGCAAATCGAATCCCTACCTCAGTAGCTTCTGGTTTCCATGAACAAATTTCTTCCAAAGTCTCCCAATCCTTGATAATCAAGCTTGCAACAGTAGCCTTTCGGCTCAAAGCATCAGCAACAACATTTGCCTTACCTGGCACGTAGTTAATAGAACAGTTGTAACCACCCAATAGCTCTAGCCATCTCCGCTGCCTCATATTCAGATCCTTCTGTGAAAACAAATACTTGAGACTCTTGTGGTCAGTAAAAATTTCAAATCTGCAACCCCACAAGTAATGACGCCACTTCTTCAATGCAAACACAACTGCAGCTAACTTGAGATCATGTGTAGGGTAATTGACTTCATAAGGTTTCAACTTCCTAGAAGCATAGGCAATCACCTTACCATTTTGTGTTAAAACACAGCCCAATCCTTTCTTAGATGCATCACTGTAGACAACGAAGTTCTCTGTTCCCTCAGGTAAAGCTAGTATAGGAGCTGTAGTTAGTCTCTTCTTCAATTCTTGGAAACTGGATTCACATTTAGCATCCCAGTTGTAAGCAACTTTCTTCCGAGTCAACTGGCTTAAAGGTCCATAAATTTTGGAAAAGTCTTTAACAAATCTCCGGTAGTAACCTGCCAATCCAAGAAAACTCCGAATCTCTGACACCGACTCAGGTCTCTTCCAAGATGAAACAACCTCAATCTTAGCTGGGTCCACTGAAATTCCTCGATCTGAAATGATATGGCCTAGAAGATATCTGATTCAACCAGAACTCACACTTGCTGAATTTAGCAAAAAGCTTGTTTTCCTGCAAAGTCTGTAGCACAATCTTCAAGTGTTGCTCATGTTCAGCCTCATTCTTCGAATACACTAAAATGTCGTCAATAAAGATCACGACAAACTGATCAAGGTAAGGTCGAAAAACCCTCTGCATCAAGTCCATGAATGCGGCTGGTGCATTCGTCAATCCAAACGGCAATACAACAAACTCATAGTGGCCATATCTAGTCCTGAATACCGTCTTTGGTATATCGTCACTCTGAATTCTGAGTTGATAGTAACCTTGCCTCAAGTCAAATTTGGAGTAAACACTCGCACCCTGCAACTGGTCAAACAATTCTTCAATCAACGGCAAGGGGTATTTGTTCTTAATCGTGACTTGATTAAGTCCCCTGTAATCAATGCATAACCGTAACGTGCCGTCTTTCTTTCTCACAAACAACACAGGTGCACCCCACGGTGAAGAACTAGGTTGTATAAACCCTTTCTCAAGCAAGTTCTGAAGCTCAATTTTTAATTCCAGAAGTTCGGCAGATGCCATTCTATAAGGACTCCTAGAAATCGGCGCAGTGCCTGGCACAAGATCAATCACGAACTCAATCTCCCTATCCGGTGGTAAACCCGGTAATTCCTCGGGAAATACACCAGGAAGTCTCTAACAATCGGAACCTCATTCAAACTCAACTTATCAGTAGGCTAATTGATCAAATGGGCTAAGTAAGCTTCACAACCCCTATTCAACAACTTAGAAGCCTTGATCGCTGATAAATGTGGAATTCGGGCAGCCCTGCAGTTCCCAACAATCTCCAGTATCGGTAGGTCAGGATCCTGAAGATAAACAATCTTTGTTCTACAATCCAACTGAGCATAATACTTTCCCAACCAGTCCATTCCCAAAATGATTTCAAAGTCACGGAATGACAATATAATTAAATCAGCAGGAAATTTACGGTTCTCTATGCATATATCACAAGATTTGCAAATAGACTCAGTAACAAATTTTGTACCCAAAGGCGTACTAACTTCAACTTCATGCGGCAATTTATCAATGCAAACATTCACAGATCGTGCACATGCAGAAGTTATAAACGAATGTGTAGCTTCGGGATCAATCAAAACTTTAAATGGCTGAGTATTGAGAAGAAAGGTACCTTCCACTATAGCTGTAGTATCGGGTAGCTCCTCTGCATCTAGTGCAAAGACCCTAGCCTGAACTCTCTATGCTGGACGTGCACCTGCAGCCCTATTCTGAACACCTTGGCCTCTACCACGGCCCTGAACATTGTTATACTTAGGGAAATCTCTGACCCTATGGTCATCACTCCCACAACCCGTACATTTACCACACTTCCTCCAGCAGTTAGCCTCAATATGCCCTGATCGATTACAATAATTACATTGCTGATTTTGCCTAACTGGAGTGTTTCCCGTAGGTGCTAGGGCTCTGGCAGGGGTAGGAACTGTACCTCTTTGCTGGGGTCTAGTCACAGCTGGCCTAGCCTGAATCTACTGCTGTGGCTGATACGGACGCTGCTGAGGAACCTGTGCAGAAGACTGATACTGCCTCGGCTGACTCTGGCTGCTCTGGCCACTGCTTCTTACTCGGCTGAATGCTCTCAGCTATCATCTCAGCCTTCCGTTTCTCAAACTTCGAGGCTGCCTGAAATGCCTCGGGAAAAGTAATGTAGGTCTGCCCAGTCAAATGCAACTGTATGTCCATTCTCAGCCCACGGACAAACCTATGAATCATCCTCCTAGCCGGCCGTACCAACTCGGGCATATACCTCGACAGGCTAACAAACCTAGCCTCGTACTGTGCAACAGTCATGTTTCCTTGCTTCAGGGCAACAAACTCATCCTCCCGCCTTTCCATAACCATCTCGGGAATATACTTGTCCCGAAACTCACTCACAAAATCATCCCATAAATGTGGAACATCCACACAATTCCACCTCAATCTGACAGTATTCCACCACTACTCTGCATCACCCTCAAACAGGAATGACGCATAATCTATTCTTGCCTCATCAGTGTACCTCAAAGCGGTGAAAATCTTCTCAACTCGATTAATCCATCTCTCGGCCGCCTCATCATCCGGCTCTTCGAAGAATTTTCCCGGCTCATGCCTCAGAAATTTCTCTAATTGGTTATTCTCACCTCTATACCCCTGTCCACCAGGATTAGCTTGATTTCCCTGGGGATTATTCCGGTCCTGCCTCTGCTCATGCAGCACCTGTGTAATCCGGTCTACTGCAGTAGTCATAGTAGCCATAAACTGCTCAGGCAACGGCTGCTGACCCTGTTCTGCTGCCTCTTCATCTGATCCTATACCTTGAGTACCACGGTGTGGCGGCATAGTAGCAATTCACAATAGCTGGCAACATTTAAAAGCAGTTTATAGACAGAAATATAGACATAAGATTAGATAACAATCAAGTCAATAACAATCCAATATTCTATCACACAATTCACATAAGACAAGTTCAAATTGCCAAACTATCTCACTTAAACACATAAACACTCCAAGTTCACAAAGTCATGCTGGAACATTTTCTTTTCACTTAGCAATCATACATAAACACTTTAGCATTTTAGACCTTTACCCCACAGACCGAGAATCATATCCCGGCTCATGCAAAACTATCATGCTCTGATACCACCTAAAGATGTCACGCCCCGACCTGACCCCGTAAAAGGCCAAGCCCGGACCCGACACACAGACGGAGTCTCCTTTGTACCGCGGACGATCCGAAAACCCTAAAACCATCATAACACTTGCGAAAGCCATAAAACAATTCAAACAAGCCAACTTTCTTTTAAAAACATACATCCTCTTATTATCCAACTTTCCAAACCAAAATGCCATGCATACTACACAGGTATTTATGCCACTAAACAGTTAGCTAATAGCATGCATTGCTTTACTAGTCACAAGGGTATAAGTTTACAACTTTAGATTCTTTCAACTTATACAACACAAGACAAGAGGGGGCTCAAAGTAGAAAAAACATACAAGGCTACAAGCCTCAAAATTAAGCGACCTCCACACAATATACATAACAAGCAAGGTTCGCACAAAATCTGGTAACCAACCACCAGCAAAGTAGAGACGTGCTATCACGGAAACACCTCCACCTGCTCCTCCTCCTCTATTACCTCGAGAGGGTCTGCTTCAACTACTCCTGTAAAAATATAGTATAGAGTGGAATGATTTAAAACTATTGCTCAGAGAGGGAAATTGCTCTCAAGGACAGAGATGAGAGGAGTATGCAATGCAATTAGCCAAGCAATGCATACAATTATCATTTAAAGATACAAACAAGTCAATATTATAACAAGGCAAGCATTAAAGACTATAAACATTCATTCAAAGGATACTGTACTCTTTTCACGAGCAACTTTCATTCAAGAATTCGATGACGACGCGCCGGCCCAAACCACCTTATAACACCAGTTTGGAATACCTCGGAAGTATCCATCAACCTATGACCCAAATCTCACTGGGAGGCAACCCAAGCGAGAAAGGGAATAGCAGCGGAGCTAGAGCAACCAACACTGGCAACCCAAGGCTACCTAGAGAGGCCCATCACTCATGCGCGAGACACTATGCATTGCAAGACTTGATACAAGACGATAAACAAACAATAAAGCCACACGTGGGAGAATAACAAAGTAGGTTACTCTCGCACGCAATAGTAGCAATTGATAAGCATTTCAATCCAAATCAATTCAAACAAGTATTTCAAGCAACCCTAAGCATTCTATAGGAATAAAGTCAAGAAAACAAGCAAAAACACAAATCGGCCCCAACTATCAAACCACTACCATTTCCAAACGAGCCACGAGTTCTGGAAACCGACTTCACCAACCCTTCTAGGTCACCATAAGGCACGTGCAAAGCCCCCGAAACATTACTTTACCCTAGAACTCGCGCAAAGCCCCGATTTCCCCCTTTCTCGTTTGAACTACAACTATACCAACCAAACACCCAACCAATGACATAATCTTACCAAAAGTGCTTCCATGGCCTCCCGATACAATGCCAACACGCAAAACGAGAAAACGCTAAAGTCGACCTAAACGACCCCGACTTTCCCAAAGGCATAATTCTCATTTTTTCCACTACGCAACCCAAACAAACCATGCATTTAGGCATTCTAGCATACCTAGCACATTTCTAAATCAACAGAAAGCATAACAGCGCAACTTCACCGTTTCAAGGTTTTACTATTCATAAAATACTATTCAATTGACAATTTAATTTGTAATCACAACATTTAACCGCAGAAAATGTTAAAAAGCTATAAATACACGTTCTACAATTGCCAAGGAACATTCTAGAAGCATCAAATCGCTTTAAACAACAATCTACGGACAAATCTCAAAATTGACAAAGTTAACATACATAACGTTTAAATGCGCAAATAACATGCTTCCCTCACCTTAGGCACTCCTAGTCGCTAGGAAAACAACGCTAGTCACCTCAGAAATCACCCCACACGAGCTCACGCGAAGATTGATCGATTGGAAGTTGAAAGGTTTTTTTTTTCTCTTTTGGAACTCACGGCCCTCTCTCTCTGTTTCAGCTACTGTTTTTTTTTTTATTTTGCTAAGTTAAAAGCTTATTTAAGTGCTAAGTGGTCAAAGGGTCAAAGGTCTAGGTCAAACCACTTAAAACTTGGTCAAAGGCCCTTATTTTGTGCATTTTAAAGCCATTTTAGCTAAGGAAAGATCAATTAAAGCTAGCAATATTTAAAATATAAAATTTAAGTCACCTAACACTAGTTTCACTATTTGCTGAGGACTGGAAATCGTTCTCTAGCTATCGCTCCTGAAATGCAATGCACGTTGCGACGGCGAGAAAGTAACAATTAATTCACAAAGAATTTAAGGAAATATAATTTTCAAGATAATAAACAAGGGATTTTCACATTCCGGGCTCGGGTATTACACGCTCTCCACCTTAAAACAATTGCGCCCACGCAATTCTTACCTGGTCCACAAACAACTCCGGATGCTGATCCCAAACTTGGTCCTCTCTTTCCCAAGTCGCTTCCTCAAACCCATGATGATTCCACAGAACCTTTACTAACGGAATACTCTTTCTGCGAAGCTCCTGAACTTTCTGATCCACAATTCGAATCGGCTTCTCTTCATAGGACAACTTATCTTCAATCTGCAAAGGCTCTGGTTCAAGTACATGTGAAGGGTCTGGATGATACTTCTTCAACATAGACACGTGGAGCACATCGTGCAGTCTTGACAAGCTCGGAGGCAAAGCTAACCGATAAGCCAAAGGACCTACCTTTTCAGTGATCTCATACGGACCCACATACCTGGGACTAAGTTTCCCACTCTTAACATGCCGAATTAACCCCTTCCGTGGAGAAATCTTAAGAAACACCCAATCTCCCAAATCAAACTCAAGATCCCGACGGTGCTTATCCGCATAACTCTTCTAACGACTCTAAGCTGTAAGCATATGCTGGCGAATAAGGTGAACATTATCTACCATCTTAATCATCTCAGGTAACAAGTCGGATCAACTATTCTCATCTCTCCAACCTCTTCCCAATACAATGGGGATCTGCATTTACAACCATACAACGCCTCATAGGGAGCCATACCTATAGTAGCTTGATAACTATTGTTGTAGGCGAACTTCGCTAAAGGCAAAAACTTCTCCTAGTTCTTCCCAAAGTCTAGCACCCATGCTCGAAGCATGTCTTCCAAGATCCTGATGGTTCTCTCAGACTAGCCATCAGTTTGCGGATGATATGCAGTACTGAAGCTCAACTTAGTTCCCAAGGCCTCTTGCAATTTCTGCCAAAAACGAGATCTAAATCTGGGATCCCTATCTGACACTATACCCTGTGGCACACCATGCAATCTCACAATATTAGCAACATAAAGCTCAGCTAGTTTATCAAGGCTATCATGTTTGTTCACGGGAATAAAATGTGTAACTTTAGTCAAGCGGTCCACAACAACCCAAACAGAATCACATCCTCTCGGAGATCTAGGAAGATCGGTCACAAGGTCCATTGTTATATGTACCCACTTCCATTGTGGAATCGACAACGGCTGTAGAAGTCCGGCTGGCCTCTGATGCTCAACTTTAACCCTCTAACAAGTCAAACATCTGGATACATACCCAGCAATCTCCCTCTTCATATTGTTCCACAAAAAGTGTTGCTTCAAATCTCTATACATTTTTGTACTGCCCAGGTGAATCGTATACCTCGAATTATGTGTCTCGGACAGGATCTCATTCTTCAAAGTCGGATCACCAGGAACACACACCCTGTCCCTGAACCTGAAGATACCATCTGCATGTAATTTAAACTCCGACTCTCCCCCTTTTGACTTTTCTTGGATCTTCAAGATGTGAGGATCAGTCTTCTGAGCCTCTCTGATCTGTGCTAGCAACCCTGACTGAATCTGCAAACTAGCAAATCGAATCCCTACCTCAGTAGCTTCTGGTTTCCATGAACAAATTTCTTCCAAAGTCTCCCAATCCTTGATAATCAAGCTTGCAATAGTAGCCTTTCGGCTCAAAGCATCAGCAACAACATTTGCCTTACCTGGCACGTAGTTAATAGAACAATTGTAACCACTCAATAGCTCTAGCCATCTCCGCTGCCTCATATTCAGATCCTTCTGTGAAAACAAATACTTGAGACTCTTGTGGTCAGTAAAAATTTCAAATCTGCAACCCCACAAGTAATGACGCCACTTCTTCAAAGCAAACACAACTGCAGCTAACTCAAGATCATGTGTAGGGTAATTGACTTCATAAGGTTTCAACTTCCTAGAAGTATAGGCAATCACCTTACCATTTTGCTTTAAAACACAGCCCAATCCTTCCTTAGATGCATCACTGTAGACAACGAAGTTTTCGGTTCCCTCAGGTAAAGCTAGTATAGGAGCTGTAGTTAGTCTCTTCTTCAATTCTTGGAAACTGGATTCACATTTAGTATCCCAGTCGTAAGCAACTTTTTTCTGAGTCAACTGGCTCAAAGGCCCAAAAATTTTGGAAAAGTCTTTAACAAATCTCCGGTAGTAACCTGCCAATCCAAGAAAACTCCGAATCTCTGACACCGTCTCAAGTCTCTTCCAAGATGAAACAACCTCAATCTTAGCTGGGTCCACTGAAATTCCTTGATCTGAAATGATATGGCCTAGAAAAGATATCTGATTCAACCATAACTCACACTTGCTGAATATAGCAAAAAGCTTGTTTTCCTACAAAGTCTGTAGCACAATCTTCAAGTGTTGCTCATGTTCAGCCTCATTCTTCGAATACACTAAAATGTCGTCAATAAAGATCACGACAAACTGATCAAGGTAAGGTCGAAAAACCCTCTGCATCAAGTCCATGAATGCGGCTGGTGCATTCGTCAATCCAAACGGCAATACAACAAATTCATAGTGGCCATATCTAGTCCTGAATGCCGTCTTTGGTATATCGTCACTCCGAATCCTAAGTTGATAGTAACCCTGCCTCAAGTCAAATTTGGAGTAAACACTCGCACCCTGCAACTGGTCAAACAATTCTTCAATCAACGGCAAGGGGTATTTGTTCTTAATCGTGACTTGATTAAGTCCCCTGTAATCAATGCATAACCGTAGCGTGCCGTCTTTCTTTCTCACAAACAACACAGGTGCGCCCCATGGCGAAGAACTAGGTTGTATAAACCCTTTCTCAAGCAAGTTCTGAAGCTGAATTTTTAATTCCTGAAGTTCGGCAGATGCCATTCTATAAGGACTCCTAGAAATCAGCACAGTGCCTGGCACAAGATCAATCACGAACTCAATCTCCCTATCTGGTGGTAAACCCGGTAATTCCTCGGGAAATACACCAGGGAAGTCTCTAACAATCGGAACCTCATTCAAACTCAACTTATCAGTAGGCTGATTGATCAAATATGCTAAGTAAGCTTCACAACCCCTATTCAACAACTTAGAAGTCTTGATCACTGATAAAAGTGGAATTCGGGCAGCCCTGCAATTCCCAACAATCTCTAGTACCGGTAGGTCAGGAACCTGAAGATAAACAACCTTTGTTCTACAATCCAACTGAGCATAATACTTTCCCAACCAGTCCATTCCCAAAATGATTTCAAAGTCACGGAATGGCAATATAATTATATCAGCAGGAAATTTACGATTCTCAATGCATATATCACAAGATTTGCAAATAGACTCAGTAACAAATTTTGTACCCAAAGGCGTACTAACTTCAACTTCATGCGGCAATTTATCAATGCAAACATTCATAGATCGTGCACATGCAGGAGTTATAAACGAATGTGTAGCTCCGGGATCAATCAAAACTTTAACTGGCTGAGTATTGAGAAGAAAGGTACCTTCCACTATAGCTTTAGTATCGGGCAGCTCCTCCGCATCTAGTGCAAAGACCCTAGCCTGAACTCTCTGTACTGGACGTGCACCTGCAGCCCTATTCTGCACACCTTGGCCTCCACCACGGCCCTGAACATTGTTATACTTAGGGCAATCTCTCACCCTATGGTCATCACTGCCACAACCCGTACATTTACCACTCTTCCTCCAGCAGTTAGCTTCAATATGCTCCGATCGATTACAATAATTACACTGCTGATTTTGCCTAACTGCATTGTTTCCCATAGGTGCTGGGGCTCTGGCAGGGGTAGGAACTGTACCTCCCTGTTGGGGTCTAGTCACAGCTGGCCTAGCCTGAATCTGCTGATGTGGCTTATACGAACGCTGCTGAGGAACCTGTGTAGAAGCCTGATATTGCCTCAGCTGACTTTGGCTGCTCTGGCCACTGCTTCTTACTCGGCTGACTGCTCTCAGCTAACATCTCAGCCTTCCGTTTCTCAAACTTCGAGGCTGCCTGAAATGCCTCGGGAAAAGTAGTGTAGGTTTGCCCAGTCAAATGCAACTGTGTGTCCATTCTCAACCCACGGACAAACCTATGAATCATCCTCCTAGCCGGCCGTACCAACTCGGGCATATACCTCGACAGGCTAACAAACCTAGCCTCGTACTGTGCAACAGTCATATTTCCCTGCTTCAGGGCCACAAACTCATCCTCCCGCCTTTCCATAACCATCTCGGGAATATACTTGTCCCGAAACTCACTCACAAAATCATCCCATAAATGTGGAACATCCTCACAATCCCACCTCAATCTGACAGTATTCCACCACTACTCTGCATCACCCTCAAACAGGAATGACGCATAATCTATTCTTGCCTCATCAGTGTACCTCAAAGCGGTGAAAATCTTCTCAACTCGATTAATCCATCTCTCGGTCGCCTCATCATCCGGCTCTTCGAAGAATTTTCCCGGCTCATGCCTCAGAAATTTCTCTAACTGGTTATTCTCAACTCTATACCCCTGTCCACCAGGATTAGCTTGATTTCCCTGGGGATTATTCCAGTCCTGCCTCTGCTCATGCAGCACCTGTGTAATCCGGTCTACTGCAGTAGTCATAGTAGCCATAAACTGCTTAGGCAACGGCTGCTGACCCTGTTCTACTGCCTCTTCATCTGATCCTATACCTTGAGTACCACGGCGTGGCGGCATAGTAGCAATTCACAATAGCTGGCAACATTTAAAAGCAATTTATAGACAGAAATATAACACATAAGATTAGATAACAATCAAGTCAATAACAATCCAATATTCTATCACACAATTCACATAAGACAAGTTCAAATTGCCAAACTATCTCACTTAAACACATAAACACTCCAAGTTCACAAAGTCATACTGGAACATTTTCTTTTCACTTAGCAATCATACATAAACACTTTAGCATTTTAGACCTTTACCCCACAGACCGAGAATCATATCTCGGCTCATGCAAAACTATCATGCTCTGATACCACCTAAAGATGTCACGCCCCGACCCGACCCCGTAAAAGGCCAAGCCCGGACCCGACACACGGACGGAGTCTCCTTTGTACCGCGGACGATCCGAAAACCCTAAAACCATCATAACACTTGCGAAAGCCATAAAACAATTCAAACAAACCAACTTTCTTTTAAAAACATACATCCTCTTATTATCCAACTTTCCAAACCAAAATGCCATGCACTACACAGGTATTTATGCCACTAAACAGTTAGCTATTAGCATGCATTTCCTTACTAGTCACAAGGGTATAAGTTTACAACTTTACATTCTTTCAACTTATACAACACAAGACCGTAGATGTGATAAGCCAAACCCGGCATGCATTTAATAGCACCTGACTGCATTTGATTAAATGTTAAATTAGTTAAATCATCTAATTTCAACTGTTTTGCTATTTCTTTTAGAAGAATTCGAAAAGGATTTATATTAATTGATTAAAAGATTATTACCTATTTCTAATAATTGTAGTAATTGAATTTATTCTCTTGTGATCAGTTAAGTGTCATCTTAAATGTTAATATTTAATTGCACTTGATTGCAAGTTTATATTTATTTGTTCATTTGTAACTTAACATGAACTTCATAATTCTTTAAAATATTTTACGAATAGTTAAATTAATTGATTTTAAATGAATATTGATTACTTTGACTATTTTGATTATTTTAAAAATCAGTTTTAATTTTCTTGCATTAAATTACTCGATTTTCAATTAAATGAGAAAAGTAACTCCGAGCCGGAGTTAATTTTAAACTATTCTCCTTTTCAAATAATTAAAGTTTTCTATTATTGCTCATCACTTTATTAGTGATCATTTATTGACCGTTTGATCGTAGTATTTCGAAAATAAGAGTTAGAGAAATATTTCTCAAATTTCGTAAATAATGTTTCTAGTTTAAATTAACTAGTTTTAGTTGGTTTTTATTAAAATTGCATTGTCTAACTTGGAATAAATTAAATGGCATCAAAATAGCTTATTTGACCATGTTAAATTAGGATTTTAACTTTGCTAAATGACCATTTTGCCCTTGAGGCTTTGTCATCTTTTAAATAGCCAAAATTAAGCAAAATTGACAAAAAAAACCAAAAAAAAAATGGCCATCTTGTCCTCCCTTGCCCCAAGGTTAAGGAGAAAAGAAAAAAAATTTGATTTTGCATTTTTAAGCCAAAATCTTGCGTGGGATCAGACGAAGATCGTGGCTCGGGTCCTTGCGGGTCTTGGTCTTCAATCTCTGTGAGGGTTTTCACTCTTTTGTGCATTTTAATCTGAATTTGATTTTTGAGTCAATTTTTTAGATTTGGTATTTATCTCGTTATAATGCCTGTTATTGCTTGAAATAGCTTGCTTAGGGTTCGTAGAGCATTGCTTGTTAGTTATTTAGCAATTTTTACGGTTGAAACTGCGTAATTGAAATTGGGGAAGAACATGAATAGTGAATTATGAATAGTAAACCCTAGAATTTCGAATTTCACTCCGAATTGTGATTGTTTGATTTGGATAGGTGTCATTAATGATAGAAATCTAAAATGTGAAATAAAAACGGATCGGCCTTTGTTAAAATTGGAAATTAGACAAAGAAACGTAAAGGGGCCGTTTGACCAAAAGTTGACCGTGCTTGAATTGAGTTGGGGGTTTTGCAATTGAGGGCATGGAAGCACTTTTGGCGCTGTTGTAGCGTTGATTGAGTGACCGGTTAACATAGTTGTAGTTCAAACGCAGTAGGTGGACTTTCGGGTCTCGGGTGAGAAAGTGAAGTTTAGTGACATAGAAACGTGCCTTGTAGTGCCTGAATGAATGTAGTGAAATCGGTTTCCTAATCCCGTAGCTCGTTTGCTCGTAATTATCCATGGAAGGAGGGGTTGAATAATGTTATTTTTTGTTTTCGTGTTTGAACTGCCGTTACTTGTTTAATTGTTGTTATTGTTGCTTATTATTGCTTGTTATGCTTGAAAAGTTAGTTGAATGCTAGTATTGATTGTGATTGCTTGTTATCTCGTTTGTTGTCACTAGTTTGTATTGTTGTGCTATCGCTCGTTTATCGCCTTGTATCGAGTCTTGCATTGCATAGTGTCTCGCGCGTGAGTGATGGGCCTCTCTGGGTAGCCTCGGGTTGCCAGTGTTGGTTGCTCTAGCTCCGCTGCTATTCCCTTTCTCGCTTGGGTTGCCTCCCAAGGAGATTTGGCTCGTAGAATTGATGGTTACTCCCATGATATTCCAAACTGGTGTTATAAGGTGGTTGCGTGCTTATTGTCATCGTTGTCAACATCAAGCTCGAGATTGATGTATCGCTCGTGAAATGGTACGTTGCTCGTATGAGTGAACCATAGCCTTCAGAGTGTGGTGTAGCTTTGAATGGTTGTGTTAATGCTTTTGATACTTGCTTATTGTATTGGTGGTTTGTCTTGATCGCTTACTTTCTCAGTTATATTGTTTAACTGCCTATTTGCATTGCACGAACTTCTTTCTCTCCAATTCGATATTTGTCTCGCCCTCACTGAGTATACGTGTTGTGTATACTCACTCCTCACCATCACATTTCAGGAAATGCCTTGTTAGCTAGAAAGTTCGTGCTTGAAGAGTTATCTTGCGTGCTATGTGTCTTGGGTGTCGAAGTTTGTAAAGATGTATGTTCATATGTTGTATGTATTTATTGTTAAAAGAAATGTAACTTAAATTTAGCTAAGTAGCTGAGATGAATTGATAAGCTAGATTATGTAATCAGTTAGCATAGCTTAACCTCAAAGCATGCGTGTAATGTCCTAAGGAAAAGAATTAGAATGGCATGATAGTTTATTTTATGCGGTAGCTTCGTATGGTTTAATTTTCTAGTTTGAATGTACTTGTCAAAAATGAAAAGAGATAGATTAGCTTTTAAATTGGAAATGTATGTATACTTGCTGAGTTTAAATTGTTGAGAACCGAGGCTCGGATGGCCTTGAGGAAGTTTTGTATGGTTGGACACGGTGTTGGTCCATTTATATGCTATTACAGGTTCTGCAATTTACCTAGAAACAGGGGAGACGCCGTCCGTTTTCCCTGAAAATTTATGCCCGGGTTTGGTTTGGGTTGTGATTAGATCGATTGATAGAACTCCCGGTCTCGAGAGGGAACGGGGTGTTACAGGTGGTATCAGAGCTTGTCTAGCTCATAAGCCGGGATAGGGTCCTCGGTCTGGTGGGTAGTGGTGTAATACCCGAGCCCGGAATGTGAATTTTCTTTGTTTATTATTTTAAAAATTATATTTCCTTAAATTCTTTGTGAATTAACTGTTACTTTCTCGCCGACGCAACGTGCATTGCATTTAAGGAGCGAGAGCTAGATAACGAGTTCCAATCCTCAGCAAATAGTGAAACTAGTATTTAGACGACTTAAATTTTATATTTTAATTGTTGCTAACTTTAATTGAACTTACCTTAGCTGAAACGGCTTTAAAACGCGCGAAATAGGGCCCTTTGACCAAGTTTTAAGTGGTTTGACCTTGGACCTTTGACCTTTGACCATTCGACACCTTATAAGCTAAAATAATAGGCAAAATAAAAAAAAAACAGCAGCAAGAAAGAGCAGCAGGCCGTGAGCTTTGAGGGAGAAAAAAAAAAAGATTTCAACTTCCGATCTTTCATTCTTCGCGAGAGCTCGTGCGGGGTGGTTTCCGAGGCAACCAACGTTGTTTTCCTAGCGACTAGGAGGACCTAAGGGGAGGGAAGCATGTTATTTGCGCATTTATACGTTGTGTTAGTTAACTTTGTCAATTTTTAGATTTATCCGTAGATCGTTATTTAAAGCGATTTGATGCTTCTAGAATGTTCCTTAGCATTTGTAGAACATGTATTTATGGCTTTGTAACATTTTCTGCGGTTAAATGTTGTGATTGCAACTTGAATTGTAGAATGAATAGTATTTTATGAATAGTAAAATCTTGAAACGTTGAAGTTGCGCTGTTATGCTTTCCGTTGATGTAGAAACGTGCTAGGTATGCTAGAATGCTAAAATGTGTGGTTTGTTTGGGTTGCGTAGTGGAAAAAACGAGAATTAAGCCTTTGGGAAAGTCGGGGTCGTTTAGGTCGACTTTTGTGTTTTCTCGTTTTGCGTGTTGGCATTGTTTCGGGAGGCCATGGAAGCACTTTTGGTGCAAATATGGAGTTGGTTGGGTGTTTGGTTGTTGTAGTTGTAGTTCAAACGAGAAAGGGGGGAAATCGGGGCTTTGCGCGAGTTCTAGGGTAAAGTAAGGTATCGGGGTCTTTAGACGTGCCTTATGGTGACCTAGGAGGGTTGGCGAAGTCGGTTTCCAGAACTCGTGGCTCGTTTGGAAATGGTAGCATTTTGATAGTTGGGGCCGATTTGTGTTTTTGTGTGTTTACTTGTCTTTATGCTTATAGAATGCTTAGAATTACTTGAATTACTTGTTTGAGTTGTTTTGGATTGAATTGCTTATCAAATTGCTGCTATTGCGTGCGAGAGTAACCTACTTTGTTATTCTCCCACGTGTGGTTTATCGCTTGTTTATCGCTTGTTTATTGTCTTGTATCGAGTCTTGCATGGCATAGTGTCTCGCGCGTGAGTGATGGGCCTCTCTGGGTAGCCTTGGGTTGCCAGTGTTGGTTGCTCTAGCTCCGCTGCTATTCCCTTTCTCGCTTGGGTTGCCTCCCAGGGAGATTTGGGTCGTAGGTTGATGGATACTTCCGGAGTATTCCAAACTGGTGTTATAAGGTGGTTTTGGGCCGGCGCGTCGTCATCGAATTCGTGTTTGAAAGTGGTTCGTGAAAAGAGTATCGTATCCTTTGATTGAGTGTTTGCAGCTTTAAATACTTGCCTTGCTTTATTGTTGGCTTTGGATGTATCTTTATATGTTTTGTATGTATTGCTTGGCTAATTGCATTGCATACTTCTCTCATCTCCGTCCTTGAGACCAATTGTCCTCGCTGAGCAATAGTTTTTGCTCATTCCTCTCTATACTATGTTTTTACAGGAGTAGTTGAGGCAGACCCTCTCGAGGTAATTGAGGAGGAGGAGCAGGTGGAGGTGTTTCCGTGATAGCACTTACCTGCTTTGCTGGTGGTTGGTTACCAGTTTTGTGCAAACATGTTGTTATGTATATTGCGTGAAGGACGCTTAATTTTGAGGCTTGTAGCCTTGTATGTATTTTCTAGTTGAGACCTTTAATGGTCTTATGTTGTAATGGATTAAGTTTGTAAATTGTAAACTTATACTCGGATGACTAGTGAATAAATGCATGCTAATGACTAATGGTTTAGTGGCATATGTACTTGTGTAGTATGCATATCATTTTTGGTTTTGGAAAGTTGGATAATAAGAAATGTATGTTTTATAAAAGTTGGCTTGTTTTGATTATTTTATGGCTTTCGCAAGTATTATATTGTTTTTAGGGTTTTCAGATCATCAGCGGTACAGAGGAGACTCCGTCCGTGTGTCGGGTCCGGGCTTGGCCTTTTGCGGGGTCGGGTCGGGGCGTGACATCTTTAGGTGGTATCAGAGCATGATAGTCTTGCATGAGCCGGGATATGATTCTCGGTCTGTGGGGTAAAGGTCTGAAATGCTAAAGTGTTTATGTATGATTGCTAAGTGAAAAGAAAATGTTCTAGCATGACTTTGTGAACTTGGAATGTTTATGTGTTTAAGTGAAATAGTATGGCAAGTTAAACTTGTCTTATATGAATTGTGTGATAGAATGTTGGATTGTTATTGATCTGAGTGTTATCTAATCTTATGTGTTATATTTCTGTCTATAAACTGCTTTTAAATGTTGCCAGTTATTGTGAGTTGCTACTATGCCGCCACGTCGTGGTACTCAAGGTATAGGATCAGATGAAGAGGCAGCAGAACAGGGTCAGCAGCCGTTGCCTGAGCAGTTTATGGCTACCATGACTACTGCAGTAGACCGGATCACACAGGTACTACATGAGCAGAGGCAAGACCGGATTAATCCCCAGGGTAATCAAGCTAATCCTGGTGGTCAGGGGTACAGAGTTGAGAATAACCAGCTTGAGAAATTTCTGAGGCACGAGCCGGGAAAGTTTTTCGGGGAGCCGGATGATGAGGCGGCCGAGAGATGGATTAATCGTGTCGAGAAAATTTTCACCGCGTTGAGGTATACTGATGAGGCAAGAATAGATTATGCATCATTTTTATTTGAGGGTGATGCAGAGCAGTGGTGGAATACTGTTAGGCTGAGGTGGGATTGTGAGGATGTTCCACATTTATGGGATGACTTCGTAAGTGAGTTCCGGGACAAATATATTCCCGAGATGGCTATGGAGAGACGGGAAGATGAGTTTGTGGCCCTAAAGCAGGGAAATATGACTGTTGCACAATATGAGGCTAGGTTTGTTAGCCTGTCGAGGTATATGCCCGAGTTGGTACGGCCAGCTAGGAGGATGATACATAGGTTTGTCCGTGGGTTGAGAATGGACATACAGTTGCATTTGACTGGACAGACCTACACTACTTTTCCCGAGGCATTTCAGGCAGCCTCGAAGTTTGAGAAACGGAAGGCTGAGATGTTAGCTGAGAGCAGTCAGCCGAGTAAGAAGCAGTTTTTGGGCCAGAGTAGCCAGAGTCAGCCGAGGCAGTATCAGGCTTCTGCACAGGGTCCTCAGCAGCGTCCGTATCAGCCACAGCAGCAGATTCAGGCTAGACCAGCTGTGACCAGACCTCAGCAGGGAGGTACAGTTCCTACCGCTGCCAGAGCCCCAGCACCTACAGGAAACACTGCGGTTAGGCAAAATCAGCAGTGTGATTATTGTAATCGACCAGGGCATATTGAGGCTAACTGCTGGAGGAAGAGTGGAAAATGTACGGGTTGTGGCAGTGATGAGCATAGGGTGAGGGATTGCCCTAAATATAATAATGTTCAGGGCCATGGAGGAGGCCGAGGTGTTCAGAATAGAGCAGCAGGTGCACGACCAGCACAGAGAGTACAGGCTAGGGTCTTTGCACTGGATGCAGAGGAGCTGCCCGATAATACAGCTATAGTGGAAGGTACCTTTCTTCTCAATACTCAGCCAGTTAAAGTTTTGATTGACCCTGGAGCTACGCATTCGTTTATAACTCCTGCATGTGCACGATCTGTGAATGTTTGCATTGATAATTTGCCTCATGAAGTTGAAGTTAGTACTCCTTTGGGTGCGAAATTTGTTGCTGAGTCTATTTGCAAATCTTGTGATATATGTATAGAGAACAGTAAATTTCCTGCTGATTTAATTATATTACCATTCCGTGACTTTGAAATCATTTTGGGAATGAACTGGTTGGGAAAGTATTATGCACAGTTGGATTGTAGAACAAAGATCGTTTATCTTAAGGTTCCTGACCTACCGGTACTAGAGATTGTTGGGAACTGCAGGGCTGCCCGCATTCCACTTTTATCAGCGATCAAGACTTCTAAGTTGTTGAATAGGGGTTGTGAAGCTTACTTAGCTTATTTGATCAATCAGCCTGCTGATAAGTTGAGTCTGAATGAGGTTCCGATTGTTAGAGACTTCCCTGGTGTATTTCCCGAGGAATTACCAGGTTTACCACCGGATAGGGAGATTGAGTTCGTGATTGATCTTGTACCAGGCATTGCGCCAATTTCTAGGAGTCCTTACAGGATGGCATCGGCTGAAGTTCAGGAGTTAAAAATTCAGCTTCAGAACTTGCTTGAGAAAGGGTTTATACAACCTAGTTCTTCGCCGTGGGGCGCACCTGTGTTGTTTGTGAGAAAGAAAGATGGCACGCTACGGTTATGCATTGATTACAGGGGACTTAATCAAGTCACGATTAAGAATAAATACCCCTTGCCGTTGATTGAAGAATTGTTTGACCAGTTGCAGGGTGCGAGTGTTTACTCCAAATTTGACTTGAGGCAGGGTTACTATCAACTTAGGATTCCGAGTGACGATATACCAAAGACGGCATTCAGGACTAGATATGGCCACTATGAGTTTGTTGTGTTGCCGTTTGGATTGACGAATGCACCAGCCGCATTCATGGACTTGATGCAGAGGGTCTTTCGGCCTTACCTTGATCAGTTTGTCGTGATCTTCATTGACGAAATTTTAGTGTATTCGAAAAACGAGGCTAAACATGAGCAACACTTGAGAATTGTGCTTCAGACTTTGCAGGAAAACAAGCTTTTTGCTAAATTTAGCAAGTGTGAGTTCTGGTTGAACCAGATATCTTTTCTAGGCCATATCATTTCAGATCGAGGAATTTCAGTGGACCCAGCTAAGATTGAAGTTGTTTCAGCTTGGAAGAGACCTGAGACGGTGCCAGAGATTCGGAGTTTTCTTGGATTGGCAGGTTACTACCGGAGATTTGTTAAAGACTTTTCTAAAATTTCGGGACCTTTGAGCCAGTTGACTCGGAAGAAAGTTGCTTACAACTGGGATGCTAAATGTGAATCCAGTTTCCAAGAATTGAAGAAGAGACTAACTACAGCTCCTATACTAGCTTTACCTGAAGGAACAGAGAACTTCGTTGTCTACAGTGATGCATCTAAAGAAGGATTGGGCTGTGTTTTAATGCAGAATGGTAAGGTGATTGCCTATGCTTCTAGGAAATTGAAACCTTATGAAGTCAATTACCCTACACATGATCTTGAGTTAGCTGCAGTTGTGTTTGCTTTGAAGAAGTGGCGTCACTACTTGTGGGGTTGCAGATTTGAAATATTTATCGACCACAAGAGTCTCAAGTATTTGTTTTCACAGAAGGATCTAAATATGAGGCAGCGGAGATGGATAGAGCTATTGGGTGGTTATAACTGTTCTATTAACTATGTGCCAGGTAAGGCAAATGTTGTTGCTGATGCTTTGAGCCGAAAGGCTACTATTGCAAGCTTGATTATCAAGGACTGGGAGACTTTGGAAGAAATTTGTTCATGGAAACCAGAAGCTACTGAGGTAGAGATTCGGTTTGCTAGTTTACAGATTCAGTCAGGATTGCTAGTACAGATCAGAGAGGCTCAGAAGACTGATGGTCACATCTTGAAGCTCCAAGAGAAAGCTAAAGGGGGAGAGTCGGAGTTTAAATTACATGCAGATGGCATTTTCAGATTCAGGGATAGAGTATGTGTTCCTGATGATCCGACTTTGAAGAATGAGATCCTGTCCGAGGCACATAATTCGAGGTATACGATTCACCCGGGCAGTACTAAGATGTATAGAGATTTGAAGCAACACTTCTGGTGGAACAATATGAAGAGGGAGATTGCTAGGTATGTATCCAGATGTTTGACTTGTCAGAGGGTTAAAGTTGAGCATCAGAGGCCAGCCGGACTTCTACAGCCATTGTCGATTCCGCAGTGGAAGTGGGTACATATAACAATGGACCTTGTGACCGATCTTCCTAGATCTCTGAGAGGATGTGATTCTGTTTGGGTTGTTGTGGACCGCTTGACTAAAGTTACACATTTTATTCCCGTGAACAAACAGGATAGCCTTGATAAGCTAGCTGAATTGTATGTTGCTAATATTGTGAGATTGCATGGAGTACCACAAAGTATAGTGTCAGATAGGGATCCCAGATTCATATATCGTTTTTGGCAGAAGTTGCAAGAGGCCATGGGAACTAAGTTGAGCTTTAGTACTGCATATCATCCGCAAACTGATGGCCAGTCTGAGAGAACCATCAGGACCTTGGAAGACATGTTTCGGGCATGTGTGCTAGACTTTGGCAAGAATTGGGAGAAGTTTTTGCCTTTAGCGGAGTTCGCCTACAATAATAGTTATCAATCTACTATAGGTATGGCTCCCTACGAGGCGTCGTATGGTCGGAAATGCAGATCCCCATTATATTGGGAAGACGTTGGAGAGATGAGAACAGTTGATCCGACTGTGCTACCTGAGATGATTAAGATGGTAGATAATGTTCACCTTATTCGCCAGCGTATGCTTACAGCTCAGAGTCGTCAGAAGAGTTATGCAGATAAGCACCGTCGGGATCTTAAGTTTGATTTGGGAGATTGGGTGTTTCTTAAGATTTCTCCACGTAAGGGTTTGATTCGGCACGGTAAGAGCGTGAAGCTTAGTCCCAGGTATGTGGGTCCGTATGAGATCACCGAAAAGGTAGGTCCTTTGGCTTATCGATTAGCTTTGCCTCCGAGCTTGTCGAGACTGCATGATGTGTTCCATGTGTCTATGTTGAAGAAGTATCATCCAGACCCTTCACATGTACTTGAACCAGAGCCTTTGCAAATTGAAGAAAAGTTGTCTTATGAAGAGAAACCGATTAGAATTGTGGATTGGAAGATTCAAGAGCTTCGCAGAAAGAGTATTCCGTTAGTGAAGGTTCTGTGGAATCATCATGGGTTTGAGGAAGCGACTTGGGAAAGAGAGGACCAAGTTCGGGATCAGTATCCGGAGTTGTTTGTTGACCAGGTAAGAATTGCGTGGGCGCAATTGTTTTAAGGGGGAGAGGGTGTAATACCCGAGCCCGGAATGTGAATTTTCTTTGTTTATTATTTTAAAAATTATATTTCCTTAAATTCTTTGTGAATTAACTGTTACTTTCTCGCCGACGCAACGTGCATTGCATTTAAGGAGCGATAGCTAGATAACGAGTTCCAGTCCTCAGCAAATAGTGAAACTAGTATTTAGACGACTTAAATTTTATATTTTAATTGTTGCTAACTTTAATTGAACTTACCTTAGCTGAAACGGCTTTAAAACGCGCGAAATAGGGCCCTTTGACCAAGTTTTAAGTGGTTTGACCTTGGACCTTTGACCTTTGACCATTTGACACCTTATAAGCTAAAATAATAGGCAAAATAAAAAAAAAAACAGCAGCAAGAAAGAGCAGCAGGCCGTGAGCTTTGAGGGAGAAAAAAAAAGATTTCAACTTCCAATCTTTCATTCTTCGCGAGAGCTCGTGCGGGGTGGTTTCCGAGGCAACCAACGTTGTTTTCCTAGCGACTAGGAGTACCTAAGGTGAGGGAAGCATGTTATTTGCGCATTTATACGTTGTGTTAGTTAACTTTGTCAATTTTTAGATTTATCCGTAGATCGTTATTTAAAGCGATTTGATGCTTCTAGAATGTTCTTTAGCATTTGTAGAACATGTATTTATGGCTTTGTAACATTTTCTGCGGTTAAATGTTGTGATTGCAACTTGAATTGTGGAATGAATAGTGTTTTATGAATAGTAAAACCTTGAAACGTTGAAGTTGCGCTGTTATGCTTTCCGTTGATGTAGAAACGTGCTAGGTATGCTAGAATGCTAAAATGTGTGGTTTGTTTGGGTTGCGTAGAGGAAAAAACGAGAATTAAGCCTTTGGGAAAGTCGGGGTCGTTTAAGTCGACTTTTGCGTTTTCTCATTTTGCGTGTTGGCATTGCTTCGGGAGGCCATGGAAGCACTTTTGGTGTGAATATGGCGTTGGTTGGGTGTTTGGTTGTTGTAGTTGTAGTTCAAACGAGAAAGGGGGGAAATCGGGGCTTTGCGCGAGTTCTAGGGTAAAGTAAGGTATCGGGGTCTTTAGACGTGCCTTATGGTGACCTAGGAGGGTTGGCGAAGTTGGTTTCCAGAACTCGTGGCTCGTTTGGAAATGGTAGCATTTTGATAGTTGGGGCCGATTTATGTTTTTGTGTGTTTACTTGTCTTTATGCTTATAGAATGCTTAAAATTACTTGAATTACTTGTTTGAGTTGTTTTGGATTGAATTGCTTATCAAATTGCTGCTATTGCGTGCGAGAGTAACCTACTTTGTTATTCTCCCACGTGTGGTTTATCGCTTGTTTATCGCTTGTTTATTGTCTTGTATCGAGTCTTGCATGGCATAGTGTCTCGCGCGTGAGTGATGGGCCTCTCTGGGTAGCCTTGGGTTGCCAGTGTTGGTTGCTCTAGCTCCGCTGCTATTCCCTTTCTCGCTTGGGTTGCCTCCCAGGGAGATTTGGGTCGTAGGTTGATGGATACTTCCGGAGTATTCCAAACTGGTGTTATAAGGTGGTTTTGGGCCGGCGCGTCGTCATCGAATTCGTGTTTGAAAGTGGTTCGTGAAAAGAGTATCGTATCCTTTGATTGAGTGTTTGCAGCTTTAAATACTTGCCTTGCTTTATTGTTGGCTTTGGATGTATCTTTATATGTTTTGTATGTATTGCTTGGCTAATTGCATTGCATACTTCTCTCATCTCCGTCCTTGAGACCAATTGCCCTCGCTGAGCAATAGTTTTTGCTCATTCCTCTCTATACTATGTTTTTACAGGAGTAGTTGAGGCAGACCCTCTCGAGGTAATTGAGGAGGAGGAGCAGGTGGAGGTGTTTCCGTGATAGCACTTACCTGCTTTGCTGGTGGTTGGTTACCAGTTTTGTGCAAACCTTGTTGTTATGTATATTGCGTGAAGGACGCTTAATTTTGAGGCTTGTAGCCTTGTATGTATTTTCTAGTTGAGACCTTTAATGGTCTTATGTTGTAATGGATTAAGTTTGTAAATTGTAAACTTATACTCGGATGACTAGTGAAGAAATGCATGCTAATGACTAATGGTTTAGTGGCATATGTACTTGTGTAGTATGCATATCATTTTTGGTTTTGGAAAGTTGGATAATAAGAAATGTATGTTTTATAAAAGTTGGCTTGTTTTGATTATTTTATGGCTTTCGCAAGTATTATATTGTTTTTAGGGTTTTCGGATCGTCAGCGGTACAGAGGAGACTCCGTCCGTGTGTCGGGTCCGGAATTGGCCTTTTGCGGGGTCGGGTCGGGGCGTGACAAGTGGTCCTTGAATGTGTGCTTATTAAGTGTGTCTTGAAAGTGTATGCTTGTATGTGAGATTGTATGTCTTGACTTGAATGTATGCACTTATGTGATAAAGTTATGTGTTATGTGTTAAATGTTTCTCAGGAAAGGTGGAATGTCTAGTTGTCTATTGAATTGACCTATTGAATTGGCATCGTGAATTGAATCGACCTCGTGAATTGTTATTTGCTTGGAGTATTGCATGTAATGTGTGTATTGGAATGTGTTGAATTGGTTGTGCCGTAAGTTGAATTGATTATGTTGTGCTTGACTTGATTGTTATGCTTGAGTGACTTTGTTGAATAAACTCTTTTGTAAACTTGTTGGCATAATAGCTTAAGGCATATGTATAACTGTGATATATTGGCATTCATACATGTCTTATGGAAATGGTAAGTAAGTCCTCTTCCCCCCTGAAGAAAGTGGTTCATAGCTAGCCTCTCAAGGTGTATGGGTTGGCAGGAAATGAATGGCATTTGACTAGCCTTTATTTGGGAGTTGGTGTTTGCTTTTGGAGCTCGGTTATTGGCGAATCTCTAAGGTCTTCCTCTGTGATTAACAGTTGTGAAGAGTAGCTTTCTCTTGGGGTTTTATTTGATTGTTCTCTGGGGCATTCCTTGGTTTTCTCAATGGATATTCTTTGGAGACTTCTGTTGGCACATTTCGGTGGACTTGGCTATTGGGGTTTCATTTGGATTTACTGCACGGTATTATCTATGGTATATGTGTCTTGGTCTTTATAGGTGTGATATTGGCATCCCTGATTGGAAATTCTTCAATGCCATTCTTTAGGATCCTTAGTGGCCAGTTATTTAGTATTTACTTATTGGGCAAACTTGGCTACTTTATTATTAGAGCATTGTTTCAGATATCTTCTTCAGTGTTCCTCAGTAGGTTTGATATTTGGAGTTCCTATGAAACTTATTGTATAATACTACTTATGGTATTCTTTGAAATTCTTATTGGGCGTTCTATTGGTATTTTCCTTATTGGCAAAGTTGTATGAAGTTCTTACTTGGCAAACAGTGAAGAGGCCTCAGAGTTTGGTCTCGGTATATTGTTCACCAGTTCGGTGTTTATCCTTTGAGTTTTCATCCATACGGGAAACTATGATTGTTATTCAACTTGATTGTCTTATTGGGCATATTAAATTTTCTCTGCTATTTTCTTTGACATTCTTCTCAACATTTGATAGAAAAACTCGGAATCTAATTGGTTGTTCCATCGGGTTATTATTTGGAAGGCTTCCTTGAAACTTTGGAAGTATATTTGATTGGGTTTCTTGGTATTTTCTTCAGTGCTCTTAACGGAGAATTCTTCTATGAAATTCATGACCCGCGGGGTATTTCTTTGGACCTCTAGATGGAATCTTTGTTTGAGCTTTTATTTGGCTTTTTGCTTAGGAATTCTCGGGCGGTAATAGTTAGACTTCTATTGGAGATTCGTGCGTGAGGTATTCTTCTTGTCGTTATTGTGTGGTATCAATGACATCTACAATATCTTTGCTTTAGTCTTTATTGGTATTTCCTCGGCATTCTTGATTGGAATTTCTATTCGGGATTTCCTACGAGCATTCTTATATATTATCCTGCTCAGCAACCGATGAAGATTTATCAGAATTGGATTTTAGGTGATGCAGAGTCCTATTGGAAGAAGAATTGCGAGGAAGCAATTGTTTTAAGGGGGGAAGGATGTGATAACCCAAACCCGGCATGCATTTAATAGCAACTGACTGCATTTGATTAAATGTTTAATTAGTTAAATCGTCTAATTATCACTGTTTTGCTATTTCTTTTAGAAAAATTCGAAAAGGATTTATATTAATTGATTAAAAGATTATTACCTATTTCTAATAATTGTAGTAATTGAATTTATTCTCTTGCGATCAATTAAGTGTCATCTTAAATGTTAATATTTAATTGCACTTGATTACATGTTTATATTTATTTGTTCATTTGTAACTTAACATGAACTTCATAATTCTTTAAAATATTCTAGGAATAGTTAAATTAATTGATTTTAAATGAATATTGATTACTTTGACTATTTTGATTATTTTAAAAATCAGTTTTAATTTTCCTGCATTAAATTACTCGGTTTTCAATTAAATGAGAAAAGTTACTCCGAGTCGGAGTTAATTTTAAACTATTCTACTTTTCAAAGAATTAAAGTTTTATATTATTGTTCATCACTTTATTAGCGATCGATTAGTGACCGTTTGATCGTAGTATTTCGAAAATAAGAGTTAGAGAAATATTTCTCAAATTTTGTAAATAATGTTTCTAGTTTAAATTAACTAGTTTTAGTCGATTTTCATTAAAATTGCATTGCTCTAACTTGGAATAAATTAAATGGCATCAAAATAGCTTATTTGACCATGTTAAATTAGGATTTTGACTTTGCTAAATGACTATTTTGCCCTTGATGCTTTGTCATATTTTAAATAGCCAAAATTAAGCAAAATTGACAAAAAAAAAAAAGAAAACAAAAAAAGGCCATCTTGTCCTCCCTTGGCCGAAGGTTAAGGTGAAAAGAAAAAAAAATTGATTTTGCATTTTTAAGCCAAAATCTTGTGTGGGATCGGACGAGGATCGTGGCTCGGGTCCTTGCGGGTGTTGGTCTTCAATCTCTGTGACGCTTTTGTGCATTTTAATCTGAATTTGATTTTTGAGTCAATTTTTCAGATTTGATATTTATCGCGTTATAATGCCTGTTATTGCTTGAAATAGCTTGCTTAGGGTTCGTAGAGCATTAATTGTTAGTTATTCAGCAATTTTTTAGGTTGAAACTGCGTAATTGAAATTGGGGAAGAATATGAATAGTGAATTACGAATAGTAAACCCTAGAATTTCGAATTTCACTCCGAATTGTGATTGTTTGATTTGGATAGGTGCCATTAGTGATAGAAAGCTAAAATGTGAAATAAAAACGGATCGGCCTTTGTTAAAATTGGAAATTAGACAAAGAAACGTAAAGGGGTCGTTTGACCAAAAGTTGACCGTGCTCGAATTGAGTTTGGGGTTTTGCAATTGAGGGCATGGAAGCACTTTTGACGCTGTTGTGGCATTGATTGAGTGACCGGTTAGCATAGTTGTAGTTTAAACGCAGTAGGTGGACTTTCAGGTCTCGGGTGCGAAAGTGAGGTTTGGCGACATAAAAACATCCCTTGTAGTGCCTGGGTGAATGTAGTGAAATCGGTTTCCTAATCCCGTAGCTCGTTTGCTCGTAATTGTCCTTGGAAGTTGGGGTTGAATAGTATTATTTGTTGTTTTCGTGTTTGAACTGCCGTTACTTGTTTAATTGTTGTTATTGTTGCTTATTATTGCTTGTTATGCTTGAAAAGTTAGTTGAATGCTAGTATTGATTGTGATTGCTTGTTATCTCGTTTGTTGTCACTAGTTTGTATTGTTGTGCTATCGCTCGTTTATCGCCTTGTATCGAGTCTTGCATTGCATAGTGTCTCGCGCGTGAGTGATGGGCCTCTCTGGGTAGCCTCGGGTTGCCAGTGTTGGTTGCTCTAGCTCCGCTGCTATTCCCTTTCTCGCTTGGGTTGCCTCCCAGGGAGATTTGGGTCGTAGAATTGATGGTTACTCCCGGGGTATTCCAAACTGGTGTTATAAGGTGGTTGCGTGCTTATTGTCATCGTTGTCAACATCAAGCTCGAGATTGATGTATCGCTCGTGAAATGGTACATTGCTCGTATGAGTGAACCATAGCCTTCAGAGTGTGGTATAGCTTTGAATGGTTGTGTTAATGCTTTTAATAATTGCTTATTGTATTGATGGTTTGTCTTGATCGCTTACTTTCTCAGTTATATTGTTTAACTGCCTATTTGCATTGCACGAACTTCTTTCTCTCCAATTCGATATCTGTCTCGCCCTCACTGAGTATACGTGTTGTGTATACTCACTCCTCACCACCACATTTCAGGAAATGCCTTGTTAGCTGGAAAGTTCGTGCTTGAAGAGTTATCTTGCGTGCTATGTGGCTTGGGTGTCGAAGTTTGTAAAGATGTATGTTCATAAGTTGTATGTATTTATTGTTAAAAGAAATGTAATTTAAATTTAGCTAAGTAGCTGAGATGAATTGATAAGCTAGATTATGTAATCAGTTAGCATAGCTTAACTTCAAAGCATGTTTGTAATGTCGTAAGGAAAAGAATTAGAATGGCATGATAGTTTATTTTATGCGGTAGCTTAGTATGGTTTAATTGTCTAGTTTGAATGTACCTGTAAAAAATGAAAAGAGATAGATTAGCTTTTAAATTGGAAATGTATGTATACTTGCTGAGTTTAAATTGTTGAGAACCGAGGCTCGGATGGCCTTGAGGAAGTTTTGTATGGTTGGACGCGGTGTTGGTCCATTTATATGCTATTACAGGTTCTGCAATTAACCTAGAAACAGGGGAGACTCCGTCCGTTTTCCCTGAAAATTTATGCCCGGGTTTGGTTTGGGTTGTGATTAGATCGATTGATAGAACTCCCGGTCTCGAGAGGGATCGGGGTGTTACAGGTTGTATCAGAGCTTGTCTAGCTCATAAGCCGGGATAGGGTCCTCGGTCTGGTTGGTAGTGGTCCTTGAATGTGTGCCTGTTAATTGTGTCTTGAAAGTGTATGCTAGTATGTGAGATTGTATGTCTTGACTTGAATGTATGCACTTATGTGATAAAGTTATGTGTTATGTGTTAAATGTTTCTCAGGAAAGGTGGAATGTCTAGTTGTCTATTGAATTGGCATCGTGAATTGAATCGACCTCGTGAATTGTTATTTGCTTGGAGTATTGCATGTAATGTGTGTATTGGAATGTCTTGAATTGGTTGTGCCGTAATTTGAATTGATTATGTTGTGCTTGACTTGATTGTTATGCTTGAGTGACTTTGTTGAATAAACTCTTTTGTAAACTTGCTGGCATAATAGCTTAAGACATATGTATAACTGTGATATATTGGCATTCATACATGTCTTATGGAAATGGTAAGTAAGTCCTCTTCCTCCCCTGAAGAAAGTGGTTCACAGCTAGCCTCTCAAGGTGTATGGGTTGGGAGGAAATGAATGGCATTTGAATAGCCTTTATTTGGGAGTTGGTGTTTGCTTTTGGAGCTCGGTTATTGGCGAATCTCTAAGGTCTTCCTCTGTGATTAACAGTTGTGAAGAGTAGCTTTCTCTTGGGGTTTTATTTGATTGTTCTCTGGGGCATTCCTTGGTTTTCTTTGGAGACTTCTGTTGGCACATTTCGGTGGACTTGGCTATTGGGGTTTCAATTGGATTTACTACACGGTATTATCTATGGTATATGTGTCTCGGTCTTTATTGGTGTGATATTGGCATCCCTGATTGGAAATTCTTCAATGGCATTCTTTAGGATCCTTAGTGGCCAGTTATTTAGTATTTACTTATTGGGCAAACTTGGCTACTTTATTATTAGAGCATTGTTTCAGATATCTTCTTCAGTGTTCCTCAGTAGGTTTGGTATTCGGAGTTCCTATCAAACTTATTGTATAATATTACTTATGGTATTCTTTGAAATTCTTATTGGGCGTTCTATTGGTATTTTCCTTATTGGCAAAGTTGTATGAAGTTCTCACTTGGCAAATAGTGAAGAGGCCTCAGAGTTTGGTTTCGGTATATTGTCTACCAGTTCGATGTCTATCCTCGGAGTTTCGTCCATCTGGGAAACTATGATTGTTATTCAACTTGATTGTCTTATTGGGCATATTAAATTTTCTCTGCTAATTTCTTTGACATTCTTCTCAACATTTGATAGCAAAACTCGGAATCTAATTGGTTGTTCCATCGGGTTATTATTTGGAAGGCTTCCTTGAAACTTTGGAAGTATATTTGATTGGGTTCTTGGTATTTTCTTCAGCGCTCTTAACAGAGAATTCTTCTATGAAATTCATGACCCGTGTGACACCCCGATCCCTCTCGAGACCGGGAGTTCTATCAATCAAACTAATCACAACCCAAACCAAACCCGGGCAAAATTTTCAGGAAAAACGGACGGAGTCTCCCCTGTTTATAGGCGAAATGCAAAACCTGTAATAGCATATAAATGGACCACCACCGTGTCCAACCATACAAAACTTCCTCAAGGCCATCCGAGCCTCGGTTCTCAACAATTTAAACTCAGCAAGTATACATACATTTCCAATTTAAAAACTAACCTATCTTTTCATTTTGACAAGTACATTCAATTTAGGCAATTAAACCATACAAAGCTACTGCATAAAATAAACTATCATGCCATTCTAATTCTTTTCCTTTGGACATTACAGCCATGCATTGAAGTTAAGCTACATTAACTATATACATAATCTAACTTATCAAACCATTCCAACTACATAGCTAGATTTATATTACATTTCTTTTAACAATAATTACATACAACATAAAAGCATACAACTTGACAACTTTGACAACTCAAGATACATAGGCACTCAAGACAACTCTTCAAGCACGGACTTTTATGAAATCACGAACTTTCCAGCTAACAGGGCATTTCCAGAAATGTGGTGGTGAGGAGTGAGTATACACAACACGTATACTCAGTGAGGGCGAGACAGATATCGAATTGGAGAGAAAGAAGATCGTGCAATGCAAATAGGTACAGTTAAGCAATACAATCAATAAAAGGCATTCAATATAAACAACAATACAATTAACAACTAAAGAAAGCATTAACACAACCAATCAAAGCTATACCACACTTTGAAGGCTATGGTTCACTCGAGCGAGTAATGTACCGATCACGATTCCGATGACTTTAACGATGACGCGCCGGCCCAAACCACCTTATAACACCAGTTTGGAGTACCCCGGGAGTAACCATCAATTCTACGACCCAAATCTCCCTGGGAGGCAACCTAAGCGAGAAAGGGAATAGCAGCGGAGCTAGAGCAACCAACACTGGCAACCCAAGGCTACCCAGAGAGGCCCATCACTCACGCGCGAGACACTATGCAATGCAAGACTCGATACAAGGCGATAAACAAGCGATAAAGCCACACGTGAAAGAATAACAAGGTAGGTTATTCTCGCACACAAAAGCAGCAATTGATAAGCAATTCAATCCAAAACAACTCAAACAAGTATTTCAAGTAATTCTAAGCATTCTATAAGCATAAAGACAAGAAAACACACAAAAACACAAATCGGCCCCAACTATCAAAACACTACCATTTCCAAACCAGCCACGAGTTTTGGAAACCGACTTCGCCAACCCTCCTAGGTCACCATAAGGCACGTCTAAAGACCCCGAAACCTTACTTTACCCTAGAACTCGCGCAAAGCCCCGATTTCCCCCTTTCTCGTTTGAACTACAACTATAACAACCAAACACCCAACCAACGCCATAATCGTACCAAAAGTGCTTCCATGGCTTCCCGAAGCAATGCCAACACGCAAAACGAGAAAACGCTAAAGTCGACCTACACGACTCCGACTTTTCCAACGGCATAATTCTCATTTTTGCCACTATGCATGTCACGCCCCGACCCAACCCCCAAGCTAAAGGTTAAGTCCGGACCCGACACACGGACAGAGTCTCCCCTGTACCGTGGACATTCTAAAAACCTGTAAACACCTAAACAAAGTCCCAACAATACAATACAAGCTTTTCTTAATTAAACAACAAAGCTATAAGGCCATCCGAGCCTTATAGTACACAATATCTCCAAAACACACAAGCATGCGAGAACTTGTTGTCAGCATAGTCTTATAATCCTAACATTCTAGGAAATCAATAAAACAACTTAAATGATAAAGCATTCTACATTAATCATCCACTCCCAAGCATGCAAGGAAATAAGGCAAGAATAAAAGTTATTACAGTTCATAGACTTTCAAAGCTACAACTCAACCAACTAATCTTCGACTTATACAACAAGCATATACATAGCCCTTGGGCTACAAAATAGTACATAAAGTAATCAGATGAGTCTTCCACATAGCAGCAAAATCATTAACCACCTCAAGATATCAGACACAGCAACTAAGGTAAAAGCTCGATCTGAACTTCTTCTTCCTCAACTAATTCAACAAGCTGGGGATCACCCTCAGCGTCTCCTGAAACAGATATCGAGGTATGAGCAACCACTGTTGCCCAGTGAGGGATAAAGTCCCGGGGCGTGCAATGCAACATATAATACAATTTATACAACAATAACACTTAGACAATTAAAGAAACAACGATAATTTAAATAACCACACATTAAAAGGATACGTTTCAACAATCCCCTACACACCAATCTTCACTGGTCTTCAATCACGATCCACGAACCACGAGCACGATCACGATAAGCCGGCATAACCCCAATCACTCCAGTGGGTGTACTCCGGATGTACCCCAAATCCTACGACCCAACATCCCCTGGCAATCTCCGGACCAGGCGAATGAGGGAATAGGGCACGGAGTTTGAATATCCACCGGCAAGCCCTCTGCCGCCCAGCAGATATTCAACACATCCGCCCCTGACACTATGGTTGCGCAACCACTATGCAATGCACTCAACAATGGCAAGTTAATAGCAATAATATAAGCATTAACACATATGAGGATCAACAAAGTAGGTTGACCTCATTGCAATTAGGATAGAAGCAAATATAGAAGCTAATAAGCAGTTTACAAATGAACATATACCAAATAAGCATAGAATCATACCAAAAGCTCCAAATCAATTTAAAATCACATATAAACACTCAAGAAGTCCTGACATGGGTTTAGAAGTGTGAGACAACTTAAATTGCACCTAAACCCCTTTGTTTTTCGAACTATTTCTCTTCCAAACCAAAGTTAATGATTTCATTTTCAAAGGAAACTCTCCCAACCTTCTAACTAACCCCCGAGGTACCCTCTCAACCCTCTAACTCATTCAAATGCCCGCGTTTACCCCGAAAGCCCCAAATTCCCTCTTATGGCTTTAAACTACACATACGTTGTCCGGGCTTCAAACAAGGGATAACAAGGCATCTATAGCACCTAGGTAGCCTAAGGATACTAGAATTGAAGCCCGAATCCACCCGGATTCGCATTAACCCCGAAAGCCCCAACTTAAAGTCGGCTATTTTCCATTTTTAGGCAATTTAAGGCAATGCAAGTGCACGGGGCTATTAAGCTATTTTAACTAACACTTAAGGTATGTAATAGAAGCATTAAATTAAGCTAATTCGAGCAATTACACAAAACCCTAGAAAAAACATCACTATTCACCCTAAAAACTTAAACTAACGATTCTAACCGTTTAAAAAGCGAAACAATGGCTCAAATGTGTTCTCTAGCATTCATATAGATGGTATATTAGCATAGATAACAATTACAATGGCATTTAATCATATTTTCAACAATTCAAGAAATGAGCAACTATTTAAAAATGCAAAAACAAGCCATGAAATCCCTCACCAATACGCGTAGGAGCACCTAGGGACCTTGCAAACACCCTACACTAGTTGCTCAAGGCTTGGAGAGGCTTGGATTGGAGGCTTGGTGAGCAAAATCTCTCTCTTTTCTTCTCTTGCTGCTGTCGGGTTTGGGGCTCCTGTTTTCAGCTTTTTATTTTTATTTTTATTTTTTTTGCCTTTTTGTGAGTTTAGGTGATATATAGAAGGGTTAAGTTATGGTGGGGTCATTTGGGTGCTTAATTGATCTAATAAAATGTGCGTAGTAAGCTTTAAAACGAGCTTATATAGTAAAATATATACTAGCTAATTAATTACCTAAGTTAGTTACGTAACACTATTCATTCAACTACTAAAGTCATTTTCTAAACGAGCCTTCCTAACGCCTTAAGCTCAAATGCACATTTTTCCCGCTACTTTTACAATTAATATGATTTAATAAAAATTCTAATTAACTAATAGAAAGCAGTTTAAAAACGGAGTGAATAGTAGTCACAAAGTCAGTTAATAAGGCATAGAAGTAAATGCGCAAACAAGGGATGCAACAGTAATTAAATGCATGGCTAAATCTCGGGCGTCACATCCTCTCCCCCTTAAACTAATTGCGTCCACGCAATTCTTACATGATTCGGCGAATAACTCTGGATACCGATCCCGCATTTGATCTTCTCTTTCCCACGTCGCATCCTCTACTCCGTGATGATCCCACAGAACTTTAACCATCGGAATGCTTTTAGTCCTCAGCTCCTGAACTTTCCGATCAACAATTCGAAGAGGTTTCTCTGTGTAGGTCAAAGTTTCACTGATCTCTAGCGGTTCCGGCTCAAGTATGTGAGAGGGATCTGACTGATACTTCCGAAGCATGGAAACATGGAATACGTCATGAATTCTGCCCAGACTGGGAGGTAAAGCCAAACGGTAAGCCAAATCACCAACAGTTTCAATTATCTCAAATGGTCCCACATATCGAGGACTGAGTTTACCTCCTTAACCATGCCGAATCAAACCCTTGCGAGGAGAAATTTTCAGAAATACCCGGTCCCCCACAGCAAATTTCAGATCACGACGTCGTCTATCTGCATAACTCTTTTGCCGGCTCTGTGCTGTAAGCATTCTTTTTCTGATAAGCTGCACCTGATCAATCATTTTGTTCATTTCAGGTAAGAGAGTAGGGTCGATAGTCTTCATCTCACCAACATCATCCCAGTAGAGAGGAGACCGACATTTACGCCCATACAGTGCCTCATAAGGTGCCATACCAATAGTAGCTTGATAACTATTGTTGTAGGCGAACTCTGCTAGTGGCAAATACTTCTCCCAACTCTTACCGAAGTCCAGAATACAAGCCCGCAACATATCCTCGAGGATTAAGATAGTTCTCTCGGATTGACCATCTGTCTGAGGATGATAAGCTGTACTGAAACTCAAAGTCGTGCCCAAAGCTTTCTGAATCTTCTGCCAGAACTGAGATGTGAATCTGGGATCTCTATCCGACACGATACTCTTTGGAATTCCATGTAGTCGGACAACATTCTCAATATACAACTCTGCCAGTTTATCAAGAGAATCAGACTTCTTTTTAGCAATAAAATGAGAAGTCTTGGTCAGTCTATCCACAATAACCCAGACTGAGTCATTACCCCTCGAAGACCTCGGTAAATCAGAGACGAAATCCATAGTAATATGATCCCATTTCCAAACAGGAATAGCCAAAGGCTGCAACAACCCTGCAGGTCTCTGATGTTCTGCTTTAACTTTCTGACAAGTAAGACATCGGGCAACATAGTCAGCGATTTCTCTCTTCATATTATTCCACCAGAAATTCTGCTTTAAATCTTTATACATTTTCGTACTGCCTGGATGGATAGTATATCGAGAACTGTGTGCCTCAGCAAGAATTTCCTTCTTTAGAGTTGGATCATTCGGAATACAGATTCTACCCTTGAATTTAAGAATACCATCGTCGTGCAGTTTGAAATCTGACTCTCCCCCTTTAGAATTCTCTAAGACTTTCAACAATTGAAGATCAGCCTGTTGAGCTTCTCGAATCCTGGATAACAACAGAGATTGAATCTGCAAACTTGCAAATTGAATACAAGAATTTGAAGTACTAGGCTTCCATAAGCACAATTCTTCCATGAATTCCCAATTCTTGATAATCAAGCTAGCAACAGTAGCCTTTCGGCTCAAAGCATCAGCAACAATATTGGCCTACCTGGAAGATAGTTAATAGTGCAGTTATAGTCCTCAAGTAATTCCAGCCAACGCCTCTGCCTCATGTTCAACTCTTTCTGTGAAAACAGATATTTCAAGCTCTTATGATCTGTAAAGATTTCAAATTTGTTGCCCCAGAGATAATGACGCCATTTCTTTAATGCAAGAATGATAGCTGCAAGCTCAAGATCATGAGTCGGATAGTTGAGTTCATAAGGTTTCTGTTTCCTGGAAGCATAAGCAATAACCCTGCCATTCTGCATCAATACACAACCCAGACCTTCCTTCGAAGCATCACTATAGATCATCAAATTATCATAACCCTCAGGTAAAGCAAGAATAGGAGCTGTAGTCAATCTCTTCTTCAATTCCTGGAAGCTGGCCTCACATTTATCATTCCAGTCAAATACGATTTTCTTCTGAGTAAGCTGAGTTAAAGGCCCTGCAATCTTAGAGAAATCCTTGACAAACCTCCGATAATACCCAGCTAAACCAAGGAAGCTACGAATTTCCGTGACAGTTTCAGGTCGTTTCCAAGATAACACAACTTCAATCTTTGCTGGATCAACAGAAATACCATCCTGCGAGATAATATGGCCAAGAAAAGCAACTTGCTTAAGCCAGAATTCACATTTGCTAAACTTTGTAAATAACCGATGCTCCTGAAGAGTCTACAACACAATTCTGAGATGCTGTTCATGTTCCGCCTCAGATTTAGAATAGACAAGGATATCATCAATAAATATGACTACAAATTGATCCAGATAAGGACGGAATACCCTCTGCATTAAATCCATGAATGCGGCGGGAGAATTAGTAAGACCAAACGGCAAGACAACAAACTCATAATGGCCATATCGAGTTCTGAAAGCAGTTTTAGGAACATCATCTTTCTTAATCCTCAGTTGATAATAACCCTGCCTCAAATCAAATTTAGAGAATACCCTGGCGCCTTGCAGCTAATCAAACAACTCTTCGATTAAAGGCAAGGGATATTTATTTTTGATGGTTACCTGATTAAGACCTCGATAATCAATGCATAGGCGAAGAGATCCGTCTTTCTTTTTAACGAAGAGAACTGGCACACCCCACGGTGAAGAACTCGGCTGAATGAATCCCTTCTCAAGCAAGCCCTGCAATTGAACTTTCAATTCCTGCAACTCAGGTGGAGCCATTCTGTACGGAGTCCTAGACACAAGTGAAGTCCCCGACAATAAAGCAATCATCTACTCTATCTCTCTATCAGGCGGTAACCCAGGTAATTCCTCAGGAAATACCCCCGGAAACTCTCTCACGATAGGTACATCATTCAATTTCAATTGATCCCCAGGTTGATTAATCAAATATGCAAGATAAGCCTCACAACCCTTGCTTAATAATTTAGATGCCCTAATAGAAGAAATAATAGGAGTTCCCGTAGATTTTCTACTACCAACTATTTTAAGTACAGGCTGGTCAGGCATTTCTAGATACACAATCTTTTTTCTACAATCAAGCTGGGCATAATATTTACTTAACCAGTCCATCCCCAATATAATTTCAAAGTCATTGAAGGGTAGGATAATCAAATCAGCAGGAAAAACACGACCTTCAATAAATATACTACATGCTCTGCAAATAGACCTAGTAACAAACTTCGGACCCATAGGAGTATAGACCACAATCTCATGCAACAGTTTATCATGTTTCAATTTAGCATTTTGTGCACAAGTAGGAGTAATAAAAGAATGCGAAGCCTCGGAATCAATTAAAACCTTAACTGACTGATCATTAAGAAGAAAAATACCTTCTACCACAGCGGTAGTATCCGGAAGCTCCTCAGCATCCAAAGCAAATACACGGGCCTGGCCTCGTGGTGGTGGTGCTGCAGCTGGGGCCCTGGTCTGAGAGTTCTGAGCTGATGTCTGACCTCTAGGATTCTTAAATTTCTGACAGTCTTTAACCCTGTGCTGATCACTGCCGCAACCTGTACACTTGTTATGTTTCTTCCAACAAACATCCTCAGTGTGACCCTGACGCTGACAGAAGCTGTACTGCTGGTGACGTCTTGCAACAGTGCCTCCCGAAGGAGCTCTGTAAGTAGAGGTAGCTGAACTACCCTGCTGCGAACGGGAAACTGCTGGACGAAACTGACTCTGAGTCTGACTCTGAACTGGTCGTGCCTGAGTCTGAGTAGGCCCTGTGTAACTCTGAGTCTGCCTCGGCTGCGAACTCTGCCCAACCGATACAGCCTGCCCCTGGTACCCTTGACTCTGAGACTGAAACCGTTTACTCGATTGACTGGTCTCGGCTAACACATCGGCTTTCCGTTTCTCATATCTCGAGGCAGCTCGGACTACTGCAGCATAGTTAGGAAAATCATTTGAAGACAAGTTCAGCATAATATCTCTCCTCAAACCCATGATGAACCTCTGAATCTTCATGTCCTCCGGCTGAATTAAAGCTGGTGCATAACGGGAAAGCCGGGTAAAAGTAGCCTCGTATTGATCTACCGTCATACTTCCCTGCTTCAAGTTTATGAACTCAGTTTGTCGCCTCTCGCGGGCAACTACCGATATATATTTGTCTCGAAATTCTCGGACAAAGTCGGCCCACGAATGATGACCTCCCTCAGCTCCCCATTTCTCACTGATGGTATTCCACCAATCTTCAGCATCACCCTCGAGAAGGAAAGTAGCATAAGTAATCTTCCTGTCATCATGGCACTTGAGTATCGCTGCCACTCTCTCGAACTTCCTTAGCCACATCTTAGCTTTCATATCGTCCGGCTCCCCAAAGAAAGTATAGGCCCCATGATGTATAAACCGATCATACAGATTCCCTCCGGTAGGACCACTACCTCTGGCTCTCGCAGCCTGATTACCTGCAACGACCCCTGGTTGACCCTGTTGTGTAACAAACTGGGCGATAGTGTTCATAGCTGTGGCCATCGTGGCCAAGATCTGTGCAGTGCTCGGTTCTTGAACCTGCGGTGCATTTTCGGCCAACTCAGCTTCTTTCCCACGAACCCCCTCGGGTTCTCCACCAACATTCGGATTATCGGCACGACGGCGAGGCCCCATCTCGAATAGCTAGAATGCAAAGTATTATGACAGGTATATATATATGTATATATGCAGTTTATAAGTAAACACATAAAGAAAAGTCCAATTAGATTCACATAAAGTCAAGTACATAGAAGTTCAAATAAATATTCCACATTCTTGAAGTAAACATAAATCACTAGATCATACTTGACATTCTAGACTCTTGATATTCTATTTCCATGCTAGCATGTTCATTCCTTCTTCAAATTTCACTTAGGCAGATCAAAATCAAAGACTCATGTATTCACAAAGTCACATAACAAATCTCTACCCACAGACCGAGAAATTTAACCCGGCTTCATGCAATCTATAGCTCTGATACCACTTAAATGTCACGCCCCGACCCAACCCCCAAGCTAAAGGTTAAGTCCGGACCCGACACACGGACAGAGTCTCCCCTGTACCGTGGACATTCTAAAAACCTGTAAACACCTAAATAAAGTCCCAACAATACAATACAAGCTTTTCTTAATTAAACAATAAAGCTATAAGGCCATCCGAGCCTTATAGTACACAATATCTCCAAAACACACAAGCATGCGAGAACTTGTTCTCAGCATAGTCTTATAATCCTGACATTCTAGGAAATCAATAAAACAACTTAAAGGATAAAGCATTCTACATTAACCATCCACTCCCAAGCATGCAAGGAAATAAGGCAAGAATAAAAGTTATTACAGTTCATAGACTTTCAAAGCTACAACCCAACCCACTAATCTTCGACTTATACAACAAGTATATACATAGCCCTTGGGCTACAAAATAGTACATAAAGTAATCAGATGAGTCTTCCACATAGCAGCAAAATCATTAACCACCTCAAGATATCAGGCACAGCGACTAAGGTAAAGGCTCGATCTGAACTTCTTCTTCCTCAACTAATTCAACAAGCTGGGGATCACCCTCAGCGTCTCCTGAAACAGATATCGAGGTATGAGCAACCACTGTTGCCCAGTGAGGGATATAGTCCCGGGGCGTGCAATGCAACATATAATACAATTTATACAACAATAACACTTAGACAATTAAAGAAACAACGATAATTTAAATAACCACACATTAAAAGGATACGTTTCAACAATCCCCTATACACCAATCTTCACTGGTCTTCAATCACGATCCACGAACCACGAGCACGATCACGATAAGCCGGCATAACCCCAATCACTCAAGTGGGTGTACTCCGGATGACCCCCAAATCCTACGACCCAATATCCCCTGACAATCTCCGCACCAGGCGAATGAGGGAATAGGGCACGGAGTTTGAATATCCACCGGCAAGCCCTCTCCCGCCCAGCCGATATTCAACACATCCGCCCCTGACACTATGGTTACGCAACCACTATGCAATGCACTCAACGATGGCAAGTTAATAGCAATAATATAAGCATTAACACATATGAGGATCAACAAAGTAGGTTGAGCTCGTTGCAATTAGGATAGAAGCAAATATAGAAGCTAATAAGCAGTTTACAAATGAACATATACCAAATAAGCATAGAGTCATACCAAAAGCTCCAAATCAATTTAAAATCACATATAAACACTCAAGAAGTCCTGACATGGGTTTAGAAGTGTGAGACAACTTAAATTGCACCTAAACCCCTTTGTTTTTCGAACTATTTGTCTTCCAAACCAAAGTTAATGATTTCATTTTCAAAGGAAACTCTCCCAACCTTCTAACTAACCCCCGAGGTACCCTCTCAACCCTCTAACTCATTCAAATACCCGCGTTTACCCCGAAAGCCCCAAATTCCCTCTTATGGCTTTAAACTACACATACGTTGTCCGGGCTTCAAACAAGGGATATCAAGGCATCTATAGCACCTAGGTAGCCTAAGGATACTAGAATTGAAGCCCGAATCCACCCGGATTCGCATTAACCCCGAAAGCCCCAACTTAAAGTCGGCTATTTTCCATTTTTAGGAAATTTAAGGCAATGCAAGTGCACGGGGCTATTAGGCTATCTTCACTAACACCTAAGGCATCTAATAGAAGCATTAAATTAAGCTAATTCGAGCAATTACACCAAACCCTAGAAAAAATGTCACTATTCACCCTAAAAATTAAACTAACGATTCTAACCGTTTAAAAAGCGAAACAACGGCTCAAATGTGTTCTCTAGCATTCATATAGATGGTATATTATCATAGATAACAATTACAATGGCATTTAATCATATTTTCAACAATTCAAGAAATGAGCAACTATTTAAAAATGCAAAAACAAGCCATGAAATCCCTCACCAATACGCGTAGGAGCACCTAGGGACCTTGCAAACACCCTACACTAGTTGCTCAAGGCTTGGAGAGGCTTGGATTGGAGGCTTGGTGAGCAAAATCTCTCTCTTTTCTTCTCTTGCTGCTGTCGGGTTTGGGGCTCCTATTTTCAGCTTTTTATTTTTTATTTTTTATTTTTGCCTTTTTGTGAGCTTAGGTGATATATAGAAGGGTTAAGTTATGGTGGGGTCATTTGGGTGCTTAATTGATCTAATAAAATGTGTGTAGTAAGCTTTAAAACGAGCTTAGATAGTAAAATATATGCTAGCTAATTAATTACCTAAGTTAGTTACGTAACACTATTCATTCAACTACTAAAGTCATTTTCTAAACGAGCTTTCCTAACGCCTTAAGCTCAAATGCACATTTTTCCCGCTACTTTTACAATTAATATGATTTAATAAAAATGCTAATTAACTAATAGAAAGCAGTTTAAAAACGGAGTGAATAGTAGTCACAAAGTCAGTTAATAAGGCATAGAAGTAAATGCGCAAACAAGGGATGCAACAGTAATTAAATGCATGGCTAAATCTCGGGCGTCATAACGCAACCCAAACAAACCACACATTTTAGCATTCTAGCGTACCTAGCACATTTCTACATCAACATAAAGCATAACAGCGCAACTTCAACGTTTCAAGGTTTTACTATTCACAAAACACTATTCAATTAACAATTTAATTTGCAATCACAACATTTAACCGCAGAAAATGTTACAAAGTTATAAATACATGTTCTACAAATGCCAAGGAACATTCTAGAAGCATCAAATCGCTTTAAATAACGATCTACAGATAAATCTAAAAATTGACAAAGTTAACATACATAACGTATAAATGCACAAATAACGATGAAACCCTCACATTAGACGCTCCTAGACGCTAGGAAAACCTCGTAGAGTGCCTCGGAAACCACCTCGCACAAGCCCACGCGAAGAATCGAAGATTTGAAGTTGAGATTTTCTTTTCTTTTTTTCTCATTCTTTTCCTCATGGTTTCAAGCCTTTTTCTCTCTATTTTTTTCGTGCACATTCTGCTTATTTAAAAAAAAAAAGTCAAGAAGTCAAAGGTCAAAATTCGGTCAACCCGCTAAACCAAAACAGCTATGCGCGACCTCACGAAAACAGCCATAACTTCTTCTAGAAAACTCCAATTCACGAACGGTTTGAACCCTCATAAACTAGACTCATAGAGCTTTCCAACCATATATAATTTGCTACCTAACTCTTCCCCAATTGGTTCAGATTTAATTCCAAAGTTGACCCAAAATTTGACTAACTTAACATTGCATTTTTTTATTTCTAATCCCAAGTTTGCCCTTTATTAAACATTTCAAAAAATTTCACCTTGTCCTAATTGGTCATTGTAGATGAAAAGTTGACTAGTTTGGTCAAAGAAGGTGAAAGGTCAATAAAATGCAATTTAAATGAACTTTAAATGCTATTGAATACATGCCAGGTTCGGGGTATCACATCCTTCCCCCCTTAAAACAATTGCGTCCTCGCAATTCTTCTTCCAATAGGACTCTGCATCATCTACAATCCAACTCTGACTAGTCTTCATTAGCTACTGAAAAAGTATTTAATAAAGATGACCAATAGGAAAGTTCAAGTAGAAATGCCAAGTAGTAACGCCAAATAGAAGCTCAAATGCAGATACCGTACAAGAATCCCGTTGACACGAATACCTAAGAAGAATAAATTCCAACCAGAAATGCCGAGATAATACCAATAAAGACTAAAGCAACGATACTGTAGATGTCACTAATCCCACACAACAACGCCAAGAAGAAAACCCCATGCCCGAATCTCCAATAGAAGTCTAACTGTTACTGCCCGAGAATTCCCAAGCAAGAAGCCAAATAAAAGCTCAAACAAAGATTCTATCTAGAGGTCCAAAGAAGTACCCCGCTGGTCATGGATTTCATAGATGAATTCCCTGTTAAGAGTGCTGAAGAAAATACCAAGAACCCAATCAAATATATTTCCAAAGTTCCAAAGAAGCCTTCCAAATAATAACCCCATAGAACAACCAATTAGATTCCGAGTTTTGCTATCAAATGCTGAGAGGAATGTCAAAGGAAATAACAGAGAAAATATAACGTGCCCAATAAGACAACCAAGTTGAATAACAAACATAGTTTCCCAGATGGACGAAAACTCCAAGGATAAACACCGAACTGATGAACAATATACCGAAACCAAACTCTGAGTCCTCTTCACTGTTTGGCAAGTGAGAACTTCATACAACTTTGCCAACAAGGAAAATACCAAGAGAATGCCTGAACAATGCTCCAGTAAGAAAGTACCAAGAATTGCCAATAAGTAATACTAAATAATTGGACACTGAGAATCCTAGAGAATGCCATTGAAGAATTTCCAATAAGGAATACCAGTAACACTCCAATAAAGACCGAGACACATATGCCATAGATAATACCATGCAGTAAGGCCGATTGAAATCCCATTAACCAAGTCCACCGAGAAGTGCCAACAAAAGTCCCCAAAGAACACCCGTTATGAAAACCAAAGAATGTTCCAGAGAACACCCAATTAAAACCCCAAGAGAAAGCTACTCTTTCGCAACTGTTAAGCACAGAGAAGGACCAAAGGGATTCGCCAATAACCGAGCTCCAAAAGCAATCACCAATTCCCAAATAAAGGCTAGTCAAATGCCATTCATTTCCTGCCAATCCATACACCTTGAAAAGCCAGCGGTGAACCACTTTCTTCAGGGGAGGAAGAGGACTTACTTACCATTTCAATAGGACATGTATGAATGCCAATATATCACAGTTATACATATGCATTAAGCTATTATGCCAGCAAGTTTACAATATAGTTTATTTAACAAAGTCACTCAAGCATAACAATCAAATCAAGTACAGCATAATCAATTCAAATCACGGCATAGCTAATTCAAGACATTTCAGTACACACATTAAAAGCAATACTTCAAGCAAATAACAATCCACGAGGTCGATTCGATAGGTCAATTCAATGCACAACTAGACACTTTACTTCACTTAGCACACAATTAACACATAACACATAACTATATCATATAAGAGTACACATTCATGTCAAGACACATAATCTCACATAAAAGCATACACTTTCAAGACACACTTAACAAGCACACATTTAAGGGTCACTACCCACCAGACCGAGGACCCTGTCCCGGCTTATGAGCTAAATAAGCTCTGATACCACCTGTGACACCCCGATCCCTCTCGAGACCAGGAGTTCTATCAATCAAACTAATCACAACCCAAACCAAACCTGGGCAAAATTTTCAGGAAAAACGGACGGAGTCTCCCCTGTTTATAGGCGAAATGCAAAACCTGTAATAGCATATAAATGGACCACCACCGTGTCCAACCATACAAAACTTCCTCAAGGCCATCCGAGCCTCGGTTCTCAACAATTTAAACTCAGCAAGTATACATACATTTCCAATTTAAAAACTAACCTATCTTTTCATTTTGACAAGTACATTCAATTTAGGCAATTAAACCATACAAAGCTACTGCATAAAATAAACTATCATGCCATTCTAATTCTTTTCCTTTGGACATTACAACCATGCATTGAAGTTAAGCTACATTAACTATATACATAATCTAATTTATCAAACCATTCCAACTACATAGCTAGATTTATATTACATTTCTTTTAACAATAATTACATACAACATAAAAGCATACAACTTGACAACTTTGACAACTCAAGTTACATAGGCACTCAAGACAACTCTTCAAGCATGGACTTTCATGAAATCACGAACTTTCCAGCTAATAGGGCATTTCCTGAAATGTGGTGGTAAGGAGTGAGTATACACAACACGTATACTCAGTGAGGGCGATACATATATCGAATTGGAGAGAAAGAAGATCGTGCAATGCAAATAGGTACAGTTAAGCAATACAATCAAAAAAAGGCATTCAATATAAACAACAATACAATTAAACAACTAAAGAAAGCATTAACACAACCAATCAAAGCTATACCACACTTTGAAGGCTATGGTTCACTCGAGCGAGTAATGTACCGATCACGATTCCGATGACTTTAACGATGACGCGCCGGCCCAAACCACCTTATAACATTAGTTTGGAATACCCCGGAAGTATCCATCAAGTCTACGACCCAAATCTCCCTGGGAGGCAACCCAAGCGAGAAAGGGAATAGCAGCGGAGCTAGAGCAACCAACACTGGCAACCCAAGGCTACCCAGAGAGGCCCATCACTCACGCGCGAGACACTATGCAATGCAAGACTCGATACAAGGCGATAAACAAGCGATAAAGCCACACGTGAAAGAATAACAAGGTAGGTTATTCTCGCACGCAAAAGCAGCAATTGATAAGCAATTCAATCCAAAACAACTCAAACAAGTATTTCAAGTAATTCTAAGCATTCTATAAGCATAAAGACAAGAAAACACACAAAAACACAAATCGGCCCCAACTATCAAAACGCTACCATTTCCAAACGAGCCACGAGTTTTGGAAACCGACTTCGCCAACCCTCCTAGGTCACCATAAGGCACGTCTAAAGACCCCGAAACCTTACTTTACCCTAGAACTCGCGCAAAGCCCCGATTTCCCCCTTTCTCATTTGAACTACAACTATAACAACCAAACACCCAACCAACGCCATAATCGCACCAAAAGTGCTTCCATGGCTTCCCGAAGCAATGCCAACACGCAAAACGAGAAAATGCTGAAGTCGACCTAAACGACCCCGACTTTCCCAAAGGCATAATTCTCATTTTTTCCACTACGCAACCCAAACAAACCACACATTTTAGCATTCTAGCGTACCTAGCACGTTTCTACATCAACAGAAAGCATAACAGCGCAACTTCAACGTTTCAAGGTTTTACTATTCACAAAATACTATTCAATTAACAATTTAATTTGCAATAACAACATTTAACCGCAGAAAATGTTACAAAGCTATAAATACATGTTCTACAAATGCCAAGGAAAATTCTAGAAGCATCAAATCGCTTTAAATAACGATCTACAGATAAATCTAAAAATTGACAAAGTTAATATACACAACGTATAAATGCGCAAATAACGATGAAACCCTCACCTTAGACGCTCCTAGACACTAGGAAAACCTCGTAGAGTGCCTCGGAAACCACCCCGCACAAGCCCACGCGAAGAATCGAAGATTTGAAGTTGAGATTTTCTTTTTTTTTTCTCCTTCTTTTCCTCATGGTTTCAAGCCTTTTTCTCTCTGTTTTTTTTCGTGCACATTCTGCTTATTTAAAAAAAAATGTCAAGAAGTCAAAGGTCAAAATTCGGTCAACTCGCTAAAACAAAACAGCTATGCGCGACCTCACGAAAACAGCCATAACTTCTTCTAGAAAACTCCAATTCACGAACAGTTTCAACCCTCAGAAAGTAGACTCATAGAGCTTTCCAACCATATATAATTTGCTACCTAACTCTTCCCCAATTGGTTCAGATTTAATTCCAAAGTTGAACCAAAATTGGACTAACTTAACATTGCATTTTTTTATTTCTAATCCCAAGTTTGCCCTTTATTAAACATTCCAAAAAATTTTACCTTGTCCTAATTGGTCATTGTAGATGAAAAGTCGACTAGTTTGGTCAAAGAAGGTGAAAGGTCAATAAAATGCAATTTAAATGAACTTTAAATGCTATTGAATACATGTCAGGTTTGGGGTATCACAACCCGCGGGGTATTTCTTTGGACCTCTAGATGGAATCTTTGTTTGAGCTTTTATTTGGCTTTTTGCTTAGGAATTCTCGGGCGGTAATAGTTAGACTTCTATTGGAGATTCGTGCGTGAGGTATTCTTCTTGTCGTTATTGTGTGGTATCAATGACATCTACAATATCTTTGCTTTAGTCTTTATTGGTATTTCCTCGGCATTCTTGATTGGAATTTCTATTCGGGATTTCCTACGAGCATTCTTATATATTATCCTGCTCAGCAACCGATGAAGATTTATCAGAATTGGATTTTAGGTGATGCAGAGTCCTATTGGAAGAAGAATTGCGAGGACGCAATTGTTTTAAGGGGGGAAGGATGTGATAACCCAAACCTGGCATGCATTTAATAGCACCTGACTGCATTTGATTAAATGTTTAATTAATTAAATCATCTAATTTCCACTGTTTTGCTATTTCTTTTAGAAGAATTCGAAAAGGATTTATATTAATTGATTAAAAGATTGTTACCTATTTCTAATAATTGTAGTAATTGAATTTATTCTCTTGTGATCAATTAAGTGTCATCTTAAATGTTAATATTTAATTGCACTTGATTACATGTTTATATTTATTTGTTCATTTGTAACTTAACATGAACTTCATAATTCTTTAAAATATTTTACGAATAGTTAAATTAATTGATTTTAAATGAATATTGATTACTTTGACTATTTTGATTATTTTAAAAATCGGTTTTAATTTTCTTGCATTAAATTACTCGATTTTCAATTAAATGAGAAAAGTAACTCCGAGCCGGAGTTAATTTTAAACTATTCTCCTTTTCAAATAATTAAAGTTTTCTATTATTGCTCATCACTTTATTAGCGATCATTTATTGACTGTTTGATCGTAGTATTTCAAAAATAAGAGTTAGAGAAATATTTCTCAAATTTCGTAAATAATGTTTCTAGTTTAAATTAACTAGTTTTATTTGGTTTTTATTAAAATTGCATTGTCTAACTTGGAATAAATTAAATGGCATCAAAATAGCTTATTTGACCATGTTAAATTAGGATTTTGACTTTGCTGAATGACCATTTTGCCCTTGAGGCTTTGTCATCTTTTAAATAGCCAAAATTAAGCAAAATTGACAAAAAAAAACAGAACAAAAAATGGCCATGTTCTCCTCCCTTGCCCCAAGGTTAAGGAGAAAAGAAAAAAAAATTGATTTTGCATTTTTAAGCCAAAATCTTGCGTGTGATCGGACGAGGATCGTGGCTCGGGTCCTTGCGGGTCTTGGTCTTCAATCTCTGTGAGGGTTTTCACGCTTTTGTGCATTTTAATATGAATTTGATTTTTGAGTCAATTTTTCAGATTTGATATTTATCGCGTTATAATGGCTGTTATTGCTTGAAATAGCTTGCTTAGTGTTCGTAGAGCATTGCTTGTTAGTTATTTAGCAATTTTTACGGTTGAAACTGCGTAATTGAAATTGGGGAAGAACATGAATAGTGAATTACGAATAGTAAACCCTAGAATTTTGAATTTCACTCCGAATTGTGATTGTTTGATTTGGATAGGTGCCATTAATGATAGAAAGCTAAAATGTGAAATAAAAACTGATCGACCTTTCTTAAAATTGGAAATTAGACAAAGAAACGTAAAGGGGTCGTTTGACCAAAAGTTGACCGTGCTCGAATTGAGTTGGGGGTTTTGCAATTTAGGGCATAGAAGCACTTTTGGCGCTGTTGTGGCGTTGATTGAGTAACCGGTTAACATAGTTGTAGTTCAAACGCAGTAGGTGGACTTTTGGGTCTCGGGTGAGAAAGTGAAGTTTAGTGACATAGAAACGTGCCTTGTAGTGCCTGTGTGAATGTAGTGAAATCGGTTTCCTAATCCCGTAGCTCGTTTGCTCATAATTGTCCATGGAAGTTGGGGTTGAATAGTGTTATTTGTTGTTTTCGTGTTTGAACTGCCGTTACTTGTTTAATTGTTGTTATTGTTGATTATTATTGCTTGTTATACTTGAAAAGTTAGTTGAATGCTAGTATTGATTGTGATTGTTTGTTATCTCGTTTGTTGTCACTAGTTTGTATTGTTGTGCTATCGCTCGTCTATTGCCTTGTATTGAGACTTGCATTGCATAGTGTCTCGCGCGTGAGTGATGGGCCTCTCTGGGTAGCCTCGGGTTGCCAGTGTTGGTTGCTCTAGCTCCGCTGCTATTCTCTTTCTCGCTTGGGTTGCCTCCCAGGGAGATTTGGGTCGTAGAATTGATGGTTACTCCCTGGGTATTCCAAACTGGTGTTATAAGGTGGTTGCATGCTTATTGTCATCATTGTCAACATCAAGCTCGAGATTGATGTATCGCTCGTGAAATGGTACATTGCTCGTATGAGTGAACCATAGCCTTCAGAGTGTGGTATAGCTTTGAATGGTTGTGTTAATGCTTTTGATAATTGCTTATTGTATTGATGGTTTGTCTTGATCGCTTACTTTCTCAGTTATATTGTTTAACTACCTATTTGCATTGCACGAACTTCTTTCTCTCCAATTCGATATCTGTCTCGCCCTCACTGAGTATACGTGTTGTGTATACTCACTCCTCACCACCACATTTCAGGAAATGCCTTGTTAGCTGGAAAGTTCGTGCTTGAAGAATTATCTTGCATGCTATGTGGCTTGGGTGTCGAAGTTTGTAAAGATGTATGTTCATATGTTGTATGTATTTATTGTTAAAAGAAATGTAATTTAAATTTAGCTAAATAGCTGAGATGAATTGATGAGCTAGATTATGTAATCAGTTAGCATAGCTTAACTTCAAAGCATGTTGGTAATGTCCTAAGGAAAAGAATTAGAATGGCATAATAGTTTATTTTATGCAGTAGCTTAGTATGGTTTAATTGTCTAGTTTGAATATACTTGTCAAAAATGAAAAGAGATAGATTAGCTTTTAAATTGGAAAGAAATGTATACTCGCTGAGTTTAAATTGTTGAGAACCGAGGCTCGGATGGCCTTGAGAAAGTTTTGTATGGTTGGACACGGTGTTGGTCCATTTATATGCTATTACAAGTTCTGCAATTTACCTGGAAACAGGGGAGACTCCGTCCATTTTCCCTGAAAATTTATGCTCGGGTTTGGTTTGGGTTGTGATTAGATCGATTGATAGAACTCCCGGTCTCGTGAGGGATCGGGGCGTTACAGTAGAGGCCTCAAACTAGAAAATACATACAAGGCTACAAGCCTCAAAATTAAACGACATCCAAGCAATATACATATCATGCAAGGCTCGCACAAAAATCTGGCAACCAACCACCAGCAAAGCAGAGAAGTGCTATCACGGAAACACCTCCACCTGCTCCTCTTCCTCTATTACCTCGATAGGGACTGCTTCAACTACTCCTATAAAAATATAATATAGAGAGGAATGAGCAAAAACTATTGCTCAGCGAGGGCAATTGGTCTCAAGGACGGAGATAAGAGGAGTATGCAATGCAATTAGCCAAGCAATGCATACAATTATCATTTAAAGATACAAACAAGTCAATATTATAACAAGGCAAGCATTAAAGACTATAAACATTTATTCAAAGGATACGGTACTCTTTTCACGAGCAACTTTCATTCAACAATTCGATGACGACGCGCCGGCGCAAACCACCTTATAACACCAGTTTGGAATACCTCAGAAGTATCCATCAACCTACGACCCAAATCTCCCTAGGAGGCAACCCAAGCGAGAAAGGGAATAGCAGCGGAGCTAGAGCAACCATCACTGGCAACCCAAGGCTACCCAGAGAGGCCCATCACTCACGCGTGAGATACTATGCAATGCAAGACTTGATACAATACCATAAACAAGCGATAAAGCCACACGTGGGAGAATAACAAAGTAGGTTACTCTCGCACGCAATAGCAGCAATTGATAAGCATTTCAATCCAAATCAATTCAAACAAGTATTTCAAGCAACCCTAAGCATTCTATAGGCATAAAGTCAAGAAAACAAGCAAAAACACAAATCGGCCCCAACTATCAAAACACTACCATTTCCAAACGAGCCACGAGTTCTGGAAACCGACTTCGCCAACACTCCTAGGTCACCATAAGGCACGTCTAAAGACCCTGAAATCTTACTTTACCCTAGAACTCGCGCAAAGCCCCGATTTCCCGCTTTCTCGTTTGAACTACAACTATACCAACCAAACACCCAACCAACGCCATAATCATACCAAAAGTGCTTCTGTGGCCTCCCGATACAATGCCAACACGCAAAACGAGAAAATGCTAAAGTCGACCTAAACGACCCTAACTTTCCCAAAGGCATAATTCTCATTTTTTCCACTACGCAACCCAAACAAACCATGCATTTAGGCATTCTAGCGTACCTAGCACATTTCTACATCAACGGAAAGCATAACAGCGCAACTTCAACGTTTCAAGGTTTTACTATTCGTAAAACACTATTCAATTGACAATTTAATTTGCAATCACAATATTTAACCGCATAAAATGTTAAAAAGCTATAAATACCCGTTCTACAATTGCCAAAGAACATTCTAGAAGCATCAAATTGCTTTAAACAACAATCTACGGACAAATCTCAAAATGGATAAAGTTAACATACATAACGTTTAAATGCGCAAATAATAGGCTTCCCTCACCCTAGGCACTCCTAATCACTAGGAAAACAACGCTAGTCACCTCGAAAATCACACCGCACGAGCTCACACGAAGATTGATCGATTGAGAGTTGAAAGGTTTTTTTTTTTCTCTCTTGGAACTCACGGCCCTCTCTCTCTGTTTCAGCTGTTGTTTTTTTTATTTTGCTAAGTTAAAAGCTTATTTAAGTGCTAAGTGGTCAAAGGGTCAAAGGTCTACGTCAAACAAGTTAAAACTTGGTCAAAGGCCCTTATTTTGTGCATTTTAAAGCCATTTTAGCTAAGGAAAGATCAATTAAAGCTAGCAACATTTAAAATATAAAATTTAAGTCATCTAAACACTGGTTTCACTATTTGCTGAGGACTAGAAATCGTTCTCTAGTTATCGCTCCTGAAATGCAATGCACGTTGCGACGGCGAGAAAGTAACAATTAATTCACAAAGAATTTAAGGAAATATAATTTTCAAGATAATAAACAAGGGATTTTCACATTCCGGGCTCGGGTATTACAGTGTGTGTGTGTGTGTCGGCCTTTGGGCCTTTAAAATATGATTTTGCTTTGTCAATTGTCCAATTTTGAATTGATAGGAGCATGCTTGGTGTGTTGGCCGAGATAGGGTAGCTTGGGTAGGGTGCTTAGGAGTTTTTTATGCATTGTGTCTTGTGTTTGTGTCATAGATTGTTTTTGTTTTTTTCTATCCTAGGTAGCATGGTGTCTTGTATTATTATAGGAATGTTGGGAAATTAGGGAATTTGGGTAGAATAAAATATAGGAATGTTTGTTGATGAGTTTGAATTATGAATAGAATAATAGATAGTGGGAAATGTAGGAATAGTTTAGTGTTATTTTATTGTTAGTGGAGTTTGTAGAGAATTTGAATTAGGAATATAATATTGGTTAGTGGATTGTGTAGGATTATTTAATAGTCTAGTGCTTTATGTATGATTCTTTATTGATTAGTATGCAGGCATGCTTTCCTAGGTCTAGGGTACGCACTATGAGGTGAGGCACGCACTACGAGCTGAGGCACATACTTCAAGATAAATACACGAATTCTAATACAAATGCACACAACCCTAGGTAGATGCACGTAAACCAATGCAAGGTACATAATTCAATGTAATGCACGTAAATTAAGGCACGACTCTTAAATTTAGGTTAAGACACGCAATTCCAGGTTAGGGCATATGAAACGAGATAACGCACATAAATTGAGATCAGGGCACACAATTCTAGGTCAAGGCACGTATGACGAGGCATGCACAAAAGTCAAGACATGGCATGTAATCCAAGGTCGGTCATATAATTCTACGTCTACGGCACAGAAGTCGAGCTAGGACACATTATTCAGGGTCGGGCGTCACATCCTCCCCTCCTAAAGATAATTTCGTCCCGAAATTCGTTCTTACTTGTTAGGGTGATTTAGATGGGTTCTAGCTTTTGATATTTCTACTCTGGGCCATTGCTCCCTCCGTGATCCCCTATTCCAAAACTGGCAAACTTTCTCCAATCGTTAATTTGGTGTGACCCCTACATTTATAGTTCGTTCCTTTGAACGACTATATTCTCCATTTGATCTTAAGGTCAAGTTCATTAACTAAGGTTAGAACTTCCAACCATAGTAATTAAAGCTGTATCGGTATTCTAACAATATAACTACAACTCCAAAATCATGACTTATGTCGTGTCAATCTTGCATTCATACCTCAAAAGGAATATCACAATAATACCATGATCCTATGGTGACATATACCAATTTCAAGATGATATGTTTATATCCGATTTACATATCCTACCAACTAGCTTCAAAATTGTTAACACGTAGGACATATACATGTTATGGATTATTTCCATAATACGATCCTATTCAAGAAGGACTCACCAAGCAAAATAATCCATCTCAAATCGTCATCTATCGATAGTATCATAGTCCTTATCTCGTAGGTACATTAGATTAGCAAATTTTCTAATGCCTAGTCTCCCGGTTATAGGCTCCTATTCACTACATTCTTTCCCAGCTTCGTTAACCTTCATGCTCGTAGTCAAGAAGAAAGACCGTTGATATTCGTTAAACTCAAATTCTAAGGTTTATTAAGTACCACAAACAAATTGTCATCGAAATTGTATGGGTAAACTAATCATGTTACACTAGTTCAACTCTTACAAGTAAATTTCATCAGCTTGTGATCCATAATTTATTTCTTTATTCAAATCTCTATCTTCAAATCATAAGGCTTCAGAATTTCTTTTAATCTTAACCAAAACTCTTAAGGCGAATAGTTTCAATCTCAAATAAATTTCACTCACCTCAATCCAAGGTTACGTCATACTTAAGAGGACAATGGTCCTACTCACTTAGCGACCTAGTCATTCCTTCGAACACTTAATGCCCGCCAATATATTTTCAATCATTAGTGTTACTAAGCTAGGGTCATAGCCATGTAAGTGATATCAATGTTCCACTAGGTTACTGGCCGTACAACAACAATCCTAGGAATATAAATGGGTACTGAAATAATCTAGCTCATAAGATACTTACCATACTAATCCAAGTAGCTTGTTACACAAAATAACTTCAAGGCTGTGTCAACATAAGAATTATAACCACAAGGCATCCTTCAATATAATCTAATAGAACTTCAAAAGTAATCAACCACTCATTTAATTATCACTACAAGATCCACCCTCTATTCAACAACCACGATTTGAAGTCTACCAACCGCTAGTTTCTAGAAGCGAAACGGTGCACATAAATACGGTTGTCTAACAGCAATCTCTTGGGTCATCATGACTCTAATTTATCTCCATCTTAACTATATGAAATCTTACTCTCTTCATTTACATGTTCAACTAGCTAAGAGCATCAAGACTCATCGACCTCAGGTCCTAGGGTTTACTATGAATCCTCATGCATACTCACTATCTACTATTTAGGATTACTAATCATACCCTAACGACTCCACCTTGCAGTCGGATGCCTTAATCTCATTTCCATGGTTTATATACTAGGTCCATCGGTGTTACTTATGGATATATGCTTTCTAACATCCTCTAGGATATCCAAACAATGAGTGCATATAATGACTTACTTTGCCTAATCACAACTAAATCTGAGGGGCACCAAATTAATACCATGATTCTTAATATCACTAATATCCAACTTAGGACCTTTAGCAACGTTAGTCATCTAATGCATAATTCAATACCTTACACTTCTATTCGACCTAACATTTTAGGTACAGTCTTCCGACCACAAGTTCTAACTACGTGAATTCTTCAATTCCAACATCCCTATAACTTGTTATACTAAGGATTCATCAACCTTGTTAAACTCAGTCTCCAGAGTTGCCTACATGCTTTGAGGTTATCCATTGTTAAGTCACTTAAATATACTATCCATGTCTTAATAATCTAACCCCTAAAAGTAACTATCATCAATTTCCACGAATTCATCTTTTAATTTCTAGGTCAGGATCTCAACATTTAGTGAACTTGAAACTCGCTAGTATACACCATATCAGATTCATCAATGCTTAATTCCAATCAAGTAAGGATTCAATCGTATGAGTGTAATGCTAACTTCTTAGATAGTCTATCAAGCCAGTTTTAAGGTGTGAGAAATGATTCAAAGAAACCTCCAAGTCAACTTCCACTATCAGCACATGAGAATATATACTACTCTACATATTTAATAGTATACTCTTATATATTAAAGAAAGTTGTATATCTTTAACCTGCATACTTGAACCACAATTAGAAGAACGATTTAACGGAGTCAAGAACTTTATTGCTATAAAATTGACAACTTAATCATAGGCATGGGTATTCCAAAGATAAGGAGATAACTTTACCTCAACAATTATACATGTGTTGCGCATTTTATATATATGTATATCCAATAATACATATGATCCATCGAGTATCTGTGAAGATGCGAGAAACCTCTAACCGAGCCTTTTCGTTCTTCCTGCATAAATTCAATTCCCTTGAAGTCCTAATCCTAACAATCTATGTATATAAACAGTCAGTCATGGTCATATGACATGCACATGTATCAAAGAAGGAGTATAAAAGCAAGCATGCATTATTGAGTGCACTAACGTTGTGGTCTGTACATAACACATAATACATATGGTCCATAAAGACACATAATATTCAATGCTCAAAGCAATTAAAGCACATTAGTACACATTAACACATATAAACAAGATATCATAATTATCTTAGAGCTTCTACCCATGGTCCGAGAGTTGAACCTGACTAATGCCTAGTTAGTAAACTAAGCTCTGATACTATTCTAATATAGGTGTCACGCCCCAACCCGACCTAAGGAGGCTAGACTAGGGTATGACCTAATTCATTTATACTATTTCACATTCTTAGCCTTTTTGTTATGATTTAGTGCTTAACGTTGGCCTAGAACTCCAAAAGTTTTTCTGAAAAATCGACAGCATAACGGTTGTATTTAAGACCTTTGGTTTGACCTATTTTCTAAAACACCTCAAAACCTTTAATCATTGATTCAATTCCAACTAAAATTTCCTATTTTGTTATCAATAGATATGCCTACTAATTTATCTCGATAGTCTCATTTGATTGACAAGCCTAGCATGATAACTATGTCCCGTTTATTTGTCAATTCCTATTATGCAGGTACCTATTATCCTTTAGCTTACAATGAGTACCAAAGTGAAATTAGATAGAGTTAACTTGTTTGATTCTTCACCTAGTGGTTTAAACGTCTACGATAACTACTAACCAAGATAATCAAAGCAAACAACCAATAAATAGTTTGTCCGGTTATAATCAGTACAAGCCAAAAATTAGACCCAAATTACAACGGGGTCATTTACATCAACAAAACGAACAGTATGCAATCAAACACAACATCCATATAGCAACCACTTCCAGGCAAGGAACAAAAGCACGTAGTCACTCCAAGGAATCATTAACAAGCATATTCTCCTCGGGGAACTATTCCAAATCTGCTTCACATGTGACAAAAAGAGGGTGAGTGCTTATGAAGTCAGCGAGGAGGGAAAAGAAGTGTCAAGGTTTGAAAAATCCTTTTTTCAGTCAATTCATGAAAACTCCTTTGAAAACATGTCAATTACAATAAGTAAGTTCATAACAATACATAAATATAAAGGAACACATTTACCCGTCTTTCCTCCCTGAGGTCCTCTAGGAACCAAGCGAGAGTACTTAAACATGTAGTGAAAAGGATACGGTGAGCATTCGCCCGCAAGATCAATCGGTGAACATTTCCTCTCAATATTATTTTTGATAACAATTGTTGTGGCCGACCTCAATCATCCACTTATCGCTTCCGATTAGGTGCACTCTGGATGTACCCCGAAATCCTATGACCCAACTCTCCGAGGGTGGAATGCCAAGCGAGAGAGAGAATTGGACCATGGTAGTCACAGGAGCAACGACAAGCCCTATGCCGCCCGGTGTTCGTGAAACGCTACCATGCCACAATGAAAGGTTGCAACCTTGTATACAATGCACATGTATTCCATTTAACATTTCACATTGGGAGGTCAACAAAGTAGGTTGCCTCCGAGCAAATATATGATCACATTTTGACATATTGGCACTTAAGGCATTGTAAGAACATATAATCATTTCATATATCAATTTGGAAGCAATTAAACTTTCACGGGTAGCCAAGTAATCATGTTCAAATAAGCCATTGAATATCTTTTAACAATTCACATTAGGAGGTCAACAAAGTAGGTTGCCTCCAAGCAATTATAAGATAACAAATTGACAAGTAAACATACGAGGCATGCTTTGACATGTAAATTCTCTTTGTAAAACACTTAGAAGCATGTGAACATTTACTGGACAGCCAAGTAATCGTCATATAACAAGTCATATAGCTCATTTTAGTTCACATATCAAGTGTTGAGATCATACAAGCATGCAACGACACTTACACAAAACCCGGTGCAAGAATAGTTCACTTATCAATATGCAATCATCGGGAATCATGCCTAGAGCTATAAGGACAATTCTGGGCAACCTATTAACATTCCTCAACATCAATCTTAAGTCATACAAAGATGGTTTATGACTTGGGAATCTACGGGACCATTAGGGTTTGCAAAAGCCGTGCTCAAGTATCGGTTTGTTTGCAAGGACCACAAGAGATACTTTAACCATTTCAAGCATACTTAGCATTTATTGGGCAGCCTACTAACCACACAATTGAACACATTTAACCATAGGATCATCACTTAGCAAGTTTTCATAAGCAATAGGGCTTCACTTTCGTGCTACACATGCAATTAAGCAACAATTCATCAATTAAATATCCCAAGCCATGCATCAATCAAATTAAGAAACCTCAACCAACCACAACAGCCCACACAACATCTAAGTGACACAATTCCAAGCATTCAATACCTCAATCAAGGTCTCAACATGATTCTAAGCATATCACTAAACAAAAACCTCACTGCAATGGTCTGTTTTCCCACATTCGATTAGACAAGCAAAAAATATCCAATTTCAGTGAACCAAATGTCAAATTGAATATTAATGAGTGATTTAAATCTAGAAACAAACCTCACATCATTTGGAGTTCGGACTTAGGAGTTATGGCCAAAACCGTGAGACTATGCAAAACTATCCAGTGTTAGACTTTTTACGAGTTTTGCTATTTTTGAGGGTCTTAGATTACGAATTGGCTTTGGTCTATTTGTGTAAAAACTGTCCAGAACTGCAAAATCTAGTAACCTACAAATTTTCATGCATTGTTATCAAGTTTTACTAAGCCAAATGCACTTCGCTCTACAAAGTCAGAAACCTGCCAGCAACACGTTTTTACCAATCTTCAAGTTCTAGCAAAAAATCTAGCCATGCATGGGTATGTAAGCTCATATACACACATATACAACAACTACAGAGGTAAATATAGTCATATGAAGGCATGCATGTGATTTTTGAAAGCTTTTAAAAGAGTTTAACCCTCACCTCTTTGAAGACTTAGCAAATGAGTACAAAATCCTTGTTTTTGAGCTTTGTGTGTGACTTTGAGCTATCCTTACTTGATTACCTTGCTATGGCCGATGCTTGGAGTGTCGTAAAGAGTGAGCTTGAGGTCTTGGAAGCTCAAGAGAAGCCTTACCTGAAATGGAGAGAGAATGAGAGCTTGAGAGAGTTTTGAGAGGAAAATGAAATGTGAAGAGTTGTGTGTGTGTGTGTGTGGGACTTAGGCCCTTTCGAATCTGATTTTGCTTTGTCAATTGTGCAATTTTGAATTGTGAGGAGCATGCTTGGTGTGTTGGCCTAGATAGGGTAGCTTGGGTAGGGTGCTTAGGAGTTTTTTATGCATTGTGTCTTGTGTTTGTGTCATAGATTGTTTTTGTTTTTGTCTATCCTAGGTAGCATGGTGTCTTGTGTTGTCATAGGAATGTTGGGAAATTAGGGAATCTAGGTAGAATAAAATATAGGAATGTTTGTTGATGAGGCTGAATTATTAATAGAATAATAAATAGTAGGAAATGTAAGAATAGTTTAGTGTTATTTTATTGTTAGTGGAGTTTGTAGAGAATTTGAATTAGGAATATAATATTGGTTAGTGGATTGTGTAGGATTATTTAATAGTCTAGTGCTTTGTGTAGGATTCTTTATTGATTAACGTTCAGGCATGCTTTTCTAGGTCTAGGGCATGCACTACAAGGTAAGACACGCACTACGAGATAAGACACACATAAAAATCAAAACGGGGCATGAATCATGAGGTAGACATAAACTACGAGATAAGGCACGTACTTCAAGATAATTGCACGGATTCCAATACAAATGCACGTAACCCTGGGTGAATGTACGTAAACCAATGCAAGGCACATAATTCAATGCAATGCACGTAAATTGAGGTACGACTCTTAAACTTTGGTTAAGACACGCAATTCAAGGTTATGGCACACGAAATGAGATAACGCACATAAATCAAGATCAGGGCACACAATTCTAGGTCACGGCACGTATGATAAGGCATGCACGAAAGTTGAGACATGGCACGTATCCAAGGTCGGTCTAAGGCATACAAATCGAGGTAGAACACGTTATTCGGGGTCGGGCCTCCCACGGCATCTACCCGTAAAAAAAAGAAAACCAATCAGTTGTTGGTGAGATCAAAAAGAAGGCATTCAAACAGGTAGGAGCCTCCCCACCTCTTCGGGTGGGTTTCTTCTCGGCAGTCGAGGTTTTATTCTTTGACCAAGCAGTTCAATTAGTCATTTAGTTAGCCCGAGTGAAATACAATAAAAAATCAATCAACTAAGTCAGTGTCGCAGTCAAGGTTGTAAGGCATATAAAGAAGGGAGTCATTGGCACCCCTTTGTTCAATTCAATTCTTCAATCATTCCGGTCGGTAAGGCAGCCAGTCAGCAGTCAGGTTGAGATGAGCAGGGACAAAAGGAAAATGAAGAAGAAAGCGGAAGGTTGTTCTAGTTTCAAACTAGGGTAAGGAAGGAAAGTCAAACCGTACTAAAAAAAAGAAGCAGAAATAATCAGGGCTAATTCTGACCTGCCGATCATATGAGCAAGTAGGCGGCTATGAGTTAGTTGGCTTCCCTTTATTTCATGATAGAGTCTCTAAGAGAGAATGTGACGGTTCCGCCTGAGTAGATTGAAGAATGATTTACTCTTTGGCTCATAATACCCTAGGGGCTTCTATCGAATGTTTTCCTTGACTGAAGTGATTGGGTGGCTTCCTGGCTAGCACTGGAGAATATGAATGGAAAGATGAGAATGATGAGACGAGTCAAAAATTTCTGCATCCTTATTGATTTGAGTTGAATCACAGAGCTCTATATATTTCATAGGCAACCCACTGAATCTTTTTTGTTATTATGGAGAGCCTTCTTTAATTCATATTAAGGAGCAGCCTTTGTAAGGATTGTAAGTATCCCTTTTCTCTCTTTCTATTCTTAAGGGTCGTCGAATTTCTGGGAAAGAAGAATGAATCCGATTCTCAACTGCTTTCTCCATTGAAGTATGAACCCTGACTGTCTTAAATCACCGGAAATTTCATAGATCAATAGGGTAGGTCTATGTCAGTACAAGTATCAGTCTAGTCCAGTCTTAGTCAGTAATGGATGGGATAGTCCAGTAATGAATGAAAGGTTTGGAAAGTAGGGGCAACTTCCTGTACTCTTTCTTCTACCCAAGAGTAGACAGCACACATAACCAAGTGCACTACCAGGAGCAAAGCGTTGAGCTTAGTGAATGGAGTAAGGCTAGACAACCTACCATTACCTAGTCCATCTGGGTCCAGAGCAGCATCGTCGGTTCTACTCTATCCTATGGCCTCTCTCGGGCCAAGGTAAGCCACTTGCTTCGTTGCACGCCTGTCTTTCTTTATAGGGTGCACTATCTTCCTTTATGAAGGAACCGAACCCAAAGGCTGTCTGTCTTCACTCCGATAGACATCATAAAAATTCATCTAATCAGAATACCACACTGTCCAATGGTTCCCTATACCCTTTCTACAACTCCTTGTACCCCTTTCTTAACAGCGCTGGAAAAGATGTTGCGCTACGCTACCTGGATCGGCTTCTTTCATTATCGCATCCATTCCCTCATTCATTCTATTCTGCAGAAAGTAAGTCCTCATTCATGCTTTTCCTCGTTGGGAATGATTTGCAAGATCTAAAAAAAATATCAATCATAAGAGTATCTCGTCTTTTGACTCTTTTTTAGACTTGCCCTATAAAAAAAGGCTTTTTTTTGCATTTAAGTGTGGAAATAACTATAGATCATTTTTGTGTCCAGTGGACGATATAGACTCTGAACCGCAGCCACAACCTCAATATCAGTATCCCGATCAGCATCTAAAGCATCAGGGCAGAAGTTTAATGAGGGAATTTGACATGATCTACTGGAAGAAATGCTACTATGATGCTCAGTTTTACTTCTCCCTTACTACATATACCTTTATCCCTCGCTTCTATCATCCGACATTGATCTCAGCCTCCTTGACAAGGCAATGTGAGCAACGTGCTGAGATAGATCGTTAGGTTTACCGTGCCAAGGCAGTACTCCTAATGTGAGGAAAAAACACAAGACCATACAGATGGCATCGTGAATGTGAAACCCCACTTTCTTGCTTATCTCGTTTTACGTGCTTTACCTCGTTTTGCGTGCATATGATCTGTTTATGTGCTATAGGACCTAGAAAGTTATAATTTTGATGTCAATACTTCTAATACATGCTAAATGTGCATTCATGAAATTTTCATCAAAAACGGAGTCAGAAATTTTATCGTCGATTTTTAGTGAATAGTGTTTTCGAAACACGTCCGCTATAATTTTGAAACTGGTCTTTTTAACCCTTCTAGACCTAGTCCACGGACTTTAATAGACCTGTGTTTGATGAAAATGGTTTTAAAATCGGCTTAAGAATTTATTAGGGTTTTTACACCGACTTTTGCGAAAATCGAGTTTTAAGCCGACTCGGGTGGAATTCTTTGAATGTAAAACTTCTTGTCACCTAAAAATAATCCACTTGAGATATCTTGGGGGTGGCATAATTATTTTTAACTTGGTGAGCACTAAAATGCAATTAAAGTCATTAAAAATACAAAAATGCCTATTAAAATAACTTTGACTTTGCATTTTTTTAATTGACCAAGCTTTTAATTATATACTATCACCTACACACACTCACACAACACAAAACACACTCCACAAACACACACATTGCCGTGAGAAAGAGGGAGAAAAAGAGAAGAGAAAACTCAAGCTTTTCAATCCAATTTTTCAAAGAAAAACCTAGTTTTTGTCCGTGAAACTTCGCACCGACTTGGATTCTGCTTGTTGGGCACGCATTGCACGCATTCCTAGGCTTATATCGCATCTAAGGTGAGAGAAAAATTCTAGATCTCAAAATGTCATTTTTGTGTTTTTGCGTATAAATGAAGATTGAACTGTTAGAATTGAAATCTGATGTTAGATTATTGCTCCTTGCATGCTAGGGATCATTATATACTAATACTACGAGTTTCTGTCGGATATAGCATAATTTTTATTTTCCGGGTATTTAATTTTGATTAAAATGTTCAAAGTTGAATTAAATGAGTTGTGTTGATCGAAATCGATTGCCGTCGATTTCTAAATACTTGATAATTACGTGTTAGCGCTGTTGTAATGCCGAATTTTCGATTACATTGTTTGTGTGAAAATCCGGAAAATCCAGCCATGACATCTTAGGATTTTAGGGTTATCGGGCATGATTTGGAGGTGTTATGGTGGATTTCCGAGAGGGCTAACGTAGTAGGTTGAATGGGTGAGTGATAGGAACTGATTTGGCAATGTTTGGATTAGTAGATTGTAAGTTATGAATTTTAGAAGTTTAGGTTGTCATTCTTTAATTTCTTGAACGATGCCTTAGATGGTTGGGTAGTGTTCGAGTGATGAATGGTGAGTTGTTGATGAGTAATTTAGAGTTTAATTATGTATATTATGCATGTCCGGTTAGATGGCCTACTTTGTCATCTAACTACGTTGTTTGTTGTTTAATTTAATATTGATGTTATATTAATGTTATTGATTGATTATTATTGAGTTCGGGAATCGGGCACTCTTGTTGCTCATCTCCCAGTTGATTGTTTGATTGATGAGTGATTAATGCTTGATGATTATGGAGTCTTGGTATGTGTGTGCCACCCCTCGGCCAGCGTCGGGCTGTCGGGTTGCTAACGGCATGACTGCCATAGGCTACCCCCAGCTCACATGACGGAGGTGTCATGGAGGGAGGGGCTAGTGAGGTACCTCGGGTGCGTGAGTAATGGGGAGTTATAAGAAGAACGGTTGAGATCGTGATGGCGTTTGGAGCTACACCAAATAGAGTATCCTTATTGAATGGTCATATAGTTATGTGATGATAGCTTTATTTATGTTGTTGTGTGTTTACTTGCTCAAAGGACTAAATCCAAGGAGCGTAGTGAATACTGTCGAGATCTATCGGATCCTCACTGGGCTTATGTATATAAGCTCACTCTCTATTAATGCATGTTTCAGGTGTACTTTCACAAGATTACGGGTACGTGCCTCCTGAAGAGGAGAATGTGGAAAATGTGCCTTTCGTGGATGAGTCATATGTTCCCGAGTCTTATCCATGATTCTATGTTGTTAAATGTCTTGTATATTAGTTTAATAGACTTTATATGCCTTATGGTTCTTAATGTAATAGATATTGAAAAGATGATGAACCAAATGATGTTAATTTAGTGACTTCCTTTTGTCTATGGTTAAATTGTAGTTGTGTCTCAACTTACTTTTGAAATGTATGATAAAGTTGAGGTATTGTATGTCATGTTGGAACGGAGGCGTATAACGAGGATGTTTTATTGTATAATATGGTTGTGTTGTATGTTGTTGTTTATATTGAGGAATTACTGGATGTATGATGTTTAATGAGGTTGGTTTAGAACCTCGGAAATCTGTTTACTGTCGTTATGCCGCCGAAATTCCGTTGCGTCCTGACTGATCGTAGGTGGGGTCGAGTTGGGGCGTGACAGTTTAAGTGGTATCAGAGCTCATGTTAGTTGTCAGCCGGGGTATTCTCGGAATGTGGGTAATGGTCTTAGCATGAAATATGTATGAAAGGAAAGAAAAATGAAATATGTATTGGTATGATTAATTGATTAAGTGATTATGTGATTTAAGTGCTTATGCGATTATGTGATCAATTTGTTTATGTGTTTTATATGAGTTTGTTATTTATGTGTTAATAGTTGTTTATAACCTGTCTACGTGCTATAACTGTGCTAACTCTTTGATTAGTAGAATGGCCGGTCGACCGAGAACCAGAGGTAGGCCTGAGATGGCTGATGAGACTCCGAGTAACGTGGCACCGGGCCGTGACGAGGGTGATGGCCGATTAGGAGCAGCTATGGAACGGATTGCAGAGTTAGTGGCTAGTCAGGCACAGTTATTAGCAGGGCAGGCTGCCCAGAATCAGGCTATGCAGGCTCAGCTTCTGAATATTCAGGGTGGTAACCACGGGCGTGGTACCCTGAAGGAGTTTTTAGGATATCACCCACCGAGATTTCAGGGGGAGCCGGATGATAGGAAGGCGGAGGTATGGATTAGCAAGTTGGAGAAGATTTATGATCCACTTGGCTATACTGATGAGCAAAAAGTCTCTTTTGCCGTATATTTGTTGGATGACGAGGCAGAGGAGTGGTGGCGCACGGTAAGGACTAGCTGGGCGGCACAGGGTATTCCTTATGTTTGGGGTACCTTTCTGATGGCTTTCCGAGCAAAGTATGTCCCGAGGATTTGCAGGGAACGGAGAGAGGCCGAGTTTCTAGCCTTGGTCCAGGGAGATGCTACAGTGGCTCAATATGAGGCCACATTTACTCGATTGTCCCGGTATGCACCGGAGTATGTGGCAGACGAGGAGCGGAGGACTCGCAGGTTTATGTTGGGGTTGCGGCCCGAGATTCAGGATGTGATGGCTCTGAATCGATATGATATTTTCACTGAGGCTTTTGAGGCAGCTTCTAGGTTAGAGAAGAGGAAAGGGGATCAGATTGTCTCCAGTCAGCCTAGTAAGAGGCCGTATCAGCCGCAGGGCCAGCAGGTTTTATATAGGCCTCCAGTACAGCAGTTTGTCTACAGGCCACCTGCCCAGCAGGGTTCTTATAGGCCACAGAGTCAGCAGAGTTATTATCGGCCTCAGTTTCAGCAGAGGCCATATCAGGTTCAGACTCAGTTTAGGCCAGCCCAGTCTCAGGGTCAGTATAGGCCTAGTGTGGTGAGACCTCAGCAGCAGGCTGTATCAGCTGCTTCATCAGCTTCTGGTTATTCTAGGGGCAGTGTTAGTGCCACATCATCGCAGTGTAATTACTGCAAGCGCTCAGGGCATGTAGAGTCCGACTGCAGGGTAAAGGCAGGGACATGTTTGGGTTGTGGTAGCATCGATCATAGGGCGAAGGATTGCCCTAAGTATGCGAGGACTGAGGGTCGGGCAGCGACTCAGGGTTACCAGGGTAGGCCTACGGGCAGTGTACCACAGCAGCAGCGGGTTCAGGCTCGAGCTTATGCAGTTGACTTAGAGGAGATGCCTGAGGAGACTGCAGTTGTGGAAGGTAACTTTCTTATACTTGATCAACTTGTTAAAGTGTTGATTGATTCTGGTGCTACGCATTCTTTCATTACTCCTGCTTGTGTGCAACGTGTTAAATTGCAACCTGAAAGATTGCCTTATGTGGTTGAGATTAGTACCTCTTTGACTGATAAGTATGTTACTGGCTTAGTATGTAAGGATTGTATAATACATGTTAAGGGGCATAATTTTCCTTCGGACCTTATTTTATTTCCTATCCGGGGGTATGATGTTATCTTGGGTATGGATTGGCTTTCTAAGTATGATGCCCAGTTGAACTGTAGAACCAAGGTAGTACAGTTTCGTTTGCCAGATCAGCCAGTAGTTGAGGTAGCGGGTAACCGGGGTGCTAAGACGAGTTTTGTTATCTCAGCAACTAAAGCCGTTAAGTTGGTGAGTAAGGGGTGTTCGGGTTATCTAGCTTATTTGATCAACAAGCCATCTGTTAAGCTACAGCTTGAGGAAGTCCCTATTATCCGGGAATATCCTAATGTATTTCCCGAGGAGTTGCCAGGATTGCCGCCTGAGAGGGATATAGAGTTTGTGATTAATCTTGTTCCCGGTACTCAACCTATTTCTAAATCGGCGTACCGGATGGCACCAGCTGAGTTGAAGGAGTTGAAGACTCAGTTACAGGAGTTGTTGGAGAAAGGATTCATTCAGCAAAGTTCTTCACCTTGGGGAGCTCCAGTCTTATTTGTGAAGAAGAAGGATGGTACTTTGAGATTGTGTATAGATTATCGTGGGTTGAATCAGGTGACTATCAAGAATAAATATCCTTTGCCACTGATTGATGAGTTGTTTGATTAACTTCAGGGAGCCAAAGTCTACTCTAAATTTGATTTGAGGCAGGGGTATTATCAGCTTCGGATTCGCGCAGACGATGTTCCGAAGTCTGCCTTCAGGACTCGGTACGGGCATTATGAGTTTGTTGTTATGCCCTTTGGATTGACTAATGCACCGGCAGCATTCATGGATCTTATGCATCGAGTCTTTCAGCCGTACTTGGACCAGTTCGTGGTGATTTTTATTGATGATATCTTGGTCTATTCTAAATCTGAATTGGAGCACGAGCAACATCTACGGCTTGTATTAGAGAAGTTGCAGGAGCATCAGTTGTTTGCCAAGTTCAGCAAATGTGAATTTTGGCTGCAACGGATTTCTTTTCTTGGCCATGTTATTACACAGAGTGGTATTTCCGTAGATCCCACTAAGATTGAATCGGTGATGTCTTGGAAGCGGCCAGAGAGTGTTACTGATGTCCGTAGTTTTCTTGGCTTGGCGGGTTATTACCGTAGGTTTGTCAAGGACTTCTCAAAGATTGCGGGGCCACTATCTAAGTTGACTCAGAAACGGACTATCTTTAATTGGGACGAGAAGTGTGAGAGTGGATTTCAGGAGTTGAAAAAGAGGTTAACTACCGCTCCAGTACTTGCTCTACCAGAGGGGACCGATAATATGGTCATTTACAGTGATGCATCCAAGGAGGGCTTGGGATGTGTTCTTATGCAGGATGGCCGAGTTATTGCCTATGCTTCCAGGAAGTTGAAGCCTTATGAGGTGAATTATCCGACTCATGATCTTGAGTTGGCAGCAGTTGTCTTCGCACTGAAAAAGTGGCGTCATTATCTGTGGGGCAGTAAGTTCGAGATTTTCACTCATCATAAGAGTCTTAAGTATTTATTCTCACAGAAGGAGTTGAATATGCGCCAGCGGAGGTGGATGGAGCTTCTTGGAGATTATAATTGTTCTATCAATTATCTGCCTGGAAAGGCAAATGTTGTGGCAGATGCTCTCAGCCGGAAGGCTAGTATTTCTTGTTTGGCTGTCAAGAAGTGGGAGGTTCTTGAGGAGTTTAGTTATTGGAGACCAGAGTTCACTCAGGTTGGGGTGATGTGTTCACATCTCCGTATTCAGCCTTTATTGTTGTCTCAGATCAGGGAAGCTCAGCAGCTTGATGTTAACCTTCAGAAGATCAAGGATCAGATTTCAGATGATCAGTCTGACTTTAAAGTGCATGAGGATGGTATTCTTCGGTTTCGGAACAGGGTTTGTGTTCCCGATGAACCGGGCTTGAGACGAGGTATTCTGGAGGAAGCTCATAATTCTAAATATACTATTCATCCCGGTGGAACCAAGATGTATTGGGATTTGAAACAGCATTACTGGTGGAACAACATGAAAAGGGAGGTTGCTCAGTTTGTGTCTAGATGTTTGACTTGTCAGAGGGTGAAAGCCGAGCATCAACAACCAGCAGGTTTGCTTCAGCCGTTGGCTATACCAGAGTGGAAATGGGAGCATATTACGATGGACTTCGTCACTGGTTTGCCTAGATCACCGAGGGGTAATGATGCAGTTTGGGTTGTCGTGGATCGTTTGACGAAGACAGCTCATTTTATCTCGATGAGGTTAGGAGATGAGGTTACAAAGCTGACGGATCTCTATCTGGATCAGATTGTTAGACTTCACGGGATTCCATCTAGTATTGTCTCTGATCGAGATCCTCGATTTACTTCTCGTTTGTGGGAGAAACTTCAGGAGACTTTGGGTACTCAGTTGAACTTCAGTACCGCGTATCATCCACAGACCGACGGTCAATCTGAGCGGACTATTCAGATTTTGGAAGATATGCTTAGGGCTTGTGTTCTGGACTTCGGGAAGAACTGGGAGAAACATCTACCACTTGCCGAGTTTGCCTATAACAATAGTTATCAAGCTACTATTGGAATGGCACCTTTTGCAGCTCTTTACGGTCGTAAGTGCCGTTCACCTTTGTATTGGGACGAGGTAGGAAAGATGAAGACTGTTGATCCGACTATTATGCCAGAACTTCTTGAGAAGATTGAGAATGTTCAGTTGATCAGGCAGAGAATGCTTACGGCGCAGAGTAGATTCAAGAGTTATGCTGATAAGCGTCGTCGAGACTTGGAGTTTGCAGTTGGAGATCGGGTTTTCTTGAGATTGTCTCCTCGAAAGAGGTTTGTTCGTTATGGTAAAGGTGGTAAGCTGAGTCCGAGATTTGTTGGGCCGTTTGAGATTACTGGTAGGGTTGGTAAGTTGGCATATCGGTTGGCTTTACCGGAGAACTTCTCTAATGTCCACGATGTGTTTCACGTGTCTAATTTGCGGAAATACAATCCGGATCCTTCTCATATTCTTGAGCCAGAGCCGTTACAGCTTCGAGAGAATTTGACTTATGACGAGCGTCCGATTCGTATTCTAGATCAGATGGACCGAGAGTTGAGGTCGAAGAGGATTCCGATGGTTAAGGTGTTGTGGAAGCATCACGGCATTGAGGAAGCTACGTGGGAGAGACGAGATCAGATGCAGCAGCAATACCCAGATCTATTCCGTACATCAAGTAAGAATTTCGAGGACGAAATTTCTATAAGGGGGGGAGAATGTGAAACCCCACTTTCTTGCTTATCTCGTTTTACGTGCTTTACCTCGTTTTGCATGCATATGATCTGTTTATGTGCTATAGGACCTAGAAAGTTATAATTTTGATGTCAATACTTCTAATACGTGCTAAATGTGCATTCATGAAATTTTCATTAAAAACGGAGTCAGAAATTTTATCGTCGATTTTCAGTGAATAGTGTTTTCGAAACACGTCCGCTATAATTTTGAAACTGGTCTTTTTAACCCTTCTAGACCTAGTCCACGGACTTTAATAGACCTGTGTTTGATGAAAATGGTTTTAAAATCGGCTTAAGAATTTATTAGGGTTCTTACACCGACTTTTGCGAAAATCGAGTTTTAAGCCGACTCGGGTGGAATTCTTTGAATGTAAAACTTCTTGTCATCTAAAAATAATCCACTTGAGAAGTCTTGGGGATGGCATAATTATTTTTAACTTGGTGAGCACTAAAATGCAATTAAAGTCATTCAAAACACAAAAATGCCTATTAAAAATAACTTTGACTTTGCATTTTTTTTATTGACCAAGCTTTTAATTATATACTATCACCTACACACACTCACACAACACAAAACACACTCCACAAACACACACATTGCCGTGAGAAAGAGGGAGAAAAAGAGAAGAGAAAACTCAAGCTTTTCAATCCAATTTTTCAAAGAGAAAGCTAGTTTTTGTCCGTGAAACTTCGCACCGACTTGGATTCTGCTTGTTGGGCACGCATTGCACGTATTCCTAGGCTTATATCGCATCTAAGGTGAGAGAAAAATTCTAGATCTCAAAATGTCATTTTTGTGTTTTTGCGTATAAATGAAGATTGAACCGTTAGAATTGAAATCTGATGTTAGATTATTGCTCCTTGCATGCTAGGGATCATTATATACTAATACTACGAGTTTCTGTCGGATATAGCATAATTTTTATTTTCCGGGTATTTAATTTTGATTAAAATGTTCAAAGTTGAATTAAATGAGTTGTGTTGATCGAAATCGATTGCCGTCGATTTCTAAATACTTGATAATTACGTGTTAGCGCTGTTGTAATGCCGAATTTTCGATTACATTGTTTGTGTGAAAATCCGGAAAATCCAGCCATGACATCTTAGGATTTTAGGGTTATCGGGCATGATTTGGAGGTGTTATGGTGGATTTCCGAGAGGGCTAACGTAGTAGGTTAAATGGGTGAGTGATAGGAACTGATTTGGCAATGTTTGGATTAGTAGATTGTAAGTTATGAATTTTAGAAGTTTAGGTTGTCATTCTTTAATTTCTTGAACGATGCCTTAGATGGTTGGGTAGTGTTCGAGTGATGAATGGTGAGTTGTTGATGAGTAATTTAGAGTTTAATTATGTATATTATGCATGTCCGGTTAGATGGCCTACTTTGTCATCTAACTACGTTGTTTGTTGTTTAATTTAATATTGATGTTATATTAATGTTATTGATTGATTATTATTGAGTGCGGGAATCGGGCACTCTTGTTGCTGATCTCCCAATTGATTGATTGATTGATGATTGATTGATGATTGATGATTATGGAGTCTTGGTATGTGTGTGCCACCTCTCGGGCAGCGTCGGGCTGTCGGGTTGATAACGGCATGACTGCCATAGGCTACCCCCAGCTCGCATGACGGAGGTGTCATGGAGGGAGGGGCTAGTGAGGTACCTCGGGTGCGTGAGTAATGGGGAGTTATAAGAAGAACGGTTGAGATCGTGATGGCGTTTGGAGCTACACCAAATAGAGTATCCTTATTGAATGGTCATATAGTTATGTGATGATAGCTTTATTTATGTTGTTGTGTGTTTACTTGCTCAAAGGACTAAATCCAAGGAGCGTAGTGAATACTGTCGAGATCTATCGGATCCTCACTGGGCTTATGTATATAAGCTCACTCTCTATTAATGCATGTTTCAGGTGTACTTTCACAAGATTACGGGTACGTGCCTCCTGAAGAGGAGAATGTGGAAAATGTGCCTTTCGTGGATGAGTCATATGTTCCCGAGTCTTATCCATGATTCTATGTTGTTAAATGTCTTGTATATTAGTTTAATAGACTTTATATGCCTTATGGTTCTTAATGTAATAGATATTGAAAAGATGATGAACCAAATGATGTTAATTTAGTGACTTCCTTTTGTCTATGGTTAAATTGTAGTTGTGTCTCAACTTACTTTTGAAATGTATGATAAAGTTGAGGTATTGTATGTCATGTTGGAACGGAGGCGTATAACGAGGATGTTTTATTGTATAATATGGTTGTGTTGTATGTTGTTGTTTATATTGAGGAATTACTGGATGTATGATGTTTAATGAGGTTGGTTTAGAACCTCGGAAATCTGTTTACTGTCGTTATGCCGCCGAAATTCCGTTGCGTCCTGACTGATCGTAGGTGGGGTCGAGTTGGGGCGTGACAGTGAATCCGGTACCAATGTGGACTGAACACCATATCTTAATTAGTTCGTTATTGCGGAGCGAGCAAAATCCTCTTTATCCTTGGAGTAGGAAAAGATAAGGCATCAAAAAACACGCAGGTGTATGCATGAAGTCTCAGTCAAGATGAAGTAAGAATGTCTGCAAAGTCTACTCCCTCTCTTCCGGATTTAGCTTTAGTTTCTGTTTTGACTGATTGTTTAGTTGAAGCTACTGATGCCCTCTTGCCCCATTCCTTATCTTTAGAATGACGTATGATAAGCATTGCTTCTTGCTTTGTTATGAGAGTGAAAGCTGCTCTCTTTATTGAGAGGCTATGCCTTTGAGGTACTTTGAAACTTTTCCCTACAATTGGAAAAGAGGAATTTATTAGCTCTCCTGACAAGGAGAGGGTGGAAGAATGGGTTGTGCAATTGAATCAATAGAAATAGTAAACCACGCACAGATGCTAGGTAGGAATGAAGCCAGCCAATGTCTCTTATAAGAAGATCACTAGTAGAATAAGATACCCATACCCACGGCTAGAGAATAAGCGAATAGGGCTACACATGAATAGGGCTTGGACAAATAGGTAAAAAATGCAATAGGTTTTGCAAATGAAGAAGAAGAAAAGAATGCCCTCTGCAGATGAAGTGAAATGGATGGCATCGAATATTCCATCAAAGAGCCTACTCATCATAAGCATCCCGTCAAATAAGCAGCTATTGAATCCACTACTAGAATAGAAGAATCCCCTGCACATGAAAAAGGACGTGACGGTTGGTTTAGGCTTTCTTTGGCCTGACTGATCGAAGGCGTGGTAAGCCTCTTTCGTGGGAGACCCAGCCTCTTTCTCTTCTGTCTCTTCTCTGATTCTTCTTGCATTTCTTTCTTCGAGAGTGGTGCTGCGAGATCAACCACGGGTTTGATTGACCCATCTCTTATGAGGTGTGCCACGTTGATAAGTCGTCGCAATGAATGTCCTCGTATGTCCTGGAGTATATTATATAGGTGTTCCCTAGCCGGTTTTCCTTGCGGGTCCTTCCCATTTTATTATAACACAAGCTTTCGGGATGATCAAAATCTTTCATGATAAATATTCCCCTACTTGGAATGTGCATTCGGAGACGTTGCTCCTAAAGTCTTTTCTTTGCCGTTGTTGGTAGGCCTGATATGGTGCGCAGCGGCGAGCCTTTTTTCATTTAACAACTCTAGTCCAGTCAGGCTTGCCTTTTTTCTTCCATTAGGAGGTCATCTTCTACCAAGACACGCAGAGATCCCAATTCAACTTCTACCAGGAAGTCCATCCCGTATACCAGTAAAAAGGGAGTTGCCCCCGTGGCCATGCGTATATTGGTCCGGTAGGCCAAAAGTACTAGAGTGGGCCTGTCGTGCTAGTCACGACCATTCTTGGTTGTCTTCTTGATCATCTTTAGGAGCGTCTTATTGGTGGCCTCGGCTTGTTCGTTGCCCATAGGGTAATACGGGGTCGACAAACGATAGTCGATTTTCTATTGTCTGCAAAAACCACCTGTTGGCTACGAAAATTCATCCCGTTGTCAGTGAGAATCACCCTAGCCGAACCTTGCTAGGATGTTTCTTGAAATTGGCTGCCTAGCTATCACGTTCACTAGAGACTTGGCTTCAACCCACTTTGTGAAGTATTCTGTAGCTGAAAGTATGAAGTTATGCCCATTAAAGGCTTTATTAGGATGAATCTGATCGATAACGTTCAATCCTCACATAGCGAATGGTCGTGGTGGAGCATAAGGTGTTTACCCGGCTGCTAGTTTAGGGCCAATGCCATTTCTTACATGGTTTGGTCTTTCCAAGAGAAGGCTATAGTATGTGAGCACTGCCCGAGGAAGGAGTTGAGTGTGAAAGCAGCAGGATACCCCTCGACTTATGTTTATGATACAGAAAGAAAAGCCTCTCAGAGGCCAACTCTCAATAGGCAAAAACTAGAGGCAATAGGCAGCAGAGCGAAAGTGCCTTTGTGTGATAACCCGAAATCGGCATGCATTTAATGGCATTTGACTGCATTTAATTATATGTTTAATTAGTTAAATCATCTAATTTTCACTGTTCTGCTATTTCTTTTAGAAGAATTCAAAAGATTTATAATAATTAATTAAAAGATTATTACCTATTTCTAATAATTATAGTAATTGAATTTATTCTCTTGTGATTAATTAAGTATCATCTTAAATGTTAGTGTTTAATTGTATTTGACTACGTGTTTATATTAACTTATTCATTGTAACTTAATATTAACTTCATAATTCTTTAAAATATTCTGGAAATAGTTAAATTAATTATTTTAAATGAATATTGATTACTTTGATTGTTTTGATTATTTTAATAATCGTTTTTGGTTGTCTTGCATTAAAATTACTCGGTTTTCAATAAAATTAGAAAAGTGACACCGAGCCGGAGTGAATTTTAAACTATTCTACTATTCTACTTTTCAAAAAAATTAAAGTTTGCTATTATTGCTTATCACTTTATTAGCGATCATTTATTGACTGTTCGATCGTAGTGTTTCAAAAATGAGAGTTAGAGAAATATTCTTCGGACTTAGTGGAAAATATTTTTAGCTTAATTTAACTAGTTTTAGTTGTTTTTCATTTAATTGCATTGTTTTAACTTGAATTAGATTTAAATGACATCAAAATAAACTAATTTGACCATTTTTAACTTGAATTTGACCTTGTCTTTTTACAAATTTTCCCTTGTAACCTTATAAATTAAAAAACAAGGCAAAAATGACTCAAAACAAAGCCACAAATGACCCTTGTGTCCCCCCCCCCCATGGCCGAAACCATTCAAGGAGAAAAAGAAAAGATTTTTCTTGCATTTTCTTCTACAATTACGCGTGGAATTGCTCGGGGGTCGTGGCTCGGGTCCTTGCGGGTCTTGGTCTTCAATCTTTGTAAGGGTTATTACGCTTTTGTGCATTTAAATTCGAATTTGAATTTTTTGTCAAATTTTTAGATTTGATATATAATGTGTTATAATGCCTGTAAATGCATGATATAGCTTCCTTTGAGTTCGTAGAGCATTGTTTGATAGTTATTTAGCAATTTTTACAGTTGAAACTGCGTATTTGAAATTGGGGAAGAACATGAATAGTGAATTATGAATAGTAAACCCTAGAATTTTAGATTTTGATCCGAATTGCGATTGCTTGATTTGGATAGGTGCCATTAGTGATAGAAAGATAAAATATGAAATAAAAACAGATCGACCTTTGATAAAATTGGAAATTAGACAAAGAAACGTAAAGGGGCCATTTGACCAAAAGTTGACCGTGCTCGAATTGAGTTGGGGGTTTTGCAATTGGGGGCATGGAAGCACTTTTGGCGCTGTTGTGGCGTCGATTGAATGACCAGTTAGCATAGCTGTAGTTCAAACGCAGTAGGTGGACTTTCGGGCCTCGAGTGAGAAAGTGAAGTTTAGTGACATAGAAACGTGCCTTGTAGTGCCTGAGTGAATGTAGTGAAATCGGTTTCCTAATCTCGTAGCTCATTTGCTCGTAATTGCCTTTGGAAGTTAGGGATTGAATAGTGATAATTGTTGTTTCCGTGTTTGAACTGTTGTTACTTGTTTAATTGGTGTTATTGGGGCTATTAATGATAGTTATGTTTGACAAGTTACCTGAATGCTAGTATTGATTGTAAATGCTTGATATCTCGTTTATCGTCTCTAATTTGTATTGTTGTGCTATCGCTCGTTTATCGCCTTGTATCGTGTATTGCATTGCATAGTATCAGGTGCGTGAGTGATGGGCCTCTCTGGGTAGCCTCGGGTTTCCAGTGTTGGTTGTTCTAGCTCCATGTCCTATTCCCTTTTCTCGCTTGGGTTGCCTCCCAGGGAGATTTGGGTCGTAGAATTGATGGATACTTCCGGAGTTTTCCAAACTGAAGTTATAAGGTGGTTGCGCGCTTATTGTCATCGTTGTCAACATCAAGCTCGAGATTGATGTGTCGCTCATGAAATGGTACATTGCTCGTATGAGTGAACCATAGCCTTCAGAGTGTGGTATAGATTTGAATGGTTGTGTTAATGCTTTCAGTAATTGCTTATTGTATTGATTGTTTGTCTTGATTGCTTATTTATCAGTTATATTGCTTAACTGTCTTATTTGCATTGCACGAATTTCTTTCTCTCCAATTCGATATCTATCTCACCCTCACTGAGTATACGTGTTGTGTATACTCACTCCTCACCACCACATTTCAAGAAATACCATGTTAGCTGGAAAGTTCGTGATTACGTGAAAGTTCGTACTTGAAGAGTTGTCTTGCGTGTCTTTGTGACCTGAGTTGTCGAAGTTGTAAAGATGTATGTTTTTTTGGTATTGTATGTATTTAATGTCAAAAAGGATGTAAATTAAGTCTCATTAGATTATTGAAGTGGTTTGATAAGTTAGATTATGTATCTAGTTAATGTAGCTTAACTTCAATGCATGTTTGTATCGTCCAAAAGAAAGAGATAGAAAGATATGATAGTCTAGCTTATGCAATAGGTTGGTGTAGTTTAATTGCTAAGCATGAATGTATATTTGCTTGTGATTGCTTGTTGTGAACCAAGGCTCGGATGGCCTTGAGGTGGTTAAATGTTTGGACATGGTATTGGTCCACTTATATGCGGTCGCAGGTTTGCTTTTTGCCTAGAAACAGGGGAGACTCTGTCCGTTTTCCCTAAAATTTTACCCGGGTTTGGATTTGGGTTGTGTTTCGATTGATTAATAGAACTCCCGGTCTCGAGAGGGATCGGGGTGTTACAGGTGGTATCAGAGCTTGTTTAGCTCATAAGCCGGGACAGGGTTCTCGGTCTGTTGGGTAGTGATCCTTGAATGTGTGCTTGATAAGTGTGTCTTGAAAGTGTATGCTTGTATGTGAGATTGTGTGTCTTGACTTGAATGTATGCACCTATGTGATATAGTTATGTGTTATGTGTTAAATGTTTCTCAAGTAAAGTGAAGTGCCTAGTTGTGCATTGAATGGACCTATCGAATTGGCATCGTGAATCGAATTGATCTCGTGGATTGTTATTTGCTTGAAGTATTACTTGTAATGTGTGTATTAGAATGTCTTGAATTGGTTGTGCCGTGATTTGAATTGATTATGTTGTGCTTGACTTGATTGCCGTGCTTGAGTGACTTTGTGGAATAAACTGTTTAGTAAACTTGCTTGCATAATAGTTTAAGGCATGTGTATAACTGTGATATATTGGCATTTATACATGTCCTATTGAAATGGTAAGAAAGACTTCTTCCTTCCCCTGAAGAGAAGTGGTTAGTAGCAAGCCCCAAGTTATGTGGATTGATGGGAATGAGCAGTATTTAACTAGCCTTTATTTGGGAGTTGGTGTTTGCTTGTGGAGCTCGGTTATTGGCGAATTTCCAAAGTCCTCCTCTGTGCTTAACAGTTGTGGAGGAGTAGCTTTCTTTTGGGGTTCCTTGAAGGTTATCTTCTATGCTTTGTGTAAATGACTTCTATTGGAGTTATACATGATTATTCTTTGGAGCATTTTCTTAAATGTATTCTTGATTGGGCATTCATCGGGTATTTTTAGATTGTCATTTCGTGGGACACTTGGTTGGGATTTTAATCAACCTTTGGTGTTCTTTCTGCATTCTTATGGGGAACTTTGTTTGAGTCTACTTACAATGATCAGTTTTGTGTGAGGCATACTACTTTGGTATTCCTTGTGGACATTTCTTAGTGGATTTGGCAATCGGAGCTCTTATTGGACTTGCTGCATAATATTGTCTACAATATCTTTGCTCTAGTCTTTCTTGATATTTTATTGGCAATCGTGATTGGAATTCCTCAATAGTATATGGTGCACCTGCACGGCATTTCCTCTGGTATTTTACCCAATATTCGGTAGCAGTATTATTTTGGGGAAATCTACTTGGCTATTCAGCTTGGTGTTCATTCATGGACTTTTGATAATTATATATATGTTGACGTACATTATGGATTCCCTATTCAGATGCTTCTTGAGCTATATATTTTGAAAGACTTCCTTGAAACCTCTGTAATATAAGTGACTGGATTTCTTGTCTGGAGTCTTCCTAAGCAGTACCTGGGATTATTGTTTGGACTCTGCTTCAGATTGTTTATTGGTATGTTCTCGGTACTTTTAGTTGGGATTCTATTATGGCATTCATGTCTAGTAAGATTTTTATTTGGGGATCTATTTGGTATTCTCTAGAGCCTTTATTTGGCTTCTTGCTTGGGAATTCTCGGGCAGTAACAGTTGAACTTCTACTAAAGATTCGTGTGTGGGGTATTCTTCTTGTCGTTATTTTGCGGTATTAATGACATCTACATTATCTTTGCCTTAGTCTTTATTGGTATTATCTCGGCGCTCTTGGTTGTAATTTTATTCTTCTTCGATATTCGTGTCAACGGGATTCTTCAACCGATGAAGATTAGTCAGAATTGGATTTCAGATGATGCTGAGTTCTATTGGAAGAAGAATTGCGAGGACACAATTGTTTTAAGGGGGGAAGGATGTGATAACCCGAAACCGGAATGCATTTAATGGCATTTGATTGCATTTAATTAAATGTTTAATTAGTTAAATCATCTATTTTTCACTGTTCTGCTATTTATTTTCGAAGAATTCAAAAGATTTATAATAATTAATTAAAAGATTATTACCTATTTCTAATAATTATAGTAATTGAATTTATTCTCTTGTGATTAATTAAGTGTCATCTTAAATGTTAGTGTTTAATTGTATTTGACTACGTGTTTATATTAACTTATTCATTGTAACTTAATATTAACTTCATAATTCTTTAAAATATTCTGGAAATAGTTAAATTAATTATTTTAAATGAATATTGATTACTTTGATTGTTTTGATTATTTTAATAATCGGTTTTGGTTGTCTTGCATTAAAATTACTCGGTTTTCAATTAAATGAGAAAAGTAATACCGAGCCGGAGTGAATTTTAAACTATTCTACTATTCTACTTTTCAAAAAAATTAAAGTTTGCTATTATTGCTTATCACTTTATTAGCGATCGTTTATTGACCGTTCGATCGTAGTATTTCAAAAATGAGAGTTAGAGAAATATTCTTCGGACTTAGTGGAAAATATTTTTAGCTTAATTTAACTAGTTTTAGTTGTTTTTCATTTAATTGCATTGTTTTAACTTGAATTAGATTTAAATGACATCAAAATAAACTAATTTGACCATTTTTAACTTGAATTTGACATTGTCTTTTTACAATTTTGCCCTTGTCACCTTATAAATTAAAAAAACAAGGCAAAAATGACTCAAAACAAAACCACAAATGACCCTTGTGTCCCCCCCATGGCCGAAACCTTTCAAGAGGAAAAAAAAATATTTTGCTTGCATTTTCTTCTACAATTGCGCGTGGAATTGCTCGGGGGTCGTGGCTCGGGTCCTTGCGGGTCTTGGTCTTTAATCTTTGTGAGGGTTTTCACGCTTTTGTACATTTAAATACGAATTTGAATTTTGTGTCAAATTTTTAGATTTGATATATAATGTGTTATAATGCCTGTAAATGCATGATATAGCTTCCTTTGAGTTCGTAGAGCATTGTTTGATAGTTATTTAGCAATTTTTACGGTTGAAACTGCGTATTTGAAATTGGGAAAGAACATGAATAGTGAATTATGAATAGTAAACACTAGAATTTCGGATTTTGATCCGAATTGCGATTGCTTGATTTGGATAGGTGCCATTAGTGATAGAAAGATAAAATGTGAAATAAAAATGGATCGGCCTTTAATAAAATTAGAAATTAGACAAAGAAACGTAAAGGGGCCGTTTGACCAAAAGTTGACCGTGCTCGAATTGAGTTGGGGGTTTTGCAATTGAGGGCATGGAAGCACTTTTGGCGCTGTTGTGGCGTCGTTTGAATGACCGGTTAGCATAGCTGTAGTTCAAACATAGTAGGTGGACTTTCGGGCCTCGGGTGAGAAAGTGAAGTTTAGAACATAGAAACGTGCCTTGTAGTGCATGAGTGAATGTAGTGAAATCGGTTTCCTAATCCCGTAGCTCGTTTGCTCGTAATTGCCTTTGGAAGTTAGGTATTGAATAGTGATAATTGTTGTTTTCGTGTTTGAACTACTGTTACTTGTTTACTTGGTGTTATTGTGGCTATTAATGATAGGTATGCTTGACAAGTTAATTGAATGCTAGTATTGATTGTAAATGCTTGATATCTCGTTTATCGTCACTAATCTGTATTGTTGTACTATCGCTCGTTTATCGCCTTGTATCGTGTCTTGCATTGCATAGTGCCAGGCGCGTGTGTGATGGTCCTCTCTGGGTAGCCTCAAGTTGCCAGTATTGGTTGCTCTAGCTCCGTGTCCTATTCCCTTTTCTCGCTTGGGTTGCCTCCCAAGGAGATTTGGGTAATAGAATTGATGGTTACTCCCGGGGTATTCCAAACTGAAGTTATAAGGTGGTTGCGCACTTATTGTCATCGTTGTCAACATCAAGCTCGAGATTGATGTATCGCTCGTGAAGTGGTACATTGCTCGTATGAGTGAACCATAGCCTTCAGAGTGTGGTATAGCTTTGAATGGTTGTGTTAATGCTTTCAGTAATTGCTTATTGTATTGATTGTTTGTATTGATTGCTTATTTATCAGTTATATTGCTTAACTGTCTTATTTGCATTGCACGAGTTTCATTCTCTCCAATTCGATATATGTCTGGCCCTCACTGACTATACGTGTTGTGTATACTCACTCCTCACCACCACATTTCAGGAAATGACATGTTAGCTGGAAAGTTCGTGATTTCATGGAAGTTCGTGCTTGAAGAGTTGTCTTGCGTGCCTTTGTGACTTGAGTTGTCGAAGGTGTAAAGATGTATGGTTTTTTGTATTGTATGTGTTTAATGTCAAAAAGGATGTAAATTAAGTCTCATTAGATTATTGAAGTGGTTTGATAAGTTAGATTATGTATCTAGTTAATGTAGCTTAACTTCAATGCATGTTTGTATCGTCCAAAAGAAAGAGATAGAAAGATATGATTGTCTAATTTATGCAATAGGTTGGTATAGTTTAATTGCTAAGTCTGAATGTATATTTGCTTGTGATTACTTGTTGTGAACCAAGGCTCGGATGGCCTTGAGGTGGTTGAATGTTTGGACATGGTATTGGTCCACTTATATGCGGTCGCAGGTTTGTTTTTTGTCTAGAAACAGGGGAGACTCCGTCCGTTTTCCCTAAAATTTTGCCCGGGTTTCGATTTGGGTTGTGTTTAGATTGATTAATAGAACTCCTGGTCTCAAGAGGGATCGGGGTGTTACACTTTCTCTTTACGACTATAGACAATTCTTTTCACTGGGGAAGGCTATCTTTTATCTTTTCTAACCCAAAAGTCTGTATTGAAGCGTAGCGCGTGCAGGAAGAGCAGCAAAGACAGAGCAGAGCGAGAGTGATTTTTAGTACAGGGCAGAGATCTGATCTTGGGAAAAGAAGTAGAGACATGCTTCCTACAAGGAGCGAAAGCGATCAATAGAAATAACTCTTCATTAGAGCAAAGCCTTAATGCCGAACTTGGTAAACGAACAAAAACAACTAAAAGTCTTTTCCCTTCCCTCATTTGCTTGCTTTCTTGGATCAGGATGTAAGGCCTAGCCTGAGAGACTTCCGACATGCGGTTCAGCTAATTCTCATTCAAAAAGGGAAACTTCCGCTTATTCATATGGAAAGAGGAAGTTCTTTTGACGTATAGAAAGTACTATACTTTTATCCTCGCGGCCTAAGGGCCAGGTCGTACTGCTCCACCCATACCGAACCCATTACTTTAGTTAAGTTAGGACTTTCTTGCGATCTGGTACCTAAATCGCTTCCATTCAATACTCAATTCAATTCATAGCATGCATTCAAATCATTCCTCAGCAGCCTCCTGGTTCATAAGCAACTAGCGAAAGGGAGAAATAAATCCATAGAAAAAAAAGGCAAAGCTCCGTATCCAAACTCGAAAGTGGGAATCTTGTTCAATATAGGGAGGTAAAATCTCGTCCAGCAGAACCATTTGCGAGGTTTTATTCTTAAATCGGATCGAGCGGGTAGCTAAGCTTGAGTCATGATCATTAGGAAGTATAACAACTTATTCACTTGTTGCGAGTTAGCCTCCTTATGAGTCTGGCACAACTAATATCTTATTTGAGGAAGGAGGAATAGTTTGAACTAACATAAGAGATCTCATCCTCGTACGATGTAATAGAGAGAGTACCATATGTTTAATACAAGTAGTTTGTATATTGTGAAAGAGAAATCACAAGGAAAGTTGGTTAATCTTCTGTTTCAGGTCGTTGATCGGCTTCTTCCCTTCCTACGCTACGGATAGAGCTGGGGTAGGCAAAAGCCCAACCCATAAAGACTGGTGCCGACTCGAGATTGGACATTGGTATCGACCACCTCATAGGATACTATTTACCTCTCCGTCTTGCCCTCAAGAAAAAGAATTTCAGAATTCAGATGCTAGAGCGTCTCCTGCGGCAGACTACAATCATTACGGAGCAAGAAAAGGAAATAAAATATGAAAGAGAAGAGAAGTAGGTGATTGATAGAAAATGAGGGCGATGAATCTGATTTTGACGTACTGGCACACATCAAAGTCCTCTCAACTACAAGGCATGGGCCTTGCTGCAGTAATGGCAATAGGAAACCGGACCCGCGCCCTTTCCGTGCGGTTTACTTGATGTGCTTTCTTAGTTAGACAAGAACATTTATTATGAAACTCTTTTGAATCTCTGCTCTCTTCGCGTATTGCTTATCTTTTTCTGCCCACCACCCTTGCTTTGGCTTGGTCTAAACCTACTTATCTTTAATGGCTTGTTAGTCACTACCCCTAAACTAATGGTTTAATTTCTTACTTTTCTTCTCCAGCAAGCTACCTGTGTTATCACTCTTAACCTTCCATCAAGAACCTCTTTTTCTTTCTTTTTGTCTTAATCGTTCGTACCCTATACCCATGGGCTACTTCACTCATCCGAAGGCTGGTTAAGAGAGAAGGATTACTGGATAGTTATCTTTCTCTTTTTAGGAAGGATAACATCATCCCCTAGTTGCACCGATCGGGCTATAAGACGCTCACTCGGGCGCAATACCCATTGCTCCCTTCCTGAGCTCCCCATTAAAGAGCAGCAGAGCCATTTTAATGAGGGTTATAGTTTGGCCTAAATACGAATGAAGGCTTATAGGCTAACAAAGGGATATAGGTGTTTCTGATGTTCCTTATATAGACAACTATGATAAACAACCTAAATGCCGCAATTTCTTTTATATTCAAATGTTTGCTTTAATAGCCTTTAGTCTGCTATTCTTTATTATTAAGGAATAGAGTAAGGTCTTTCCCTTCTTCTCTTACTTGATTGACTGACTGATACTGTTACTGTCCTGATTTACGGGGGTAGTTGTTATTATTTTTACTCATAGTTGAGTGAGGGACTAACTAGTCGTTAGGCCCGAGCGATAACTCATTTATCTATTTGAGAATGGGCCTCTGCTGCTTTTCCTTTTCCTTTTCCTTTTCGGGCTGAATACTATCTGTAAATATCTCCATTTCCTAAGAGATGCCCCATTCCCTGCTCGTCTCGCGAACTTATATAGTTAAGGTAGGACAAAAGCGGTAGAAGAGGTCCCAATATTTTTCTTTCTATGACCATCGCCTGAACTCATATTGTAGGTTGCAGACCTTATAGGTAATTCCCAATCTGTATTTGGGATTTCGTTCTCGAAGGAGTTCTGCTAAACGCCCTTCATTCTCTTTTGATGTGACCAGTGTGAAATCCGCCAAATGGATAAGGTCACCCAAGAGTGGGATTGGATTAGTCTTTTAGACTTTGACTTGGGAATAGAAGAATAAATAGAATTCTCCTTCGCGCTAGCCTATTCGCTTTGGTCGGTCTCGAAGTGGAAGGCATTAGCTCTAGCCTTCCGCCCATGACTCTGGAGCAGGAGCAGCGGATTTGCCTACTTCAAAGTCTTAAGTAAATCCGGATTGACTAGATTTCCTTCAAGCAAGGCTGACTTCATTAGCTATAGGTAGACTTAACACAAACCCAATCGTACAAGCAAATAGATCAACATCAACGTTGAATTCCATATAGGGTTTACTGTAAACTTCTTATATCTACCAGGGCAACACCTCTTCCTCGAAGACCCTGTATTGCTTGTCTTTCTTCTCTTAGTTACTTCTTGGATTCGAATTTCATCTATGCCATGCTTAACACAAGATAGTTGAACAGAAGAACTGTCCCCTAATCCACTCTATAGATTCTACCTTATTTAAGATGTCCAATTCCATGTCTTATTTGCCTGGCTGGGCATAGTCAGATCGTAAAATAGAAGTATTTGCTGCTAAGAGCGGATTCTATACCATTCAATAGCACTGGATTGGGATTTATTCTCCCTTAGAGCTCCTTCTTTCACAACCAATTCTCTTCCTAGCAACCTATTTTGGCAAAGCCTACACCGTACTCCTAGTAGGGCTCACTCTCTTAAGAGAGGGGTAAGACTATAAGGAAAACAAGAAAGAGATATTTATTAAAGCAATCAAAATCAAAGCGACAGAGTATTAATAACAGAAAATAAAGCCAAGCTGCAATAGCAATCCAAGAAGAGCGCACCTTATTATCCTTTAATAGAATAGAAACTCTAAAGGGCATAGCTTCTAATAGAATATAGCCATAGCCCATGTATTTCAGTTGCCAGATCACACTAATAAAGTACACACGCATGCGGCAGACAGTTGAACTAGTAAGACTTGGAAGCCTTACGACTGTATGAAGTGATGAATTTTTGATTGCCCAGTGAGAGTCAACGAAAATCAATCCTGAAATGACATAAATAAGAAGAGAAATCGTTCAGTAAGAAAAATCTTATTATTAATTACATAAAAGTTTGTAGGCCAACCAACCTTGATTGTTTTTTATTTTCAATTGAGAAAGCGGCAGGACCAAAGAGGTCTACAGTAGTACCTTGCGAGGTCGTAGAGCCGGTAACCCTCGTTTGAGGAGCCTCAACTCAGGGCAACCTTTCTTGCTCGCTTCACCGCTTTTCTTCATTGTCTTTGTTCAGATCTTCTTATGAGTTGCTAAGTATAGGGCTGTGTACTGGGCTTAAGAAAGGGAAGGACCTACTATTCAATAATGGTTAACTAGTGCTCATTTGAAAAACCAAACAACTTTTCTTTCAAATCAAAAGTAGCCACGAGTGGAGTTAGCCAACTCTATTTCTATCCATTACGGGCATAAGTTATTCAATCAGATTCTTTTATAAAAAGCTGTCTCCAGTTAGCCAGCCAGTAGGAACTCGTTCATGACTCTTAGGAATTGGTCAATCTTGCCACAGTTCCTCCAAGGAGGGGAGGGCATAGGAAAGCTACTACACCACCATTTTTTGAGCTTATATCGCTCATTATCATCACTAATATCTCTCCACCCATTGGTTTATCCTGCAATTTCTCTTTACTGAACCTGGCAAAAGGATTCAATTTCCAATGTATTGGTTGACAAAGCGGTTTACCTAAAGGGCTGTTGACATGAGAAAAATGAAGAGTTTTCTTTTTTTGCTTATAGCATTAGGAAAGGTTGCTACCAAGGTCATGATAATTGTATTATAGTTCCCCTAAGACGCAAACCTATGAAGCGGATCAGTTTAGAAAGAGAGTGAGAATGCTTGGCTAAGTAGTGATCTTGTCTCACTAAAATGTAATGAATGCCACTAATTCTACTATCAGCTTGCTTATCTTAATGCCAACACCAATCTGAACGTCATTTACGCGCTTAACTTGCATTGGCAATGTCGGCCTATCTATATCCAACGTGAGAGACTAATTGCCTTAGTTAGAAGGAAGGCGTTCTCGAGACATAGCTTTCTAATCCTAAATCCCAACTATTACTTGGTGACATAGTCACTACTCTTTCTGACAACTGCTCAGCTTCTTAGGTGCCTTGTGAAGTTGCTACCCAGAAAGACCAATGGCAATGGTTGATTCATAAATGAAAGGTGGAAAGTCTTCTAAAGGAAGCACATATGCTATTCTCTTAAAAGAACCAGTAAATGCCCATTCCTAGACCATCCAATTCCTATTCCTTGAGCTAGAAGGAAGACCTTTTATGTACCACATTCCATCCCCTTCAAGAAGTCATTCAGATTGGCCAACCCTTTCCTCAGTCGCTTTAGCACGTTTTCTGCTCGCTTAGGACAAGGGTGATTCTTGAAACAGTAATCCCACAGCATTAGATTAGCCCAAAAGTTTATCCTCAATCCCAGAAATATGAGTCAAAGAGCAGGTTCCATAAAGAGAAAGAGGTGTCGTCACTGTAATGTAATAAGAGTTCAAAATTGAATGATCAGCTTCAATTGACACCTTTCGTTCACCAATACTGGTAGAGTAGGAAAGAGTGGCAATGCCTAATGGAATGGATACGCATGCAAGCTTGGTTGCCAAGTATAGTAATAATAGTAATCTCTTCCCTTTTGTCTAAAAAATAATTGGTTAAAACAACTATTTTCCCCTTACTAATGTTCGAACGATTGAGTTCAAGCTTGAAGAAGTTTAGTGTGACAAGAGTTGACACCGGTCAAAGGTTACCATCCCTGCAAGGTACTATTAAAATTTTCTTTGGTCCCATCGCATTTTTGTTCCTATCCGTAGATTTCCTTCTGAAAGAGCAAAGTAGAGTTCCACCATTCTTTGTTCAGTCAGATCGGATCTGTGACGAGATGGATAATATAAGTCGGGTTTTGCCAGACAATTGTGTTCCTCTCCCGAGAGGATTACTCCCCCCTTGGCCTAGCCTAACCTAACAGTTCTATAGCCTCTACCTATTGAGTTGTTTCTCCTGGGGTTCAAGAGTTGTTTTCATCACTGGGACTTCCATTATATATTGGACAGAGTGCTGCTTTTAGAGCCCTTGATTGAGATCGGAGTCTCATCATGAACTTATAAAGAAGGTGATCAACCTATCTTTAGTAATAGGGAAGTTTATGACTAACAACCTTTCTGCAATTCAATTCCTTTAAGCCCTTCAGACCAGTCCTATGGGTTGTCCTGTGATGAAGAATCACTTAGATGATGAGAATGGATCTAGTCACGGAGCTTAGTCATAGGTGACAGTCTGATCCTGATACCACTATCGCCTCTTGGTTTTGCTTTAATAGAATATATTCGACTGTAAGTGAAGCAAACCTTGAGTCTAAAAACGAAAAGGGCAAGCAAGGCAAAGCAAAGACAGAGCTTAAATAGCTTCATCCTCAACAAGCTAGCGCGATGCACTGGTTTTGATGTCATCGATGAACTGAGCCGGCTTCGTCGGTAGGGATCCTTAAGAGTCCTGCTACTTTTACCTCTGTTCCTTGCCTCGGTGTCTTATTCACGAATACACTATGCTACCATCAGTATCAAAGCATCGCGCTTCTAGGCTCACAGGCAGGGGCGGTGGGGAAGAAAATGCATTGTGTGATTCATCAAGCTACGGGGTGAGTAGGATTACTGAAATATTGACTTACGCGGGTCCAACTGACCAACCAAAGAGTAAGCAGTGCACACAGGAAAGTTGGTCCAAGACGCAATATCCTTCTTGATTGATCCTATTATCGAACTGACGAATTCAACGCTTTAGCTTTAGCCTCTTTTTTCGATCAAGAGAACGTCAGTTTAAGATCCTATTTGAATGAACAGACAGGAGCCCTCTTTTTCTATAACAAGAGGGAAGGTTACAGATTGACATGCCAACAGGGAAGGGAGAAAGAAGGCTATTTTCGTTGTCTGCTAGATAGTAGCATTAGCATATGAGGCTGGTGCAAAAAGTAGGGCGAAGGTCAGTGGGGAGAGACTTTATAGACTAGATATTGAGTACTATTCTAGAATAGAGGAAATAGTGATTCGCTCTTAAGCCCAACTCAAACTCATTCAGAAAGTCTAGCTCGATCAATCACATGTTAGTTGACCCTAAAAAACTGGAGAATTGCCTCCTTGAGACCCAAAATACATCCCTTCTCCAGGGTCTCAGCAAGTGAGTTTAGCTACTTTCCCTGTCAGCGAATCATAATAAGACGTAAAAAAAGATTACTTCGCTTATTGTGAAGAGGCCAGCTTACGTTCTGAAAGCGGATTTCTACGGGGAGAACGTCTGGGGACGCCTAGTCTAAGAGGTTGCTTGCGAAAGTCCATCCCCCTACTAGCCCAAGGCAGCCTTAGAGAGAGATGGAAGCCCCCCTAGAAGTAAAGAGAAAACAGGCCGGTAAAGTCAAAGGCAAAGTACTGCTAGTCCAACTCTTTTAGGAAAAGGTGTTGCATCTCAGCCAAACCATGCATGCACCGGGAAGAAGCTTTAGTGGCTTTCAAGGTGGAAGTTGCTTCTTTCTAAGCCAAATCTGTCACACCCCAACTCGACCCCTCCTACGATCAGTCAGGACGCAACGGAGTTTCAGCAGCATAACGACAGTAACATGACCATGCGGGAACTATACCAACCCTTCAGAACAACATGCATCAACCTCCATAAATCACCAACCAATTCCACAATCAAATTGACAACATACATCACAACCACTTCATACATTAACCATTCTTTCATCAACTCATTCATAGTTATGCGCCTCCGTTCCAACATAATACATAGGCTATACATACATATCAAAATAGATTATAAACAAACTTAGCAACCTAGATCATAACAAAAGAAAGACTACTAAGTTAGCATCATTTAGTTCATTAACTTACTACAACTTATACATCATAAATTACAAGGAAAATAAAAGACAACTAGGTTAATATACAAGATAATAGAGTATACAACATCTCAAGCATCAAGGACAAGACTCTGGCACATAGGACTCGTCCACATACGGCACATTTTCCACATTCTCCTCTTCAGGAGGCACGTACCCGAAATCTTGTGAAAGTACACCTGAAACATGCATTAATAGAGAGTGAGCTTATATAAATAAGCCCAGTGAGGATCCGATAGATCTCGAGCAAGGTCTACTAAACTTCTTGGAATAATCCTTTGAGTCAGTAAACACACAAAAACAAAAAATAATACTATCATCACATAACTATATGACCATTCAAAAAAAGATACTCTCTCTAGTTGGTGTAGCTCCAAACGCCATCACGATCTCAACCATTCTTCTTGTAACTCCCCATTACTCACGCACCCGGGGTACCCCCAATAACCTCGCCCTCCATGACGCCTCCGTCATGCGAGCTGGAGGCAATCTCTGATAGTCATGCCGTTATCAACCCGACAGCCCGATGCTGCCCGAGAGGTGGCACACACATACCAGAGACCCAGCAATAATAATAACATCAATCATCAATATTCCGAAAGATCAGCAACAAAAGAGCCCGATTCCCGTCCTCAATAATCAATCAATAAAACATCAATATAACATCAATATAACATCAATATAACATTAAACAGCAAACAACTAAGTTAGATGACAAAGTAGGCCATCTAACCGAACATGCATTAAACACACAATCAAACTCTAATTTACCCATCAACAACTCACAATTCAATCACTCAACACCACCCAACCATCTAAAGGCATCGTTCAAGAAATTAAAGAATGACAACCTAAACTTCTAAAATTCATAACTTACAATCTACTAATCCAAACATTGCCAAATCAGTTTCTATCACTCACCCATTCAACCTACTACATTAACCCTCTCGGAAATCCACCATAACACCTCCAAATCATGCCCGATAACCCTAAATCCCTAGGATGTCTTGGCTGGATTTTCCGGGTTTTCACACGAACAATGTAATCAAAAATTCAGCATTACAACAGCGCTAACACGTAATTATCAAGTATTTGGAAATCGACGGCAATCGATTTCGATCAACACAGCTCATTTAATTCAACTTTGAACATTTTAATCAAAATTAAATACCCGAAAAATAAAAATTATGCTACATCCGACAGAAATTCGTAGTATTGGTATATAACGATCCCTAGCATGCAAGGAGCAATAATCTATCATCAGATTTCAATTATAACGGTTAAATTTTCATTTATGAGCAAAAGTATAAAAATGAAATTTTGAGATTTATAATTTTTCTCTCACCTTTGATGCGATAAAAGCCTAGGAATGCGTGCAATGCGTGCCCAACAAGCGGAATCCAACTCGGCACGAAATTCTACGGACAAAAACTAGCTTTTTCTTTGAAAAATTGCTTTGAAAACCTTGAAAACTCCTTGGCTTAATCTCCCATGAAAATCTCGGCCATGTGTGTGAAAATGAGTGTGTTTTTGTGCTTTGGCAATGTGTGTTGATGATATATGCATGAAAGTCAAGATTTTAAATGAAAGTCAAAGTTGAAACTTTAGTGTTTTTAGTGTTTTCTTGACTTTAAATGCATTTTCTTGATCACCAAAGTTCAAAACAATTATTCAACACCCAAGCTAGCTCAAGTAAATTATTTTTAGGTGACAAGAAGTTTTACAATCAAACAATTCTACCCGAGTCGGCTTAAAACTCGATTTTTGGAAAAGTTGGAGTAGAAATCCTAATAAATACTTAAGCCAATTTTAAAACTGTTTTAATCAAACACAGGTCTATTAAAGTCCGTGGACTAGGTCTAGAAGGGTTAAAAAGACCAGTTTCAAAATTATAGCGGACGTGTTTCGAAAACACTATTTACTGAAAATCGACGATAAAATTTCGGACTCCGTTTTTTATGAAAATTTCATGAATGCACATTTAGCATGTTCTAGGAGTATTTATACTAAAATTACCACATTCTAAGTCATATAGCACATAAACAGGTCAATTCACGCAAAACGAGAATAAACACGCAAAACAAGATAGGATAGAAAAATGGGGTTCCACAAAATCTCTCTCCCCTTCCCCGGCAACTCTTAGCAATACAGTAACAATAATAGTCATACGCCAAATCGGAATATTATTGATATCCCAATAGTCAAGATCTCTCCTTTACACCGCTCTTTCCCGACTGAACTATTAGATGAAGGCCTAACGACCGATACCTTACCTCATATTAAAGACAGCAGACGATTGGATGTATGAGTTGGATCCCTTAGGTTCTTATGAAAGACTCTCAAAAAGTAAGGACGAAGGTGATATCTTCCGTTCATCAACCATTTTAAGAGTGAGACCGTGTTGAGTGAGTATGACACCTAGGACGGATGCTCTAACCAAGACTGCAATGGCCTTAGCATTAGCAGCCCTAGTTGATTGGCTTGATTGGACCTCTGTTACCTTCCTTGTTTCAACTCCGGAACCTATGTTACTGCGGTTGGTGACTCTTTATCTGTGAATTTTCTCCCCAATCTATTCATTTCTTATGTATATAAGGAAGTGACTGTTGCCTATTAAGTAAAAGGCAACTACAGATCAGTGGTTTGACTCCTAGATCTAACGATTATCAGTGACGATCCACATCATCTTGCGAGTTATGCGTCTTGTGCTGATTTGTTCACTTTTCTAGGGGAATAGGAAGTGGTGGTAGTGATGGAAGTGCTGCATCGGAAAATCTGTGAATTCATTCAACTACTAAAACTATCCCCTCAATCAGAGGGAAGCAAGAATTCCTATGGGGAAATCGTTAGTTCCAAGCACAGAATTTGTTATTCCACATCGCATAGCTTTCAGCTAAAGTGAAAATTGAAAAAGTTTCCTAGTTTAGGAGCCATATTCTCGAGACTTCCCTTCCCGTTTCGCTAAGGAAGCTTTTCCTTCTTAAAGTATTCCCCTGTACGGATTGTTTGGGATTCTTTCCCCGATCGAAGAAGCAAGGGATGAGCAGGGACTAGCTATGGACTTTTCTCTCTTCTTGTCTCCCCGGTTGTCATCTCACATCGCTGATGACCTATAGCCTTTTCGTGGACCCTCTCCTCATATATCCGCTGAAAAGTTGTTTACTCGACGGAGACAGGCTTGGCTTTCATTTCCTTTATGAGAGGATAAGAGTGTTCTTGTTCTATATATATATATACCCGGTTCAATTAAGAAATAGTAAGTTAAAAGTGTGCGGCAGAGACTCTTTAAAAGAGGAATGTCTTAATTAGATTCAAAGCATATCCTGCCTGACCCAATACGAGAAAGAGAATCAGTGCATAGCTTTAACTGGGGGTAGTCCTTCCAACTAAAGAGGCAGGTCCTACTCGTAAACTAATTAAGGTAGGAGAATCCCATGGAGCAAAGCTCTTCCTGCAATCTTTCCCCATTAGAAAGAAAGAGCAGCCTTGTGATCAATAGAAGGTTCTTGCATGAACTGACTTACTTTATCGACATCAAAGGCTATGTCAGGTCTAGTGAAGGAGAGGATTGAAGATGCTCGACTGATACGGAGAGAATTGTCTCGAAGAGGAATTCACTTTAAGCTAAGTCAGTCTTTCTCTGTATTAAACTATATGACTCAGAGATTGAGTATGATCCTTTAAACCTTCATTTCTTAGGTCTTATATTTGGCTCCAATCAATGCTATATATTTATTATTAAGGTCGTAAACTCCCACTGCATATAAGCTTGATAATAGAGTAAATGATGAAGAGGATAACTACCCCTAAAACTTAACTCGTCTTTTTCTTTTCTCTTTTCCTGGGTGTAAGGAAGTAATACCAACCCCAGCCTTTTCTTTTGGCCTTCAAGAAGGGGTCTGGGAACTAAGTCATATGCTTTCTAATAAGGGACCAGAAGGAAAGAATCCAAGAGAAATGGGGTTTATGGATCCTTATATAGTAAAGCGGTACCTTGGGTAGGAGGTTTTCATTCATTTTTCCCTGTTTTATGGCTTTCCTAGATAGGTAAAATATAGGGAAGGCAAGGGGATCTTCCTAGGAAGAAGGCGGGCTAGCCTACCTATAAGGTCATAAGCTAAGAGAAAAATGGTTCTAAGATCAAGGGAGAAAAGCTTATGGATCACAGACAGTATCTTGCGTAGTGACTTAGGCTTTCGTTCACTTTTCTTTATTTTAGTCTAGTAGTAAGCGCTTTTGACTGCTTTATAGTAAGGCGCATAGAGCGAGGGAATAGACTTTTCTAAGCTAAGAATATACGGGTGAATGCAACTATGACAGAGAGGGTCGGGGTAAAGTCAGCGAAAAGTAGTAGTTTTGAAAAGTCAGCGAAAAGTAGTACTTTTGATTTTATCCTGTTAGAACCGCTTTTCTAGAGGCGTATTCAGCTTTCAATTCAGTATGTAGAGGGCTATAAGCTCTACCCAGATGAAGGACTTCGACATGAATATCCGGCTATTGATAAAGAAAAAGAGAATGTTAAAAGCCAGAGTCTTCCATTAGCTATAAAGCCATAAGGACTGCAACATATTGATTCATATCCAACCACATGTGACCCTTGGAAAGGAGGTCTCAAAACATTTGAAAGACCGCTAACGTTTCACTTGCTTACTTTTTCTCCTCCATCCCTATCTATCCTTAGACTGACCAGAGAAAGAGATCGCCCGGATAAGACAAAGACCGGATAATCTTGACCAATATGGATGCTTGCCCATTTGAAAAAACTATCTTAAGTGATAAAATTTTCAGAGGTCTTTCCTACTATTGCTATATTGAAATTGAATTGCTACTCTAAAGGGATAAAAAGATTACCCATATATTGGTCGGGCTAGCAGGTATGTATCAGAATATCCTCTCGCTCCATCCATCGAAATGCCTACATTCTCTGCTCTTCTGTTGGGCTCCGCACTTCCCCTCCAATCGAAATTGAAAGAGTAACATAAGATATGGTCTTAACCGGGCTTTTCTTCTTACTTTATTCTAATATAAGGTAGGGGTGACTCTTTGGGAAAGGCATGAGCACAATAGTTACAACTAAGCAAATAGGTGAATCTGCCACTTGCTACGAGGGTTTTGCTTCTTCAACGAAAGCACGGGTGGCTATCAGGCTAGAAAGGAGTCAGGCTAGAAAGGAGGAAACTCAGCCTTTTTTCAATTGGATGGAATTTAGACTTATCTATAAGACGTGTATGTTAAAAGACTTCCCTTTGTTGATCTTTAATTGTGGTCCTTGGCGAAAACCAATCTCCTCCTTGTGGCGTCTTTAGCCTCTAGCCAGTCTGAAAACAACCTCAGCGGCGGTGGCAGAACAATTTGGAAAAAAAGGAGGAAGGAACAAACCGAAACACTTACAACAAGGGGTCCCGCGAGCATGCCTTAGAGCATCTAGCGGAGCTAGAAGCAGGAACTACAGAAAAGCAAGACTAAATACGACAGAACTAAATAAAAAAATGAACAATAACAACAAGACCACAGAAAGGGCAAGGGAAAAGAGGGTCAGTCAGAGTACTAGTATACCTACAGCTGATATACGATAGTTGTAGTAACAATGGATCAGTGGCAGCAAAGCTTATTATAAGAGTAACAGCGGATCAACGACGAATTCTTACCTTGGAAAAGAGGACTAGTTTGATTGTTTCACTTACTAGTAACAGCTGATATTTGACCATTGATCGGAGGGAACTAGAAGATCTTTCTTATGAAAGTGGGAAGGAAAGGAATGCACCAGCTTCCGATAAAAAATAGTACTTATTCTCCCTTTTATGGAGAGTCTAGAAGACGTAGAGAGTTAGTAATCAAAAACCCAGGATCGCCTTATTTGAAATAGTGGAAAAGGCTTTGAAGTGGTTCTTCTTTTATTTTAATTGAAGTAGAGATGATGTATATCGTAATGTATATTTCTTGGATCTAATCCTTTTTCATGGGGCACCAAGAAAGAAGTCAAGTCAAACAATCAAATGATTTGGGAGTTCATACTCAAAAATCTACGATTCATTCATAAACAAAAAGAATGGCTTTCTTCAGAAATGAGAAGGCTTGATATTTTATTTGGCATACAAGCGGTAGAGGGGGCTACCTATGAAGGGTTACTCGTTATCGGAGATGATGTTGGCTGGAATTCCGAACTGGTAGATGATGTGGGATTGTATGGACTCGGACACCGTTGTGTTTTTGAAATCCTTTACAGCAATCGCTTCAGTCCACTTAGAGAAATTATTGGTAGCAGTCAATAAAGACTTTTTCTAGCTGACGGCGGCGGCATGAAGGCTCCGATGATGTCCATCCCTAAGGCCATGAGCATGTATGTTGTGATGTGCAATGGTTCCGGAAGCTGGTGATGAATATATTATGCGTGCTACTTGTAGACCTTGCAGCTTTTGGCGTATTGAATGCAGTCGGATATCATGTTTGGCCAATAATATCCTATCTGAGCTGTATTTGTCACTTTGGACCTGTTTGGTGTGCCACGAACACTCCCGCGTGGACCTCTTGCATTGCTCTGGATATCCGTTCTTTGGCTGGCTATGCACTTCATACAAATCCCATCAAGTGATCGCTTATAGAGGGTATCATTCCACATGATGAACTTGGTCGCACGCCTTTGTACTTCAGCCCGTTTAGCTCTGTCTTCAGGTAGCCTTCCTTGAGGTAGTTTAGAAGGGTTCTCGCCAATCTTCCTTGCCCTCTTCAGCAATTATCATATTAACTGGCTCCGCCTGGGTGATTTTGCGGAGGAAGACCCTTCGTTCCTTGACCATGAGTCAAAGTCTTTTTAGATAGGAGAATCAAAGAAGCTAACAACGAACGAGTCTACTAGCTAAAATCTTGTACTATCTATTTGACTATAGACGATTATTTACTATACAAGAAATCACTATCGAAAAAGGGCTATCTTTTTAGGCTAGGAAGTGAATTCAACTTCAGACAAGTCTGGCAAAACAGCTCATCTGGTAACACGGTCATCCGTCCAACCTCTATCAATTGGTCTTTCTTCCCCTTTCAATCGCTTGAATCAGTCCAACCGGGAATCTTGAATCTTTAACAATAGCATATGTCTGACTGATGGGAGAGATCGGCTCTATGGTCGCCTTAAACTGCAACCCTCTTTAAGCTTTCTTCTAGGGTATTTTATTGGTCAAGTAATAAGTCTCGATAAGCTGTCACAATCAAGCTATGAGTTAAAACATATATCTTATTGATCTGTCTTTCAATACTTCCTATCTTCATGCTTGGGAATCAATATCTGTTGCAATCGCTCATTTGTTCTGTCACAACTCTTTTTTCATCCAAAACTTGTATAAACGGTGTATGCCAAAGAAAGTTAGTTTCTTTCTCGCGTTCAACCTAAGAATCCTCCCTACCTAATCTTTAGTTACTTAGCCCCAACTCCCATAGAATGATAAAGGAGAGCAAGAGCTTGATTCGACAAAAACTCTTGATCCTCACCCTCAGATAGAGTTAGCTCGACTAAAAGGGACCGAAGTACTCTTACCAAATGGCATGACTGAAAGTTGACATTATGTTGACTTCAGGCTAAGAAGTACTCGTTCCTTCCATAGTCCTTTTCACTTCAAATCATTTTTCTATATCCAAATCTAGTATAGATAGGAAAGACGATGACAGAAGTGTGACTCGACACACAGACCTTAACTCGCAGATTTCGATGTGCTTCACTCTAACGACGTTTGTGAAACCCCACTTTTCCTGCTTATCTCGTTTTACGTGCTTTACCTCGTTTTGCGTGCATATGATCTGTTTATGTGCTATAGGACCTAGAAAGTTATAATTTTGATTTCAATACTCCTAATACGTGCTAAATGTGCATTCATGAAATTTTCATCAAAAACGGAGTCAGAAATTTTATCGTCGATTTTCAGTGAATAGTGTTTTCGAAACACGTCCGCTATAATTTTGAAACTGGTCTTTTTAACCCTTCTAGACCTAGTCCACGGACTTTAATAGACCTGTGTTTGATGAAAACGGTTTTAAAATCGGCTTAAGAATTTATTAGGGTTTTTACACCGACTTTTGCGAAAATCGAGTTTTAAGCCGACTCGGGTGGAATTCTTTGAATGTAAAACTTCTTGTCACCTAAAAAATAACTCACTTGAGATATCTTGGGGGTTGCATAATTAATTTTAACTTGGTGATCACTAAAATGCAATTAAAGACATTAAAAACACAAAATTACCTATTAAAATAACTTTGACTTTAATTAAATAGTTGACCATTTAAGCTTATGTCCTCAACACACACTCACACAACACAAAAACACCATCACACACACACACATTGCCGTGAGGTTGAGGAGAGAAAAGAGAAGAGAATTTCAAAGCTTTTCAATCCAATTTTTCAAAGAAAAACCTAGTTTTTGTCCGTGAAACTTCGCACCGACTTGGATTCCGCTTGTTGGGCACGCATTGCACGCATTCCTAGGCTTTTATCGCATCAAAGGTGAGAGAAAAATTCTAGATCTCAAAATGTCATTTTTGTGTTTTTGCGTATAAATGAAGATTGAACCGTTAGAATTAAAATCTGATGTTAGATTATTGCTCCTTGCATGCTAGGGATCATTATATACTAATACTACGAGTTTCTGTCGGATATAGCATAATTTTTATTTTCCGGGTATTTAATTTTGATTAAAATGTTCAAAGTTGATTTAATTGAGTTGCGTTGCTCGAAATCGATTGCCGTCGATTTCTAAATACTTGATAATTACGTGTTAGCGCTGTTGTAATGCCGAATTTTCGATTGTGATGTCCGTGCTAAAATTCGAAAATTTCAGCCTAGGTGCCTTGAGGTTTTAGGGTTGTTGGGCTTGATTTTGAGGTGTCTTGGTTGGTTTCCGATAAGGTTAATGTAGATGATCGAATGGGTGAGTGTTTGAAATTGATTTGGAGTTGTTTGGATTAGTAGAATGTAAGATATGATTATTTGAAGTTTAGGTTATCTTTCTTTAAATTATTGAATTGAGCCTTAGTTGATCGGGTGTGGTTTGAGTGATTGAATTGTGAGTTGTTGATGGGTAAACTAAGGTTTGATTGTGTGTTTAATGCATGTCCGGTTAGATGGCCTACTTTGTCATCTAACTACGTTATTTGTTGTTTAATTGATTATTGATGTTATTGATAATGATGATATGATTATTGATGATGATAAAATGATATTGATTGATTATTATTGAATGCGGGAATCGGGCACTCTTGTTTCTGATCTCCCAATTGATTGATCGATTTATGCTTGCATGATGATTGATGAATATGGAGCCTTGGTATGTGTGTGCCACCTCTCGGGCAGCGTCGGGCTGTCGGGTTGAAACCGGCATGACTGCCATAGGCTACCCCCAGCTCGCATGACGGAGATGTCATGGAGGGAAGGGGATAGTGAGGTACCTCGGGTGCGTGAGTAATGGGGAGTTATAAGAAGAACGGTTGAGATCGTGATGGCGTTTGGAGCTACACCAAATAGAGTATCCTTATTGAATGGTCATATAGTTATGTGATGATAGTATTATTTATGTTGTTATGTGATGATAGCATTATTATTGTTGTTGTGTGTTTACTTGCTCAAAGGACTAAATCCAAGGAGCGTAGTGAATACTGTCGAGATCTATCGGATCCTCACTGGGCTTATGTATATAAGCTCACTCTCTATTAATGCATGCTTACAGGTGTTGCAGAGCCGGATTACGGGTATGTGCCTCCTGAAGAGGAGAATGTGGAAAATGTGCTTTACGTGGACGAGTCATATGTTCCCGAGTCTTATCCATGATTATATGTTGTTTAATGTCATGTATATTAGCTTAATAGACTTTTATATGCTTTGTGGTTCTTATTGTAAATAGATGTTGAAAGATGATGATCCAAACGATGTTAACTTAATGGCTTTCTTTTGTTTATGGTTAAGTTGTTAGATGTGTCTCAACTTATTTTTGAAATGTATGATAAGGTTGAGGTATTGTATGTTATGTTGGAATGGAGGCACATAACTATGAATGAGTTGATGAAAGAATGTTTAATGTATGAAATGGTTGCATTGTACGTTGTTAATTTGATTGTGGAGTTGGTTGGTGATTTGTGGAGTTTGATGTATGTTGTTATTAAGGGTTGGTTTAGAGCCCTGATGTTCATGTTACTGTCGTTATGCTGCCGAAATTCCGTTGCGTCCTGACTGATTGTAAGAGGGGTCGAGTTGGGGCGTGACAACGTTAATGATAGACTTTCTTTTTTATCTTGAATGAAACTTGATGTGTGGCTTCCTTTCTAGCATGTTGGCGAGTTGCCGCCCTGATGGTCTTGGTAATGTTGCTCCCTAAAAACCCTTCTTCCGGTGAAGTGGAATAAAATGTGAGTCTCGCCCAATTAGCCAACTAACCTAGGATTCTGAGAGAGAGAGAGAGACTAAGAAGGACACTCTTTTTGACCCAATTATGGACTTTCTTTGCCAATTAGACGCTTGAAGGACTTATGGTAGCTTTCTTTCTGTGCATGCCTGACAAAATACTGTGTCGTCACAAGACTCTTGATCACATTGTTCTCCATCCGTAGTTCGGTTTGGATTTTATTGATTGGCTTCCTCCATGATTGTCTGGTTTGAATTGACAAAGTGTGACAACATAAGATGATGACTCGTTGCTAGTTGCATTATCCTGACTGTTATCGGACCCATGTGACGGTCAAAGGAGAGCGGTAGCTCAGCTCGACTTATAGGGATAGGGAAACCTCTCGATTGAACCCCGAACTTAGACCTGTGTCAGAATCCACGGGACTAAGTTAATTACAACCATTTTTGAATGCCGAACCAACGTCTCAGTCGGAGGGAGGACTACCTGACCAACCAAGACCCCCGAGATCCTGAACTGAAGTTTCGGTCTCGTTCCCATCCTTTCGTATGCCCAGACCAAGACCATGTTTGATCGAACTGGAGTCACGGTATTATTTCCATTCTTCAGGTACCTAAATACTAATGAGAAAAGAGGATATGACAGAGGCCCACAAACGGATTGTTTTCCAATCCCTATTTGACTATGAATTTCTTAATCTTCATTTGATTAACCCAAATTCCCGGCTTCCATATAGAATGTTGAAATCGGATTGAGGTATCCACTTGGCTAAAGTTGAAACCAATGGTATTTTCAAGCTTTGGCTCGGTTCAAAAGTCTAATCGACATGAGCATCACTGCCGAAGCCTACTGAAGTTGTAGCAATATAGGATTCCACCCCTGCTGTACATGACCTTCCCACGTCTAGTTGTTCTGTATCCTCTCACTCTCCTATAAAGGATCTGTGAAATTCTTTATCCTTCTCTTTCACACCAGATAGTGATGAAGGGCGATAACTCGCTCATTGTTAACCCATTCAAGCTTCGATTGCTGTACGAGTCACAACCACCTTGGCGAAATAGAGTGCCATCCGGATGACTAATTGAAGAACTTATATGTCTTACCTTTTTTTTTTAGTTCCATAAGGAGTGGGCAGTGAAGGCTCATGTAGAATACAACCGCGTAGACAAGTTAGGTGACATTATATGAGGATGATGCCTTCAAGTCCTTGTGCTTTTTTTCGTATTTGGCCAAGTTTTATGACCTAAGAACTCACAAGGCTATTGCGAGTGAAGTATTCACTTCCTGCACCTTGTATGCAACCTCTTTCGTACGAATCCATATGGTGTAGGCTTTATGCTTTGGATAATTCATGCCCTCTAGTAGTTTAAGAAAGTGTTTAGTAATCATCTGCTCTTGGAGCTTATTGATGGCTCCACAATTGAGTCTCGGTATTCAAGAGCCTGCTAATGTGGTGCTCTAACATTCATCATGGGCCAGTCTAATATCCATACGCGGACGGGATATTATTGGTGTGAGCAGAAACATTAATAATCTTGTTTCCACGGAATCAATTTCTGCCTAACCTACGACAGAGAAGAATCCTATCATTTTTGCTACTCCGCTCAAGCCAGCCTCTTCTTTCCCCATAAACCTTGGATGATTATCCTAAGAGGGGGCCCCGAGCAGTAGTGAGGTTTGGCTGTGAGTTTCCTTCCGTGATCGGCCCGCAAAAGGTGTTTGCAGCTTGGATTTGGTTTTGGGTTTGGCTCTTTGGACTTCATTGTCTAGTAGAGACCATTGTTCACTCGCTTCCCTAGCAAGCAACCCCCGCAAGCAACCTCGTGTACTAGCTTACACAACTACTCCTATCTCTTCCTTCTCCTATCTATCCATTCTATCTTTTCTATCTCGATCCAAGCCTTCATCACCTTCTCTCACTGCTGTTTTTCATCCTTACTGCCCTGGGATATTGAGGCTAGGATCCAGATTTTTTGAGCTACCATTAACGTCTCTCCCAGATTCGTAACAACTAGCAGTTTGTAGTATCGGTTTTTCTCTTTCTCTTTATCCCGTGCCTAGGTGAATATGAATGTCTTTCTCCTGGCTTACTATGATTTTTGGGTGGGAAGAATGTCATTGCTAGCTCTTTGAACGAATACGCTCTTGGTCCACAGGAAGAGCATCTCTCTCTATTTATTCAAAGATCCGAGACAGCTAGTTAAGTTGGTGACATTGGTTCCCTGTCCCTACTCTCCTGTCTCTCTCACCCTGGTTGGGCTCTGGCTTAGTGTGATTAAACTGTGAATCGAGTCAGGAAGAAGAAGTCCAGCTCTTGGCTTTAAAGAAGAGAAGGGAAATTCTTTATTTTAGGAAAGAAATATCCCAAGCTTATGCTGAATCGAGAGTGGACTTAGCTTGGTCTTCTATGAGTTCCAGGGATTCAGATCAAGGTAGTTCAGTTCCCCGAGGCTAATTCAACTTAGTCTTGTAAAGTTGTGAAATAAGCTCTTGCCAACTTCTGCGGAATATAGTCAGTATGCCACGAGTAAAGTAAGGATGAAATAAGCTCTTGCCAACCTTCTATCTTCTTTCATAAGTTGCATTTTGCATATATAAAAAAGAAATAGGAAAGATTTGAAACCAGCTCAACCTCTTCATGGTCACATCCCCTTTTTCGATGCTTTTCGTGTTGTTTCATATGTCTTACGATATCCAGATCCAATCCTCTCTGCTTCCTATGATTGAAGTGAAGATCCGCAATAGACTGTCTATTAGTAAGAAAATAAATAATGAATATCTTTCTAATAGAAATAGGGACTAGTATACTTGTCCCATGAAAGAGGTGAAAGAGTGGTTGGATAGGCAGAGTCTTAGTCTCTGTCGAAAGCGGATCAAAGGTCTTTACTGTAACGCTCCGATCCCTCACGAGACCGGAGGCTCTAATAACCATGCTATTCTCAACCCAATACCAAACCCGGTCACAAAATTTTAGGAAAAAACAGACAGAGTTTCTCCTGTACTGTGGACATTCTGAAAACCTATAAACAATCAAATAAAACCACGAAGCAAAATGAACAACATCTGTAATTGAAATTCAAACTTCAAGGGCATCCGAGCCTTAAGCAACACAAGACAATATAAATACACACAAGCATGCAACAATAGTCCTAAAATCTTTGTCTTCATTCGCTTATCATACCATTCTATGTTAGCAATTAAACATTCTCATAAATTAATGCCAACCATACATCCGTTCATTCACACCCAAGCATGCAACGTAGCTAGAAGCAGAAACATAAATTATTACATGCCACAATTCCATAACACTTGCTACATCCACTTAGCTTTCAAACTTACAACTACTCAAATATATATACATAAGCCCTTAGGCTCCCAAATAGAATAGATAGTAGAACAAGTAAGGTCTTCCACAGTTTAGCAGACAATCACTCAAATCTCAAGTAATAGCACACAGCAATCAGGTCAATTCCTCCAACTGCATCACCTGAAACATGTTTAGCGAGGTATGAGCAATCACAATTGCCCAGTGAGGGATAAGGTCTACCGGGGACGTGCAATGCAGCAGTTAGTACAAATAAAGCATTTTACAACCAAAGAACAATTAAAACAACAAGTTACCACACATTAAAAAGGATACGATACACTTTGACTTCTGTAACGTCCCGGCTAAGCGAATACCCCGAAGGGCAGAGGCACACCAGCGACGCCATGAACTGAAATCTCGATGTAATAATGACACTGATATCGATAAGCCGGCATCCCCTTATAACTCCAAAATGGGTGTACTCCGGATGTACCCCGAAATCCTACGACCCAACTCTCCCTGGGCGGCATCCCAAGCGAGAGAGGGACTGGGCAACCATGGTAGTCGAGGTGGACCGGCAAGCCCGATGCCGCCCGGTTTCCCCGACACTACCATGCCCGAATGGTTGCGCAACCACGATGCAATGCACTCAAAATGATAACAATAGTATAAATCAATAAACACATGGTTGAGGGACAACAAAGTAGGTTGCCCTCACACACAATATATAGACAATAAGTGCACATAATCTAAGTACAAGTAAATAAACTATTATGCACATAAGGATGAAGTCTCCCTCACCTCTACCAAGCTCCAAAATGCAAGATTGGATTCAAATCACCCTCAATCACCTTGAACATAAAGTTAAACATTGTTTCAATTACTCTTTAACTACAACATTCATTAATTTACCAACTAGGTTAGCTAACTCATAGTTTACTTAATTAACATACAACCAAGTAATCTTTCAAGTAATATAATATACAAACGATATAACTAACAAGCAATAATACCATGATATAAGCATGTTCCACAATCATTTAAAAGAGCATTTTAAGCATAGATAACCATATTTAATTCCATAATAGTACTATCAATTTATAAAGTCATTAATCCATACTTATTATCATTATAATTAACTCAATATAAAACTCAAGAAAAACACTTAGAACTATGGCAATACAATTACTATAAACAAGAATTCACTTAGAATCTTCAATTCGGAAAGCAATTATGCAAATTACAAATGAGCATATTCAAGATTCACATAAAACTATACCAAAAGCTCCAAAACATCTTGAAACCACATTTAAACACATATGGAAACATGCCAAGGTCTTAGATGCGAGTGACAAACGAATTTACCCTTAAACCCCTTTGTTTTTCATCCGTTTTCCTTCCAAACTCATATCAATTATTCAAATTCAAGGGAAAGCTATACCAATCTTCTAATTAACCCTTAAGGTACCCTTACAACCCACAAATACGTTCAATTACCTGCAATTACCCTAAAAGACCCAATTTCCCTCTTATAGCTTTGAACTACACCTACCTTAACCGGGCTTCAAACAAGAGTTAGCAAAGGTTTTATAGCACCTAGGTAGCCTAAGAACACTAAAAGTGAAGCCCGAATCCACCCGGATTAGCATTAACCCCGAAACCCCTTTTTAAAAAGTTGGCTATTTCACGTTTTATTCAAGTTTCGAGCAATTTGAGTGCACGGGGCTATTAGACTACCCTCATGAGCACCTAAGGCATCTATTAGAAGCATTGAATCAAGCTAATACGCACAATTACACAAAACCCTAGAAATCCCGTCACTATTCACCCCTACGAATCAACCATTGATTTCTACCATTTAAAATGTGAAACAATAGCATAAATGTGGTCTCTACTACACGTATACAACATATATAAGCTTATTTGAGCATTTCAATAGCATTAGACAACATTTCTAACAAATCAAGAAAATAGCAACATTTCTAAAATGCACAAATAAGCATGAAAAACCCTCACCAATGCGCGTAGGAATTCTCGGGAGGCTAGCAAACACCTTAAACTACTTGCTCCTTGCTTGGCTTGGCTTGGCTTGAAGATTTGATGAGCAAAATCCTCTCATTCTCCACCTATGTTGATTCTCGGATTTGCTACAGTAATTTCTGCATCTTCCCTTTTTTTTTTTTTTGCTTAGTTATGACTTGTTTGTGTTTGGTTGATTATATATTAGGGTGGGGCCTATTTGGGTGAGTGTATGGTCTAATAAAATGAGCCTAGTTAACTTAAAAACGAGTCAATGATTGCAATTTTGTGCTAGCTAACTAAAACATATTGTTCATACGTAACACTATTCACTAGTTCACTAAACTATTTTCTAAACGAAGGTTCCTATCGCTCCAAGCACAAATGCATATTTATCTCATTCCTAAAACAATTAATATGATTTAATAAAAATGCTAATTCATTAATATAATGCAGTTGAAAAATAGAATGAATAGTAACTAAGAAAGACAACAAGTAAAGCACAAAATTAAATGCGCAATTAATGGATGCAACAGTTAAAAATGTGTATGGTAGAATCTCGGGCGTCACATTTACTCAGCAAAGAGATCAAAGAAGAGTTAGGCGTGGTTCAACAACTACATCTTCGCAAGACCAGTCTCGCAAACATGGTTCATTAGCTTAGCTATGGGGCTACAACCAATGGCTACAATGCCACTCTTCCTAAGCAACATTTAGTAACAACATCATTGTCACGCCCCGACCCGACCCCGCAAAAGGCCAAGCCCAGACCCGACACACGGACGGAGTCTCCTCTGTACCGCGGACGATCCAAAAACCATAAAAACAATATAATACTTGCGAAAGCTATAAAATAATCAAAACAAGTCAACTTTCTATAAAACATACATTTCTTATTATACAACTTTGCAAACCAAAAATGCCATGCATACTACACAAGTACTTATGCCACTAAACCATTAGCCATTAGCATGCATTTCTTCACTAGTCATCAGGGTACAAGTTACAACATTACAACTTTAATCCATTACAACATAAGACCATTAAAGGTCTCAAAATAGGAAAATACATACAAGGCTACAAGCCTCAAAATTAAGCGTCCTTCATGCAATATACATAACAACAAGGTTTGCACAAAACTGGTAACCAACCACCAGCAAAGCAGGTAAGTGCTATCACGGAAACACCTCCACCTGCTCCTCCTCCTCAATTACCTCGAGAGGGTCTGCCTCAACTACTCCTGTAAAAACATAGTATAGAGAGGAATGAGCAAAAACTATTGCTCAGCGAGGGCAATTGGTCTCAAGGACGGAGATGAGAGGAGTATGCAATGCAATTAGCCAAGCAATACATACAAATCATATAAAGATACAACCAAAGCCATCAATTAAGCAAGGCAAGTATTTAAAGCTGCAACCACTCATTCAAAGGATACGATACTCTTTTCAAGAACAACTTTCAAACACGAATTTGATGACGACGCGCCGGCCTAAACCACCTTATAACACCAATTTGGAATACCCCGGAAGTATCCATCAATCTACGACCCAAATCCCCCTGGGAGGCAACCCAAGCGAGAAAGGGAATAGCAGCGGAGCTAGAGCAACCAACACTGGCAACCCAAGGCTACCCAGAGAGGCCCATCACTCACGCGCGAGACACTATGCAATGCAAGACTCGATACAAGGCGATAAACAAGCGATAAAGCCACACGTGGGAGAATAACAAAGTAGGTTACTCTTGCACGCAATCGCAGCAATTTGATAAGCAATTCAATCCAAAACAACTCAAACAAGTAATTCAAATAATACTAAGCATTCTATAAGCATTAAGACAAGAAAACACACAAAAACACAAATCGGCCCCAACTATCAAAACACTCCCATTTCCAAACGAGCCACGGGTTCTGGAAACCGACTTCGCCAACCCTCTTAGGTCACCATAAGGCACGTCTAAAGACCCCGAAACCTTACTTTACTCTAGAACTTGCGCAAAGCCCCGATTTCCCCCTTTCTCGTTTGAACTACAACTACATCAACCAAACACCCAACCAATGCCATAATCGTACCAAAAGTGCTTCCATGGCTTCCCGAAGCAATGCCAACACGCAAAACGAGAAAATGCCAAAGTCGACCTAAACGACCCCGACTTTTCCAAAGGCTTAATTCTCATTTTTTCCTCTACGCAACCCAAACAAACCACACATTTTAGCATTCTAGCATACCTAGCACGTTTCTACATCAACAGAAAGCATAACAGCGCAACTTCAACGTTTCAAGGTTTTACTATTCATAACACACTATTCATTTCACAATTCAAGTTGCAATCACAACATTTAACCGCAAAAAATGTTACGAAGCTATAAATACATGTTCTACAAGTGCTAAGGAACATTCTAGAAGCATCAAATCGCTTTAAATAACGATCTACGGATAAATCTAAAAATTGATAAAGTTTGCAAACACAACGTATAAATGCGCAAATAACATGCCTCCCTCACCTTAGGTACTCCTAGTCGCTAGGAAAACAACGTTGGTTGCCTCGGAAACCACCCCGCACGAGCTCTGGCGAAGATTGATCGTTTGGAAGGTGAAAGGTTTTTTTTTTCTTCAATGGAGCTCACGGCCCGCTCCTGGTTTTTTGCTGCTGTTTTTATTTCATTTTGCTTAGTTTTTAGTTTATGTAAGGGTCAAATGGTCAAAGGTCAAAGGTCAATGTCAACAACTTAAAAAAACTTGATCAAAGGCCCCTATTTTGAGCGTTTTAAAGTCGTTTCAGCTATGGTAAGTTCAATTAAAGCTAGCAATATTTAAAATATAAAATTTAAGTCATCTAAATACTAGTTTCACTATTTGTTGAGGACTGAAAATCGTTATCTAGCTATCGCTCCTTAAATGCAATACACGTTACGACGGCGAGAAATTAACAGTTAATTCACAAAGAATTTAAGGAAATAAAATTTTCAAAACAATAAACAACGAAAATTCACATTCCGGGCTCGGGTATTACACCCTCTCCCCCTTAAAACAATTGCGCCCACGCAATTCTTCCCTGGTCAACAAACAACCCCGGACACTGATCCCGAACTTGGTCCTCTCTTTCCCAAGTCGCTTCCTCAAACCCATGATGATTCCACAGAACTTTCACTAACGGAATACTCTTTCTGCGAAGCTCTTGAATCTTCTGATCCACAATTCTAATCGGTTTCTCTTTGTAGGACAACTTCTCTTCAATCTGCAAAGGCTCTGGTTCAAGTACATGCGAAGGGTCTGGATGGTATTTCTTCAACATAGACAAGTGGAACACATCGTGCAGTCTCGACAAGCTCGGAGGCAAAGCTAATCGATAAGCCAAAGGACCTACCTTTTCGGTGATCTCATACGGACCCACATACCTGGGACTAAGCTTCCCACTCTTACCGTGCCGAATCAAACCCTTACGTGGAGAAATCTTAAGAAACACCCAATCTCCCAAATCAAACTTAAGATCCCGACGATGCTTATCTGCATAACTCTTCTGACGACTCTGAGCTGTAAGCATACGCTGGCGAATAAGGTGAACATTATCTACCATCTTAATCATCTCAGGTAACACAGTCGGATCAACTGTTCTCATCTCTCCAACCTCTTCCCAATATAACACGGATCTGCATTTACGACTATACAACGCATGGTAGGGAGCCATACGGATAGTAGATTGATAGCTATTGTTGTAGCCGAACTCCGCTAAAGGCAAAAAGTTCTCCTAGTTCTTCCCAAAGTCTAACACACATGCCCGAAGCATGTCTTCCAAGATCCTGATAGTTCTCTCAGACTGGCTATCAGTTTGCGGATGATATGCAGTACTGAAGCTCAACTTAGTTCCCATGGCCTCTTGCAACTTCTGCCAAAAACGAGATCTGAATCTGGGATCCCTATCTGACACCAGACTCTGTGGCACACCATGCAATCCCATGATATTAGCAACATACAATTCAGCTAGCTTATCAAGGCTATCCTGTTTGTTCACGGAAATAAAATGCGTAACCTTAGTCAAGCGGTCCACAACAACCCAAACAGAATCGCATCCTCTCGGAGATCTAGGAAGATCGGTAACAAGGTCCATTGTAATATGTACCCACTTCCACTGCGGAATCGATAACGGCTGTAGAAGTCCGGCTGGCCTCTGATGCTCAACTTTAACCCTCTGACAAGTCAAACATCTGGATACATACCCAGCAATCTCCCTCTTCATATTGTTCCACCATAAGTGTTGCTTCAAATCTCTATACATCTTAGTACTGCACGGGTGAATCGTATACTTCGAATTATGTGCCTCGGACAGGATCTCATTCTTCAAAGTCGGATCATCAGGAACACATACTCTATCCCTAAATCTGAAAATGCCATCTGCATGTAATTTAAACTCTGACTCTCCCCCTTTAGGTTTCTCTTGGATCTTCAAGATGTGAGGATTAGTCTTCTGAGCCTCTCTGATCTGTGCTAGCAACCCTAACTGAATTTGTAAACTAGCAAACCGAATCCCTACCTCAGTAGCTTCTGGTTTCCATGAACAAATTTCTTCCAAAGTATCCCAGTCCTTGATAATCAAGCTTGCAACAGTAGCCTTTCGGCTCAAAGTATTAGCAACAACATTTGCCTTACCTGGCACATAGTTAATAGAACAGTTATAACCACCCAATAGCTCTAGCCATCTCCGCTGCCTCATATTTAGATCCTTCTGTGAAAACAAATACTTGAGACTCTTGTGGTCAGTAAAAATTTCAATTCTGGAACCCCACAAGTAATGACGCTACTTCTTCAATGCAACCCCAACTGCAGCTAACTCAAGATCATGTGTAGGGTAATTGACTTCATAAGGTTTCAATTTCCTAGAAGCATAGGCAATCACCTTACCATTCTGCATTAAAACACAGCCCAATCCTTCTTTAGATGCATCACTGTAGACAACGAAGTTCTCTGTTCCCTCAGGTAAAGCTAGTATAGGAGCTGTAGTTAGTCTCTTCTTCAATTCTTGGAAACTGGATTCACATTTAGCATCCCAGTTGTAAGCAACTTTCTTCCGAGTCAACTAGCTTAAAGGTCCAGAAATTTTGGAGAAGTCTTTAACAAATCTCCGGTAGAAACCTGCCAATCTAAGAAAACTCCGAATCTCTGACACCGTCTCAGGTCTCTTCCAAGATGAAACAACTTCAATCTTAGCTGGGTCCACTGAAATTCCTCGATCTGAAATGATATGGCCTAGAAAAGATATCTGGTTCAACCAGAACTCACACTTGCTGAATTTAGCAAAAAGTTTGTTTTCCTGCAAAGTCTGAAGCACAATCCTCAAGTGTTGCTCATGTTCAGCCTCGTTCTTCGAATACACTAAAATGTCGTCAATGAAGATCACGACAAACTGATCAAGGTAAGGCCGAAAAACCCTCTGCATCAAGTCCATGAATGCGGCTGGTGCATTCGTCAATCCAAACGGCAAAACAACAAATTCATAGTGGCCATATCTAGTCCTGAATGCTGTCTTTGGTATATCGTCACTCCGAATCCTAAGTTGATAGTAACCCTGCCTCAAGTCAAATTTGGAGTAAACACTCGCACCCTGCAACTGGTCAAACAATTCTTCAATCAACGGCAAGGGGTATTTATTCTTAATCGTGACTTGATTAAGTCCCCTGTAATCAATGCATAACCGAAGCGTGCCGTCTTTCTTTCTCACAAACAACACAGGTGCGCCCCACGGCGAAGAACTAGGTTGTATAAACCCTTTCTCAAGTAAGTTCTGAAGCTGAATTTTTAACTCCTGAAGTTCAGCCGATGCCATCCTGTAAGGACTCCTAGAAATAGGCGCAGTGCCTGGCACAAGATCAATCACGAACTCAATCTCCCTATCCGGTGGTAAACCCGGTAATTCCTCGGGAAATACACCAGGGAAGTCTCTAACAATCGGAACTTCATTCAAACTCAACTTATCAGCAGGCTGATTGATCAAATAGGCTAAGTAGGCTTCACAACCCCTATTTAACAACTTAGAAGTCTTGATCGCTGATAAAAGTGGAATGCGGGCAGCCCTGCAGTTCCCAATAATCTCTAGTACCGGTAGGTCAGGAACCTTAAGATAAACGATCTTTGTTCTACAATCCAACTGAGCATAATACTTTCCCAACCAGTCCATTCCCAAAATGATTTCAAAGTCACGGAATGGTAATATAATTAAATCAGCAGGAAATTTACGGTTCTCAATACATATATCACAAGATTTGCAAATAGACTCAGCAACAAATTTTGCACCCAAAGGAGTGCTAACTTCAACTTCATGAGGCAAATTATCAATGCAAACATTCACAGATCGTGCACATGCAGGAGTTATAAACGAATGTGTAGCTCCAGGATCAATCAAAACTTTAACTGGCTGAGTATTGAGAAGAAAGGTACCTTCCACTATAGCTGTATTATCGGGCAGCTCCTCTGCATCCAGTGCAAAGACCCTAGCCTGAACTCTCTGTGCTGGTCGTGCACCTGCAGCCCTATTCTGAACACCTCGGCCTCCACCACGGCCCTGAACATTATTATATTTAGGGCAATCCCTCACCCTGTGATCATCACCGCCACAACCCGTACATTTTTCATTTTTCGTGCAGCAGTTAGCTAAAATATGCCATGGTCGATTCCAATAATCACACTGCTGCTTTTGCCTAACCGCAGTGTTTCCTGTAGGTGCTGGGGCTCTGGCAGGGGTAGGAACTGTAGCTCCCTGCTGAGGTCTAGTCACAGCTGGCCTAGCCTGAATTTGCTGCTGTGGCTGATATGGACGTTGCTGAGGACCCTGTGCAGAAGCCTGAAACTGCCTCGGCTGACTCTGGCTGTTCTGGCCCAAAAACTGCTTCTTACTCGACTGACTGCTCTCGGCTAACATCTCAGCCTTCCGTTTCTCAAAGCCCCGATTTCCCCCTTTCTCGTTTGAACTACAACTACAACAACCAAACACCCAACCAATGCCATAATCACACCAAAAGTGCTTCCATGGCTTCCCGAAGCAATGCCAACACGCAAAACGAGAAAATGCCAAAGTCGACCTAAACGACCCTGACTTTCCCAAAGGCTTAATTCTCATTTTTTCCTCTACGCAACCCAAACAACCCACACATTTTAACATTCTAGCATACCTAGCACGTTTCTACCTCAACGGACAGCATAACAGGGCAATTTTAACACTTCAAGGTTCTACTATTCACAAAATACTACTCATTTAACAATTCAAGTTGCAATCACAACATTTAACCGCAGAAAATGTTACAAAGCTATAAATACATGTTCTACAAGTGCTAAGGAACATTCTAGAAGCATCAAATCGCTTTAAATAACGATCTACGGATAAATCTAAAAATTGACAAAGTTTACAAACACAACGTATAAATGCGCAAATAACATGCTTCCCTCACCTTAGGTACTCCTAGTCGCTAGGAAAACAACGTTGGTTGCCTCGGAAACCACCCCGCACGAGCTCTCGCGAAGATTGATCGTTTGGAAGGTGAAAGGTTTTTTTTTCTTCAATGGAGCTCACGGCCTGCTGCTGGTTTTTGCTGCTGTTTTTATTTCATTTTGCTTAGTTTTTAGTTTATGTAAGGGTCAAATGGTCAAAGGTCAAAGGTCAAGGTCAACAACTTAAAAAAACTTGGTCAAAGGCCCCTATTTTGAGCGTTTTAAAGCCGTTTCAGCTATGGTAAGTTCAATTAAAGCTAGCAATATTTAAATATAAAATTTAAGTCATCTAAATACTAGTTTCACAATTTGATGTGGGTTGAAAATCGTTATCTAGCTATCGCTCCTTAAATGCAATGCACGTTACGACGGTGAGAAATTAACAGTTAATTCACAAAGAATTTAAGGAAATAAAATTTTCAAAATAATAAACAAAGAAAATTCACATTCCGGGCTCGGGTATTACAATCATAGCCTGGCATTTCGTCGTATATCATACCAGCTCCCAACCCGAACTCGCAGTTAACAGCCCTTTTTGGATCCCTTATTTTCATGCTTCTTTCTTTTATGGAATTTCCGATTTCTGGATCGCAGGTTTGGAACCCAGGGACTGACAGATCGAAAGTGTTTACTCAAAGAGATATCGACCGAGGAAATGCTAATTTATCGCTTCCACGTAGACTTTCGACATTTGTCTCACTGAAACTATACGAGGATCTGGAAGCGACACTGATTACTCTTTACACAGTTGGCCTTTTACGGATTAGTAGAACCAATGCCACAATAAGGCATTCAAAGAATCCTTTGATAGGGGACGTGGGTGGGGTTACGAAAGAAACTACAACAAGCACACATCTCTTACCTTTTCGCAGGAGATATAAGGTTACGTCTTAAGTCCGATAATAAGGGAATAATAAGACTCTTTCCCACCTTATCTGAATAAAGACCAAGTTGGTACGATTGTCGCTTCGCTTCTACTTGACGCAGGGGAGTCTAAAGCAAACAAATATTCTTTGCCGAAAGGCATACTAAGCTTGCTCTGTCTAAGGGAAAGAATCATCTCTTTATAGGCTAAGAGGAAATAGAAGAAATAGGTATTCCACTCTAAGTCTAAGAAGAGGTATTATGAGTAGGTAAAATACCAATTATATATTCTTGGAGGGGAATTCACTACTTAACACTACCACTATTTTTCTCCATACCAATGCTGGCTGCACAGCTTAAATGCTTTAACTACTTACCTTGCCACTCCTCACCAAACACCTCTCGATGCTCACTACTCAATACACCCCGGAACCAATAGTTGCTCAGTCAGAAGGAAAATTGTCACCTTTTCGAATAGACCATGAAAGGTTAGTTACCCATCATGGTGTTACTCTTTACCAAACCTAATATTAGCCTCCAGAGATCCATGAAGGAAGTTGTTTCTATTTCCAGGGAAGATAGTTGATAGAATCATTTTTTCTTGAAAGAAGGTAGAGATAGAATAATGATAGTAAGCATGCTCAATCCATTCTTGTAGTAGTCAGCCCTAAAGCTAGTGATAGCGCTATATTTACCCTTTTTCCAATTGCCCCAGTTGTATGAGTTACCCTTCCCCCATGGGGGACTTCATTCTCAGTTGAAGCAGAATCCAGTTAAGGGGAGTTTAAGTTAGTCCACCGGCGAATCCATAAGTCAATTGACATGAAAAAGGAAATCATTCCCCTTTTGAGGCTAGACCTTGAAGTTGGAAGTTTCAGTTCAAGTCCCTAGTTAAAGAATAAGCAATAGGATAGTAAGCAGTAAGCAAACAAGCTAGCAAGGAGTTAAAAAGCTAACCCGAAAATAGGGGAAATGTCAAAGTCAAGTTTGAGAGCTGGTGCTATAGATGGTAAGTCCCCAAGGATTGGGATAGACTAAGCTTTTAGAGCAATCCCCTGGTGAGAATAGTAATGGTATGCTAACCCCGGTGAGTAAGGTTCTAGTAATCTATCCCTTGCGCCAATAGTTAGTTACACTCTATCAAGTAAGTAATCCCCCCATATAAACCTTTCTCAAGCAGAGCTATCAGTAATTCCATCTTTTCCGTCCCTAGGAGCTAGAGCATTGATTGGGATATACCAACTATCAGTGTAAGTTCGTTAGTCATGAATTTAGCACAGAGCATTGTATAAGGCAACTATCTAATCCTTGGTCCAATAGAAGAAAGCAGAGTCAAAGGGAAATGTATTTTAAAAGGCTATCTATCCCCTTCCCCCTCCCCCCCACTTCGATGCTTATAGGTAAACGGATGGCATCTTTGAGATAAGAGAGTTGGGATTGATTTTGACCTTGCTTAACACATGGAATTGGCCATCTTTCCTTGGCTAGAATAGCGAATTCGAAGTATGTTTTCGGGGGGCTTACAGAAGCTTGTGAAAACTAGATTTATAGGAGTGAAGAGGGGAAATGGAAGGAAAGCCGACAATCCACTGCATGAATATGCTTTTGTCTCTTTGAATCGTATCATCCATGACGAGTGCTATCGTATATAAGATCACGGCCGCATTTAGGAGTGATCTTTCCCACTTCAACAAGCCGGGTTTGGTCTATGAAAAACATCTCCTAAAGGAAGTGGAAATGACATATGTTATGTCGGCGTAAGCGATCTTTTTATTACGGAATCCCATGTTTGGATCTTTGATGGAATAGAAAGAGTCTAAGAGGATGCCATGTCATAAAAGGAGCAGATAATGCCATTTCAAGAAGAAGGGTGCAAGTGAATCAGAACTTGAGAATCTAGCTATTGCGAAAACTGTCTTTGAATAAGGAAATGCCAACAGCTTTAAGTCTTCCCATAGAAGAGTTCGAAAGAGAGTCTATTAATGGAAGGCTACTTTTCAAAGGTTGAACACAGGGAATCGCTATTTACTAAGGTGATTGGGGAGGCAGTGGTTTCTCGGTAGGGGGCAATCCGATGTCCCCATTATCTTTGAGGCTTTGGATACCTTCCTTCCAGCCACATCACTTTTCAATGGGATGGACCTCTTAGGCACAAGAGCTCAGATTCTCGGTCTTCCCTTGTTCATTTTACCTGACCTCTTCCATTGTGGTCAACTCCTCGAAGAGATCTTTCACAATTTTTTTAGGGAATTCAAAACCCTACCTCTCTTTTTAGGAGGGTTTCTTCTCACCATTTCCCTTATCCTTCCCCTTTTCCATCAACTTTTTTGGCCTTCCCTACCACCATTCTTCTCTTTCTTTGCTTCAACTCCAGCCTTCTCAACAATTAAAGCTGCCTTGGGCTTTGAGTTGAGCGCATCTTGCTAAGGTGCATTTCTAGGTCATGTGCCTTGGTGCATAAGTAATTCAAATCATCAAAGGTTTGAGGCATGAGATGGACTGAGAGTTCATGGCTTAAAGATTCGGACCCTTTTGGCCTGCTATGTCCTTTCTTTATGCCCCTACTAGGGAGGGGAGGAAGTGGCTGGTCCTCCAGGGCTAGGGAAAGATGGGGTAACCTTTTGCGGACACTTGAAGGGAAGGGCTTGCCATCTCACGAGAAAGTCAGACACAAAATCATTGTCACGCTCTTTCAATGAGTTCTGGAACTCCAACTTTCCTTTTAGTCTTTCTCCTTACATGCCAAGTCCAAGGGTCTCACATTAGCTTAGTGATAGCATAAAATAGAATTCCACTGTTTGCCAGATCACGAGATGAGATATGAGTTCAAGTGTAATAATGAATTGCACACCTACTTACCTGCGAGTAAGAGAAGAAGGTGACCCCAAGCTTGATCTTCGCTAAGCTAGCATATTTAAAAGTTCACTCCCGGCTAGGCCTGACGCTCCTAATAGAGTTAGTTGGTAAACCGATGTGATTGAGAATGCTTCTTTTCCAAGCTCCTCCGATGGTAATGGAAGCTCTTGTTCTTGTTAGTGTTGTTGAAATTAACTTTTTACTGTTTTTAAACGAGATAGAATGTCTTCTCAGACAGATAAAGGTCCTTTTGGGTTTCCTATAGAAAGCCTATCAGCTCACTTTGTTCCTAACCTTTTCTTATGTATGGGATTTCAAGTAGAATCAACTGGTAATGACTTAAGGATAGTCCTCGACTACCTTCTTATTTACTTGTTAAGCACTATTGGTGAAAGGAAGATATACTTTCTATTAGCGAGCTGATGGAAAGGAAGATAGGATGAATTCTATCCAGGGAATCAAAACTAAGACTAAGGCGACCTTCACATGAGAAAAATACAGTCATGATTAGGATTGGATTTGGCGACTGCTCTATCTATAGTTAGGGATAAGCTGAAGACCATGCTACACACGTAGGTCTGCTTTGAGAATGGCCTACTAAGCCTGCCTTGAGTATAATCCCCTGTCAGGTTGGAGAAAGTAAGACGTGTGTCTCGATCTTGACAATTGAATCACGGTTGGATGCTATATTTTTTTCGAGGTCTCGTTCATGCGGCGATGAAATTTGAAGACCAATGAAGAATCCCAACCCACCAGATTCGTTCGTCAGCTTTCTATGCCCCTTTGTATAGGTTGGGCGAATCCACTGACTCACGTTCAATACGAACGCCTCTCTCGACAAACTAGCCCACATCTTTCTATCGGACTAAACCGAACGAAGTAGCTTGTTCCGTGATACAAAACCCCGTAGGTTGTCAAAGATAGGAGTCAGTTCGTATGAATAAGGGTATGCCCTTAGAAGCACCTTAAAGTATTTACTCTAACTCCTGGACCCTGGAACTCTTACATGATTGAACTCATACAAAGCAGAAGAATTGAACATTGAAGGGAGAAATCGACGGAAGAAGAAGAAGTTTTCATTCTTTTATTTTTCGAAGCGATGGAGTAGCTATGATGAATCTAAGGCCTTCCCTTGATCCACCTCTACGGGAGGTGGGTGGGGAATCAAGAGAAGCAAGGCCGGGCACATTATAGTCTTCAAGGATTGTGTTATGCCAATTTTCATCCTTATGAATGGGGCAAGAGCCCATACTTTAAGCATAATTCGTACCAAGGATTGGAAAGATCAATGAGAAAGATTCTCCATAAGGGAGCTGAAACTCATGATAGAAGCCCGCTTTCGTTAATGAATATTTGACATGTCAAAAGATGTTTGTGCAGGCCTCCCTTATTCCTTAAGAGTCAGCATATCGTCTTTGATCAATAGCTATCAATTACCTATGAAAAACTACCCTAGAGTTTTGATAGGTACCCTCAATTACCTTGAAAATACTGAATGAAATTAATGAAAATTAGGATATTCATTTTTTTCATGAGTCTTTTTTAGTAGAAATCTATCCATCGATTGCCTCAATGAAAGGGTCTTTCTCTTTCTTCTAAGATGTATTGCTCATGAGGTTTCCCGATTGATACAAACCGAAGTAGATCTCAAACCAGCGAAGAGTGAAAGTTGCAAGTCAACAGGTTTTGACGAGGTATTAAAACTCAACTCGTGCGTGAGCAGCGGATCATGTCAATTTACATAGTGAATTTCTTGCGTATCCACCCTGAAAGCGAGAGGCAGAGATGGTGGGAAAGAAGAATCAACAAGATAGGATGCTCTCTCCTAACTAACAAGAGTTTGAAGATTCTAGCTTTGAATCTTGCGCTTGTGATGGTGATAATTTCTGCCACATCATAGAAGTATTTAGTGCTTTATGTTTCAATGGGGCCTTGCCCCTTCTAACTTTCTTTATGATATCGGGGAATTTTTTCTCTTGGTCCGGCAACTCCATAAAGGGCTGGTGGGTGGGGGTAGAGCCTGACGCGCCAATGTCGATGAATCAAGGGTGTTTGTTTATGGTATGGAATAGGAACAGCAAGAATGGAACCGCTATCGCTTGTCCTATCATCCGCGTGAAGCTTCTTTCATTCGTCAGTATGGGTAGGTAGAGTCCTTTGCCAAGGTGAAACTGTTCTTGCTTTGAGCTAACTTTATCATATATGAATTTCTCCCTGCTAGCAATATAGGGTAATAAGGTATAGTATGCGCCCATGACTGAAATACTGAAGTATGCCTTTCTTCTGACGATGGCGATTTGGCCCATTTTCTCTTTAGAGCTACTTCTAAACTACGTCCACCCTAGTAAGAAGAAAATTCTATATCACGACGACCTTCCGGCATTCATTCGTCTCAAAAGAAAGAGCTAGTGAACCATACCAATTCTATTCCTATTCTCTCAGAAATAGCAGGATAGCTGCTATCAAGCTGCCCCTTGACCTTTAAAGCGAGAGCCTTCTGAGCCCAATGCTATCAAGAAGAAGGAAAAATAGCCTTTATGGAGCCTTGAGCTAAACCATTGACCTTGTGCCAGGTTTTCACTATTAAAAAAAAGGGAAGGAATTATATCTAGTTGATTGGTCGGGAAAGCTTTAGCAGGAAGAGATAGCACTGGCGAGTGACTTCAGTCGATAGCAAATCAAGTAGAGCTTTATAGGTAAAAAAAACAGAAAAGGGAAGGTCAACTTAAACTAACTGGTTAGATAATAAAAGGTAAGATTAGGTTTTATAGAAAAGGGGAAGGATCCAAGCTAGTTCCGCCATTCGCGAGGAATATTTATTTGATTAGTAAAGGAATGAAGCAGACCAGAAAGAAGATGGATTTGTGAATCCATCCGCGAGAAAGACAAAAGTAAGAACGGTAAGAGCTCCATAACCGAATTGTCTGCCTATAACTGAGAAGAAAGTGCTCTTACCTCTCGTGCTGATCAAAACCTTTATTTCATCAATCCCTTTCCATTTTATATCAATAGGGAACTCCTGCCTCTCATTCATCCAGTTGTGACCGCTATCACCCAACAAAGCCCCTACTTTATAGATGAGAGGGACTGCATTTGCTCTCGCTCTCTTCAAGCCGGCCATAATAGAATAGATAGGCCAAGCTTATCTCTTTATTATCTGTCTTGAGTGGCTTAACACTCCCTCCTCAGGCAAGAAGAATAGATGGATAGACTGAGAATAGAGGGAGGGATATCATTCATTCTTTATTTACCGCAAGAAGGAACGGCAGCTCACCAAGGCCAACACCTACTCCTCTTCCTAGTACAGCTACTACAGCTATGACCAACTGGTAAGCATGATCTACGAAGTTCTATTGTCTACTTCTGTCATCTCTATCTATTCCGTTTAGGGAATGGGCTTATGTAGGATAAGGCCGACCTTTTTGAATATCGGTAAGCACTCCATCAAGGGAATGAATGGAAATACTTCAACTCATATGAGTTCAGGTATTTCTTCACATCTTGAAGGTGTAAAATCAATAGCATCTTATTCTGCTACAATAGGTTCAGCCTCTTTAGCCTTTTGTAATAGTTGATTTCCTTAGTTCCGAGATCCTGCTTAAAAACTGATGGAGACAGTTCTTCAGTTTACTGAAAAAAGAACTATCTGAAAGTCGAGTGAATGGGAGGCTACAAAGTGTACGATTCCCTTTTTTCAATAGTAGTTATCTCTCCCCTTCATCTGATTATCTCGATGTAGCTCTTTCCCGCGTCAATTGCCAGTTCTTGGTCATTGAGATTCATGGGCAATTCGGATCTTTATTTACGTTTCGAACCCTATCTTTTTTCCCTTTTCAAACAAATCAAAATTCTTGAAGTTTTTCTATTTGGAATCGTGTTAGGTCTAATTCCTATTATTGGCTGGATTATTCGTAACTGCATATTTACAATACAGACGCGGTGATCAGTTGGACCTTTGATTAATTAACATCTCTTTTTTTATTTACTTTCTCATTTCTTTAATCCGCAGGAGGTCAAATTAAGGTTGTTCTTCTAGTTAGTGAAGTTATTTCATTGTAATTAGACCTAACAAGAATGGAATCACGCTCTGTAGGATTTGAACGTATGATATCGGGTTTTGGAGACCCACTTTCTACCGAATTGAACTAAGAGCGCTTTCATATCACAGTAGATACGACTATAAAGAAAAAGGATTCTTTTCTACCTTCCATACATCTTGCATGCATATAGTCTCATAAAATGAAAATATGTATGTCCAATTTGAATCGATCTCAATAGATCCCTCCTTACTGCCTAGAGGAGAAGAATAGGTAGGGATGACATGATTGGAACCCGTGACATTTTTTACCCCAAAAAAAGGCACTACCAAGCTGCGCTACATCCCTTTTAATTGGTTTATAGTGTCATTATAGAGAATCCCTGCCCCGTTTTCCTTCACATCGTTATTTCCTCCATTGATATCAAATTTATCTTGCCATTTCATCTTTTTTTTGTATTTATTGATTTATATACTCATCGTCATCCCGTCGCTCCTACCAACGCTTACTTATGAGCAAAAAGGGTTATATATAATCAGCCCTTGGAATAAGTGAGGCTTTCCCGATAGAAAGATTTGTCATGCGACAGAGATCCCAATTTCGTGTATCCGGTTAAGCAAGCCCTGCCCGCCAGCTTCCACCCAGACAAAAAAGGTGAGCGCCTAGTGCGAAAGCTTGCTTTACTAAGAAACTAATAGTTGGTAAGAAGCAAGGGGTGCGAAAGTCGTTGCGCTAACGCGCATCCGCTCGTTAGCGCTTTAGTTTTCAATAAGGGGCAGAGCTTGAAGAAGCGAAGCGAGCCTAGAGTAGTAGCCTATTTCATTTTTTCAGGCCCCTTTGATATGTTATTAGTCAAGCGCTAGCGCCCCTATAGAGTAAGGGTATATTCTGCTATCAATGAAAGCGAAAGAAAGACAAAAAAACTAGTGCCTTCTGTATAGATTGAGACTTGCAGCTTGATTCTTTACTCATTCCATACTGGGAAGAATTGCAGGAAATCGTTTGATAATAAGACTTCTTCCTATTTGTTTCTCAATGATATCCGACGATCAAGACAATTCCCGTGAAAGTCGTTCATTTCATAGAAGTTCATTCTTATTCTTATGAAGCAAATAACATTTCCTATTGATTTGTCCCCTGGACTGGACCTATTCTGATTCTTAATTATTCGTCGCTACGTTGTTACCAAGGACTAGCAAAATTGAAATAGCGAAATTCTTGGGTCATCTCAATGGGTTCAGAAACTACACGTTTCTCTAGATCATCATAGTGTACTTCTACATATCCACTCAGAGGAAGGTCTTTTCGTAATGGATAACCCTCGAAACCATAATTTGTTGATGTACGGCACAGATCCCGATGATTGATGGAAGAAACATCAAATATATCCCACACTTCTCGCTCCAACCGGCCGGCTGATGGATATGGATTGACTACCGGAGATATTTGTGTTACTTCATCTACACTGGTTTGTACACGAATGCGTGAGTTATACCGAGTACTTAGTAAATTATAGACCACTTCAAATCTTTGTTTTTGAGAGGGATAATCAACTCCGCAAATATTGATCAAAACTTGAACCCTTGTATAGGTATGCAATTTCAGAAAGCACAACAATGGAAATGGGTAGTCCGTATTGGTATCAGATCTATTCCCATTTCTGATCTTTCTATTTTTTTGACCCATTTCTTGGGTAAAGTCTCCCAACTATATTTGAAAATGAATTGGTTATCCATAAAGATCAAGAAAATTTTCTTGTAGTTCCGCTTCTTGCTTTAAAAATGAAGAAAGACTTGTCAAAAATTGCCGGTTGGGTTGGTCCGACCAAGAAAGGTATAGGAGTCTTTGGGCATTGCTTGGGCCGAGTTAAGTAAAAACTAGCTACCTAGAAACTAAACAATAAACATGAAAAATTCCCTCTTAACATCACTAAGAAATCGTTTTTCTAGTGTTTATTTCATTGTCGATTTGAGACTCTAGTTCTCAAGAACATATTAAAGCAATCCTTGGAGTCCCTGTAAAAGAGACTCTTTCTGCCATATCATTGGTTGTGTTTTTTGATCGTGCCCAGCTTTTCCAGACCATACTCTTCTTCGAGCATTTCGACGATTCATTGAATCTTATTAGGTGAGCCTCATATGTTCGAATTTTCGTAAGTCAATAATAAGGTCAGCTACCTGATTTTCCAATGAGGTAAGCCTTCGCATATGTGAGGCCTTGTAAGCTTAGCTCCACCCGTTGGTGCCAGTTACTCCTGCTGCTCTTGTAACTCCCTCCAGATGTCCTCTTGGTTGACTTCAATAGCTTGGATTTCAAAGAATGGAGGAACAGGCTCTTGAGCTAGTGGTAGTGGCTCAGAAACTTCTGGCACCGGGGGTAGGGCCGATCCCCATGTACTAGAGGAAGGACTGGAAAGTTTATGTTAAGCATATAGTAGGGTCTTGTCTTGTGTAGGCAGTTGGAGCTCTGTTTGGCGGCCTGCTTAGTGACAAAGCCACATTCTTTGGGGTAAGGAGGACAATCCTCCACTCCGGGGGTTTCTTTCTTTACAACCGGATTACACACGGCCCGATCCTATTTCAAACAAAAGAAGCAAAGAAGGGAAATCTTCGTAAAGGCAGCAAGAGCTTTCGCCTTCGAATTGACTAGTGATTATTCTTTCTACTCTACTTTTGTAATTGAAACTCTAATCGAAAGTAGACTCAAGCCTCACCCTTTCTTTTATGTATGTGAATTTTCTGAATCTAGTTCTAAATACTAGAATGATCTTTCTCCGCTTCCTAGAGGGTCTATTTTGATAGATAGAGATAGGCAGGAACTAAGCAATAACAATAGAATACCAAAGGCTTACTCATATTTCTCTCTACTCTACTCTATCTATTAAGGCTATGAATTAATTCATTAATAGAATGCTTTTTGATTTCACTACTTTTTGAAAACAACCATACCGAATAGACTCGGTGGAAGAGATTGTACCAAAGGAGACCCTTTTTACCGATAGTTTGGTTGGGTGTGTCCTTAGTTACCCTGGAGAAGCCATACCCTTAGGAAGCTTACCCAACTCATCGCTTAACTCTCAAGAAGGCCAGCAAATTGTGCATAATTTAAGAGGAAAGATTCTCTAAAAATCGGCGCTTTCTTTGTGTTAAGAATGGATACTTCTTGGATCTTTGCCGGAATTCCAACTTGGGGATATCTTTGACCGATTGCCTGCCCCTTCATTATTATTACAAAGAGAAAGGATTTTTTGACGTCCATCTACCATAGACGCCATGACTTACTTGTTGCGTCAGAGATAAGCACTCGCATAGTTGTCATCTTTGCCACTTGACTAAACGTCTCGTCGTAGTCAATCCCATACTATTGTGCTGTGAGAAAGCACGAGCAACCGTATCCGTTCGACTGATCCATCACTTCGTCGCTTCACCTTATATACTTATTTGCAAGAAATTGGCTTTACTCCAGCAAGAAATTGAACAAGGTCCCATGTGTCATTCTTCTTTAGAGCGAAAATCCCCTCGCGCATTTTGTTCTCCCACTCGTCATTACCCTTTGTGTCTTCAAACGAACTCGGTTCCCCAATCTCGGACACAGAATACTATAAGAGCAGGACAGCTCCTGCAAAGTCGGCTTGCATATACTTTGGATTACACTTCTTGATCCACAAAGATCTTCTCAAACTTGGCTGATTTTCAGTCATGATGTCTTACATTGGTAGTGGTCTCTTCTCTCGACTATCTCGCAACTCTTTTCATGAGCTACTCTCTCCACTTCTTGGAGAAGTCTTTTCCTGGCTTATGGGCTTTGGACTTTGAACCTCGCGAACACCTGTCTTCTATCAAATGGGCCTCAAAGAACTACCAATTCGTGAACTTGATTTTGGTGACTCTACTGGTCCTGAGTCGCTCTTGATAGAAACCTCATACCGCTTTGGTAACTGTACTCACATACTGGTGTCTAAACTCTTCAAGTCTGGAAACACTACATTCTCGGTAGACCACCATGATGATGCCTCATCAAAGACAAGATGTGGCGAGACGTATGCTTTATTGGTGGTGGGATCAACACATCTCCACCCTTTCTTCTGCTCATTGTACCCAGTAAAGATATACCATATAGCCTTCTTTTCCAACTTTGTCCACAACTGGTCGGGCACAAAGACATAGCAAAAGCACCCTAATACTCTGAAATATGAAAGAGTCGGCTCTCTCTTGTAAATACCTGGTATGGCGAGAGAAAACCAAGCTTCGCTTCAGGCAATCTGTTGATGACATGGGCTTCAGTCATCATGCATTCGGCCCGGCTGCACATTCTTCGTTTTCATCATGCGGTTTCGCCAAGATGTTGATTCTTCCTCTCCGCAACTCCGTTCTGCTGTGTAGTATAAGAGCAGGCAAATTGTCTGCGAATCTCGTGTTTTTCAAGTAAGCACCAACTTTTGTGATGTATATTCCCCTCCAGAGTCTGTCCTCAAACATAGTTTTCTTTGCCTTTACTTTCTAAAAAACATTCTCCACACTAATCTTCTAAACTCTATGAACTTTTGAAAGACTTCGGACTTCTCTTCTAAAAAATATACCCCACGAGTCATCATCAATAAATGATTGCATATAACACTTACCTAAGCATGATGGAGTGGATACTCTGCCAAAGACGCCTACTTGAATGAGCTGGTCAACTTCTCCCCAGTTCTGTACATGCGCAAAGAATATCTGAGTCCCTCTTCCTTTCCTGAACCTATGAGAACACTAACAGAATATGCCAGCAAAGATCTCATTCAAGACTTGAGAAATTTCATCCATCACAATAATGTCCTTTTTATGTTGTTGACTAATAAGGCGTAGCTTCCCAGGTTTCTTGTTTTTTTGGAATAAACGATCTATCTATACATGAAAAGCATAAAACAAAAAGAAATAATACCTTAATGCCTTATCAATGGAAAGGTCTTCGAAACTATGAATCTTTTATCTCTTCCCCTCCCGCGATAAGGATGTGTCTAAGGATGATACTTCGGGCGGGCGTTCTTCTTTCTATGGGGGCGCGCATCACTTTGGACATGCTTTACCGACAGATGCATGAGTCGGAACCTAATAGCTAGGCATATCGTGGGAGGAGAATAAGCAAAATATGTTGCATAATCCAAGTAAAAGTCAGCATCTCGCTAATCAAAATCATCATCACGACCAGTAGCTAATAAAACGGCTTGTCGATCTACTGGATCAACTTCTGCCTACCCTGCCTGGTCAAAGATCATCAGGAGTATTTTTTCTTCAATGGGAAGCCAGCCCCATAGGATAGGATACTTGGCTCCATTGGTGCTTCCCCTCCTTCATCCCTTCGTTCTAATCCATCCAGACATATATGGCAACCCGTACTAATTTCTTTTACTATAAAAGAAGGGATTGGACTCAGGTGGGCAAGGCAGGATCTCAACCCATTTCTCCCATCAAGCAAGCATCAGAGTCAACATGCTTTGTATCTTTCAGTAATACCCGAGCCCAGAATGTGAAAATTCCTTGTTTATTATTTTGAAAATTATATTTCCTTAAATTCTTTGAGAATTAATAGTTACTTTCTTGCCGTCGCAACGTGCATTGCATTTAGGGAGCGATAGCTAGAGAACGATTTCTAGTCCTCAGCAAATAGTGAAACTAGTATTTAGATGACTTAAATTTTATATTTTAATTGTTGCTAGCTATAATTAATTTTTCTCTAGTTAGAATGGTTTTAAAATGCACAAAATAAGGCCTTTTGACCAAGATTTAAGTAGTTGACCAAGGCTTGACCTTTGACCATTTGACTTAGCACTTAAATAAGCTTAAAACAAAGGAAAAAAAAATAGCAGTTGAAACAGAGAAGACCAGGCCGAAACCAAGAAGGAAAAAAAAAAGATTTCAACCTTTCAATCGCTCAATCTTTGCGTGAGCTCGTGCGGGGTGGTTTCCGAGGTGAATAGCGTTGTTTTCCTAGCGACTAGGAGTGCCTAAGGTAAGGGAATCATGTTATTTGCGCATTTAAATGTTTAGTGTATCAACTTTATGATTTTTAGATTTTATCCGTAGATTGTTGTTTAAATTGTTTTGATGCTTCTAGAATGTTCCTTGTCAATTGTAGAACGTGTATTTATAGCTTTTTAACATTTTCTGCAGTTAAATGTTGAGATTGTAGCTTAAACTAGTTGTTGAATAGTGTTTTATGAATAGTAAACCCTTGGAACGATGAAGTTGTTCCCTTATGCTGTCCATTGATGTAGAATTGTGCTAGGTGTGTTAGAATGCCTAAATGCATGGTTTTTTTGTGTTGCGTAATGGAAAAAATGGGAATTAAGCCTTGTTGAAAGTCAGGGTCGTTTAGGTCGAGTTTATTGTTTTCTCGTTTTGCGTGTTGGCATTGTTTCGGGAGGCCATGGAAGCACTTTTGGTGCCATTATGGCGTTGGTTGGGTGTTTGGTTGGTATAGTTGTAGTTCAAATGAGAAAGGGGGAAATCGGGGCTTTGCACGAGTTCTAGGGTAAAGTAAGGTTTCGGGGTCTTTAGACGTGCCTTATGGTGACCTAGGAGGATTGGCGAAGTCGGTTTCCAGAACTTGTGGCTCGTTTGGAAATGGTAGGGTTTTGATAGTTGGGGCCGATTTGTGTTTTTGCTTGTTTTCTTGATTTTATGCCTATAGAATGCTTAGGGTTGCTTGAAATACTTGTTTGAATTGATTTGGATTGAAATGCTTATCAATTGTTGCTATTGTGTGCGAGAGTAACCTACTTTGTTATTCTCCCACGTGTGGCTTTATCGCTTATTTATCGCCTTGTATCGAGGCTTGCATTGCATAGTGTCTCGCGCGTGAGTGATGGGCCTCTCTGGGTAGCCTCGAGTTGCCAGTGTTGGTTGCTCTAGCTCCGCTGCTATTCTCTCTTCTCGCTTGGGTTGCTTCACAGGGAGTTTTGGGTCGTAGGTTGATGGATACTTCTGGGGTATTCCAAACTGGTGTTATAAGGTGGTTTGGGCCGGCGCGTCGTCATCGAATTTGTGTTTGAAAGTTGCTCGTGAAAAGAGTATCGTATCCTTTGAATGAGTGTTTGCAGCTTTAAATACTTACCTTGCCTTATTGTTGGCTTTGTTGTACCTCTATATGATATTTGTATGTATTGCTTGACTAATTGCATTACATACTCCTCTCATCTCCGTCCTTGAGACCAATTGCCCTTGCTCATTCCTCTCTATACTATATTTTTTACAGGAGTAGTTGAAGCAGATCCTATCGAGGTAATAGAGGAGGAGGAGCAGGTGGAGGTGTTTCCGTGATAGCACTTCTCTGCTTTGCTGGTGGTTGGTTACCAGATTTTGTGCGAGCCTTGCTTGTTATGTATATTGCTTGGATGTCGCTTAATTTTGATGCTTGTAGCCTTGTATGTATTTACTAGTTTGAGGCCTCTACGGTCTTATGTTGTATAAGTTGAAAGAATGTAAAGTTGTAAACTTATACCCTTGTGACTAGTAAGGAAATGCATGCAAATAGCTAACTGTTTAGTGGCATAAATACTTGTGTAGTATGCATGGCATTTTGGTTTGGAAAGTTGGTTAATAAGAGGATGTATGTTTTCAAAGAAAGTTGGCTTGTTTGAATGGTTTTGTGGCTTTCGCAAGTATTATGATGATTTTAGGGTTTTTGGATCGTCCGCGGTACAGAGGAGACTCCGTCCGTGTGTCGGGTCCGGGCTTGGCCTTTTGTGGGGTCGGGTCGGGGCGTGACACTTTCTCATCTAGGATAGTCCCCGAAAAAGAAAGAGTTGCGAAATAGGAAAGACTAGCACAAAAAAGCGATGACTTTCTCTTCTCGGGCCAGTAATCTTCATTCGATGCGTATAGTATTTGCTAGAGTGGGCGGCGGTGTCCCTCCCTCAAAGCGCGGTGGAAAGATGAGTTACAGGATGAGTCGATGTTCTCGAAGGTAATGATTCCTGTCCAAAGAGAGTCCAGAGTGGCATATTCTACGCAAGATGAACCTCTATCCATCAACTGATCTGTTTGGGGGTGGGAAAAAGAGTATTGATCTCCTTCTTCCGCCCATGCGTCTTGTCCAAGCGCGAGTCTAGTATTCTGCCCTTTCTGGTCGCTTGCTTTCGATTCCCCTACTCGACCCGATTCAATCCCTTCTGCCTTCTTGTTGCATCTTTTTGCATGATGAACCTCTAGGGGAAGCAGCGAAGTTTTTGCCTGTCCCTCTAGATTAGCCTTTTTCATCGGTGGGGAATAATCCGTCCGTATCAAAGGTAGTTCATTCCTCTTGATTCGCCACACTTTGTTCCTAAAGATCCCCCTTTTCATCGGGATTGAACCTAACTAGCAGGTCTCATCTGACTGTTCCTATCCCCGGAATCGACGGATAATTCGACTCTTGTGCAGAAAAGTCTGGAATACCAAGTGTAGGAATTTTACCTGCATTCCTATCAATGAAAGGTATAACTGTTGGAATAATGATTTCCATTGCTATTTGATACATTTTAGTCAGTAACATTAGTTAATTAGGTGAAGGTACGAAAAGAGAGGGATTCGAAACCTCGGTAAACAAAAGCCTACATAGCAATTCCAATGCTACGCCTTAAACCACTCGGCCATCTCTCCTACATAATGATTATAGCCCAAAAACTGAGTGAATAGCAAGTCATTCATATTCTATTATTTGATAGGTACGACCAATCAATTCTAACTAGAAAAATAGAAAATTTTGCATTCCCTTGCTAAGCCTTGTTTGATCTTTCTTTTTTGAATATCCTCCTTCCTTGGATTAGTACTGGGATGCATATATCAAAAGCTCAGTATGCAATTTGAATGAGATAGATTCTTTTTTCTAATTCGAAATTAGTATAGTAATTGAGGTTAGACAAAATAGGAGCCAGAAAAGGAAATTGTTTTCTAATATGGAAAAGTATTCTATCATGGTGAAATTTATTTTGTATCGTACAAGAAACAAATTCTATTTGTGTATGTGCTCCCGAGAAAAAAAAAAGGTACTTTTATTCCATTACATGGATCGGGTCGAAAAACTAAACCCAGTCACTCTTGGAATCCTGAATATGCCAATAATGAATTGTACTAATCCACATATGTCTCTCTCCCATCAATCGGTACTAGTTGAAGTAATGAGAATTCCCCTATTTGTTTGACGAGAAATGCAAAATGAAAAAGGATAGAAAAAACAAAAAAAGATCCCCCGTTGGGAATGAAATTATGCTCCCTGTCCCCATTTTCACAGAAAATGAAGAGACGAATTGATGTATTTATAGAATTCGCAGGGACTGATGGGGCTCGAACCTGTAGCTTCCGCCTTGACATGGCGATGCTCTGACCGATTGAACTACAATCCCAGGAAAATTAGGTGTACAGCCTAAAAATTCTAATTTTTTCTCTTCATTCGAACCATTTAGTTTCGCCGTCTTGTAACAAAGACACTAATGATATATTATATTATTATATAAATCTAATTAATATGCAGTAGACTCATAGTGGGCTAATTCATGAATTAAATCAAATAGGCCCTTATTAACTAAAGAGTCACGGTCTTTGAACGCCCGAAGAAAAAGGCTTAGGTCATCACTTCAAATCCGATAAAAGGGCTTTTTTTCACGAAACTCTTGTCTCTCTTATTTATAAGAGATTCTGATGAACCTTAGTGTCTTCATTTTTAAGCAGAGGATATAAATACGAAAAAAAAAGATAACCGTCTGGCGAGTAATTTTTTTTCATTTTTAAGTGGAATGTTTATTATGATGATAAGTAGTCGATTTGAAGAACTGCCATGTCATTACATGGTATACTCTTCCTCATGTTTCAGTATTCATATTTTATGTCATGGTTCATAGATATTCTAGATACCCCCATTATGAATCGCCAAAGTCTTCCTACTTCTCCATTGTTCCAATCAGATCCAAAAAATGAGAAATCAATCAAAAGTCAGTGGACCTGAATTGAATCATGACTATATAAGCTATTATGATATTAAGAGATTCAATATAGATGAAATCGTGGAAGCGAAACTTTGATTTCCTTGGACCACGTAAGAATTCGTCATCCGATTGAATCTGCTTGTTCCTGGATGTTCTATAGGAATCCATCGCTATTCCTTTTCCTCCATTCCTCTACCGATAAAGGTTCATTCCGAGTCACAAGACTCTTTTTTATTTTTAATGATTTTTGCTTTTCATTATGGTAATGCAATGTGAAATCAGGTTGTTTCTGATGATGGAAAGAGCTTTTATCTTATGTGAAATTTATGAAAACCCGAAATGTCGGTAATGTTAGAAGACGACTGTCGGTATCTGATTGTCAGATACCTACGGTCAGTTTATCTTTGAAAGCTCAGAAGAAAAGAATAAATGGACTCATTGAGGGCTACTTAAGCCACTTTAGTGCAAACTAGAAGGACTGGAGCTCTTGGATGTTGCTCAGTGCTACCATAACTTAACAACCAAAAAGCTTTGCGTCGAACTTCAGCCCCTTCGAGTTGGCCACGGGGCAATAACCTCTAACGCTGCACACCATTGCGAGAGGAAGGGGCTTGCCCATTAGCCTAATTTGCCAAGAGGCGGTAGGAGCGCAATGACTTAGCCCAAACCTACTTAAACAACTGTCAGGCTTGGCCCGGTCTGAAAGTAGACCTAGTAGAAAAGCGGATATGAGAGGTAGCCTATAGACTCAAGCAACCAGCTCGGTGAAAACTTACCCCCTATTCCATATGAGTTAGTTGATTTCGATTAGACTAGACCGACCTAGAGAAGAACACGCCCATGAGGGCACCACCAGATCTTGTAGATGAACCTACTAAAGAAGTTGAGTATATCATAACTGACCGTACCATGGGCTTGCCCATACACCCACTGCACGAGTGGAATACCACTTAGTCAAATAGAAAGGCCAACTTGAGAGCGAGGCAAGTCGGGAACGGGCTGAGACTTACGATACGAAGACCAAGTTAGAGACTACTGGATGTCTCGCAGAGTGACTGTGAAACCCCACATTTCTATCCTATCTCGTTTTGCGTGAATTGATCTGTTTATGTGCTATATGACTTAGAATGTGGTAATTTTGATATTAATACTCCTAGAACATGGTAATTGTGCATTCATGAAATTTTCATAAAAAACGGAGTCAGAAATTTTATCGTCGACTTTTAGTGAATAGTATTTTCGAAACACGTCCGCTAAAATTTTAAAACTGGTCTTTTTAACCCTTCTAGACCTAGTCCTCGAACTTTAATAGACCTGTGTTTGTTGAAAACGGTTTTCAAATCGGCTTAGGAATTTATTAGGGTTTTTATACCGACTTTTGCAAAAATCGAGTTTAAGCTGACTCGGGTGAAATTATTTGATTGTAAAACTTCTTGTCACCTAAAAATAACCTACTTGAGCTATCTTGGGTGTTGCATATTTTTTTTGAGCAAAGGGATAGCTAAAATGCATTTAAAAGACAAGAAAACACAAAAATACTAAGTTTTCTCAACTTTGACTTTATTTAAAATGTTGACCAATATGCATATATCACCAACTCACAATCACAAAGCACAAAAACACCCTCAATTTCACACACATTTTCGAGAGGAAGAAGGGAGAAAAGATAAAGGTTTTCAACAAGTTTTCAAAGCAAATTTTCAAAGAAAAACCTAGTTTTTGTCCGTAGAACTTCGTGCCGAGTTGGATTCCGCTTGTTGGGCACGCATTGCATGCATTTCTAGGCTTATATCGCATCTAATGTGAGAGAAAATTTCTAGATCTCAAAACTCATATTTTGTGTTTATGCGTAGAATTGATTATTGAACCGTTAAAATGTTAATCTGATGTTAGATTATTGCTCCATGCATGCTAGGGATCATTTATATGTAATCTTGCGAGATTTGAACTGTTGTAGCATAATTATTTATTTTCGGGTATTTAAAATTGAGTTATTTGCCATTTTTTGATTATCTTGAGTTGTATCGGTTGAAATCGATTGCCGTTGATTTCTAAAAGTTTGATAATTATGTGGTAGCGCCGTTGTAATGCCGAATTTTCGATTGCGAGGTTAGTGCTAAAGTCCAGAAATTTCGGCCATGACACACTAGGGTTTTAGGGTTATTGGGCATGATTTGGATGTATTTTGGTTGGTTTTCGAGGGGGATAATGTAGTTAATTGAATGGGTGAGTGATAGAAACTGATTTGGAGTGGTTTGGACTAGTAGAATGTAGGTTATAAATATTTGAAGTTTAGGTTGTCTTTCTTTAAAATGTTAAATTATTCCTTTAATTGATTGGGTGTGGTTTGAGTGATTGAATTGTGAGTTGATGATGGGTAAACTAGGGTTTGATTGTGTGTTTGATGCATGATAAGTTGGATGGCCTACTTTGTCATCTAACTTAGTAGTTTGCTGTTTAATTAATTACTTGATGATATATTGATGTTACATTGATGAAAATTGATGACTATTGATGATTATTGATTGATGATTGATGCCGGGAGATAGGCAATTCTGCTAGACTGTCCTCCTATGAATGATTGATGTTTATTATTATTGCTGAGTCTTTGGTATGTGTGTGCCACCTCTCGGGAAACATCGGTCTGTCGAGTTGATAACGGCATGACTACCAGAGACTGCCTCCAGCTCGCATGACGGAGGTGTCATGGAGGGAGAGGTTATTGGGGTACCTCGGGTGTGTGAGTTTATGGGAGTCACAAGAAGGCTGTTATGATCGTAATGACATTTGGAGCTACACTAACTAGTGTATCCTTTATTGAATGGTCATTATAGATTATGTGATGAAAGTATTATTGATGTTATTGTGTGTTTACTTGCTCAAAGGATCATTTTCCAAGGAGTATAGTAAATACTATTAGAGATCTATCGGATCCTCATTGGGCTTATTTTATATAAGCTCACTCTTTATTATTGTATGCTTACACGTGTTGTTGTCAGGATTATGGGTGCGTGCCACCTGAAGAGGAAAATGTGCCTTATGTGGATGAGTCTTATGTTCTGGAGTCTTATCCTTGATGTTGTATTGTTTTACTATCTTGTATATTATCTAGTTGACTTTTATATGCTTTGTAGTTCATTTTGTAAAGGATGTTGAAAAGATAATGAATTAGTTGATGCTATCTTAGTAGTCTTTCTTTTGTCTATTTTAGGTTGCTAGGTTGGTATCAATATCTTTTTGCAATGTATATTAAGGTTCATGTATTATGTTGGAACGGAGGCGTATAACAAAGAATGATTATTGTGTAATATGGTTATGTTGTATGTTGTTATTTTATTGACGAGTTGTTTATTGTATGGTTATGGAGTTGATGTATGATGTTCTAATGAGATTGGTTTAGAGCCTCGGTATCCTATTTACTGTCGTTATATTGCCGAAATTCCATTGCGTCCTGACTGATCGTAGGTGGAGTCGAGTTGGGGCATGACAGTGACTCTCAGCGAGGACGTTGAGACTTTGATTAAAAAAAAAAGATTTTTTTGCTTAATCTGCCTTTACTAAAGATAAAATATTAGACTTGTACTCTGGCTAAAAGATTTTTTTTGAATCAAAGTTTGACTCTAATTAAATCCTTAGCGCAAGCTACCTTATGTAAAAACCGAGGAAAATAAGATCGAGTAGAAACAAACAAGGTCTTATCACTATATCTCTTCTTTTTCTTTATCTCTCCTCTATGGAAAGAGGGGATGATACATGGCATGGTATACCTAATTGTTTCATCAATGAGACGTACGTAAGTCGACATAGCTCCATGTATATGTTCTTTGGAGCTAGAAGCAATCAATAGAATGAAATAAAATAATAGTAAGCCTAGGGCGACGAACATGGCTCAAGAATATCTATATAAAGCCCTTCTCTTCTTCACTCAAAAAGGCAATGCACCCTTTGACTTTATTTATAAAGAATGAATCTTTTGAAGTTATATGGACTTTGTAAAATCAAATTCCATGCTCTGCATGTCACGAGATATGGAGCGTTCTAATCGAAGACTTTCTCTGACTTATTACGGTAAGGCCAATGCACCAGCCAATCTGGTTGCAAACACGATGTGCCGTAAGCTAAGCTGTTCACCTTGTAGACGGATGAGATATATAAAGTGTGTTGTGCGTGATTCATAAGATTATATAATAGCACCAGTATATTATTTCACCTAGCCTCCCTCTCCCTATCCCTTACTCGTCTTTTGCAAGCCATCATCCTGGATTTTTGTCTGTATGCCAGGTCACCTTTCAATTATTATTTTTTTCCTCAGGTCTATATAAAATAGAATGAAAAGCACGAGTGGAAGCACAAACAAAAGGAGAGAGAAAAAGTAGAAAATAGGGAAGAAGTATAGTGTTAGTTCTTACTGACATTTCTTTATAAAACTTTCATTTTTGAGTGCTTTCTTTGTTCTCTTATTTGGATTGAAAGAAAGAAAAAACTTTCCTTTTTTCCTCTCCCTATCAGTCGAGCATCTTCAAACCTTTTTTTTCTTTTTTATCCCTTCGACGAATTTCGGCTATGCCCAATGCCCCACTAGCTGAATAGGCGTAAGAAAGGTAAGCTACTTGAAAAAAGGAAAGGTGCACCTTGGATTGAACTCGACAAATTTCGTTTTGCCAGAGGGAATTTTTTGAAAGATTCTCCATAGGTAATTCAAAAATAGAAAGAATCAAAAAAAAAAAAAAAATGCATACACGGGAAGGGGGCCGCAATACTTCGTCATTCAGGGGGAAAGACTAGCCTCATTACTTCCCATTAGGAGAGAGGTGCACGTAACCCACCTACCCACTCATCAATCACGGTGTTCAACTGACTTGCATTGATAGACCCCTATTGTATTGGAATTAGGCGCCCATCTTTTTACTGTTGTCAATTAATCTCTTCCATGTTCGATTCTACTCTATGCTATAACATTTCTGTGAATGCTATTCTGATCTAAGTTGTCCTATTCTGTGTCCCGTGCTAGAAAGCATTACTCCTCTTTTCATTCCAAATTCAAGAACACGACCGATACGATTGATTTTTCTATGCACCTCTCTTATTACTTTTTTGTATCCCCCTGCTCTTCGGATACAATTCGATCATTCTACGGCCAAATTTCAATTTGTGGAAAGCCTTCGATGGCTTCCTTATGAAAACATCAATTTTTATTTGGGTATCGACGGTATCTCTTTATTCTTCATGATATTGACCACATTTCTGATCCCTATTTGCATTTCAATGGGTTGGTCTGGTATGAGAAGTTATGGAAAATAGTTTATTACAGCATCTCTAATTCGTGAATTTCTATTGATCATTGTCTTCTGCATGCTGGATCTTCTACTATTCTATGTTCTTCCCGAAAGTGTGCCAATCCCTATGTTGTGTGGAGCTGAGCATCTTCTATTTGCTGGGATAAAGCTTTTCCTCTACAGGGGCCTTGTGCAGTAAACCCCCTAACGGGCGGTCATCCGTAAAGTAGTCCCCGCGAAGCTTTCGGGAAGAGGGGTAGTCTTGTGTATAAGCATAGCATTTCTAGTTGAACCCACCCAACCCAACTAAGAAGAACTGAACCTGACAGACACATCTTTTTCCTTTTGGGAGGGTACTCCGTGTAGTGGGTACCTCGTAGGACCTCAACCCGCCTACTTGGGTCTTGTATGGATATGTAGGAAGGGGTGCTCCTAGGTGTATGTAGGGGTTATGTTTTTTCGCGAGAATGGATTCCTCGTCAAGTCAGTTTGGGGGGTGTGGACACACTTGTGCGAATTCGGGTAACGGCTACAAGGAGAAATCGAAAAGAAACTATGCCCGACCAGGGATGGACGTAAAGTCGTAAGCTAGTAAGGGTAGGGATAATCGTCCAGGTATTATTGTGAAAGAAAAAAGCCGCCCAGCCATAGCAATGAGTTGCTTTCTCTCTCGTCATTGGGAAGCTCTTGGCGAGAAGACCTTAGAATAAGTTGCTAAAACAAATGGGAGGGGAGGATCGACCCGTTCAGTCAAATTCCAAAGAAAGACTGTTGGCAGCAGGTGGAAACATGTTTTTGGCCCCTTCAAAAGGAAATGCGGGCATGGTAGACCTCGGCAGAGGGTTCGAGAATAGAGTAGGGTCTTGTCCTTAAGATTCAGATAAGAAAAGAGTTCCAAACCTTTATGCCTGTATAAGTGCTGTGTACAAGGTTCGGCTAGGATGATTGGGAAAGACCTATTTGAACCGCTCATATCACAACAGTAGTAACGTAAAGGTCGTAAGTCGGGGGTGGCCATAACATAAGGCTATTACTTTCACACCTCTCTCTCTCTATCTATAGATAGAGAGAGATCTGCTGCGTGAGCAACCCGACTGTACCTTACATGTGCTCTACAGGCCGCACTCCATCTTTCTTCCCAACAAGCCCATTTTTCTTTTGATTTAAAAGACGGGCCTTGCATTCTTTTCGAAAGGCATGGTTTTCAGTATGCCTCCAAATAGAGCCCCCACTACTCTGGCTAGCTAGTGAGCAGTTCTTTCGAGTAGGAAGCAGGCCAGGCCCTACGGGCGGGCATCTCTCGCAAGGCATGCACCATTGTTTGCCACCACCCAAGAAGCAAAAGATTCGATAGTCCAAGCTAAAAATACATGCATAGATAGTGGTCTAATGCCAAGGCCGATGACGGAAGCTCGGGACGGAGACGTATAAGGCGAAAGTCTCACATATGGTTCTCTGAGAAGGAAATGGCTACCTACTAGAGCTTCGACCAACCACCACCTCTCAATTCAGCTTTGGGACCACCTGTGATACCCCGAACCTGGCATATATTTAATAGCATTTAAAGTTCATTTAAATTGTATTTTATTGACCTTTCACCTTCTTTGACCAAACTAGTTGACATTTCATCTACAATGAGCAACTAGGACAAGGTGAAGATTTTTGAAATGTTTAATAAAGGGAAAACTTGGGAATAGAAATAAAAAAAGGCAATGTTAAGTTAGTCAAATTTTGGGTCAATTTTGGAATTAAATCTGAACCAACTGGGGAAGAGTTAGGTAGCAAATTATATATGGTTGGAAAGGTCTATGAGTCTAGTTTCTGCGGCTTCAAACCGTTCGTGAATTGGAGTTTTCTAGAAGAAGTTATGGCCATTTTCGTAAGGTCGCACATAACTATTTTGGTTTAGCGGGTTGACCGAAGCTTTGACCATTTGTCAATTTTTATTTAAGTATGAAATACGAAACAAAAGAGAAAAATCAGGAAATAAAGAAGGCCATGGCTGAAACCATGGAGGAAAAAGAAAAAAAAAACATTTCAACTTCAAACTTCAATTTCTTCGCGAGAGCTTGTACAGGGTGGTTACTGAGGCATCCAGAGTGGTTTTCCTAGCGTCTAGGAGCGTCTAAGGTGAGGGTTTCATCATTATTTGTGCATTTGAAAATGTTGAACATAAACTTTAATTTTTTTGATTTAACCGTAGGTTGTTATTTTGTCTGTTTCATTGCTTAAAGAATGTTCTCTAGCAATTGTAGAATCTGTATTTATAGCTTTTTAACATTTTTTGCGGTTGAATATCGAATTTGAAATATAAATTGTGTAATGAATAGTAAATAGTGAATAGTAAACCCCCGTTTCGATGAAGTTGCGCTATTATGCTTTCTGTTGATGTGAAAAGGTGCTAGGTATGCTAGAATGTCTAAATGCATTGTTTGTTTAGGTTGCGTAATGGAAAAAATGAGAAAAACGCCTTGGTGAAAGTCGGGGTCGTTTAGGTCGAGTTTAGCATTTTCTCGTTTTACGTGATGGCATTGTTTCGGGAGGCCATGGAAGCACTTTTGGTATGATTATGGCGTTGGTTGGGTGTTTCGTTAGTATAGTTGTAGTTCAAACAAGCAAAGGGGGAAATCGGGACTTTGCGTGAATTCTGGGGTAAAGTAGGGTTTCGGGGTCTTTAGACGTGCCTTATGGTGACCTAGGAGGAATAGTGAAGTCGATTTCCAAAGCTCGTGGCTCGTTTGAAAGTAGTAGCGTTTTGAAAGTTGGGCACATTTTTGGGATTTTGTGTGTTTTCACGGTATATCGCTTATAGAATGTTTATAATGCTTATAGAATGTTTATAATGCTTATAGAATTTTTATAATGCCTATAGAATACTTGTTATTGCTTGATAATGTTAGTTTGTGTTGCTCTTGTTGCTTGTTTGATTGTAAATGCTTGTTAATGCTGATTACGCTTGTTAGACTTGATTATTGATTGAAATGTTTAACAATTGTTGAATAATGCTTGATATCTCGGTTATCTCCTCTATCTGTGTTGTTGTGCTATCGCTCATTTATCGCCTTGTATCGAGTCTTGCATTGCATAGTGTCCAGCGCGTGAGTGATGGGCCTCTCTGGGTAGCCTCGGGTTGCCAGTGTTAGTTGCTCTAGCTCCGTGGCTATTCCATTTTCTCGCTTGGGTTGCCTCCCAGGGAGATTTGGGTCGTAGAATTGATGGATACTCCCGGGGTATTCCAAACTGGTGTTATAAGGTGGTTGCGCGCTTATTGTCATCGTTGTCAACATCAAGCTCGAGATTGATGTATCGCTCGTGAAATGGTATATTGCTCGTAACAGTGAACCATAGCCTTCAGAGTGTGGTATAGCTTTGAATGGTTGTGTTAATGCTTTCTTGAATGTTTAATATATTGTCGTTTGTATTGAATGCTTTCTTATTGACTTTATTGCTTAACTGTCTTATTTGCATTGCACGACTTTCTTTCTCTCCAACTCGATATCTGTCTCGCCCTCACTGAGTATACGTGTTGTGTATACTCACTCCTCACCACCACATTTCAGGATATGCCTTGTTAGCTGAAAAGTTCGTGATTAGGTGACAGTTCGTGCCTGAAGAGTTGTTTTGCGTGCCTATGTGGCTTGAGTTGTCAAAGATGCAAAGATGTATGCTTTCATGTATTGTATGTATTTAATGTCAAAAGGAATATAATTTAAGTTTCATTAGATTGTTGAAGAAGTTGATAGGTTAGATTATGTATCTAGTTATGTAATCAGTTAGCATAACTTAACTTCAATGCATGTTTGTAATGTCCCAAGGAAAAGAATTAGAATGGCATGATAGTTTATTTTACGCAGTAGCTTAGTATGGTTTAATTGTCCAGTCTGAATGTACTTGTCAAAAATGAAAAGAGATAGGTTATCTTTTAAATTAGAAATGTATGTATACTTGCTGAGTTTAATTGTTGAGAACCGAGGCTCGGATGGCCTTGAGGTAGTTTTGTATGGTTGGACACGGTGTTGGTCCACTTATATGATGTCGCAGGTTTTACATTTAGCCTAGAAATAGGGGAGACTCCGTCCGTTTTCCCTGAAAATTTATGCCCGGGTTTGGTTTGGGTTGTGATTAGATTGATTGATAGAACTCCCGGTCTCGAGAGGGATCGGGGTGTTACAGGTGGTATCAGAGCTTGTCTAGCTCATAAGCCAGGACAGGGTCCTCAGTCTGGTGGGTAGTGACCCTTGAATATGTGTTTGTTAAGTGTGTCTTGAAAGTGTATGCTTGTATGTGAGATTATGTGTCTTGACTTGAAAGTATGCACCTATGTGATATAGTTATATGTTATGTGTTAAATGTTTCTCAAGTAAAGTGAAGTGTCTAGTTGTGCATTGAATTGACCTATCGAATCGACATCGTGAATTGAATCGACGTCGTGAATTGTTATTTGCTTGAAGTATTGCTTGTAATGTGTGTATTGAAATGTCTTGAATTAGCTATGCCGTGATTTGAATTGATTATGTTGTGCTTGACTTGATTGTCGTGATTGAGAGACTTTGTTGAATAAACTATTTTGTAAACTTGCTGGCATAATAGCTTAAGGCATATGTATAACTGTGATATATTGGCATTCATACATGTCCTATTGAAATGGTAAGTAAGTCCTCTTCCTCCCCTGAAGAAAGTGGTTCACCGCTGGCTTTTCAAGGTGTATGGATTGGCCGGAAATGAATGGCATTTGACTAGCCTTTATTTGGCAATTGGTGTTTCTTTTGGAGCTCGGTTATTGGCAAATCTCTATTGTCCTCCTTTGTGCTTAACAGTTGTGAAGAGTAGCTTTCTCTTGGGGTTTTATTTGATTATTCTTTGGAGCATTCTTTGGTTTTCTTAATGGGATTTCAATCGGCCTTACTGCACAGTATTATCTACGGTATATGTGTCTCGGTCTTTATTGGTGTGATACTGGCATCCCTGATTGGAAATTCTTCAATGGTATTTTATGGAATTCTCAGTGGCCAATTATTTAGTATTTACTTATTGGGCAAACTTGGCTACTTTCTTATTGGAGCATTGTTTTGGATATCTTTTTCAATGTTCCTCAGTAGGTTTGGTATTTGGAGTTCCTATCGGACTTATTGTATAGTATTACTTACGGTATTCTTTGGAATTCTTATTGGGCATTCTACTTGTATTTTCCTTATTGGCATTTAGTGGAAGATCCTACACTTGGAATTCTGCTTGGACTTATTATCTTGTACTGTTTACGGCTTCTCCTTCGGCCTTTCTACTCAGCGGAATCTATACTTGCTGTTTGACTAAGATGTTGCGGTAGGAACTCAGTGATTGGAAGATTTCATTCAGAGGTTGGCCTTTGGTATTCTTCTCTATATTCCTTTATAGAACTTTCAGCTGGGTCTATTTACGGTAATCAGCACTGCATGAGGTGCATCTACTCTAGCTATCTCTTAACTTTCTTATTGGGTACTTATTAGACTTCTATTGAAGATTCTTAAATAGGGTATTTCTTCGGTACTCTTCCTGCCATTAGTATGTGGTATTGATAATATCTACAGTATCTTTGCTTTAGTCTTTATTGGTATTATCTCGGCGCTCTTGGTTGGAATTTTATTCTTCTTCGATATTCGTGTCAACGGGATTCTTCAACCGATGAAGATTAGTCAGAATTGGATTTCAGTGGATGCAAAGTTCCATTGGAAGAAGAATTGCGAGGACGCAATTGTTTTAAGGGGGGAAGGATGTGAGAACCCGAACCTGGCATATATTTAATAGCATTTAAAGTTCATTTAAATTGCATTTTATTGACCTTTCACCTTCTTTGACCAAACTAGTTGACATTTCATCTACAATGACCAACTAGGACAAGGTGAAAATTTTTGAAATGTTTAATAAAGGGCAAACTTGAGATTAGAAATAAAAAAAGGCAATGTTAAGTTAGTCAAATTTTTGGTCAACTTTGGAATTAAATCTGAACCAATTGGGGAAGAGTTAGGTAGCAAATTATATATGGTTGGAAAGCTCTATGAGTCTAGTTTCTGAGGCTTCAAACCGTTCGTGAATTGGAGTTTTCTACAAGAAGTTATGGCCGTTTTCGTAAGGTCGCGCATAACTGTTTTGGTTTAGCGGGTTGACCGAAGCTTTGACCATTTGTCATTTTTTATTTAAGTATGAAATACGAAACAAAAGAGCAAAATCAGGAAATAAAGAAGGCCATGGCTGAAACCATGGAGGAAAAAGAAAAAAAAACATTTCAACTTCAAACTTCAATTTCTTAGCGAGAGCTTGTGCGGGGTGGTTTCCGAGGCATCCAGCGTGGTTTTCCTAGCATCTAGGAGCGTCTAAGGTGAGGGTTTCATCGTTATTTGCGCATTTGAAAATGTTGAACATAAACTTTAATTTTTGTGATTTAACCGTAGGTTGTTATTTTGTCTGTTTCATTGCTTAAAGAATGTTCTCTAGCAATTGTAGAACGTGTATTTATAGCTTTTTAACATTTTTTACAGTTGAATATTGAATTTGAAATATAAATTGTATAATGAATAGTAAATAGTGAATAGTAAATCCCCTTTTCGATGAAGTTATACTGTTATGCTTTCTGTTGATGTGAAAAGGTGTTAGGTATGCTAGAATGTCTAAATGCATGGTTTGTTTAGGTTGCGTAATGGAAAAAATGAGAAAAACGCCGTGGCGAAAGTCGGGGTCGTTTAGGTCGAGTTTAGCGTTTTCTCATTTTGCGTGATGGCATTGTTTCGGGAGGCCATGGAAGCACTTTTGGTGCGATTATGGCATTGGTTGGGTGTTTCGTTAGTATAGTTGTAGTTCAAACGAGCAAATGGGGAAATCGGGACTTTGCGTGAATTCTGGGGTAAAGTAGGGTTTCGGGGTCTTTAGACGTGCCTTATGGTGACCTAGGAGGATTGGTGAAGTCGATTTCCAAAGCTCGTGGCTCGTTTGAAAGTAGTAGCGTTTTGAAAGTTGGGGACATTTTTGGGATTTTGTGTGTTTTCATGGTATATCGCTTATAGAATGTTTATAATGCTTATAGAATGTTTATAATGCTTATAGAATGTTTATAATGCCTATAGAATACTTGTTATTGCTTGATAATGTTAGTTGGTGTTGCTCTTGTTGCTTGTTTGATTGTTAATGCTTGTTAATGCTTATTACGCTTGTTAGAGTTGATTATTGATTGAAATGTTTAACAATTGTTGAATAATTCTTGATATCTCGGTTATCTGCTCTATCTGTGTTGTTGTGCTATCGCTCGTTTATCGCCTTGTATCGAGTCTTGCATTGCATAGTGTCGAGCGTGTGAGTGATGGGCCTCTCTAGGTAGCCTCGGGTTGCCAGTGTTGGTTGCTCTAGCTCCGTGGCTATTCCCTTTTCTCGCTTGGGTTGCCTCTCAGTGAGATTTGGGTCGTAGAATTGATGGTTACTCCCGGGGTATTCCAAACTGGTGTTATAAGGTGGTTGCGCGCTTATTGTCATCGTTGTCAACAACAAGCTCGAGATTGATGTATCGCTCGTGAAATGGTATATTGCTCGTAACAGTGAACCATAGCCTTCAGAGTGTGGTATAGCTTTGAATGGTTGTGTTAATGCTTTCTTGAATGTTTAATATATTGTCGTTTGTATTGAATGCTTTCTTATTGACTTTATTGCTTAACTGTCTTATTTGCATTGCACGACTTTCTTTCTCTCCAACTCGATAACTGTCTCGCCCTCATTGAGTATACGTGTTGTGTATACTCACTCCTCACCACCACATTTCAGGATATGCCTTGTTAGCTGAAAAGTTCGTGATTATGTGACAGTTCGTGCCTGAAGAGTTGTTTTGCGTGCCTATGTGGCTTGAGTTGTCAAAGATGCAAAGATGTATGCTTTCATGTATTGTATGTATTTAATGTCAAAAGGAATGTAATTTAAGTTTCATTAGATTGTTGAAGTAGTTGATAAGTTAGATTATGTATCTAGTTATGTAATCAATTAGTATAGCTTAACTTCAATGCATGTTTGTAATGTCCCAAGGAAAATAATTAGAATGGCAAGATAGTTTATTTTACGCAGTAGCTTAGTATGGTTTAATTGTCCAGTTTGAATGTACTTGTCAAAAATGAAAAGAGATAGGTTAGCTTTTAAATTGGAAATGTATGTATACTTGCTGAGTTTAATTGTTGAGAACTGAGGCTCGGATGGCCTTGAGGTAGTTTTGTATGGTTGGACACGGTGTTGGTCCACTTATATGCTGTCGCATGTTTTACATTTCGCCTAGAAACAGGGGAGACTCCGTCCGTTTTCCCTGAAAATTTATGCTCGGGTTTGGTTTGGGTTGTGATTAGATTAATTAATAGAACTCCCGGTCTCGAGAGGGATCGGGGTGTTACTCCACCCCTTACTCTACCATTATTATAGGGGTATAGGGTTCGAGACAAAGAAAGATCAAGGCAGCATATCAGTTTTTCCTTTATACTTTACTTGGATCTATTTTTATGTTATTAGCTATTCTGTTGATTCTTCTCCAAACAAGAACAACTGATTTACAAATATCATTAACCACAGAATTTAGTGAGCGGTGCCAAATATTTCTATGGATTGCTTCTTTCGCCTCTTTCGCCATCAAAGTGCCTATGGTACCAGTTAATATTTGGTTACCCGAAGCTCATATAGAGGCACCTAAGACAGGATCCGTCATCTTGGCATGAATTCCTTTAAAATTGGGAACCTATGAGTTTTTAAGATTTTCAATAGCCCTATTTCCCGAAGCGACACTTTGTTCCACTCCTTTCATTTATACTTTAAGCGCAATTGCTATAATATATAGTTCCTCGACCACTTTAAGACAGATCGATCTTAAGAAGATCATTGCTTACTCCTTAGTAGCTTATATGAATCTAGTGACTATTGGTATGTTTAGTCGGGCGACAGCTGTTAGGTCACCTATTTCGAGTTATGGACACACAAGGCCAAAACATATCTGTCGGGCATGCGACCCATCAACCTACTAGCAATGGAGGAGAAAACATAGCATGTCAAAGTAAAAGCATGATTCGAGGTGTCAGCAAAACACTGCTGTCTATTCCAAAAACAAAGGCCCCTTAGCATCACGGGACAAGAGTGGGGGACGGCCCTACGCGCAGGCAAGAGCGGCACCGGCTCTACGAAGTTAGAATCGAATCTTTCTGTTGGTTTTCCTAATTCATTCGTGAATAAGAATTCAAGGGCGTGAAGCGAGTACCTATAGCTGCTTCACCTGCTTCTTATTATGGCGGCTATGTTTTCGTGGCAGAAATGAACGAAAAGCGATATGAATATGCTACTTTCAAATCGATTGATAGATAGTCTGATCTATTCTGATGGATCGAAAAAGATAGAGAGGGAATCTATCAAGAATAAGGGGAAATCTCCTATTTCTATCTATTGATGAGACAACTATCTATTCTTGATCCATCAGAAAGAAATCGATATATATTTCATGGAGTCTACATCGTACGTAGAGCGCCCAAGCACTTTTTAGGCCAGCTCAGTTCTCTTATCCATCCCATCGATCTAATGCATTGGGCTCATCTCATGGAGGGAAAAGCCAAAATGTAGTTGTTTTGTTCGTTGCCTCGACGCATTCCCTTCTCTCCCCGCTATCGTCCGACATAGAAACAAAGAGCGTAGAGCCCCGGCCCGACCTATAGGTCCGCTAACATAAAGTGATGAGTTGAGCCTGAACTGGCGAACCAAAGTCACTTTTGGAACCATACTTCCTACAACTAACATGAACGTTAGCCATTATACCAAATCCCCCGCAGGCCATCGAGGAATGAGTAGTAAGGCTATGATATGTAGGAGAACTGATCACTCATTCTTCCATTGGGGACAGGTGCACGAACGATAACTCCAAACGCCACACATCCGCCGCCTACCTACCGTTTAGGTGGCACCAGCGAGATCCAGTTAAGTTAAGGAACTTAATGTCACGGCTGCTCCACTCCGCTGTGATCTCATGAACTTAACTTCGTTACCTTCCCGCGTGCGAAGCGAATGGGTGTTGTGTCGTGGATCAGTTTCGGGGCGAGGAGCGAAGAGAGACCAGAAGAATGATTCATTTGGATCGACGAGCTTTTTCAACGGAAAAACTAAGAATCAATGGAATGTCTGTCTATCCATAAACATCTATTCTATCTGTATATCTAGGGGATCTCTCTATACATATAAAAGTGTTTTATAGCATGATATGATTGCCTAGTCGTAGCCTGCGCTCAATATGCAGGATTTCTGTTGAATCAGATCTTTTGGGAAGCTTTTGGACCTAGCGAAAAGGACTCTAAGCCTTCTCGGAAGCAAGCACTAGATAAGCAAGCAAAGTAGAAGGGTGTTGCCAGAAAGAAGCGACGAGGAAGCGAAGCTGTCTACGAAGCGGTAGCTTCTCCAAACCGACTAAAATACAAGAGTCGCGACCTACTTTGATTCAAAAGAAAGGCGAAGGGTTTGGCAACAAGCAAATGGCTTTCTATCATAGTGCAAAGGTTCTAAACCTTAACTATTTAAGTACCAAAGGCTACTTTTGGTTGGTTTCATAAGGGGGCTGTTCACTACAAACTATCAGTGCTCAACCTTGTCTTAGATTGAACATCGACTTATCTTATTGCCATTCAATCCCTAAGGCAGGTTTCCACTGAGAACGGAATAGTGTTCGTGTCCAAAGGTGAACAAAGCCCTAGCTTATAGAGTTCGTTGCTTTTCCCATGCCAGAGAAGGGCTTATACTGCTCGCCTTTGTTTGATATGCTCATTCAGTACCAATACAAACTAAAACTAGACCAAAGTGGAAGGGCCACTATAGAAGCTACAAGTAGCTATCCTATAGTACTCAACCTAACTAAAGCGTCACGATAACATAAAATTAGCCTTATGAATTGAATCTTAAGTAGGAGGCTTAGCCCGCACGCTTACCAATCAAAGAGGATGAGAGTAAGCATAAGATCTCTGAGCTTGCCTTCATTCGCTTTGCGGGAGCTGCACAGCACATTGCTGGAAGTCAGAGGGCCCATATTACCAGCCTAACCCTTCACTCCGAAGGACCGTAGATTGGAAAGCACCTTCTAAACCACCAAAAGATAAGGAAAATGGCCTATGTATTTGCATGACCCCTGTAGATTTAACCCTATCACACCCGGAGCCACTCCCCTAGCAGTCCTACCACCACACTGCAGAACAAAGCTCATGTGAAACCTTTGATTTCAGGCATAACAGTAGTAGAATGTAACAAATATTACGACCTAGGGGCCGGAGGTACGGTAAACTCGGCCAAAACATGACACCTGAAGGGCCCGGCATGCACAATCCTATCCTATCTGAGTTCAAGTTTACCCCTTGCACTTCGGACAGCCGTCCGTAGGATCATAAGAAGGACCTCCTTTTCGAGTTAAAAAAAGACTAAGGTACAAAGGAGGTTGGTATTTCTCAACGTGGTGTATAGCATGAAAAACCTTTCGATACAAGCCCCACCAACCCCATTCACATGAAAGAAAAAAATGAATCCTTTCTTCTCTTCTTTATCTTTCTCGAGGGAAAAAGATGGTCTTATGGAGGGAGAGGGAGGGGAAAGGCTTGGGCCTATCTATCCCGATAGGACACCATACAAGAACGAGAGCTGTTGAGAGTTTCCATATTGCCGAGACAAAGGGCAGCACTTCTGTACGTGATCGTAGTATGTCACCTCGTCTCGTCCCCGCTGCATCGAAGAGTACCTATGCACTATGTTCCGGTTCACTGATAAGGAAGATAGAGTTAGGGCAGGAGTCTACGATGTGATACTCAAGTATGACCCGGGGAGATACATGCTAACTATGGGTAGGAAGCAGGAACCATTATTATGTAAATAATCTTGGGGGGTTACAGATCTTTTATACTACCATCGATCAACAAATGGGAATGACCAGAAAAAGAAATTAAGTTAGAAAGTCGTATGATAGGTGGTAACTGTAATACCCGAGCCCGAAATGTGAAAATTCCTTGTTTATTATTTTGAAAATTATATTTCCTTAAATTCTTTGAGAATTAATTGTTACTATCTTGCTGTCGCAACGTGCATTGCATTTAGGGAGCGATAGCTAGAGAACGGTTTCTAGTCCTCAGCAAATAGTGAAACTAGTATTTAGATTACTTAAATTTTATATTTTAATTGTTGCTAGCTATAATTAATCTTTCCTTAGTTAAAATGGCTTCAAAGTGCACAAAAATAGTCTAATTGACCAAAGTTTTAAGTTGTTTGACCTAGTGCTTTGACCATTTGACCAAGTCATCACTAAATAAGCTAAAACAAAGCAAAAAAAATATAAAAAAAAAACAAGGCTAAAAAATCAGAGAGCAGGCCGTGAGCTTCAAAGAGAAAAAAAAAACCTTTCAACTTCCACTCGTTCAATCTTCGCGTGAGCTCGTGCGGGGTGGTTTCCGAGGTGTCCAGCGTTGTTTTCCTAGCGACTAGGAGTACCTAAGGTGAGGGAATCATGTTATTTGCGCATTTAAATGTCAAGTGTATCAACTTTGTGATTTTTAGATTTTATCCGTAGATTGTTGTTTAAAGCATTTTGATGCTTCTAGAATGTTCCTTGGCAATTGTAGAACGTGTATTTATAGCTTTTAGCATTTTTTGCGGTTAAATGTTGAGATTGCAATTTAAATTAGTTGTTGAATAGTGTTTTGTGAATAGAAAACCCTTGAAACGATGAAGTTGCTCCGTTATGCTGTCCGTTGTTGTAGAAATGTGCTAGGTGTGCTAGAATGCCTAAATGCATGGTTTGTTTGGGTTGCGTAATGGAAAAAACAGGAATTAAGCTTTGGTGAAAGTCGGGGTTGTTTAGGTCAAGTTTATCATTTTCTCGTTTTGCGTGTTGGCATTGTATCGGGAGGCCATGGAAGCACTTTTGGTGCGATTATGGCGTTGGTTGGGTGTTTGGTTGGTATAGTTGTAGTTCAAACGAGAAAGGAGGAAATCGGGGATTTGCGCAAGTTCTAGTGTAAAGTAAGGTTTCAGGGTCTTTAGACGTGCCTTATGGTGACCTAGGAGGTTTGACGAAGTTGGTTTCCAAAACTCGTGGCTCGTTTGAAAGTAGTAGCGTTTGGAAAGTCGGGGCCGATTTGTGATTTTGCTTGTTTTTCTTGATTTTATGCCTATAGAATGCTTAGGGTTGCTTGAAATACTTGTTTGAATTGGTTTGGATTGAAATGCTTGTCAATTGTTGCTATTGCGTGCGAGAGTAACCTACTTTATTATTCTCCCACGTGTGGCTTTATCGCTTGTTATCGCCTTGTATCGAGTCTTGCATTTCATAGTGTCTCGCACGTGAGTGATAGGCCTCTCTAGGTAGCCTCGGGTTGCTAGTATTGGTTGCTCTAGCTCCGCTGCTATTCCCTCTTCTCGCTTGGGTTGCCTCCCAAGGAGTTTTGGGTCGTAGATTGATGGATACTTCCGGGGTATTCCAAACTGGTGTTATAAGGTGGTTTGGGCCGGCGCGTCGTCATCGAATTCAAGTTTGAAAGTTGCTCGTGAAAAGAGTATCGTATCCTTTGAATGAGTGTTACAGCTTTAAATACTTGCCTTGCTTTATTGATGGCTTTATTATATCTCTGTATGATATTTGTATGTATTGCTTGACTAATTGCATTGCATACTCCTCTCATCTCCGTCCTTGAGACCAATTGCCCTCGCTGAGCAATAGTTTTTGCTTATTCCTCTCTATACTATATTTTTACAGAAGTAGTTGAAGCAGACCCTCTTGAGGTAATTGAGGAGGAGGAACAGGTGGAGGTGTTCCCGTGATAGCACTTCTTTGCTTTGCTGGTGGTTGGTTACCAGATTTTGTGCGAGCCTTGCTTGATATGTATATTGCTTGGAAGTCGCTTAATTTTGAGGCTTGTAGCCTTGTATGTATTTTCTAGTTTGAGGCCTCTACGGTCTTATGTTGTATAAGTTGAAAGAATGTAAAGTTGTAAACTTATACTCTTGTGACTAGTAAAGAAATGCATGCTAATGGGATTGATTAGTGGCATAAATACTTGTGTAGTATGCATATCATTTTTGGGTTGCAAAGTTGGTTAATAAGAAATGTATGTTTCAAAGAAAGTTGGCTTGTTTGAATTGTTTTATGGCTTTCGCAAGTGTTATGATGATTTTAGGGTTTTCAGATCGTCCGCAGTATAGAGGAGACTCCGTCCGTGTGTCGCGTCCGGGCTTGGCCTTTTGTGGGGTCGGGTCGGGGCGTGACATCTTTAGGTGGTATCAGAGCATGATAGTCCTGCATGAGCCGGGATATGTTTCTCAATCTGTGGGGTAAAGGTCCAAAATGCTAGAATGTTATTGTATAATTGTTAAGTGGAAAGAAAGTGTTATAGAATGACTTTGTGAACTTGGAGTGCTTATGTGTTTAAAGTGAATTAGTTTGGCATGTCAATCTTGTGTTATGTGAATTACGTGTTAGAATGTTTGATTGTTATTGACTAGAGTGTTATCTAATCTTATGTGCTATATTTCTGTCTATAACTTGCTTTTAAATGTTGCCAGTTATTGTGAAATTGCTACTATGCCGCCACATCGTGGTACTCAAGGTATAAGGTCAGATGAAGAGGCAGCAGAACAGGGTCAGCAACCGTTGCCTGAGCAGTTTATGGCTACTATGACTACAACGGTTGACCGGATTACACAGGTGTTGCATGAGCAGAGGCAAGATAGGAATAATAATCCCCAAGGAAATCAAGCTAATCCTGGTGGACAGGGGTATAGAGTTGAGAATAATCAGTTAGAGAAATTTCTGAGGCACGAGCCGGGAAAGTTCTTCGGAGAGCCGGATGATGAGGCGGCCGAGAGATGGATTAATCGTGTTGAGAAAATTTTCACCGCTTTGAGGTATGCTGATGAGGCAAGAATAGATTATGCGTCATTCTTGTTTGAGGGTGATGCAGAGCAGTGGTGGAATACTGTCAGGATGAGGTGGGATTGTGAGGATGTTCCACATTTATGGGATGATTTTGTAAGTGAGTTTCGGGACAAGTATATTCCCGAGATGGCTATGGAAAGGCGGGAGGATGAGTTTGTGGCCCTGAAGCAGGGAAATATGACTGTAGCACAGTACGAGGCTAGGTTTGTTAGCCTGTCGAGGTATATGCCCGAGTTGGTACGGCCGGCTAGGAGGATGATTCATAGGTTTGTCCGTGGGCTAAGAATGGACATTCAGTTGCATTTGACTGGGCAGACTTGCACTACATTTCCCGAGGCATTTCAGGCAGCCTCGAAGTTTGAGAAACGGAAGGCTGAGATGTTAGCTGAGAGTAGTCAGCTGAGAAAGAAGCAGTATTTGGGCCAGAGCAGCCAGAGTCAGCCAAGGCAGTATTAGACTTCTGCACAGGTTCCTCAGCAACGTCCGTATCAGCCACAGCAGCAGATTCAGGCTTGGCCAGCTGTGACTAGACCCCAGCAGGGAGGTACAGTTCCTACCACTACCAGAGCCCCAGCACCTACGGGAAACACTGTTGTAAGGCAAAATCAGCAGTGTAACTATTGTAATCGATCGGGGCATATTGAGGCTAACTACTGGAGGAAGAGTGGTAAATTCACAGGTTGTGGTAGCGATGACCATAGGGTGAGAGATTGCCCTAAGTATAACAATGGTCAGGGCCGTACTGGAGGGCAAGGTGTGCAGAATAGGGCTGCAGGTGCACGTTCAGCACAGAAGGTTCAGGCTAGGGTCTTTGCACTAGATGCAGAGGAGCTACCCGATACTACAGCTATTGTGGAAGGGCTGCCCAAATTCCTCTTTTATTAGCGATCAAGACTTCTAAGTTGTTGAATTAGGCTTGTGAAGCTTACTTAGCTTATTTGATCAATCAGCCTACTGATAAGTTGAGTTTGAATGAGGTTTCGATTGTTAGAGACTTCCCTGGTGTATTTCCCGAGGAATTACCGGGTTTACCACCGGATAGGGAGATTGAGTTCGTGATTGATCTTGTGCCAGGCACTGCGCCAATTTCTAGGAGTCCTTATAGAATGGCATCGGCTGAACTTTAGGAGTTAAAAATTCAGCTTCAGAACTTGCTTGAGAAAGGGTTTATACAACCTAGTTCTTCACCGTGGGGTGTGCCTGTGTTGTTTGTGAGAAAGAAAGACGGCACGCTACGGTTATGCATTGATTACAGGGGACTTAATCAAGTCACGATTAAGAACAAATACCCCTTGCCGTTGATTGAAGAATTGTTTGACCAGTTGCAGGGTGCGAGTGTTTACTCTAAATTTGATTTGAGGCAGGGTTACTATCAACTTAGGATTCGGAGTGATGATATACCAAAGACGGCATTCAGGACTAGATATGGCCACTATGAATTTGTTGTGTTGCCGTTTGGATTGACGAATGCACCAGCCGCATTCATGGACTTGATGCAGAGGGTTTTTCGACCTTACCTTGATCAGTTTGTCGTAATCTTTATTGACGACATTTTAGTGTACTCGAAGAATGAGGCTGAGCATGAACAACACTTGAGGATTGTGCTACAGACCTTGTAGGAAAACAAGCTTTTTGCTAAATTCAGCAAGTGCGAGTTCTGGTTGAATCAGATATCTTTTCTAGGCCATATCATTTCAGATCAAGGAATTTCAGTGGATCCAGCTAAGATTGAAGTTGTTTCTTCTTGGAAGAGACCTGAGACGGTGTCAGAGATTCGGAGTTTTCTTGGATTGGCAGGTTACTACCGGAGGTTTGTTAAAGACTTTTCCAATATTTCTAGGCCTTTGGGCCAGTTGACTCGGAAGAAAGTTGCTTACAATTGGGATGCCAAATGTGAATCCAGTTTCCAAGAATTGAAGAAGAGACTGACTACAGCTTCTATACTAGCTTTACCTGAAGGAACAGAGAACTTTGTTGTCTACAGTGATGCATCTAAGGAAGGTTTGGTGTGTGTTTTAATGCAGAATAGTAAGGTGATTGCCTATGCTTTTAGGAAGTTGAAACCTTATGAAGTCAATTACCCTACACATGACCTTGAGTTAGCTGCAGTTGTGTTTGCTTTGAAGAAGTGGCGTCACTACTTGTGGGGTAGCAGATTTGAAATTTTTACTGACCACAAGAGTCTCAAGTATTTGTTTTCACAGAAGGATTTGAATATGAGGCAGCGGAGATGACTAGATGTATTGAGTGGTTACAACTATTCTATTAATTACGTGCCAGGTAAGGCAAATGTTGTTGTTGATGCTTTGAGCTGAAAGGCTACTGTTGCAAGCTTAATTATCAAGGATTGGGAGACTTTGGAAGAAATTTGTTATTGGAAACCAGAAGCTACTGAGGCAGGGATTCGATTTGCTAGTTTACATATTCAGTCAGGATTGCTAGCATAGATCAGAGAGGCTCAGAAGACTGATCCTCACATCTTGAAGATCCAAGAAAAAGCTAAAGGGGGAGAGTCGGAGTTTAAATTACATGCAGATGGTATCTTCATATTCAAGGACAGGGTGTGTATTCCTGGTGATCTGACTTTGAAGAATGAGATTCTGTCCGAGGCATATAATTCGAGGTATATGATTTACCCAGGCAGTACAAAAATGTATAGAGACTTCAAACAACACTTTTGGTGGAACAATATGAAGAGGGAGATTGCTGGGTATGTATCCAGATGTTTGACTTGTGGTTAAAGTTGAGCATCAGAGGCCAGTCGGGCTTCTACAGCCGTTGTCGATTCCGCAATGGAAGTGGGTACATATAACAATGGACCTTGTGACCGATCTTCCTAGATCTCCGAGAGGGTGTGATTCTGTTTGGGTTGTTGTGGACCGCTTGACTAAAGTTACACATTTTATTCCCGTGAACAAACGGGATAGCCTTGATAAGCTAGCTGAGCTTTATGTTGCTAATATTGTGAGATTGCATGGTGTGCCACAGAGTATAGTGTCAGATAGAGATCCCAGATTCAGATTTCATTTTTGGCAGAAGTTGCAAGAGGCCATGGGAACTAAGTTGAGCTTCAGCATTGCATATCATCCACAAACTGATGGCCAGTCTGAGAAAACTATCAAGATCTTGGATGACATGCTTCGAGCATGTGTGCTAGACTTTGGGAAGAATTGGGAGAAGTTTTTGCCTTTAGCGGAGTTCGCCTACAACAATAGTTATCAATCTATTATAGGTATGGCTCCCTACGAGGCGTTGTATGGTCGGAAATGCAGATCCCCATTAGATTGGGAAGAGGTTGGTGAGATGAGGACAGGTCATGCGATTGTGTGACTTGAGATGATTAAGATGGTAGATAATGTTCACCTTATTCGCCAGTGTATGCTTACAGCTCAGAGTCGTCAGAAGAGTTATGCGGATAAGCACCGTCAGGATCTTGAGTTTGATTTTTGGAGATTGGGTGTTTCTTACGATTTCTCCTCGGAAGGGATTGATTCGGCACGGTAAGAGCGGGAAACTTAGTCCCAGGTATGTGGGTCCGTATGAGATCACTGAAAAGGTAGGTCATTTGGCTTATCGGTTAGCTTTGCCTCTGAGCTTGTCGAGACTGCACGATGTGTTCCACGTGTCTATGTTAAAGAAGTACCATCCATACCATTCACATGTACTTGAACCAGAGCCTTTGCAGATTGAAGAGAAGTTGTCTTATGAAGAGAAACCGATTCGAATTGTGGATTGAAAAATTCAGGAGCTTCGCAGAAAAAGTATTCCGTTAGTAAAGGTTCTGTGGAATCATCATGGGTTTGAGGAAGCAACTTGGGAAAGAGAGGACCAAGTTCGGGATCAATATCCGGAGTTATTTGTTGACCAGGTAAGAATTGTGTGGGCGCAATTGTTTTAAGGGGGAGAGGGTGTAATACTCGAGCCCGGAATGTGAAAATTCCTTGTTTATTATTTTGAAAATTATATTTCCTTAAATTCTTTGAGAATTAATTGTTACTTTCTTGTCGTCGCAACGTGCATTGCATTTAGGGAGCGATAGCTAGAGAACGGTTTCTAGTCCTCAGCAAATAGTGAAACTAGTATTTAGATGACTTAAATTTTATATTTTAATTGCTGCTAGCTATAATTAATCATTCCTTAGTTAAAATGGCTTCAAAGTGCACAAAAATAGTCTAATTGACCAAAGTTTTAAGTTGTTTGACCTAGTGCTTTGACCATTTGACCAAGTCATCACTTAATAAGCTAAAACAAAGCAAAAAAAAAAAAAAAACAAGGCTGAAAAATCAGAGAGCAGGCCGTGAGCTTCAAAGAGAAAAAAAAAACCTTTCAACTTCCAATCGTTCAATCTTCACGTGAGCTCGTACGGGGTGGTTTCCGAGGTGACCAGCGTTGTTTTCCTAGCGAGTAAGAGTACCTAAGGTGAGGGAATCATGTTATTTGCGCATTTAAATGTCAAGTGTATCAACTTTGTGATTTTTAGATTTTATCCGTAGATTGATGTTTAAAGCGTTTTGATGCTTCTAGAATGTTCCTTGGCAATTGTAGAACGTGTATTTATAGCTTTTTAACATTTTCAGTGGTTAAATGTTGAGATTGCAATATAAATTAGTTGTTGAATAGTGTTTTATGAATAGTAAACCCTTGAAACGATGAAGTTACTCCGTTATGTTGTCCGTTGATGTAGAAATGTGCTAGGTGTGCTAGAATGCCTAAATGCATGGTTTTTTTGGGTTGCGTAATGTAAAAAATAGGAATTAAGCTTTGGTGAAAGTCGGGGTTGTTTAGGTCGAGTTTAGCATTTTCTCGTTTTGCGTGTTGACATTGTATCGGGAGGCCATGGAAGCACTTTTGGTGCGATTATGGCGTTGGTTGGGTGTTTGGTTGGTATAGTTGTAGTTCAAACGAGAAAGGGGGAAATCAGGGCTTTGCTCGAGTTCTAGGGTAAAGTAAGGTTTCGGGGTCTTTAGACGTGCCTTATGGTGACCTAGGAGGTTTGGTGAAGTTGTTTTCCAAAACTCGTGGCTCGTTTGAAAGTAGTAGCGTTTGGAAAATCGAGGCCGATTTGTGATTTTGCTTGTTTTTCTTGATTTTATGCCTATTGAATGCTTCGGGTTGCTTGAAATACTTGTGTGAATTGGTTTGGATTGAAATGCTTGTCAATTGTTACTATTGCGTGCGAGAGTAACCTACTTTATTATTCTCCCACGTGTGGCTTTATCACTTGTTATCGCCTTGTATCGAGTCTTGCATTGCATAGTGTCTCGCGCATGATTGATGGGCCTCTCTGGGTAGCCTCGGGTTGCTAGTGTTGGTTGCTCTAGCTCTGCTGCTATTCCCTCTTCTCGCTTGGGTTGCCTCCCAAGGAGTTTTGGGTCGTAGATTGATGGATACTTCCGGGGTATTCCAAACTGGTGTTATAAGGTGGTTTGGGCCGGCGCGTCGTCATCGAATTCAAGTTTGAAAGTTGCTCGTGAAAAGAGTATCGTATCCTTTGAATGAGTGTTACAGCTTTAAATACTTGCCTTGCTTTATTGATGGCTTTATTATATCTCTGTATGATATTTGTATGTATTGCTTGACTAATTGCATTGCATACTCCTCTCATTTCCGTCCTTGAGACCAATTTCCCTCGCTGAGCAATAGTTTTTGCTCATTCCTCTCTATACTATATTTTTACAGTAGTTGAAGCAGACCCTCTTGAGGTAATTGAGGAGGAGGAACAGGTGGAGGTGTTCCCGTGATAGCACTTCTTTGCTTTGCTGGTGGTTGGTTACCAGATTTTGTGCGAGCCTTGCTTGATATGTATATTGCTTGGAAGTCACTTAATTTTGAGGATTGTAGCCTTGTATGTATTTTCTAGTTTGAGGCCTCTACGGTCTTATGTTGTATAAGTTGAAAGAATGTAAAGTTGTAAACTTATACTCTTGTGACTAGTAAAGAAATGCATGCTAATGGGATTAATTAGTGGCATAAATACTTGTGTAGTATGCATATCATTTTTCGGTTACAAAGTTGGTTAATAAGAAATGTATGTTTCAAAGAAAGTTGGCTTGCTTGAATTGTTTTATGGCTTTCGCAAGTGTTATGATGATTTTAGGGTTTTCGGATCGTCCGCGGTACAGAGGAGACTCCATCCGTGTGTCGGGTCCAGGCATGGCCTTTTGCGGGGTCGGGTCGGGGCGTGGCAGTAACTATCTAGTATGGTTCGGGGGGTAATTGGCGTACTTCGATCAGTGGGGGTGAATCTTTGGCTCTATCGAACATACATGGAATTGGAGGTACCATTCTACCAATGTCAAGTCATAGACTGGTTTCTTTAGCCCTTTTTCTATGTGTTGGTGTTCTATATGACCAACATAAGACTTAACTTGTTAGATATTACGGAGGTTCAGTGAGCACCATGCCGAATTTTCCTACCATTTTCTTCTCTTCCACTTTGGCTAATATGAGTTCACCTGGTACTAGCAGCTTTATCGGTGAATTTCTCATCTTAGTAGGAGCTTTCCAAAGAAATAGCTTAGTAGCCACATTAGCAGCACTTGGGATGATTTTAGGCACGGCCTATTCCCTTTGGTTATATAATCGTGCGGTTTCTGGGAATTTAAAACCCGATTTCCTCCATAAATTCTCCGATCCAAATCGCATAGAAGTTTCCATATTTATACCTTTTCTTGTTGGAGGGGCGACCGTCCGTTAAACTACCAAAGAAAAAAAGGGTAAACCAATGGGATCATGACATTGTAGGTGCTTGCGATGGGACGGATGTGGCTTCCCTCAATTGGTTTGGGTGGCATAGCCCATTGCAGAAGTCCCCCTTTTTTTTATCAAGGGAGCCAAAGCTTGACTTAACTAAACAAATAAAATAAGGCTCGAGCTAGGGAAAGGACGGGGGGCAACCATGCATGGTACTTCTCGTGTGATAACCCGAACCCAGCATTCATTTAATGGCATTTAACTGCATTTAATTAAATGTTTAATTAGTTAAATCATCCATTTTGCACTATTTTGATATTTCTTTTAGAAGCATTCAATAATTTTTTTATATTGATTAATTAAAAGATTATCACCTATTTTTATTATTTATAGAAATTCGATTTACTTTCTTGTATTTAATTAAGTGTCATCTTAAATATTAGTATTTAATTGCATTTGATTACGTGTTTATACTAACTTGTTCATTCGTAACCTAGCATTAATTTCATAATTCTTTAAAATATTATAGAAATAGTTAAATTATCTATTTTTAAATGAATATTGATTATTTTGATTATTTTAATAATCGGTTTTATTTTCTTGCATTAAATTACTCGATTTTCAATTAAATGAGAAAAGTAACTCCGAGCCGGAGTGAATTATAAACTATTCTGTTATTCTACCTTTCAAAAAACTTATAGTTTTATATTATTGCTTATCATCTGATTAGCGATTGTTTATTGACCGTTCGATCGTAGCATTTCGAAAATGAAAGTTAGAATAATATTTCTCGGATTTTGTGAATATCATTTCTAGTTTAATTTAGCTAGTTTTAGTTGTTTTCCATCTAATTGCATTGTTTTAAATTGAGCTAGACCAAATGATAATCAAAATAGCCTTAGTTGACCAATTTAATTTGAATTTTGACTTTGCAAAATGACCAAAATGCCGTTGAGCCTTTGTCATCTTTTAAATAAGCAAAATAAGCCAAAATTGACTCAAAAAACAAAACCAAAAATCCCCCCAATGTCCCCCTTGGCCGAAACTCAAAGGAAAAAGAAAAAAAAATTGATTTTGCATTTTTAGGCCAAAATCTTGCATGGAATCGGATGAGGATCGTGGCTCGAGTCCTTGCGGGTCTTGGTCTTCAATCTCTGTGAGAGTTTTCACGTTTTTGTGCATTTTTATTTGAATTTGATTTTTGTTTTAATTTTTCAGATTTGATATATATTGTGTTATAATGCCTATAATTGCTTGATATAGCTTACTTAGGATTCGTAGAGCATTGCTTGTTGGTTGTTTAGCAATTTTTACGGCTAGAAACGCAAATTTTAGGGAAGAACAATAAATAGTGATTTTGAATAGTAAAACCCTAGAATTTCTGATTTTGATTCGAATTGCGATTTCTTGATTTGGATAGGTGTCATTAGTGATAGAAAGATAAAAATGTACAAAATGACCAAAATGCCCTTGAGCCTTTGTCATCTTTTAAATAAGCAAAATAAGCCAAAATTGACTCAAAAAACAAAACCAAAAATCCCCCCAATGTCCCCCATTGGCCGAAACTCAAAGGAAAAAGAAAAAAAAAATTGATTTTGCATTTTTAGGCCAAAATCTTGCATGGAATCGGACGAGGATCGTGGCTCGAGTCCTTGCGGGTCTTGGTTTTCAATCTCTGTAAGAGTTTTCACGTTTTTGTGCATTTTTATTTGAATTTGATTTTTGTTTCAATTTTTCAGATTTGATATATATTGTGTTATAATGCCTATAATTGCTTGATATAGTTTACTTAGGGTTCGTAGAGCATTGCTTGTTAGTTGTTTAGCAATTTTTACGGCTAGAAACACAAATTTTGGGGAAGAACAATAAATAGTGATTTTGAATAGTAAAACCCTAGAATTTTAGATTTTGATTCGGATTGCGATTTCTTGATTTGGATAGGTGCCATTAGTGATAGAAAGATAAAAATGTGCAATAAAAACATACTGGCCTTTGTTAAAATTGGAAATTAGACAATGAAACGTAAAGGGGCCGTTTGACCAAGTGTTGACCGTGCTCGAATTGAGTTGGGGGTTTTGCTATTCAGGGCATGGAAGCACTTTTGGCGCTGTTGAGGCATTGATTGAGTGACTGGTTAGCATAGCTGTAGTTCAAACGCAGTAGGTGGACTTTCGGGCTTCGGTTGGGAAAGAGATGTTTCGTGATATAGAAACATGCCTTGTAGTACCTAAGTGAATGTAGTGAAATCGGTTTCTTAATCCTGTAGCTCGTTTGATCGTAATTGCCTTTGGAAGTTAGAGATTGAATAGTGATATTTGTCGTTATCGTGTTTGAACTACTATTACTTGTTTGATTGATGTTAATGTTGATATTAATGATAATCATGCTTGAAAAGTTAATTGATTGCTAATATTGATTACAAATGCTTGATATCTCGTTTATCGCCACTAATCTGCACTTTCGGGCTATTGCTCGTCTATTGCTTATATCTTGAATTGCATTGCATAGTGTCAGGCGCGTGAGTGATGGGCCTCTCTGGGTAGTCTCGGGCTGCCAGGGTTGGTTGCTCTAGCTCCGTGTCCTATTCCCATTCTCGCTAGGGGTGCCGCCCTGGGAGATTTGGGTCGTAGATGTGTCGGGGTACATTTGGAGTATACCCAGTGGATATTATAAGGTGGTTGCGTGCTTATTGTCATCGTTGTCAACATCAAGCTCGAGATTGGTGTATTGCTCGTGAAATGGTACATTGCTCGTATGAGTGAACCGTGACCTTCAAAGTGTGGTATATGTAACAAACCCACTCCCCACGTGGAGCCCACGCAGAGTCTCACAGGGCCATCACTACCGAGGTATTGTCCGATATTGGAAACCTGGCCCGCAGGCACAGGCCCCTCACGGGTTTGTCCCTTCGAGGATCTCTCCTCAAAAGGTGCCTCGGCTGATACAAGGACTCAAGCCTTTATATCCAGCTCTCTCACTTCCAAATCTTCCGATGTGGGATTGTGTTACCACATTCCACCCCCCTTAAGAGGCCCCGCGCCCTCGCGGGCACGAGCACAAGGGAAGACTGGCTCTGATACCATTTGTAACGACCCCACTCCCCACGTGGAGCCCACGCAGAGTCTCACAGGGCCATCACTACCGAGGTATTGTCCGCTATTGGAAACCTGGCCCGCAGGCACAGGCCCCTCACGGGTTTGTCCCTTCGAGGATCTCTCCTCAAAAGGCGCCTCGGCTGATACAAGGAACCAAGCCCTTATATCCAGCTCTCTCACTTCCAAATCTTCCGATGTGGGATTGTGTTACCACAGTATAGCTTTGATTGGTTGTGTTAATGCTTTCTTTAATTGTTATTGTGTTGTTGATTATATTGATTGTTGTTCTTATTGGATATATATTGCTTAACTGCCTTATTTGCATTGCACGATCTTCTTTCTCTCCACCTCAATATCTGTCTCGCCCTCACTGAGTATACATGTTGTGTATACTCACTCCTCACCACCACATTTCAGGAAATGCCATGTTAGCTGGAAAGGTCGTGGTTGCGTGAAAGTTCGTGCTTGAAGAGTTGTCTTACGTGTTGTTTGGCTAAGTTGTAGAAAGATGCAAAGATGTATGTTTTCATGTATTGTATGTATTTAGTGTTAAAAGTTATGTAATTAACTTAACTAGGTTTATTAGAATGGTATGATAGTCTATTTTATGCAATAGGTTAGTATAGTTTAATTGTCAAGCATGAATGTACTTGTCAAAGATGAGAAGAGATAGGTTAGCTTTTAAACCGGAAATGTATATTTACTTGTGTTCGCTTGTTGATAACCAAGGCTCAGATGGCCTTGAGGTGTTTGTATGGTTGGACACGGTGCTGGTCCACTTATATGATGTCGCAGGTTTGCAATTTGCCCAGAAATAGGGGAGACTTCGTCCGTTTTCCTTAAAAATTTTGCTCGGGTTTGGAATTGGGTTGAGATTAGATTGATTGATAGAACTCCCAGTCTCGAGAGGGATTGGGGTGTTACATCTTGACCCTGTCTCCGAGGGATAGTTGAACGAGCAACTCATGAATGATGTCGGGTTGGATGAGCCAATAACTCAAACGCGTTCGGTCTATTTTATGAGCAAGAATCACAGCCTTACCTTATCTTCACCAAGATATGGACTCCAAGTTCTTATGGCAGAGCACGAGGAGATTTATCATCAATATGATGATGGGAATAGAAACCAAAAGAACGACTGGGGTCTTCGTGTCCCAAGATAATCAAAACATCAGTAAGAGTAACATAAGCATGAGACTTTTTGGTAGTACCGGTGAACCAGATGGTCGTAGTGATGGAATCTAGGACTTGTAGTATCTCTCTAGATTTGGCAAAAGCGAAAGAACCCCTAACATAATTCGAATAGAGGCTAACCGCTGAGCCCACTTTGGCCTCGTAGGGCGGGCCCATGTGCGAGCTAGAGCTGCCATAGCTTATGGCGTCAGCAATAGGAAGGCCCCAGCAGAATGAAAAGTTAGGATAACAAGCGCTCTGCCCACCAAGCGGGCGGCAAGAACAGGAGGCAAGTGTATGGTAGGCCAACAACCCAGTGAACCGGGTAGGGCACTCGAATAAAGAGGGGCACACTGAGCAAGTTCGAGAAATTGGCCACGCTCCGCTTTCTTAAAAGCAAGGACCACTACGGGAGGTCAAACCAAGGACTTATGGAAGTCGGGGTTCGTCTCCGGTCAATATTGTATCAAACAATAGGGGGCTGTAGCACTGACATCTTTTTTTATTGATTCAATACAATAGGGGAAAATATCGTACAGATCCCTACTGAGACAAACTCTCAACGGATCCTCTACGCGCTGGGCATACCTCTTCTGTGCGTCTTTCTCGTAGCAGGAACAGAACAACAGGGAAAGACCCAGCCGACTGGCCCAGGGCTCGAGGGCAAGCTTTATTTATTTAAGAGGGAATGGGAAGTGAATCAAAGGGCTTCTGTTTCCGTTCTTGGTTTGGTTCACGCCCCTCTCGATCTTTTTCGTAATTGAGAAGGGGGAAAGAGTCTAAATCAATGGACATTAATGAACCATCGTCGATGGACGTTGCACATGACACGATCAATTTGACTCAAGGTCCGGCGCTAATAGAAGTTGCTTACTTTCCTAGTAGCGAAGGAAAAGGGTAGGGCTTTTTTCATAGGTTTAGTGGGTGGGTCTCATAAGATCTATGCCGGCCGTCGAAATCAAATGAAAGTCGAAGGACCATTCGATTCATTAAGGGGCATAGCGGCGCCCTCGCCTGGTGCCATTCCTAGACCTAGCAGCAGACGGGTGGGTCGTGCTTGAATTCAGACCGGACCAGACTCTTCTTTGTTTGAGCTGCTCCCACGCACGACCGGACATAGAGCCACTAAGAGCTGGCAGATCGGGCCAGGCGCAGGTTCCAGATCCGAAAAGTCGAGTCTCAATCATCCTAGTGTACCAACCGCGTGGTACGACGAGCACTCAAAGACCTGGCGGATGATGGCCTACCCCACCCAAGAGCGCTTATGTCATAGGGGAACTCATGGCTGGAAACAATCCTTATGGTTTGTTTTGATATCCGATAGGAATAATAAGAATCAAAGTCCAGATTGGTAGGTGAGCCTAGTGATAAGAAACTATCTAGCTTGGTTTGAAGAGCACTTGTTGGGTTAAAGATTTTTTTGTTGCTAAATGTTAAGGCCTAAATGCTGAACTATTGACCCTACTTGTTCGGATGGGTGTTCACCCCAAAGTGTTCTCGGACTGCATGCATACAGCCGTAAGTAACTTAGTGCAACATGGCAAATTTCATTGAGAGGAATCAGCACAGAAAAGAAAAAGATCGCCTAAGAGTTGAGCCATCTTCTTCCCCCCTCCTCGTAGATTAACTCTTTCTTTCCCCTTCGATTTGTGACAGTTACTCATACGTGTCATCCCCGCTTCCTCCTTGAAGGCATAAGGAAGAGCCTATTCATGTGCAGTTCCTTCTTTCAAAATGGACATATTATATTAGACTCTAATCCCGTATTCTTTATAAGAAAGCCTAACCTCTTGCAATGGGAGGAATCGACAAAAGAAAGAACCAATGTCTGTCACGCCCCAACCCCAACCTATAGAGGCTAGACTAGGGTATGACCTAAATCATTAACGCTATTTTATGACTTAATCATTTTTTATGATTAATGCTTAACGTTAGCCTAGAACTCCAAAAGATTTTTCGGGAAAATCGACAGCATAACGGCTATAATTAGGATATTTGGTTTGACCTAATTTCTAAATACCTCAAAATTCCAAATCTTTAATTTGATTCTAACTAAAATTCCTATTTTGTCATCAACCGATATGCCTACTAATTATCTTGAAAGTCTCATTTGGTTAACAAGCCTAGCATGATAAATATGTCCTATTTATTTGTCAATTTTTTATCATGCAAGTACCTATTATCCTTTAGCTTACGAATGAGCACGTAAGTGAAATTAGATAGAGTTAACTTCGTTGATTCTTTACCTAGTGGTTTAAATGCCTACGATGACTACTATTCAAGATAATGAAAGCAAAAAACCAAATAAAGAGTTCGTCCGGTTATAGTTAGTACAAGCCAAAATTAGACCCCAAATTACAACGAGGGTCGTTTGCAATAACAATATAAATAGTCTTCAAATATCAAACACAACGTCCATAAAACATCCATATTCAATCAAAGCACATAAGGCACGTAGTCACTCCAAGGATTCATCAACAAGCACATTCTCCTAGGGTACCCGTTCCTAATCCGCTTCACCTGTAAGGATAAAAGAGGGTGAGTCCTTATGAACTTAGTGAGGGGGAACAAGTGACAAGGTTTTTGAAATCCTTTTCCGTTTAAGTTGTGAAAACTCCTTTGAAAACATGTCACGTAAGACAAATAAGAATGTAAACATAGTATAAGAATCAAATTGAACAATAGATACGTTTACCAATCATTTCAAGGATACATTGAGCTTTCGCTCCCAAGATCAATCGGTGAGCATTTCCTCTCAAGTTCATTTCCAATAACCATTGTTGTAGCCAGCATCAATCATCCACTTATCACTCCCAAATGGGTATACTCCGGATTGTACACCAAACCTACGACCCAACTCTCCGAGAGTGGAATGCCAAGCGAGAGATAGAATTGGACCATGGTAGTCACAGGAGCACCGCCAAGCACTATGCCGCCCGACGTTCGTGAAATGCTATCATGCCACAATGAAAGATTGCAACCTTGTATGCAATGCACATTTATGCCATTTAACATTTCACATTAGGAGGTCAACAAAGTAGGTTTCCTCCGAGCAAGTATATGATCACATTTTGACATATTGGCACATAAGGCATTGTAAGAACTTATAATCATTTCATATATCGATTTGAAAGCAATTAAACTTTCACGGGCAGCCAAGTAATCATGTTCAAAATAAGCCATAGAATATCTTTTAACAATTCACATTAGGAGGTCAACAAATTAGGTTGCCTCCAGATACATGTATGATCACATATCGACAAGCAAACGTACGAGGCATGCTTTGACATGTAAATCCACTTTGTATAACACCTAGAAGCATATGAACATTTAATGGGAAGCCAAGTAATGTCATACAAAACAAGTCATATAACTCATTTTAGTGCACATACCAAGTGTTGAGAACATACAAGCATGCTATGACACTTTACACAAAACCGGGTGCACGAATAGTTAACTTATCAACATGCAATCACTGAGAATCATGCTTAGAGGTATAAAGATAATTCCAGGCAGTCCATTAACACTCCTCAAACATCAATCATAGGCACACATGAATGGTTTAGGACTTGGGAACCTACGTAGCCATTAGGGTTTACAAGGACCGTGCTCGGGTGTAGGTTTAGTTTTCTAAGAACCACAAGAAGCACTTGAACCATTTCATACATACTTAGAGATTGTTGGACAGCATACTAACAACTCAAATGAATTCATTTAACCATAGGATAGTCACTTAGCAAGCATGCATAAGTTGGGCTTCAGTCTCATGCTTACACATACGATTAAGCAAGAATCCGTCATAAAATGAACCTAAGTCATGCATCAACTAATTTAAGCAATCTCAACCAACCGAAACAGTCCATGCAACTTCTAATTTCCACAAGTCCAAGCATTCAATACCTTGAAGCACAATTACAATATGATTCAAAGCAAGTTTTTAAGCAAAACCCCACTGCAATAGCCTATTTTTCCTCATTTGGTTAACCTAGGAAGTAACATCCAAATTCAATTAATCGAATGTCAAATTGAAGCTTAACGAGTTCTTTAAATCTAGGAACAAACCTCACTGCATTTCGAGTTGGGAAATAGGAGTTATGATCAAAACCGTGAGACCACGCAAAACTGTCCAGATTTAGACACATTACGATATTTGCCATTTTTCGGGGTCTTAAACTCAAAATAAGCCTTAGTCTATTTCTGCAAGATATGTTCAAAACCTAAAAATGTAGTGACGTACAAAATGTCATGCGTTTTTAACATCATTTTCTATGTCAAAATCAGTTCGTTCTAATCTAACAGAGAGCTGCCAGAAACATCACTTCATATTTCCAAGTTTCTATCAAGTTTCAAGCCATGCAAGGGTAGATATGCTCATATGAAAACATGCACATGAACTTCAAGAGTAAATACAGCCACATAAGTGCATGCATGTGAGTTTTTGAAGCATTTGAAAAGATTTAACCCTCACCTTAGCAACTTGATAGGTGAAATGCAAGAAATGCTCTTAAAACACACAAAATGTCCTTTTTCCTTGCCTTGGCCGAATGATATCTTGATTTTCCTTAAATCCTAGTCTAGTTACCAAGTGTAGGAGGTATGCATGTGCCCAAAACCAAAAGAAGAAGAAGATGAAGCATAAACCTACCTTTGGCCAAGAATGGAGAGCTTGTTGAGGGATTTGAGTGTTCCTTGCTTGGTTTCCTTGCTATGGTCAAGTGTTTGAGTGACCTAGAGGGCTTGCATGAGTCTTGGAAGCTCAAGGAAGAGCTAGGGCCAAAATGGAGAGAAAGAGAGTTGAGAGAAAAATGAAAGTTGAAGTGTTTTGTTGGTGTGTATGCATGTGTGTGTCGGCCTAGGGAGCTTAAAAGCTGAATTTTTGTTGCTTTGTATGTAGTTTAAATTGTGGTAGTGTGTGGGGTATGTAGGCCGAGAAAGTGAGGGGCTTGGGTAGAGTGTAGGATTAGGTTTATGCTTCTAGTGCTTGGTGAGGAATATTTGAGTGTTTTTGTGTTTTGTGTGTGTATAAATTATAATTTTGTGTGTGTGGGATTTCTTTTTGGCCGTGGAGGTCATGTGTGTGTGTGTTGTTTAATTTTTAATTTTTTTTGAATTCTAGTGTTTGATGATAGGATTTAAGGTTTGGTGAGGTTTTGTCCTTTAGTGGGTTGATTTAGGATTAGAATAATAGTTAGTGGTGTTTGTAGGATTGAATTAGGAATATAATAATGATTAGTGGATTGTGTAGGATTATTTTATTGTCTAGTGCTTTGTGCAGAAATCTTTCTTGACTAGCGTGCAGACACGCATTCCTAGGTTTAGGGCATGCACTATGAGGTATGGTACGTACTTCTAGTTAAATGAACAGATTCCAATGTAAATGCACGCAACCCTAGGTAACACGTAATTCAATTCAGTGTACGTAAATCAAGGTATAACACTTAAATCTAGGTTAAGATACGCAATTCAAGGCTAATGCACATAAATCGAGGTCAGGGCACATATATCTAGGTATCGTACGTAAGTTGAGGATTAGGACACACAATTCTAGGTCAAGGCATGTATGACGAGACATGCATGAAAACAAAGGAACATATCTAAGGTTTTGCACGTAACCCAATACTAACGTACTTAATCCTAGGATAAGGCTCGTGCTTGAAGACGAAAGCATACTCTATAATATAGATGCACGTAAACCACGACAGGGCATATAATCCAAGATCGGTCATATAATTCTGGGTCTAAGGCATGCAAATCGAGGTAACACACGTTATTCGGGGTTAGGCCTTACATCTTCCCCTCCTTAAAAGAATTTCGTCCCGAAATTCATTCTTACCTATTGAGGTCATTTAGATGGATTCTGACCTTTGTTATTTTCCCCACTCCGGGTCATCCTTTGCTCTGTGATCTCTCTTACCATAACCAATTCACTTCCTAGCTTTTTGCAATCATTTAATTCGGTGTGACCCTTACATTTATAGTTCGTTCCTTTTAACGACTCTATTTTCTCTAATTGATCATAAGGTCAAGTTCATTAACTAAGGTTAGAACCTCCCAGCATAGTAATCAAAGTTGTATCGATATTCTAACAATATAACTGTAACTCCAAAATCATGACTTATATCGTGTCAATCTTGTATTCATACCTCAAAAGGAATATCACAATAATACCATGATCTTATGGTAACATACACTAATTTCAAGATGATATGTCTATATCCACACTAATTTCAAGATGATATGTCTATATCCAATTTACATATCCTATCTGTCACGCCCCAACTCAATCCCACCTACGATCAGTCAGGATACAACGGAATTTCGACAATATAACGACAGTAAATAGGATACCGAGGCTCTAAACCAACCTCATTAGAACATCATACATCAACTCCATAAACCATACAACAAACAACTCCTCAATAAAATAACAACATACAACATAACCATATTACACCATAATCATTCCTCATTATACGCCTCAATTCCAACATAATACATGAACCTTAATATACATTGCAAAATATATTGATACCAACCTAGCAACCGAAACATAGACAAAAGAAAGACTACTAAGATAGCATCAACTAATTCATTATCTTTTCAACATCTTTTACATTATGAACTACAAAGCATATAAAAGTCAACTAGATAATATACAAGATAGTAAGACAATACAACATCAAGGATAAGACTCCGGAACATAAGACTCATCCACGTAAGGCACATTTTCCACATTTTCCTCTTCAGGAGGCACGTACCCATAGTCTTGCGAAAGAACACCTGTAAGCATGCAATAATAGAGAGTGAGCTTATATAAAATAAGCCCAGCGAGGATCCGATAGATCTCTAACAATATTCACTATACTCCTTGGAAATAATTATTTGAGCAAGTAAACACACAATAACATCAATAATACTATCATCACAAAAGCTATAATGACCATTCAATAAAGGATACACTAGTTGGTGTAGCTCCAAACGCCATCACGATCATAACAGCCTTCTTGTGACTCCCATGAACTCACGCACCCGAGGTACCCCAATAACCTCTCCCTCCATGACACCTCTGTCATGCGAGCTGGAGGTAATCTCTGGTAGTCAAGCCGTTATCAACCCGACAGCCCGATGCTGCCCGAGAGGTGGCACACACATACCAAAGACTCAGCAATAATAATAAACATCAATCATTCACAGGAGGACAACCTTTTTCGTTCACTATCTCTCGGTTCATCAATCATCAATCAATAATCAATCAATAATCATATTATCATCATAATAACATCAATAATCAATTTAACAACAAATAACTAAGTTAGATGACAAAGTATATGATAACCCGAACCCGACATGCATTTAATGGCATTTAATTGCATTTAATTAAGTGTCATCTTAAATGTTAGCATTGAATTATGTGTTTATTTTTAGTTAAACATTCATTTGTAGCTTTATTTTCATATTTTGTTAATCGATTTTAATTTTCTTGCATTTTAATGCTCAGTTTTCAATTAAATGAAAAGTAGCTCCGACCCAGAGTAAATTTTGAACTATGTTACTTTTCAAAAATTATATTTTCCTAAATTCTTTGAGATTTAATTGTTATTCTTTTATTGTCACAAAGTGCATAGCATTTCGAGAGCGATAGCTAGAGAATGTTTTCCAGTCCTCAGCAAATAGTGAAAACTAGTATTTAGTGTTTTAATTTTAGTGTTTTAATTGCTGTTAGCTAGAATTAATATTACATTAGTTATTTTATCTTTAAAAATGCATAAAAATAGGCAAATTGACCAACTTAAGTTAGTTTGACCAAGGGGCTTGACCATTGACCATTGTCATCTTTTATTAAGCAATTTAGAAGGCAAAAAAGAATGAAAAACAAAGCTGAAAACAGTGAGCAGGGCCGAAACCAAGAGAGAAGAAAAAAAAAAACCTTTCAACTTCAAACTTCAATTTCTTCGCGGAAGCTTGTGCGGAGTGGTTTTTGAGGCATCCAGCGTGGTTTTCCTAGCGTCTAGGAGTGTCTAAGGTGAGGGTTTCATGTTTACTTGCGCATTTGAATATTTTATGTATTAACATTAATTTTTGGATTTTATCCGTATATTGTTATTTTAATCATTTTGATGCTTGAAGAATGTTCCCTAGCAATTGTAGAACATGTATTTATAGCTTTTTAACATTTTCTGCAGTTGAATATCGAAATTGAAATATAAATTGTTAATTGAATAGTAAATTATGAATAGTAAACCTCCATTTTGATGAAGTTGCTCCGTTATGCGTTCTGTTGATGTAAGAAGGTGCTAGATATGCTAGAATGTCTAAATGTGTGGTTTAATTGGATTGTGTAATGGAAAATCAGAGAAAAATGGCTTAGTAAAAGTTGGGGTCGTTTAGGTCAAGTTTGGCATTTTATCGTTTTGCGTGATAGCATTGTCTCGGGAGGCCATGGAAGCACTTTTGGTGTGGTTATGGCATTTGTTGGGTGTTTGGTTAAGGTAGCGGTAGTTTAAATGAGCAAAGAGGGAAATCAAGGCTTTGCGTGAATTCTAGGGTAAAGTAGGGTTTCGGGGTCTTTAGACGTGCCTTATGGTGACCTAGGAGGATTGGTGAAGTCGGTTTCCAAAACTCGTGGCTCGTTTGAAAGTAGTAGCGTTTTGAAAGTTGGGGTCATTTTGTGATTTTGTGCGTTTTCATAGTGTAGTGCCTATAGAATGCTTAATTTTGCTTGTTAATGCTTGTTAGTGTTGTTCTTGATACTTTATTGAATGTAATGCTTGATATCTCGGTTATCGCCTCTAAACTGTATTGTTGTGCTATCGCTCGTTTATCGCCTTGTATCGTGTCTTGCATTGCATAGTGTCAGGCGCGTGAGTAATGGGCCTCTCTAGGTAGCCTCGGGTTGCCAGTGTTGGTTGCTCTAGCTCCATGTCCTATTCCCTTTTCTTGCTTGGGTTGCCTCCCCGGGAGATTTGGGTCGTAGAATTGATGGATACTTCCGGGGTATTCCAAACTGAAGTTATAAGGTGGTTGCGCGCTTATTTTCATTGTTGTCAACATCAAGCTCGAGATTGATGTATCGCTCGTGAAATGGTACATTGCTCGTATGAGTGAACCATAGCCTTCAGAGTGTGGTATAGCTTTGAATGGTTGTGTTAATGCTTTCATTAATTGCTTATTATATTGATTGTTTATATTGATTGCTTATTTATCAGTTATATTGCTTAACTGCCTTATTTGCATTTCACGACTTTCTTTCTCTCCACCTCGATATCTGTCTTGCCCTCACTGAGTATACGTGTTGTGTATACTCACTCCTCACCACCACATTTCAGGAAATGCCATGTTAGCTAGAAAGTTCGTGGTTACGTGAAAGATCATGCTTGAAGAGTTGTCTTGCGTGCTATGTGGCTTGAGTTGTCAAAGATGCAAAGATGTATATTTTCATGTAATGTATGTGTTTAATGTTAAAAGGAATGTAATTTAAGTTTTACTAGATTATTGAAGTGGTTTGATAAGCTAGTTTAGGTATACAGTTAGTATAGTTTAACTTCAATGCATGTTTGTAATGTCCAAAGGAAAAGAGTTAGAATGGTATGATAGTCTATTTTATGCAATAAGTTAGTTTAGTCTAGTTGCCAAGCATGAATATACTTGTCAAAGATAAGAAGAGATAGGTTAGCATTTAAACTGGAAATGTATATTTACTTGTGTTCGCTTGTTGAGAACCAAGGCTCGGATGGCCTTGAGGTGTTTACATGGTTGGACACGGTGCTGGTCCACTTATATGCTATTACAGGTTTTACATTTTGCCTAGAAACAAGGGAGACTCCGTCCGTCTTTCCCTAAAAATTATGCCCGGGTTTGGAATTGGGTTGTGATTAGATTGATTGATAGAACTCCCGGTCTCGAGAGGGATCGGGGTGTCACAAAGTAGGCCATCCAACCGAACATGCATTAAACACACAATCAAACCCTAGTTTACCCATCATCATCTCACAATTCAATCACTCAAACCACACCCAATCAACTAAAGGCATAATTTAACATTTTAAAGAAAGACAACCTAAACTTCAAATATTCATAACCTACATTCTACTAGTCCAAACCACTCCAAATCAGTTTCTATCACTCACCCAATCAATCAACTACATTAGCCCCCTCGGAAACCAACCAAAACACATCCAAATCATGCCCAATAACCCTAAAATCCTAGTGCGTCATGGCTGAAATTTCCGGACTTTAGCACCGACCTCGCAATCGAAAATTCGGCATTACAACGACGCTACCACGTAATTTACAAACTTTTAGAAATCGACGGCAATCGATTTCAACTAACACAACTCAAAATATTCAACATTTAGCAAATTAATCAACTATTAATACCCAAAAATAAATAATTATGCTACAGCGGTTCAAATCTCATAAGATTACATATAAATTATCCCTAGCATGCATGGAGCACTAATCTAACTTCAAATTAACATTCTAACGGTTCAATAATTATTTATACGCATAAACACAAAATATGAGTTTTGAGATCTAGAATTTTTCTCTCACCTTAGATGCGATATAAGCCTATAAATGCATGCAATGCATGCCCAACAAACGGAATCCAACTCGGCACGAAGTTCTATAGACAAAAACTAGCTTTTTCTTTGAAAATTTACTTTGAAAACTTGAAGAAAATCTTGGCTTATTCTCCCATGAAACTCTTGGCCCTTTGTGTGTGTTGAGGAGTGTGTTTTGTGTTGTGTTTAGTGTGTGTTGGTGATATATGCATAAAGGTCAACATTTTAATGAAAGTCAAAGTTGAGTAAACTTAGTATTTTTGTATTTTCTTGTCCTTTAAATGCATTTTAGCTATCTCTTTGCTCAAAACAAATATGCAACTCCTAAGATAGCTCAAGTAGGTTATTTTTAGGTGACAAGAAGTTTTACAATCAAACAATTTCACCCGAGTCGGCTTAAAACTCGATTTTCGCAAAAGTCGGTGTAAAAACCCTAATAAATTCCTAAGCCGATTTGAAAACCGTTTTCAACAAACAAAGGTCTATTAAAGTCTGAGGACTAAGTCTAGAAGGGTTAAAAAGACCAGTTTCAAAATTTTAGCGGACGTGTTTCAAAAATACTATTCACTAAAAGTCGACGATAAAATTTATGACTCCGTTTTTTATGAAAATTTTTTGAATGCACATTTAGCATGTTCTAGGAGTATTAATATCAAAATTACCACATTCTAAGTCATATAGCACATAGACAGATCAATTCATGAAAAACGAGAATAAACACGCAAAACGGGAATAAACATGCAAAACAAAACAGGATAGAAAAGTGGGGTTTCATACTATCAACTAGCTTCAAAATTGTTAACACGTAGGACATACACATGTTATGGGTCATTTCCACAATATGACCCTATTTTCAAAAAGAACTCACCAAACAAACTAATTCATTTCAAGTCGTCATCTATCGATAGTATCATAGTCTTTATCTTGTAGGTAAATTAGATTAGCAAATCTTCTAATGACTAGTCTTCCGGTTATAGGCTCCTATTCACTAACATCCTTTTCCAGCTTCGTTAACCTTCATGCTCGTAATCAAGGAGAAAGACCGTTGAGATTCGTTAAACTCAAACTCTAAGGTTTATTAAGTACCACCAACAAATTGCCATCAAATTTGCATGGGTAAACTAATCATGTGGCACTAGTTCAACTCTTACAAGTAAATTTCATCAACTTGCGATCCACAATTTATTTCCTTATTCAAATTTCTATCTTCAAGTCACGAGGCTCCAGAATTTCTGTAATACCCGAGCCCGGAATATGAATTTTCTTTGTTTATTATTTTGAAAATTATATTTCCTTAAAATCTTTGTGAATTAATTGTTACATTCTCGCCGACGCAACGTGCATTGCATTTAAGGAGCGATAGCTAGATAACGATTTCCAGTCCTCAGCAAATAGTGAAACTAGTATTTAGATGACTTAAATTTTATATTTTAAATATTGCTAGCTTTAATTGAACTTACCATAGCTGAAACGGCTTTAAAACGCGCGAAATAGGGGCCTTTGACCAAGTTTTAAGTGGTTTGACCTTGGACCTTTGACCCTTTGACCTTTTGACCTTTAATTAAGCAATTAATTAAGCAAAATAAGAAGAAAAACAGCAGCAAACAGCAGCAGCAGGCCGAGAGCTTTAGAGAGGAAAAAAAAAAAAACCTTTCAACTTCTATACGATCAATCTTCGCGTGTGCTCGTGCGGGGTGATTTCCGAGGCAACCAACATTGTTTTCCTAGCGACTAGGAGTACCTAAGGTGAGGGAAGCATGTTATTTGCGCATTTATACGTTGTGTTAGTTAACTTTATCAATTTTTAGATTTATCCGTAGATCATTATTTAAAGCGATTTGATGCTTCTAGAATGTTCCTTAGCATTGGTAGATCATGTATTTATGGCTTTGTAACATTTTCTGCGGTTAAATGTTGTGATTGCAACTTGAATTGTGATATGAATAGTACCTTGTGAATAGTAAAACCTTGAAACGTTGAAGTTGCGCTGTTATGCTTTCCGTTGATGTAGAAACGTGCTAGGTATGCTAGAATGCTAAAATGTGTGGTTTGTTTGGGTTGCGTAGTGGAAAAAATGAGAATTAAGCCTTTGGGAAAGTCGGGGTCGTTTAGGTCGACTTTGGCATTTTCTCGTTTTGCGTGTTGACATTGCTTCGGGAAGCCATGGAAGCACTTTTGGTGCGATTATGGCGTTGGTTGGGTGTTAGGTTGTTGTAGTTGTAGTTCAAACGAGAAAGGGGGAAATCGGGGCTTTGCGCGAGTTCTAGGGTAAAGTAAGGTTTTAGGGTCTTTAGACGTGCCTTATGGTGACCTAGGAGGGTTGGCGAAGTCGGTTTCCAGAACTCGTGGCTCGTTTGGAAATGGTAGCATTTTGACAGTTGGGGCCGATTTGTGTTTTTGTGTGTTTACTTGTCTTTATGCTTATAGAATGCTTAGAATTACTTGAATTACTTATTTGAGTTGTTTTGGATTGAATTGCTTATCAAATTGCTGCTATTGCGTGCGAGAGTAACGTACTTTGTTATCTCCCACGTGTGGTTTATCGCTTGTTTATTGTCTTGTATCGAGTCTTGCATGGCATAGTGTCTCGCGCGTGAGTGATGGGCCTCTCTGGGTAGCCTTGGGTTGCCAGTGTTGGTTGCTCTAGCTCCGCTGCTATTCCCTTTCTCGCTTGGGTTGCCTCCCAGGGAGATTTGTGTCGTAGGATTGATGGATACTTCCGGAGTATTCCAAACTGGTGTTATAAGGTGGTTTTGGGCCGGCGCGTCGTCATCGAATTCGTGTTTGAAAGTGGTTCGTGAAAAGAGTATCGTATCCTTTGATTGAGTGTTTGCAGCTTTAAATACTTGCCTTGCTTTATTGTTGGCTTTGGATGTATCTTTATATGTTTTGTATGTATTGCTTGGCTAATTGCATTGCATACTCCTCTCATCTCCGTCCTTGAGACCAATTGCCCTCGCTGAGCAATAGTTTTTGCTCATTCCTCTCTATACTATGTTTTTACAGGAGTAGTTGAGGCAGACCCTCTCGAGGTAATTGAGGAGGAGGAGCAGGTGGAGGTGTTTCCGTGATAGCACTTACCTGCTTTGCTGGTGGTTGGTTACCAGTTTTGTGCAAACCTTGCTGTTATGTATATTGCGTGAGGAACGCTTAATTTTGAGGCTTGTAGCCTTGTATATATATTTTCTAGTTGAGATCTTTATTAGTTTTATGTTGAAATGGATTAAAGTTTGTAAGTTGTAAACTTATACTCGGATGACTAGTGAAGAATGCATACTAATGGCTAATGGTTTAGTGGCATAAGTACTTGTGTAGTATGCATATCATTTTGGTTTGGAAAGTTGGATAATAAGAAATGTATGTTTTATAGAAAGTTGGCTTGTTTTGATTATTTTATAGCTTTCGCAAGTGTTATATTGTTTTTAGGGTTTTCGGATTGTCCGCGGTACAGAGGAGACTCCGTCCGTGTGTTGGGACCGGGCTTGGCTTTTTGCGCGGTTGGATCGGGGCGTGACAATTTCTTTTAATGTTAACCAAGACTCCTAAGGTGAATAATTTCAACCTCAAATAAATTCTACTCACCTCAATCCAAGGTTACGTCATACTTAAGAAGACAATGGTCCTACTCACTTAACAACCTAGTCATTCGTTCGAACACTTAATGCCCGCCAATATATCTTCAACATTAGTGTTACTAAGCTAGGGCTATAGCCATGAAAGTGATATCAATGCTCCATTAGGTTACCGGCCGTACAACAACAATCCTAGGACTGTAAATGGGTACCGAAATGATCTAGCTCATAAGATACTTACCATATTAATCCAAGTAGCTTGTTACATGAAATAACTTCAAGGCTGTGTCAACATAAGAATTATGACCATAAGGCATCCTTCAATATAATCTAGTAGAACTTCAAAAGTAATCAACCACTCATTTAACTATCACTACAAGATCTACCCTCTATTCAACGACCACAATTCGAAGTCTACCAACCACTAGTTTCTAGACGTGAAACGGTGCACATTATACGGTTGTCTAACAGCAGTCTCTTAGGTTAAAATGACTCTAATTTATCTTTATCTTAACTATATGAAATCTTACTCTCCTCATCTACATGTTCAACTAGCTAAGAGCATCAAGACTCATCGACCTTAGGTCCTAGGGTTTACCATGAATCATCATGCATACTTACTATTAGCTATTTAGGATTACTAATCATATCCTAACGACTCCACTTTGCAGCCAGATGCTTTAATCTCATTTCCATGGTTTATACACTCGGTCCATCGGTATTACTTAGGGATATATGCTTCCTAACATCCTCTAAGGTATCCAAATGACAAGTGTATAGAATGACTTTGCATAATCACAACTAAATCCGAAGGGGCCCTGTGACGCCCGAGATTTAGCCATGCATTCAATTACTGTTGCATCCTTTATTTGCGCATCTCTTTCTATGCCTTATTAATTGTCTTCTTAAATTACTATTCACTCTATTTTTAAACTACATGCTATTAACGAATTAGTATTTTTATTAAATCATATTAATTATTAAAGTAATGAGAAAAATGTGCATTTGAGCTAGAGGCGATAGGAGAGCTCGTTAGAAAATGATTTTTAGTAGTTGAATAAATAGTGTTACGTAACCAACTTGGAGTTTAATTAGCTAACATTAAATTTATGCTTAGGACTTGTTTCTAACTAGTTTGACTCACATTTTGACCATACACTTAAATTAATACAACTCACCTAAGCTTATATACCACTCACACAACTCACCTTATATCATAACTAGCAAAAAAAATCAAACAAAAAAATGCTGAATTTTACTGTAGCAAACCCGACAGGCCTTCTCTTGCTTGTTGAGGATGTTTTCTCCTTCATATCATCAAATCAAGCCACTCCAAGCCTTGAGCAACTAGTGTAGGGTGTTTGCAAGGTTCCTAGGTGCTCCTACACGCTTTGGTGAGCGATTTCACGGCTTGTTTTTGCATTTCTAAATAGTTGTCAATTTCTTGATTTGTTGAAAATGTGATCAAATGCTATTGTATGAGTTATCTATGCTAATATACTATCTATATGAATGCTAGAGAACACATTTGAGTCGTTGTTTCGCTTTTTAAACGGTTAGAATCGTTAATTTGAAATTTTGGGTGAATATTGACGTTTTTCTAGGGTTTTGCGTAATTGCTCGAATTAGCTTGATTCAATGCTTCTAATAGACGCCTTAGGTGCTAGTGAAGGTAACCTAATAGCCCCGTGCACTTGCATTGTCTTTAAATCGCTTAAAATGGAAAATAGCCGACTTTAACTTAGGGCTTTCGGGGTTAATGCGAATCCGGGTGGATTCGGGCTTCAATTATAGTATCCTTAGGCTACCTAGGTGCTATAGAAGCCTTGATATCCCTTGGTTGAAGCCCGGACATTGTACGTGTAGTTTAAAGCCATAAGAGGGAATTTGGGGCTTTCGGGGTAATCGCGGGCATTTGAATGAGTTAAAGGGTTAAGAGGGTACATTGAGGGTTAGTTAGAAGGTTGGGAGAGTTTCCTTTGAAAATGAAATCATTAACTTTCGTTTGGAAGAGAAATAGTTCGAAAAACAAAGGGGTTTAGGTGCAATTTAAGTTGTCTCACACTTCTAAACCCATGTCAGGACTTCTTGAGTGTTTATATGCGATTTTAAATTGATTTGGAGCTTTTGGTATGATTCTATGCTTATTTGGTATATGTTCACTTGTAAACTGCTTATTAGCTTCTATATTTGCTTCTATCCTAATTGCAACGAGGTCAACCTACTTTGTTGATCCTCATATGTGTTAATGCTTATATTATTGCTATGAACTTGTCATCGTTAAGTGCATTGCATAGTGGTTGCGCAACCAAGTGTCAGGGGCGGATGTGTTGAATATCGGTTGGGCGGCAGAGGGCTTGCCGGTAGATATTCAAACTCCGTGCCCTATTTCCTCATTCGCCTGGTCCGGAGATTGGCAGGGGATGTTGGGTCGTAGGATTCGGGGTACATCCGGAGTACACCCACTAGAGTGATTGGGGTTATACCGGCTTATCATGATCGTGCTCGTGGTTCGTGGATCGTGAATGAAGACCAGTGAAGATTGGTGTATAGGGGATTGTGTGAAATGTATACTTTTAAATGTGTGGTTACTTATGTTATCATTGCTTCTTAAATTGTCTAAGTGATATTGTTGTATAACTGTATTATCTGTTGCATTGCACGCCCCCGGGACTATATCCCTCACTGGGCAACAGTGGTTGCTCATACCTCGCTAACATGTTTCAGGTGGCATAGTTGGAGGAGTTGCCTTAGCTGCTGTGTGATATTTGTCTAAGGTGGATGTGCTTTCTGGTTGCTATGTGAAGAATTTGTTGTCCTATGTTATAATCTATTTTGAGGCCTTAAGGCTCATGTATGTATTTGAGTAATATGTAAGCTGGAAGTCAGATGACTATAGTAGCAGTGGTAATTCTATGGCTTGTAATAACTTATGCTTCTGTTTTTAACCATTTTGCATGCTTGGGAGTGAATGACCTAATGTAGGATGTTTCATCTCTTAAGAATGTTTTAATGTTATCTTAGAATGGCATGGCTATTAGATTAAGTTGAAATCAAGTTACCTGCATGCTTGTGTGGTTTTGAAACTGTTGGATGCTTCAAGGCTCGGATGGCCTTGAATCTTTAAATATTTAGTTATGAAAAGTTCATTTATCCTGTGGTTATCTCATTTGAGAGTTTACAGGTTTTCAGAATGCCCACAATACAGGGGAAACTCTGTCCGTTTTCCCTAAAATTTTGTGACCGGGTTGGTTGGGTTGAGAATAGCATGGTTATTAGAGCCTCCGGTCTCGTGAGGGATCGGGGCGTTACAGGTGGTATCAGAGCTTAGTTAGCTCTAAGCCGGGACAGGGTCCTCGTCCTGTCGGGTAGTGACCCTTGTGTGTGTGCTTGTTAAGTGTGTGTCTTGAAAGTGTATGCGTGCATGTTTGATTATGTGTCGTGTATTGAATGTGTGCACCTATGTGATATAATTATGTGTTACGTGCTAAACGTGTGCTAAGTGAAGTAAAGTGGCTAGTTACGCATCAAATTGACTTCGTGAATTATTAAATGCTTGAACTGTTGCTTGTAATGTGTGTATTTGAATGTCTTTGATTGAGTTGTGTTATGCTTGACTTGATTATCGTGCTTGAATGACTTTGATGATTACACTATTTCACAAACTCTTTTATTAGCATGTTTGCGTAATAGTTTAAGGAATGATTATACATATGCAATTGTTTGTCATGCATACATAGCCCGTCGAATGGTAAGAAAAACTCCTTCCTCCCCTGAAGAGAGGTGATTAGTGGCAGGCCTTCCAAATTATGTTGATTAGCAGAAATGAGAGGCAATTAATCAGCCTTTATTTGGGAATTGGTGGATATAGTTGGAGCTCAGTTATTGGGATTCTTATAAGGCCTTCTTCAGTGCTTAGCGGTCATTAATGAGTAGCTTCTTTTGGGGTTTCTATATGACAGTTCTCTGGAGCATATTCTTGGTATTTTCTCATCAGATATTCTTTTGGTATTCTTTTGTCGGCATCTCTCGAAAAAATTGGTATATGGATTCTTTTCAGCCTTATTATATGGTATTATTTACAATACTCCTGCTCGGAACTTCTATTGGTATTTTCTCGCCGCTCTTAGTTGGGATTCCATTCTTCTATGGTATTCATGCGAGCGGGATTCTTATTTGGATTTCGAAGTAGCATCTTTATTGGAGCCTTTATTTGGCCTTATTAAGTGAGGTTCGCAGACAATACTACTGGGATTTCTTAATGAGCTTCCACGAGAATTTGTATATGGTATTCTTGCTTAGCAACTGATGACGAATAATCGGAGTTGGTTTTCAGTTGATGCAGATGTTCTCTTGTGAGGAAGAATTGCGTGGACGCAATTTGTTTAAGGGGGAGAGGATGCGACGCCCGAGATTTAGCCATGCATTCAATTACTGTTGCATCCTTTATTTTCGCATATCTTTCTATGCCTTATTAATTGTCTTCTTAAGTTACTATTCACTCCGTTTTTAAACTGCATTCTATTAGTTAATTAGTATTTTTATTAAATCATATTAATTATCAAAGTAATGAGAAAAATGTGCATTTGAGCTAGAGGCGATAGGAGAGCTCGTTAGAAAATGATTTTTAGTAGTTGAATGAATAGTGTTACGTAACCAACTTGGAGTTTAATTAGCTAACATTAAAATTATGCTTAGGACTTGTTTCTAACTAGTTTGACTCACATTTTGACCATACACTTAAATTAAAACAAGTCACCTAAGCTTATATACCTCTCACACAACTCACCTTATATCATAACTAGCAAAATCAAAACAAAAAATGCTGAATTTTACTGTAGCAAACCCGACAGCCCTTCTCTTGCTTCTTGAGGATTTTTGCTTATTCAAATCATCAAATCAAGCCACTCCAAGCCTTGAGCAACTAGTGTAGGGTATTTGCAAGGTTCCTAGGTGCTCCTGCACGCTTTGGTGAGGGATTTCACGGCTTGTTTTTGCATTTCTATATAGTTGTCAATTTCTTGATTTGTTGAAAATGTGATCAAATGCTATTGTATGAGTTATCTATGCTAATATACCATCTATATGAATGTTAGAGAACACATTTGAGCCGTTGTTTCGTTTTTTAAATGGTTAGAATCGATAATTTAAAATTTTGGGTGAATAATGACGTTTTTCTAGGGTTTTGCGTAATTGCTCGAATTAGCTTGATTCAATGCTTCTAATAGACGCCTTAGGTGCTAGTGAAGGTAACCTAATAGCCCCGTGCACTTGCATTATCTTTAAAATCGCTTAAAATGGAAAATAGCCGACTTTAACTTGGGGCTTTCGGGGTTAATGCAAATCCGGGTGTATTCGGGCTTCAATTCTAGTATCCTTAGGCTATCTAGGTGCTATAGATGCCTTGATATACCTTGTTTGAAGCCCGGACATTGTACGTGTAGTTTAAAGCCATAAGAGGGAATTTGGGGCTTTCGGGGTAATCGCTGGCATTTGAATGAGTTAAAGGGTTAAGAGGGTACCTTGAGGGTTAGTTAGAAGGTTGGGAGAGTTTCCTTTGAAAATGAAATCATTAACTTTGGTTTGGAAGAGAAATAGTTCGAAAAACAAAGGGGTTTAGGTGCAATTTAAGTTGTCTCACACTTCTAAACCCATGTCAGGACTTATTGAGTGTTTATATGCGATTTTAAATTGATTTGGAGCTTTTGGTATGATTCTATGCTTATTTGGTATATGTTCATTTGTAAACTGCTTATTAGCTTCTATATTTGCTTCTATCCTAATTGTAACGAGGTCAACCTACTTTGTTGATCCTCATATGTGTTAATGCTTATATTATTGCTATTAACTTGTCATCGTTAAGTGCATTGCATAGTGGTTGCGCAACCATAGTGTTAGGGGCGGATGTATTGAATATCGGCTGGGCAGCAGAGGGCTTGCCGGTGGATATTCAAACTCCGTACCCTATTCCCTCATTCGCCTGGTCTGGAGATTGCCAGGGGATGTTGGGTCGTAGGATTCGGGGTACATCCGGAGTACACCCACTGGAGTGCTTGGGGTTATGCCGGGTTATCGTGAGCGTGCTCGTGGTTCGTGGGTCGTGAATGAAGACCAGTGAAGATTGGTGTATAGGGGATTGAGTGAAATGTATCCTTTTAAATGTGTGGTTACTTATGTTATCATTGCTTCTTAAATTGTCTAAGTGATATTGTTGTATAACTGTATTATCTGTTGCATTGCACGCCCCGCGACTATATCCCTCACTGGGCAACAGTGGTTGCTCATACCTCGCTAACATGTTTCAGGTGGCACAGTTGGAGGAGTTGCCTTAGCTGCTGTGTGATATTTGTCTAAGGTGGATGTGATTTCTGGTTGCTATGTGAAGAATTTGTTGTCCTATGTTATAATCTATTTTGAGGCCTTAAGGCTCATGTATGTATTTGAGTAATATGTAAGCTGGAAGTCAGATGACTGTAGTAGCAGTGGTAATTCTATGGCTTGTAATAACTTATGCTTCTGTTTTTAACCATTTTGCATGCTTGGGAGTGAATGACCTAATGTAGGATGTTTCATCTCTTAAGAATGTTTTAATGTTATCTTAGAATGGCATGGCTATTAGATTAAGTTGAAATCAAGTTACCTGCTTGCTTGTTTCGTTTTGAAACTGTTGGATGCTTCAAGGCTCGGATGGCCTTGAATCTTTAAATATTTAGTTATGAAAAGTTCATTTATCTTGTGGTTATCTCATTTGAGAGTTTACAGGTTTTCAGAATGCCCACAATATAGGGAAAACTCTGTCCGTTTTCCCTAAAATTTTGTGACCGGGTTGGTTGGGTTGAGAATAGCATGGTTATTAGAGCCTCCGGTCTCGTGAGGGATCGGGGCGTTACAGGTGGTATCAGAGCTTAGTTAGCTCTAAGCCAGGACAGGGTCCTCGTCCTGTCGGGGAATGACCCTTGCGTGTGTACTTGGTAAGTGTGGGTCTTGGAAGTGGAGGCCTGGATGTTTGATTCTGTGTCTTGTATTGAATGTGTGCACCTATGTGATATAATTATGTGTTACGTGCTAAACGTGTGCTAAGTGAAGTAAAGTGGCTAGTTACGCATCAAATTGACTTCGTGAATTATTAAATGCTTGAACTGTTGCTTGTAATGTGTGTATTTGAATGTCTTTGATTGAGTTGTGTTATGCTTGACTTGATTATCGTGCTTGAATGACTTTGATGATTACACTATTTCACAAACTCTTTTATTAGCATGTTTGCGTAATAGTTTAAGGAATGATTATACATATGCAATTGTTTGTCATGCATACATAGCCCGTCGAATGGTAAGAAAAACTCCTTCCTCCCCTGAAGAGAGGTGATTAGTGACAGGCCTTCCAAATTATGTTGATTAGCAGAAATGAGAGGCAATTAATTCGCCTTTATTTGGGAATTGGTGGATATAGTTGGAGCTCAGTTATTGGGATTCTTCTAAGGCCTTCTTCAGTGCTTAGCGGTCATTAATGAGTAGCTTCTTTTGGGGTTTCTATATGACAGTTCTCTGGAGCATATTCTTGGTATTTTCTCATCAGATATTCTTTTGGTATTCTTTTGTCGGCATCTCTCGGAAAAATTGGTATATGGATTCTTTTCAGCCTTATTATCTGGTATTATTTACAATACTCCTGCTCAGAACTTCTATTGGTATTTTCTCGCCGCTCTTAGTTGGGATTCCATTCTTCTATGGTATTCATGCCAGCGGGATTCTTATTTGGATTTCGAAGTAGCATCTTTATTGGAGCCTTTATTTGGCCTTATTAAGTGAGGTTCGCATACAATACTACTGGGATTTCTTAATGAGCTCCCACGAGAATTCGTATATGGTATTCTTGCTTAGCAACTGATGACGAATAATCGGAGTTGGTTTTCAGTTGATGCGGAGTTCTCTTGTGAGGAAGAATTGCGTGGACGCAATTTGTTTAAGGGGGAGAGGATGCGACGCCCGAGATTTAGCCATGCATTCAATTACTGTTTCATCCTTTATTTGCGCATCTCTTTCTAGGCCTTATTAATTGTCTTCTTAAGTTACTATTCACTCCGTTTTTAAACTGCATTCTATTAGTTAATTAGTATTTTTATTAAATCATATTAATTATCAAAGTAATGAGAAAAATGTGCATTTGAGCTAGAGGCGACAGGAAAGCTCGTTAGAAAATGATTTTTAGTAGTTGAATGAATAGTGTTACGTAACCAACTTGGAGTTTAATTAGCTAACATTAAAATTATGCTTAGGACTTGTTTCTAACTAGTTTGACTCACATTTTGACCATACACTTAAATTAAAACAAGTCACCTAAGCTTATATACCTCTCACACAACTCACCTTATATCATAACTAGCAAAATCAAAACAAAAAATGCTGAATTTTACTGTAGCAAACCCGACAGCCCTTCTCTTGCTTCTTGAGGATTTTTGCTTCTTCAAATCATCAAATCAAGCCACTCCAAGCCTTGAGCAACTAGTGTAGGGTATTTGCAAGGTTCCTAGGTGCTCCTGCACGCTTTGGTGAGCGATTTCACGGCTTGTTTTTGCATTTCTATCTAGTTGTCATTTTCTTGATTTGTTGAAAATGTGATCAAATGCCATTGTAATTGTTATCTATGCTAATATACCATCTATATGAATGCTAGAGAACACATTTGAGCCGTTGTTTCGCTTTTTAAACGGTTAGAATCGTTAATTTGAAATTTTGGGTGAATAGTGATATTTTTCTAGGGTTTTGCGTAATTGCTCGAATTAGCTTGATTCAATGCTTCTAATAGACGCTTTAGGTGCTAGTGAAGGTAACCTAATTGCCTCGTGCACTTGCATTGTCTTTAAATCGCTTAAAATGGAAAATAGCCGACTTTAACTTAGGGCTTTCGGGGTTAATGCGAATCCGGGTGTATTTGGGCTTCAATTCTAGTATCCTTAGGCTACCTAGGTGCTATAGAAGCCTTGATATCCCTTGGTTGAAGCCCGGACATTGTACGTGTAGTTTAAAGACATAAGAGGGAATTTGGGGCTTTCGGGGTAATCGTGGGCATTTGAATGAGTTAGAGGGTTAAGAGGGTACCTTGAGGGTTAGTTAGAAGGTTGGGAGAGTTTCCTTTGAAAATGAAATCATTAACTTTGGTTTGGAAGAGAAATAGTTCGAAAAACAAAGGGGTTTAGGTGCAATTTAAGTTGTCTCACACTTCTAAACCCATGTCAGGACTTCTTGAGTGTTTATATGCGATTTTAAATTGATTTGGAGCTTTTGGTATGATTCTATGCTTATTTGGTATATGTTCATTTGTAAACTACTTATTAGCTTCTATATTTGCCTCTATCCTAATTGCAACGAGGTCAACCTACTTTGTTGATCCTCATATGTGTTAATGCTTATATTATTGCTATTAACTTGCCATCGTTAGGTGCATTGCATCGTGGTTGCGCAACCATAGTGTCAGGGGCGGATGTGTTGAATATCGGCTGGGCGGCAGAGGGCTTGCCGGTGGATATTCAAACTCCGTACCCTATTCCCTCATTTGCCTGGTCCGGAGATTGCCAGGGGATGTTGGGTCGTAGGATTCGGGGTACATCCGGAGTATACCCACTGGAGTGTTTGGGGTTATGCCGGCTTATCGTGATCGTGCTCGTGGTTCGTGGATTGTGAATGAAGACCAGTGAAGATTGGTGTATAGGGGATTGTGTGAAATGTATCCTTTTAAATGTGTGGTTACTTATGTTATCATTGCTTCTTAAATTTTCTAAGTGATATTGTTGTATAACTGTATTATCTGTTGCATTGCACGCCCCGGGACTATATCCCTCACTGGGCAACAGTGGTTGCTCATACCTCGCTAACATGTTTCAGGTGGCACAGTTGGCGGAGTTGCCTTAGCTGCTGTGTGATATTTGTCTGAGGTGGATGTGCTTTCTGGTTGCTATGTGAAGAATTTGTTGTCCTATGTATAATCTATTTTGAGGCCTTAAGGCTCATGTATGTATTTGAGTAATATGTAAGCTGGAAGTCAGATAACTATAGTAGCAGTGGTAATTCTATGGCTTGTAATAACTTATGCTTCTGTTTTTAACCATTTCGCATGCTTGGGAGTGAATGACCTAATGTAGGATGTTTGATCTCTTAAGAATGTTTTAATGTTATCTTAGAATGGCATGGCTATTAGATTAAGTTGAAATCAAGTTACCTGCGTGCTTGTGTGGTTTTGAAACTGTTGGATGCTTCAAGGCTCAGATGGCCTTGAATCTTTAAATATTTAGTTATGAAAAGTTCATTTATCTTGTGGTTATCTCATTTGAGAGTTTACAGGTTTTCAAAATGCCCACAATACAGGGGAAACTCTGTCCGTTTTCCCTAAAATTTTGTGACCGGGTTGGTTGGGTTGAGAATAGCATTGTTATTAGAGCCTCCGGTCTCGTGAGGGATCGAGGCGTTACAGGTGGTATCAGAGCTTAGTTAGCTCTAAGCCAGGACAGGGTCCTCGTCCTGTCGGGTAATGACCCTTGTGTGATACCCCGAACCTGGCATGTATTCAATAGCATTTTAAGTTCATTTAAATTGCATTTTATTGACCTTTCACCTTCTTTGACCAAACTAGTTGACTTTTCATCTACATTGACCAACTAGGACAAGGTGAGAATTTTTGAAATGTTTAATAAAGGGCAAACTTGGGATTAGAAATAAAAAAATACAATGTTAAGTTAGTCAAATTTTGGGTCAACTTTGGAATTAAATCTGAACCAATTGGGGAAGAGTTAGGTAGCAAATTATATATGGTTGGAAAGCTCTATGAGTCTAGTTTATGAGGGTTCAAACCGTTCGTGAATTGGAGTTTTCTAGAAGAAGTTATGGCCGTTTTCGTGAGGTCGCGCATAGCTGTTTTGGTTTAGCGGGTTGACCGAATTTTGACCTTTGACTTCTTGACTTTTTTTTTTTAAATAAGCAGAATTGCACGAAAAAAACAGAGAGAAAAGAGCTTGAGACCATGAGGAAAAGAAGGAGAAAAAAAAAAGAAAATCTCAACTTCAAATCTTCGATTCTTCGCGAGGGCTTCCACGGGGTGGTTTCCGAGGCACTCTACAAGGTTTTCCTAGCGTCTAGGAGCGTCTGAGGTGAGGGTTTCATGCTTATTTGCGCATTTGAAAATTTTGTATCTAAACTTTGATTTTTAGATTTTATGCGTAGATTGTTGTTTTAATCGTTTTGTTGCTTAAAGAATGTTCCTTGTTGATTGTAGAACATGTATTTATAGCTTTTTAACATTTTCTGCGGTTAAATGTTGAGATTGCAATTTAAATTGATTAATGAATAGTAATTAGTGAATAGTAAACCCTTGAAATGTTGAAGTTGCCCCGTTATGCTGTCTGTTGATGTAGAAATGTGCTAGGTATGCTAGAATGCCTAAATGTGTGGTTTAATTGGAATGTGTAATGGAAAAACGGAGAAAAAGGGCTTAGTGAAAGTCGGGGTCGTTTAGGTCGGCTTTAGCGTTTTCTCGTTTTGCGTGTTGGCATTGCTTCGGGAAGCCATGGAAGCACTTTTGGTGCGATTATGGCATTGGTAGGGTGTTTGGTTGGTATAGTTGTAGTTCAAACGAGCAAAGGGGGAAATCGGGGCTTTGCGCGAATTCTAGGGTAAAGTAGGGTTTCGGGGTCGTTGGACGTGCCTTATGGTGAGCTAGGAGGATTGGCGAAGTCGGGTTCCAGAACTCGTGGCTCGTTTGGAAATGGTAGTGTTTTGATAGTTGGGGCCGATTTGTGATTTTGCTTGTTATCTTGATATTATGCCTATAGAATGCTTAGGGTTGCTTGATATACTTGTTTAATTGGTGTTATTGTTGCTTATTATTGCTTGTTATCTCGTTTGTTGTCATTAGTTTGTATTGTTGTGCTATCGCTCGTTTATTGCCTTGTATCGAGTCTTGCATTGCATAGTGTCAGCACGTGAGTGATGGGCCTCTCTGGGTAGCCTCGGGTTGCCAGTGTTGGTTGCTCTAGCTCCGTAGCTATTCCCTCTTCTCGCTTGGGCTGCCTCCCAGGGAGATTTGGGTCGTAGATTGATGGATACTTCCGGGGTATTCCAAACTGGTGTTATAAGGTGGTTTGGGCCGGCGCGTCATCGTTAAAGTCATCGGAATCGTGATCGGTACATTACTCGCTCGAGTGAACCATAGCCTTCAGAGTGTGGTATAGCTTTGAATGGTTGTGTTAATGCTTTTATTGATTGTTTATTGTATTGATTGCTATATTGATTGCTTTTGTCAGATATATTGCTTAACTGTTTTACTTGCATTGCACGAACTTCTTTCTCTCCACCTCGATATCTGTCTCGCCCTCACTGAGTATACGTGGTGTGTATACTCACTCCTCACCACCACATTTCAGGAAATGCCATGTTAGCTGGAAAGTTCGTGATTTCGTGAAAGTCCGTGCTTGAAGGGTTGTCCTGCGTGCCTATGTGACTTGAGTTGTCAAAGTTGTAAAGTTGTATGTTTTTATGTATTATTTGTATTTAATGTCAAAGTATGTAATTTAAGTTTCATTAGATTGTTGAAGTAATTTGATAAGTTAGACATGTATCTAGTTATTATAACTTAACTTCAAATGTATGTTTGTAATGTCCTAAGGAAAAAGAGTTAGAATGGCATGATAGTTTATTTTATGCAGTAGCTTAGTATGGTTTAATTGTCTAGTTTGAATGTACTTGTCAAAAATGAAAAGAGATAGGTTAGCTTTTAAATTGGAAATGTATGTATACATGCTGAGTTTAATTGTTGAGAACCGAGGCTCGGATGGCCTTGAGGTAGTTTGTATGGTTGGACACGGTGTTGGTCCATTTATATGCTATTACAGGTTTTATATTTCGCCTAGAAATAGGGGAGACTCCGTCCGTTTTCCCTGAAAATATTGCCCGGGTTTGGATTTGGGTTGTGATTAGATTGATCGATAGAACTCCCGGTCTCGAGAGGGAACGGGGTGTCACAGGTGGTATCAGAGCTTGTCTAGCTCATAAGCCGGGACAGGGTCCTCGGTCTGGTGGGTAGTGACCCTTGAATGTGTGCTTGTTAAGTGTTTCATGAAAGTGTATGCTTGTATGTGAGATTGTGTGTCTTGACTTGAATGTGTGCTCCTATGTGATATAGTTATGTGTTATGTGTTAATTGTGTGCTAAGTAAGGTGAAATGTCTAGTTGTCTATCGAATTGACTTATTGAATTGGCATCGTGAATTTTATCGACCTCGTGTATTGTTATTTGCTTGAAGTATTGCTTGTAATGTGTGTTTTAAAATGTCTTGAATTGAATATGTTGTGCTTGACTTGATTGTCGTGCTTGAGTGACTTTGTTGAATAAACTATTTTGTAAACTTGCTTGCATAATAGTTTAAGGCATATGTATAACTGTGATATATTGGCATTCATACATGTCCTATTGAAATGGTAAGTAAGTCCTCTTCCTCCCCTGAAGAAAGTGGTTCACCTCTGGCTTTTCAAGGTGTGTGGATTGGCAGGAAATGAATGGTATTTGGCTAGCCTTTATTTGGAAATTGGTGTTTTCTTTTGGAGCTCGGCTATTGGAAAATCTCTATGGTCCTCCTTTGTGCTTAACAGTTGTGAAAGAATAGCTTTCTCTTGGGGTTTTATTTGGTTATACTTTGGAGTATTCTTTGGTTTTCTTAATGGGTATTCTTTGGAGACTTCTGCTGGCATTTCTCGGTGGACTTGGTTAATGGGATTTCAATCGGCCTTACAACATGGTATTATCTATGGCATATGTGTCTCGGTCTTTATTGAAGTGTTACTGGTATTCCTTATTGGAAATTCTTCAATGGCATTCTCTAGGATTCTCAGTGGCCAATTATTTAGTATTACTTATTGGGCAATTCTTGATACTTTCTTACTGGAGCATTGTTCAGGCATTCTCTTGGTATTTTCCTTGTTGGCAAAGTTGTATGAAGTTCTCACTTGGCAAACAGTGAAGAGGACTCAGAGTTTGGTTTCGGTATATTGTTCATCAGTTTGGTGTTTATCCTTGGAGTTTTCATCCATCTGGGAAGCTATGTTTGTTATTCAACTTGGTTGTCTTATTGGGCACGTTATATTTTCTCTGTTATTTCCTTTGACATTCCTCTCAGCATTTGATAGCAAAACTCAGAATCTAATTGGTTGTTCCATGGGGTTATTATTTGGAAGGCTTCTTTGGAACTTTGGAAATATATTTGATTGGGTTCTTGGTATTTTCTTCAGCACTCTTAACAGGGAATTCTTCTATGAAATCCATGACCAGCGGGGTACTTCTTTGGACCTCTAGATAGAATCTTTGTTTGAGCTTTTATTTGGCTTCTTGCTTGGGAATTCTCGGGCAGTAACAGTTAGACTTCTATTGGAGATTCGTGCGTGAGGTATTCTTCTTGTCGTTATTGTGTGGTATTAATGACATCTACAGTATCTTTGCTTTAGTCTTTATTTGTATTATCTCGGCGTTTCTGGTTGGAATTTATTCTTCTTCGATATTCGTGTCAATGGGATTCTTGTACGGTATCTATCTTTGAGCCTTTATTTGGCGTTACTACTTGGCATTTCTACTTGAACTTTCCTATTGGTCATCTTGATGAAATACTTATTCAGTAGCTAATGAAGATTAGTCAGAGTTGGATTGTAGATGATGCAGAGTCCTATTGGAAGAAGAATTGCGAGGACGCAATTGTTTTAAGGGGGGAAGGATGTGATACCCCGAACCTGGCATGTATTCAATAGCATTTTAAGTTCATTTAAATTGCATTTTATTGACCTTTCACCTTCTTTGACCAAACTAGTTGACTTTTCATCTACATTGACCAACTAGGACAAGGTGAGAATTTTTGAAATGTTTAATAAAGGGCAAACTTGGGATTAGAAATAAAAAAATACAATGTTAAGTTAGTCAAATTTTGGGTCAACTTTGGAATTAAATCTGAACCAATTGGGGAAGAGTTAGGTAGCAAATTATATATGGTTGGAAAGCTCTATGAGTCTAGTTTATGAGGGTTCAAACCGTTCGTGAATTGGAGTTTTCTAGAAGAAGTTATGGCCGTTTTCGTGAGGTCGCGCATAGCTGTTTTGGTTTAGCGGGTTGACCGAATTTTGACCTTTGACTTCTTGACTTTTTTTTTTAAATAAGCAGAATTGCACGAAAAAAATAGAGAGAAAAGAGCTTGAGACCATGAGGAAAAGAAGGAGAAAAAAAAAAGAAAATCTCAACTTCAAATCTTCGATTCTTCGCGAGGGCTTCCACGGGGTGGTTTCCGAGGCACTCTACAAGGTTTTCCTAGCGTCTAGGAGCGTCTGAGGTGAGGGTTTCATGCTTATTTGCGCATTTGAAAATTTTGTATCTAAACTTTGATTTTTAGATTTTATGCGTAGATTGTTGTTTTAATCGTTTTGTTGCTTAAAGAATGTTCCTTGTTGATTGTAGAACATGTATTTATAGCTTTTTAACATTTTCTGCGGTTAAATGTTGAGATTGCAATTTAAATTGATTAATGAATAGTAATTAGTGAATAGTAAACCCTTGAAATGTTGAAGTTGCCCCGTTATGCTGTCTGTTGATGTAGAAATGTGCTAGGTATGCTAGAATGCCTAAATGTGTGGTTTAATTGGAATGTGTAATGGAAAAACGGAGAAAAACGGCTTAGTGAAAGTCGGGGTCGTTTAGGTCGGCTTTAGCGTTTTCTCGTTTTGCGTGTTGGCATTGGTTCGGGAGGCCATGGAAGCACTTTTGGTGCGATTATGGCATTGGTAGGGTGTTTGGTTGGTATAGTTGTAGTTCAAATGAGCAAAGGGGGAAATCGGGACTTTGCGCTAATTCTAGGGTAAAGTAGGGTTTCGGGGTCCTTGGACGTGCCTTATGGTGACCTAGGAGGATTGGCGAAGTCGGTTTCCAGAACTCGTGGCTCGTTTGGAAATGGTAGTGTTTTGATAGTTGGGGCCGATTTGTGATTTTGCTTGTTATCTTGATATTATGCCTATAGAATGCTTAGGGTTGCTTGATATACTTGTTTAATTGGTGTTATTGTTGCTTATTATTGCTTGTTATCTCGTTTGTTGTCACTAGTTTGTATTGTTGTGCTATCGCTCGTTTATTGCCTTGTATCGAGTCTTGCATTGCATAGTGTCAGCACGTGAGTGATGGGCCTCTCTGGGTAGCCTCGGGTTGCCAGTGTTGGTTGCTCTAGCTCCGTAGCTATTCCCTCTTCTCGCTTGGGCTGCCTCCCAGGGAGATTTGGGTCGTAGATTGATGGATACTTCCGGGGTATTCCAAACTGGTGTTATAAGGTGGTTTGGGCCGGCGCGTCATCGTTAAAGTCATCGGAATCGTGATCGGTACATTACTCGCTCGAGTGAACCATAGCCTTCAGAGTGTGGTATAGCTTTGAATGGTTGTGTTAATGCTTTTATTGATTGTTTATTGTATTGATTGCTATATTGATTGCTTTTGTCAGATATATTGCTTAACTGTTTTACTTGCATTGCACGAACTTCTTTCTCTCCACCTCGATATCTGTCTCGCCCTCACTGAGTATACGTGTTGTGTATACTCACTCCTCACCACCACATTTCAGGAAATGCCATGTTAGCTGGAAAGTTCGTGATTTCGTGAAAGTCCGTGCTTGAAGGGTTGTCCTGCGTGCCTATGTGACTTGAGTTGTCAAAGTTGTAAAGTTGTATGTTTTTATGTATTATTTGTATTTAATGTCAAAGTATGTAATTTAAGTTTCATTAGATTGTTGAAGTAATTTGATAAGTTAGACATGTATCTAGTTATTATAACTTAACTTCAAATGTATGTTTGTAATGTCCTAAGGAAAAAGAGTTAGAATGGCATGATAGTTTATTTTATGCAGTAGCTTAGTATGGTTTAATTGTCTAGTTTGAATGTACTTGTCAAAAATGAAAAGAGATAGGTTAGCTTTTAAATTGGAAATGTATGTATACATGCTGAGTTTAATTGTTGAGAACCGAGGCTCGGATGGCCTTGAGGTAGTTTGTATGGTTGGACACGGTGTTGGTCCATTTATATGCTATTACAGGTTTTATATTTCGCCTAGAAACAGGGGAGACTCCGTCCGTTTTCCCTGAAAATATTGCCCGGGTTTGGATTTGGGTTGTGATTAGATTGATCGATAGAACTCCCGGTCTCGAGAGGGAACGGGGTGTCACACCTTGTGTGTGTGCTTGTTAAGTGTGTGTCTTGAAAGTGTATGCGTGCATGTTTGATTATGTGTCGTGTATTGAATGTGTGCACCTATGTGATATAATTATGTGTTACGTGCTAAACGTGTGCTAAGTGAAGTAAAGTGGCTAGTTACGCATCAAATTGACTTCGTGAATTATTAAATGCTTGAACTGTTGCTTGTAATGTGTGTATTTGAATGTCTTTGATTGAGTTGTGTTATGCTTGACTTGATTATCGTGCTTGAATGACTTTGATGATTACACTATTTCACAAACTCTTTTATTAGCATGTTTGCGTAATAGTTTAAGGAATGATTATACATATGCAATTGTTTGGCATGCATACATAGCCCGTCGAATGGTAAGAAAAACTCCTTCCTCCCCTGAAGAGAAGTGATTTGTGGCAGGCCTTCCACATTATGTTGATTAGCATAAATGAGAGGCAATTAATCAGCCTTTATTTGGGAATTGGTGGATATAGTTGGAGCTCAGTTATTGGGATTCTTCTAAGGCCTTTTTCAGTGCTTAGCATTAATAAGTAGCTTCTTTTGGGGTTTCTATATAACAGTTCTCTGGAGCATATTCTTGGTATTTCCTCATCAGATATTCTTTTGGTATTCTTTTGTCGGCATCTCTCGGAAAAATTGGTATATGGATTCTTTTCAGCCTTATTATCTGGTATTATTTACAATACTCCTGCTCGGAACTTCTATTGGTATTTTCTCGCCGCTCTTAGTTGGGATTCCATTCTTCTATGGTATTCATGCCAGCGGGATTCTTATTTGGATTTCGAAGTAGCATCTTTATTGGAGCCTTTATTTGGCCTTATTAAGTGAGGTTCGCAGACAATACTACTACGATTTCTTAATGAGCTTCCACGAGAATTTGTATATGGTATTCTTGCTTAGCAACTGATGATGAATAATCGGAGTTGGTTTTCAATTGATGCAGATGTTCTCTTGTGAGGAAGAATTGCGTGGACACAATTTGTTTAAGGGGGAGAGAATGTGACGCCCGAGATTTAGCCAAGCATTCAATTACTGTTGCATCCTTTATTTGCGCATCTCTTTCTATGCCTTATTAATTGTCTTCTTAAGTTACTATTCACTCCGTTTTTAAACTGCATTCTATTAGTTAATTAGTATTTTTATTAAATCATATTAATTATCAAAGTAATGAGAAAAATGTGCATTTGAGCTAGAGGCGATAGGAGAGCTCGTTAGAAAATGATTTTTAGTAGTTGAATGAATAGTCTTACGTAACCAACTTGGAGTTTAATTAGCTAACATTAAAATTATGCTTAGGACTTGTTTCTAACTAGTTTGACTCACATTTTGACCATACACTTAAATTAAAACAAGTCACCTAAGCTTATATACCTCTCACACAACTCACCTTATATCATAACTAGCAAAATCAAAACAAAAAAATGCTGAATTTTACTGTAGCAAACCCGACAGCCCTTCTCTTGCTTCTTGAGGATTTTTGCTTCTTCAAATCATCAAATCAAGCCACTCCAAGCCTTGAGCAACTAGTGTAGGGTGTTTGCAAGGTTCCTAGGTGCTCCGACACGCTTTGGTGAGGGATTTCACGGCTTGTTTTTGCATTTCTATATAGTTGTCAATTTCTTGATTTGTTGAAAATGTGATCAAATGCTATTGTATGAGTTATCTATGCTAATATACCATCTATATGAATGCTAGAGAACACATTTGAGCCGTTGTTTCGCTTTTTAAACGGTTAGAATCGTTAATTTGAAATTTTGGGTGTATAGTGACGTTTTTCTAGGGTTTTTGCGTAATTGCTCGAATTAGCTTGATTCAATGCTTCTAATAGACGCCTTAGGTGCTAGTGAAGGTAACCTAATAGCCCCGTGCACTTGCATTATCTTTAAAATCGCTTAAAATAGAAAATAGCCGACTTTAACTTGGGGCTTTTGGGGTTAATGCGAATCCGGGTGTATTCGGGCTTCAATTCTAGTATCCTTAGGCTACCTAGGTGCTATAGAAGCCTTGATATCCCTTGGTTGAAGCCCGGACATTGTACGTGTAGTTTAAAGCCATAAGAGGGAATTTGGGGCTTTCGGGGTAATCGCGGGCATTTGAATGAGTTAGAGGGTTAAGAGGGTACCTTGAGGGTTAGTTAGAAGGTTGGGAGAGTTTCATTTGAAAATGAAATCATTAACTTTGGTTTGGAAGAGAAATAGTTCGAAAAATAAATGGGTTTATGTGCAATTTAAGTTGTCTCACACTTCTAAACCCATGTCATGACTTCTTGAGTGTTTATATGCGATTTTAAATTGATTTGGATCTTTTGGTATGATTCTATGCTTATTTGGTATATATTCATTTGTAAACTGCTTATTAGCTTCTATATTTGCTTCTATCCTAATTGCAACGAGGTCAACCTACTTTGTTGATCCTCATATGTGTTAATGCTTATATTATTGCTATTAACTTGTCATCGTTAAGTGCATTGCATAGTGGTTGCGCAACCATAGTGTCAGGGGCGGATGTGTTGAATATCGGCTGGGCGGCAGAGGGCTTGCCAGTGGATATTCAAACTCCGTACCCTATTCCCTCATTCGCCTGGTCCGGAGATTGCCAGGGGATGTTGGGTCGTAGGATTCGGGGTACATCCGGAGTACACCCACTGGAGTGATTGGGGTTATGCCGGCTTATCGTGATCGTGCTCGTGGTTCGTGGATCGTGAATGAAGACCAGCGAAGATTGGTGTATAGGGGATTGTGTGAAATGTATCCTTTTAAATGTGTGGTTACTTATGTTATCATTGCTTCTTAAATTGTCTAAGTGATATTGTTGTATAACTGTATTATCTATTGCATTGCACGCCCCGGGACTATATCCCTCACTGGGCAACAGTGGTTGCTCATACCTCGCTAACATGTTTCAGGTGGCACAATTGGCGGAGTTGCCTTAGCTGCTGTGTGATATTTGTCTGAGGTGGATGTGCTTTCTGGTTGCTATGTGAAGAATTTGTTGTTCTATGTATAATCTATTTTGAGGCCTTAAGGCTCATGTATGTATTTGAGTAATATGTAAGCTGGAAGTCAGATGACTGTAGTAGCAGTGGTAATTCTATGGCTTGTAATAACTTATGTTTCTGTTTTTAACCATTTTGCATGCTTGGGAGTGAATGACCTAATGTAGGATGTTTCATCTCTTAAGAATGTTTTAATGTTATCTTAGAATGGCATAGCTATTAGATTAAGTTTAAATCAAGTTACCTGCATGCTTGTGTGGTTTTGGAACTATTGTTTGCTTCAAGGCTCGGATGGCCTTGAATTTTTAAATATTTAGTTATGAAAAGTTCATTTATCTTGTGGTTATCTCATTTGAGAGTTTACAGGTTTTCAAAATGTCCACAATACAGGGGAAACTCTGTCCGTTTTCCCTAAAATTTTGTGCCCGGGTTGGTTGGGTTGAGAATAGCATGGTTATTAGAGCATCCGGTCTCGTGAGGGATCGGGGCGTTACAGGCCCCAAATTAATACCATGATTCTTAATATCACCAATATCCAACTTAGGACCTTCAACAATGTTAGTCATCTAATGCATAATTCAATACCTTACACTTCTATTCGACCTAACATTTTAGGTGTAGTCTTCTGAATACAAGTTCTAGCTACGTGAATTCCTCGATTCCAACATCCCTATATCTTGTTATACTAAAGAATCATCAACCTTGCTAAACTCAGTCTCCAGAGTTGCCTACATTTCTTGAGGTTATCCATTGTTAAGTCACTTAAATACACTATCCATGTCTTAATAATCTAACCCCAAAAAGTAACTATCGTCAACTTCCACGAATTCATCTCTTAATTTCTAGGTCACGATCTTACCATTTAGTGAACTTGAAACTCACTAGTATACACCATATTAGAATCATCAATACTTAATTCCAATCAAGTAAGGATTCAATCATATAAATAGTCTATTACACCAATTTAAGATATAATAATTTGATTCAAAAGCAACTCCTAAGTCAAACTTTTATTATAAGCATATGAATATATATACTACTCCACATGTCCAATAGTATACTCTTACATCTAAGGAAAGTTCTATGTCCTTAACCCTTATACTTGAACTACAATTAGAAGAATGGTTTAACGGAAACAAGAACTTCATAGCTATAAAATTGATAACTTAATCACAGGTATGGGTATTCCAAAGATAAGGAGATAACGTTACCTCAACAATTATACATGTGCTACGCATTTTATATATGCATATCCAATAATACATACGATCCATCGAGTACCTGTGAAGATGCGAGAAATCTCTAACCGAGCCTTTTCGTTCTTCCTACATAAATTCACTTCCCTGAAATTCCTAATCCTAACTATCTATGTGTATAAACAGTCAGTCGTGGTTATATAACATTCACATGTACCAAGGAAGGAGTATAAAAGCATGCATGCATTATTGAGGGCACTAATGTGTTGGTGTGCATGACACATAATACATATGGTCCACAAAGGCACATGATATTTAATGCTCAAAGCAATTAAAGCACATTAGCACACATTAACATATATAAACACGACATCATAATTACCTTAGGGCTTCTACCCACGGTCCGAGAGTTGAACCCAACTAATGCGAAAACTACGCTCTAATACCATTCTAATAGGGGTCACGCCCCAACCCCAATCTATAGAGGCTAGACTAGGGTATGACCTAAATCTTTAACACTATTTTATGACTAAGCCGTTTGTTATGATTAATGCTTAACGTTAGCCTAGAACTTCAAAAGATTTTTCAGGAAAATCGACAGCATAACGGCTATAATTAGGATTTTTGCTTTGACCTAATTTCTAAATACCTCAAAATTCCAAATCTTTAATTTGATTCCAACTAAAATTCCTATTTTGTCATCAACCGATATGCCTACTAATTATCTTGAAAGTCATATTTGGTTAACAAGCCTAGCATGATAACTATGTCCCATTTATTTGTCAATTTCCTATCATGCAAGTACCTATTATCCTTTAGCTTACGAATGAGCACCTAAGTAAAATTAGATAGAGTTAACTTAGTTGATTCTTCACCTAGTGGTTTAAACGCCTATGATGACTACTATTCAAGATAATGAAAGCAAACAACCAAATAAAGAGTTTGTCCGGTTATAGTTAGTACAAGCCAAAATTAGACCCCAAATTACAATGGGGGTCATTTACAATAACAACATAAATAGTCTTCAAATATCAAACACAACGTCCGTAAAACATCCACATTTAAGCAAAGCACATAAGGCGCGCAGTCACTCCAAGGATTCATCAACAAGGACATTCTCCTCAGGTTCCTGTTCCAAATCCGCTTGACCTGTGAGGATAAAAGAGGGTGATTCCTTATGAACTCAGCAAGGGGGAACAAGTGGCAAGGTTTTTGAAATCCTTTTCCATTTAACTTGTGAAAACTCCTTTGAAAACATGTCACGTAAGACAAATAAGAATGTAAACATAGTATAAGAATCAAATTGAACAATAGATACATTTACCAATCATTTCAAGGATATGGCGAGCTTTCGCTCTCAAGATCAATCGATGAGCATTTACTCTCAAGTTCATTTCCAATAACCATTGTTGTAGCTGGCATCAATCATCCACTTATCACTCCCAAATGAGTGTACTTCGAATTGTACACCAAACCTATGACCCAACTCTTCGATGGTGGAATGCCAAGCGAGAGAGAGAATTGGACCATGGTAGTCACGGGAGCACCGTCAAGCCTTACGCCGCCCGGCGTTCGTGAAACGCTACCATGCGAAAATGAAAGGTTGCAACCTTGTATGCAATGCACATTTATGCCATTTAACATTTCACATTAGGAGGTCAACAAAGTTGGTTGTCTCCGAGCAAGTATATGATCACATTTTGACATATTGGCACATAAGGCATTGTAAGAACAAATATTCATTTCATGTATCAATTTGAAAGCAATTAAACTTTCACAGGAGGCCAAGTAATCATGTTGAAAATAAGCCATAGAATATCTTTTAACAATTCACATTAGGAGGTCAACAAAGTAGGTTGCCTCCGAATACACGTATGATCAAATATCGACAAGTAAATGTACGAGGCATGCTTTGACATGTAACTCCACTTTGTATAACACATAGAAGCATATGAACATTTAACGGGCAGCCAAGTAATGTCATACAAAACAAGTCATATAACTCATTTTAGTGCACATACCAAGTGTTAGGAGCATGCTACGACACTTTACAAAAGACCGGGTGCACGAATAGTTAACTTATCAACATGCAATCATCGAGAATCATACTTAGAGTTATAAAGACAATTCTGGGCAGTCCATTAACCCTCCTCAAACATCAATCATAGGCACACATGAATGGTTTAGGTCTTGGGAACCTACATAGCTATTAGGGTTTACAAGGACCGTGTTCGGGTGTAGGTTTAGTTTACTAAGAACCACAAAAAGCACTTGAACCATTTAATACATACTTAGAGATTATTGGACAGCCTACTAACAACTCAAATGAATTCATTTAACCATAGGATAATCACTTAGCAAGCATGGATAAGTAATAGGGCCTCAATCTCATGCTTACACATACGATTAAGCAAGAATTCGTCATAAAATGAACCTAAGTAATGCATCAACTAATTTAAGCAATCTCAACCAACCAAAATAGTCCATGCAACTTCTAATTTCCACAAGTCCAAGCATTCAATACCTCGAAGCACAATTACAATATGATTCAAAGAAAGTTTCTAAGCAAAACCCCACTACAATAGCCTATTTTTCCTTATTCGGTTAACCAAGAAAATAACATCCAAATTCAGTGAATAAAATGTCAAATTGAAGCTTAACTAGTGCTTTAAATCTAAGAACAAACCTTGTTGTATTTCTAGTTCAGAAACAGGAGTTATGATCAAAACCGTGAGACCATGCAAAACTGTCCAATTTCTGACACATTACGATATTTGCCATTTTTTGGGGTCTTAAACTCAAAATAAGCCTTAGCCTATTTCAACACGATATGTTCAAAGCTGAAAATTTTAGTTGCTCACCAAATTTCATGCATTTTTAACATCATTTGATATGTCAAAATCACTTCGTTCTAATCGGACAGAGAGTTGCCAGAAACATCACTTCATATTTCCAAGTTTCTATCACGTTTCTAGCCATGCTAGGGTAGATATGCTCATATAAATACATGCACATGAACTTCAAGAGTAAATAAAGCTGCATAAGTGCATGCATGTGAGTTTTTGAAGCATTTGAAAAGATTTAACCCTCACCTTAGCAACTTGATAGGTGAAATGCAAGAAATGCTCTTGAAATGCCCGAAATGCCCTTTTTCCTTGCCTTGGCCAAATGATAGCTTGATTTTCCTTAAATCCTAGTCTAGTTAGCAAGTGTAGGAGGTGTGCATGTGCTCAAAACCAAAAGAAGAAGAAGATGAAGCATAAACCTACCTTTGGCCGAGAATGGAAAGCTTGTTGAAGGATTTGAGTGTTCCTTGCTTGGTTTCCTTGCTATGGCCGAGTGTTTGAGTGAACTAGAGGGCTTGTATGAGTCTTCGAAGCTCAAGGAAGAGCTAGGGCCGAAATGGAGAGAGAGCGTGAGAGAGTTGAGAGAAAAATGAAAGTTGAAGTGTTTTGTTGGTGTGTATGCATGTGTGTGTCGGCCTAGGGAGCTTAGAAAGGTGACTTTTTATTGATTTGTATGTAGTTTGATTTGTGGTAGTGTGTGGGGTGTGTAGGCTGAGAAAGTGAGGGGCTTGGGTAGATTGTAGTATTAGTTTTATGCTTCTAGTGCTTGGTGAGGAATATTTGAGTGTTTTTGTATTTTGTGTGTGTTTAAATTATAATTTTGTGTGTGTAGGATTTCTTGTTGTCCGTGTAGGCCATGTGTGTGTGTGTTGTTTATTTTTTATTTTTTGAATTCTAGTGTTTGATTATAGGATTTAGGGTTTGGTGAGATTTTGTCCTTTAGTGGGTTGATTTAGGATTAGAATAATAGTTAGTGGTGGTTGTAGGATGGAATTAGGAATATAATAATGATTAGTGGATTGTGTAGGATTATTTTATTGTCTAGTGCTTTGTACAGGAATCTTTCTTGACTAGCATGCAGGCACGCATTCCTAGGTTTTGGGCATGCACTATGATGTATAGTACGTACTTCTAGGTGAATGCATGGACTCCAATGCAAATGCACGTAAACCAATGTAAGACACGTAATTCAATGCATTGCACGCAAATCAAGGTATGACACTTAAATCTAGGTTAAGACACGTAGTTCAAGGTTAGTGCACACAGATTGAGGTATCGTACGTAAATCGAGGTCAGGGCATGTATGACGAGACTTGCACGAAAACCAAGGAACATATCTAAGATTTTGCACGTAACCCAATACTAACGTACTGAATCCTAGGTTAAGGCTCGTGCTTCGAGACAAAAGCATACTCTATAATATAGGTGTACGGAAGCCATGATAGGGCACATAATCCAAGGTCGATCATATAATTATGGGTCTAAAGCATGCAAATCGAGGTAATACACGTTATTCGAGGTCGGGCCTCACAAAGTCCTTCTTCTTTTCTTGCAACATCCGATTCGTTCAGAACTAATTGATTCAATAGCAGCTTCTTCTAGAGCAAGCAAGTGACATCCATATCAAATCCTCCAGAAGTTTTATGCTCAACAAGAAAGTCAGAAGAAGTGCCACAGCACTATTGCTATTGATCGGACATTAATAATTGCATTGCCTAAATAGGAACAGTCTTATCAGTCTTAGAAGGAAAGATAGTTGGCTAGGGAATGGGCATTAAAGTCCTGCCCCCTCTTCTGCTTAACACACCAAATATGGGAACTGTTGGGATTGAATCTGCCTCTTCTCTTTTCCTTGAAGAAGCCTTATTACTACAACTATCTGTTACTTAACGTAAGAAAGTCATCAAGAAGTTACGAACTCGGACATTAACGTCTAATAGGAGCTAATCAAGTCTTTGTTTACGTAGTAAATGGTTTTGGCAGAATACGGTGTTCGGAATAATACAGTCTTTGACAGGAATAGCCTTTATCTTCTCTACCGGTAGTGGTATAAGAAATGATGAACATCCAACCCCAAAAATAATTGAATGAGTCTGTTTTCTCCCCACATTCCACTCGTTCTTCCTTAACTGCTTTTCACTCTCTCAAAGGTGGCTCAGAAGAAAGTCTAGTAGAGCATGGTTTAGAAGGTAGGTTACCTGCTCGTAAGAGGCAGTCTAACTTAGTTAGAGGAAAGCCTTTTCCTCAGAAAGAAATAGCAAGGCTTATAAGATAAGGCTAAGCGAAAGCAAAAAAAGGGCCCCTTTCCCCTTTGTAATGTAATGAAGGTTTGGTCTTCAGTCTACCATTCCAAGGTAAATGCTTGGCTATTCAAAGCTAGCGTGGTAAGGAGACGGTGAGTGAAAGTGAATCGGTTAACAAGACTGATGAAGATGCCTAGCTAGTTTTATCCCAGAGCAGGGGCCTCGAATGGAGGCTACAAATGCTACTGGAAGAACAGCAAGCTACGGCTGAAAGGCCAAGCTCCGAAAACTCTAGTGCACTCCTTCAAGTCCCATAGCTTCTTCTCAAGTAGCGAATAGAAGAAGGAAGAAATGGAGATGTGCCGCTATCTAGCCTATCTTGATGAACCAGAAGTGAGAAGGACAGGGTGAATTCAGGAGTGCTTTTATTTTGCTTTTGTGCCGCCATCAATTGAATCTATTGCACCCGGTAGGCCGTTAGTCGCAAAGAAGAAGAAATGGGGGACCATCTTGATCTCAAACACGAAATAAGCTCTCTCACGATCCTTATTACTTATGGGACTGTGATCGAATCTGCTCAAAAAACTAGCAGATGAGATGGTAATATATATGGAAGCGAACAAAGGGAAGCAATTGGGCTAGACTACTGATCTTCTAGAGTAGCCTGACCCTGGGAAAGAAACTGTAATCGCCATCGAGAATAAACATGTTGTGCCGGGTGACTAGAATACTCTGAGGTCAGCTGAACAGGCTAACAATCGGCAGAAAATACTGAGCAAAGGTTCTGGCCTTAAGAGTGAGGCTAATCCGTAACATGAACTGCAGAAGAATGAGGTTCGAGTTGATGAACAGGAGAGGGTTGCAATACATCTCCATCATCATTCTCCCCCTGGGCTGATTAATTAGGTTAAGAAAAATATGAGGCGACTCCATTAAAGAGAGCATTCAAGGACACATCGAGTCTCTTGGATTTCATGTCATAGCATCTATATCCGGAATGAGCATATCCAAGAAAGACACAAGGCCTTGGGGACAATTTTTCTTTTAACTGCGCAGGAATATGAACAAAGCACGTGCATCCAAACACTCGCAAATGACTATAGTACTGCCCCAGTAAGAAGTTCGTGAGGTGCCACTATAGCTTCTTCCCTCTCTCTTCCCCCAAAAAAGGAGAGAGATGTCCCATCCCTTCTTTATTCACATCCATATATATAGCCAGACACAAAGGTGTACAATTCGGTCAAAATTTGTGGTTCTTTAAGTTCATTCACTAACGGTTCTCTTACTTGTTCTAGTGGTTGGCAAAGGCCAACCGAGAGTGGAGAACGAATGGCTTAGGAATCGACCGATTCCGAGCAGACTCATGGAGCTGCAGCTTGGATTATCGTAGAACAAGATGAGCTATCTTAGGAAATGACTTAACTTAAAAGACAGATGTCGCCGCTGCAAAGCGAGGGAGCAACTTGTCTGGTCTTGCGGTGCATTCATTCCTGTTATGAGATGAGGCCCCATCTTGACTCGAGACCAAGACTCCTTATGACTTGCACCAATAGCGGAACTGAGCGGCCGGAGATTGATTGAAAAGGCAGCCCAGCCACCCCTTTCCCCTCCTAGTCGTCTACCTACTCGTGTTCGTAGCTTGATCGGAGGTCAAGACTGTGGTCCGATAGAAAAATAGAAGTCGTCCGTCTCAAGTGATACGTGAATTGCTTAGTAGTGCTTTGCCACTACCATAGCTGGCGAAAATAGCTTAATGGTATAGCATAGCCTTGCCAAGGCTGAGGTTGAGGGTTCAAGTCCCTCCTTCCACTCCTGGCTTCGTCGTTTAGTGGTAACGGGTAGAGTGCATAAGCCCCTTTAAAGATAGGGGCGAGTACCAAGCAGCCCTTTGCATAGGGTTCCAAACCTATCAACCGAAGAAGAGAAGGGCAAGCCAAAACCTACTCCTAACAAGTTGCTGGCTTTTCATCAACCGTTGCGCGCTAGCGCACTTCTATTTTCCAACAGGCTTCTTCAAATATCCCAAAAAAGTAGGGGCTATAACTAGTTGTAGCTAGCTAGCGAGCTAGTGTTTTCCCTTACTATACAAGGGGCTAATAGTTGTAGCGCGCAGTGTACTAGTGAATAGGAAAAGCAAATTGAGATTCCTAATGATGGATGGACGTTGAAGATAGAACATGTTCGGTGCCTCACCCCTGTCTCCTTCGCCGGAGACTGAAAATGATGGGAATCCTATCGATAAAGAAGAGCCATAAGCATTTCCTCTTGATCCAATCCGTCTTCCTTGGCCTCCCCAACACACTCTTGATATGAAAGAAAGTTCCCGCCATAGAGAAGAGATCTAAAGTTTGGGTCCCCTCGATCACCCTCCCTTGAACCTGAACTGGTCGAGAGAGATGAACTCGCACCACATTTTATAACCTTCGAATCGAAACCCCCAACTAGAGATGGAATTCTAGAACCTAAACAACTCAGTTGAGAGCTCCGTGACCGGTTCAAGAGAAGGTCCACCAATGATTGATAGGCCATTCCCCCATATCCGTCTCTTGATCCCTCATTCCCCTAATCCGTTGTTACTGATTCATTCAAGGCATAGACTACCCCATGTCTTATTAGCGCAAGTGTTCGTCAATGATGAAAGCAGTTGAACTTAAGACTCGAGTTGAGAAAGATAGGCCCCCGGGAAGGCTTTTAGGGACTGGGAAAGACGGGTGGATTATAGAGCTAGGGGCAAATCGAAGGTTTGTCCATCGGGATTGGGCATGGATGAGCCTCGACTGGGCCAGCATTAATGAAAAAATGACAAAATCAAAACTTCTCCCATCGCATCATTAACCGGTGTAGGATTAAAGATGAGGTCCAGGATTCGAGTCAAATAGACCTTCTCTCTTATCTCAGGGTGAGGCAAGGAATCCAATCAAATCCTTTATGCCAGCCCAAACTAATTACTATTTTTGGAAAGGTTGGAATGCAGGGAACAACTCTTTTCTTTCCATTGGTTCTTGAAAGCTATCAATCCCCACTTTTCCCTCTCGCATCGGTTCTGCATCGGATGATGAGCCTATGCGCAAATTTTCTCTTTTATTGGTACCCGATAGGTAGGCTATTAGATTGAGTCGAAAGCCTACCAACACATAAAGGTTCCGATTCGAGCGAGAGCCCAAACGGGGGAAGCAAGAAGATCTTGATCGAAAGCTCCACTGTTCTGAATAGTGAGAAAGACTTTTCAAAATTAGATCAAATTGATCGAGAGTCTCATCATCTGTTAGGTAGGCCGACCGACCGAGTTGGGCTGGGTTTCCTTGTCACAAAACCTTTCTGACGCCAAGAATCCCATTATTAATCGAATCGGGGCGGATCCATTTCATTGGCAAATGAAAAATCTATCGTTTTAACATTCAGAAAAAAACCTAGAAAAGATGAAGAGTCACTAAGACAAGAGCTAGGTAAGCAAGCAAGAAGGAGAGGTACAAAAAGGCAAACATCTCCATTGAGTGATTGTAACTGCTATGGTTTACAATCAATAGTTCTTAACCAACCCTTTCTTGCCGAGCTTTAAGAGAGAATAGGGACTAAGGTGGACCTTCGCTTCAAACTGAATTGGACCCGGACTTTCTTTCTTCTCTTGCGGAGCCTTGAGAAAGTCACCAGCGGCAGGTTAGTACAATTCTCCTGCTACTGATTTGGCCTTACGTTAATTCAGGAGCCTTCTTCTTTAGTCTAGGATTCTAAATGATAATCAAATCAAAGGCATGAAGTAACTCAACTGAGAAGGAGAGGAATGAAGTTGGCTGGGCAAGAACAAGAAGTGGTCGTCGCCCGACGGCCAGTAGCTCTACTAAGCGAATAACCGCTCGCTATCTTTTCTTAGTGAATAACATGTGCACGTAGCCTAGGAGAAAAGAAACAAGCTACCTCTACCTATTTCCCATCTATATCTATAGGCAGCAATGGTAAGAGCTGGGTTGCATGGTAACTGTATCGGCAGTCGGGGCCGGCGCTACGCCTTCTATCTAGGTTCTGTTCTTATGTATGCCCCACCTCAAATAGAAGAAGGGGAACTTCTTCAATAGAAGAACCCATGTGAGTGGGAAGGGATTGAATCATTCATTCATCAAATATGTCTTCTTCCGTGATCCATTTCATGTCAACTCTAATTATTTATCAAAATGCCTACTTTACAAAGGGAACGTCGTCTCCCGGGAACCATAAGGTTCCCGGTAACCGGCCGCATCAGCTCGATAACCTTCGTCACCCGCAACCAACCCTTTATTATGTCTTTCTTTCTGAAGGGCTTTCAGTGAACTATTGAAGCTATCAGTGTGATTGATCAGACAAGTACCAAGGGCTTTCGATGGACGCAGAGCCAACGAGTTTAGTTGAATAGCGTAACAAGTATAAGGTTACAAAATAGAAGACTTTGCCAACTTTGATAGGCATAGCATTGCAAGCAAATAGAGCAGAGAGCTTACCGTTTCTTTCTATTATAGTCGCGAGCTTGTTGTAGTCGGTCCTAAAGGGAGAACCCCACTGCTTATTTGCTATATCCCCGTGTCCTTGCACAGCTCAACTCATTCTTTGAGCCCTACTTACGTTCAAGCTTTTAAGCCCGAGCTAGTCTTCTTACCACCTATCTACTTCATAGTGTCATTTCATTTCGCGTACTCCTCTGTCTTAACTCTTGAATTGTATGGAGAGGTTGGACGGAATTCAGCTTCATTGTAAGGAGAGGTTTGAAGATGCTCGACCGATAGGGAGAGGAACGGAGTTGGCTCAACAGAGGTATACAGTAACTCGACTACTAAGGAGAGGAGGGTAAACGCTCGATAGAGGAAGAAAAGGCTCTTAGGCTAATAATCGTTGTTCTAGAATCTAGCTAGTTCTATTTTCACTAATCTAAATCTAAGGGTTGTTCACGAATGTCTTCTTTCATAAGAGCAAGGGCTTTCGACAAAGGGCGTCGTTTTTAAGTCATTGATAGACCTCTCCTACTATACAGAAAAAGAATCCGATTATGTGCATTTTGCTGGGCTTAGCCCTCCTCACCCCTTTCAACGCAGCAATGAAAGCAGCAGGTTTTACCTTTACCTCTTGGCGGAGGAGTGAATGACTCTTCTTCTTTTAGGCTGGCATGGTCTTAGAATGCATGATAGAAGTACGGACTAAAAGCAGTTTTTCGGGATAAACCCTGCGGGATAACAAGGCATACCCTCTTTCTGATTCTGACTGTCTTGCGAAGCTTACTTTAAAGCTTTCACGTAGAAATTGATAATGTCAATAGGCATTCCATTCTAACTCCTTTTTTTTCGAAGGATAATAATAATAATATAAGGGTACACGTCCAGCTTAAACGGAAGATGATTTTCATTAGACGCTCTCCTGGATTTAGAAGAATAACAGCAGTTGGTAATATTCTAGGTAAGAAAGAAACCAATGCCCCTAGTATCAGAAAGAGGGTATTAGGAATCATAGGCTGCACATTCATTTTCAAGATGTTTATGAATATGACTAGATGCTTTAAGCGATGAGATAATCGTGGAAATTCTCCCTCTACAGGCCTTCTCTCTGCTTTGAATAGCTAACTGGCCAGACAAATAAGGTCATAGAAGGCAACCCTCATCTTTCCCTCACTACCGAAGCTTATGTGTTATGGATAAAGTCATTTCACCGATACGGATAACCGACTTGAGGAAGAATACCCCGGATGAACACTTCTCTCATCCCACTACCGCACTATCCATGTCCTATTCTTAGACTATTATACATGCTTGCCTTGCTACTCTTTACCTGTTTGCTCAAAACCAAAATGAATAGCCAACTCACTTAGCTTGTGTTACCTTGGCATTACTCGCTCGAACAACTAATGTGCGTAGCCAATACACCAGCTACTCTTTCAACTCACCACCTTCGAATTAGAAAGCTCCTACCATTCATGTTCAGAAGGCCAACCGCATGAACAAGACTAGCTAAATGCAAGTTAAATCACGAGGAGATGGGCAAGTCAAGCCTGCTAGTAGCCAGTATTCAAACTAGGGGCAAAACTATTTCATATTTTTTTCCCATAATCATAGGAAGAGGAGAGGGAATCTTATTCTCTTTTAGGTTTTAGGAAGAGAGGCTTTAAGGCACTTGTTTGCCGGTTCGTTCGGTTCAAGGCCAAGTATTCTACTCGCGGCTTCGAAGGCCTGCTCTTTTTAATTAAGGTCTTGCTCTCCTCTCTGAACCGTACGGATATGATATATTTGTTTTGCTGCCTCTTTCTCTTCTATTATTAAATTGGTTTCCTTCTTACCTTACAACATCGGTTTTTCCCTTTCTTTTAGGTTACTAAATGGTTCTCTTTGCCCCATGAGACTGAAAGGAGTGAACTTGTTCCCTAACATAGAAGTTAGCCCTTGACGACCTTATCTTCTTCACCAGCTTCTGGTTCGTCACTCAAATCCTTCTTTGGAATTGAATTTCTCTCTCATAGGGCCAAAGGCCATAGCTTAGCGAGCGTCTTCATTATAAGAACTTCTCACTAAATAAGACTAAGAACCACCCTTCCTCTAATGGCATGGTCTTCCTTCATCATTCCACGAAACTATATAAAAAAAAGAATTTATTTATTACACTGAAACCCTATCCTAAAAAGGGGCACTCTAGCTTGAACTTACTCTTTTTAATGTAAAAACCCTTGTCTTCTTCTACAGACGTGTTAGTGGCTGCTTTTTCTGATTCTTATGATTCCATGGATTCAAATGCGTATGTTATGTATGATTCAGTGGATGAAAGATCGGATTATTCTATTTAAGCATATCTTTCATCTGCATTTTCTCTAGTGGAATCCGTTGCTTAAGATTTGACTTTAGCTTCCAAAAAAGAAAGAACATCCTCACCCAAAAGACGAGACTTGGATCGAGGATCCATGCCTTCCCTTACGGAAAGGTCCGCTCCAACCACCGCTCATTGAATTGTTGAATTCATTTCCTCTACCCTACCTGACTTACCAGCATCGGCTCGCTTGTCAATTTGGCTTTGAATTGTCAAATCCCCTATCTCTCCTTCTTCTTTGCCGGCTATAGAGCCACGGAAGAGTTAAAGGAAGATACTTCAGTTGCTTATTTGCAGGCCTATGATTCGTCTGCTTCTTTAAATATTGATTCTACGGTGCCAATCTGTTCCAGAATCAGTCCCTAGAACAACTGGAAGAGAAACTACAACCTCTGATGCATCCTCTATTGATGTAGAATTCCATTGTTCTAGAATCACAGACAGCTTTTGGCTAATGGTTATGAAAATCAAATTGTCTTTTATTGATCGAAAGATGCTCTAGACTCACCCACCGCTCCTCTCTGGAACTATCGCAAAATGTTCTCTCCACCGCCGCCCAACCTCTCTTAATGAATATGAGACTATTTGCCCATAGGGTCACAAGGGTGCAAGAAACTAGTGAAGCCTGAGCATTCATCTCAATCTCATCTTTGTCACTTCTTTCTGAGCTATTCTCTTAACACCTTTATCAAAGCCCTCCGATCGAGTAGTAAAGACAAAGGGAACAGATTTCTTTCGGTTTTTCATCACTATTCAAAACAAAGAAACTGAACGAGGCTGAAGACTAACAGAATCTTTAATTAAAGTCGAGACATCATACTATAGAGTGATCAATCATCTACTTTCAACTGCATTTCCACCACAATTTTGATCCAAACGAGAAGCTTTGGCTAGCCGTTCACTCACCCTCGATGGTCTGCCATTTAGTTCGTTCATTGTAGCAGAGCAAATAAGGTGTCATTCTCAGTCGAAATTCCTTGTATGAAAATGGCATGGATGAGTTGAAGTAAATACTAATAACATAAGTCTCTGATGTCGTTATTGGCCACCCCTTTTGCTTTGACTACTAGATTGAAAAAAAGTATATTTTCCCTGGATCCTTTATCCTTGCCAGCGCCTGGATCAACAACAAACTGATTCTGGCAAAAATCAAATTCTCTCATTTTGACCAGCAGCAAAGGCAAAAAGTGAAAAGACTGGTACTGGTTTAGCCAAGGGAAAAGATTTACTCGAAAGGAAAGAGTAGGACTGGCTTACTCCATTACCTTCTAACTCGGATAACTACCCCTAGTTGGCCTGCTTCCTGATTTTGCCCTTGTTTCTCTGGAGAGATATGATGTGACGCCTGAGATTTTTGCCATACATTCACTTACTGTTTAATCCATTAGTTGTGCATTTCTTCTGTGCTTTATTTACTATCTTATTTAAGTTACTATTCCTTCCCTTTTCAACTACCTAATATTAATGAATTAGCATTTTTATTAAATCTTATTAATTATAGTAGGAATGAGAAAAATGTGCATTTAAGCTAGGATCGATAGGAGCCTTCGTTTAGAAAATGGTTTAGTAAACTAGTGAATAGTATTACGTAACTTAACTTAATGTTTTATTTAGTTAGCACCTAATTGCACCTTAGGCTCATTTTTAAGCTATTTATACTCATTTTAATAACCCACATAAGCACCTAAGATGACCCATCCCCTCTTAATATAACTCTCACAACACACACTTAAACTCATAACTAGCAAAGAAAAAAAAAAGCTAAAAAGCTCCTGTAGCAGGGCCGAGAGCCTCTTGCAGCCATAAGGAGGAAATTTTGATCTTCAACTCTTCAATCCAAGCCTCTCCAGGCCTAGAGCAAGTAGTTTAGGGTGTGTGCAAGCCTTCTAGGTGTTCCTACGCACTTTAGGTGAGGGATTTCATAACTCTTTTTGTATATTTAAAATGTTACATATTTCTTGAATTGCTAGAAATGCTATCAAATGCCATTGCAAAGCTTATCTATGCTATTATACATTGTATATAGGTGCTAGAGAACACATTTAAGCCATTAGTTCGCATTTTAACTATCAAATGCTATTGCAAAGATTATCTATGCTATTAAACATCGTATATAAGTGCTAGAGAACACATTTAAGCCATTAGTTCGCATTTTAAACGGTTGGAATCGTTACTTTGATTTTATGAGGTGAATAGTGACGGGATTTTAGGGTTTTATGTAATTGTGCATATTAGCATGATTCATTGCTTCTAATAGATGCCTTAGGTGCTAATGAAGGTAATCCAATAGCCATGTGCCCTTGAATTTCTCTAAACTTGCATAAAATGTGAAATATCTAACTTTTAAACAGGGATTTTGGGGTTAATGCTAATCCGGGTGGAATTGAACTTCACATTTGGTATTCTTAGGCTATCTAGGTACTATAGAAGCTTTATTAACCCTCGTTTGGATCCCGGTTTAGGTATGTGTAGTTCAAAGCCATAAGAGGAAAATTGGGGCTTTTTGGGTAATTGTGAGTATTTGAATGTGTTTGAGGGTTTTAAGTGTGCCTTAAGGATTAATTAGGGGAATGGTATAGCTTCCCCCATGAATTCAAAACATTAACTTTGATTTGGAAGGAAAATGGCTTAGGATAAATGGGGGATAATTGAGAAATGAATGATTTTTCGCTTCTATAACCTTGTAAGTGTGTATTAAGTGTTTAATGACAGTTATAAGATGTTTATGAGCTTTTGGTATTGGTTTTTTTTGGAAAAATGTGCAACTTTTCCCTTTATACTCTCTTAATTAGTTTTGTACTATTGTTTATCATATGAACTGTCTCGAGGTTAGCCTCTTTTGTTGACCCTCCTAAGTATTACTGTTCTTTATTGATTATCTTATTGTCAAGTGTTAACGTGCATTGCATAGTGGTTGCGCAACCATAGTGTCAGGGATGGACGTGTAATACCCGAGCCCGGAATGTGAAATTCCTTGTTTATTATTTTGAAAATTATATTTCCTTAAATTCTTTGTGAATTAATTGTTACTTTCTTGCTGTCGCAACGTGCATTGCATTTAGGGAGCGATAGCTAGAGAACGATTTCTAGTCCTCAGCAAATAGTGAAACTAGTATTTAGATGACTTAAATTTTATATTTTAATTGTTGCTAGCTTTAATTAATCTTTCCTTAGCTAAAATGGCTTTAAAATGCACAAAATAAGGGCCTTTGACCAAGTTTTAAGTGGTTTGACCTAGGCCTTTGACCATTTGACCACTTAGCACTTAAATAAGCTTTTAACTTAGCAAAATAAAAGAAAAAATAGCAGCTGAACAGCAGCCCAGGCCGTGAGCTTCCAAGAAAAAAAAAAGATTTCAACCTTTTAATCGATCAATCTTCGCATGATCTCGTGCGGGGTGGTTTCCGAGGTGACTAGCATTGTTTTCCTAGCGACTAGGAGTGCCTAAGGTGAGGGAATCATGCTATTTGTGCATTTAAATGTTTAGTGTATCAACTTTGCAATTTTTAGATTTTATCCGTAGATTGTTGTTTAAAGCGTTTTGATGCTTCTAGAATGTTCCTTGGCTATTGTAGAACGTGTATTTATAGCTTTTTAACATTTTTTGCGGTTAAATGTTGAGATTGCAATTAAATTTGGATGTTGAATAGTATTTTGTGAATAGTAAACCCTTGGAACGATGAAGTTGTTCCGTTATGCTGTCCATTGATGTAGAATTGTGCTAGATGTGCTAGAATGCCTAAATGCATGGTTTTTTTGGGTTGCGTAATGGAAAAAATGAGAATTAAGCCTTGGTGAAAGTCGGGGTCGTTTAGGTCGAGTTTGGCATTTTCTCATTTTGCATTTTGGCATTGTTTCGGGAGGCCATGGAAGCACTTTTGGTGCGATTATGGCGTTGGTTGGGTGTTTGGTTGGTATAGTTGTAGTTCAAACGAGAAAGGGGAAAATCGGGGCTTTGCGCGAGTTCTAGGGTAAAGTAAGGTTTCGGGGTCTTTAGACGTGCCTTATGGTGACCTAGGAGGGTTGGCGAAGTCGGTTTCCAGAACTCATGGCTCGTTTGGAAATGGTAGTGTTTTGATAGTTGGGGCCGATTTGTGTTTTTGTGTGTGTTCTTAACTTTATGCCTATAGAATGCTTAGGGTTGCTTGAAATACTTGTTTGAATTGATTGGGATTGAAATGCTTATCAATTGTTGCTATTGCGTGCGAGAGTAACCTACTTTGTTATTCTCCCACGTGTGGCTTTATCGCTTGTTTATCGCCTTGTATCGAGTCTTGCATTGCATAGTGTCTCGCGCGTGAGTGATGGGCCTCTCTGGGTAGCCTCGGGTTGCCAGTGTTGGTTGCTCTAGCTCCGCTGCTATTCCCTTTCTCGCTTGGGCTGCCTCCCAGGGAGATTTGGGGCGTAGGTTGATGGATACTTCCGGGGAATTCCAAACTGGTGTTATAAGGAGATTTGGGGCGGCGCGGCATCATCGAATTCGGGGTTGAAGGTTTCTCCTGAACAGAGTATCGTATCCTTTGATTGAGTGTTTGCAGCTTTAAATACTTGCCTTGCTTTATTGTTGGCTTTGTGGTATCTCTATATGATATTTGTATGTATTGCTTGACTAATTGCATTGCATACTCCTCTCATCTCCGTCCTTGAGACCAATTGCCCTCGCGGAGCAATAGTTTTTGCTCATTCCTCTCTATACTATTTTATTTTTTTACAGGAGTAGTTGAAGCAGAACCTATCGAGGTAATAGACGAGGAGGAACAGGTGGAGGTGTTTCCGTGATAGCACTTCTCTGCTTTGCTGGTGGTTGGTTACCATATTTTGTGCGAGCCTTGCTTGTTATGTATATTGCTTGGATGTCGCTTAATTTTGAGGCTTGTAGCCTTGTATGTATTTTCTAGTTTGAGGCCTCTACGGTCTTATGTTGTATAAGTTGAAAGAATGTAAAGTTGTAAACTTATACCCTTGTGACTAGTAAGGAAATGCATGCTAATGGAATTGATTAGTGGCATAAATACTTGTGTAGTATGCATATCATTTTTGGGTTGCAAAGTTGGTTAATAAGAAATGTATGTTTCAAGGAAAGTTGGCTTGTTTGAGTTGTTTTATGGCTTTCCCAAGTATTATGTTGGTTTTAGGGTTTTCGGATCATCCGCGGTACAGAGGAGACTCCGTCCGTGTGTCGGGTCCGGGCTTGGCCTTTTGCGGGGTCGGGTCGGGGCGTGACATCTTTAGGTGTTATCAGAGCATGATAGTCTTGCATGAGCTGGAATATGATTCTCAGTCAGTGGGGTAAAGGTCTGAAATGCTAAAGTGTTTATGTATGATTGCTAAGTGAAAAGAAAGTGATATAGCATGACTTTGTGAACTTGGAATGTTTATGTGTTTAAGTGAAATAGTTTGGCAAGTTAAACTTGTCTTACGTTAATTGTGTGATAGAATATTGGATTGTTATTGACTTGAGTGTTATCTAATCTTATGTGCTATATTTCTGTCTATAAACTGCTTTTAAATGTTGCCAGCTATTGTGAATTGCCACTATGCCGCCACGTCGTGGTACTCAAGGTATAGGATCAGATGAAGAGGCAGCAGAACACGGTCAGCAGCCGTTGCCTGAGCAGTTTATGGCTACCATGACTACTGCAGTAGACCGGATTACACCGGTGCTGCATGAGCAGAGGCAGGACAGGAATAATCCCCAGGGAAATCAAGCTAATCCTGGTGGACAGGGGTATAGAGTTGAGAATAATCAGTTAGAGAAATTTCTGAGGCACGAGCCGGGAAAGTTCTTCGGAGAGCCGGATGATGAGGCGGCCGAGAGATGGATTAATCGTGTTGAGAAGATTTTCACCGCTTTGAGGTACACAGATGAGGCAAGAATAGATTATGCATCATTCCTGTTTGAGGGCGATGCAGAGCAGTGGTGGAATACTTTTAGATTGAGGTGGGATTGTGAGGATGTTCCACATTTATGGGATGATTTTGTTAGTGAGTTTCGGGATAAGTATATTCCCGAGATGGCTATGGAAAGGAGGGAGGACGAGTTTGTGGCCCTGAAGCAGGGAAATATGACTGTAGCACAGTACGAGGCTAGGTTTGTTAGCTTGTCGAGGTATATGCCCGAGTTGGTACGGCCGGCTAGGAGGATGATTCATAGGTTTGCCCGTGGGCTGAGAATGGATATTCAGTTGCATTTGACTAGGCAGACCTACACTACTTTTTCCGAGGCATTTCAGGCAGCCTCAAAGTTTGAGAAACGGAAGGCTGAGATGTTAGCTGAGAGCAGTCAGCCGAGTAAGAAATAGTATGTGGGCCAGAGCAGCCAGAGTCAGCCGAGGCAGTATTAGACTTCTGCACAGGTTCCTCAGCAACGTCCGTATCAGCCACAGTAGCAGATTCAGGCTAGGCCAGCTGTGACTAGACCCCAGTAGGGAGGTACAGTTCCTACTACTACCAGAGCCCCAGCACCTACGGGAAACACTGCAGTTAGGCAAAATCAGCAGTGTAATTATTGTAATCGATCGGGGCATATTGAGGCTAACTGCTGGAGGAAGAGTGGTAAATGTACGGGTTGTGGCAGTGATGATCATAGGGTGAGAGATTGCCCTAAGTATAACAATGTTCAGGGCCGTACTGGAGGCCAAGGTGTTCAGAATAGGGCTGCAGGTGCACGTCCAACACAGAGGGTTCAGGCTATGGTCTTTGCACTGGATGCAGAGGAGCTACCCGATACTACAGCTATTGTGGAAGGTACCTTTCTTCTCAATACTCAGCCAATTAAAGTTTTGATTCATCCCGGAGCTACACATTCGTTTATAACCCCTGCATGTGCACGATCTGTGAATGTTTGCATTGATAAATTGCCGCATGAAGTTGAAGTTAGTACGCCTTTGGGTGCAAAATTTGTTATTCAGTCTATTTGCAAATCTTGTGATATATGCATTGAGAACCATAAATTTCCTACTGATTTAATTATATTGCCATTCCGTGACTTTGAAATCGTTTTGGGAATGGACTGGTTGGGGAAGTACTACGCTCAGTTGGATTGTAGAACAAAGATCGTTTATCTTCAGGTTCCTGACCTACCGGTACTGGAGATTGTCACACCCCAACTCGACCCCACCTACAATCAGTCAGGACGCAACGGAATTTTGGCAGTATAACGACAGTAAATAGATTACTTAGGTTCTAAACCAACCACATTAATAACATTAAACACCCAATTCTATAACCATACAAACAACAACTCCTCAACAGTATAACAACACACAACATAACCGTAATATACAATAATCAGTCTTCGTTATCTGCCTCCGTTCCAACATAACATACAATACCTCAACCTTATCATACATTTCAAAAATAAGTTGAGACCCATCTAACAACTTAACCATAGACAAAAGAACGCCACTAAGTTAACATCATTTGGATCATCATCTTTTCAACATCTATTACAATAAGAACCATAAAGCATATAAAAGTCTGCTAAGCTAATGTACATGACATTAAACAACATAGAATCATGGATAAGACTCAGGAACATATGACTCATCCATGTAAGGCACATTTTCCTCCTCAGGAGGCACGTACCCGTAATCCGGCTCTGCAACACCTGTAAGCATGCAATAATAGAGAGTGAGCTTATATACATAAGCCCAGTGAGGATCCGATAGATCTCGAGCAAGGTCTACTAAACTCCTTGGAATGATCATTTGAGTCAGTAAATACACAATAATATAAATAATACTATCATCACATAGCTATATAACCAATCAATAAAGGATACTCTATTTGGTGTAGCTCCATACGCCATCACGATCTCAACCGTTCTTCTTATAACTCCCCATTACTCACGCACCCGAGGTACCTCACTAGCCCCTCCCTCTATGATACCTCCGTCATGCGAGCTGGGGGTAGCCTATGGCAGTCATGCCGTTATCAACCCGACAGCCCAACGCTACCCGAGAGGTGGCACACACATACCAAGACTCCATAATCATCATCAATCATCAATCAATCATCAATTAATCAATCAATCAATCATCAATTATACATCATTGATAGCATCAATAATCATTTAAACAACAATAACTTAGTTAGATGACAAAGTAGGCCATCTAACCGGACATGCATTATATACACAATTAAACCCTAAATTACTCATCAACAACTCACAATTCAATACTCAAACACCACCCAACCATCTAAAGGCATCGTTCAAGAAATTAAAGAATGACAACCTAAACTTCTAAAATTCATAACTTACAATCTACTAATCCAAACATTGCCAAATCAGTTTCTATCACTCACCCATTCAACCTACTACATTAGCCCTCTCGAAAATCCACCATAACACCTCCAAATCATGCCTGATAACCTTAAAACCCTAGGATGTCTTGGCTGCAATTTTCGACTTTTCATACGAACAATGTAATCGAAAATTCGGCATTACAACAGCGCTAACACGTAATTATCAAGTATTTAAATCGACGGCAATCGATTTCGAACAACACAACTCATTTAATTCAACTTTGAACATTTTAATCAAAATTAAATACACATAAAATAAAAATTATGCTACATCTGAAAAAAATTCGTAGTATTGCATCAAAATGATCCCTAGCATGCAAGGAGCAATAATCTATCATTAGATTTCAATTCTAACGGTTAAATTTTCATTTATGAGCAAAAGTATAAAAATGACATTTTGAGATCTAGAATTTTTCTCTCACCTTTGATGCGATATAAGCCTAGGAATGCGTGAAGTACGTGCCCAACAAGCAGAATCCAAGTCGGTGCGAAGTTTTACGGACAAAAACCAAGTTTTTCTTTGAAAAATTGGATTGAAATGCTTTGAAATCTCTTTTCTTTTTCTCTCATTCTTCTCTCGCAATGTGTGTGTGTGATGGTGTTTTGTGTTATTTTTAGTGTGTGTAACTACATATGCATGATATAGTTTACATTTAATATAGTTTAAGTTAGAAAAACTAATTATTTTTTGTGTTTTCTTGACTTTAATTGCATTTTCTTGATCACCAAAGTTCAAAACATTTATTCAACACCCAAGCTAGCTCAAGTAAATTATTTTTAGGTGACAAGAAGTTTTACAATCCAACAATTTCACCCGAGTCGGCTTAAAACTCAATTTTCGTAAAACTCGGTGTAAAAATCCTAAAAAATTCTTAAGCCGATTTTAAAATCGTTTTCATCAAACACAGGTCTATTAAAGTATGTGGACTAGGTCTAGAAGGGTTAAAAAGACCAGTTTCAAAATTTTAGCGGATGTGCGTCCAAAACACTATTCACTAAAAGACGACGATAAAATTTCTGATCTCGTTTTTGATGAAAATTTCATGAATGCACATTTAGCACGTATAAGGAGTATTGACATCAAAATTATAACTTTCTAGGTCCTATAGCACATAAACAGATCATATGCACGCAAAACGAGGTATAGCACGTAAAACGAGATAAGCAGGAAAGTGAGGTTTTACATTCTGCCCCCCTTATAGAAATTTCATCCTTGAAATTCTTACTTGATGTACGGAATAGATCTGGGTATTGCTGCTGCATCTGATCTCGTCTCTCCCACGTAGCTTCCTCAATGCCGTGATGCTTCCACAATACCTTAACCATCGGAATCCTCTTCGACCTTAACTCTCGGTCCATCTGATCTAGAATACGAATCGGATGCTCGTCATAAGTCAAATTCTCTCAAAGCTGTAACGGCTCTGGCTCAAGAATATGAGAAGGATCCGGATTATACTTCCGTAAATTAGACACGTGAAATACATCGTGGACATTAGAGAAGTTCTCCGGTAAAGCCAACCGATATGCCAACTTACCAACCCTGCCAGTAATCTCAAACGGCCCAACAAATCTCGGACTCAGCTTTCCACCTTTACCATAACGAGCAAACCCCTTTCGAGGAGAAAATCTCAATAAAACCCGATCTCCAACTGCAAACTCTAAGTCTCGACGACGCTTAGCAGCATAACTCTTGAATCTACTCTGTGCCGTAAGCATTCTCTACCTGATCAACTGAACATTCTCAATCTTCTCAAGAAGTTCTGGCATAATAGTCGGATCAATAGTCTTCATCTCTCCTACCTTGTCCCAATATAAAGGTGAATGGTACTTACGACCGTAAAGAGCTGCAAAAGGTGCCATTCCAATAGTAGCTTGATAACTATTGTTATAGGCAAACTCGGCAAGTGGTAGATGTTTCTCCCAGTTCTTCCCGAAGTCCAGAACACAAGCCCTAAGCATATCTTCCAAAATCTGAATAGTCCGCTCAAACTGACCGTCGGTCTGTGGATGATACGCGGTACTGAAGTTCAACTGAGTACCCAAAGTCTCCTGAAGTTTCTCCCACAAACGAGAAGTAAATCAAGGATCTCGATCGGAGACAATACTAGACGGAATACCGTGAAGTCTAACAATCTGATCCAGATAGAGGTCCGTTAGCTTTGTAACCTCATCTCCCATCCTCATTGCAATAAAATGAGTTGTCTTCGTCAAACGATCCACGACAACCCAAACTGCATCATTACCCCTCGGTGATCTAGGCAACCCAGTGACGAAGTCCATCGTAATATGCTCCCATTTCCACTTTGGTATAGCCAACGGCTGAAGCAAACCTGCAGGTCGTTGATGCTCGGATTTCACTCTCTGACAAGTCAAACATCTAGACACAAACTGAGCAACCTCTCTCTTCATGTTGTTCCACCAGTAATGTTGCTTCAAATCCCGATACATCTTGGTTCCACCGGGATGAATAGTATATTTAGAATTATGAGCTTCCTCCAGAATACCTCGCCTTAAACTTGGCTCATCGGGAACACAAACCCTGTTCTGAAACCGAAGAATACCGTCCTCATGCAGTTTAAAGTCAGACTGATTATCCGTGATCTGATCCTTGATCTTCTGAAGTTTAACATCAAGTTGCTGAGCTTCCCTGATCTGAGACAATAATAAAGGCTGAATACGGAGATGTGAACACATCACTCCAACCTGAGTCAACTCTAGTCTCCAATAACTAAACTCCTCAAGAACCACCCACTTCTTGACAGCCAAACAAGAAATACTAGCCTTCCGGCTGAGAGCATCTGCTACAACATTTGCCTTTCCAGGCAGATAATTGATAGAACAATTATAATCTCCAAGAAGCTCCATCCATCTCCTCTGGCACATATTTAACTCCTTCTGTGAGAATAAGTACTTAAGACTCTTATGATCAGTGAAAATCTCAAACTTACTGCCCCACAGATAATGACGCCACTTCTTGAGTGCAAAGACAACTGCTGCCAACTCAAGATCATGAGTCGGATAATTTTCTTCATAAGGCTTCAACTTTCGAGAAGCATAGGCAATAACTCGGCCATCCTGCATAAGAACACATCCCAAGCCCTCCTTGGAGGCATCACTGTAAATGACCATATTATCGGTCCCCTCTGGTAGAGCAAGTACTTGAGCGGTAGTTAATCTCTTTTTCAGCTCCTGAAACCCACTCTCACACTTCTCATCCCAATTAAAGATAGTCTGTTTCTGAGTCAACTTAGATAGTGGCCCCGTAATCTTCGAGAAGTCCTTGACAAACCTACGGTAATAACCCGCCAAGCCAAGAAAGCTACGGACATCAGAAACACTCTCTAGCCGCTTCCAAGACATCACCGATTCAATCTTAGTGGGATCTACAGAAATACCGCTCTGTGTAATAACATGGCCAAGAAAAGAAATCCATTGCAGCCAAAATTCACATTTGCTGAACTTGGTAAACAACTGATGCTCCTACAACTTCTCTAATACAAGCTGTAGATGTTGTTCGTGCTCCGATTCAGATTTAGAATAGACCAAGATATCATCAATAAAAATTACCACGAACTGGTCCAAGTACAGCTGAAAGACTCAATGCATCAAATCCATGAATGCTGCAGGTGCATTAGTCAAACCAAAGGGCACAACAACAAACTCATAATGCCCGTACCGAGTCCTGAAGGCAGACTTCGGAACATCCTCCGTACGAATCCGAAGCTGATAATACCCCTGCCTCAAATCAAATTTAGAATAGACTTTGGCTCCCTGAAATTGATCAAACAACTCATCAATCAGTGGCAAAGGATATTTATTCTTGATGGTCACCTGATTCAAACCACGGTAATCAATACACAATCTCAAAGTACCATCCTTCTTCTTCACAAATAAAACAGGAGCTCCCCAAGGTGAAGAACTCTGCTGAATGAATCCTTTCTTCAATAACTCCTGTAACTGAGTCTTCAACTCCTTCAACTCAGCTGGTGCCATCCGGTACGCCGATTTAGAAATAGGTTGAGTACCGGGAACAAGATTAATCACAAACTCTATATCCCTCTCTAGCGGCAACCCTGGCAACTCCTCGGGAAATACATTAGGATATTCCCGAATAATAGGGACTTCCTCTAGCTGTAGCTTATCAGATGGCTTGTTGATCAAATAAGCTAGATAACCCGAACACCCCTTACTCACCAACTTAACGGCTTTAGTTGCTGAGATAACAAAACTCGGCTTAGCACCCCGGTTACCCGCTACCTCTACTACTGGCTGATCTGGCAAGCGAAACTGTACTAACTTGGTTCTACAGTTCAACTGGGCATCATACTTAGAAAGCCAATCCATACCCAGAATAACATCATACACCCGGATAGGAAATAAGATAAGGTCTGAAGGAAAATTATGCCCCTTAACATGTATTATACAATCCTTACATACTAAGCTAGTAACATACTTATCAGTCAAAGAGGTACTAATCTCAACCACATAAGGCAATCTTTCAGGTTGCAATTTAACACGTTGCACACAAGCAGGAGTAATAAAAGAATGCGTAGCACCAGAATCAATCAACACTTTAACAAGTTGATCAAGTATAAGGAAGTTACCTTCCACCACTGCAGTCTCCTCAGGCATCTCCTCCATATCAACTGCATAAGCTCGAGCTTGAACCCGCTGTTACTGTGGTACACTGCCCGTAGGCTTACCCTGGTAACCCTGAGTCGCTGCCCGACCCTCAGTCCTCGCATATCTAGGGCAATCTTTCGCCCTATGCTCGATGCTACCACAACCCAAACAAGTCCCTGCCTTTACCCTGCAGTCGGACTCCACATGCCCTGGGCGCTTGCAGTAATTACACTGCGATGATGTGGCACTAACACTGCCCCTCGAAGAACCAGAAGCTGATGAAGCAGCTGATACAGCCTACTGCTGAGGTCTCACCACACTAGGCCTATACTGACCCTGAGACTGGGCTGGCCTATACTGAGTCTGAACCTGATATGGCCTCTGCTGAAACTGAGGCCGATAGTAACTCTGCTGACCTTGTGGCCTATAAGAACCCTGCTGGGCTGGTGGCCTGTAGACAACCTGCTGTACTGGAGGCCTATATATAACCTGCTAGCCCTATGGCTGATACGGCCTCTTACTAGGCTGACTGGAGATAATCTGATCCCCTTTCCTCTTCTCTAACCTAGAAGCTGCATCAAAAGCCTCAGTAAAGATATCATAGCGATTCAGAGCCATTGCATCTTGAATATCGGTCCTCAATCCCAACATAAATCTACGGGTCTTCCTCTCCTCCACAGCTACAAACTCCGGTGCATACCGGGACAACCTAGTGAATGTAGCCTCATATTGAGCCACAGTAGAATCCCCCTGTACCAAAGACAAGAACTCAGCCTCTCTCCTCTCCCGTGCAACCCTCGGGACATACTTATCCCTAAAAGCAGTCAGAAAGGTATCCCAAACATACGGAACACCTCGGGTCTCCCAACTGGCTCTCACAGTGCGCCACCATTCCTCACCCTCATCATCAAGCAAATAGACAACACAAGTCACCTTCCGCTCATCAGTGTACCCGAGAGAATCAAAAATTTTCTCTAACTTACTAATCCACGACTCGGCCTTCCTATCATCAGGCTCTCCCTGAAATCTAGGAGGATAGTACCCCAGAAACTCCTTCATAGTACCTCGACCGTGATTACCACCCTGTACATTCTGTATCTGAGCCTGCAACGCCTGAGTCTGAGCAGCCTGACCCGCTAACAACTGGGCCTCCCCAGCCATCAAATCTGCAATCCGATCCATTGCTGCGCCTAACCTGACATCACCCCTATCACTGCCCTGTGCCACATTACCAGGGACCTCATCTACAATCTCGGGCCAACCACGAGTCCTCGGTCTACCGGCCATCGTACTAATCAAAGAGTTAGCACAGGTTATATAACGTAAACAGGTTATATACAACTTTTAACACATAAACAACAAACTCATATAAAGCACATAGATCACATAAGTTTCAATCACATAAGCAAATTGATCACATAATCACATAAGCACTTAAATCACATAATCACTTAATCATTTAATCATACCAATACATATTTCACTTTTCTTTCTTTTCATACATATTTCATGCTAAGACCTTTACCCACATTCAGAGAATACCCCGGCTAACAACTAACCTGGCTCTAATACCACTTAAATGTCACACCCCAACTCGACCCCACCTACAATTAGTCAGGACGCAACGGAATTTCGGCAGTATAACGACAGTAAATAGATTACCGAGGTTCTAAACCAACCTCATTAATAACATTAAACACCCAATTCTATAACCATACAAACAACAACTCCTCAACAGCATAACAACACACAACATAACCGTAATATACAATAATCAGTCTTCGTTATCTGCCTCCGTTCCAACATAACATACAATACCTCAACCTTATCATACATTTCAAAAATAAGTTGAGACCCATCTAACAACTTAACCATAGACAAAAGAAAGCCACTAAGTTAACATCATTTGGATCATCATCTTTTCAACATCTATTACAATAAGAACCATAAAGCATATAAAAGTCTGCTAAGCTAATGTACATGACATTAAACAACATAGAATCATGGATAAGACTCAGGAACATATGACTCGTCCATGTAAGGCACATTTTCCTCCTCAGGAGGCACGTACCCGTAATCCGGCTCTGCAACACCTGTAAGCATGCAATAATAGAGAGTGAGCTTATATACATAAGCCCAGTGAGGATCCGATAGATCTCGAGCAAGGTCTAATAAACTCCTTGGAATGATCCTTTGAGTCAGTAAACACACGATAACATAAATAATACTATCATCACATAGCTATATAACCAATCAATAAAAGGATACTCTATTTGGTGTAGCTCCATACGCCATCATGATCTCAACCGTTCTTCTTATAACTCCCCATTACTCACGCACACGAGGTACCTCACTAGCCCCTCCCTCCATGACACCTCCGTCATGCGAGCTGGGGGTAGCCTATGGCAGTCATGCCGTTATCAACCCGACAGCCCAACGCTTCCCGAGAGGTGGTACACACATACCAAGACTCCATAATCATCATCAATCATCAATCAATCATCAATTAATGAATCAATCAACCATCAATTATACATCATTGATAGCATCAATAATCATTTAAACAACAATAACTTAGTTAGATGACAAAGTAGGCCATCTAACTGGACATGCATTATATACACAATTAAACCCTAAATTACTCATCAACAACTCACCATTCAATACTCAAACACCACCCAACCATCTAAAGGCATCGTTCAAGAAATTAAAGAATGACAACCTAAACTTCTAAAATTCATAACTTACAATCTACTAATCAAAACATTGACAAATCAGTTTCTAACACTCACCCATTCAACCTACTACATTAGCCCACTCGAAAATCCACCATAACACCTCCAAATCATGCCCGATAACCCTAAAACCCTAGGATGTCTTGGCTGGATTTTCCGGATTTTGACACGAACAATGCAATCGAAAATTCGGCATTACAGCAGCGTTAAGACGTAATTATCAAGTAATTAGAAATGGATGGCAATCGATTTCGATCAACACAACTCATTTAATTCAACTTTGAACATTTTAATCCAAATTAAATACCCGAAAAATAAAAATTATCCTACATCCGATAGAAATTCGTAGTATTGCATCAAAATGATCCCTAGCATGCAAGGAGCAATAATCTATCATCAGATTTCAATTCTAACGGTTAAATTTTCATTTATGAGCAAAAGTATAAAAATGACATTTTGAGATCTAGAATTTTTCTCTCACCTTTAATGTGATATAAGCCTAGGAATGCGTGAAGTGCGTGCCCAACAAGCAGAATCCAAGTCGGTGCGAAGTTTTACGGACAGAAACCAAGTTTTTCTTTGAAAAATTGGATTGAAAAGCTTTGAAATCTCTTTTCTTTTTCTCTCCTTCTTCTCTCGGCAATGTGTGTGTGTGTGATGGTGTTTTGTGTTATTTTTAGTGTGTGTAACTACTTATGCATGATATAGTTTATATTTAATATAGTTTAAGTTAGAAAAACTAATTATTTTTTGTGTTTTCTTGACCTTAATTGCATTTTCTTGATCACCAAAGTTCAAAACATTTATTCAACACCCAAGCTAGCTCAAGTAAATTATTTTTAGGTGACAAGAAGTTTTACAATCCAACAATTTCACCCGAGTCGGCTTAAAACTCGATTTTCAGAAAAGTCAGTGTAAAAACCCAAATAAATTCTTAAGCTGATTTTAAAACCGTTTTCATCAAACACAGGTCTATTAAAGTCCGTGGACTAGGTCTAGAAGGGTTAAAAAGACCAGTTTTAAAATTTTAGCGGACGTGCGTCCAAAATACTATTCACTAAAAGACGACGATAAAATTTCTGATCCTGTTTTTGATGAAAATTTCATGAATGCACATTTAGCACGTATTAGGAGTATGGACATCAAAATTATAACTTTCTATTTTCTATAGCACATAAACAGATCATATGCACGCAAAATGAGGTATAGCACGTAAAACGAGATAAGCAGGAAAGTGGGGTTTCACAGAGATTGTTAGGAATTGCAGGGCTGCCCGAATTCCACTTTTATCAGCGATCAAGACTTCTAAGTTGTTGAATAGGGGTTGTGAAGCTTACTTAGCTTATTTGATCAATCAGCCTACTGATAAGTTGAGTTTGAATGAGGTTCCGATTGTTAGAGACTTTCGTGGTGTATTTTCCGAGGAATTACCGGGTTTACCACCGGATAGGGAGATTGAGTTCGTGATTGATCTTGTGCCAAGCACTACGCCAATTTCTAGGAGTCCTTATAGAATGGCATCGGCTGAACTTCAGGAGTTAAAAATTCATCTTCAGAACTTGATTGAGAAAGGGTTTATACAACCTAGTTCTTCGCCGTGGGGTGTGCCTGTGTTGTTTGTGAGAAAGAAAGACGGCACGCTACGGTTATGCATTGATTACAGGGGACTTAATCAAGTCACGATTAAGAATAAATACCCCTTGTCGTTGATTGAAGAATTGTTTGACCAGTTGCAAGGTGCAAGTGTTTACTCCAAATTTGACTTGAGGCAGAGTTACTATCAACTTAGAATTCGGAGTGACGATATACCAAAGACGGCATTCAAGACTAGATATGGCCACTATGAATTTGTTGTTTTGCCGTTTGGTTTGACGAATGCACCAGCCGCATTCATGGACTTGATGCAGAGGGTTTTTCGACCTTACCTTGATCAGTTTGTTGTAATCTTATTGACTACATTTTAGTGTATTCAAAGAATGAGGCTGAACATGAGCAACACTTGAAGATTGTGCTACAGACATTGCAGGAAAACAAGCTTTTTGCTAAATTCAGCAAGTGCGAGTTTTGGTTGAATCAGATATGTTTTCTAGGCCATATCATTTCAGATCGAGGAATTTCAGTGGACCCAGCTAAGATTGAAGTTGTTTCATCTTGGAAGAGACCTGAGACGGTGTCAGAGATTCGGAGTTTTCTTGGATTGGCAGGTTACTACCGGAGATTTGTTAAAGACTTTTCCAAAATTTCTGGGCCTTTGAGCCAGTTGATTCGGAAGAATGTTGCTTACAACTGGGATGCCAAGTGTGAATCCAGTTTCCAAGAATTGAAGAAGAGACTAACTACAGCTCCTATACTAGCTTTACCTGAGGGAACAGAGAACTTTGTGTCTACAGTGATGCATCAAAAGAAGGTTTGGGCTGTGTTTTAATGCAGAATGGTAAGGTGATTGCCTATGCTTCTAGGAAGTTGAAACCTTATGAAGTCAATTGCCCTACTCATGATCTTGAGTTAGCTGTAGTTGGGTTTGCTTTGAAGAAGTGGCGTAATTACTTGTGGGGTTGCAGATTTGAAATTTTTACTGACCACAAGAGTCTCAAGTATTTGTTTTCACAGAAGGATCTGAATATGAGGCAGCGGAGATGGCTAGAGCTATTGGGTGGTTACAACTGTTCTATTAACTACGTGCCAGGTAAGGCAAATGTTGTTGCTGATGCTTTGAGCCGAAAGGCTACTGTTACAAGCTTGATTATCAAGGATTGGGAGACTTTGGAAGAAATTTGTTCATGGAAGCCAGAAGCTACTGAGGTAGGGATTCAATTTGCTAGTTTGCAGATTCAGTCAGGGTTGCTAGCACAGATCAGAGAGGCTCAGAAGACTGATCCTCACATCTTGAAGATCCAAGAAAAATCAAAAGGGGGAGAGTCGGAGTTTAAATTACATGCAGATGGTATCTTCAGATTCAGGGACAGAGTATGTGTTCCTGATGATCCGACTTTGAAGAATGAGATCCTATCCGAGGCACATAATTCGAGGTATACCATTCACCCAGGCAGTACAAAAATGTATAGAGATTTGAAACAACACTTCTAGTGGAACAATATGAAGAGGGAGATTGCTGGGTATGTATCCAGATGTTTGACTTGCCAGAGGGTTAAAGTTGAGCATCAGAGGCCAGCCGGACTTCTATAGCCGTTGTCGATTCCGCAATGGAAGTGGGTACATATAACAATGGACCTTGTGACCGATCTTCCTAGATCTCCGAGAGGATGTGATTCTGTTTGGGTTGTTGTGGACCGCTTGACTAAAGTTACACATTTTGTTCCCGTGAACAAACAGGATAGCCTTGATAAGCTAGCTGAACTTTATGTTGCTAATATTGTGAGATTGCATGGTGTGCCACAGAGTATAGTGTCAGATAGGGATCCCAGATTCAGATCTCGTTTTTGGCAGAAGTTGCAAGAGGCCATGGGAACTAAGTTGAGCTTCAGTACTGCATATCATCCGCAAACTGATGGCCAGTCTGAGAGAACTATCAGGATCTTGGAAGACATGCTTCGGGCATGTGTGCTAGACTTTGGGAAAAATTGGGAGAAGTTTTTGCCTTTAGCGGAGTTCGCCTACAACAACAGTTATCAATCTACTATAGGTATGGCTCCCTACGAGGCGTTGTATGGTCGTAAATGCAGATCCCCGTTATATTGGGAAGAGGTTGGAGAGATGAGAACAGTTGATCCGACTGTGTTACCTGAGATGATTAAGATGGTAGATAATGTTCACCTTATTCGCCAACGTATGCTTACAACTCAGAGTCGTCAGAAGAGTTATGCGGATAAGCACCGTCGGGATCTTGAGTTTGATTTGGGAGATTGGGTGTTTCTTAAGATTTCTCCACGGAAGGGATTGATTCGGCACGGTAAGAGCGGGAAGCTTAGTCCCAGGTATGTGGGTCCGTATGAGATCACCGAAAAGGTAGGTCCTTTGGCTTATCGGTTAGCTTTGCCTCCGAGCTTGTCGAGACTGCACGATGTGTTCCACGTGTCTATGTTGAAGAAGTACCATCCAGACCCTTCACATGTACTTGAACCAGAGCCTTTGCAGATTGAAGAGAAGTTGTCTTATGAAGAGAAACCGATTCGAATTGTGGATCGGAAAGTTCAGGAGCTTCGTAGAAAGAGTATACCGTTAGTAAAGGTTCTGTGGAATCATCATGCGTTTGAGGAAGCAACTTGGGAAAGAGAGGACCAGGTTCGGGATCAGTATCCGGAGTTGTTTGTTGACCAGGTAGGAATTGCGCGGGCACAATTGTTTTAAGGGGGAGAGGGTGTAATACCCGAGCCCGGAATGTGAAATTCCTTGTTTATTATTTTGAAAATTATATATCCTTAAATTCTTTGTGAATTAATTGTTACTTTCTCGTTGTCGCAACGTGCATTGCATTTAGGGAGCGATAGCTAGAGAACGGTTTCTAGTCCTCAGCAAATAGTGAAACTAGTATTTAGATGACTTAAATTTTATATTTTAATTGTTGCTAGCTTTAATTAATCTTTCCTTAGCTAAAATGGCTTTAAAATGCACAAAATAAGGGCCTTTGACCAAGTTTTAAGTGGTTTGACCTAGGCCCTTGACCATTTGACCACTTAGCACTTAAATAAGATTTTAACTTAGCAAAATAAAAGAAAAAATAGCAGCTGAACAGCAGCCCAGGCTGTGAGCTTCCAAGAAGAAAAAAAAAAGATTTCAACCTTTCAATCGATCAATCTTCGCGTGAGCTCGTGCGGGGTGGTTTCCGAGGTGACTAGCGTTGTTTTCCTAGCGACTAGGAGTGCCTAAGGTGAGGGAATCATGCTATTTGCGCATTTAAATGTTTAGTGTATCAACTTTGCAATTTTTAGATTTTATCCGTAGATTGTTGTTTAAAGCATTTTGATGCTTCTAGAATGTTCCTTGGCTATTGTAGAACGTGTATTTATAGCTTTTTAACATTTTCTGCGGTTAAATGTTGAGATTGCAATTAAATTTGGATGTTGAATAGTGTTTTGTGAATAGTAAACCCTTGGAATGATAAAGTTGTTATGTTATGCTGTCCGTTGATGTAGAATTGTGCTAGGTGTGCTAGAACGCCTAAATGCATGGTTTGTTTGGGTTGCGTAATGGAAAAAACAAGAATTAAGCCTTGGTGAAAGTCGGGGTCATTTAGGTCGAGTTTGGCATTTTCTCGTTTTGCGTGTTGGCATTGTTTCAGGAGGCCATGGAAGCACTTTTGGTGCGATTATGGCGTTGGTTGGGTGTTTGGTTGGTATAGTTGTAGTTCAAACGAGAAAGGGGAAAATCAGGGCTTTGCGCGAGTTCTAGGGTAAAGTAAGGTTTCGGGGTCTTTAGACGTGCCTTATGGTGACCTAGGAGGGTTGGCGAAGTCGGTTTCCAGAACTCATGGCTCGTTTGGAAATGGTAGTGTTTTGATAGTTGGGGCCGATTTGTGTTTTTGTGTGTGTTCTTGACTTTATGCCTATAGAATGCTTAGGGTTGCTTGAAATACTTGTTTGAATTGCTTTGGATTGAAATGCTTATCAATTGCTGCTATTGCGTGCGAGAGTAACCTACTTTGTTATTCTCCCACGTGTGGCTTTATCGCTTGTTTATCGCCTTGTATCGAGTCTTGCATTGCATAGTGTCTCGCGCGTGAGTGATGGGCCTCTCTGGGTAGCCTCGGGTTGCCAATGTTGGTTGCTCTAGCTCCGCTGCTATTCCCTTTCTCGCTTGGGTTGCCTCCCAGGGAGATTTGGGTCGTAGGTTGATGGATACTTCCGGGGTATTCCAAACTGGTGTTATAAGGTGGTTTGGGCCGGCGCGTCGTCATCGAATTCGTGTTTGAAAGTTGCTCGTGAAAAGAGTATCGTATCCTTTGAATGAGTGTTTGCAGCTTTAAATACTTGCCTTGCTTTATTGTTGGCTTTGTGGTATCTCTATATGATATTTGTATGTATTGCTTGACTAATTGCATTGTATACTCCTCTCATCTCCGTCCTTGAGACCAATTGCCCTCGCTGAGCAATAGTTTTTGCTCATTCCTCTCTATACTATATTTTTTTACAGGAGTAGTTGAAGCAGAACCTATCGAGGTAATAGAGGAGCAGGAGCAGGTGGAGGTGTTTCCGTGATAGTACTTCTCTGCTTTGCTGGTGGTTGGTTTCCAGATTTTGTGCGAGCCTTGCTTGTTATGTATATTGCTTGGATGTCGCTTAATTTTGAGGCTTGTAACCTTGTATGTATTTTCTAGTTTGAGGCCTCTACGGTCTTATGTTGTATAAGTTGAAAGAATGTAAAGTTGTAACCTTATACCCTTGTGACTAGTAAGGAAATTCATGCTAATGGAATTGATTAGTGGCATAAATACTTGTGTAGTATGCATATCATTTTTGGGTTGCAAAGTTGGTTAATAAGAAATGTATGTTTCAAGGAAAGTTGGCTTGTTTGAGTTGTTTTATGCCTTTTCCCAAGTATTATGTTGGTTTTAGGGTTTTCGGATCGTTCGCGGTACAGAGGAGACTCCGTCCGTGTGTTGGGTCCTGGCTTGGCCTTTTGCGGGGTCGGGTCGGGGCGTGACAAGACGTGTTGAATATCGGCTAGGCGGTAAAGGGCTTGCCAGTGGATATTCAAACTCCGTACCCTATTCCCTCATTTGCCTGGTCTAGAGATTGTCAGGGGATGTTGGGTCATAGGATTATCGGGGTACATCCGGAGTACACCCATTGAGGTGATTGGGAATTTGCCGGCACATTGATCATGGGTCGTGGATCGTGGATCGTGGTTCGTGGCCAAAGATAAGAGAATCATAGAGTTTGGGGTTAAGTGTATCGTATCCTTTGATATGTGTGGTTATTTACTGTTTTAAATGTTCATTAATTGTTTTTCTTGTTAACTATTTTATTTATTGCATTGCATATCCCGTTTGGCCTTTATCCCTCACTGGGCAATAGTGGTTGTTCACACCTCGCTAACATGTTTCAGGAAGTGCTGAGGGTGATCCCCAGCTAGTTGAGGTAATAGTGGAAGAGGAAGAAGTTCAGGCAGAGCCTTTGCCCTAGTAGCTATGTGATAATTGTCTGAGGTGGATGTATTTTCTAGTTTCTATGTGGAGAATGTGTTATTCTATGTTGTGATCTATTTTGGGGCCTAAAGGCTCATGTATGTATTTGTGTAATATGTAAATTGGAAGCCAAATGACTGTAGTAGGAGTAGTAATTCTATGGCTTGTAATAACTTATGTTTTTACTTCTAGTTGCTTTGCATGCTTGGGTGTGAATATTCTGATGCATGTTGTTTTCAACTTCTAAGAATGTTTTTAATGATATCATGGGTGGCATAATAAGCGGTTTTGTAAAAGAAGTTAAGTTGGATGCATGCTTGTGTGAAGCTGAACTACTATATGTCTCAAGGCTCGGATGGCCTTGAATGTTTGAACTTTAGTTATAAAAGCTTGTCTTGTTATATTATGGCTTTATTGAGCGTTACAGGTTTTCAGAATGTCCACGGTACAAGGAAGACTCTGTCCGTTTGTCGGGTCCGAACTTAACCTTTAGCGTGGGGTTGGGTCAAGGCGTTACATTTACGTGGCATCAGAGCTTACAAAATGCATAAAGCCGGGTTAATTTTCTCGGTCTATGGGTAGAAGTCTATTAAGTTAAGGTGTGATTGTGTGAATAAATGTTTCTTTGATTGGCTAAGGGAAGGATTTAATGGTTAAAGCACATGCTAGCATGAAAGTGAGAATGTGAAAGATCTTATATGAGTTATTGTGTAAAAGTGAAAAGTTAAGAATTGAAAATATGATTAATTGTCTTACTTGTGTCTTTAGTATGCAAAGTGTCTGTATGGTTGTGTTAATGCTTTCTTGAATGTTTATTATATTGTCGTTTGTATTGAATGCTTTCATATATACTTTATTGCTTAATTGTGGCTATCTGCATCGCACGACTTTCTTTCTCTCTACCTCGATATCTATCTCGCCCTCACTGAGTATACGTGTTGTGTATACTCACTTCTCACCACCACATTTCAGGAAATGTCATGTTAGTTGGAAAGTTCGTGATTTCATGAAAGTTCGTGCCTGAAGAGTTGTCTTGCATGCCTATGTGGCTTGAGTGTCGAAGTTGTAAAGATATATATACTTTCATATGTTGTATGTATTTATTGTTAAAAGAAATGTAATTTAAATCTAGCTAAGTAGTTGAGGTAAATTGATAAGCTAGTTTATGTAATCAGTTTGCGCAGCTTAATTTCAATGCATGTTTGTAATGTCCAAAGGAAACGAATTAGAATGGCATGATAGTTTATTTTATGCAGTAGCTTTGTATGGTTTAATTGTATAGTTGAATGTACTTGTCAAGAACGAACAGAGATTGGTTAGTTTTTTTTTTAATTAGAAATGTATGTATACTTGCTGAGTTTAATTGTTGAGAACTGAGGCTCGGATGGCCTTGAGGTAGTTGAATGTTTGGACATGGTATTGGTCCTCTTATATGCTATCATAGGTTTGCTTTTTGCCTAGAAACAGGGAAGACTCCGTCCGTTTTCCCTAAAAATTATGCCCGGGTTTTGGTTTGGGTTGTGAATAGATTGATTCTTAGAACTCCCGGTCTCGAGAGGTATCGGGGTGTTACAGGTGGTATCAGAGCTTGTTTAGCTCATAAGCCGGGACAGGGTCCTCGGTCTGGTGGGTAGTGGTCCTTGAATGTGTGCTTGTTAAATGTGTCTTGAAAGTGTATGCTTGTATGTGAGATTGTGTGTCTTGACTTGAATGTATGCACTTATGTGATATAGTTATGTGTTATGTGTTAAATGTTTCTCAAGGAAGGTGAAATGTCTAGTTGTCTATCGAATTGACTTATTGAATTGGCATCATGAATCGAATCGACCTCGTGAATTGTTATTTGCTTGAAGTATTACTTGTAATGTGTGTATAGAATGTCTTGAATTAGCTATGCCGTGATTTGAATTGATTATGATGTGCTTGACTTGATTGCCGTGCTTGAGTGACTTTGTTGAATAAACTGTTTCGTAAACTTGCTTGCATAATAGTTTAAGGCATGTGTATAACTGTGATATATTGGCATTCATACATGTCCTATGGAAATGGTAAGTAAGTCCTCTTCCTCTCCTGAAGAAAGTGGTTCACAACTGGCTTTTCGAGGTGTATGGATTGGCAGGAAATGAATGCCATTTGACTAGCCTTTATTTGGGAATTGGTGTTTGCTTTTGGAGCTCGGTTATTGGCGAATCTCTATGGTCCTCCTCTGTGCTTAACAGTTGTGAAAGAGTAGCTTTCTCTTGGGGTTTTATTTGGTTATTCTCTGGGGCATTCTTTGGTTTTCTTAATGGGTATTCTTTGGAGACTTATGTTGGCATTTCTTGCTGGATTTGGCTATTGGGATTTCAATCGGACTTACTGTATGGTATTATCTATGGCACATGTGTCTCGGTCTTTATTGGTGTGATACTGGCATTCCTGATTGGAAATTCTTCAATGGTATTTTATGGAATTCTCAGTGGCCAATTATTTAGTATTTACTTATTGGGCAAACTTGGCTACTTTCTTATTGGAGCATTGTTTTGGATATCATTTTCAGTGTTCCTCAGTAGGTTTGGTATTTGGAGTTCCTATCAGACTTATTGTCTAATACTACTTATGGTATTCTTTGAAATTCTTATTGGGCGTTCTATTGGTATTTTCATTATTGGCAAGATTGTATGAAGTTTTCACTTGGCAAACAGTGAAGAGGCCTCACAGTTTGGTTTCGGTATATTGATCACCAGTTCGGTGTTTATCCTTGGAGTTTTCGTCCATCTGGGAAACTATGTTTGTTATTCAACTTGGTTGTCTTATTGGGCGCATTATCTTTTCTTTGCTATTTTTCGTTGACATTCTTCTCAGCATTTGATAGCAAAACTCGGAATCTAATTGGTTGTCCCATGGGGTTATTATTTGGAAGGCTTCTTTGGAACTTTGGAAGTATATTTGATTGGGTTTCTTAGTATTTTCTTCAGCACTCTTAATAGGGAATTTTTCTATGAAATTCATGACCAGCGGGGTACTTCTTTGGACCTCTAGATGGCACCTTTGTTTGAGCTTTTATTTGGCTTCTTGCTTGGGAATTCTTGGGCAGTAATAGTTAGACTTCTATTGGAGATTCGTGTGTGGGGTAATTTTCTTGTCGTTATTGTGTGGTATTAATGACATCTACAGTATCTATGCTTTAGTCTTTGTTGGTATTATCTCGGCGCTCTTGGTTGGAATTTATTCTTCTTCAGTATTCGTGTCAACGGGATTCTTGTACGGTATCTGCATTTGAGCTTCTATTTGGCGTTACTACTTGGCATTTCTACTTGAACTTTCCTATTGGTCATCTTGATTAAATACTTGATCAGTAGCTAATGAAGACTAGTCAGAGTTGGATTTCAGTGGATGCTGAGTTCTGTTGGAAGAAGAATTGCGAGGACGCAATTGTTTTAAGGGGGGAAGGATGTGATAACCCGAACCCGGCATGCATTTAATAGCACTTGACTGCATTTGATTAATTGTTTAATTAGTTAAATCAACCAATTTGCACTATTTTAATATTTCTCTTGGAAGCATTTAGTAATTGTGTATTGAATAATTAAAAGATTATTATCTATTTCTATTAATTATAGTAAATGAATTTATTCTCTTGTGATTAATTAAGAGACATCTTAAATGTTAGCATTGGATTTGCGTTTATTTTAGTTACACATTTATTTGAAGCTTTATTTTCATATTACTTTTAGAAGTAACTAGAATAATACTTGAGCTAATTATTTTAACATAATATCAACTACTTTTCATATTGATGTCAATCAGTTTTATTTTTCTTGTACTTAAATGCTCGGATTTCAATTAAATGAAAAGTAGCTCCGAGCCGGAGTAAATTTTAAACTATGATGCTTTCCAAAAATGATATATTTCTTAGATTCTTTGAGATTTAATTGTCACTTTTTTGTTGACGCAAAGTGCATAGCATATCGAGAGCGAAAGTTAGATAGCGGTTGATAGTCCTCAACAAATAGTGAAAACTAGTGTTTGGTGTCTTAAATTTTATATTTTAATTGTTGTTAGCTAGAACTGATATTTCCTTAGTTGTTGTAGCCTAAAAATGCATAAAAACAAGTCTTTTGACCAACTTAAGTGAGCATTGACCAAAGCTTTGACCTTTTGACCTTGTGTCATCTTTTAATAGCCTAAAATAACACACACAAAAAAACAGAGCTGAACAGAGAGGGCAGGGCCGAAAAAATAAAGAGAGAAAAAAAAGAAAATTCAACATCAAATCTTCAATTCTTCGCGAAGGGTTCCACGGGGTGGTTTCCGAGGCGTCTGACGAGGTTTTCCTAGCGTCTAGGAGCGTCTAAGGTAAGGGTTTCATCGTTATTTGCGCATTTGAAATATTTGTATCTAAACTTTGATTTTTGGATTTTATGCGTAGATCGCTAGTTTAATCATTTTAATGCTTAAAGAATGTTCCTTGTTGATTGTAGAACATGTATTTATAGCTTTATAACATTTTTTGCGGTTGAATATTGAAATTGAAATATAAATTGTATAATGAATAGTAAATTATGAATAGTAAACCCACGTTTCGATGAAGTTGCTCCGTTACGTGTTCTGTTGATGTAGGAAGATGCTAGTTATGCTAGAATGCCTAAATGTGTGGTTTAATTGGAATGTGTAATGGAAAAACGGAGAAAAATGCCTTGGTGAAAGTCGGGGTTGTTTAGGTTGACTTTAGCGTTTTCTCGTTTTGCGTGTTGGCATTGTTTCAGGAGGCCATGGAAGCACTTTTGGTGTGATTATGGCGTTGGTTGGGTGTTTGGTTAGTATAGTTATAGTTCAAACGAGCAAAGGGAGAAATCGGGGCTTTGCGCGAATTCTAGGGTAATATAGGGTTTCGGGTTCTTTAGACGTGCCTTATGGTGACCTAGGAGGATTGGTGAAGTCGGTTTCCAAAGCTCATTGCTCGTTTGAAAGTAGTAGCGTTTGGTAAGTTGGGGTCATTTTCGTAATTTTGTGTGTTTTCATAGAATATTGCTTATAGAATGCTTATGTTGCTTATAGAATGCTTATGTTGTCTATAGAATGCTTATAATGTCTATAGAACACTTGTTATTGCTTGATAATGTTAGTTGGTGTTGTTCTTGTTACTTATTTGATTGTAAATGTTTGTTAATACTTGTTAATGCTTATTACGCTTGTAGAGTTGATTATTGATTGAAATGTTTAACAATTATTGAATAATGCTTGATATCTCATTTATCTCCTCTATCTGTGTTGTTGTACTATTGCTCGTTTATCGCCTTGTATCGAGTCTTGCATTGCATAGTGTCCAGCGCGTGAGTGATGGGCCTCTCTGGGTAGCCTCGGGTTGCCAGTGTTGGTTGCTCTAGCTCCGTAGCTATTCCCTTTTCTCGCTTGGGTTGCCTCCCAGGGAGATTTGGGTCGTAGAGATGATGGTTACTCCCGGGGTATTCCAAAATGGTGTTATAAGGTGGTTGCGCGCTTATTGTCATCGTTGTCAACATCAAGCTCGAGATTGATGTGTCGCTCGTGAAATGGTATATTGCTCGTAAGAGTGAACCATAGCCTTCAGAGTGTGGTATATATTTGAATGGTTGTGTTAATGCTTTCTTGAATGTTTATTATATTGTCGTTTGTATTGAATGCTTTCATATAGACTTTATTGCTTAATTGTGGCTATCTGCATTGCACGACTTTCTTTCTCTCTACCTCGATATCTGTCTCGCCCTCACTGATTATACGTGTTGTGTATACTCACTTCTCACCACCACAGTTCAGGAAATGTCATGTTAGCTGGAAAGTTCGTGATTTCGTGAAAGTTCGTGCCTGAAGAGTTGTCTTGCGTGCCTATGTGGCTTGAGTGTCGAAGTTGTAAAGATATATATGCTTTCATATGTTGTATGTATTTATTGTTAAAAGAAATGTAATTTAAATCTAGCTAAGTAGTTGAGGTAAATTGATAAGCTAGTTTATGTAATCAGTTAGAGTAGCTTAATTTCAATGCATGTTTGTAATGTCCAAAGGAAACGAATTAGAATGGCATGATAGTTTATTTTATTCAGTAGCTTTGTATGGTTTAATTGTTTAGTTGAATGTACTTGTCAAGAATGAACAGAGATTGGTTAGTTTTTTTTTTTAAATTAGAAATGTATGTATACTTGCTGAGTTTAATTGTTGAGAACCGAGGCTCGGATGGCCTTGAGGTAGTTGAATGTTTGGACATGGTATTGGTCCTCTTATATGCTGTCGCAGGTTTGCTTTTTGCCTAGAAACAGGGAAGACTCCGTCCGTTTTCCCTAAAAATTATGCCCGGGTTTTGGTTTGGGTTGTGAATAGATTGATTGTTAGAACTCCCGGTCTCGAGAGGGATCGGGGTGTTACAGCCCTAACGGGTTACATAGCTTGTTTGGGGTCCTCGGGCTAGACTTTCTACAACGACATCCAGGCCTTGCTCTATTATCACGACATGGATTTGGGGACATTTTATTCAATGCCATGGTGATAATATTTTTTTATGGGGGAAAAAGTGCGATAGCTAGAAAGGAAAGGCAGCGAGACTGAGCCGCTGGTAGGATGGTATTATGCAGCTGGGAATGAGTTTAAACAAATATAGGGGCATTCTTCCTGAAAGCATTTCCTAAATGCGAGGGGTTTGACAAATGACCGGCGAAATAACATTCATTCATAGGTATCCTTTATCTCAGTTATAAAGAATATATATGATATATGAAATGTCTAAAGGAAAGATGTTCATATGCCTCTCCGGTTCCTAAGGCGTAACCATGCAATCTTTAGGTCATCCGGTGGCGTGATTGTAATTGGTTTTTTATACATGTCTGGGCAAGTATGATTTAGTTGAACCATTAACTCAGCTAAGACAAGTGAGGTATGGTTAGCATCATTGGCGATAAGGCATTTTTCTCGTGTGATAGCAAAAAAGACCTATAGTATTAGTGAAAGCTTAAGTTCCTTTGATGTAGAAGGGCTCCTTGCCTTGCCAATAGAGAAATTTTTTCCCTGGCTCTGTAGGCCCAATACCCCTTTCAATAGTTACTTTAAGTTCTTTTCCTTCTAGAGCAAGCTACAGAAAAAAGGTAAGGCTTTTTGTAAGTTAATGCTAATGGGTTCCCAATTGCCCTCCTGGGGGTTTGGGTTCTCCTTACAACCCCTGTTTTTTACTAGCCAGTATCTTAGTATCTTTTCTTGCTTCGAGTTGGGAGAGCCCTTACACGATGAAATTTTTTGTACAACCCTTCTAGCTGAGAGTGCCATTATAACCCGTGGGATAGATGCAGTTAACTTGAAGAGCCTGGTTCTGCACCCTATGTAGGTAAAACCTCTTCTTTTTGCCTTTCTAATAGTAGTGACTCCCTCACAGTATAAATATCAAGAGGGGAGGCTTAAGGATCTAATATCATAGGGCCCAGATAATAGAAACATATTACTTAGGGAGTTTACTCTCCTTGCTCTATCCATAAGGTTAGACCTGCTTACCTCCTGTATGCAGGATTGCCAGAATAGGCTCTTGTCTCTTTGAACTCCTTTATGGAGGAACTATCTTATTTCTAATGAATATATATATATTTTTTATTTGAAAGAAGTTACATTTCACTTAGCTCTTCTCCAAATCCAATTAGACTTATGAGTTCTAGCTTTTTAACCTTTTTAAAGGATTTTTTCCAACAAAGGGAGAGTTAGTGAAACAAAATGCCATCTTCAACATCTGGCGCAGAGTATATAGAAAGTGCTATACTTTTGGAATAAAGAAAGTTATCTCTAGTTCTTGGAGGATTTCTTCAAAAATAGATTAGCAGCCCAGCCAATAAAACCTATAACCCAAAACCATCAAAGCATAGCAACTAGTTTACCGAAAGTGCTTTTTTAGTTAAGTCCAGATTAGATTCACTATATTCAAGCGAATAGTAAGTTGGGCTATCTGAGACTGAGACAAAAAGTTTGAAAGATAGGAGTATAAGTCTAGTTGTAGTATACAAAGCGTAAATCCCTTAATTCCTAGACCCGACTATCCTAGGAGCAGACCAAGAAGGGAGGGATAAAAGGCTTTCGCCTCAAAAGGCAATAGAGAGTTCAACTTTACCTAAGCTACTTTTCTTTTTGGGAGATATTATGTCTTATCAACCATTGATGAAAGTTTGGGAAGCAACTAATCAACATCTTCTTCTTCCCTAGATCGACTCATCTTCTTCTTTTTCCAAAGCATAGAAGAAATCTCGTTAATAGTCCCACTGTGAACCGAAAGCCTTACTCATTGAGTATACTAGATAGTTAGAAAGAACTCCATTCGCAGTTGGCCTTCCCCTAAAGAGAAGATATCCCATACCTTAAACCAGCCTCTGCTGCACCCAAGAGTATCTTGTCCGCTGCCATCGAATCGAAAGAAGAGACGCAAGGAAACGAAAATAAATCTCGAGGAAAGAGAGTTAGCTTTCCTCGGAAGGAGAAGACATAAGGACAAGACCTCTCACTGGTTGTCTTTCCCACAAGATTTCTTAATCTAGTTTCTAGGAACTTGAGGATAAGTAAACTCCAAAGATAACTTTCAAATAAATGCTATTGCCTTAGCTTATCAATTTCAATTCAACTTTATGGTTAGCAACTGCCATATAAAGCACTTTTAGAATACTATTGGTCTAACTGGCTTTAAGCCGAGCTTCTTCTACAACTGGCTGATCGGATGGAAATAAAGAGAGAAAGACTTTTGTTTAACTTACATACTTACCGCTAGAATGAAAAGAGGCTCGCTCAAGATGGGAAATGAATGCCTTAAAGAAAACTCCCACTTAATGAGCTGCATCATCTATTCTCTTCTCTGGCTCGACCGCTTGTGTACGTAAAGTATACATGTACGTGGCCGATGAATGGGACCTACGCAGGAAAGAGACTCCCTGGTAACTAGGAGGGATTCCTTAAATGTAAAGTCTTTTTTCTTACTTAAAAGGATAAAAACTGCAACCAAGCAAGTAGGCAAAAAGCTCTTATGGAAAACTATCTTATCTAAAGCACACCTAGGGAACGTATTCTACCTCGTTGGACCGTATTCGTTATTATCCATAGAAAAATAGGCCAAAACAAAATGACTTATTACTTATTATTACTGGATTCCTCCAAAGCATACTATAGCAATGCTAAATAAAAAATCTTACCAGGGAAGGAGGCGAAAGGGGTGCCTTTTTATAACTCTCTTGTGCTAGACCCTTACCTGCTGCTTAGTCTGTTGATTAAGATGTGGGCAGATGATGATTTTGATTGCACTTCTACTTATATGCCCACCAACTTCCACCTTGGCTTTCACCAACTAAACGAAAGGGAATTGCTGGCACAAGTAACATTTTCACTACAAACTTAATAAACACTTCCTTACCGGCTACGCACTATGATCCTCAGTACCAGATCGTACAATCATAAGCAACTACCCTTTTTGGTTGTGGTGTTGTATTTCCACCTTGAAAGCAAGCAACCCACCCACCAATAAAGCAGTTTTATGCGGAAGCCCCTTCCTTCCATAGTAGGCATATCTTTCCAGTTCAGATGCAAGAGGATGTCTACTGGGTCCTGGTACTACTGGAAAAACTTCTACCTACCGTGAAACACTACTACCTCGAGTAGCTTTCTCTATTTAGAGATATTGACTATTCTTCAACCATTTTAGCAAGCCCTCCCTTCCCTCTATTACATAGACCATTGCCTTTAATCTTCTTTCTTCAACTCAACTAGCGACCTAACTAGCAAGTTTGACTTTACTCTCCCCATTGGATGGCATGAATGCCGGACTTTATTCAATAGAAGTAATAACTTAATATCTCCAGCTCTCGGGGCATGTTTAGAGTGGTAAGTGCAGTTAAGGCAGACTTCCGATAATCCTATATCTTCATAGGTGAGATCAAAAGCGTAATATATAAGAAAGCAAAATATATCTTCTTAATCTACTTCTTCCATACTTTCTTCACTATCAAAATAGCTTTCTTCATCTGCTACACCTTCTATTGGATCCATGGTCTCAATCAGTCCTTATCTAACTTAAGAAGATAGTCAAACTTCGCGATTCCGATATCTCAAAAGGAAAAACATTTTCTCACTTTCCCCTTATCTGCTTTTTGCACTTCTACGACGTAGCCTAAAGCAGCTTAATGGTTTTACCTCTTTTTGCCCCATACTAAGACAGTAAGCTCCATGCCTTATTATAGCAAGAAAGTAGTAAACCCATCGGTGCGGTACAAATAACCGCTTGTGCCTTCGATCGAGATAGAGTGATGATAAGGACATCTAATCTAAGTGCTTATGCTTCTGCCTAAAAGGTCCATACCCTTGAACGTAATCTTTAGGGATATAAACAAAATGTCTTGCCAAAACAGTTTTACCCACTCCATCTAATCTTGATTTGTTGTAAACAGACGATAGTGTCAATTGGCTTATTTGATGCTCACTGCCTGAGTTTAGGAGTTAACCCGGTCGAGATCAGATGATGCAAGGATCGGATTTGATAAACTTTCAGGAAATTCGCCTCTTTCGGGATCTTTTATGACTCTATTAGCTTCTTTCTTCCCACAGAGGTCACTTCGCTCACCTAATAAGGAGTTGTGGCACTTTTTGGATCAATTGTTGAGGAGCAGACGATCTTGGCTTAGAGAGATACACCTTTTAGCTTGTTATCGATTTTTAGGGTCCTGCTCTAGTTTCAATAATCCCTTACCCTGTTCCATATGGGGATGAATCCAATCCTAGAGCATTAACCTCTCTGGGAAGCCAGTCCCCTTATGTGATGCCCGAGTTTTAGCCATGCATTCAATTACTGTTGCATCCCTTGTTTGCGCATTTCCTTCTGTGCATTATTAACTGTCTTCTTAAATTACTATTCACTCCATTTTTAACTTCATGCTATTAGTGAATTAGCATTTTTATTAAATCATATTAATTGTTAGAGTAGTGGGAAAAATGTGCATTTGAGCTAGAGGCAATAGAAGAGTTCGTTTAGAAAGTGATTTTTGTAGTTGTATGAATAGTGTTACGTAACATAACTTAGGGAATGAATTAGCTAGCATTCATTTTACTATCTAGGCTCGTTTTAAGCTAACTAAGCGCATTTAGTGAACCATTTAAGCAAGCAACTTAGCCCCATTTAATATATAACTCACACAACACACACATTAGCTCATAACTTAGCAAAAAAAAAAAAAAAGTGAGCATGCTGAAAACACTGTAGCAAATTCGAGAATTGCATAGGAGAAGAAATAGAGTTTTTTTGCTCAACAAATCCTCATTCCAAGCCAAGCCAAGCTAGGTGCAAGTGGTTTAGGGTGTCTACTAGCCTCCTAGGAGCTCCTACACGCATTGGTTCAAGGTGACTGGAAATGATGTGATTCAAACTTACATCTTGGAGCTCGGTAGAGGTGAGGGACCTGCATCCTTACGTGTATCATAGTTTATTTTCTTTCTAAAAGAGTATATTGTTTAGTATAATTGCGTAATTGATATATGCTTATTATTGCTAAATTGTAACTTGGTGCGAGAACAACTTACTTTGTCCTTAAATGTGTTTCCTGATTATATTGTCATTGTTATCATTCTTGCATTGCATCGTGGTTGCGCAACCTCATTGTCGCGGTGGATGCGATGGCCTCGCTGGGCGGCATCGGGCTTGCCAGTGTTGGTTGCCTTAGCTCCGTCTGCTATTCCCTCACTCGCCTGGTCCGGAGATTGCCAGGGGGTGTTGGGTCGTAGGATCGGGTACATCCGGAGTACCCATTGGTGTAAGGGATGCCGGCATATCGAGATCGAGATCGTGGTTCGTGGATTGGGGATCGAAGATTTGGAGTGATAAGGGTTATCGATTGTATCCTTTTAAAATGTGGTATTAGAATTGTTATTCACTATTTATCTATTGTATTAATTGTATTATGTTGCTGCATTGCACGTCCCCGGTAGACCTTATCCCTCACTGAGCAATTGTGATTGCTCATACGTCGGAAAACATGTTTGAGGAAGTGCTGAGGGTGAACCCCAACTAGTTGAGGTGCTAGTGGAAGAGGAAGAAGTTCAGGCTGAGCCTTTGCCCTAGTTGTTGTGTGTTTGTTGTCTAAGGTGGATTTGCCTTCTTGTTGTTACATGGTGTACTTGTATTGCTATAGCATGATCTATTTTGTGGCCTTAAGGCTATGTATATTCTTGTAGTTGCAAGTTGAAAGCTGTTGGTTGTAATGTTAGCTTTGAGATATTATGGTTTGTAATAACTTTTAATTCTCCTTTTAGTTCTTGCATGCTTGGGGGTGTATGTTTAGAGGTGTTGATTTCAACTTCTAAAATTGCTCTAATGTTATCATAGAATGGCATGTTAAAAAGGTTTAATGAAAAGTTAAGTTGGGTGCATGCATGTGTGATTTGGAGCTATTGTTTGTCTCCTAGCTTGGGAGCGCCACACTAGTGTATTGGTCTCTCACGTGGTCTCCCGCATCGAAAAATTAGGAAATGATATAGTTGAACATAAGGGGGCGACTCCTTGTATTAGCCACAAGGCCTTTTCACGTGGGAGACCACGTGAGAAACAAAACCGTGAGAGTATTGGTTCCCTTCGGGGCTTGCTCAAAGCGGACAATATTGTGGTAGTGACGTACTCGTGCCCGTGATAAACCGTGGCGGGTCGTTACAAATGGTATCAGAGCCTACCGGGGTGACCCGGCCTTGTGACGTTAGCCCGCGAGGCCGCGTGCCTCTTAAGGGGGGTGGAGTGTGGCGCTCCCGCATCGAAAAATTAGGAAGTGATATAGTTGAATATAAGGGGGCGACTCCTTGTATTAGCCACAAGGCCTTTTCACGTGGGAGACCACGTGAGAAACAAAACCGTGAGAGTATTGGTTCCCTTCGGGGCTTGCTCAAAGCGGACAATATTGTGGTAGTGACGGACTCGTGCCCGTGATAAACGGTGGCGGGTCATTACAAATGGTATCAGAGCCTACCGGGGTGACCCGGCGTTGTGACGTTAGCCCGCGAGGGCGCGTGCCTCTTAAGGGGGGTGGAGTGTGGCGCTCCCGCATCGAAAAATTAGGAAGTGATATAGTTGAATATAAGGGGGCGACTCCTTGTATTAGCCACAAGGCCTTTTCACGTGGGAGACCACGTGAGAAACAAAACCGTGAGAGTATTGGTTCCCTTCGGGGCTTGCTCAAAGCGGACAATATTGTGGTAGTGACGGACTCGTGCTCGTGATAAACCGTGGCGGGTCGTTACAAATGGTATCAGAGCCTACCGGGGTGACCCGGCGTTGTGACGTTAGCCTGCGAGGGCGCGTGCCTCTTAAGGGGGGTGGAGTGTGGCGCTCCCGCATCGAAAAATTAGGAAGTGATATAGTTGAATATAAGGGGGCGACTCCTTGTATTAGCCACAAGGCCTTTTCACATGGGAGACCACGTGACAAACAAAACCGTGAGAGTATTGGTTCCTTCGGGGCTTGCTCAAAGCGGACAATATCGTGGTAGTGACGGACTCGTGCCCGTGATAAACCGTGACGCGTCCTTACAAATGGGATCAGCGCGTACCGGGGTGACCCGGCGTTGTGACGTTAGACCGCGAGGGCGCGTGCCTCTTAAGGGGGGTGGAGTGTGGCGCTCCCGCATCGAAAAATTAGGAAGTGATATAGTTGAATATAAGGGGGCGATTCCTTGTATTAGCCACAAGGCCTTTTCACGTGGGAGACCACGTGAGAAACAAAACCGTGAGGGTATTGGTTCCCTTCGGGGCTTGCTCAAAGCAGACAATATTGTGGTAGTGACGGACTCGTGCCCGTGATAAACGGTGGCGGGTCGTTACAAATGGTATCAGGGCCTACCGGGGTGACCCGGCGTTGTGACGTTAGCCCGCGAGGGCGCGTGCCTCTTAAGGGGGGTGGAGTGTGGCCCTCCCGCATCGAAAAATTAGGAAGTGATATAGTTGAATATAAGGGGGCGACTCCTTGTATTAGCCACAAGGCCTTTTCACGTGGGAGACCACGTGAGAAACAAAACTGTGAGAGTATTGGTTCCCTTCGGGGCTTGCTCAAAGCGGACAATATTGTGGTAGTGACGGACTCGTGCCCGTGATAAACAGTGGCGGGTCATTACAAATGGTATCAGAGCCTACCGGGGTGACCCGGCGTTGTGACGTTAGCCTGCGAGGGCGCGTGCCTCTTAAGGGGGGTGGAGTGTGGCGCTCCCACATCGAAAAATTAGGAAGTGATATAGCTGAATATAAGGGGGCGACTCCTTGTATTAGCCACAAGGCCTTTTCATGTGGGAGACCACGTGAGAAACAAAACCGTGAGAGTATTGGTTCCCTTCGGGGCTTGCTCAAAGCGGACAATATTGTGGTAGTGACGTGACTCGTGCCCGTGATAAACCGTGGCGGGTCCGTTACAAATGGTATCAGAGCCTACCGGGTGCGAACCCGGCGTTGTGACGTTAGCCCGCGAGGGCGCGTGCCTCTTAAGGGGGGTGGAGTGTGGCGCTCCTACATCGAAAAATTAGGAAGTGATATAGCTGAATATAAGGGGGCGACTCCTTGTATTAGCCACAAGGCCTTTTCACGTGGGAGACCACGTGAGAAACAAAACCGTGAGAGTATTGGTTCCCTTCGGGGCTTGCTCAAAGCAGACAATATTGTGGTAGTGACAGACTCGTGCCCGTGATAAACCGTGGTGGGTCGTTACAAATGGTATTAGAGCCTACCGGGGTGACCCGGCGTTGTGACGTTAGCCCGCGAGGGCGCGTGCCTCTTAAGGGGGGTGGAGTGTGGCGCTCCCGCATCGAAAAATTAGGAAGTGATATAGTTGAATATAAGGGGGCGACTCCTTGTATTAGCCACAAGGCCTTTTCACGTGGGAGACCACGTGAAAAACAAAACCGTGAGAGTATTGGTTCCCTTCGGGGCTTGCTCAAAGCGGACAATATTGTGGTAGTAACGGACTCGTGCCCGTGATAAACCGTGGCGGGTCGTTACAAATGGTATCAGAGCCTACCGGGGTGACCCGGCGTTGTGACGTTAGCCCGCGAGGGCGCGTGCCTCTTAAGGGGGGTGGAGTGTGGCGCTCCCACATCGAAAAATTAGGAAGTGATATAGCTGAATATAAGGGGGCGACTCCTTGTATTAGCCAGTAGGCCTTTTCACGTGGGAGACCACGTGAGAAACAAAACCGTGAGAGTATTGGTTCCCTTCGGGGCTTGCTCAAAGCGGACAATATGCTGGTAGTGACGAACTCGTGCCCGTGATAAACCGTGGCGGGTCGTTACAGTTGCTATTTCTGACCTTAGGAAGGTTTAGAGTAAGTCTTTCACTGCTTGTAGCTAATGCAGCTATGAAGCTCTGGTAGCTAATGTTGTTGGGATTCCTTGTTCTTACTAACACATGTGTATAATAACACCTTAAGCAACCTGCAGCATAGTAAGGGTAGCTTTTATACCTTATTTGTTAGGAAGTATCTCAATAGTATGGGTATTTCTGTCTACGAATTCTTTGAGTTTAACTAGCCTTTAATACTGTGACACCCGAGATTTAGCCATGCATTCGATTACTGTTGCATCCCTTGTTTGCGCATTTCCTTCTGTGCATTATTAACTGCCTTCTTAAATTACTATTCACTCCATTTTTAAACTTCATACTATTAATGAATTAGCATTTTTATTAAATCATATTGATTGTTAGAGTAGTGGGAAAAATGAGCAATTGAGCTAGAAGCGATAGGAGAGCTCGTTTAGAAAATGATTTTAGTAGTTCAATGAATAGTGTTACGTAACTAACTTAGAGTTTTAATTAACTAGCACACATGTTCCACTTTAGGCTCGTTTTAAGCTTACTACGCGCATTATAATTGACCACTTAAACACCCAAACTTGACCCCACCCAACCATGCACCTTAAATATCAACTAAAGCTCATAAAATGCAAAAGAAAAAAAAAAGATGAAAAAACAGGGCAGAAACCCGACAGCCCTTCTTGCTCTTTGGAAGAAATTTTTCATCGTCAACTCTTCAATCCAAGCCTTGAGTAACTAGTGTAGGGTGTTTGCAAGCTTCCTAGGTGCTCCTATGCGCATTGGTGAGGGATTTCACGGTTTATTTTTGCATTTCTAAATAGTTGCTATTTTCTTGATTTGTTGAAAATGTGTTCAAATGCTATTGTATTGATTATCTATGCTATTATACCATGTATATGAATGTAGAGAACACATTTGAGCCATCGTTTCGCTTTTTAAACGGTTAGAATCATTAGTTTGATTTTTGGAGTGAATAGTGATAGAAATTATAGGGTTTTATGAAATCGCGCATTTTAACTTGATTCAATGCTTCTAATAGATGCCTTAGGTGCTAGTGAAGGTAGTCTAATAGCCCCATACACTTGCATTGTCCAAAATTCGCATAAAACGTAAAATAGTCGACTTTAACAAAGGGCTTTCGGGGTTAATGCGAATCTGGGTGGATTCGGGCTTCACTTCTAGTATTCTTAGGCTACCTAGGTGCTATAGATGCTTTGATAACCCTTGTTTGAAGCCCGAATAAGGTATGCATAGTTTAAAGCCATAAGAGGGAATTTGGAGCTTTCGGGGTAAACGTGTGCGTTTGAATGAGTTGGAGGGTTAAGAGGGTTCCTTGAGGGGTAGTTAGAAGGTTGGGAGAGTTTCCTTTGAAAATGGAATCATTAACTTTGGTTTGGAAGAGAAATAGTTTGAAAAACAAAGGGGTTTAGGTGCAATTTCGGTTGACTCATACTTCTAAATCCATGGCATGACTTCTTGAGTGTTTATATGTGGTTTCAAGTTGATTTGGAGCTTGTGGTATGATGCTATGCTTATTTTGTATATATCCCTTTGTAAAACTGCTTATTAGCTTAAATAATTGCTTCTATTCTAACTGCCTCGAGGTCAACCTACTTTGTTGATCCTCCTATGTGTTAATGCTTATATTATTTCTATTAACTTGCCATTGTAAAGTGTATTGCATAGTGGTTGCGCAACCATAGTGTCAGGGGCGGATGTGTTGAATATCGGCTGGGCAGTAGAGGGCTTGCCGATGGATATTCAAACTCTGTGCCCTAGTCCCTCATTCGCCTGGTCCGGAGATTATCAGGGGATGTTGGGTCGTAGGAATATCGGGGTACATCCGGAGTACACCCACTGGAGTGTTTAGGGATTATGCCGACTTATCGTGATCGTGCTCGTGGTTCGTGGATCGTGAATGAAGACCAGTGAAGATTCGTGTATAGGGGTTATGTGAAATGTATCCTTTTAAATGTATGGTTATTTAAGCTATCATTGTTTCTTTAATTGTCTAATTGTTATTATTGTTTAACTGTATTACCTGTTGCATTGCACGCCCTGGGACTATATCCCTCACTGGGCAACAGTGGTTGCTCATACCTCGATATATGTTTCAGGAGACGCTAAGGGTGATCCCCAGCTTGTTGAGTTAGTTGAGGAGGAGGAAGTTCAGATTGACCCTTTACCTTAGTTGCTGTGCCTGATAGCTTCAGGTGGTTTAAATTCTTGCTGCTATGTGGAAGGCTCAACTGTTTATCTTATGTCCTATTTTGTGGCCTACGGGCTATGTATATGCTTGTTGTGTAAAGTTGAAGGATAGTAGATTGTGGTGTAGAGTTGGAAGCCTATGTCTTGTAATAACTTATGTTTATGCTTTTATTCACTTTGCTTGCTTGGGAGTGAATGGCTTAATGTAGAATGTGTTATCTTCTAAGTATGTTTTATTGTTATCCTAGATGTCATGGCTACTAGACTATGTTGTAAACAAAGTTCTTGCATGCTTGTGTGGTTTTGGTACTGTTATTTGCTTCAAGGCTCGGATGGCCTTGAATCTTTATATATATAGCCATGAAAAGTTTGTTTACCTTGTAGTTATCTTATTTGCAAGTTTACAGGTTTTCAGAAAGTCCACGGTACAGGGGAGACTCTGTCCGTGTGTCAGGTCCGGACTTAACCTTTCGTTTGGGTGTTGGGTCGGGGCGTGACATTTAAGTGGCATCACAGCTATAGATTGCATGAAGCCGGGTTAAATTTCTCGGTCTGTGGGTAGAGATTTGTTATATGACTTTGTGAATGTATGAGTCTTTGATTTTGATGTGCCTAAGTGAAATTTGAATTAGGAATGAACATGCTAGCATGTAAATAGAATATCAAGAGTCTAGAATATCAAATATGATCTAATGACTTATGTGTACTTCAAGAATGTGGAATATTTATTTGAACTTCTATGTACTTGACTTTATGTGAATCTATTTGGACTTTTCTTTATGTGTTTACTTATAAATTGCATATATACATATGTATACCTGTCATAACACTTTGCATTCTAGCTATTCGAGATGGGGCCCTGCCGTCGTACTGAGAATCAGAATGTTGGTGAAGAACCAGAAGGGGTTCATGGGCAAGAAGCTGATGTGGCAGAAAATGCACTGCAGGTTCAAGAACCGAGCACTGCATAGATCTTGGCCACGATGGCCACTGCTATGAACACCATCGCCCAGTTTGTGACACAGTAGGATCAGCCGGGGGTTGTTAGAGGTAATCAGGCTGCGAGAGCCAGAGGTAGTGGCCCTACCGGAGGTAATCTGTATGACCGGTTCATTCATCATGGGGCCTATACTTTCTTTGGAGAACCAGACGATATGAAGGCTGAGATGTGGCTAAGGAAGTTCGAAAGAGTGGCAGCAATACTTGAGTGCCATGATGATAGAAAGATCACTTATGCCACATTCCTTCTTGAGGGTGACGCTGAAGATTGATGGCGTACCGTCAGTGAGAAATGGGAAGCCGAAGGGATTCATCATTCATGGGCCGACTTTGTCCGAGAATTCCGAGACAAGTACATATCGGTGGTTGCCCGCGAGAGGCGTCAATCTGAGTTCATAAACTTGAAACAGGGAAGTATGTCAGTGGATCAATATGAGGCTACTTTTACCAGGCTTTCCCGTTATGCGCCAGCTTTGATACAGCCGGAGGACATGAAGATCCAGAGATTCATCTTGGGTTTGAGGAGGGATATTATGCTAAATTTGTCTGCAAATGATTTTCCTAATTATGCTGCAGTAGTCTGAGCTGCCACGAGATATGAGAAACGAAAGGCCGATATGTTAGCCGAGACTAGTCAATCGAGTAAGCGGTTTCAGTCTCAGAGTCAAGGGTACCAGGGACAGGCTATATCAGTTGGGCAGAGCACACAGCTGAGGTAGACTCAGAGTTATACAGGGCCTACTCAGACTCAGACACGACCGGTTCAGAGTCAGACTCAGAGTCAATTCCGTCCAGCAGTATCCCGTTTGCAGCAGGGTAGTTCAGCTACCTCTACTTACAGAGCTCCTTTGGGAGGCACTGCTCTAAGACGTCACCAGCAGTGCAGCTTCTGTCAGCGTCAGGGCCACACTGAGGATGTTTGTTGGAAGAAACAAAACAAGTGTACATGCTGTGGCAGTGATCAGCACCGGGTTAAGGACTGTCAGAAATTTAAGAACCCTAGGGGTCAGACGTCAGCTCAGAACTCTCAGACTAGGGCACCAACTACAACACCACCACCCCGAGGACAGGCCCGTGTATTTGCTTTGGATGCTGAGGAGCTTCCGGATACAATCGCTGTGGTAGAAGGTATTTTTCTTCTTAATGATCAATCAGTTAAGGTTTTAATTGATTCTGGGGCTTCGCATTCTTTTATTACTCCTACTTGTGCACAAAATGCTAAACTGAAACATGATAAACTGTTGCATAAGATTGTGGTTTATACTCCTATGGGTCCGAAGTTTGTTACTAGATCTATTTGTAGAGCATGTAGTATTTTTATTGAGGGTCGTGTTATTCCTGCTGATTTGATTATCCTACGCTTCAATGACTTTGAAATTATATTGGGGATGGACTGGTTAAGTAAATATTATGCCCAGCTTGATTGTAGAAAGAAGATTATGTATCTAGAAATGCCTGACCAGGCTGTTCTCAAAATAGTTGGTAGTAGAAAATCTACGGGAACTCCTATTATTTCTTCTATTAGGGCATCTAAATTATTGAGCAAGGGTTGTGAGGCTTATCTTGCATATTTGATTAATCAACATGGGCATCAATTGAAATTGAATGATGTACCTATCGTGAGGGAGTTTCCGGGGGTCTTTCCGGAAGAATTACCTGGGTTACCGCCTGTTAGAGAGATAGAGTTCATGATTGATTTATTGCCGGGGACTTCACCTATCTCTAGGACTCCGTATAGAATGGCTCCACCTGAGTTGTAGGAATTGAAAGTTCAATTGCAGGGCTTGCTTGAGAAGGGATTCATTCAGCCGAGTTCTTCATGTTGGGGTGCGCCAGTCCTATTTGTTAAAAAGAAAGACGGATCTCTTCGCTTATGCATTGATTATCGGGGTCTTAATCAGGTAACCATCAAAAATAAATATCATTTGCCTTTAATTGAAAAGTTATTTGATCAGTTGCAAGGCGCCAGGCTATTCTCTAAATTTGATCTGAGGCAAGGCTATTATCAGCTGAGGATTAAGAAAGATGATGTTCCTAAAACTACTTTCAGAACTCGATATGGACATTATGAGTTTGTTGTCTTGCCGTTTGGTCTTACTAATGCTCCCGCCGCATTCATGGATTTAATGCAGAGGGTATTCCATCCTTATCTGGACCAATTTGTGGTCATATTCATTGATAATATTCTTGTCTATTCTAAATCTGAGGTGGAACATGAACAGCATCTCAGAATTGTGTTGCAGACTCTTCAGGAGCATCAGTTATTCGTAAAGTTTAGCAAATTTGAATAATGGCGTAAGGAAGTTGCGTTTCATGGCCATATTATCTCGCAGGATGGTATTTCTGCCAATCCAGCGAAGATTGAAGTTGTGTTATCTTGGAAACGACCTGAAACTGTCACGGAGATTCATAGCTTCCTTGGTTTAGCTGGGTATTATCGGAGGTTTGTCAAGGATTTCTCTAAGATCACAGGGCCTTTAACTCAACTTACTCAGAAGAAAACAGTATTTGACTGGAGTGATAAATGCGAGGCCAGCTTCCAGGAATTGAAGAAGAGATTGACTACAGCTCCTATTCTTGCTTTACCTGAGGGTTATGATAATCTGGTGATCTATAGTGATGCTTCGAAGGAAGGTCTGGGTTGTGTATTGATGCAGAATGGCAGGGTGATTGCTTATGCTTCCAGGAAACTGAAGCCTTATGAACACCACTATCCGACTCATGATCTTGAGCTTGCCGCTATCATTCTTGCATTAAAGAAATGGTGTCATTATCTATGGAGCAACAAGTTCGACATCTTTACAGATCATAAGAGTTTGAAATATGTTTTTTCACAAAAAGAGTTGAACATGAGGCAGAGGCGTTGGCTGGAATTTCTTGAGGACTATAACTGCACTATTAACTATCTTTCGGGTAAGGCCAATATTGTTGCTGATGCTTTGAGCCGAAAGGCTACTGTTGCTAGCTTGATTATCAAGAATTGGGAATTCATGGAAGAATTATGCTTGTGGAAGCCTAGTACTTCAAATTCTGGTATTCAATTCGCAAGTTTGCAGATTCAATCTATTTTATTATTCAGGATTCGAGAAGCTCAACAGGCTGATCTTCAATTGTCGAAAGTCTTAGAGAATTCTAAAGGGGAAGAGTTAGATTTCAAATTGCACGACAATGGTATTCTCAAATTCAAAGGTAGAATCTGTATTTCGAATGATCCAACTCTAAAGAAGGATATTCTTGCTGAGGCACACAGTTCCAGATATACTATCCATCCAGGCAGTACAACAATGTATAAAGATTTAAAGCAACACTTCTGGTGGAATAATATGAAGAGAGAAATTGCTGACTATGTTGCTCGATGTCTTACTTGTCAGAAAGTTAAAGCAGAGCATTAGAGGCCTGCCGAGTTATTGCAGCCTTTGACTATTCCTGTTTGGAAATGGGATAATATTACCATGGATTTCGTATCAGATTTACCGAGGTCTTTGAAGGGTAATGACTCAGTTTGGGTTATTGTGGATAGACTGACCAAGACTTCTCATTTCATTGCTAAAAAGAAGTCTGATTCTCTTGATAAACTGGTAGAGTTGTATATTGAGAATGTAGTCCGACTTCATGGAATTCCAAAGAGTATTGTGTCAGATAGAGATCCCAGATTCACATCTCAGTTCTGGCAGAAGATTCAGAAAGCTTTGGGCACGACTTTGAGTTTCAGTATAGCTTATCATCCTCAGACGGATGGTCAATCCGAGAGAACTATCTTAATCCTTGAGGATATGTTACGGGCTTGTATTCTGGACTTCGGCAAGAGTTGGGAGAAGTATTTGCCACTAGCAGAGTTCGCCTACAACAATAGTTATCAAGCTACTATTGGTATGGCACCTAATGAGGCACTATATGGGCGTAAATGCCGGTCTCCTCTATATTGGGATGAAGTTGGTGAAATGAAGACGGTCGACCCTACTCCCTTACCTGAAATGAACAAAATGATTGATCATGTGCAGCTTATCAGAAAAAGAATGCTTACAGCACAGAGCCGGCAAAAGAGTTATGCAGATAGACGCCGTCGTGATCTGAAATTAGCCGTGGGGGATTGAGTATTTCTGAAAATTTCTCCTCGCAAGGGTTTGATTCGGCATGGTAAATGAGATAAACTCAGTCCTCATTATGTGGGACCATTTGAGATAACTGAAACTGTTGGTGAATTGGCTTACCGTATAGCTTTACCTCCTAGTCTGGGCAGAATTCATGATGTATTCCATGTTTCTATGCTTCGGAAGTATCAGCCAGATCCCTCTCACATACTTGAGCCGGAACCACTAGAGATCAGTGAAACTTTGACCTACACAGAGAAACCTCTTCGAATTGTTGATCAGAAGGTTCAGGAGCTGAGGACTAAAAGCATTCCGATGGTTAAAGTTCTGTGGGATCATCACGGAGTAGAGGATGCAACGTAGGAGAGAAAGGATCAGATGCGGGAGCGGTATCTAGAGTTGTTCGCCGAATCATGTAAGAATTGCGTGCACGCAATTAGTTTAAGGGGGAGAGGATGTGACGCCCGAGATTTAGCCATGCATTCGATTACTGTTGCATCCCTTGTTTGCGCATTTCCTTCTGTGCATTATTAACTGCCTTCTTAAATTACTATTCACTCCGTTTTTAAACTTCATACTATTAACGAATTAGCATTTTTATTAAATCATATTAATTGTTAGAGTAGTGGGAAAAATGAGCAATTGAGCTAGAAACGATAGGAGAGCTCATTTAGAAAATGATTTTAGTAGTTCAATGAATAGTGTTACGTAACTAACTTAGAGTTTTAATTAACTAGCACACATGTTCCACTTTAGGCTCGTTTTAAGCTTACTACGCGCATTATAATTGACCACTTAAACACCCAAACTTGACCCCACCCAACCATGCACCTTAAATATCAACTAAAGCTCATAAAATGCAAAAGAAAAAAAAATAAAAGCTGAAAAAACAGGGCAGAAACCCGACAGCCCTTCTTGCTCTTTGGAAGAAATTTTTCATCATCAACTATTCAATCCAAGCCTAGCCAAGCCTTGAGCAACTAGTGTAGGGTGTTTGCAAGCTTCCTAAGTGCTCCTTCGCGCATTGGTGAGGGATTTCACGGTTTATTTTCGTATTTCTAAATAGTTGCTATTTTCTTGATTTGTTGAAAATGTGTTCAAATGCTATTGTATTGATTATCTATGCTATTATACCATGTATATGAATGCTAGAGAATATATTTGAGCCATCGTTTCGCTTTTTAAATGGTTAGAATCGTTAGTTTGATTTTTGGAGTGAATAGTGACGGAAATTCTAGGGTTTTGTGAAATCGCGTGTTTCAACTTGATTCAATGCTTCTAATAGATTCCTTAGGTGCTAGTGAAGGTAGTCTAATAGCCCCGTGCACTTGCATTGTCCAAAAAACGCATAAAACGTAAAATAGTCAACTTTAACAAAGGGCTTTCGGGGTTAATGCGAATCCGGGTGGATTCAGGCTTCACTTCTAGTATTCTTAGGCTACCTCGGTCCTATAGAACCTTTGATAACCCTTGTTTGAAGCCCGGATAAGGTATGCGTAGTTTAAAGCCATAAGAGGGAATTTGGGGCTTTCAGGGTAAACGTGGGCGTTTGAATGAGTTAGAGGGTTGAGAGGGTTCCTTGAGGGTTAGTTAGAAGGTTGAGAGAGTTTCCTTTGAAAATGGAATCATTAACTTTGGTTTGGAAGAGAAATAGTTTGAAAAACAAAAGGATTTAGGTGCAATTTCGGTTGACTCACACTTCTAAATCCATGGCATGACTTCTTGAGTGTTTATATGTGGTTTCAAGTTGATTTGGAGCTTGTGGTTTGATTCTATGCTTATTTTGTATATATCCCTTTGTAAAACTACTTATTAGCTTATATAATTGCTTCTATTCTAACTGCCTCAAGGTCAACCTACTTTGTTGATCCTCCTATGTGTTAATGCTTATATTATTGATATTAACTTACCATTGTAAAGTGCATTGCATAGTGGTTGCGCAACCATAGTGTCAGGGGCGGATGTGTTGAATATCGGCTGGGCGGCAGAGGGCTTGCCGGTGGATATTCAAACTCCGTGCCCTAGTCCCTCATTCGCCTGGTCCGAAGATTGCCAGGGGATGTTGGGTCATAGGAATATCAGGGTACATCCGGAGTACACCCACTGGAGTGTTTACGGATTATGCCAGCTTATTGTGATCGTGCTCGTGGTTCGTGGATCGTGAAAGAAGACCAGTGAAGATTGGTGTATAGGGGTTATGTGAAATGTATCCTTTTAAATGTGTGGTTATTTAAGCTATCATTGTTTCTTTAATTGTCTAATTGTTATTATTGTTTAACTATATTACCTGTTGCATTGAACGCCCCGGGACTATATCCCTCACTGGGCAACAGTGGTTGCTCATACATCGATATATGTTTCAGGAGACGCTGAGGGTGATCCCCAGCTTGTTGAGTTGAGGAGGAGGAAGTTCAAACTGATCCTTTACCTTAGTTGCTGTGCCTGATAGCTTGAGGTGGTTTAAATTCTTGCTGCTATGTGGAAGGCTCAATTGTTGATCTTATGTCCTATTTTGTGGCCTACGGGCTATGTATATGCTTGTTGTGTAAAGTTGAAGGATAGTAGATTGTGGTGTAGAGTTGGAAGCCTATGTCTTGTAATAACTTATGTTTATGCTTTTATTCACTTTGCATGCTTGGGAGTGAATGGCTTAATGTAGAATGTGTTATCTTCTAACTACGTTTTATTGTTATCCTAGATGTCATGGCTACTAGACTATGTTGTAAACAAAGTTCTTGCATGCTTGTGTGGTTTTGGTACTGTTATTTGCTTCAAGGCTCGGATGGCCTTGAATCTTTATATAGATAGCCATGAAAGGTTTGTTTACCTTGTAGTTATCTTATTTGCAAGTTTACAGGTTTTCAGAAAGTCCACGGTATAGGGGAGACTATGTCCGTGTGTCGGGTTCGGACTTAACCTTTAGTTTGGGGGTTAGGTCGAGGCGTGACAAATACCCTCCTACTTGAGCCCTTTAAAAGTCTAGATTTTCTGTATAGAAGCTTGTTCTAATCCCAGGAACTATTATAGCTCCCCGACCGAAGGGCTAGGGGAGCAGGTTGAGCAATGTAGGACCAAGAGACTAGCGAAGGCTTCCACTCTACTTTCTCTCACCTCCCTTGTCCTCTTTGGGGTCTGCAACAACTAGCAACAATGAGGGATCCCATCGGGTTGGGGACCCGAGCGATCCTAGCTAGCACTAGCAACAACGAGTGACTTTTGGGGAGAAGTCCCAAGCGATGCCTTCAAAGAAGGGCTACTTTAGGGGGTCCTTAAGTTACGGAAAGAGGTGTCTGAAGTGAATAGACCAATTGGTATTGGGCACGAACGCAAGACAATAAAGTCCCATCCGGAGTTTCCACCACCGGGGGGCTACTTTCCTGCCAAGAGTCAGTGCCTCTTGGTAGACAAACTAGTTACACAACCACGTTTTAACTTAATAACTTCCATTCGGCTAGTGCCATCGGTTAGGTTTAGAACTAGAACTCCTTGTCTCGAGTTATTGCCCTTAACCTTCACTACTTCAACCCCGTTCTTTGAGCTATTGCCCTCAGTCCTAGGTTTATTCTTAACTACAAGAACAACTTCCTCCAGGTATTACCGTCATAAGAAGGTGAATTCCTCTGCCTTATTTCACTAAAAGCAGTGAGTGGACCCACAGGGATGGGGCCCGAGCGTAACTAAGGTTAACTTGGGGCTCCCCGCAATTTCTTTTTTAAAATGGAGTAAGGGAGACTATTTTGGAATGGAGGGGGTCACATGGGGAGGGAAACCATTCCCTCCCTTCTTTGTCCTCCCCGTGATTTCTGATAAGAAATCTAATCAGGGGAGACTTTTCTTGTTCGTGTAGCTAATGCAGCTAGTAGTTCCTTATTGTTGTTCTCACTTGTTGATCGTTGCATGTCCCCATTGGACAGGGTATGGAGCCGAGTTCTTCGAGTATAGCGTGTTGCTTTCTGATACGTACGACTGGACGTAACCCAGCGCAGAGGCTCTAGGAGCTGCACGCCCTATCCCATTTCTCAGCTACCCTTCGAGCAGTACTTTTTGGTAGTCGAGGCCCGCAATGCGCCCACGATAGCTGAGATGTAGATGCAGCAACTAGAGCCGTCTTCCCATACTACGCTCAACCGTAGCTGCCTTGAAGAAGAACATGTACTCACATGAATGGTCTATGGTCATATATGATATTACACAGACGAGGCATTAAGGATTCTATAAACAACTGAAAGTAGTGAAGAGACTTCCGGTGGAAGGCCCGAACGGTACTAAGGAAATTAATGGCAGCTTCTTCGGCCTCGACTTCGTCGTTAGAAATAGACAGTTTCTATCCTGGCCAGTGACTGCCTTCTGGGGAAAGGCAGGAATGGATTCGCTCATTAGTCTTTCCTCGCCTTCAACTTATAAAGATATTGTATGGCGGGCCGGGCTAGAGAGTTACTTCTGGGAGAAGTAACGAACAAATTCCTTTCTCATAAATCTGCTGAGCATGAGGCTCCCCGTTGCCCAAAAAGTAGAGGGTAGACATAATCCAAGGGCTTGAGAGATAGATATGAAATGCCTCTTTTAGAGTATATTGAAGTGCTAGGCTCAATAGTGTCTTCCCCTGAGATGAGTTGGGCAAGGATAGGTTCATTCTTGTATGAGGAAGAATCCTTCTTATTGGAGAGATTGGATACACACAATTGCGCTGTCAACTTGAATATTCGCTCAGCCAGCCCGAGTTCCGACTTCACTTTAAGAAGTCTCCTTACGCAAGGAGTAAATGATCTTGCCCTTGTATTTAGGCTAGGCTGTCTGCAGCAAGGGACGAGTGCAGTGATTTCTTCATACAATCGAGGCGGGCATGAAGATAGGCTAGGCGGTGTAGTAGCTCTGAAGTAGATTCTTCGATTGGCATGTATGAATCAAAAAAAATCCCGAAGGTCTAGTCTAGAAAAATTACGGTGGCTTAGCTTTTTGGTAGGAAAAGCGGTCACAGGAAGAACCCTTTGAGCTCTACTAGATCTCCGACTCTATAAAGAACACTTGGCTTTCCCACCGTTTGGCCCCTTTACCCCATCTTTTTTGCTTGCTATGAGCATGACTGCTTGTCCAAACGGTCTTTCATTGCCAGTTGCCGACGGCCCTGGTAACATTGAACTCCATTGGCTGATTTAGCAGCAGTAGAATCAATAGCTTGGGTTTTCAGGGATTGCAAGCAAACTTTAAGTCTACCCTATGTTATTCTATACGCCATGGAAGTCTTCTATGCCCTGTTCAGTACTTTCTTCATTATCCACTGATGAACCCTTTGATCGAACCTTCCCTTCCTGAAGTGGTGGGGATTGTCTTCCAGACATAGATGTAGGAAGGGGCTCGACCCCCACCCAGCTCGAAGAAGTAGCTATTTCTAGTTATCGTAGGAAAGACATCAAAAAATAGGGATTAGTTGGAACAACTGCCACGACTTGAATTTGAGTAGATGCCCAAATTGAAAAGTTATTCCCGCTACTCGAAGATGCCAAATGCGCCTGCCTAGTCTCATCTCGATGATAGAGACCTTTTTTTGGAAAAGATGCCCTACCTGCTCCAGTCCCCCTTCCCATCTCCGAAGAAAGGGCCAATACCAGCAAGAACTGGACTGCCTAGCTGATAGGTTAGCTCGCTACATCAGGTATCGGATATCTGTCTCAGCTATAGGAAATAGTATCGGTGAGGAGGGGAAGATACTACAAGGATTCTGAAGACGAAGATGCTTGCATGTCTATTGGAGAGATTAGTTTGACTTGCTATTGGAGGCCGATTGTAAAGCTGGTTTGCCGGCAACGGCAACTCGTGGGTCTGTGTTAAATGATGGAGACCCGTGTAAACTTAGGTCTAATGATCTTCCTGGTCCTTCAGGTTGAGGAAGCTATCCTAGTTATGACCTCAGTTGAAACCCAAGGCCTTGCCTTCTCTGAGGGACTCGAGCTTATCGATCTTGGGTCTAACCAAGTTGTACCTTCTGTTCAAGCGAAGAACTTCAAATTCTGGTGGAGACAGGCCTTAATCTTGAATCTAAATCTAGTAGAAGGTTTTAAAATCAAATAGGGTTTGCTATTGGATAAACATTGTTATTATTATTTAATGCGCAGGGAACAATTTTCGACCAATCAGCTTATTTAATTTCCTTGAAAGATTATTTCCAAAATCATGGTCAACCAAATCCAATTAGGCCAATCCTGCAGAGACCTGGCTTGCTTAAGAAGGAATACAAATCCATTTAGTTATATCTTTGCTTATGAAGAGAATAGACCGGTTGAGTTTGTTATTAGGTGCGTAGTCCCTCATCAATAGTGTAAGCATTCTGGACTGACCTCGTTGATAGAAAAGAAAAGGAGATAAAATCGACTAAAAGGACATGCTTTTGGAAAAAAACTAGAATTTCTTCCCTAGTGTCGTCCAAGCTCACTATCCCTTAAGTTGCTTTGGGTAAGTGTATCACTGCTCTTTGTTGAATCCTTCTGAGCTAAGCAAAATACTTACTAACACTCTTGTAAATGGGAATGGGTTAGGATGATTATATTAACACATCGAAGTTGATACCGGACTAGTTCGACTTAAGCCATTCCGTATCCGCTTGTTTTAGGGGAGAATCTATGAAGGTCAGAAAGAGAAGAGAAAGGATGACCGTATCTCTTAGTTAGCCAGGATTTAAACCTCTCTCTAGAAAGCAAACAAGCTGAGCAGTTTTCACTCTGTCCGGTGAAAAAGAAAGCTAATAGAATGCCGTAAAGTGATCATAGAAACTTCATACATACCAATTCGCCACGTGAAAGCTACTAGTCGAACGTTAGCCTTATTATTGTTCCTGATCCCTAGCCAATAGGACACTTACTCTATCTATTGAGTTGAGTTGTCTCCCCTCGGGGGTCAAAGTAGAGTGATTCTAGCTTACTTCTTATTAAAGGGATCCATGTCATTTCACTGAAGACCAACGACCGCTTATTCTTCTTTTTCACATGAACAGGGTTCAAAGGAGAATGACTCTTGTTTTGTTACATCTTAAAAGAAGAAGATTCCACGTGTTAGTCGAAAGGCCGCTTAGGATTCTGCGTTCACTTGGTTCTTTAAATAAAGGGATAGAAGTCGCGCGAGGTCGAGGGAAGGAAGAGAAAAAGAAGCAGCTATTTCACCGTCCATAATAACCACAGTTTTTGGGTTATCAGGCATAAGTGTAGTAGATCTTCTTTAAGAAGAAACTCTTTGCCACTATCGGCATTACCTATGTCGAAGGAAAAAATAGTCTAATCTTTTCCAAGAAAAAGAAGCCTTTTTTCTAATTCTTTAATTCATTTCTTATGAAGTAGGAATTGAACCTATGACCAGTTAGTTAATGATTGACTGCTCTACCACTGAGCTATTGAGATGGGCTTCTTTAAGAATTGGTTTGCTAAATCAACACAATCTTATGAGGCGATTCCCATTCTTGTGAAGTGGAAAAGGTAGAGTTCCGTATTTACTTAGATAAGATAAGGTGGGAGAATTAAACAAAGTAGTAAGAACAGTTTGCTCGGGGAGAGTTAAAGCGAAAGCACAGAAAGAAGGATCTGAAGATAAGAGAGTCCTTTTGTGGCCCACCATTTGTTAAACTCCATTTTCTCTCGCAATCGGACATTGCGAAACCCCACTTTTATATCCTGTCTCGTTCTGCGTGTTTATTCTCGTTTTGCATGAATTGACCTGTCTATGTGCTATATGACTTAGAATGTGGTAATTTTGATATTAATAATCCTAGAACATGCTAAATGTGCATTCATGAAATTTTCATAAAAAACGGAGTCAGAAATTTTATCGTCGACTTTTAGTGAATAGTATTTTCGAAACACGTCTGCTAAAATTTTGAAACTGATCTTTTTAACCCTTCTAGACCTAGTCCTCGGACTTTAATAGACCTGTGTTTGATTAAAATGGTTTTCAAATTGGCTTAGGAATTTATTAGGGTTTTTACACCATTTTTTGCGAAAATCGAGTTTTCAGCCAACTCGGGTCGAATTGTTTGGGTGTAAAACTTCTTGTCACCTAAAAATAACCTACTTGAGCTATCTTGGGTGTTGAATAATTGTTTTGAGCATTGGTGATCAAGAAAATGAATTTAAAGTCAAGAAAACACTAAAAACACTGAATGCTCAACTTTGACTTTGGATTTTAATTGTTGACTTGCCTTAGATATGCTAAATAACTAAAAATAGCTCACAAAATAAAGCTCAAAACCCCACAAACACACACACACATGGCCGAAACTCTCAAGGCCATTTTTGTTTAGTTTTTGTTCAATATTTCTCTTATAAATTACAATCCAAGGCCAAAAATCTTGAACCAAAGTTTGTTCTTGCTTGTTGGGCACGCATTGCACGCATATCTAGGCTTATATTGCATCAAAGGTGAGAGAAAAATTCTAGATCTCAAAACTCTTATTTTGTGTTTATGCGTATAAATAATTATTGAATTGTTAGAATGTTAATTTGAAGTTAGTTTAGCACTTCATGCAGGCTAGGGATCATTTATATGTAATCTTACAAGATTTGAACCGTTGTAGCATAATTATTTATTTTCGGGTATTTAAAGTTGATTAATTTGCTAAATGTTGAATATTTTGAGTTGTGTTGGTTGAAATCGATTGCCGTCAATTTCTAAAAGTTTGTTAATTACGTGGTAGCGCTGTTGTAATGCCGAATTTTCGATTGCGAGGTCGGTGCTAAAGTCTGGAAATTTCAGCCATGATGCATTAGGGTTTTAGGGTTGTTGGGCATGAGTTGGATGTGTTTTGGTTGGTTTCCGAGGGGACTAATGTAGTTGATTGATTGGGTGAGTGATAGAAACTGATTTGGAGTGGTTTGGACTAGTAGAATGTAGGTTATGAATATTTGAAGTTTAGGTTGTCTTTCTTTAAAATGTTAAATTATGCCTTTAGTTGATTGGGTATGGTTTGAGTGATTGAATTGTGAGATGATGATGGGTAAACTAGGGTTTGATTGTGTGTTTAATGCATGTTCGGTTGGATGGCCTACTTTGTCAGCTAACTTAGTTATTTGTTGTTAAATTGATTAATGATGTTATTATGATGATAATATGATTATTGATTGATGATTGATGAACCGGGAGATAGTCAACAGAAAAGGATGTCCTCCTGTGAATGATTGATGTTTATTATTATTGCTGAGTCTTTGGTATGTGTGTGCCACCTCTCGAGCAGCATCGGGCTGTCGGGTTGATAACGGCATGACTACCAGAGACTACCTCCAGCTCGAATGACGGAGGTGTCATGGAGGGAGAGGTTATTGGGGTACCTCGGGTACGTGAGTTTATGGGAGTCACAAGAAGGCTGTTATGATCGTGATGGCGTTTAGAGCTACACCAACTAGTGTATCCTTTATTGAATGGTCATTATAGATTATGTGATGATAGTATTATTGATGTTATTGTGTGTTTACTTGCTCAAAGGATTATTTACAAGGAGTATAGTGAATACTGTTAGAGATCTATCGGATCCTCACTGGGCTTATTTTATATAAGCTCACTCTCTATTATTGCATGCTTACAGGTGTTGTAGAGCAGGACTACGGGTACGTGCCTCCTGATGAGGAAAATGTGCCTTACGTGGATGAGTCTTATGTTCCGGAGTCTTATCCTTGATGTTGTATTGTTTTACTATCTTGTATATTATCTAGTTGACTTTTATATGCTTTGTAGTTCATAATGTAAAAGATGTTGAAAATATAATGAATTAGTTGATTCTATCTTAGTAGTCTTTCTTTTGTCTATGTTTAGGTTGCTAGGTTGGTATCAATATATTTTGCAATGTATATTAAGGTTCATGTATTATGTTGGAACAGAGGCGTATAACAAAGAATGATTATGGTGTAATATGGTTATGTTGTATGTTGTTATTTTATTGAGGAGTTGTTTGTTGTATGGTTATGAAGTTGATGTATGATGTTCTAATGAGGTTGGTTTAGAGCCTTGGTATCCTATTTACTGTTATTATACTGTCGAAATTTCGTTGCGTCCTGACTGATCGTAGGTAGGGTCGAGTTGGGGCGTGATATTTAAGTGGTATCAGAGCGCATCGTAGTTGTCAGTCGGGGTATTCTCGGAATGTGGGTAATGGTCTTAGCATGAAAGTATGTATGAAAAGAAAGAAAAGTGAACTATGTATTAATATGATTAAATGATTAAGTGATTAAGTGATTATGTGATCTGGTGCTTATGTGATTATGTGATCAATTTGTTTATGTGTTTTATATGAGTTTGTTGTGTATGTGCTAATAGTTGTTTATAACCTGTTTACGTGCTATAACCTGTGCTAACTCTTTAATTAGTAGAATGGCAGGTAGACCAAGGGCCAGAGGTAGGCCCAAGGTAGTAGATAAGACTCTTGGTAATGCGGCACCGGGCCGTGATAGGGGTGATGATCATTTGGGGGTAGCTATGGATATGATTGCTGAGTTAATGGCCTGATAGGCCCAGTTGATAGCAGGCCAGGCTGCCCAGACTCAGGCTTGGCAGGCTCAGTTATTGAATGTGCAGGGTGGAAACCACGGGCGTGGTACCCTGAAAAAGTTCTTAGGGTATCATCCACCTAGATTTCAGGGGGAACTTGATGATCGGAAGGCTGAAGTATGGATTAGTAAGGTGGAGAAGATTTATGATCCTCTTGATTATACCGATGAGCAGAAGGTCTCATTTGCCGTGTACTTGCTGGATGATGAGGCAGAAGAATGGTGGCGCACGGTGAGAACTAGCTGGGCAACTTAGGGTATTCCGTATGTTTGGGGTACCTTTCTGTTAGCTTTCCGGGCAAAGTATGTCCCGAGGATAGCAAGGGAACGGAGAGAGTCTGAGTTTCTGTCTCTGATTCAGGGGGATGCCTCAGTGGCTCAGTATGAGGCAACCTTTACTCGATTGTCCCGGTATGCACCAGAGTATGTGGCTGATGAGGAGCGGAGGACTCATAGATTCATGTTAGGGTTGAGGCCCGAGATTTAGGATGTGATGGCTATGAATCGGTATGATATATTCACTGAGGCCTTTGATGCAGCTTCTAGGTTAGAGAAGAGAAAGGGGGATCAGCTGTGTCTAGTCAGCCCAGTAAGAGGCCGTATCAGCCACAGTTTCAGCAGGGTATGTATAGGCCTCCCATACAGCAGGTTGTGTACAGGCCATCAGCTTAGTAGGGTTCTTTTAGGCCACAGGGACAGCAGAGTTATTATCGGCCTCAGTTTCAGCAGGGGTCATATCAGGTTCAGTCCCAGTATAGGCCAGCCCAGTCTCAGGGTCAGTATATGCCTAGTTTGGTAAGGCCTCAGCAGCAGGCGGGTTCAGCTGTTTCTCCAGCTTCTGGTTCTTCCAGGGGCAGTGTTAGTACATCATCACCGCAGTGTACACACTGCAATCGCACAGGGCATATGGAGGCCGATTGCAGAGTGAAGGCAGGGACGTGTTTAGGATGCGGCAGCAATCAGCACAGGGCGAGGGATTGCCCTAGATATTCGAGGACTGAGGGTCGGGCTGCGACTCAGGGTTATCAGGGTAGACTTGCGGGCAGTGCACCTCAGCAGCAGCGGGTTCAGGCTCGGGCCTACGCAGTTGATTTAGATGAGATGCCTGAGGAGACTGCAGTGGTGGAAGGTAACTTCCTTATACTTGATCAACTTGTTAAAGTATTGATTGATTCTGGTGCTACGCATTCTTTCATTACTCATGCTTGTGTGCAACGTGTTAATGTGCAACCTGAAAGACTGCCTTATGTGGTTGAGATTAGTACCTCTTTGACTGAGAAGTATGTTACTAGCTTAGTATGTAAGGATTGTATAATTCATGTTAAGGGGTATAATTTTCCTTTGGACCTTATCTTATTTCCTATCCAGGGGTATGATGTTATCTTGGGTATGGATTGGCTTTCTAAGTATGATGCCTAGTTAAACTGTAGAACCAAGGTAGTATAGTTTCGTTTGCCAGATCAGCCAGTTGTTGAGGTAGTAGGGAACTGGGGTACTAAGACGAGTTTTGTTATCTCAGCAACTAAAGCTGTTAAGTTGGTGAGTAAGGGGTGTTCGGGTTATCTAGCTTTTTTGATCAACAAGCCATCTGATAAGTTACAACTGGAGGAAGTCCTTATTATTCGGGAATATCCCAATGTATTTCCCGAGGAGTTGCCAGGGTTACCGCCAGAGAGAGATGTGGAGTTTGTGATCAATCTTATTCCCGATACTCAACCTATTTCTAAATCAGAGTATCGGATGGCACCAACTAAGTTGAAGGAGCTGAAGACTCAGTTGCAGGAGTTATTGGAGAAGGGATTTATTCAGCAGAGTTCTTCACCTTGGGGAGCTCCTGTTTTATTTGTGAAGAAGAAGGATGGTACCTTGAGATTGTGTATTGATTATCGTGGTTTGAATCAGGCGACCATCAAGAATAAATATCCTTTGCCACTGATTGACGAGTTGTTTGATCAACTTCAGGGAGCCAAAGTCTATTCTAAATTTGATTTGAGGCAGGGGTATTATCAGCTTCGGATTCGTATGGAGGATGTTCTGAAGTCTGCCTTCAGGACTCGGTACGGGCATTATGAGTTTGTTGTTATGCCCTTTGGATTAACTAAAGCACCGGCAGCATTCATGGATCTTATGCGTCGGGTTTTTCAGCCGTATTTAGACCAGTTCATGGTAATCTTTATTGATGATATCTTGGTCTATTCTAAATCTAAATCGGAGCACGAGCAACATCCACGGCTTGTCTTATAAAAGCTGCAGGAACATCAGTTGTTTGCCAAGTTCAGCAAATGTGAATTTTGGCTGCAACGCATATCTTTTCTTGGCCATGTTATCACACAGAGCAGTATTTCTATAGATCCTACTAAGATTCAATCGGTGATGCCTTGGAAATGTCCGGAGAATGTTTCGGAGGTTCGTAGCTTTCTTGGCTTGGCAGGTTATTACCGTAGGTTTGTCAAGGATTTCTCTAAGATTGCAGGGCCACTTTCTAAGTTGACTCAGAAACAAACTATCTTTGCTTGCGATGAGAAGTGTGAGAGTGGGTTTCAGGAGTTGAAAAAGAGGTTGACTACTGCTCTAGTACTTGCTCTACTAGAGGGGACCGATAATATGGTTATTTACAGCGATGCATCCAAGGAGGGCTTGGGATGTGTTCTTATGCAGGATGGCCGAGTTATTACCAATGCTTCCAGGAAGTTGAAGCCTTATGAGGTGAATTATTTGACTCATGATCTTGAGTTGGCAGCAGTTGTCTTCGCACTGAAGAAGTGGCGTCATTATCTGTGGGGCAGTAAGTTCAAGATTTTCACTGATCATAAGAGTTTGAAGTACTTGTTCTCACAGAAGGAGTTGAATATGCGTCAGCGGAGGTGGATGGAGCTTCTTGGAGATTATAATTGTTCTATCAATTATCTGCCTGGAAAGGCAAATGTTGTAGCCGATGTTCTCAACCGGAAGACGAGTGTTGCTTGTTTAGCTGTCAAGAAATGGGAGTTTCTTGAGGAATTCACTTATTGGAGACCGGAGTTAACACAGGTTGGGGTGATGTGTTCACATCTCCGTATTCAGCCTTTATTATTGTCTCAGATCAGAGAAGCTCAGCAACTAGATGTTAAACTTCAAAAGATCAAGGATCAGATCACGGATGATCAGTCTGACTTTAAACTACATGAGGATGGTATTCTTCGGTTTCGGAACAGGGTTTGTGTTCCCGATGAACCGGGCTTGAGGCGAGGTATTCTGGAGGAAGCTCATAATTCTAAGTATACTATTCATCCCGGTGGAACCAAGATGTATCGGGATTTGAAGCAACACTATTGGTGGAATAACATGAAGAGGAAAGTTGCTCAGTTTGTATCTAGATGTTTGACTTGTTAGAGGGTGAAAGCCGAGCATCAACGACCTGCAGGGTTACTTCAGCCGTTGGCTATACCAGAGTAGAAGTAGGAACATATTACGATGGATTTCGTCACTGGTTTGCCTAGAACACCGAGGGGTAATGATGTAGTTTGGGTTGTCGTGGATTGTTTGACGAAGACAACTCATTTTATTTCGATGAGGATGGGAGATGTAGTTACAAAGTTGACGGGTCTTTATTTGGATCAGATTGTTAGACTTCACGGGATTCCATCTAGTATTGTCTCAGATCGAGATCCCCGATTTACTTCTCGTTTGTGGGAGAAACTTCAGAAGACCTTGGGTACTCAGTTGAACTTCAATGCCGCGTATCATCCACAAACCGACGGTCAGTCTTAGCGGACTATTCAAATTCTAGAAGATATGCTTAGGGCTTGTGTTCTGGACTTCGGCAAGAATTGGGAGAAACATCTACTACTTGTCGAGTTTTCCTATAACAATAGTTATCAAGCTATTATTGGGATGGCACCTTTCGCAGCTCTTTACGGTCGTAAGTGCCGTTCACCTTTATATTGGGACGAGGTAGCGGAGATGAAGACTATTGATCCGACTATCATGCCAGAGCTTCTTGAGAAGATTGAGAATGTTCAGTTGATCAGGCAGAGAATGCTTACGGCGCAGAGTAGATTCAAGAGTTATGCTGATAAGCGTCGTTAGGACTTGAAGTTTGCAGTCAGAGATCGGGTTTTCTTGAGATTGTCTCCTCGTAAGGGGTTTGCTCGTTATGGTAAAGGTGGAAAGCTGAGTCCGAGATTTGTTGGGCCGTTTGAGATTACCGGCAGGGTTGGTAAGTTAGCATATCGGTTGGCTTTACCGGAGAACTTCTCTAATGTCCACGATGTATTTCACGTGTCTAATTTGCGGAAATATAATTCGGATCCTTCTCATATTCTTGAGCCAGAGCCGTTACAGCTTCGTGAGAATCTGACTTATGACGAGCGTCCGATTCGTATTCTTGATCAGATGGAACGAGAGTTGAGGTCGAAGAAGATTCCGATAGTTAAGGTGTTGTGGAAGCATCACGGCATTGAGGAAGCTACTTGGGAGAGACGAGATCAGATGCAGCAGCAGTACCCAGATCTATTCAGTACATCAAGTAAGAATTTCGGGAACCTAATTTCTTTAAGGGGAGGAGAATGTGAAACCCCACTTTTCTATCCTATCTCGTTTTGCGTGTTTATTCTCGTTTTGCATGAATTGATCTGTCTATGTGCTATATGACTTAGAATGTGGTAATTTTGATATTAATACTCCTAGAACATGCTAAATGTGAATTCAAGAAATTTTCATAAAAAACGGAGTCAGAAATTTTATCATCGACTTTTAGTGAATAGTATTTTTGAAACACGTCAGCTAAAATTTTGAAATTGGCCTCTTTAACCCTTCTAGACCTAGTCCTCGGACTTTAATAGACCTTTGTTTGATTAAAACGGTTTTCAAATCGGCTTAGGAATTTATTAGGGTTTTTACACCGCTTTTTGCAAAAATTGAGTTTTGAGCCAACTCGGGTAGAATTGTTTGGGTGTAAAACTTCTTGTCACCTAAAAATAACCTACTTGAGCTATCTTGGGTTTTGAATAATTGTTTTGAGCATTGGTGATCAAGAAAATGAATTTAAAGTCAAGAAAACACTAAAAACACTAAATGCTCAACTTTTACTTTGCATTTTAATTGTTGACTTGCCTTAGATATGCTAAATAACTAAAAATAGCTCACAAAATAAAACTCAAAACACCACAAACACACATACACAAGGCCGAAACTCTCAAGGCCATTTTTGCTTAGTTTTTGTTCAATATTTCTCTTATAAATTGCAATCCAAGGCCAAAACTCTTGAACCAAATTTTGTTCTTTCTTGTTGGGCACGCATTGCACGCATATCTAGGCTTATATTGCATCAAAGGTGAGAGAAAAATTCTAGATCTCAAAACTCTTATTTTGTGTTTATGCGTATAAATAATTATTGAACCATTAGAATGTTAATTTGAAGTTAGATTAGTGCTCCATGCATGATAGGGATCATTTATATGTAATCTTATGAGATTTGAACCTTTGTAGCATAATTATTTATTTTCGGGTATTTAAAGTTGATTAATTTGCTAAATATTGAATATTTTGAGTTGTGTTGGTTGAAATTGATTGCCATCGATTTCTAAAAGTTTGTTAATTACGTGGTAGCGCCGTTGTAATACCGAATTTTTGATTGCGAGGTCGGTGCTAAAGTCCGGAAATTTCAGCCATGACGCATTAGGGTTTTAGGGTTGTTGGGCATGATTTGGATGTGTTTTGGTTGGTTTCCGAGGGGGCTAATGTAGTTTATTGATTGGGTGAGTGATAGAAACTGATTTGGAGTGGTTTGGATTAGTAGAATGTAGGTTATGAATATTTGAAGTTTAGGCTGTCTTTCTTTAAAATGTTAAGTTATGCCTTTAGTTGATTGGGTGTGGTTTGAGTGATTGAATTGTGAGATGATGATGGGTAAACTAGGGTTTGATTGTGTGTTTAATGCATGTTCTGTTGGATGGCCTACTTTGTCATCTAACTTAGTTATTTGTTGTTAAATTGATTAATGATATTATTATGATGATAATATGATTATTGATTGATTATTGATTGATGATTGATGAACCGGGAGATAGTCAACGGAAAAGGTTGTCCTCCTGTGAATGATTGATGTTTATTATTATTGCTGAGTCTTTGGTATGTGTATGCCACCTCTTCGGCAGCATCGGGCTGTCGGGTTGATAACGACATGACTACCAAAGACTATCTCCAGCTCGCATGACGGAGGTGTCATGGAGGGAGAGGTTATTGGGGTACCTTGGGTGCATGAGTTTATGGGAGTCACAAGAAGGCTGTTATGATCGTGATAGCGTTTGGAGCTACACCAACTAGTGTATCCTTTATTGAATGGTCATTATAGATTATGTGATGATAGTATTATTGATGTTATTGTGTGTTTACTTGCTCAAAGGATTATTTCCAAGGAGTATAGTGAATACTGTTAGAGATCTATCGAATCCTCACTGGGCTTATTTTATATAAGCTCACTCTCTATTATTGCATCCTTATAGGTGTTGTAGAGCAGGACTACGGGTACGTGCCTCTTGATGAGAAAAATGTGCTTTACATGGATGAGTCTTATGTTCCAGAGTCTTATCCTTGATGTTGTATTGTTTTACTATTTTGTATATTATCTAGTTGACTTTTATATGCTTTGTAGTTCATAATGTAAAAGATGTTGAAAAGATAATGAATTAGTTGATGCTATCTTAGTAGTCTTTCTTTTGTCTATGTTTAGGTTGCTAGGTTGGTATCAATATATTTTGCAATGTATATTAAGGTTCATGTATTATATTGGAACGGAGGCGTATAACAAAGAATGATTATGGTGTAATATGGTTATGTTGTATGTTGTTATTTTATTGAGGAGTTGTTTATTGTATGGTTATGGAGTTGATGTATGATGTTCTAATGACATTGGTTTAGAGCCTCGGTATCCTATTTACTGTCGTTATACTGCCGAAATTCAGTTGCGTCTTGACTGATCGTAGGTGGGGTCAAGTTGGGGCGTGACAGACATGTTGCAGCGTAAACGGTGATCTTTACCGTTGTGCTTGAACGGGGTTCATTTGTTAAAGTTAGAGAATGAGTTGGGACTGTTAGAGTGCTCGCTGCATCTCTTCTCCTTGCTGCTGGAAGTCCCGTCCCACATCTGCGGTTGGTGAGAGTAATGTAGATGAAGACTTTTGTTCGAAATCGGGATAGTGTTCAATAAACCACCGTTGATGAAATAGATGTAGAAGCTCTTAATGCAATATCTGGTGGTGAAGACATTCCCGCTACTACAGTTAGAGTTGACGGTTCTAGTTCTTTTACAGTAAGAGTTGTTGCTGGAATAACCAGTGTTAGTGACTTGATTGTTGGAGGAGGAACCACTGTTAAAAATGTTCACGTAGAAGCTCCTCTTTCATCTACTGGTATACACGAAGTTCTTTGGATCTTATCCGCTTCAGAGGTTGGATGAGGTTAATCAATAGGGAAATCTGCTGGTATTTAATCTTCCTCTAAAAAATGCTTTTGAATTTCATGGGCATCTTATATTCATAAAGGATCTGACTCAATTCAATAGAAACTTCACTTCTACCTTGTGTGGTCTTAGAGCTTAGGCCACTCGAATGCATCTTTAATCTAGTGTAGGAAGGAAGGAAGTCTATTTCATTCCAAGGCTGATATCAAAGCCTTTAACATGAGATAAAGAGACTTAAGTCCCCCTCGCTTTAGATGTCATATGAATTCTTAGCTAAATGAGCTTACAGTGTCATAGCTTTCATTCATAATTCGTCAAAGAACCTACGGATGAGCTACTAAAGCGTAGTGACGATGGATGAGCTTCCCCAAGAATAAGCAACCAACGATATGGCAAAAAGAGTCTCTTTTACAGGGACTCTAATGATTACATTAATATGTTCTTGAGAACTAGAGTCTCAAATCGAGAATGAAATAAAAACAAGAAAAATGATTTCTTAGTGATGTTAAGAGGGAAGTTTTCATGTTTATTGTTTAGTTTCTAGGTAGCCGGTCTTTACTTAACTCAGCCCAAGCAATGCCCAAAGATTCCCATTCCCTTCATGGTCGGACCAACCCAACAAGCGATTTCCGACAAGTCTTTCTTCATTTTTAGAGCAAGAAGCGGAACTACAAGAAAACTTTCTTGATCTTTATGGAGAATTTGAACGTCGTATCCCTATTTCTAGGGCTCAGAGTAATCCTTTTGGTAGCTATTTTTTGGGGTTTTAAGGCAGGACAAGTTTGCCAGCAAAGTACTATTGTAGAACATATACATAAGTTGGATCTAGAAAAACTAAAACAAAAAATCGAAGCAAAACTAGAAATGCTTTGGAGCCTTTATAGGGATACGAATGAAAATATGCGATTATTGGAATGACTTAGTTTCAAAGACATCGTGGACCATGCCTTTATTATGAACGAAACTATTAAAGAACAAATTATGGGGTTAAACCAAATCTATTTGGATCTCATTTGTAATGGCACGAGCAGTAGCTACTTTGTTGACATTCTGGATATATATGGCCATATTATATTGTAGGTTCTTAGGACTTGGTTTTTCTGTTAACTTTTTTTTGGTTTCTCAAGAGAAAAGGTTTGGAGAGAGATGGGGAATTTGTTCGGTGTCCCGAAGTTGTAATATTCCTATTCTTGTAGTTCGCTTTGGCTAGAGAGGGGCCAAAGTAAGACAGTGAAAGAGAAAGCACTTCAAGTACAGAGCTGAACTTCTTTCACGTACTGAAAGGCAGGCCTTTTTCATGGTGATTTTTCTTTTTTGATTTCTTTGGAGAAGGGGAGGGGGAGTAGTGAGGCGGGCGCTATCCACCAGATTACTTTACAACTGGAATGAATCCCAGGTACAGGAACTGGTTTAACAAAAGGGCTCGAGAACTACATAGATCTGATACCTTATTCCCTTGGTCTGTGACGTAGGTTACGTAGGAAGACAACTTTCCCCAGGTTGTTCCGATCCCAAATGGCCAAATAATCAATTAGTAGTATGCCGGAACTCGTACTCTTAAGGCGCAGAGCGAACTATCGGACTAGGAGCAACGTTGTTTCATAAGAAGTTCCCCTCTAAATAGATGGTGAGAATCTGTTTTTGGTGGTAGGGTAGTAGGAAGTAGCCTTTCCTTCAAGCAGGGCTTTCTTAATAGCCAGAAGCTCTTCCTTCTATTAGTCATCTGGGCTTGTAGTTGCGTTGCAAGCAATTCTCTCTGTCAGGCATACCCGATAGTGTCCCCCATTTTGTTTCGCTTTTGAGCGAGTTCCTAATTTATTTTATGCAATTTATTCTATAACAACATGATGCTATTGCTTGCTGGCTACGAATCCCATTTCACGAAATGACTTTCCTCTCTTAGACTAAGTCTCATACTCTTACTTGAGATCTTATCTTATATTCTTTATAAGCTGTGTTAAGAGTTCTAGCAAGCCTTAAGCTAGTTAGAATTTATATTCTAAAATACATCAAAGTGAGTACAGCAAGTCTTGAATCAGGTTTTTCCAAGGGTTGGAAGTTATCTTTTTGTTTCTAGTCCTTGGTCATCAAGATCAAGTGAGTAGGAAAGGAGTGAGCCGCAAAAAGGTAAGGTTATAGGTCCAAGGGTCGCTCCTTCCATTTTAATCTGTCATATCCTAGATAACTTACTACACTTCCCCGTGATGGCTAACCTCTTTCTTTATTTCGGGGCTTGGCGTAGGGGAAATGGCTTAGAACCGTAGAAACTTTTCTCCGGGTATTGTTTCCGTTGTAAGCAAGGGGTTAGGCTCGAAGCAACTAGGCTATCAGGGATCCATGGCCTTTCTTCCGTTTCTCAATATCATCTCCCGATTCTCGCTGCATTTAACTCCCGATTCTCGCTCTATTTAACTCCTGATTCTCGCTTCATTTATATCTCTATTGATATAAACAAGTATTTCGTTCTGCTTGTACGTTCAATTTAATCACTTCGTAACCTTTACTTAATCACTGGATGACTTTACCTTTGCTTTCAATCTATCTTGTATCATGTAAGCAAAACTCACTTGTTGGCTTACACAACTAGGCGTTAGGAGTGTAGAAGCGAGAATGGGAAAAACGAGTGTAATATACTTTACACGAGAGGTCAAGAGGCGGTGCCTGTATGGTTACCACCTAAAGCGGTTCTATACTTTACACGAGAGGTCAAGAGGCATAAAAATGGTTATTGACAAAACTTAAGGATTAAGCTTTGCATGGGAAGCTGCCACCTGTCTGTAATAGGAACCGAGTCTCTAAAAGCAGGAGTTTCATCAGCATCGAGTTCTTGAGCCCATGGAACGAGAAGTGTTAACGAGTCACTAACCCATAGTTCATAAGAGTCACGTACCCCATTAGTCTGGGTAAAGCTTCCTAAACCTCGCGATTCGACCATTGAAGCTGAGTCAATCTTGCCAAATTGGCAACTTGAATGTCTGGGTCTGTCCAATAGAATTACTCATGGAACTTGCTTTCCAGATCGTACCAACTGTTAATAGAGTTTGGAAGGATGTTCATATACCAGGGGAAGGTCGATTTAGTAAGAGAGTTGGCAAAGAGCCTCAACATTAGGTAGTCCTTGGACCTAACTTCCCCGCACTGGACCAAGAACCGAACTATATGCACAATAGTCGACTTTTTCTCCTCACCGAAAAAGAGAACAAACTCCGGCACCTTATACCCCTTTGGAAATTGATGAACTCGGTCGATCCAATTAGGGTTTCCTAGTCGTCGGCCTCAGATGGACGAGACAAAGAATGGAACTCAGGGGGCAATACTGAAGATAATAAGTCAAGGACACTAGCTACTCCATCAACTCAATTTTCTTGTGTGATGATGCCAGTCTAAACTTTCAATCATTCGTAGGCTCATCTCCTCGATTGGCATTCCATTCCTGGTTATTCATAGATAGTCGGCACTTTGAGTCATAGGCTATCGACCATTCCTGATAGCTGCAGCTCTGCCCCTTCCCTATATGGAGTTCTATACTTGAGATCGAGGAGAGATGCGAGAATTATACGAGACTAACTTGATTGTCTTTATGCGAGCACAGCATCCTTTCCGAGTAGAGTAGTGTGTAGGAACTAAGCATATGCTAGAATGACGCGCATTAAGTGCTGCTTCCGCTAGACAATCCTTTTCCATAGGACTATTCTTGCAATCTGACTTGGGACTATTATTCAACTACCAGGACCACTATTGATGGCTGACTGATCCAGAGAGCTCAGATTGACAGTTAGGTAGTTCAGTTGCTTCAAAGGAATGGGTTCTTCGAGGAAAGATTCGGGTGAGGAAGGAGGTTGTGATAGGATTTTCTTTTTCGTCAAGGAGTTATGTGCACACTGCGCCCATTTGGTTGGAGCGCTTTGCTTTGCCACTAATCTCGAGTCAAGAAGGGGCGTAGTGTGACGCCCGGGTTTTAGCCATGCATTTAATTATTGTTGCTTTCCTTGTTTACGCATTTACTTCTATGCCTTATTAACTGACTTTGTGACTACTATTCACTCTATTTTTAAACTACTTTCTATTAGTTAATTAGCATTTTTATTAAATCATATTAATTGTAAAAGTAGTGGGAAAAATGTGCATTTGAGCTAAAGGCGTTAGGAGGGCTCGTTTAGAAAATAATTTTAGAAGTCAAGTGAATAGTGTGACGTAACTAAATTAAGTAATTAATTAGCTAGCATATATTTTACCATCTAAGCTCGTTTTAAAGCTTACTACGCACATTTTATTAGATCGCTTAAACACCCAAAGGACCCCACCTCAACTTAACCCCTTTATATTAACACTTAAGCTCATATAATGCAAAAAAAAAAAAAAATAGAAAGCTGAAACAGCAGCCCCAAACCCGACAGCCCCTCCTTGCACTTGGGAGCATTTTTCCATCTTCAACTCTTCAATTCAAGCCAAGCCAAGCCTTGAGCAACTAGTGTAGGGTGTTTGCAAGGTTCCTAGGTGCTCCTACGCGTAGTGGTGAGGGATTTCACGACTTGTTTTTGCATTTTTAAATAGTTGCTCATTTATTGATTTGTTGAAAATATGATTATATGCCATTATAATTGTTATCTATGCTAATATACTATCTATATGAATGCTAGAGAACACTTTTGAACCGTCGTTTCGCAATTTAAACGGTTAGAATCGTTAGTTTGATTTTTAGGGTGAATAGTGACGTTTTTTCTAGGGTTTTGTGTAATTGCTCGAATTGGCTTGAATTAATGCTTCTAATTGATGCCTTAGGTACTAGTGAAGATAATTAAATAGCGCCGTACACTTGCATTGCCCTTAAATCGTCTAAAAATGGAAAATAGCCGACTTTAAGTTGGGGCTTTCGGGGTTAATGCGAATCCGGGTGGATTCGGGCTTCAATTATAGTAACCTTAGGCTACCTAGGTGCTATAGATGCCTTGATATCCCTTGTTTGAAGCCCGGACAATGTAGGTGTTGTTTAAAGCCAAAAGAGGGAAATTGGGGCTTTCGGGGTAAACGCGGGCATTTGATTGAGTTCGAGGGTTGAGAGGGTACCTTGGGGGTTAGTTAGAAGGTTGGGAGAGTTTCCTTTGAAAATGAAATCATTAACTCTGGTTTAGAAGAGAAATAGTTCGAAAAACAAAGAGGTTTAGGTGCAATTTAAGTTGTCTCACACTTCTAAACCCATGTCAGGACTTCTTAAGTGTTTATATATGATTTTAAACTGATTTGGAGCTTTTGGAATGATTCTATGCTTATATGGTATAAGTTCATTTGTAAACTGCTTATTAGCTTCTATCTTTGCTTCTATCCTAATTGCAACGAGGTCAACCTACTTTGTTGATCCTCATATGTGTAAATGCTTATATTATTGTTATTAACTTGCCATCGTTGAGTGCATTTCATAGTGGTTGCGCAACCATAGAGTCGGGGCGGATGTGTTGAATATCGGCTGGGCGGCAGAGGGCTTGCCGGTGGATATTCAAACTCCGTGCCCTATTCCCTCATTCGCCTGGTCCGGAGATTGCCAGGGGATGTTGGGTCGTAGGATTCGGGGTACATCCGGAGTACACCCATTGGAGTGTTTGGGGATTATGCCGGCTTATCGTGATCGTGCTCGTGGTTCGTGGATCGTGATTGAAGACCAGTGAAGATTGGTGTATAGGGGATTGTTGAAATGTATCCTTTTGATTGTGTGGTTATTTAAGTTATCATTGTTTCTTAAATTGTTAAAGTGTTATTGTTGTGTAGTTGTATTATCTGTTGCATTGCACGCCCCGGGACTATATCCCTCACTGGGCAACAGTGGTTGCTCATACCTCGATATCTGTTTCAGGAGACGCTGAGGGTGATCCCCAGCTTGTTGATTTAGTTGAGGAAGAAGAAGTTCAGATCGAGCCTTTACCTTAGTTGCTGTGTCTAATAACTTGAGGTGGTCATTGAATTTGCTGCTATGTGGAAAGTTCAACAAATTGCTTTATGTACTATTTTGTAGCCAAGGGCTATGTATATGCTTGTTGTATAAGTCGAAGATTAGTTGGTTGGGTTGTAGCTTGAAAGTCTATGAACTGTAATAACTTTTATTCTTGCCTTATTTCCTTGCATGCTTGGGAGTGGATGGTTGATGTAGAATGCTTTATCTTTTAAGTTGTTTTATTGATTTCCTAGAATGTTATGATTATAAGACTGTGCTGACGACAAGTTCTCGCATGCTTGTGTGTTTTGGAGATATTGTGTACTATAAGGCTCGGATGGCCTTATAATTTTATTTTTTTATTAAGAAAAGCTAGTATGTACTGTTGGGACCTTGTTTAAGTGTTTACAGGTTTTTAGAATGTCCACGGTACAGAGGAGACTCTGTCCGTGTGTCGGGTCCGGACTTAACCTTTAGCTTGGGGGTTGGGTCGGGGCGTGACACGTAGCGTGTATACCTAAAGTGATAAAATTATACATGAATGTCGTAGATCACCACAAGGAGCTCATTAGTAACGTCAGGATTGCACTTGCCCTTGTTCTCCCTACACGTATCCCGAGTTACGAGGTTCAACTGAAAGTTTAAATACTGAGCTGTGGTGGTCTGCTCCCTCCGGTTCGTTGATCTGTGGGCATACGAGTATTTTCCAGAAATTGCATCGAAACCGGCACCTACCACTGACTGGAGAGCAGTATGCTTGAAGTAGTTAGAGAATAAAATGAAGAGTCGATTTCATCTTGACCTTGATGTGACAGGTCTTGCATCGTATTTTCCTAACGAGGCATTCCACATAGGTCACCGTGTTAAATTACATTCGTTCGAATGGTTCCAAAACATTGATTGAAGTATTCCCCGAACCACTCCTCTCCCTTATGGAAGTCTACTTTTCAAAAACAATAAGGAGATTCGGACTTGGACCCTCATAAATCTCTTTCGCAAAGTAAACATCTATTTCTCAGAAGAAGGGGCTAGCTATATGCTTAAAAGAGGGGAATCCACACTCCTATCTATCTATTGAACTTATTTCCTAGTCTTGAAGAAAGGCTAACCCTTGAGCTTTGGCTACCTGCGGAACCCTGTATTCGATTTGTTCTAGACTATTCTTTCTTGGAGAATGAATCGAGTCCTAAACATCCAGTTCATAGCGAGGTTTCTACCTTGATTATCTGTACTTCCCAGGTTGAGCATGTGACGCCCGAGATTCTACCGTACACATTTTTAAATGTTGCATCCATTAATTGTGCATTAAATTATGTGCTTTACCTGTTGTCTTTCTTGGTCACTATTCATTCAATTTTTAAACTGCATTATATTAGTGAATTAGCATTTTCATTAAATCATATTAATTGGTAAAGGAATGTGAAAATTGTGCAATTGAGCTAGGAGCGATAGGAGCACTCGTTTAGAAAATGATTTTAGTAGTTCAATGAATAGTGTTACGTAACTAACTTAGAGTTTTAATTAACTAGCACACATGCTTCCCTTTAGGCTCGTTTTAAGCTTACTACGCGCATTATAAGTGACCTTTTAAATACCCAAACTTGACCCCACCCAACTATGCACCCTATATTACCTACCTTAGCTCATAACTAGCAAAGAACAAAACAAAAAAAAAGTTGAAAAATCACTGTAGCAAATCCGAGAATAGTGTAGGAGGAGAATGAGAGGATTTTACTCATCAAATCTTCAAGCCAAGCCAAGCCAAGCTAGGAGCAAGTAGTTTAGGGTGTTTGCTAGCCTCCCGAGAGTTCCTACGCGCAATTGGTGAGGGTTTTCATGACTTTTTATGCATATCTAAAATGTTACATTTTTCTTGATTTGTTGAAAATGTTATCAAATGCTATTGCAAAGCTTATCTATGCTATTATACCTTGTATATAAGTGCTAGAGAACACATTTGAGCTATTAGTTCGCATTTTAAACGGTTGGAATCGTCATTTGAATTTATGAGGTGAATAGTGACGTTTTTCTAGGGTTTTATGTGATTGCATGTATTAGCTTGATTCAACAGTCCTAATAGATGCCTTAGGTGCTAATGAAGGTAGTCTAATAGCCCCGTGCACTTGAATTGCTCTAGAATCGCATAAAACGTGAAATAGCCGACTTTAACAAAGGAGTTTCGGGGTTCATGCGAATCCGGGTGGATTCGGGCTTCACTTCTAGTATTCTTAGGCTACCTATGTGCTATAGAAGCTTTGATAACCCTTGTTTGAAGCCCGGATAAGGTATGTGTAGTTTAAAACCATAAGAGGGAATTTGGGGCTTTCGGGGTAATCGCGAGCGTTTGAATGAGTTAGAGGGTTGAGAGGGTACCTTGAGGGTTAGTTAGAAGGTTGTGAGAGTTTCCCTTGAAAATGGAATCATTAACCTTGGTTTGGAAGAGAAATAGTTTGAAAAATAAAGGGGTTTAGGTGCAATTTCGGTTGACTCACACTTCTAAACCCATGGCATGACTTCTTGAGTGTTTATATGTGGTTTCAAGTTGATTTGGAGCTTTTGGTATGATTCTATGCTTATTTTGTAAATGTCCCTTTGTAAAACTGCTTATTAGCTTATATAATTGCTTCTATTCTAACTGCCTCGAGGTCAACCTACTTTGTTGATCCTCCTATGTGTTAATGCTTATATTATTGCTATTAACTTGCCATTGTTAAGTGCATTGCATAGTGGTTGCGCAACCATAGTGTCAGGGGCGGATGTGTTGAATATCGGCTAGGCGGCAGAGGGCTTGCCGGTGGATATTCAAACTCCGTGCCCTAGTCCTTCATTCGCCTAGTCCGGAGATTGCCAGGGGATGTTGGGTCGTAGGATTATCGGGGTACATCCGGAGTCCACCCACTGGAGTGTTTGGGGTTATGCCGGCTTATCGTGATCGTTGTTCGTGGATCGTGAATGAAGACCCAGTGAAGATTGGTGTATAGGGTTATGTGAAATGTCTCCTTTCAAATGTGTGGTTATTTAAGCTATCATTGTTTCTTGAATTGTTCAATTGTTATTGTTATTAACTGTATTATCTGTTGCATTGCACGCCCCAAGACTTTATCCCTCACTGGGCAACAGTGGTTGCTTATACCTCGCTAACATGTTTCAGGTGGCGCAGTTGGAGGAGTTGTATTAATTGCTGTGTCTAGTTGCTTGAGGTGGACTATGTTCTTGTTGATGAGAGTAGGACTTGTTTTCTTTACTTTATGTTCTATTTTGTAACCTAAGTGATATGTGTATATTATATAGTTTGTAAATTGAGGGATAGATGTTGGAGTGGTAGGTTTTGAACCATGGCATGTAATAACTTATATTTCTGCTATTAACTTCTTCGCATGCTTGGGAATGAATGACTGGTTGTTTTTAATTTCTAAGAATACTTAAAAGCTATCATGGAGTGGCATGATAAGTGGTTTTGTAAAGAAGTTAAGTTATGAATGCATGCTTGTCTGTATCTAAACTGTTTGTATGTTTTAAGGCTCGGATGGCCTTAAACCTAAGATCTTTAGTTATAAATGAATGTCTTGTTATGTTGTGGCTTTATTGAGTGTTCACAGGTTTTCAGAATGTCCACGGTACAGGGGAGACTCTGTCCGTGTGTCGGGTCCGGACTTAACCATTCGGAAAAAATTTGTGACCGGGCTTGGTATTGGGTTGAGAATAGCATGGTCATTAGAGCCTCCGGTCTCGTGAAGGATCGGGGCGTTACAAGTGGTATCAGAGCTTAGTTAGCTCTAAGCCGGGACAGGGTCCTCGGCCTGTCGGGTAGAAACCCTTGCGTGTGTGCTTGATTAAGTGTGTGTCTTAAAAGTGTATGCCTGCATGTTTGATTGTGTGTCTTGTATTGAATGTGTGCACCTATGTGATATAATTATGTGTTACGTGCTAAATGTGTGCTAAGTGAAGTAAAGTGGCTAGTTATGCATCAAATTGACTTCGTGAATTATTAATTGCTTGAACTGTTGCTTGTAATGTATGTATTTGAATGTCTTTGATTGAGTTGTGTTATGCTTGACTTGATTATCGTGCTTGAATGACTTTGATGATTACACTGTTTCATAAACTCTTATATAAACATGTTTGCATAATAGTTTAAAACATATATGTGTAAATGTGATATCTTGGCATTCATACATGTCCCGTTGAAATGGTAAGAAAGACTTCTTCCTCCCCCTGAAGAGAAGTGATTAGCAACAAGCCCTCCAAGTTGTGTGGATTAGCGGGAATGAGAATGTTGTAAGCGGAGCTCAGTTATTGGGATTTCTTCCAAGGCATTCTTCTACGCTCAGTAGTCAGAAATGAATGGCTTCCTTGGGATTTCTATATGACCGTTCTCTCGGTTTTCTTATTGAGTATTCTTCTAGTATTTTCTTGCTGGTATTACTCGGAAGACTTAGTTTGGGATTCTAATCAGCCTTATTATATGGAATTATCTTCTGTATTTGTACTCTAAATTCTTATTGGTATTTTCTCGCCACTGTTAGTTGGGATTCTATTCTTCTATGGTATTCGTGCCAGCAGGATTCTTATTTGGATTTCGAAGTAGCATCTCTATTGGAGCCTTTATTTGGCCTTATTACATGAGGTTCGCAGGCAATACTACTGGGATTTCTTAATGAGCTCCCACGAGAGTTCGTATATGGTATTCTTGCTTAGCAACTGATGACGAGTAATCGGAGTTGGTTTTCAGTTGTTGTGGAGTTCCCTTGTGAAGAAGAATTGCGTGGACGCAATTTGTTTAAGGGGGAGAGGATGTGACGCCCGAGATTCTACCGTACACATTTTTAAATGTTGCATCCATTAATTGTGCATTAAATTATGTGCTTTACCTGTTGTCTTTCTTGGTCACTATTCATTCAATTTTTAAACTGCATTATATTAGTGAATTAGCATTTTTATTAAATCATATTAATTGTTAAAGGAATGTGAAAATTGTGCAATTGAGCTAGGAGCGATAGGAGCACTCGTTTAGAAAATGATTTTAGTAGTTCAATGAATAGTGTTACATAACTAACTTAGAGTTTTAATTAACTAGCACACATACTTCACTTTAGGCTCGTTTTAAGCTTACTACGCGCATTATAAGTGACCTTTTAAATACCCAAACTTGACCCCACCCAACTATGCACCCTATATTACCCACCTTAGCTCATAACTAGCAAAGAACAAAACAAAAAAAATGCTGAAAAATCACTGTAGCAAATCCGAGAATAGTGTAGGAGGAGAATGAGAGGATTTTGCTCATCAAATCTTCAAGCCAAGCCAAGCCAAGTTAGGAGCAAGTAGTTTAGGGTGTTTGCTAGCCTCCCGAGAGTTCCTACGCGCAATTGGTGAGGGTTTTCATGACTTTTTATGCATATCTAAAATGTTACATTTTTCTTGATTTGTTGAAATTGTTTACAAATGCTATTGCAAAGCTTATCTATGCTATTATACCTTGTATATAAGTGCTAGAGAACACATTTGAGCTATTAGTTCGCATTTTAAACGGTTGGAATCGTCATTTGAATTTATGAGGTGAATAGTGATGTTTTTCTAGGGTTTTATGTAATTGCACGTATTAGCTTGATTCAACAGTCCTAATAGATGCCTTAGGTGCTAATGAAGGTAGTCTAATAGCCACGTGCACTTGAATTGCTCTAGAATCGCATAAAACGTGAAATAGCCGACTTTAACAAATGAGTTTCGGGGTTCATGTGAATCCGGGTGGATTCGGGCTTCACTTCTAGTATTTTTAGGCTACCTAGGTGCTATAGAAGTTTTGATAACCCTTGTTTGAAGCCCGGATAAGGTATGTGTAGTTTAAAGCCATAAGAGGGAATTTGGGACTTTCGGGGTAATCGCGAGTGTTTGAATGAGTTAGAGGGTTGAGAGGGTACCTTGAGGGTTAGTTAGAAGGTTGTGAGAGTTTCCCTTGAAAATGGAATCATTAACCTTGGTTTGGAAGAGAAATAGTTTGAAAAATAAAGGGGTTTAGGTGCAATTTCGGTTGACTCACACTTCTAAACCCATGGCATGACTTCTTGAGTGTTTATATGTGGTTTCAAGTTGATTTGGAGCTTTTGGTATGATTCTATGCTTATTTTGTAAATGTCCCTTTGTAAAACTGCTTATTAGCTTATATAATTGCTTCTATTCTAACTGCCTCGAGGTCAACCTACTTTGTTGATCCTCCTATGTGTTAATGCTTATATTATTGCTATTAACTTGCCATTGTTAAGTGCATTGCATAGTGGTTGCGCAACCATAGTGTCAGGGGCGGATGTGTTGAATATCGGCTGGGCGGCAGAGGGCTTGCTGGTGGATATTCAAACTCCGTGCCCTAGTCCCTCATTCGCCTGGTCCGGAGATTGCCAGGGAATGTTGGGTCGTAGGATTATCGGGGTACATCCGGAGTACACCCACTGGAGTGTTTGGGGTTATGCCGGCTTATCGTGATCGTGATCGTTGTTCGTGGATCGTGAATGAAGACCCAGTGAAGATTGGTGTATAGGGGTTATGTGAAATGTATCCTTTCAAATGTGTGGTTATTTAAGCTATCATTGTTTCTTGAATTGTTCAATTGTTATTGTTATTAACTGTATTATCTGTTGCATTGCACGCCCCGCGACTTTATCCCTCACTGGGCAATAGTGGTTGCTCATACCTCGCTAACATGTTTCAGGTGGCGCAGTTGGAGGAGTTGTATTAGTTGCTGTGTCTAGTTGCTTGAGGTGGACTATGTTCTTGTTGATGAGAGTAGGACTTGTTTTCTTTACTTTATGTTCTATTTTGTAACCTAAGTGATATGTGTATATTATATAGTTTGCAAATTGAGGGATAGATGTTGTAGTGGTAGATTTAGAACCATGGCATGTAATAACTTATATTTCTGCTATTAGCTTCTTCGCATGCTTGGGAGTGAATGACTGGTTGTTTTTAATTTCTAAGAATACTTAAAAGCTATCATGGAGTGGCATGATAAGCGGTTTTGTAAAGAAGTTAAGTTATGAATGCATGCTTGTCTGTATCTAAACTGTTTGTATGTCTTAAGGCTCGGATGGCCTTAAACCTAAGATCTTTAGTTATAAATGAATGTCTTGTTATGTTGTGGCTTTATTGAGGGTTTACAGGGTTTCAGAATGTCCACGGTACAAGGGAGACTCTATCCGTGTGTCGGGTCCGGACTTAACCATTCGGAAAAAATTTGTGACCGGGCTTGGTATTGGGTTGAGAATAGAATGGTCATTAGAGCCTCCGGTCTCATGAGGGATCGGGGCGTTACAGAGCAGGTCAGTCAGGGCCAGGTTCCTATAAAGGGCTTCCACCTCAGCCTATTGGTGGCCTGCCCAATGTTAGCATTTAGCTCGATTATTACCCCTGGTCCTAAAAGGTGGACACCGCCCACCTTGCTCGGGCTTTAAAAACCCCATCGAAGTCTAATTCCTATTCCAAGCTGTCCTGTTCACTATCCGAGTGAGTCCCAGTCTGGGAGAAGGGGGTGGAGGGGAGGCCCCATCTATTCCAGAAGGTCTAGAGATTCATTTAAAAAAAAAAAGGAATGTTCAAGCAGTTAGTCTGCATGTCTCTAACCACCTTGTTCTTGATTGCTTTCTCATTCAATCGGTCTCCTTGTAAGTCGCCGACTGCTGCATTTTACAAAGGGACCAGTAGACTACCGATTTCAGGCAGGTCTAAACTATCAGAATCTTGGTTCCCCATGAGTTTTCTGCCCACCTTGTCCTAGTCAGCAAAAGCGAGTTTTCTTATATACGAAGTCTCATCTGGCCTATTGATTTGGGGTCCAGAACCAAAAAAAATGATTTAGCCCTTTCTGAAATAGGATATAGAGAAGATTCAATCTTTCCCTTATTTCACAACTCAGGAACTTGGTTGGCCCAACCATTCCATTCCTTTAGATTTTAGCATATCTTCAGTAGCAGGTCTGCCATGAGCAACAAGCCACATGAAGGAGTTGGCCATTAGCCATCATTTCGGCTTACAGATTCTATTCCATCTGATCTCCTAAGTTCCGACAGGAGTCTACCTTAGTGGAATCCCCTCCTAACGGAGAATGGAAGAAGGTCATCCTTATCTCCCCACACTGGGATGTCCTGATCATCAGAGCATCCTATCGTCTACAAGGCGATCTTTCATCTGGAGAAGAAGGGCTTGAAAGAGAAGTTTGTTTCCTCATTTCCCTTTAATATTCTATAAGATTGCACATGTGTACCTTAATATCAGTGTCCAAAAAAAGAATCTTTCTTTAATAACACAGAATGGGATCATCACTAGGTCCAATAGACAGGATCTTTCCAGCCAGACTGAGTTCTTCCAATAGCGCATATCCAGCTTTATCGTCGAAGATTACTCCATCATTTCCTCTAGTTGAAATATATACTTCATTTAAGAATCTAGAAAAGGCTATCCCAGGAAACCTTTTGGGAAACTCACGATCGAAGATGTCCATTAAGAATATATTGAATAAGACCCTTGTTATTTCACCCACAGGTGGCATACCGCTAAAGCTTATATCTGACCTATGATTTCCATCATCATCAATGATAGGGAGATTTACTAAAGATGAAATGAGTTTATAAACTGAACAATCTCCAACAAAAGGCTTAACCTTATCTAAAATCAGACTGATTGGAATCATCCTTAATACAGCCATTAAGTCAAGCTTGTACAGTCTATCCATCTTTTCCATTTGTTTCAGACTGTAATAAAAGGTATGAAGTAACTCGACTGGTAGGGAGAAAGAATCCACCTCATTTTTGAATCAGTAACATTCTTTAGGCAAGCAACCATTTGAAAAACGAAATAACATTAGGGATAATCCCATTAACACCAATACATCCTCTTTATCTGGCATAACCACATTAATCATATCTGGATCAAAGCTAGTCCCAAGTATGATATCGGGACAATCTGGTAGCGTATCATGTAAAAATAGAGTGAGGCCTTCTGTAACGCCCCGAACCCAGCTCCCACGCCTGCAGGATACACCCCGCCCATAGGGGATGAGCGTGCATCGAGGCCATGGCGAACCTGCCCGAAAGCACACTATGTGGATATTGTCTGCTTTGGCGCCCATACGCCTCACAGGTTTGCTTCCCACGCAGCCACTGCCACGTGAAAACGCGTCCACACAATACAAGACCACTTAGCACTTATATCAAGCAGCCCAGAACTCCGCCCTTCCGATGTGGGATGCGATTCCTCACATTCACCCCCCCCTTAAGGAGGCCCGCACCCTCGCGGGCTAACGGCACAAAGGAAGGTCGGCTCTGATACCACATTTGTAACGCCCCGAACCAAGGTCCCACACCTGCAGGATACACCCCGCCCATAGGGGATGAGCGTGCACCGAGGCCATGGCGAACTTGCCCGAAAGCGCACTATGTGGATATTGTCCGCTTTGGCGCCCATACGCCTCACGGGTTTTCTTCCCACGCAACCACTGCCACGTGAAAACGTGTCCACACGATACAAGACCACTTAGCACTAATATCAAGCAGCCCAGAACTTCGCCTTGCCGATGTGGGATGCGATTCCTCACACCTTCCTTCTTTATGAACTTCACTTTTAGTAGTGATAGAACATATCAACAAGATACTATTTTTTGTTGAATAAGAGCTAATCTCACGCGAGACATACTAAATTGACGATTCTCCGTCAAATCTTTATAGATAAAGTCAATATCAGCAGACAACTACACAAGTGAACATTCTACTATACTATAATATCTAGTATTAAGAATGGCATGGTAAGGAAGAAATATAAAAGATGAACTATGAATAGAAACTAGACTATTCTTATAATGTGTGCTTACTCCAATCATAATCATCCTATAATTGTACATTAATTGCATCTGAAACATTAGGAACTATATCGATCACTAGAAATAAAGCAACTATCAAACCTAAACTGTGATACCCCGAACCTGGCACGTATTCAATAGCATTTAAAGTTCATTTAAATTACATTTTATTGACCTTTCACCTTCTTTGACCAAACTAGTTGACTTTTCATCTACATTGACCAACTAGGACAAGGTGGAAATTTTTGAAATGTTTAATAAAAGGCAAACTTGGGATTAGAAATAAAAAAATGCAATGTTAAGTTAGTCAAATTTTGGGTCAACTTTGGAATTAAATCTGGACCAATTGGGGAAGATTTAGGTAGCAAATTATATATGGTTGGAAAGCTCTATGAGTCTAGTTTCTGAGGCTTCAAACCGTTCGTGAATTGGAGTTTTTTAGAAGAAGTTATGGCCGTTTTCATAAGGTTGCGCATAGCTGTTTTGGTTTAGCGGGTTGACCGAAGCTTTGACCATTTGTCATTTTTTATTTAAGTATGAAATACGAAACAAAAGAAGCAAAACCAGAAAAATAAAGAGCCATGGCTGAAACCATGGAGGAAAAAGAAAAAAAAAACATTTCAACTTCAAACTTCAATTTCTTCGCGAGAGCTTGTGCGGGGTGGTTTCTGAGGCATCCAGCGTGGTTTTCCTAGCGTCTATGAGCGTCTAAGGTGAGGGTTTTATGTTTATTTGCGCATTTGAAAGTTTTATGTGTTAACCTTAATTTTTGGGTTTTATCGATATATTGTTATTTTGATCGTTTAGAGGCTTAAAGAATATTCTCTAGCAATCGTAGAACATGTATTTATAGCTTTTTAACATTTTCTGTGGTTGAATATTGAAATTGAAATATAAATTGTATAATGAATAGTGTTTTATGAATAGTAAACCCTTGAAATGATGAAGTTGCTCCATTATGCTGTCCGTTGATGTTGAAATGTGCTAGGTATGCTAGAACGCCTAAATGCATGGTTTGTTTGGGTTCCGTAATGGAAAAAACGAGAATTATGCCTTGGTGAAAGTCGGGTTCATTTAGGTCGAGTTTGGCATTTTCTCATTTTGCGTGTTGGCATTGTTTCGGAAGGCCATGGAAGCACTTTTGGTGTGATTATGGCGTTGGTCGGGTGTTTGGTTGGTATAGTTGTAGTTCAAACGAGCAAAGGGAGAAATCGAGGCTTTGCGCGAATTCTAGGGTAAAGTAGGGTTTCGGGGTCCTTGGACGTGCCTTATGGTGACCTAGGAGGATTAGCGAAGTCAGTTTCTAGAACTCGTGGCTCGTTTGGAAATGGTAGTGTTTTGATAGTTGGGGCCGATTTATGATTTTGCTTGTTATCTTGATATTATACCTATAGAATGCTTAGTGTTGCTTGATATACTTGTTTAATTGGTGTTATCGTTGCTTATTATTGCTTGTTATGCTTGAAAAGTTAGTTAAATGTTAGTATTGATTATGATTGCTTGTTATCTTGTTTGTTGTCACTAGTTTGTATTGTTGTGCTATCGCTCGTTTATTGCCTTGTATCGAGTCTTGCATTGCATAGTGTCTCGCGCGTGAGTGATGGGCCTCTCTGGGTAGCCTCGGGTTGCCAGTGTTGGTTGCTCTAGCTCCGCTGCTATTCCCTTTTCTCGCTTGGGTTGCCTCCCAGGGAGATTTGGGTCGTAGATTGATGGATACTTCCGGGGTATTCCAAACTGGTGTTATAAGGTGGTTGCGCGCTTATTGTCATCGTTGTCAACATCAAGCTCGAGATTGATGTATCCTTCATAAAATGGTATATTGCTCGTATGAGTGAACCACAGCCTTCAGAGTGTGGTATAGCTTTAAAGGGTTGTGTTAATGCTTTCTTGATTACTTATAGTATTGTTGTTTGTATTGAATGTTTCCTAATTGTCTTTATTGCTTAACTGTGATTATTTGCATTGCACGATCTTCTTTCTCTCCAACCCGATATCTGTCTCGCCCTCACTGAGTATACGTGTTGTGTATACTCACTCCTCACCACCACATTTCAGGAAATGTCATGTTAGCTGAAAAGTTCGTGATTTCGTGAAAGTTCGTTGCCTGAAGAGTTGTCTTGGGTGCCTATGTGGCTTGAGTGTCGAAGTTTGTAAAGATGTATGTTCATATGTTATTTGTATTTATTGTCAAAAGAAATGTAATTTAAATTTAGCTAAGTAGCTGAGGTGAATTGATAAGCTAGTTTATGTAATCAGTTAGCATAGCTTAACTTCAATGCATGTCTGTAATGTCCAAAGGAAAAGAGTTAGAATGGCATGATAGTTTATTTTATGCAGTAGCTTAGTATGGTTTAACCGTCTAGTTCGAATGTTCTTGTCAAAAATGAAAAACGATAGGTTAGCTTTTAAATTGGAAATGTATGTATACTTGCTGAGTTTAAATTGTTGAGAACCGAGGCTCGGATGGCCTTGAGGTGGTTTTGAATGTTTGGACATGGTATTGGTCCACTTATATGATATCGCAAGTTTTACATTTCGCCTAGAAACAGGGGAGACTCCGTCCGTTTTCCCTAAAAATTATGACCGGATTTGGTTTCGGTTGTGATTAGATCGATTGATAGAACTCCCGGTCTCGAGAGGGATCGGGGTGCCACAGGTGGTATCAGAGCTTGTTTAGCTCATAAGCTGGGACAGGGTCCTCGGTCTGGTGGGTAGTGGTCCTTGAATGTATGCTTGTTAAGTGTGTCTTGAAAGTGTATGCTTGTATGTGAGATTATGTGTCTTGACATGAATGTGTGCTCCTATGTGATATAGTTATGTGTTATGTGCTAATTGTGTGCTAAGTGAAGTAAAGTGTCTAGTTGTGCATTGAATTGACCTATCGAATTGGTATTGTGAATCGAATCGACCTCGTGAATTGTTATTTGCTTGGAGTATTGCTTGTAATGTGTGTATTGGAATGTCTTGAATTGGTTGTGCCGTGATTTGAATTGATTATGTTGTGCTTGACTTGATTGCCATTCTTGAGTGACTTTGATGAATGAATTCTTTTGTAAACTTGCTTGCATAATAGTATAAGGCATGTGTATAACTGTGATATATTGGCATTCATACATGTCCTATGGAAATGGTAAGTAAATCCTCTTCCTCCCCTGAAGAAAGTGGTTCACTGCTGGCTTTTCAAGGTGTATGGATTGGCAGGAAATGAATGGCATTTGACTAGCATTATTTGGGAGTTGGTGTTTGTTTATGGAGCTCAGTTGTTGGTACACTTCTAAGACTCTTATTGGTGAATGGCAATCATAAAAAGATAACTTTCTTTGGGGTTTCTGTATGATGGCGCTTGGTAGCATTCTTGGGTTTCTTACTGGGTATTCTTTGGAGACTTCTATTGGCACTTCTTGGTAGACTTGGCTATTGGGTTTTCAATTGGACTTACTGCATGGTATTATCTATGGCATATGTGTCTCGGTCTTTATTGGAGTGTTACTAGTATTCGTTATTGGAAATTCTTCAATGGCATTCTCTAGGATTCTCAGTGGCCAATTATTTAGTATTACTTATTGGACAATTCTTGGTACTTTCTTACTGGAGCATTGTTCGGGTATTTTCTTTGGCATCCCTTAGTTGGTTTGGTAACTAGAATCCCTATCAGACTCATTATCTCATGTTACTTACGGTATTCTTTGGAGTTCTTATTGGGCATTTTACTAGTATTTTCCTTATTGGCATTTATTGGAAGATCCTACACTTGGAATTCTGCTTGGACATATTATCTTGTACTGTTTACGGCTTCTCCTTCGGCCTTTACACTCAGGGGAATCTATATTTGCTGTTTGACTAAGATGTTGCGGTAGGAACACAGTGATTGGAAGATTTCATTTAGAGGTTGGCCTTTGGTATTCTTCTCTATAATCCTTTACAGAACTTTCAGCTGGGTCTATTTACGGTAGTCAGTACTGCATGAAGTGCATCTACTCTGGCTATCTCTTAACTTTCTTATTTGGTACTTGTTAGACTTCTATTGAAGACTCTTAAATAGGGTATTCCTTCGGTACTCTTCCTGCCATTAGTATGTGGTATTGATGATATCTACAGTATCTTTGCTTCAGTCTTTAGTTGGTATTTCCTCGGCATTCTTGATTGGAATTTCTATTCGGGATTTCCTACGAGCATTTTTATGTATTATCTTGCTCAGCAACTGATGAAGATGTATCAGAGTTGGATTTTAGATGATGCAGAGTCCTATTAAAAGAAAAATTGCGAGGACGCAATTGTTTTAAGGGGGGAAGGATGTGGTATCCCGAACCTGGCATGTATTCAATAGCATTTAAAGTTCATTTAAATTGCATTTTATTGACCTTTCACCTTCTTTGACCAAACTAGTTGACTTTTCATCTACATTGACCAACTAGGACAAGGTGAAAATTTTTGAAATGTTTAATAAAAGGCAAACTTGGGATTAGAAATAAAAAAATGCAATGTTAAGTTAGTCAAATTTGGGTTCACTTTGGAATTAAATCTGGACCAATTGGGGAAGAGTTAGGTAGCAAATTATATATGGTTGGAAAGCTCTATGAGTCTAGTTTCCGAGGCTTCAAACCGTTCGTGAATTGGAGTTTTCTAGAAGAAGTTATGGCCGTTTTCGTAAGGTCGCGCATAGCTATTTTCGTTTAGCGGGTTGACCGAAGCTTTGACCATTTCTCATTTTTTTATTTAAGTATGAAATACGAAACAAAAGAAGCAAAACCAGAAAAATAAAGAGCCATGGCTGAAACCATGGAGGAAAAAGAAAAAAAAAACATTTCAACTTCTAACTTCAATTTCTTCACGAGAGCTTGTGCGGGGTGGTTTCTGAGGCATCCAGCGTGGTTTTCCTAGCGTCTAGGAGCGTCTAAGGTGAGGGTTTCATGTTTATTTGCGCATTTGAAAGTTTTATGTGTTAACTTTAATTTTTGAGTTTTATCCGTATATTGTTATTTTGATCGTTTAGAGGCTTAAAGAATATTCTCTAGCAATCGTAGAACATGTATTTATAGCTTTTTAACATTTTCTACGGTTGAATATTGAAATTGAAATATAAATTGTATAATGAATAGTGTTTTATGAATAGTAAACCCATGAAATGATAAAGTTGCTCCATTATGCTGTCCGTTGATGTAGAAATGTGCTAGATAAGCTAGAACGCCTAAATGCATGGTTTGTTTGGGTTCCGTAATGGAAAAAACGAGAATTATGCCTTGGTGAAAGTCAGGTTCGTTTAGGTCGAGTTTGACATTTTCTCGTTTTGCGTGTTGGCATTGTTTCGGAAGGCCATGGAAGCACTTTTGGTGTGATTATGGCGTTGGTCGGGTGTTTGGTTGGTATAGTTGTAGTTCAAACGAGCAAAGGGAGATATCGCGGCTTTGCGCGAATTCTAGGGTAAAGTAGGGTTTCGGGGTCCTTGGATGTGCCTATGGTGACCTAGGAGGATTAGCGAAGTCGGTTTCTAGAACTCGTGGCTCATTTGGAAATGGTAGTGTTTTGATTGTTGGGGCCGATTTGTGATTTTGCTTGTTATCTTGATATTATGCCTATAGAATGCTTAGTGTTGCTTGATATACTTGTTTAATTGGTGTTATCGTTGCTTATTATTACTTGTTATGCTTGAAAAGTTAGTTGAATGTTAGTATTGATTGTGATTGCTTGTTATCTCGTTTGTTGTCACTAGTTTGTATTGTTGTGCTATCGCTCGTTTATTGCCTTGTATCGAGTCTTGCATTGCATAGTGTCTCGTGCGTGAGTGATGGGCCTCTTTGGGTAGCCTCGGGTTGCCAGTGTTGGTTGCTTTAGCTCCACTGCTATTCCCTTTTCTCGCTTGGGTTGCCTCCCAGGGAGATTTGGGTCGTAGATTGATGGATACTTCCGGGGTATTCCAAACTGGTGTTATAAGGTGGTTGCGCGCTTATTGTCATCGTTGTCAACATCAAGCTCGAGATTGATGTATCCCTCGTAAAATGGTATATTGCTCGTATGAGTGAACCACAGCCTTCAGAGTGTGGTATAGCTTTAAAGGGCTGTGTTAATGCTTTCTTGATTACTTATAGTATTGTTGTTTGTATTGAATGTTTCCTTATTGTCTTTATTGCTTAACTGTGATTATTTGCATTGCACGATCTTCTTTCTCTCCAACTCGATATCTGTCTCGCCCTCACTGAGTATACGTGTTGTGTATACTCACTCCTCACCACCACATTTCAGGAAATGTCATGTTAGCTGAAAAGTTCGTGATTTCGTGAAAGTTCATTGCCTGAAGAGTTGTCTTGCGTGCCTATGTGGCTTGAGTGTCGAAGTTTGTAAAGATGTATGTTCATATGTTGTTTGTATTTATTGTCAAAAGAAATGTAATTTAAATTTAGCTAAGTAGCTGAGGTGAATTGATAAGCTAGTTTATGTAATCAGTTAGCATAGCTTAACTTCAATGCATGTCTGTAATGTCCAAAGGAAAAGAGTTAGAATGGCATGATAGTTTATTTTATGCAGTAGCTTAGTATGGTTTAACCGTCTAGTTCGAATGTACTTGTCAAAAATGAAAAGCGATAGGTTAGCTTTTAAATTGGAAATGTATGTATACTTGCTGAGTTTAAATTGTTGAGAACCGAGGCTCGGATGGCCTTGAGGTGGTTTTGAATGTTTGGACATGGTATTGGTCCACTTATATGCTATCGCAGGTTTTACATTTCGCCTAGAAACAGGGGAGACTCCGTCCGTTTTCCCTGAAAATTATGCCCGGATTTGGTTTGGGTTGTGATTAGATCGATTGATAGAACTCCCGGTCTCGAGAGGGATCGGGGTGCCACATAAACCTACAGCCTTAACCACATGGCCACTAGCAGGGATTGTTATCTCCGTAAAAGGTTGCTCATTCCCAAAGGCCGACTCCACCGATGCAGAAACGCCATTGTTTCAACAAAACCAACCTTATGAAAGCCTGGCGCATAATAATTCATATTCAAAAATTGATCATACGACTCCGTAGGTACGAACACGCTGCCACTATTGGCTATGGCTGAGTCAGGCATAAACACGTACCACACTGTACAACCAATGTCCAATCTGACCAAAATCAAGAAACGCCCATACATACCATCATAATGAGTAATTACCTCCACCAAGATTTTACTTCACTTTTCAGTGATCAAACCATGCAAACCGACACTAGAACTGCTATAAGAAAACAATAAGAACTTAGAAAGAGGCCTTCTATTATATGATAAACCAAGTGAATTACTTAAAAAAGAAAATCTATCAAAGGATTCAGGGAACTTCAATTCTTGAAGTAAGAACTCAGACTGACTAGGAAGAAAGCAAAAACCAAACCCCATACGAATATCATACTACTTGAATGATGATTATTCAAGAAAATGGCTAGGGAACTCTATAAAAGGAACTCGTAGTTGGTCAATAATATACTAGTTCCAAAGTGAATGTGTCTAACTTCGTAATAAATGATCAAAGATACCAAGATAACCATAAGACAGAGGTTGACTCATAGAAGAATATGAAGACGTAGGTAGCACAGGACTCTTAGAAGATGATGATGTAATACCCGAGCCCGGAATATGAATTTTCTTTGTTTATTATTTTGAAAATTATATTTCCTTAAAATCTTTGTGAATTAATTGTTACATTCTCGCCGACGCAACGTGCATTGCATTTAAGGAGCGATAGCTAGATAACGATTTCCAGTCCTCAGCAAATAGTGGAACTAGTATTTAGATGACTTAAATTTTATATTTTAAATATTGTTAGCTTTAATTGAACTTACCATAGCTGAAACGGCTTTAAAACGCGCGAAATAGGGGCCTTTGACCAAGATTTAAGTGGTTTGACCTTGGACCTTTGACCTTTGACCATTTGACACCTTATAAGCTAAAATATTAAGCAAAAAAAAAAAAAAAACAGAAGCAACCAGCAGCAGCAGGCCGTGAGTTTCCATAGAGAAAAAAAAAAAAAAAACCTTTCAACTTCTATACGATCAATCTTCGCGTGTGCTCGTGCGGGGTGATTTCCGAGGCAACCAACGTTGTTTTCCTAACGACTAGGAGTACCTAAGGTGAGGGAAGCATGTTATTTGCGCATTTATACGTTGTGTTAGTTAACTTTATCAGTTTTTAGATTTATCCGTAGATCGTTATTTAAAGCGATTTGATGCTTCTAGAATGTTCCTTAGCATTGGTAGAACATGTATTTATGGCTTTGTAACATTTTCTGCGGTTAAATGTTGTGATTGCAGCTTGAATTGTGATATGAATAGTACTTTGTGAATAGTAAAACCTTCAAACGTTGAAGTTGCGCTGTTATGCTTTCCGTTGATGTAGAAACGTGCTAGGTATGCTAGAATGCTAAAATGTGTGGTTTGTTTGGGTTGCGTAGAGAAAAAAATGAGAATTAAGCCTTTGGGAAAGTCGGGGTCGTTTAGGTCGACTTTGGCGTTTTCTCGTTTTGCGTGTTTGCATTGCTTCGGGAAGCCATGGAAGCACTTTTGGTGCAATTATGGCGTTGGTTGGGTGTTTGGTTGTTGTAGTTGTAGTTCAAACGAGAAAGGGGGAAATCGGGACTTTGCGCGAGTTCTAGGGTAAAGTAAGGTTTCAGGGTCTTTAGACGTGCCTTATGGTGACCTAGGAGGGTTGGCGAAGTCGGTTTCCAGAACCCGTGGCTCGTTTGGAAATGATAGCATTTTGACAATTGGGGCCGATTTGTGTTTCTGTGTGTTTACTTGTCTTTATGCTTATAGAATGCTTAGAATTACTTGAATTACTTGTTTGAGTTGTTTTGGATTGAATTGCTTATCAAATTGCTGCTATTGCGTGCGAGAGTAACCTACTTTGTTATTCTCCCACGTGTGGTTTATCGCTTGTTTATCGCTTGTTTATTGTCTTGTATCGAGTCTTGCATGGCATAGTGTCTCGCGCGTGAGTGATGGGCCTCTCTGGGTAGCTTTGGGTTGCCAGTGTTGGTTGCTCTAACTCCGCTGCTATTCCCTTTCTCGCTTGGGTTGCCTCCCAGGGAGATTTGGGTCGTAGGATTGATGGATACTTCCGGAGTATTCGAAACTGGTGTTATAAGGGGGTTTTGGTGCGGCGCGTCGTCATCGAATTCGTGTTTGAAAGTGGTTCGTGAAAAGAGTATCGTATCCTTTGATTGTGTGTTTGCAGCTTTAAATACTTGCCTCGCTTTATTGTTCGCTTTGGATCTATCTATATATGTTTTGTATCTATTCCTTGGCTAATTCCATTCCATACTCCTCTCATCTCCCTCCTTGAAACCAATTGCCCTCGCTGAGCAATAGTTTTTGCTCATTCCTCTCTATACTATGTTTTTACAGGAGTAGTTGAGGCAGACCCTCTCGAGGTAATTGAGGAGGAGGAACAGGTGGAGGTGTTTTCGTGATAACACTTACCTGCTTTGCTGGTGGTTGGTTAACAGTTTTATGAAAACCATGCTGTTATGTATATTGCGTGAGGAACGCTTAATTTTGAGGCTTGTAGCCTTGTATATATATTTTCTAGTTGAGATCTTTATTAGTTTTATGTTGAAATGGATTAAAGTTTGTAAGTTGTAAACTTATACTCGGATGACTAGTGAAGAATGCATACTAATGGCTAATGGTTTAGTGGCATAAGTACTTGTGTAGTATGCATATCATTTTGGTTTGGAAAGTTGGATAATAAGAAATGTATGTTTTATAGAAAGTTGGCTTGTTTTGATTATTTTATAGCTTTCGCAAGTGTTATATTGTTTTTTAGGGTTTTCGGATTGTCCGCGGTACAGAGGAGACTCCGTCCGTGTGTCGGGTCCGGGCTTGGCCTTTTGCGGGGTTGGGTCGGGGCGTGCTATCTTTAGGTGGTATCAGAGCATGATAGTCTTGCATGAGCCGGGATATGATTCTCGGTCTGTGGGGTAAAGGTCTAAAATGCTAAAGTGTTTATGAATGATTGCTAAGTGAAAAGAAAATGTTCTAGCATGACTTTGTGAAATTTGAATGTTTATGTGTTCAAGTGAAATAGTTTGGCAAGTTAAACTTGTCTTATGTGAATTGTGTGATAGAATGTTGGATTGTTATTAATTTGAGTGTTATCCAATCTTATGTGTTATATTTCTGTCTATAAACTGCTTTTAAATGTTGCCAGCTATTGTGAGTTGCTACTATGCCGCCACGTCGTGGTACTCAAGGTATAGGATCAGATGAAGAGGCAGCAGAACAGGGTCAGCAGCCGTTGCCTGAGCAGTTTATGGCTACCATGACTACTGCAGTAGACCGGATCACACAGGTACTACATGAGCAGAGGCAGGACCGGATTAATCCCCAGGGTAATCAAGCTAATCCTGGTGGACAGGGGTACAGAGTTGAGAATAACCAGCTAGAGAAATTTCTGAGGCACGAGCCGGGAAAGTTCTTCGGGGAGCCGGATGATGAGGCGGCCGAGAGATGGATTAATCGTGTCGAGAAAATTTTCACCGCGTTGAGGTATACTGATGAGGCAAGAATAGATTATGCATCATTTTTATTTGAGGGTGATGCAGAGCAGTGGTGGAATACTGTTAGGCTGAGGTGGGATTGTGAGGATGTTCCACATTTATGGGATGACTTCGTAAGTGAGTTCCGGGACAAATATATTCCCGAGATGGCTATGGAGAGACGGGAAGATGAGTTTGTGGCCCTGAAGCAGGGAAATATGACTGTTGCACAATATGAGGCTAGGTTTGTTAGCCTGTCGAGGTATATGCCCGAGTTGGTACGGCCAGCTAGGAGGATGATACATAGGTTTGTCCGTGGGCTGAGAATGGACATACAGTTGCATTTGACTGGACAGACCTACACTACTTTTCCCGAGGCATTTCAGGCAGCCTCGAAATTTGAGAAACGGAAGGCTGAGATGTTAGCTGAGAGTAGTCAGCCAAGTAAGAAGCAGTTTTTGGGCCAGAGTAGCCAGAGTCAGCCGAGACAGTATCAGGCTTCTGCACAGGGTCCTCAGCAGCGTCCGTATCAGCCACAGCAGCAGATTCAGGCTAGACCAGCTGTGACCAAACCTCAGCAGGGAGGTACAGTTCCTACCCTTGCCAGAGCCCCAGCACCTACAGGAAACACTGCGGGTAGGCAAAATCAGCAGTGTGAGTATTTTAATCGACCAGGGCATATTGAGGCTAACTGCTGGAGGAAGAGTGGGAAATGTACGGGTTGTGGCAGTGATGAGCATAGGGTGAGGGATTGCCCTAAATATAATAATGTTCAGGGCCGTGGTGGAGGCCGAGGTGTTCAGAATAGGGCTGCAGGTGCACGACCAGCACAGAGAGTACAGGCTAGGGTCTTTGCACTGGATGCAGAGGAGCTGCCCGATAATACAGCTATTGTGGAAGGTACTTTTCTTCTCAATACTCAGCCAGTTAAAGTTTTGATTGATCCTGGAGCTACACATTCGTTTATAACTCCTGCATGTGCACGATCTGTGAATGTTTGCATTGATAATTTGCCTCATGAAGTTGAAGTTAGTACTCCTTTGGGTGCAAAATTTGTTGCTGAGTCTATTTGCAAATCTTGTGATATATGCATTGAGAACCGTAAATTTCCTGCTGATTTAATTATATTACCATTCCGTGACTTTGAAATCATTTTGGGAATGGACTGGTTGGGAAAGTATTATGCTCAGTTGGATTGTAGAACAAAGATCGTTTATCTTAAGGTTCCTGACCTACCGGTACTAGAGATTATTGGGAACTGCAGGGCTGCCCGCATTCCACTTTTATCAGCGATCAAGACTTATAAGTTGTTGAATAGGGGTTGTGAAGCTTACTTAGCCTATTTGATCAATCAGCCTGCTGATAAGTTGAGTCTGAATGAGGTTCCAATTGTTAGAGACTTTCCTGGTGTATTTCCCGAGGAATTACCGGGTTTACCACCGGATAGGGAGATTGAGTTCGTGATTGATCTTGTGCCAGGCACTGCGCCAATTTCTAGGAGTCCTTATAGGATGGCATCGGCTGAACTTCAGGAATTAAAAATTCAGCTTCAGAACTTGCTTGAGAAAGGGTTTATACAACCTAGTTCTTCACCGTGGGGCGCACCTGTGTTGTTTGTGAGAAAGAAAGACGGCACACTACGGTTATGCATTGATTACAGGGGACTTAATCAAGTCACGATTAAGAATAAATACCCCTTGCCGTTGATTGAAGAATTGTTTGACCAGTTGCAGGGTGCGAGTGTTTACTCCAAATTTGACTTGAGGCAGGGTTACTATCAACTTAGGATTCGGAGTGACGATATACCAAAGACGGCATTCAGGACTAGATATGGCCACTATGAATTTGTTGTTTAGCCGTTTGGATTAACGAATGCACCAGCCGCATTCATGGACTTGATGCAGAGGGTTTTTCGGCCTTACCTTGATCAGTTTGTCGTGATTTTCATTGACGACATTTTAGTGTATTCGAAGAACGAGGCTGAACATGAGCAACACTTGAGGATTGTGCTTCAGACTTTGCAGGAAAATGAGCTTTTTGCTAAATTCAGCAAGTGTGAGTTCTGGTTGAACCAGATATCTTTTCTAGGCCATATCATTTCAGATCGAGGAATTTCAGTGGACCCAGCTAAGATTGAAGTTGTTTCATCTTGGAAGAGACCTGAGACGGTGCCAGAGATTCGGAGTTTTCTTGGATTGGCTGGTTACTACCGGAGATTTGTTAAAGACTTTTCTAAAATTTCGGGACCTTTGAGCCAGTTGACTCGGAAGAAAGTTGCTTACAACTGGGATGCTAAGTGTGAATCCAGTTTTCAAGAATTGAAGAAGAGACTAACTACAGCTCCTATACTAGCTTTACCTGAGGGAACAGAGAACTTTGTTGTCTACAGTGATGCATCTAAAGAAGGATTGGGCTGTGTTTTAATGCAGAATGGTAAGGTGATTGCCTATGCTTCTAGGAAATTGAAACCTTATGAAGTCAATTACCCTACACATGATCTTGAGTTAGCTGCAGTTGTGTTTGCATTGAAGAAGTGGCGTCATTACTTGTGGGGTTGCAGATTTGAAATATTTACTGACCACAAGAGTCTCAAGTATTTGTTTTCACAGAAGGATCTAAATATGAGGCAGCGCAGATGGCTAGAGCTATTGGGTGGTTATAACTGTTCTATTAACTATGTGCCAGGTAAGGCAAATGTTGTTGCTGATGCTTTGAGCCGAAAGGCTACTGTTGCAAGCTTGATTATCAAGTATTGGGAGACTTTGGAAGAAATTTGTTCATGGAAACCAGAAGCTACTGAGGTAGGGATTCGGTTTGCTAGTTTACAGATTCAGTCAGGGTTGTTAGCACACATCAGAGAGGCCCAGAAGCCTGCTCCCCACATTTTGAAGATCCAAGAAAAAGCTAAAGGGGGAGAGTCGGAGTTTAAATTACATGCAGATGGCATCTTCAGATTCAGGGGCAGAGTATGTGTTCCTGGTGATCCGACTTTGAAGAATGAAATCCTGTCCGAGGCACATAATTCAAGGTATACGATTCACCCGAGCAGTACAAAAATGTATAGAGATTTGAAGCAACACTTCTGGTGGAACAATATGAAGAGGGAGATTGCTGGGTATGTATCCAGATGTTTGACTTGTCAGAGGGTTAAAGTTGAGCATTAGAGGCCAGCCAGACTTCTACAGCCATTGTCAATTTCGCAATGGAAGTGGGTACATATAACAATGGACCTTGTGACCGATCTTCCTAGATCTCCGAGAGGATGTGATTCTGTTTGGGTTGTTGTGGACCGCTTGACTAAAGTTATACATTTTATTCCCGTGAACAAACAGGATAGCCTTGATAAGCTAGCTGAACTTTATGTTGCTAACATTGTGAGATTGCATGGAGTACCACAGAGTATAGTGTTAGATAGGGATCCCAGATTCAGATCTCGTTTTTGGCAGAAGTTGCAAGAGGCCATGGGAACTAAGTTGAGCTTCAGTACTGCATATCATCCGCAAACTGATGGCCAGTCTGAGAGAACCATCAGGATCTTGGAAGACATGCTTCGGGCATGTGTGCTTGACTTTGGGAAGAATTGGGAGAAGTTTTTGCCTTTAGCGGAGTTCGCCTACAACAATAGTTATCAATCTACTATAGGTATGGCTCCCTACGAGGCGTTGTATGGTCGTAAATGCAGATCCCCATTATATTGGGAAGAGGTTGGAGAGATGAGAACAGTTGATCCGACTGTGTTACCTGAGATGATTAAGATGGTAGATAATGTTCACCTTATTCGCCAGCGTATGCTTACAGCTCAGAGTCGTCAGAAGAGTTATGCGGATAAGCACCGTCGGGATCTTAAGTTTGATTTGGGAGATTGGGTGTTTCTTAAGATTTCTCCACGTAAGGGTTTGATTCGGCACGGTAAGAGTGGGAAGCTTAGTCCCAGGTATGTGGGTCCGTATGAGATCACCGAAAAGGTTGGTCCTTTGGCTTATCGATTAGCTTTGCCTCCGAGCTTGTCGAGACTGCACGATGTGTTCCACGTGTCTATGTTGAAGAAGTATCATCCAGACCCTTCACATGTACTTGAACCAGAGCCTTTGCAGATTGAAGAAAAGTTGTCCTACGAAGAGAAACCGATTAGAATTGTGGATCGGAAGATTCAGGTGCTTCGCAGAAAGAGTATTCCGTTAGTAAAGGTTCTGTGGAATCATCATGGGTTTGAGGAAGCGACTTGGGAAAGAGAGGACCAAGTTCGGGATTAGTATCCGGAGTTGTTTGTTGACCAGGTAAGAATTGCGTGGGCGCAATTGTTTTAAGGGGGAGAGGGTGTAATACCCGAGCCCGGAATATGAATTTTCTTTGTTTATTATTTTGAAAATTATATTTCCTTAAAATCTTTGTGAATTAATTGTTACATTCTCGCCGACGCAACGTGCATTGCATTTAAGGAGCGATAGCTAGATAACGATTTCCAGTCCTCCGCAAATAGTGAAACTAGTATTTAGATGACTTAAATTTTATATTTTAAATATTGCTAGCTTTAATTGAACTTACCATAGCTGAAACGGCTTTAAAACACGCGAAATAGGGCCCTTTGACCAAGCTTTAAGTGGTTTGACCTTGGACCTTTGACCTTTGACCATTTGACACCTTATAAGCTTAAATATTAAGCAAAAAAAAAAAAAAAAACAGAAGCAACCAGCAGCAGCAGGCCGTGAGTTTCCATAGAGAAAAAAAAAAAACCTTTCAACTTCTATACGATCAATCTTCGCGTGTGCTCGTGCGGGGTGATTTCCGAGGCAACCAACGTTGTTTTCCTAGCGACTAGGAGTACCTAAGGTGAGGGAAGCATGTTATTTGCGCATTTATACGTTGTGTTAGTTAACTTTATCAATTTTTAGATTTATCCGTAGATCGTTATTTAAAGCGATTTGATGCTTCTAGAATGTTCCTTAGCATTGGTAGAACATGTATTTATGGCTTTGTAATATTTTCTGCGTTTAAATGTTGTGATTGCAACTTGAATTGTGACATGAATAGTACTTTGTGAATAGTAAAACCTTGAAACGTTGAAGTTGCGCTGTTATGCTTTCCGTTGATGTAGAAACGTGCTAGGTATGCTAGAATGCTAAAATGTGTGGTTTGTTTGGGTTGCGTAGTGGAAAAAACGAGAATTAACCCTTTGGGAAAGTCAGAGTCGTTTAGCTCGACTTTGACGTTTTCTCGTTTTTTGTGTTGGCATTGCTTCGGGAAGCCATGGAAGCACTTTTGGTGTGATTATGGCGTTGGTTGGGTGTTTGGTTGTTGTAGTTGTAGTTCAAACGAGAAAGGGGGAAATCGGGGCTTTGCGCGAGTTCTAGGGTAAAGTAAGGTTTCGGGGTCTTTAGACGTGCCTTATGGTGACCTAGGAGGGTTGGCGAAGTCGGTTTCCAGAACCCGTGGCTCGTTTGGAAATGATAGCATTTTGACAGTTGGGGCCGATTTGTGTTTTTGTGTGTTTACTTGTCTTTATGCTTATAGAATGCTTAGAATTACTTGAATTACTTGTTTGAGTTGTTTTGGATTGAATTGCTTATCAAATTGCTGCTATTGCGTGCGAGAGTAACCTACTTTGTTATTCTCCCACGTGTGGTTTATCGCTTGTTTATCGCTTGTTTATTGTCTTGTATCGAGTCTTGCATGGCATAGTGTCTCGCGCGTGAGTGATGGGCCTCTCTGGGTAGCCTTGGGTTGCCAGTGTTGGTTGCTCTAGCTCCGCTGCTATTCCCTTTCTCGCTTGGGTTGCCTCCCAGGGAGATTTGGGTCGTAGGATTGATGGATACTTCCGGAGTATTCCAAACTGGTGTTATAAGGTGGTTTTGGGCCGGCGCGTCGTCATCGAATTCGTGTTTGAAAGTGGTTCATGAAAAGAGTATCGTATCCTTTGATTGAGTGTTTGCAGCTTTAAATACTTGCCTTGCTTTATTGTTGGCTTTGGATGTATCTTTATATGTTTTGTATGTATTGCTTGGCTAATTGCATTGCATACTCCTCTCATCTCCGTCCTTGAGACCAATTGCCCTCGCTGAGCAATAGTTTTTGCTCATTCCTCTCTATACTATGTTTTTACAGGAGTAGTTGAGGCAGACCCTCTCGAGGTAATTGAGGAGGAGGAACAGGTGGAGGTGTTTCCGTGATAACACTTACCTGCTTTGCTGGTGGTTGGTTACCAGTTTTGTGCAAACCTTGCTGTTATGTATATTGCGTGAGGAACGCTTAATTTTGAGGCTTGTAGCCTTGTATATATTTTCTAGTTGAGATCTTTATTAGTTTTATGTTGAAATGGATTAAAGTTTGTAAGTTGTAAACTTATACTCGGATGACTAGTGAAGAATGCATACTAATGGCTAATGGTTTAGTGGCATAAGTACTTGTGTAGTATGCATATCATTTTTGTTTGGAAAGTTGGATAATAAGAAATGTATGTTTTATAGGAAGTTGGCTTGTTTTGATTATTTTATAGCTTTCGCAAGTGTTATATTGTTTTTTTAGGGTTTTCGGATTGTCCGCGGTACAGAGGAGACTCCGTCCGTGTGTCGGGTCCGGGCTTGGCCTTTTGCGGGGTTGGGTCGGGGCGTGACAGATGATGTTTGGACCTCACTTGTAGAAGATAAAGAACCACTAGTGTCCTCATCCAAAGTTAGTTCGTTGAACTCCTTACGTAGAGCAAACATTGGGAGGTTATCTATCTCACTTAATAGATTACGTAATGATATTTTATCTATGTTCCTTATCATTCTTTTTTGTATAGTAAATACTAGGGATTTTCGAGTATCCTTATCGAAAAGCGTTCATGCTCATATGTTTCGGTGTACCAGCTCATACGGAAAGACATTCCTGATTCTATGGCTAGGCAATCCAACTTCTATGGCTTTCCTGATCATATGTATGGGTGATCATTCTCATAAGGATAATATATTCTGGTGTCGTAACCCTGGTGGACCCATCAGTCTTCTTTTATACTTTGACTCCTGCATAGAGAGGAACTTGGGCTCTCACATTCGAATACATACAGCAGGAGAACGACATAGAATAGAGCTTGTGTTAATGTGAGTCTCTATCCCTGGGATATTCCTAATGGTGCCACTACCCAAGTGATAAAAGGACTGATGTATCCCTCTAGCTTCGTTACTAGAGAATGACATCAGTATTTATTCTAAAGGGTGCCAATAGATAGTAGGGACTTTTTGTACAAGATGGGTCTGCGTACTGTGACTCGAACTATTCGGGAGTGACCTAGTTTTTCACTGGTCCCTTGTTCTTTAGTATATTGTTTTCATCTATTGTGATGTAAAAATAGGATTTCTGTGCTAAAAAGTACCAACTCCACAAACCACCAATCAACTCCACAATCAAGTTAACAACATACATAGCAACTATATTATACATTAAGCATTCTTTCAATAATCCACTCATAGTTATACACCTCCGTTCCAACATCAATCCATAGGCTACATCATACATTTCCAAAATAGTTCATAAGCCAGTCTAACAACCTAATCATGTTCAAAAGAAAGGCTACTAAATTAGCAATATACATAAGTCTTATAATTGAGTAAGTTATACAATATAACATATTACAACAACTAAGACAAACTCATGGGAACGACTCCGGCACACAAGACTCGTCCACATAAAGCACATTCTCAGCTTCCTGAGGCACGTACCCGTAATCTTGTTCAATATCACCTGTATGCATGCAATAATTGAGAGTGAACTTATATAAAACAAGCCTAGTGAGGATTCGATAGATCTCTAACAGTATTTACTATACTCCTTGGAAATCATCATTTGAGCAGTAAACACATAATAATCATCAATAACAATATAAGCGCATTAACTATAATAACCAATCAATAAAGGATACTCTAGTTGGTGTAGCTTCAAACGCCATCACGATCTCAACTGTTCTTCTTGTAACTCCCCGTTACTCATGCACCTGAGGTAGCTCTTTAGCCCCTCCCTCCATGGAACCTCTGCCCATGCGAGCTGGGGGTAGCCTAAAATGGTCATTCTATTTTCAACCCGACAGCCCCGACGCTGCCCGAGAAGTGGCACACACATACCAAGACTCATGACAATAATAATAAACATTCATATCTCAGGAGGACAACCTTTCACGTTGACTATCTCCCGGCTCATCAATAATCAATTATCACAGGAGGACAACAAAGTACGTTGCCTATCTCCCGGCTCACATTAATCAATCAATAATCATCATTTCAACAACATATCATCTAATAAACAATTAACAACTCAACAACTAAGTTAGATGACAAAGTAGGCCATCCAACTTAACATGCATTAACCACACAACCAAACCCTAGTCCAACCAACAAAAACTCACGATTCAATCACTCAAACATCACCCAAACCACTAAGGACATTATTTCAATATTTAAAGAAAGACTACCCGCACTTCTAAAAGTCATAACTTATAATCTACTAATCCAATGATCTCCAAACCAATTTCTATTACTCACCCATTCAAGCAACTACATTAGCCCCCTCGAAAACCAATCATAATCCATCCAAATCAAGCCCAACAGCCCTAAAATCTCAATGCACCATGGCTAAAATTTTTGAACTTTCACCACGACATCGCAATCAAAATTTCGGTATTACAACATTACTCTCACTTATTTAACAAACTTTTAGAAGTTAACAGCAATCAATTCCAACCACCACAACTACAATTATTCAACAAATAGCCAACAACTCAATTTTAATACCTGAAAATAAAAATTTATGCTACAACGGTTCAAAACTTATATAAACGCACATAATCAATCCTTAGCATCTACTGAGCAATAATATAACATCAATTAAACATTTCAACGGCTAAAAATTCGATTATATGAATTAACATAAAAATGACATTTTGAGATCTAGAATTTTTCTCTCACCTTTGATCTGAAACAAGGCTATGAATGCATGCAATGCGTGCCCAGCAAGCCGAATCCAACTCGGTTCGCAAAACCACGGACAAAAACTAGGTTTTCTAAGGAAATTTTGCTTTGAAAATATGTTGAAAATGGCTCCCTTTTCTCTCTACAAAGTCTTGGCCATGTGTGTGGTTTTTGAGGGTATTTTTTTGCTAATTTAGTGTGTGTTGATGTTATATGAGCAAAAGTCAACAAAATGGAAAAAGTCAAAGTTGAAGCCTTTGTTTGTTTTTAGTATTTTCTAGTCTTTTAATTCATTTCCTAGACTATTTTTGCTCAAAACATTTATGCAACACTTAGACTATTTTAAGTAGTTTATTTTTAGATGACAAGAAGTTTTACATTCAAACATTTTTACCCAATTCGGTTTAAAACTCGATTTTTGCAAAAGAAAGTGTAAAAATCTTTAAAATTCCAAAACCAATTCAAAATTCGTTTGAATCAAATACGGGTCTATTAATATCCGAGGACTAGGTTTTGAAACACTTAAAACACCCGTGTAAAAATTTTAGCGGACATGCATCCAAACCCTATTCACAAAAACCGTCGATAAAATTTATGATTTCGTTTTTTATTTAAATTTCATGAATGCACACATAGCATGTATTAGGAATATAAATCATATATTTAGTGCATTCTAATTCATATAACACATAAACAGGTCATATCATGCAAATCGAGGCAACGACACGCAAATTAGGCAAAGACGAAAACTGGGGTTTCACTCTACCCGCTAGGTTCAATTAAATCAATGAATCAGATTTCCACTATCCCGATGGGGATAAAGGCTATCAAGTTGACTTTTCGAAGAGATTTTCCTTACGATGGAAGGTACGGTACATAGATGGACCGATGGACATTCTATGGCTTGACAGTAGCAACACAGATTCCCACTTATGCCACCCTAACATACAGAGGAAGAAAAAACGGTATTAGGGTATGGGAATGAATTTTTCCTATAACAATGGACATTTAGTAGCCAAAAGTATTGACACTTCTGCCTTCTAGGCTAGAACCCTCAAAGCTGGAAGAAAGGACAACCTAGCTTAACTGATTGATTGGTACCGTAGCCCCGTGTTTGGGGTAATAGGCAAGGTAGCCTAAAGAAGAAGATGTCGATAGCGAGTAATTCACTTCTAGAAGTCCATCATACTCTCTTTTCGTGGAAGATGGGGTGGTAGGTCTTTTATTGTTCTTAGGGGGCAGAGGGGTTTTCCTAAAAAGATGGAAGTGTTGGCAATCATAAGGAGATTGTTGCATGTTCCCCGTTTAGGGGTGGGTAAGAAAGATAGTCCATGAAGACTAATTGAGAATGGGCCCATGGACCAAGATATCGATCCAGCCCAGAGTCAGGGAGGGAAATCCAGATGAAAGGGAAAATTCATTTGATTCTTGCTTAGCTAACTAAGGGCGGATAGGGCGGGCAAGGAGAGCAGCATTGTTATAGGTTTGATTCATCAATGTTGGTATCTCAGTCAGAGATTTCTTTTTTCCTATACCCCTTGACAGATCTTGTTTTTTACCTAGAATAGCCCTATAATACCCAATTGAGGTTTGAAGATGCTCGACCGATAGGGAGAAGAAGAGTTTAGTTTCCCTTTCGTCGAAAACATTTCAAAAGAAGTATGTGACCAGAAGCTTCTTCAAAGCCCTCAAGCATGGGCGGTAGGTGATGGTCCGAATGAGAAAGTACATGCGAAATCTAGTACCATCACAAGAGGCATGAGACTGGAGACGAGGACACTTTTACAATTGGCTAGATCTTTGTTCATAGAATGCCCCTTTCGGAACTCCAATAGTAGGCAGGGTCCAAGTTAATTTGCTGGTCATACATCGATCATAGAAGCGATCTCCTTCATAGCATGGCATCTTCCCTTCTTCCTTAATTAGTCAGTAATTGCCATCAATAGTAAGATGAATCAATTCTCCTCAATGATAGAACCAGGAATGTGGAATACCAGGACATTAATTTAGATCTTGCTTCCGTCTAGTGGATCGCCCTCTCAGAGTTTGGGATTAAGAGCCATATTTCGTAAATCATTAATAAATAAAAGGCTTTGAGACTACTACTAAGGGCCTTCTCCTGGGCATTCCTTAAGCTTAAAAGAAAATTCACCGCTTAGCCCCCGAAATGCTCTTGTTAACTGGCCTAAAAAGGCCTGGAAATGGCCATAAGAAGAACACATTCATTTGGCAGTGGGGCCGAAGAGATAGGTAGAATCGGTGAAGAGTGATCTTTTATCTTATTTCTTTTGGGCAAATTCCTTGTTTAAGGCCTCGAGACTGTGTAAGGAAATGAAAAGGGCGGACGTGAGAGAAAGAATGATGATAAGGACATCTAGTCTAAATGCTTATAATTTTGCCAAAAAGGTCCATACCCTTGAATCGAATCTTTAGGGAAATAAACCATTCCCCAGTTGAGACTAAAAGGATGAAAGTCATGATAGAGGAGCCACGGAAAGTTCAACTACTTCTATTGGCTTGAAGCCTAGTTCTTCCAATCTATCCAGTTACCGGCTTGCTTGTGACCCTACTAAAGGTGAAAGCGTAAGCGAAAGGGATTGCCTTGGTCTCATTATCGCCCTTATAGCTATTGAATAAGCAACACATGAATTGTAACACCCTGATCCCTCTCGAGACCGGAAGTTCAATCTATCAATCTAATCACAACCCAATTCCAAACCCGGGCAAAATTTTAGGGAAAGACGGACGGAGTCTCCCCTGTTTCTAGGCAAAATGTAAAACCTGTAATAGCATATAAGTGGACCAGCACCGTGTCCAACCATACAAACACCTCAAGGCCATCCGAGCCTTGGTTATCAACAAGCAAACACAACCAAATATACATTTCCAATTTAAAAGCTAACCTATCTCTTTGTTCATCTTTGACAAGGACATTCATGCTAGGCAATTAAACTATACTAACCCATCGCATAAAATAGACTATCATACCATTCTAACTCTTTTCCTTTGGGCATTACAAACATACATTAAAGTTAAACTATTCTATCTGAATACATAAACTACCTTTTCCAAATCACTTCAATAACCTAGAAAACTCAAATTACATTCCTTTTTAAAATTAAATACAAACAACACATGAAACATACATCTTTGCATCTTTGACAACTCAAGCCACATAGCATGCAAGACAACTCTTCAAGCATGATCTTTCACGTAATCACGAACTTTCTAGCTAACATGGCATTTCCTGAAATGTGGTGGTGAGGAGTGAGTATACACAACACGTATACTCAGTGAGGACGAGACAGATATCGAGGTGGAGAGAAAGAAGTTCGTGCAATGCAAATAGGTACAGCTAAGCAATATAATTGACAAGCAAGCATTCAATATAAACAATCAATACAATAACCAATTAATAAAAGCATTAACACAACCATTCAAAGCTATAGTACACTCTGAAGGCTATGGTTCACTCGAGCGAGAAATGTACCGATCATGACTTCGATGACTTTAACGATGACGCACCAGCTCACCCACCTTATAACTTCCGTTAGAGTACTCCGGACAAACTCTGTCAATTCTACGACCCAAAACTCCCTGGGCGGCAACCCAAGTGAGAAAGGGAATAGGTGTGATAACCCGAACCTAGCATATATTTAATAGCATTTAAAGTTCATTTAAATTGCATTTTTTTTTACCTTTCACCTTCTTAGCCCAAAGTAGTTGACTTTTCATCTACAATGACCAACTAGGACAAGGTGAAAATTTTTGAAATGTTTAATAAAGGGCAAACTTAGGATTAGAAAAAAAAATGCAATGTTAAGTTAGTCAAATTTTGGGTCAACTTTGGAATTAAATCTGAACCAATTGGGAAAGATTTAGGTAGCAAATTATATATGGTTGGAAAGCTCTATGAGTCTAGTTTCTGTGGCTTCAAACCGTTCGTGAATTGGAGTTTTCTAGAAGAAGTTATGGCCGTTTTCGTAAGGTCGCGCATAGCTGTTTTGGTTTAGCAGGTTGACCGAAGCTTTGACTATTGTTGCCATCTTTTATAAGCATAAAATAGAATAGAAAAAAAATGAAAAGCTGAAAAATAAAGAGAGAAAACCAAGAGTTCAAGGAGAAAAGAAAAAAAAAAGAATTTTCAACTTCAAATCTTTGCGAGGGCTTGCACGGGATCATTTCTGAGGCTTCTAATGTTGTTTTCCTAGCGTCTATTAGCAGCTAAGGTGAGGGATGCATCGTTATTTGCACATTAGAAAATACAATGTCAAGACTTTAATTTTTAGAAATTGCATATAGAATGTTGTTTAATTCATTTTGTTGCTTGAAATATGTTCTATGATGTCAGTAGACCTTACTTTTGTAAGTTTTTAGCAATTTCTACGGTTAAAATTGATTATTGTATTTCAAATGTTGAGTGAATAGTGAAAAACGTGAATAGTAAACCCCCGTTCAAAATTTTGCTCCGAGTTGCGTTCTATTGATGCAGAAAGGTGCTAGATATGCTAGAATGCCTAAATATGTGGTTTAATTGTAATGTGTAATGAAAAAACGAAGAAAAATGGCTTAGTAAAAGTCGGGGTCATTTAGGTCGAGTTTGGTGTTTTCTCGTTTTACGTGTTGGCATTATTTCGGGAGGCCATGGAAGCACTTTTGGTACGATTATGGCGTTGGTTGGGAGTTTGGTTGGTATAGTTGTAGTTCAAACGAGCAAAGGGGGAAATCGGGACTTTGCGTGAATTCTAGGGTAAAGTAGGGTTTCGAGTTCTTTAGACGTGCCTTATGGTGACCTAGGAGGATTGGTGAAGTCAATTTCCAAAGCTCGTGGCTCGTTTGAAAGTAGTAGCGTTTTGAAAGTTGGGGTCATTTTTGGAATTTTGTGTGATTTCATAGTATGTTGCTTATAAAATGTTTATGATGCTTGTAGAATGATTATAATGCTAATAGAATGTTTATATTGCTTATAGAATGCTTGTTAATGCTTATTATTGCTTGTTATGCTTGCTAATGCTTATTCCGCTTGTTAGAGTTGGTTGTTGATTGAAATGTTTATCCATTGTTGAGAATGCTTGATATCTTGTTTATCGCTCGTTTATCGCCTTGTATCGAGTCTTATATTGCATAGTGTCTAGAGTGTGAGTGATGAGCCTCTCTGGGTAGCCTCGGGTTGCCAGTGTTGGTTGTTCTAGCTCCGCTGCTATTCCCATTCTCGCTTGGGTTGCCTCCCAGGGAGATTTGGGTCGTAGAATTGATGGATACTTCCGGGGTATTCCAAACTGGTGTTATAAGGTGGTTGCGCGCTTATTGTCATCGTTGTCAAACATCAAGCTCGAGATTGATGTATCGCACGTGAAATGGTATATTGCTCGTAAGAGTGAACCATAGCCTTCAAAGTGTGGTATAGCTTTGAATGGTTGTGTTAATGCTTCCCGTAATTGTTTATTGTACTGATTGTTTGTTTTGATTGCTTATTTATCAGTTATATTGCTTAACTGTCTTATTTGCATTGCACGACTTTCTTTTTCTCCAATTCGATATCTGTCTCGCCTCACTGAGTATACGTGTTGTGTATACTTACTCCTCACCACCACATTTCAGGAAATGCCATGTTAGCTGGAAAGTTCGTGATTTCGTGAAAGTCCGTGCTTGAACAGTTGTCCTGCGTGCCTATGTGACTTGAGTTGTCAAAGTTGTAAAGTTGTATGCTTTAATGTATTATATATATTTAATGTTAAAGGGGATGTAATTTAAGTTTCACTAGATTATGTATTTAGTTAATGTAGCTTAACTTCAATGTATATTTGTAATGACAAAGGAAAATAGATAGAAATGTATGATAGTCTAGCTTATGATATAGGTTGGTGTAGTTTAATTGCTAAGCTTGAATGTATATTTACCTGTATTTTGCTTGTTGTGAACCAAGGCTCGGATGGCCTTGAGGTGGTTGAATATTTGGACATGGTATTGGTCCACTTATATGCTGTCGCAGGTTTTACTTTTCTCCTAGAAACAGGGGAGACTCCATCCGTTTTCCCTGAAAATTTATGCCCGGGTTTGGATTTGGGTTGTGATTAGAATGATTGATAGAACCTCCGGTCTCGAGAGGGATCGGGGTGTTACAGGTGGTATCAGAGCTTGTCTAGCTCATAAGCTGGGACAGGGTCCTCGGTCTGGTGGGTAGTGGTCCTTGAATGTGTGCTTGTTAAGTGTGTCTTGAAAGTGTATGCTTGTATGTGAGATTATGTGTCTTGACATGAATGTGTGCTCCTATGTCATATAGTTATGTGTTATGTGTTAATTGTGTGCTAAGTGAAGTAAAGTGTCTAGTTGTGCATTGAATTGACCTATCGAATCGACCTCGTGGATTGTTATTTGCTTGAAGTATTGCTTTTAATGTGTGTACTGAAATGTCTTGAATTAGCAATGCTGTGATTTGAATTGATTATGCTGTGCTTGACTTGATTGTTATGCTTGAGTGACCTTGTTGAATAAACTATTTTGTAAACTTGCTGGCATAATAGCTTAAGGCATATGTATAACTGTGATATATTGGCATTCATACATGTCCTATTAAAATGGTAAGTAAGTCATCTTCCTCCCCTGAAGAAAGTGGTTCACCGCTGGCTTTTCAAGGTGTATGGATTGGCAGGAAATGAATGGCATTTGACTAGCCTTTATTTGGGAATTGGTGTTTGCTTTTGGAGCTCGGTTATTGGTGAATCTCTATGGTCTTCCTCTGTGCTTAACGGCTGTGAAAGAATAGCTTTCTCTTGGGGTTTATTTGGTTGTTCTTTGGAGCATTCTTTGGTTTTCTTAATGGGTATTCTTTGGAGACTTCTGTTGGCATTTCTCGGTCGATTTGGCTATTGGGATTTCAATCGGCCTTACTGCACAGTATTATCTAGGGTATATGTGTCTCTGTCTTTATTGGTATTATACTGGCATCCCTGACTGGAAATTCTTCAATTGTAATTTCTTGAATTCTCACTGGCCAATTATTTAGTATTTATTTTTTACGCAACCTTGGCTCCTTTCTTATTGGAGCATTGTCTCGGATATCTTCTTCAGTGTTCCTTAGTAGGTTTAGTATTTGGAGTTCCTATCAGACTTATTGAATAATACTACTTATGGTATTCTTTGAAATTCTTATTAGGCGTTCTCTTGGTATTTTCCTTGTTGGCAAAGTTGTATGAAGTTCTCACTTGGCAAACAGTGAAGAGGCCTCAGAGTTTGGTCTCGGTATATTGTTCATCAGTTCGGTGTTTATCCTTGGAGTTTTCGTCCATCTGGGAAACTATGTTTGTTATTCAACTTGGTTGTCTTATTGGGCACATTATATTTTCTCTGTTATTTCCTTTGACATTCCTCTCAGCATTTGATAGCAAAACTCGGAATCTAAATGGTTGTTCCATGGGGTTATTATTTGGAAGGCTTCTTTGGAACTTTGGAAATATATTTGATTGGGTTCTTGGTATTTTCTTCAGCACTCTTAACAGGGAATTCTTCCATGAAATCCATGAATAGCGGGGTACTTCTTTGGACCTCTAGATAGAATCTTTGTTGGAGCTTTTATTTGGCTTCTTGCTTGGGAATTCTCGGGCAGTAACAGTTAGACTTCTATTGGAGATTCGTGCATGAGGTATTCTTCTTGTCGTTATTGTGTGGTATTAATGACATCTACAGTATCTTTGCTTTAGTCTTTATTGGTATTATCTCGACGTTTCTGGTTGGAATTTATTCTTCTTCGGTATTCGTGTCAACGGGATTCTTGTACGGTATCTACCTTTGATCCTTTATTTGGTGTTACCACTTGACATTTCTACTTAAATTTTCCTATTGGTCATCTTCATGAAATACTTGTTCAGTGGCTAATGAAGACTAGTCAGAGTTGGATTTTAGATGATGCAGAGTCCTATTGGAAGAAGAATTGCGAGGACGCAATTGTTTTAAGGGGGGAAAGATGTGATAACCCGAACCTAGCATATATTTAATAGCATTTAAAGTTCATTTAAATTGCATTTTTTTTACCTTTCACCTTCTTTGACCAAAGTAGTTGACTTTTCATCTACAATGACCAACTAGGACAAGGTGAAAATTTTTGAAATGTTTAATAAAGGGCAAACTTGGGATTAGAAAAAAAAAATGCAATGTTAAGTTAGTCAAATTTTGGGTCAACTTTGGAATTAAATCTGAACCAATTGGGAAAGAGTTAGGTAACAAATTATATATGGTTGGAAAGCTCTATGAGTCTAGTTTATGTGGCTTCAAACCGTTCGTGAATTGGAGTTTTCTAGAAGAAGTTATGACCGTTTTCGTAAGGTCGCACATAGCTGTTTTGGTTTAGCGGGTTGACCGGAGCTTTGACTATTGTTGCCATCTTTTATAAGCAAAAAATAGCGGAGAAAAAAAAAACGAAAAGCTGAAAAATAAAGAGACAAAACCAAGAGTTCAAGGAGAAAAGAAAAAAAAAAGAATTTTCAACTTCAAATCTTCAAATCTTTGCGAGGGCTTGCACGGGATCGTTTCCGAGGCTTCTATTGTTGTTTTCCTCGCGTCTATTAGTAGCTAAGGTGAGGGATGCATCGTTATTTGCGCATTAGAAAATACAATGTCAAGACTTTAATTTTTAGAAATTGCATATAGAATGTTGTTTAATTCATTTTGTTGCTTGAAATATGTTCTATGATGTCAGTAGACCTTACTTTTGTAAGTTTTTAACAATTTCTGCGGTTAAAATTGATTATTGTATTTCAAATGTTGAGTGAATAGTGAAAAATGTGAATAGTAAACCCCCGTTCGAAATTTTGCTCCGAGTTGCGTTCTATTGATGCAGAAAGGTGCTAGATATGCTAGAATGCCTAAATGTGTGGTTTAATTGGAATGTGTAATGGAAAAACAGAGAAAAACGGCTTAGTGAAAGTCGGGGTCGTTTAGGTCGAGTTTGGTATTTTCTCGTTTTACGTGTTGGCATTATTTCGGGAGGCCATGGAAGCACTTTTGGTGCGATTATGGCGTTGGTTGGGTGTTTGGTTGGTATAGTTGTAGTTCAAACGAGCAAAGGGGGAAATCGGGACTTTGCGTGAATTCTAGAATAAAGTAGGGTTTCGAGGTCTTTAGACGTGCCTTATGGTGACCTAGGAGGATTGGTGAAGTCAGTTTCCAAAGCTCGTGGCTCGTTTGAAAGTAGTAGCGTTTAGAAAGTTGGGGTCATTTTTGGAATTTTGTGTGATTTCATAGTATGTTGCTTATAAAATGTTTATGATGCTTGTAGAATGATTATAATGCTAATAGAATGTTTATATTGCTTATAGAATGCTTGTTAATGCTTATTATTGCTTGTTATGCTTGCTAATGCTTATTCCGCTTGTTAGAGTTGGTTGTTGATTGAAATGTTTATCCATTGTTCAAAATGCTTGATATCTTGTTTATCGCTCGTTTATCGCCTTGTATCGAGTCTTGCATTGCATAGTGTCTCGCGCGTGAGTGATGAGCCTCTCTGGGTAGCCTCGGGTTGCCAGTGTTGGTTGCTCTAGCTCCGCTGCTATTCCCATTCTCGCTTGGGTTGCCTCCCAGGGAGATTTGGGTCGTAGAATTGATGGATACTTCCGGGGTATTCCAAACTGGTATTATAAGGTGGTTGCGCGCTTATTGTCATCGTTGTCAAACATCAAGCTCGAGATTGATGTATCGCTCGTGAAATGGTATATTGCTCGTAAGAGTGAACCATAGCCTTCAAAGTGTGGTATAGCTTTGAATGGTTGTGTTAATGCTTTCAGTAATTGTTTATTGTATTGATTGTTTGTTTTGATTGCTTATTTATCAGTTATATTGCTTAACTGTCTTATTTGCATTGCACGACTTTCTTTCTCTCCAATTCGATATCTGTCTCGCCCTCACTGAGTATACGTGTTGTGTATACTCACTCCTCACCACCACATTTCTGGAAATGGCGTGTTAGCTGGAAAGTTCATGATTTCGTGAAAGTCCGTGCTTGTAGAGTTGTCCTACCTGTCTATGTGACTTGAGTTGTCAAAGTTGTAAAGTTGTATGCTTTTATGTATTATATGTATTTAATGTTAAAGGGGATGTAATTTAAGTTTCACTAGATTATGTATTTAGTTAATGTAGCTTAACTTCAATGTATATTTGTAACGACAAAGGAAAAGAGATAGAAAGGTATGATAGTCTAGCTTATGATATAGGTTGGTGTAGTTTAATTGCTAAGCTTGAATGTATATTTACTTGTATTTTGCTTGTTGTGAACCAAGGCTCGGATGGCCTTGAGGTGGTTGAATGTTTGGACATGGTATTGGTCCACTTATATGCTGTCGCAGGTTTTACTTTTCTCCTAGAAACAGGGGAGACTCTGTCCGTTTTCCCTGAAAATTTATGCCCGTGTTTGGTTTGGGTTGTGTTTAGATCCATTGATAGAACTCCGGGTCTCGAGAGGGATCGGGGTATTACAATAGGACACGGAGCTAGAGCAACCAACACTGGCAACCCGAGGCTACCCAGAGAGGCCCATCACTCACGCGCCTGACACTTATGCAATGCAATACGAGATATATAACGATAATCGAGCAAGGCACTGAAATGCAGGTTAGTAACAACATGCGATACAATAAGCATTTACAATCTATAAAGTAACAAGAACAACACTAACAAGCATTATCAACAATTGATATACAATTCAATCATAACCAACTTTAACAAGCATAACAAGCAATATTAAGCATTCTATAGGCATTACACTATGAAAACAAACAAAATCAGAAAATGACCCCAACTTTCAAAACGCTAATACTTTCAAACGAGCCACGAGTTTTGGAAACCGATTTCACCAATCCTCCTAGGTCACAATAAGGCACGTCTAAAGACAGCGAAACCCTACTTTACCCTAGAATTCCCGCAAAGCCCCGATTTCTCCCTTTGCTCGTTTGAACTACCGCTACCCTTACCAAACACCCAACCAACGCCATAACCACACCAAAAGTGCTTCCACGGCCTCCCGAGAAATGCCATCATGCAAAACGATAAAATGCCAAACTTGACCTAAACGACCCCAACTTTCACTAAGCCATTTTCCTCCGTTTTTTCATTACACAATCCAATTAAACCACACATTTAGGCATTCTAGCATATCTAGCACCTTCCTATATCAACAGAACACATAACGGAGCAACTTCATCGAAACGGGGGTTTACTATTCATAATTTACTATTCAATTATCAATCTAAATTGTAATTTCGATATTCAACCGCAGAAAATGCTAAAAAGCTATAAATACATGTTCTACAATTGCTAGGGAACATTCTTCAAGCATCAAAACGAATTAAATAACAATCTACGGCTAAATCTCAAAAAGTAAAGTTTAGACAAAACAATTTCAAATGCACAAATAACGATGAAACCCTCACCTTAGACGTTCCTAGACGCTAGGAAAACCTCGTTGGATGCCTCGGAAACCACCCCGTGCAAGCTCACGTGAAGATTTGGCTTGAAAATCTTTTTTTTTTCTCTCCTTTTATTTTCGGCCATGCCTATTCTATTTTCAGCTTTCTTTTTTTTATTATTTTGTGCTAAATGTGCTATTATAAAAGATGACACAAGGTCAATGGTCAAAGCCTTGGTCAAACCACTTAAAAATTGATCAAATAAGCTTATTTTAGGCATTTTAAGGTTAAAATAACTAATAAAATTATATTTCTAATCAACAACATCTAAAACACTAAAATTAAAACACTAAATACTAGTTTTCACTATTTGCTGAGGACTAGAAATCATTTCCTAACTATCGTTCTCGATATACTATGCACTTTGCGACAATAAAAGAATAACAATTAAATCTCAAAGAATTTAAGAAAATATAATTTTCGGAAAGTAACATAGTTCAAAATTTACTCCGGCTCGGAGTTCCTTTTCATTTTATTGAAAACCGAGCATTAAGGTGCAAGAAAACTAAAACCGATTAACATAAATTTGAAAGTAGTGGATATTCCGTTAAAATAATTAACTCAAGTATTATTTAATTACTTCTAAAAGAAATATGAAATTAATGCTAGAAATGAATGTTTAACTTAAAAATAAACACAAAATTCAATGCTAACATTTAAGATAACACTTAATTAAATGCAATTAAATGCCATTAAATGCATGCCGGGTTCGGGTTATCATATGAATGTCCAGAATCAGCAAGATCCCCAACATCTATCGCAGGTGCTGCATTGAAGGACCGATCCGCTACATAGCTAATTTTTTTCCACTAAACCAGATCTGAGACCAGAAAGCCTAAACCCTTACTCCGTCTTAGAAAGTCGTCAACAATTGTTGGGTGAAGGCGATACTACCAAAGAAGTGTTCTCAATCGAAAAAGTTTATCAAACCCCGTAAAATTGGCATAGATCTGCTCTTGCGGTTCTGTCTTGTCCTTCCACTCTTGACCTACGGGCCTTCCTGCTTAATATAGCTCTTGGAGCTGCGTTTATATAAGGAAGCCAATCGGCTACAATCAAATCTATGGGGGGAAGTAATCAGTCTTGTTCTTGATTGTCGCTACTACTATATATATAAGGTTGGGCTAATCCCAATTTTTGGGTCTTTTGCCGCCAATAAGGAAAGGTAACTTAAAGTCCTCTAATAAAGCTCTTTTACAAAGAATCTTCTATTCCTGAGTGAGCTAAGGCCTTAATGGATCTTAGTTCTTTGTAATAAGAGTTGGTGATGGTTTTATCTGCCATGTTGATTAAAAATGTCCATACCCTTGAATGTAATCTTTAGGGATATAAACCAAATGTCCTGCCAAAATAGTTTTACCCTCTCTATCTTCACTCACCGATAGCCCACTTTGAATTTAGTGAATGGACTCAAGGAATTGAAGGTAGATAGGATAGATATTGCCTCTTACCTACCGATCCAATTACCGATTGGTAAGCAGTCCAAGTAAGAAGACACTTTATGATGATTTGCATTTGCCACTGGCCGACTTAGTCACGATGATGAGATCCACATTTAGCTCTATCTTACGAAGGATAGGGTCTACCATTCAACAACAAGAGCAGTCCTCTTGGAAGGGTCTTGAGACCCTCACCCATGCTCTTGGCTTTCGCCTCTCACTGATTTAGCTTACGATTGGGTCAGTCTGAAGCATTGGCTTTTTTCTTTAAGCTCGCCTTTGACTGTCCTACTCTCCCAAGTTTGTTTCGAATCTGGATGACCTATTCTTTTGGCTAGCTTACTACTGGATCGATTAGTTCTGGGATGATTGATGCCTTCCAGACACCAGCATTCTATAAGTACTGCTTTTGCTCTCTGTCTTCTTTCCAACAGGAAAGACTTGGTTGCCTAGCACCCTATTTTCTTATCTAATGATATAGATAGAAAAGTCTTTCTTGCCTAGCCTTAGGCTAGGAGAGTGATAATTGATTAAGGACTGATTCAAGCCCCTCACAAGGTGACAAAGTAGACTTCTAAACAAGATCGAGTATAGGCAGAGGTCTGAGCATACCTACTTTCTTTCTGCTCATTGCTCCTACTTTTAGTAATGATATGCTATTAAGCCCTAAAAGCTTCTCTTTATCCCATGAGAAAAGAAATCCTAAACTAGGAAAGACAGAAAGGGATAACCACCCTTGCCTCAATCTAATGCTAATGCCAGTCTTGAATGGGCCTTGTACCTATGCCCTCTTTCTCGTTTCAATACCCAAGACTCGTGATAAAAGAAATGGGTTGGCATTAGCTGACTATCTTGAATGATCAAAGAGGTTTCTGCACTATCACTCTATCGTTAAGACAAGCTTACCACATGCCCCATTTTCTTAGCTTCTCATGCTGCCTTTTAATATAATAGAATTGGTTAGGTTGTTTACATACTGTTCAGGATAGTGCTCGCTTCTAATCTTTGCTTTCTAAACCATGCCCTTCCACAATGAAATTTCTCACGAAGAGAGGTTCTATTCTATGAAATAAGAAGGTTGATGAAATCCGGGCGAATGAATAAAGGGAAGAGAAGGCAATGGGAAGATGACCGTCAGTTACAGGATTGGGGCTTTGCGCCAAGTCTTAAAGAGATGAGATGGCCTTTCTGAAACTGTAGTTTAGGACTCTTAAGTACTAGTTAATGATTTAACAGCCGCTTTCAAGACTCCTTCTCGGACAAGTGTAGTACTGATAGTGAGGGGCAGCTAGAAGGCTTGGAGTGAATCCTGATACGAGTGCAAGGGTGATTTTGATCTTTTGCCAGTCTTTCTCCGGGTATAAAGTACTAGACAGTTGGTTCTCCTCGCCGGTCAGGGCCTAAGTAAATTAGGCTAGTTGTAAAGGGAAGAAATTAACTAAATGGCTTATAGAAAAGGCCACGGTGGAGCGAGGGAGATGTCGGGGAAGGAAGACCTTTGCTTGACCTCTGCCTGTCACAAGCACTACCAACAGCTATGGCTACTAGACCTACTCGTATTGGTTCGCTGCAGAAGAAAAAAGAGATGGGCTTTCGACTTGTCTGGATCCAGAGGTGGAAAAAGGACCTTCATCATCTTTGTACCCGGATCCTATTCCTATCCACAACTAGTAATTGAGGGTTGCCCTCACTTGACGAATACCAACTTCAAGGGATACCAACTAATAACTAATAGCGGGATTTCAACTAATGGTAAGAGTAAGCACCTCTATAATCTACGGATCATAGGACCTAGCCCTTATAATGGGAGTGAAACCTTACACTCACTAAGGCTTATTAATAGGGCTACGCTCGCTACAATCCTCTTATCTTAACAAGGGTTGAAAGAACTGGGCTCTAGCGCCTTTCCTTGCAGTTCAGTTTTTTCCTTCCCTAACTTGCTTGCCCTAGCCTTCCCTTCTTTCGCGATTGGTGAATCCTCAATTCAGTTACTTCATTAGTAAATCCTATTCGTGGGTCTGCTCCTGTGGGCTTCATCGGGTCTATCGCGCCTTGAGGATTAGAATACGGAGCGGAGTAGGGAGCTCTTCCCTCAGGGCGAGTTGCTTGGACTGACAGCCTTTTCTCTTTCCTTTCGTCCCTAAGCGCTTACTTATTCAGACAAATATCTTAAGAGAAGAACATCTTGAGTTGAGTTAAAAAAACAGCCTGGTTCACGAATGAAATTATTGAGAAAGAGCTCTTTGCTTTCGGAATTGAAGTCGGATCGGAACAACAAGGAGAAAGAAGTCATAGGTTAGCCCCGGGAGATAGCAATTTCTTGCGGAGAAGGACGGAATTGCCCGACGAGAGAGAGAATTCCTATTGACTTAGCTTTCCTAGGGAAGAGGATATTCTATAAAGGCAATACCATGACCACCAAAGCAAGAAGATGATACATCATTCTAGAAAAGGTTGAAGGACGAAGAAGAGCTCCAAGCAAGAGATATTATTCTCCAAAAGGAGCAACCGGGTGAGAATAAACAACTACCATTTAAGCTGACAGCTACACGGATTCACCACTACTTATGACTTCTTACTCTTGCTCCTAGACAAACTAAGAAACAAGGAAAGAGGAACTATATATATAAGATATAAGATCTTTTATCTGCTACAACTCTAGCTCCTAACTCAGGAACTACCTAGCTACCTTAAAGGAATGAAAACCTGAACCATTGGAAAGGGGCAATCACTCATGACCAATTGACTTGATGCGGATACTCTAACAGTTCCAATAGTTAGTGTTTGGTTTCTGAGACTGAAGTACTGATACAAAGAAACTCATTCAAGAGCACAGTTCTGTATTACTTTTTTTCCTTTCTTTTACTTTCCTTTGCTTTTGTGAGAATGTAATGGACTTTGATCTTCCCCAATTAGTGATGTTGACAGACCTAAAGGAGCCAGGTTTCACCCTTGTGAGATGTGACCTTACTCGCTACTCCTTTCCAAAGTACGGAATTCTTGACTTGCAAGATCGAGAACATCAAAGCAAAATTATATATATATATATATATATATATATAGTAATATTAATTGTTCTTTTTTCTTTCTATCTTTCTTCTCATGTTGCTTCTTACTATACTTGAATCCCTAATAGGTTGTTAGCAATAAGAAGAATAGGTTGCCTCTGCTCCAGCTTGCTTTACCATCTATGCAATCACAGCTCATTCATTGACTGGTGAACTAAAATGGATAGCTGCTGGGAGAATTGCGACTGATGAATCGTGATCAACCGCTGATTCTCTTGCTGTTATATCCGTGCCTCAAGACTCTGCTACTGGGACTTGGTCAGAAGAATCTACTGCAGTCATGTCTATCCACATTTATGAATTCTAACCTCAACCAGCCATGACAAGACTAAATTTATTAGAACCCATTGTTGTTTAGAAATCGGGAGCTGGGAAAGAAGAAATAAGGAGAGAAATCCACTGGCTGAGAATCCAGAAACAGATACAGGGATTAGGTGCGATATGCAGCAAGGAAGAATTCAGTCTTTTTGGCTAGATTCACTCGTCTGTCTAAAGTATCTCATCTTATGTAGGGTTAGTCACCTCAGTTGGTTTTTCTTCTTTATCTAATAGCGTTTTGTCTTTCACTAGTATGTATCTCTTTGTTTCTTTTGGCAATCTCTCTTTCGTGTGCAAGGGTTCTGGCAACTTTTTATAGATAGTATTTCCTCCTGGACTCAAGAAAGGGATTCATAAATGACTGAGCGACTATATCATGGGAATATTCCACTGCTAAATGGTGAGAACTTGGCTATGCCCATTGAGAACAGCTTACTATAGTATCAAAATTCTATCCTATACTTTTATTCCCTAGGAAGTCTCGAGGCAAAAGAGTGAAAGTACGAATCGGCATAGGGCGCTGTAAAGGCCATTCTTTAAAAGATAAAGGTGAAGTCCTATGTCGGTCTCTTTTCACCTCCAAGAAGTGCTTTGAAGAAGCTTTGGATGCACAAGAGCTTGTTTACAATTTCCCACATTTGAGCATGCAACTCTCCTAGTCTCATCTTTAGGGCGAAGTCAGCTGTTTAACCTTACCAATATAGGTTAGGGTAGGTGTGACTAATCAGTAATCTAATCTCAATAACAAAATTCCATATCCTGACATTCCAAGATGTGACTAGCGGCTCGAAAAGCTCTTTTTTTATGCTAGTAGCGGTGGGTAATAGACTGACTGCCAATGAGCGGAGCAGCTCGACTAGAGGGAGAGGAACGGTATACTGAAAAAAAAGGATACAAATGACACCATTAATGACTAGTTCGAACACCAATAATGTCTTCTCTGTGCTTGGGATTAGTACAAAGAATGGCTACGAGTACTCATACTAAATAAAAGGCTGGTAAGCCCGACAGCAACGGCAAGAGCCTTTGAATAGTGGCGTATTCTCTATCTACGTCAATTTCTTCTCTGGTAGCTGTCTTTTTTTCGCTTTGTTCTTGACTGACTATCTACCACGTCATCTTCTCTTCCAATGCCTCTACCTGCTTTGCTTAGGTTTGCTTATTCCTAAAAGTAGCCTTTTAATCGCCTTTCCCTTTCTCCCTAGGAGGACGGGTTCTATTAATAAAAAGATTCCTGAGCCTGCGATCAATTTCAACTCGGAGATAGCCGGGTCTATAGTAAGAGCCTCTTTGTGAACAGCATCGGATGACATAGCAAAGGTAGCCGCAATAGAGCTACTATGCCTTAAGCCCGAAACTCTTCCTTGTAGTCTACCTACATCATTCTTTGCTTTGAAAGAGAAATTCGCCGCGTGAAAACTGCTGGCAGATGCGGATTCAATCAATAACTGCAGTTACACCTTCAAACATCTGCGCAGCAGATTTGCTAACGCTAACCGGAATCGTAAAAAGAGAAAGATCATTCAACTCCAGAGAAAGGGAACTTCTTAGGTTAGGGCATTTCCTATTCCTATTGCCCATACTAAACCTAAAGCACCAACAACAGATAAGAGAATTGTGACAAGAGAGCAATTCTTGCCCCTTCGAACTTCACTATCTGGCAGCCTATATTCTTCTTTCTATTCAAAAGGACTTAGAAATATAAGCCCTTTAAATGACTTTTCGGGGATCCTCTACTTAAAGTATGAGACCACTAAAGGCAACATCTTCAACGTTGGTAATTCTTGGTCATAGCTAAACAGGAGAAAGAGAATCTATCCTAGCTGCAGTAATGCCAATTCCAAGACTTGGTTCAAACTTTCAAGCAGTCAATCAAGCAGCACTGACCGCTATTCCATAGATAGCATAGAGCTCTTACATAGCGCCTAATAGGCTAGCTTCACTATAAAGGCTTGATTTCCCTGGGAGAGAAGTTGAATCAGAATCTATGTCACTCAAAGCTTCGCTTTCCCTTCTGACTATGCTTTCCGGGGCTTTGAATAGCTTTACCAGGAAAGAGAAAGAAGATGTGACCAAGAAGGGCTTGAGTTGAAAGAATGGCTCCTGCTGAATCAGCCGAGAGTTCAAGAGATGAGGATGAGGATCCGAATTAACTTCTTGAAGAGGGAATAGCAGGCGCAAGGGAAATGCTTACTTTAAGAATGAGTACTAGGTTCAAATCTTCTTAGGATTCTATTGGAACTGTCTTCTATTAATCTAAAGGGATTTCACCGAGAGTAAGAGTCATTCATGCTCTAGAGCCAGAATAGATAGATTCAAGGGGCGAAGGGAAAGCGAACCAGTCAACCTCAACACATAAAAGATTTGAACTCATAAGAGAGCGAGAAGAGTCGATTTGAATAGGAAGAGCTTATTCCATTCCGAACATGCACTAAAGAAGTGACTCTGTGTGGGATCGATCACTATACTTCTTTATTTTTTTATCGCGTTGGGCCAGGATCAAAACGACTTGAAAAAAAAAGGATACCACCAAACCTGTCTGAACCCACCACTACCTGAAAGTCAATACCACTATAGAAGAGCAACAATCATACTTTTTCTACTTCGCTTACTGGACATGAATTCTTTGATTCAAGATCCCCTTGCCTTACGCCCTGCCCTGAAACTGGAGTTCAAGTAATCATCTACCTTTCTGGAAGACAAAGATTTCATTGAGCCTAGCTCGCCCAAGAGTACTTTCGGAGAGTTGACTGAATCCCTTCCATCTGCTCTGAAGTAGGACAGACTTTCAAGTCAAGCGGAACTCTTTTTCTAATTAAGGTGAAAAGCGTTTTCATTGCTAAAGCCTTTTCTATTCTATTAGATAGCCTAAATGAGAAAGAAAATGGATGCGCGTTAGCGCAATGACTTTCGTGCCCCTTGCTTGTTCCCGAAGACCATGCTACTTGGCTTGAGCGGTATCTCATAGGGCTACTACTGGACATGGAGGCCGATGGATCGATCGGCGGGTTCGTACTTTAGCTCGGCCCTCTTCTTCCTTGGTCCAAATGAAAGATCTAAGGATGCCTGATCAGGCATTTTCCAATTTTTTTTCTTTATTATCGATTTCCAAGCCCAAGGGAAAGGTGTTTACAAGCTTGCTTGATAGAAAAAGGTATGAAGTAACACGATCGATAGGGAGAGGAATGGAAGGAAAAAAACCTTTTCAACCTACCTGGTTTGCTTGTCTGAAGTAATACCCCTAGTCTAAAGCAAATGGCACGGCATACCCTCAGCAATATGAATGAGTAGCGGACACCCCCACATCTTAACCTGTCTCCGCTTTAGAAATAAGGATAGATGAAATTTTGTTCCAGAAGTAAGTACTCTGGGCTATATATATAATAGTAAACCTAGACTTTCAACAGACACATTTACATCTGAAGCTGAAGAAAAACCGGTGGAGAATCCGCGAATAGAGAAGAAGGCCTTGTCCCCTGTGGCTGGCGGCCAGGCAAAAAGACTAACCCGGGAGTGCAGTTTCGTAACCCGAGAATGTTTGGGAGAAAGCACTTCCTAACAGAGCAGTCTAATTGTTGTATTCAGTGGTAGGACTATGATAACAACCTTCTCTTCGACCTACTTAGAGGCGAGATCAGATCACCTCATCAACTCAAATAAAAGTGATGAAAATCGGCATTCTACTAGTAGTAGTAGGAAAATAAGCTTTTTTAGGCAACTCCGCTTTCAAATGAGACCAGTAATTTCTGCCTATGAGATCCAAAACCCTCCCTGGCGGTAAGAAGTTCCATGTGTGTGTGCACGAGCCAAATCAAGCTTGTCTTTCAAAGAAAAGAAAACCGCTGGACAGTTAAAATCTTCTAAAGTGGAGTCATTCCTTGTCTCTATTCCTAGTAGTACCTCTGGATGCCAGCATTCCTTCTAGTAGCAAGGTGTTCACTTATATTCTATACTTTATACTTTCAGATTCCCTCTTCCATGAAAGATGGCTAATGCAATAAGACTTGGTTAAAAAACAAAACGAGCTCTTTGTCTGCCCTATGGCTGCAAAGGTTTTTTCTCTTTCTTCAAATATACTCTCAACTGCCTCTACTATCCTATCAATAGATCAGTCAATATTAGTAGTAGAGGAGGAAGAGTAGTCCCTTGGTAATTAGTTAGTAGTTGAATAATCCCAGTAGTGGTCCTTTTGCCTAGCGGAGTCAACCTTTAATGGATAATCAATGATAGGCAGACCGAAGATTGCACATCACAGTTCTAAGCGTACTTGCTTTGTGTACCGGTGCAGCAGAATTCGAATCCGCTGGCTCAGATGAGTGGCTCTTGGTTTACTTCCTGGAGAAGGGCTTTCTGTAACTAATAAATGAGAATTGTTAACCCATATGATTCAGGCCAGGCTCATAAAGAGGATAAAACTTACAATATTAGACTTAGAAATTGAGCTCGTCAATGATCTTTTCCATGGTGTCTAGAGAAAGCACCTTTGACCATGACATTCGTACCCAAGGCAATGAGATTGCAGGCATTACTATGATCTTGAGGCCCTTGCTAGGAGCTACTCAGTATGGCTCACTACTAAAGAAGGTTCAGGCATGCTTCGACTTAGACCTGTGATCTGTTAATTCATCTCTTGATCTGGTATTTCGCAAATGAGGCAGAAAGAAGAAAATGTGAATGGTTTGGAATTCAAAACTGTCAAGGTGACTCTATGGTGCACATTTTCCTAGCCTGTGCTTCTCATTGAAGACTTGTAGGTCTTCCTAAGTTTATAAGAAACTCAGCTTTTGCCATAACTGTATAGGGAATGTCGAAGCTGATAAAGTCAGGCATGACAACGCCGACGGTTGATACTGGGCGCTGTGTGATGCAAATCCAAGCTGACTAAATGGAGTTAATTAGATTTTGTCTGCTCGTTAGTAAGGCAATGCTCCAGCGACCTCAAGATGCTAAACATGTTCAAACTTTTGGTGTCATGGATCTTTCGGTAAAAGAAATCAAAAATCACTCATGTTACATGGCCAAGACCGTTTTCAATAGCAGGGGATTTAATAAGAGCAAGGAGAATAGCAGATTTGTGCCAAAGAGCTAACATCCGATTTGGGAACAGACCGGCTTGGGACAAACTTGTTAGAGCGGATATGCGAACAACAAATATGATTACAATAGCAGCTACTTCTTCCTAAGAGGAGAAAGAGAGAACTAAAGGGCTGGACGACTTGATAGCGCGGGCTACGGGGATGTAGGACTTTAAATATGGATGTACGTAAAGACGAGAAGTACAGTCCCCTCTCTTGGGACGAGTTTCTTTATTACACATTCCCTGAGGACCGAATTGAAGACTGCAAAGACTAGAAGCCAGGCATAGAGGTGCGTATCCGCCTTGGAAGGTTTAATGCCCAGATGCTCACATGACATAGATGTGATGTCATGTTCAGTAATTAAATGGCTAGTTTAACTGGACTCCAAGTGGCCAATCTCTCTTCCGCATTGGTCGCCTGAGCGCTATTCCAGACCAGCGTTGTTGGCTAATTTTGATAAGCAACGTGGAAAAGAAAGTTATAGTAACTAAGGTAAACAATGTCACTCACGATTGTACCCATTCGGTAAATTAGACATGGCTACCAAAACCCGATATAATAGGGAAACGGGGTTCCTCCCATTCGGGAACATGATCAGGCATCCGTTTTTGCCACGGCCGTCTATTGGATAAAACGGTTCCCTATCTTGGTATGTCCTTTCTACGAAAAAGGCAAGACGCAATCGTACATCCATTTCTTATCTCATTCTTATTTGGGAGATGAGAGTTACGATTATGCCCCCTAGATGTCCATTCCATAGAAGAGCGGGAAGAGGGGATCTTAATACATTCTAAGAGTCAGAAAAGGATGTGAATAGAAGCCAACTCTTTGCCTAAGGCTAATAGAACTGACCCTACCTTCGGGCACGGTGAAGTTAGCCCGTCAGGTCTGTCTGTCGGGAAGTCAAAGCTCCGTTTTTGAAGCAACAAGGAAATGGGGTTTGATTTCCAATTGTCATTTCTTCATTATTTATGGAAAGATTGAGAAAAAAATATAAAAAATAAGAAATAAGGTGATCTCTTCCTCCAACTACTGCTTGTCGTTCATTCCAAAGCTTTAGATTATGGTTACGACCTGATCGGTGTTTATCAATAGGCCGAACACTTAACTGACAAGGAAGACATTGCCTGTTTCAGAGTGCCTTGAAAGACGGCATCCTCGTAGCTCTTAAACTTGAGGAATAGGCTCAGCCCTAGTTTCATAATTTGAATTAAAAGGAATTCATTTCCGTAGGGCGCCAACAACGGTACCCCAGCTCAGCTTCAGACTTTTTCTTTTTCTACCTAATCTTTTACCGATTATTCTAACTTTAATTAGGCAGAGGATTTTTCTTAGACGGATTCAAATGCCACCTATGATTCATAGGATTCAGAGATTGGGACTAATGAAATAACTTATTCAGATGTAGAGGGATTAGGATTCGAGAGATCGGAATATGTAGTTTCGGGTGAAACGGGAAAAGTGGCTTACGATTCATGAGAAGGACCCTCTCAAGACTGCCTTACTTTCCCGAGCTAATCTCCTTTGTTGATGAATCTCTTGCATCGTCGACTTTCGCCGATTTGTATGTTCATTTTTATCCCCCTGTTCATTTGGGTGCCTCTGTTCAAGATGCCTTACACATGATGAGATCAACAAACAAGTCTTACTTCAAGTTTTGGAGGAAGGGCTATTAAGGCAAGGGCTTCAGTTAAATTAGCTTTTTTTACCCCAGCCAATTAATTCATTCGGCTAAGCCGAAAAAAGTTATCCAACGGGCTGAACGAAATAAGGTGCAAAAGTCGGATCTTCGAACTTAAGAGCAGACAAAACCTACTTCTTTTAGTACGGGATAGAGTTGCTCTTGGTGCTTTAGGTCCAGCCAGTAAGGGCCTTAGCAATAAGATTAGGAATAGGCCTACAGGATGGGAGCAAGGAGAAGGCAGCGAAGGCTAGAGGAAAGAAGTAAGAGAATAAGCATCTCTTCTTATCTTGGTAGAATAGGGAAAGTGGAACTCAGCTAGTGGGAATATGCTTTTGGCTTGGCTTGAAAGCCTGACTTGCTTGCTTTTGAATCGACTGTGGGAATTAGAAAGCCAACCAGAAGGAAAAAAAGAGCCCAAGGGCGATAGGCGGGAGTAAGAGTCTGATTCGGGTTCTGCTTTTATTGGATTACCTATTCTAAGGTCATTGAGCTGAGGATAGGCTGGATAGAAGCTATAAATTAAAAAAAAAAGACTAGAAATAGATCTCTAACAGGCTTTCTGTCGTTCTTGCTTTTATCTAAACAGTAGCTCTCAACCCGATGTGGCGAAAAAAGGGCTTCTCTCGGCCCCACTATGCTTTGGACAAAAAGAAGAAGTAGGAAAGAAGATTGAAATTCACTTTATCAAGGAAAAGGGGATTTTCCCAATACGACATAAGTAACATACCGACAGATAGGAATGTAGACCTCCTTCTCCGGAGATATTACCACCAGCATCACCATCAACTGAGGAAAGAAAATCATTCCAGATTCGAATTTTGTACCGTAGAATTCTGGTTCGATAGGTGTGGACTAGCATTTCATTCCATCTTATATATAATATAATATTCTAATATAAAGTAGCAGACCATCTCTCATCACCAATTGCATTACCTAAAAATCTTTCTTTGGGCTCTATCTTAGGCATCTCATTCAGCCTTGAAGATAACAAAGTACTATTTTTCTACCTTTTTTTAGGCGAACCCTTGAACCCCTCTTGGTCAATTAAGTTCACGCTTCAATTAAACTGTCTGCTTCGAGTTGAGGTAGAACAGATCAAATAGGTGAAAAAGGCTTGTGCTCCTATAGGGCACATCCCGAGGGAAAAGATCCTTCCATGATTGACTGAGAGCGGGCAAATATTGTATGATAAAGCACTTTTTCTCCTTTCTTTCCCTGGCTTATTTACTTCTTTCTCTCCTCATTCGTACAACACAGAATTATGTTCCTCGGCCACTGGATAAGGGGAGGAACTATACGCATGGACAAGGAGAAGGTTCGTGCTATCACTGAGTGGCAGGCCCTAACCAAGGTAAAGGAGCTTCAATCATTCTTTGGGCTTGCGCATTATTACCGCCCTTTCATCAATATCTCTTTCTTTCTCAACAAGACGAGGGCTTTAACGGGTATGCTCATTCCACCCACGCAGTGTAGATCTTTGTACCTAGATGCCAAATAATTGATAACATAGTTATTATGCAAGAGATGATTCATTCTATGCGAAGAAAAAGGGGAAAAAGAATAACGCACTAATGTCAAACTGATAAGAATTAATATTGAGAGATGTTTTCACTAGCGTAGTCAAACCAAAGTAGCCAAGCAAGGGAATCACCTTCTGACCTTCTGAGATGGGAGGGTGAGGACTTCTATCTTCCTTACCCACTAAAACCCTTTATTTATTTTACTTTTCTTATTAGCTTACTTCTTTTCTCTTACCCCTAACATCTTCACTCCGGGGGGAGAGGAGATGAGGAAGCACTACCATCAGTGCTATTTCCCTGGCTATGTACTCTAAGTCTTCGCTTCGCACCTTGTCTTTCTTATTGCTTGAATCTAAATTGAAAGTTTGTACTCTATGGAGAATCTCTTTTGTTATGCACCAAATACAAGATCAATCAAGTCTTTCTTTGATTCCACTACTGCTAGTTAAGAAGGGCTATACTCGAACTTAATCTCGGGGAGAGGAAGGATCATTAAACCACTCAATTGCTTGTGAAAATGAGGTGAAAGATCTATAACCTATGAAAGCAGATAAGAGGCTAGTCCCATGGATGAGGGAAAGGCGAAAACACAATTAAGCTAGGATGAATCATTTAAGTTCACTATGGCCGGTTGGAGACACGGAATGGGGGAATCGGGAATGAATGAAATCAGCCAGCAAGTCGGTCTAACCAGTAACAGTAGAGATTGTTAAAAGCATTGATGAACTTTCTATTCTTTATTCCCTAATCACTTGACTTGAGCTGAGAGCATAGCAAGCCCAATCGATCAGCACAGGAGAATAGCTCAGTGGAAAGGGGAGTCCAGCTTTAGAGAGAGATGCTAAAAACATTCAATGAGATGCATCCCCTGAGACCAAATAGATATGTAGTTGTTGCAACTGCTGCGATCATAAAGCAAATAGCAAAGCCATCAAAGCGCACTAAGAGAAGGTAAGCAAATGATAAGCAATATCGAACATCTCTCTCTTTATTTTACATACGATGAAAGGGAGTTTGAATAGCTAGAAGTCATCCCCTTCGCCCTTCGCCCTTCACACACCCTTTCTAGCCCAATTCTAGCAGCTAGTTTTAGGAAAGAACCGACATCTAATTGAATTGATGATTTTTCCCCATCTTGAATATAAAAAGTAGAAGTTGCTTGATCGAGAGGTTCCAGAGATGATAGCATTTTCCTTTCTTAGGTCGGGATCCCCTTCTCTTTATCTATGAGGTCTACCAGGCTGAACCTTTACACCGACCGATATGAGAAAGCAAAGGGCATTCAAGGTCCTTCTGTACTGACTTCAATAAAGAATAAAGGGTTGCTTCAAACCGTCGTACCAATAGCGAAAGCAGCCGAAGAAAGTCATGACTATGGCTGGAAATCCAACTATTCCTTTTCATTTTAGGCTAGTTCGTTCAAGGCCATTAGTTCAACCACCTTTTGCCCTACTACGCTTTCATTCCTGTCAACGGAATCAGAGAAGCTTTTAGATAAGGCAGAGGCTAATCTTCCCTTTTAGAACGGATTCAAGTAAAGAATGGTCTTTGGGGGAAAGGAAGGCAGAATAGCACTAGCGGGAAGGGACATCACAACTGAGAGGGAGAGCAAATAGCACAGCCGCATTGAGGTCAGCATCATCAAATCAAAGGGACTCGCCCCATTCTTTAGTTCGAACCGGATCTCATGGAGTAGCAATATGAGCTGTTAGGCATGAAAGCAAACCCATCTATTGAATACGAGAGGAAAACCATAGCTAAATGCTTTTAACATTCAATACGCCTATCAAACAACAAAAGAAAGCCAGTTGAGGTCTTAAAGTCAAATGCAAGAGCCACTATCGATTCTCCAATCAACCCTTTTTCCAACTGTTCATACTCGGACTCAGATCTAGCACTAGCCGTCTTGTAGTGATTAGGGGGACAAGCCCCATTGGGGATTTCAACCCTGATCTGTCTACGCCATGAATTAATGGAATTGATTTGGGTATAACAGTAGATGGCCATACCAACCCTAACCTGATCTCCTTGGGTAGCACTTGGAGTTTGAGATGGAACCCTTCTTAATAAAATTTTGATCCCCGGGGAAAGAGCGCAATGCAATATATTGACTGAAGCCAGCATAGGAAAAAACAACTACCATTAAAGCGGTTGAAACCTTGTAGATGAGATTTTTAGATGCCTGTCAATCCATTGGGGCTCATGCCCCGGTCAGGGAAGACAAAAGAAATAGGGGCTACAAAGAAACTTTCCCTTACCGATCAGCTTAGGATCGATAGCCCAATTGACTAGATAGGGAACGAGTGAACCCACTGTTCCAAGAGAAGAAGTAGGCGTGTAAGCCACTTCATCTCCATTTACAGATTATGGAGCATAGAAACTCTATAATCTAATAGGGGCATGAGAAAGGGGAAGTCCACGTCTAAGATAGCCAGTGCTACTATATCAGATTGGGCGATCAGTTTAGCTACTAAAACATCGGGAAATCCAATAGCATCTATCGATTATCTAACAACTGGGCCAAAGTCATAACACGAGTGAAACTCAAGCACTCAAATATAAGTAGATTAGTGTCACGCCAACGCAACTCTCAAACCATCAGCGAGAGGAGAGGGAAGACCTACTCTCATCTTTCCCAACCGAGAAGAAAGAAGATAAGGCAAAAGTTGGCTGAAAGGTGACGAGAAGAGTTAGGATGTGGAAAAGAACTTCACTTTATGAAACTCCAAAGAACAAGCTCTTCCAGACAGCCCACTGAAAAGAAGGAATTGGGGATCCCAGTATATTGAATTCCTTGTCTCAAACTCAACTTAGTCTTAGTACGCAATGGAGTTATTCTTGGGAAAAACATCTATAGCTATATGTAGCTGCATCGAAGTCAATTGGTGATTTCTAACCTTCATCCCTGTCAACCTCTATTTCATCAACCGAAAAAGGAAAGTTTAATACAGATGAAGGAGAAACGGCTTGGCCGACGAGAGGAGGGAGCTTTCTAAGCAACTCAACCAAGATGAGCCGATTACCAAAATGAGAAGTCGGGATATTCACCTAGGCAGACTCCATCACCAACTTCCAAACCCCAAGCCCTATTGTATGCCCAGATCAAGAAGTAGCCGACCCAACTTGAAGAAAACTACTGAATCAGGGGAATAGGTATACGTAGAATCAGACGGGAATGAAAAAGAGAGGGTTTGTCCCAACCAGTATAATGATAAAAAGAGAAGAAGTCTCACAGTGATTACACCTTCACCAAGTACTCTATTTAACAAGTGAGGAGTGAAACTTCTTAATAGCAAGCAAGAGTGGTTACTCAACAGTCAATTTTACTCTAGTGACTACGCTATACAGTGGCATAGCGGGGAAGAACCTGCTCTTATAGACGAGATTAAGAGAGAGGGGGTTGTACCAGCTAGAAGCCATCAAGTAGTTAGAAGACTTCCTGGACTACCTAACCTGCTGGACCTTCCTACAATTCAATTCCCTTAAGCCCTTCAGGCAGGTTGGCTATTCCCCTTAAACCAATACTCTCGACAACGGTTCTCCCTCCCTAGAAGTCGGCTCCTTCGCTGTAGTGGGACCGATGTACCTACGCTTTCTCGGCAGCACCTCCCTCTCAATTCGGAGCATTAGATTTATCGCTTAGCTACATGCTATCTTACTTTAGATTCAACCTAAAATGAAAGGGAATCGAAGTGACATTTCATCCACTTCCACTACCAGGTAAGAATAGCGTGACAAACTCATAATTAGAGGAGAGCCTGAAGATTATGTAGGATTAGCCTTTTCCTTTTTCGATATATTCAAATCAACATGGAGATGTAAAGCCTGAATCGCCCGTTAGTAAGAGGCCCTCACTCTATTCAATAGGTGGAGTCATGTCAATGCATCCTACCTATTCGCCAATGAAAGAAAGAGATGAACCTTAAATGAAGGGTGGAAGCAAAATCAAGGGAAAGAGACTCAACGACTATCAGGAAAGGAAAGTTGAACCCTATTGTGGTTAAAGAAAAGAGGAAGTCCTGTTTGTCTGATGTCTGATAAGTTGATATTCATTTTCGGAGTCTCTTCTTTGTCTCGAGATTAGGTTAGCCCTCAGGCCTACTTCATGCTATGGATCAAAGCCATTTCTTTCAACTCCAGTTTGGTATTCTTCTCAGTCTTTTGACTTTCCTTGGGCTAGTCTTGGATGTTTCTATCTCTAAGCGTATGATAGATTGATTCTCAAAAGGCATGGAAAAATCTCTCTATTCCAATCTCTCATGTTTTGTTAAATCAATAATCTTCTTAATAGTCATATCTTCTTCACCTCATTTACTTTAAGCAAGCTGCTTCTACTTTTCGTTCTAGTGCTTGCTTCTTGATTGCTTGTTGAGCTTGCCTATTTCCGTTCCCTATTCCATTCTATCTCGTATAGAGAAGGCTTCCTGGCTTTCTTGAAGGGAATAAAGCTGTGAGTGCACCTTCCTTCCATAGCTACTGAGGAATAAGGATCCTCTTTTGTGGCACAAAGTTGTGCTTCGCATGATTCCACATCAGAATAAGCCCCACTTTACTAGATTTAAGCAATTTTGGTGTGGATCCATCAATGGCTAAACGCATTTAACTTTCTATCGAATGTCCGGTCAGTGGCAGGAATTAGTGAAAATGCGTTCTTACTCTCACCTAATGAGCTAGCTTCGCCTGAGGCTCTTATGGCTCTTGCTTCGGTCAATCGAAGAGAGACGGTGCCAGTGACCGGAGAAGGTCCCTCTTTCTTTAGAGAATGGCCGTGGTTGTGAATCTTCCTTTCCATTGTGACACTACGTTCCTCATCCTTATATCAACTTCAACCTTCGTCATCCTGTTGAACTAACCAATTGACGTCACTTTATCCCTTTATAAAAGTGCAAGACAAGAAGAAATCAATGGATAGACTTGAGCACTTTCTTTGGTATAGGCGCTAAGCAACCGCATAGGACTACATGAATTTTATTACTTTCAATCTCCAAGCTTGGACACTATCAAAGGGTTCGAACTTGTGACTTCGATAGGCCAAAAAGCTTTTACAGCATCAGGGCTGGTCTAGCGAGAAGCTCGCAAGAGCTAAATCACGATCTCTGGGCATTGACATGAGGCTGCCTCTTTTCAATACTGGGAGTAAAGCCAGCCTTGCAGGAGCTATCTATTCCATTAGGGAGATGGCAAGTGGAACCCACCCAAACTAATAGGCAATGACCTTTTCAAGCTACCAAATGAGTAAGAAAAAGGAATACTAAGGTTAATGATCAACTATAAACCCTTTTTAGAGGCCCTCTAGTGGATTAGGTATCCCGTACCTAATCAACAAACATTTTTTTGTTTGTAAGCACTGAGCGAGTCGCCTGTGCTTTGGTGGCTTATGTGATAAGGGGAAGGGGATTGGTGAGGTGGGCCCCTTTACTTTTTTAGGATGGAGTGTTCACTTAGCCTAGCAAGAAAGCAGATGTGCGGGCTAACGTGCAAGGGCTTTCGCACTAGTACCCTTGTTTGTTGGGTCATAAGTCAGGCGTAACCATTGGCATAGTAGAATCAGACATGGGTCTATTGATTTGACGGGAAAGTGTTGTGGTTTGAAGATAGTCGAACAATAGGTCGAGCGTCTACCTTCCTATCCTTATCAATCGAGCTGAATTCTATCCAGCTTCTCCCATTCTTTTTTGTAAAATGTAGGTTTCGCGATGGAGGTGGTGCGCACACAATTCAGCATCTCATCATTGAATTTTTTTACTTGCGGGATACTCAACTTCATTTGCCAACTCTTACATTTGATTTAGTTGATGACCCTATGGTCGTTTTGTTTCCGCTCCTCTGAGTAAGGGTCGTTGGTTGTTCATTGGTGCTGTGTAAGTTGTGTAGCTGCCGAGGCTGCACGTGGAAATGCCAGATGCAAAATTCCTGCTAGCAGATTGAAATATCCTTTTGCCTTTTTCCAAATCTATGAATTGCTTAATCCCAATCAATGAGGGAAATTAATAAAAAGGAAATTCATTTTTCAAGATTCCCGGAAGAGCATGTGTTGGAAAGATGCCATGGCCGAGGAGTTAGATGCTATTAAATAAAACCATACATGGGACCTTATTCCTCTACCACCTGGCAAACAGCTGATTGGCAACAAGTGGGAATACTGTGTGAAGTTGAAATCTAATAGCAGTTTTGATTGTTACAAAGCATGCCTTGTTGCTAAAGGTTACAACTAGTATTGACTATTTGGAGACTTTTGCCCCTTTTGCCAATATGAAGACTGTTAGAACTCTTCTTGCGCTTCTATTCGACACTGGAACATCTTAAAAATGGGCGTGAAAAATGCATTTTCTCTGGAATGATTGTAAATAGAATGTTTATTATTCATAGAAGACGACTTGTAATTAAGTGAGAGAAAGCTCAATCGATGGATTTACCCTAAAGCCTTATGGGAAATACACCGATTGACTTAGCTACCCGATGCTCCTTCTTAAGTCTAGGGTACGAAAAGAGCAGATACTAGCTCCATTCCTCTCCTTATCGGTAGAGCATCTTCAAACCTCTATAGTGTTTTTCTCCCAATCAACGATGATTCTTTCTTCTGATCTATTCCCTTTCTTTGCGGTTAATCCAATAGTTTAGATATCCCCTGACAGATGTTCTCTTTGCTTTGTTAGAATGCCCTCTTGCTGCTTGAGAAAGAGCTCATAACATAAACTGATACTATTCAATGTCTCGAGTAGCTGTTAGATGCGTCATTCCCGGTCTTAGCATGAACAGATTATAGACATCTTCGATGAGAAGGAATTCGATCAGAAGCATCGAATGCAAGCCAAGCTGTGGAAGAATAGGGGCTTTGCAAGATGCACTCTTAACAAGTGAAGAATAAGGTTGTTCGGGAGAATTTTGGAAGATGTCCATCAAGCCATCCCATTGAAGATGATTACTTCTATTGGCTCGAGCAAGGAGAAATAGTATAAGGAATAGGACAAGCTGTCCCCATAGAGTTGTAAGTAACTTCTTTACCCTTAATTCTTTGCATATGGGAAATTGATTGTTTAAAGGAAGTGCTATCCCTATGCTATAGTAGAAAAGAATATGCCCCGAAAGGTCTGCAATTAAGAGATATGATTCTCAGGGGCATCTCTTTAGCATCCTAGGATGGAGCTTACCTTATTGCTTTGGAACTAGTATCAGCAAGTGACATATTCTAAGAATCGAAAGCCCTTCTTCGGTTGTTAGCAAGTCAATTGCTTTACCTAGCGGGGGGCCATTTTGCCAAGAGTGAGATTTCATACAAGGATTTCCTGTTGTCGGCTTGTAAAGGGAGAATTTCTACTACCGTAACTGCTTGACTACATTACCGGATTGCCGTTCCTGTTTTCCTTGCCTTGGACAAATAGGTGAAAAATGCAATAGGTTTTGCAAGTGAAACAGAAGGCGTTGTACATGAATGATGCATAGAATCCCCAGTTAGGGGAATATCCGCTCATTTTCTCCTAACTCAGAGGGGGAGGCATGCATAAGATGGCATCGAATCCGTTGTTAGCAAGAAAAAGTTGCGGTAGAAGAATGAATCCCATGCTCTAGAGTCCGATCAATAGTATAAGATATCCATGCAAGGTATTTTTGTGCAAGAATCTGCTCTTCTTTTTGCATTCATAGGCTGAATGGCTGCTAGTGAATCATCTCTTTCTCGCGACACCCTTTAGGCGAGAGAGTCCCCCGTGTTACCGTTTCCGAAAGTTCTTCCATCCATCCCTCCCTTAACCCCTCTGACTGAGGAATCAAGCATCTTTAAACCGCAAGGGCTAAGACTCGGGATATTCTTCGCATCGAGAAAGAAATTCATTGATAAAGGATCTCGCCTTACTCTAAGAAGTAAGCAAGTAAACCCTCAAAAGAAATGCACAAGAGCTAAACCTACTTCCTACTTCCAACGCAACTTTTCTTACTTATTCTTACTATTATCTTGCTCGGACTGACTGCACTGACTGGAAGTTTTAGCTTAAAGAAGGAAAAATTCTTGTTTGGTAAAGAAAGATCTATAAAGTATCTATCGTCCGTTCTTACTCCCTTATTGGCTGGCCTATTTGCTTTGGATATTATTGACTCATATGTAGAATGACTGGTACTTTAATCCCTATAGCATGAAAACAGCTTATACCTGAGTTGTAGTAGTCGTTTTATACTTTTCTAATTTCATTCACGCATAAGCCAATATGTATACCGGTTCGTAGACTATTCACTACGCTTACTGTCAACACTCCTTCCCTCTACGGAGGTGAAAGTCGGGTCATAATTAACTTACAAAAGGGAATTTGTACTAAAGGCTATCGTCCTTCTGTATGAATCAAGTGCAAACTTTATCATGGCTTCATGGATCGCCATTGCTTATCATTGTCTCGACAAGGAAACAAAAGCAAATCGGTACGCCGTGCACACGAAAGGATCTCAGCTGGTGTAGGGTTCTCGCCCTCCAGACCCCATTTCGGTGCCATTGTAGTGGGCTCACTGGGCCCACCTATTTTTTGATCGCTCTTCTTGTGCGTGAAGTACAGCAAGCTATAGCCACTTTGCTTCCAAGCGCGGATCGCTCAGAAAGTGGAGAGATTGGTTTTGACGTCAAACCGGTTGCCTCCCTAGGCGTATCGGTGTGTGTGAAAGTTTTGTGGGCCTACGGAATCTTGATCCGATCCCTCTTTTGACTCGCAAGACGCGCTTTACTCACCATAGAATAGATCAAGGAAATCAAAACAATTGCTTGCTTGTTAGGCTAGATTCCATCCAATCTTCTTTGACTGCTTATATACATAATTTGTTAACGCGACCAAAGGTCTTTCTTTCGAGCAGTAGTTTGGCTTGCACATACATAACAGGGTGACCATGAAAGAAGCAGGCAAATTGCTCTAGGTGAATATAACCTACCAAGGAAAACTAGATAGGCTGCTTCCAAAAACTATTACTGCAGATTGACATCAGAGGTGACCCAAACCTAGGCTGTGACGCTTCCTGTCGAGTACAATTAGGACTTGAAGTTCGTTTACACAGTAAGAGAAAGACAATCAAAGAGAATAGGACTCAGTCTTGAGCAACTTTTTTAGATTCTATTCTTTAATATAGCATCAACATGACAATAACATTACAAATCGATATAGGCATTCATCCTATCCATCAACCGAGAAAGACACCTACATTACACTAACTAGGAGCACGGTTCTTTATTCAAAAATACGTTATGAAATGAGCCCACATATAAATGGGGGCGCATCTGCTCATTATTTGTGTTCGTGCATTCTTTCATTATTGCAAGCCATTATTTCCATACACATACATAAAAGTTTACGCCTTCACTATACTAATTATGTTGCCGACTCGGGCCGGATGGCAGAACCGGGATTCTTTTAGGCAATAAAACCGCCCCATTCCGTGATAGAACTGCGGGCACCACTAGATTCATTCTTCAAAAATCCCAAACTTAGCAAAAGAGAAGAGAAGAAGCAATAAGGGCAGGAGTGGTTGGTCACCTAAGAAAGAAAGATAATATATATTATTAGCCTAAAACAAATATCTAATATCTACCTTTAGCACATATTTCCTGCTTTGAAGAAAGAAAGCGAACAACCACCTTTTTTGCCGGATTAATGAAGGCATCTTCCTTAACGGAAGAAAGAATAGTGAATCTCGCACTTCTGATACGGAAATTCATTATGATCTATGAAAAGGAAGAAGTTCATTCTTGGCTAAGTTCTTAAAGAAAGAGGGCTAGGCCCAGGAGCTAGGGCAACCCCCTCGAGCTCTTCCTATACTATTCAATCAGTTTGGTAGTTGTCCAAGGTCGAAGGGCTTTAACAAGTAAGAAGTCCCTCATTGGCTTCTGAAGCGAAGGGGCCTTAAATAGGCGAGTAACTAACTACTAAACTCATCCCTCCTTCTCCTGCTGTGAACACCTTGGGTTTGTTTTGTTAAAGGCTCAAGCCATTCTTCTTCGATAGCACTACCCATGGCAAATAGCTCAAAAGCTTTTGTCTTCTATCAATTATGTTCAGCTAATCATAGCGGGTTTGAACCCACTCTGCTTCTTCAATGACTGGTTCCTGGCGTTAACCTAAATATTCATTGGCTAATGGAGTTCTATTCTCCAAAGAGCGGTAGTCTTCTGGCGCGGTGGAATCAATTCAATATCACTCGGAAACCTTCAAACTTACGTATGATAGGGAGGAAACAGCAGGATTAGACAAACAGTGGTTGACAATGGGGCAAGAATCAACGTCTGCACCCTTCGAAGAAGCCCCTTTAGCCAGGAGATTAAAGACGTTAGGACCAGCCACCAACCCTATTCGTATATAGAATTTCATATCTTAGACTCTGCCTAACCTAAAGGCGAGGCAATATTGAATGATTAACGGAGGAAACTCATGGATCACAACTTTATCTGGCATGCGAAACTTTGGCTAGGTATGATAAGCCGTAGTACGAGAAGAATTTCTTACTGTATTTTTTGACCGATCCTTCGGGATGATGCAGTCATGACTAATTTCTCATCTCTCATCTATGGGCACCTCTATTTTATTTTAGGGGGGGTAATATCTTCCCCTTCTAGCTCTTCACCTTTTCACCGGGCTCCTGCTCACACATGCTTTTGGCAGGAAATGTTTTCCCGCCGTCTCTCGTGAGTCACCCCGTGCTTCTACATGCATTTTTCTTGGATATATCCTCATGCTCAAAAAGGATATTGTTGTACAGATTTCCCCAAAGCATCTTTTTATTGCTTTCTCTAAGTAGCTCAAAACGGTCCCTTCCGTTGACGCATTCCATTCTTTCGGCGGGAATACTCACCGGCATGCAAGCAAAAAATGCATTGAAGATGTTGGATCTCATTGATGCATGGGCAGCTCTAAACCGCGTGAAGGAGCAAAAATAAAAAGTAGATCCCTCATTTGAATTTGAAGCTGTTATATGAACAATTCACATGGCATATTTGTATGAGAGTTAGGGGTTAGGTGGGTCAACAACAGTAAAGTAATTAGCTCATGGCATGCTGCCTACTCAAATGTAGATTCGACAATACTTTTCAGCAAGCTTATTGTCGTTTACCTGGGGTTGAAGGTGTAATCCCCTATCGGGTAAAACACTGACCTTGATCAAATTCAGTGCTTTCAACTTACCTTGAAAGGATAGTTGACTTTCTTGCGTACTTCTTTCCATCCTAAGAATGAGATCCTTTGGAAAGTGCATAGAAACTCGTCTTCATACGCTTCTTCTCTGACCAGAACGCCATACCATGTAACAAGAGTTCCAACCTATTCTTTCTAACTAAGAGAAGATTCAGCACAAGGCAAACAACTTATTCAATGCCAAATCCTACTGACTAAATGGCTTACCCTCCCTCTTCCGGGCTTTATTGCCAAAAGTCATTCAATGCTTGGCTTCCTTCATTCATTTAAAACTTCATAGGATGCAAGTCCAGGTGAACCATCTTCAAGTAGCTAATAAAGGAGAATCCGTTCTAATTCTAACACTCGATCTTACGTATAAAAAAAAGAGCAGTCTGACTCGCCAAGCTGACTTAGTGGCACAACTTCACGCTCTACTTTAGACTTTCCTTTCCCATAATGGATCACTTCACTGGATTCTATCTTTCGACTGATACTGACTAGGAGGCCAGCTCATGCCTGTGCCCCTGGACCATTGGAATGCGTATCTGACTAAACCAATGAAGCACCAAGAGCAAGAAGAGTAGCTGATAAAATAGCAACTCCTACCCCTATTCTGACAACGTGCCAAGCAAAAGGCCAAGATTCAAGGTTTAGTAAGAGGGCAGTCACATATAAATAATATTCCTTCCGCCGAGGTTAACACACCGTCTTTACTTCATGGACTGATGCTTATGAGGAGCCCTTGCAAGCAGCGCAACCCTGTTCTACTTGACTAAGCCCGTGCTCCTCCAAGGAGGGAGTTTGCTTTACCCAACTCCCTTTTTGATAACAAGTCAGAAACCCCCGACCTGACACTCATTAGTTTCGGATGAAGAATGTAGACTGCCTTAACAACACCTACTCCTATCAAAAAGTGAGACTTTACTTAACAATACTAAACAAGCAAGAAAGGCCATTTTTATCTTATTAGTAAAGTGCTAACGCGCCCCTGCAACGAAAAATAGTGCTAGCACCCTATCTATAGTAAGGGGCCTTTTCAATAAGGCTCGCGTAGGGGCACTCACTTTTTTGGCTTCCCTAAAATCGAATATTTTGAAGTTGGTAAAGACCCAACCCTTGTTTCAGTCAAAATGAGTCCCTGGGACCCTAGGACATTGGCTTCCGCCAACAGTGAACTATTAAGGATCGCATCCCGCGTATAATCTACATTATAGCTTGCAACTGATTCAGCTTCCGCTTTTGGGAGATCAAACGGAGCTCGAATAGTTTCTACTAGACAAGAAATAAATAGCATAACCAATACAGGGAACAAGGGAATACCGGACCATATCTACTTTTGCGCCATGACAATCTCAATCGAATTACGGGGACCTACACATATTAGTACAGTATACCGGGGTCCCCGACCAGAACCACATGTGCAAGTTTCCTTGCATGTGGCTCGTCCGTACTTTTTGAGGCACTGCCTACGACTCAGTATGGGAGAAGGGGGGGAGGGCTTTCCTATGGTAGTCCCTCTGTGGCCTCTGACCGTCCATCCCGTCTCATCTTTTTTTTTTAGATTGTTTTGTAGCCTGCCATGTTAGCTCCAAATGAGTGCCTTTAGAAAAAGGCTAAAAGGCACTCATCAGTCAACTCGACCATTTTCCTATTTCATTTTGCCGCCTATTAATAGAATAGGTCCCGAAAAAAGTAGCCCGCCTTTCTTCATCTATACTAGATGCCATGCACGAACCAATAGAAACAATTTCAACACCCTTCTCTAGAGTTAAAGCAGAACGCGCCATCACCTACAACCCTTTCCTCTGCTGGGGACTTCCACAAAATTAAAATGGGCGACATCGTTGTATGCTCTACTTTTGTTGCCCTAGTTTTTATCTCAGAGTACTCCTATGGCTGATCTGTCACCCAACCTACTTAAACAACCATCAAGCTTGGCCTCGTCCCATTTGGAGAATGACCCCTTATGGCATAGCACGGCTTAGTCAGTTATTCTCATAGTTCAGATAAGATTCGAACTGCTACTTCTCTGAAAGCATGGTTCTGGCCCCCCTCCCCTTTTGAGCTCGTTCATTTTTTGTATGATCCCTTGCTCTCACGTTCGAGCGTTTGGTCGTCGTTTAGGCCCGTGAGTGAGATTTTTGCTTATTGCAGTCACCTTTGGGGTTCTTCACACCTGGATAGCACTAGTGTGAAATCCCACTTTTCTATCTTATCTCGATTTGCGAGCTTTACTTTGTTTTGCGTGAATTGACCTGTTTATGTGCTATATGACTTAGAATGTGTTAAATATGTGATTAATACTCCTAATACATGCTAAGTGTGCATTCATGAAATTTTCATCAAAAACAGAATTAGAAATTTTATCGTCGATTGTTATAAATAGCATTTTTGAACACATGTCCGCTAAAATTTTTACAGCAGTGTTTTAAATGTTTTAAATCCTAGTCCTCGGGTATTAATAGACCCGTGTTTGATTAAAATGGATTTGGAATCGGTTTTGAAATTTTAAAGGTTTTTACACTTTCTTTTGTAAGAAAATGAGTTTTAAGCCGACTCGGGTGGAATTGTTTGAATGTAAAACTTCTTGTCAACTAAAAATAAACTACTTGGGATAGTTTAGGTGTTGCATAAATGTTTTGAGCTAAGAAATAGCTAAAATAGAATTAAAAGACAAGAAAAGACTAAAAATAACTACTTTCCACCTTTGACTTTGATTTAAATTGTTGACCTTTGCATAATATAACATCAACACCCAATTGCAAAGCACAAAACACACTCATTTTATACCTACATGGCCGAGATCTTCAATGGAGAAAAAGAAGGTTTTCTACTTAGTTTTGAAAGCAAAATTTCATGGAAAAGGCTAGTTTTTTTCCGTAGTTTTTCATACCAAGTTGGATTCCGCTTGTTGGGCACGCATAACACGCATATCTAGGCTTGTTTCGGAACAAAGGTGAGAGAAAAATTCTAGATCTCAAAAGTCATCTTTTGTATTTTTGCGTATAATTGAATATTGAACTGTTAGAATGTTAATTTGAAGTTATATTATTGCTCAGTCCATGCTAAGGATCAATTATATATATTCTTATGAGATTTGAACCGTTGTAGCATAAATTTTTATTTTCGGGTATTTAAAGTTGATAGTCTGGCTATTTTTTGATTATTTTGAATTGTAATGGTTGGAATCGATTGCCGTCGATTTGTAAAAGTTTGTTCATTACGTGGTAGCGTTGTTGTAATGCCAAATTTTCGATTACGATGTTGGTGTGAACGTTCAAAAATTTCAGCCTTGACGCATTAGGGTTTTAGGGTTGTTGGGCTTGATTTGGATGTGTTTTGGTTGGTTTCCAAGAGGGATAATGTAGTTGATTGAATGGGTGAGTGATAGAAACTGATTTGGAGTTGTTTGGATTAGTAGAATGTAAGATATGATTATTTGAATGGGTATGATATGATTAGTTGAATGGGTAAGATATAATTATTTTTGCGTATAGTTATTTGTTGTTTAATTGATTATTTGATGTTATATTGATGAAAAGATTATTATTGAATGATTATTGATGAACCGGGAGATAGTCAATGTGAAAGGTTGTCCTCCTATGATGTGAATGTTTATTTTATTAGTGAGTCTTGGTATGTGTATGCCACCTCTCGGGCAGCATCGGGCTATCTGGTTGATAACGGCATGACTACCAGAGGCTACCCTCATCTCGCATGGGCGGAGATGCCATGGAAGGCAGGGCTAGTGAGGTACCTCGGGTGTGTGTGTTATGGGGGTGATAAGAAGTCGGTTGAGATCATGATGGCATTTGGAGCTACACCAACTAGAGTACCATTTATTGATTGGTCATTATAGTTATGTGTTTATATTGTTATTGATGTTTATTGTGTGTTTACTGCTCAAAGGATCATTTCCAAGGAGTATAGTAAATACTGTTAGAGATCTATCGGATCCTCACTGGGCTTGTTTTATATAAGCTCACTCTCAATTATTGCATGCTGCTGGTGTTGTTGAGCAAGACTACGGGTACGTGCCTCTTAAAGAGAAAAATGTGCCTTTCGTGGATGAGTCTTATGTGCAGGAGTCATTGCCATGAGATTGTGTGTAGTTGATGTATTATGATATATTATAAACCTACTTTAACTTAAAGACTTATGAATGATGGTTTAGTAGTCTTTCTTTTTGTAACACCCCGATCCTTCTCGAGACCGGAAGTTCTATTAATCAATCTAATCGCAATCCAATTTCCAAACCCGGGCATAAAATTTAGGGAAAGACGGACGGAGTCTCCCCTGTTTCTAGGCAAAATGCAAACCTGCGACAGCATGTAAGTGGACCAGCACCGTGTCCAACCATACAAACACCTCAAGGCCATCCAAGCCTTGTTTCTCAACAATTAAACACAACAAGTATGTATGCATTTCCCGTTTAAAAACTATCCTATCTCTTCTCATCTTTGACAAGTACATTCATGCTTGGCAATTAAACTATACTAACCTATTGCATAAAATAGACTATCATACCATTCTAATAAACCTAGTTAAGTTAATTACATAACTTTTAACACTAAATACAAACAATACATGAAAACATACATCTTTGCATCTTTCTACAACTCAGCCATATAACACGCAAGACAACTCTTCAAGCACGAACTTTCACATAACCACGAACTTTCCAGCTAACATGGCATTTCCTGAAATATGGTGGTGAGGAGTGAGTATACACAACACGTATACTCAGTGAGGGCGAAACAGATATCGAGGTGGGGAGAAAGAATATCGTGCAATGCAAATAGGTACAGTCAAGCAATATAATCAATAAGAAAACATTCAATATAAACGAAAATACAATAAACAATTAAAGAAAGCATTAACACAACCATTCAAAGCTATACCACACTTTGAAGGTCACGGTTCACTCATACGAGCAATGTACCATTTCACGAGCAATACATCAATCTCGAGCTTGATGTTGACAACGATGACAATAAGCGCGCAACCACCTTATAATATCCACTGGGTGTACTCCAGATATACCCCGACACATCTACGACCCAAATCTCCCAGGGCAGCACCCCTAGCGAGAACGGGAATAGGACACGGAGCTAGAGCAACCAACCTTGGCAGCCCGAGACTACCCAGAGAGGCCCGTCACTCACGCGCCTGACACAATGCAATGCAATACGAGGAATATAACGATAACTGAGCAAGGCACTGAAGTGGATATTAGTATCAACATGCGATACAATAAGCATTTACAATCAATAAAAATAACCAGAACAACATTAACAAGCATTATCAACAATTGATATACAATTCAATCATAATCAAGTATAATAAGCATAATAATCCACAATAAGCATTATATAAGCAAGCATTATAAAAATCAACTAAAACACTAAATGACCCCAACATTGTCAATGCTACTACTTCCAAACGAGCTACAAGTTTTGGAAACCGACTTCACCACTCCTCTTAAGACACTATAAGGCACGTCTAAAGACCACGAAACCCTACTTTACCCTAGAATTCCCGCAAAGCCCCAATTTTTCCCTTTGCTCGTTTGAACTACATCTACCTCAACCGATCACCTAACCAATGTCACAACTGTACCAAAAGTGCTTCCATGGCATATTACGACAATGCCTTCACGCAAAACGATAAAATGCCAAACTCATCCAGAACGACCCCAACATGTACCAAGCCATTTTTCTCCATTTTTCCGTTACACAATCCAAACAAATCATACATTTAAGCATTATAACATATCTAGCATCTTTTCACATCAACAGAACGTATAACAAATCAACTTTTATGAAACAGGGGTTTACTATTCATATTTTACTATTCCATTCGCATTTTAAATTGCAATTTCTATATTTAACCGTAGAAAATGCTAAAAAGCTACAAATACATGTTCTACAATTGTCAACGAACATTCTTCAAGCATCAAAACGGATAAAATAACAATCTACGAATAATTCCCAAAAATTAAAGTTTAGACATAATAATTTCAAATGCGCAAATAACGATGAAACCCTCACCTTAGACGCTACTAGATGCTAGGAAAACCACGTTGGAAGCCTCAGAAACAACCACGTGCAAGCCCTCGTGAAGATTTGAAGATTTGTAGTTGAAAATCTTTTTTTTTTCTTTTCTCTTATGGTTTCGGCCCTTGCCCTTTTTTTTCATCTTTGAGCTTTTGTTTATTTTTTTCTAACTATGCTTATAAGGTGACAACAAGTCAACTAGTCAAAGCCCTTGGTCAAAGCTAACTTAAACTTGGTCAACTAAGCTTATTTCATGCATTTTAAAGCTAAAACAACGAATACAATTATAATTCTAGTCAACAACAACTAAAACACTAAAATTAAAACACTAAATACTAGTTTTCACTATTTGCTGAAGACTATAAATCAATTCCTAACTATCGCTCTCGAAATGCAATACAATTTGCGACGATAGACAAATAACAATTAAATATTATGGAATATAAGAAAAAATATAATTTTTGAAAACTAACATAGTTCAAAATTCACTCCGGGCTCGGAGCTACTTTTCCATTTAATTGAAAACCGAGCATTAAGGTGCAAGAAATTAAAACCAAGTAACATAAATATGAAAAGTAGTTGATACTCCGTTAAAATAATTAACTCAAGTATTATTTAAATAATTCTAAAAGAAATATAAAAATAATGCTAGAAATGAATGTTTAACTAAAAATAAACACGAAATTCAATGCTAACATTTAAGATAACACTTAATTAAATGCAATTAAATGCATGTCGGGTTCAGGGTATCATACTTTTGATCATGTTTAGACTACTAAGTTGGTTTATAATCTATTTTGAAATGTATGTATAGTTTATGTATGAAGTTGGAATGGAGGCGTATAACTATGAACGGATTGTTAAAGGAATGATAATTGTATAATATGCTTATGTTGTATGTTGTTAATTTAATTGAGAAGTTGATTGCTGAATAGTTTGTGGAGTTAGTTGTATGATATTTTAAGAGGTTGGTTTAGAGCCTCGGTGTCCTAATTATTGTCATTATACTGCCGAAATTTCATTGCGTCCTGACTGATCGTAGGAGGGGTTGAGTTGGGGCATGACATTTAAGTTGTATCATAGCGCATGTTAGTTGTCAGCCGGGGTATTCTCGGAATGTGGGTAATGGTCTTAGCATGAAAGTATGTATGAAGTGAAAGAAAAATGAACTCTGTGTTAATATGATTAAATGATTTAGTGATTATGTGATTTAGTGCTTATGTGATTATGTGATCAATTTGTTTATGTGATTGATACTTAAGTGATTTATGAGCTTTATGAGAGTTGTTGTTTATTTGCTAATAATTTTCTATAGCCTGTTTACGTGTTATAACATGTGCTAACTCTTTGATTAGTAGAATGGCTGGTAGACCGAGGACGGGAGGTAGGCCCGAGGTAGTTGATGAGGTTCCAGGAAATGTGGCACTGGGCCGAGAAAGGGGTGATGATCGTTTTGAATCAGCCATGGATAGGATTGCAGAGGTTATGGCTGGTCAGGCCCAGTTGCTAGCAGGGCAGACTGCCCAAGCTCAGACTTTGCAGGCACAGTTACTGAACGTACAGGGTGGATATCACGGGTGTGGTACACTGAAGGAGTTCTTAGTGTGCTACCCACCAAGGTTTCAGGGAGAGCTAGATGATCGGAAAGCTGAGGCATGGATTAATAAAACGGAAAAAATATTTGACCCACTGATTATACTGATGAAAGAAAGGTCACCTTTGCCGTTTATTTGTTTGATGATGAGGCAGATGAGTGGTGGTGCACGGTGAAATCTAGTTGGGAGACCCAGGGTATTCTGTATGTCTGGGATACCTTTCTGAGAGCTTTCCGGGTGAAGTATGTCCTGAGGATTGCATGGGAGAGGAGAGAGGCCGAGTTTATGTCCTTAGTTCAGGGAGATGCTTCAGTGGCACAGTATGAGGCTACTTTTACTAGGTTGTCCCGGTATGCACCGGAGTTTGTGGTTGACGAGGAGCGTAAGACTCGTAGGTTCATGTTGGGGTTGAGGCTCGAGATTCAGGATACAATGGCCCTGAATCAGTATGATATACTAACTGAGGCCTTTGATGCAGCTTCTAGGTTAGAGAAAAGAAAGGGGGAACAGATTGTGTCTAGTCAGCCTAGCAAGAGGCCGTATCAGCCGCAGGGCCAACAGGGTATGTATAGGCCTCCCATACAGCAGGTTGTGTACAGTTCGCCAGCTCAGCAGGGTTCTTTCAGACCACAGGGTCAGCAGAGTTATTATCGGCCACAATTTCAGCAAGGGTCATATCAAGCTCAGTCCCAGTACAGGCTGGCCCAGTCTCAGGGTCAATATAGGCCTAGTGTTGTTAGACCTCAGTAGCAAGCTAGTACATCTGCTTTCTTAGCTTTTGGTTCTTCTAGGGGAAGTGTCAGTGCTTCATCATCGCAGTGTACTTTCTGCAAGCATCAGGGCCATGTGGAGGCCGACTATAGGGCGAAGGCAGGGACTTGTTTGGGTTGTGACAGCAATCAGCATAGGGCAAAGGATTGCCATAGATATCAAATGACTGAGGGTCGGGTAATGACTCAGAGATATTAGGGTAGACCTGCGGGCAGTACACCTCAACAACAGCGGGTTCAGGCTCGGGCCTACGCAGTTGACTTGGAGGAGATGCCTGAGGAGACTGCAGTTGTGGAAGGTAACTTCCTTATACTTGATCAACTTGTTAAAGTGTTGATTGATTCTAGTGCTACGCATTCTTTCATTACTCCTGCTTGTGTGCAACGTGTTAATATGCAACCTGAAAGATTGCCTTATATGGTTGAGATTAGTACCTCTTTCACTGATAAGTATGTGACTGGCTTAGTATGTAAGGATTGTAAAATACATGTTAAGGGGTATAATTTTCCTTCGAACCTTATCTTATTTTCTATTCAGAGGCACGATGTTATCTTGGGTATGGATTGGCTTTTTAAGTATGATGCCCAGTTAAACTGTAGAACGAACGTAGTACGGTTCGGTTGCCAGATCAGCCAATAGTTGAGGTAGCAGGGAACCGGGGTACTAAGCCGAGTTTTGTTATCTCAGCAACTAAAGCCATTAAGTTGGTGAGTAAGGGGTGTTTGAGTTATCTAGCTTATTTGATCAACGAGTCATCTGATAAGCTACAGTTGGAGGAGGTTCCTATTATTCGGGAATATCCCAATGTATTTCCCGAGGAATTGCCGGGGTTACCGCAAGAGAGAGATGTAGAGTTTGTGATCAATCTTGTTCCCAGTACTCAACCTATTTCTAAATCAGCATACTGGATGGCACCAACTGAGTTGAAGGAGTTGAAAACATAGTTGCAGGAGTTATTAGAGAAGGGGTTCATTTAGTAGAGTTCTTCACCGTGGGGAGCACCTGTTCTATTTGTGAAGAAAAAAGATGGTACCTTGAGATTATGCATTGACTACCGTGGTTAGAATCAAGTGACCATCAAGAACAAGTATCCTTTGCCATTGATTGACGAGTTGTTTGATCAACTTCAGGGAGCCAAAGTCTACTCTAAGTTTGACTTGAGGTAGAGATATTATCAGCTTCGGATTCGTATGGAGGATGTTCCGAAGTCTACCATCAGGACTCAGTACGGGCATTATGAGTTTGTAGTTATGCACTTTGGATTAACTAATGCACCGGTAGCATTTATGGATCTTATGCATCGGGGTATTCAGCCGTACTTGGACTAGTTTGTGGTAATCTTTATTGATGATATCTTGGTCTATTCTAAATCTGAATTGGAGCACGAGCAACATCTACGACTTGTCTTACAAAAGCTGCAGGAGCATCAGTTATTTGCCAAGTTCAGCAAATGTGAGTTTTGGCTGCAGCGAATATCTTTTCTTGGCCATGTGATTACACAGAGTGGTATTTCTTTAGATCCCACTAAGATTGAAGTGGTGATGTCTTGGAAACGCCAAAGAATTTTTTAGAAGTTCGTAGCTTTCTTGGCTTGGCAGGCTATTACCGTAGGTTTGTCAAGGACTTTTCTAAGATTGTATGGCCACTTTCTAAGCTAACTCAGAAACAGACTAGCTTTGTTTGGGATGAAATATGTGAGAGTGGGTTTCAGGAGGTGAAAAAGAGATTGACTACCGCTTCAGTACTTGCTCTACCAGAGGGGATCGATAATATGGTTATCTACAGTGATGCATCCAAGGAAGGCTTGGGATATATACTTATGCAGCATGGTCGAGTTATTGCCTATGCTTCTAGAAAGTTGAAGCCTTATGAGGTGATTTATTCGACTCATGATCTTGAGTTGGCAGTTGTAGTCTTCGCACTTAAGAAGTGGCGTCATTATCAGTGGGGCAGTAAGTTCGAGATTTTCACTGATCATTAGAGTCTGAAGTATCTGTTCTCATATATGGAGTTGAATATGCGTCAGTGGAGGTGGATAGAACTTTTTGGAGATTATAATTGTTCTAGCAATTATCTGCCTGGGAAGGCAAATGTTGTGGCAGACGTTCTTAGCCGTAAGACGAGTGTTTCTTGTTTGGCTATCAAGAAATTGGAGGTTCTTGAGGAATTCACTTATTGGAGACCGGAGTTGACTCAGGTTGGGGTGATGTGTTCACATCTCCATATTCAGCCTTTATTTCTGTCTCAGATCAAAGAAGCTCAGCAACTTGATGTTAAACTTCAGAAGATCAAGGATTAGATCACGGATGATCAGTTTGACTTTAAATTGCATGAGGACGGTATTCTTCAATTTCAAAATAGGATTTGTGTTCCTGATGAACTGGGTTTGAGGCGAGAAACACAAACTAAATTCTAAGTAAACTATTCATCCTGGTGGAAACAAGATGTATCGGGACTTGAAGCAACATTATTGGTGGAATAATATGAAGAGGGAAGTTGCTCAGTTTGTATCTAGATGTTTGACTTGTCAGCGAGTGAAAGCCGAGCATCAATGACCTGCAGGTTTGCTTCAGTTGTTGGCTATACTAGAATGGAAATGGGAGCATATTACGATGGACTTCGTCACTAGTTTGCCTAGAACACCGAGAGGTAATGATGCATTTTGGGTTGTCGTGGATGATTTGACGAAGACATCTCACTTTATTTTGATGTGGATGGGAGATAAAGTTGCAAAGTTGACGGATCTTTATTTGGATCAGATTGTCAGACTTCACGGGATTCCATCTAGTATTGTCTCAGATCAAGATCCTCGATTTACTTCTCGCTTGGGGGAGAAACTTCAGGAGACTTTGGGTACTCAGCTAAATTTCAGTACCGCGTATCATCCAAAAACCGACGGTCAGTCTGAGAGGACTATTCAGATTCTGGAAGATATGCTCAGGGCTTTTGTTCTGGACTTCGGGAAGAACTGGGAGAAACATCTACCACTTGTCGAGTTTACCTATAACAATAGTTATCAAGCTCCTATTGGGATGGCACCTTTTGCGGCTCTTTACGGTCGTAAGTGTTATTCACCTTTGTATTGGGATAAAGTAGGGGAGATGAAGACAATTGATCTGACTATTATGCCAGAACTTCTAGAGAAGATTGAGAATGTTAAGTTGATCAAGCAGAGAATGCTTACAGCGCAGAGTAGATTCAAGAGTTATTCTGATAAGCGTCGTTGGGATTTGGAGTTTGTAGTCAGGGATAGGGTTTTCTTGAGATTGTCTCCTCGTAAGGGGTTTGCTCGTTATGGTAACGGTGGTAAGCTGAGTCCGAGGTTTGTAGGGCCATTTAAGATTACTGGCAGAGTTGGCAAGTTAGCATATCGGTTGGCTTTACCGGAGAATTTCTATAATGTCCACAATGTATTTCACGTGTCTAATTCGTGGAAATATAATCTGGATCCTTCTCATATTCTCGAGCCAGAGCCGTTACAGGTTAATGAGAATCTGACTTATGACGAGTGGCCGATTCGCATTCTTGATAAGATGGAACGAGAGTTGAGGTCGAAGAAGATTCCGATGGTTAAGGTGTTGTAGAAGCATCACGGTATCGAGGAAGCTACTTGGGAGAGAAGAGATCAGATGCAGCAGCAGTATCCAGATCTTTTATGTTCATCAAGTAAGAATTTTGGGGACAAAATTTCTTTAAGGGGGGGAGAATGTAAAACCCCACTTTTCTATTTTATCTGGATTTACGTGCTTTACCTCATTTTGCGTGAATTGACCTGTTTATGTGCTATATGACTTAGAATGTGTTAAATATGTGATTAGTACTCCTAATACATGCTATGTGTGCATTCATGAAATTTTCATCAAAAACGGAATCAGAAATTTTATCGTCGATTTTTGTGAATAGTATTTTTGAACACTTGTCCGCTAAAATTTTTACATGGGTGTTTTAAATATTTTAAAACCTAGTCCTCGGGTATTAATAGACCCGTGTTTGATTAAAACGGATTTGGAATCGGTTTTGAAATTTTAAAGGGTTTTACACTTTCTTTTGCAAGAAAACGAGTTTTAAGCCGACGCGGGTGGAATTGTTTGAATGTAAAACTTCTTGTCACCTAAAAATAAACTACTTGAGATAGTTTAGGTGTTGCATAAATGTTTTGAGCAAAGAAATAGCTAAAATAGTATTAAAAGACAAGAAAAGACTAAAAATAACCAGTTTCCACCTTTGACTTTGATTTAAATTGTTGACCTTTGCATAATATAACATCAACACACAATTGCAAAGCACAAAACACACTCATTTTACATGTACATGGCCGAGAGATTCAAGGGAGAAAAAAAGGGTTTCTAACTAGTTTTCAAAGCAAAAATTTATAGAAAAGCCTAGTTTTTGTCCGTAATTTTTTGTACCGAGTTGGATTTCGCTTGTTGGGCACGCATATCTAGACTTGTTTCAGATCAAAGGTAAGAGAAAAATTCTAGATCTCAAAAGTCATCTTTTGTATTTTTGCGTATAATTGAATATTGAACAGTTAGAATGTTAATTTGAAGTTATATTATTGCTCAGTGCATGCTACGGATCGATTATATGTATTCTTATAAGATTTGAACTGTTGTAGCATAAATTTTTATTTTCGGGTATTTAAAGTTGATAGTCTGGCTATTTGTTGATTATTTTGAGTTGTAGTGGTTGGAATCGATTGCTGTCGATTTGTAAAAGTTTGTTAATTACGGGGTAGCGCTATTGTAATGCCAAATTTTTTATTGCGATGTTGGTGTGAAAGTCCAAAATTTTCAGCCTTGACGCATTAGGGTTTTAGGGTTGTTAGGCTTGATTTGGATGTGTTTTGATTGGTTTCCGAGAGGGCTAATGTAGTTGATTGAATGGGTGAGTGATAGAAACTGATTTGGAGTTGTTTGGATTAGTAGAATGTAAGATATGATTATTTGAAGTTTAGTATGTCTTTCTTTAAAGTATTGAATTATTCCTTTAGTTGATTGGGTGGTGTTTGAGTGATTGAATTGTGAGTTGTTAATGGTTAGACTACGGTTTGATTGTGTGTTTAATGCACGTTAAGTTGGATGGCCTACTTTGTCATCTAACTTAGCTGTTTAATGTTTAATTGATTATTTGATGTTATATTGATGAAAAGATGATTATTGATGAACCAGGAGATAGTCAACGTGAAAGGTTGTCCTCCTATGATGTGAATGTTTTTTATATTGTTGAGTCTTAGTATGTGTATGCCACTTCTCGGGCAGTATCGGGCTGCCGGGTTGATAACGGCATGACTACTAGAGGCTACCTTCATCTCGCATGGACGGCGATACCATGGAAGGCAGGGCTAGTGAGGTACCTCGGGTGTGTGTGTCATAAGGGTGATAAGAAATTGGTTGAGATCGTGATGGCATTTGGAGCTACACCAACTAGAGTATCCTTTATTGATTGGTCATTATAGTTATGTGTTTATATTGTTATTGATGTTTATTGTGTGTTTACTGCTCAAAGATCATTTCCAAGGAGTATAGTAAATACTGTTAGAGATCTATCAGATTCTCACTAGGCTTGTTTTATATAAGCTCACTCTCAATTATTGTATGCTGCAGGTGTTGTTGAGCAAGATTACGGGTACGTGCTTCTTGAAGAGGAAAATGTGCCTTTCGTGGATGAGTCTTATGTGCAGGAGTCATTGCCATGTGATTGTGTGTAGTTGATGTATTATGATGTATTATAAACCTACTTTAACTTAAAGACTTATGAATGATGGTTTACTAGTCTTTCTTTTGATCATGTTTAGACTACTAAGTTGGTTTATAATCTATTTTGAAATGTATGTATAGTTTATGTATGAAGTTGGAATGGAGGCGTATAACTATGAATGGATTGTTGAAGGAATGATAATTGTATAATATGGTTATGTTGTATGTTGTTAATTTAATTGAGGAGATGATTGTTGAATAGTTTGTGGAGTAAGTTGTATGATATTCTGAGAGTTTGGTTTAGAGCCTCACTGTCCTAATTACTATCGTTATATTGCCGAAATTCTATTGCGTCCTGACTGATTGTAGGAGGGGTCGAGTTGGGGTGTGACAACTAGGAACCCTGTGCCCCGGCCCTTAATCAGATAAAGTTGCCCGCCCTATGACCAACAACTAAAAATGAGCCTTGCGACGAGACGCGGACATTCCCAATGTTGCGGTTCCTTCTGGTCCGTTCCCAGGTTGGGTTAGGGGAATATCCGAGCGATTGCCTTTGTAGATCCAAACGTGCTCACAAGGCGCATGATAAGAATAAGACCAATGACTTCATAAGCGACCATTTGAGCTGCAGATCGTAATGCTCCTAGAGAGGCATATTTCGAATATAGAGGAGTGAAAGTTCCCTAAATCAAGTAGTTGATCATATCCTTCTATGAACCGTACGAGCACATCCTCTGTTATCCCCTACCACGCTTACGGCTCTATACCCCAACCCAACTTGCTCTGACCAACTTGACCTATCAATATTCCCTAGATCGCCATCTTTTAATTTCTTCTTTGATGAGATGCCAAGCGAAGCCTCTATGGTTTTCGAGGCTTTGCCTCAACTTGGATAGAAAGCCTAGTTACTTGTTTTGGGGCTGCTCTTCAACCCTGCTGGCCACATAGTCGGCCGCGGAGTCAACATCATCGGGGCAGAGTCCCCTTTCCTAAGCGATTTCTTTCGCTCGTTGGCGGATCTCCTTGATCCGTTCCGCCAGCTTGAGGTTGTGTCAATCCGCCTCCTTATACTTTTTGGAGTCAATAAGCCTTCTCCTTTCTTCTTCAAGGGAGCTAGCTTCCTCATCTGGCGGAGGAGATAAACTGAGATCGAAGAGTGGCTGTAACGCCCCGATCCCTCACGAGACCGGAGGCTCTAATAGCCAAGCTATTCTCAACCCAATACCAAACCCGGTCACAAAATTTTAGGGAAAAACGGACAGAGTTTCCCCTGTACTATGGGCATTCTGAAAACCTGTAAACACTCAAACAAAGTCCCAACAATACAATACAAGCTTTTCTTAATTAAACATCAAAGTTCTAAGGCCATCCGAGCCTTATAGTACACAATAGTTCCAAAACACCCAAGCATGCGAGAACTTATTATCAACATAGTTTTATAATCATGACATTCTAGGAAATCAATTAAACATAATTGAAAGATCAAACATTTCTACTTTAAGTCATTCACTCCCAAGCATGCGAAGAAGCTAATAGCAGAAATATAAGTTATTACAAGATATAGGTTCCCAAATCTACACTACAACCAACTATCCTTCAACTTCTTACAACAACCAATATAAACAAAGCCCTTAGGCCACAAAATTGATACACAAATACCAAATAGAAACAAGAAGGCACGGCCACTTCAGAATAACACACAGCAACTAGGGCAACTCCTCCAACTGCGCCACCTGAAACATGTTAGCGAGGTATGAGCAACCATTGTTGCCCAGTGAGGGATATAGTCCCGGGGCGTGCAATGCAACAGATAATACAATTACACAACAATAACACTTTAACAATTTAAGAATCAATGATAACTTAAATAACCACACAATTAAAAGGATACATTTCAACAATCCCCTATACACCAATCTTCACTGGTCTTCAATCACAATCCACGAACCACGAGCACGATCACGATAAGCCGGCATAACCCCAATCACTCCAGTAGGTGTACTCCGGATGTACCCCGAATCCTACGACCCAACATCCCCTGGCAATCTCCGGACCAGGCGAATGAGGGAATAGGGCACGGAGTTTGAATATCCACCGGCAAGCCCTCTGCCGCCCAGCCGATATTCAACAATCCGCCCCGACACTATGGTTGCGCAACCACTATGCAATGCACTTAACAATGGCAAGTTAATAGCAATAATATGAGCATTAACACATAGGAGGATCAACAAAGTAGGTTGACCTCGATGCAATTAGAATAGAAGCAATTATATAAGCTAATAAGCAGTTTACAAAGGAACATATACAAAATAAGCATAGAATCATACCAAAAGCTCCAAATCAACTTGAAACCACATATAAACACTTAAGGAGTCATGCCATTGTTTTAGAAGTGTGAGTCAACCGAAATTGCACCTAAACCCCTTTGTTTTTCGAACTATTTCTCTTCCAAACCGAGGTTAATGATTTCATTTTCAAAGGAAACTCTCCCAATCTTCTAACTAACCCTCAAGGTACCCTCTCAACCCTCTAACTCATTCAAATGCCCGCGATTACCCCGAAAGCCCCAAATTCCCTCTTATGGCTTTAAACTACACATACCTTATCCGGGCTTCAAACGAGGGTTATCAAAGCTTCTATAGCACCTAGGTAGCCTAAGAATACTAGAAGTGAAGCCTGAATCCACCCGGATTCGCATGAACCCCGAAAGCCCTTTATTAAAGTCGACTATTTTACGTTTTATGCGATTCTAGAGCAATGTAAGTGCACGGGGATATTAGACTACCTTCACTAACACCTAAGGCATCTATTAGAAGTATTGAATCAAGTTAAAACGCGCGATTACACCAAACCCTAGAAATCCCGTCACTATTCACCCCTACGAATCAACTATCGATTTCTACCGTTTAATACATGAAACAATAGCATAAATGTGGTCTCTACTACATGTATACAACATATATAAGCTTATTTGAGCATTGCAATAGCATTAGACAACATTTCCAATAAATCAAGAAAATAGCAACATTTGTAGAATGCACAAATAAGTATGAAAACCCTCACCTAAAGCGCGTAGGAGCACCTAGAAGGCTTGCACACACCATAAACTACTTGTCCAAGGCTTGGAGAGGCTTGGATTGGAGATTTGATGAGCAAAAGATCTCCTTCTTGGCTGCTAAGGGCTGTTCGGATTTTGAACAGTAATTCCTGCACTTTTTTGTTTTTGTTTTTGCTAAGTTATGAGCTTATATTGATATATAAGGTGTATGGTTGGGTGGGGTCAAGTTTGGGTGCTTAAGTGGTCAATTATAATGCGCGTAGTAAGCTTAAAACGAGTCTAAAGTGAAGCATGTGTGCTAGTTAATTAAAACTCTAAGTTAGTTACGTAACACTATTCATTGAACTACTAAAATCATTTTTTAAACGAGCTCTCCTATCGCTTCTAGCTCAATTGCACATTTTTTCCACTACTTTAACAATTAATATGATTTAATAAAAATGTTAATTAACTAATAGAATGCAGTTTAAAAATGAAGTGAATAGTAATTTAAGAAGACAATTAATAAGGCATAGAAAGAGGTGCGCAAATAAAGGATGCAACAGTAATTGAATGCATGGCTAAATCTCGGGCGTCACAGTGGCCACTTTGACGAGCCGGTACTGCCGCTCCCCATGGAAAGAGGCAATCTATCCATGTACGTAATTAACCAATTCAGAAAGTCCTGAATGTTCAAAGCATCCTGCAAGAAAGTGAAGGCCCAAGAAAAAAATACTTTCCCTAAAAAAACTTTGGCGAAATAGAAAAGAAACAGAAATTTAAAAAAACGAAGGACACAAGATTGAAAAAGATTCAACATTCTTGATCTTTCTTTTTACTAGTCTTCTCGGCTAGAATAATGGGTTGTCTCATATTTGATGATCTTTTCTATGGGTAGAACTATTGTGTGCAGTCTAAACTTCGACCCTGACGTGCTTTCGCTTCGAATGTCCAAACCGCGGTCGTTGTTGCCTGTATAGCTTTTGTCAGCAGAGATCTAGCAACGTATTCTAGGCACAGATCATTGGTATTGGATGTATCGTTAGGTTGTGCTGAGTCAAATCTACTCCATTTTTTTCTGTTGCAGAAAAGAGATGCCTTCCCCCTGCTTTCAAAAATGATGAATATGAAGTCCAGGAGGCTGTAGGTACTATGGATCCTCTGACCCCCAATTGGGTTGCCTTCCCTGGTCTTGTCAGAATTTCCTGTAGGTCGTGATGTGCCTTGAGATGGCCGTCTCCTGTCCCCCTGCCAGTGGGAAATATGCTCCCGAGTTGTTGCTCTGCTGCGTCTGGCCCGTCCCCTAGGCACCTTTGGAAGGTAGGGAGTATGACAATGTACACGCTTCCCTTTACTCCATAGGGCATTCTCATCAGTTGTAAGGTTTGGTGGCCTGAAATTGACTTGGCTTGGCCAAAAGGCCTCATCTCTAAAAGCCCAGCTAGCGAGGCGTCCTTCTCGCAATAAGATTCCTAACCTCGCCTCGCTCTTGTGACATGCTATGTTTCCCCTCTTTATTCCCAAGTAAAGGGTGAATCCCATGCGTTAGTTTGTGGATCGCGGTCTCACACACTAATCCCTACAGATGTCCATAATAGGTCGGCCGCCCTACCTAAACCAATCATCATATCAGTCCCTAGGCCCCATTGCTAGAAATGCTCAGCTTCACAACCGTACGTGGAGCTTCCGCCTCCTATGGCTCCTCTAGGGATGGAGTTAGGCCCAGCCTAGGCTTGTGCATTTAAGGTTGTTGTACACGACCTCATAGGAAAAGAATGAAAAAATTGATGTTTCCAACTTCTGGTCTTTGACATAAAGAAATAAGTAATAACGAAAGGGACATCGGCTAATTTGGTCCTAGCTAGTGGAACAAGAAAGACATGGATGGTTTACATGAATAAACCAATAACAAAATGATAAAAGAAAAAAAAAAGAAAACTCGAGAACTCCTATCACGAGTTTTCTCTAATTCCTTGATAAACTTACTGAATTTCTGAAACATAAATAATAATGCTATACTTCAATTAAAGATCAAGTCAAGGGCTTTACAAAGAACAAAAATCTTTCTAAAGAACCTAGGTGACTTGCTTTAACTTTAAAGCGGCACATTCTTTTCTTTTTAATATGAAAAGACACCAGCCAGCTTTTAGATGAAAGAAAGGAGGCCTTTTCTTGTAGGAATAGTTTTATAAACAATTCTAAATAATATGACACCACTAAGGCCTCCCAAAAGATTCTGACAGAAGAAGATTCCAACAAACAAACCTTTGTATAGGCCGGTTATCATTTACGTAACCGCAAACTTGGTTTCTTCATGGAGAGTGAAGCGAAGTCCCTCCTCGAAAGAGGGACAAGCGGAACGGCTTCGGTATCGATAAGCATTCCCCTGCCGGGCTCAGTTTGGGCTTTTCAGTCTCCTTCCCTTTAATTGCACGAGATAAGAAAAATGGGATATCAAGCGGGGAAGATAGTAATGGTGAGGGAAAGGCAAGTAGTCAGAAGCAATAAGCATAGGAAACAATAGTAAGAGCAAGAGCCGTCCGCAAAGCAGCTGTCCAAAGCAACTAAGCAGGAATCGGCCATTTAGGGTACCTCTTGATGAATGAGCAGCAATCCTGGAAGGAAGGCGGTCTTTTTTGTGGAAGGGAAGCTTGACTAAAAAGATGCTTAGTGGGGCAAAGAGATTCGATGGTTCAGACATGGGTTAGAGTTAACAAAAGGCCGATAAAGATTAACCTTTTTTATTTGAACCTAAATATATAATATATAAGGGGGAGCACAGATAGATTTAGGAAATGTTTGATCTACCCATAAAATAGGAATAGGTACGGTACTCAAGCAGAAGTAGAGAGAAATGCTTCCCTTGAGAGAAGCACAAGCGAAACGATACCTAGATCCAGCTGGGAAACTACAATCTTGCTTAGGTTACATTGGCAATAAGTAGCCGGGGACCTAGGTGGGAATAATGAAAGAAAGAAAAGGGGAAGAAGCGAGGTAGAGGAATTGGTCAACTCATCAGGTTCACGACCTGAAGATTGTAGGTTCGAATCCTATCCCCGCCTAAGAACTTGAGATGATGTGGGAGCCGGCAACCCATAAGTCGTCGAAGCGGGAGTGGTGGGGAATGACTGGGCTTAGGCCAAAAGCTAGGGCTAAGTGCTCGAGTTATGGTTGTTGACTCAGAATTTGAAGATTCCTGTGACCTGGCCTTTCTCAATACCAGGAAGCATCAAACATCACAGGCATACAAATGAAAAGAAGTTTCAACCATTGACGAAAGGAAGATATCGAGTAGGCTAGTACCAATTCCTCCACATCAACAGCAAAATAGGACTTTCGGTCAGTTAAGCCATTACAGGTAGGTTTTTACCCATCTTTTCTACTTGAATTGATCTTGGCAAGGTCGAGAGAGGATCAAAAATCATTATTGTAGGTGAACAGCCAGAACCATAATGAGAATGAAAAGGGATAGTATAACATCTTTTTTGGGATTCAAACCGGGAAATTAGGGCATCATATAGTCAAGCCGGAGTCAAGACGGAATTGTAATTTACATTGCCTTAGCTCAGGCTATTCAACTCATCTTATGCGCTTTTGAATGAACTCTAGCTCAAGGACTCCAGTCAAAGACAGAGAAGAAGCTAATGACAAATACTGCTATTGCTTAATCAAACAGTCCTAATACCGATTTCGAGCTTAAGTTAAGCCCGGGAAAGAAAATTCACAGTCGGAAATGAACAAAGAGATCAGGAACAAGCTTAACATATGCATTTCGGACTGGACAAGGTTGGGAGCATGGGAGAGATTCTTATGGTGTACTAGAAGGTTATATGTTTCCGGTACCTAGCCTTAGAAAGCAGGCTCCGTAGCCGAATACAGGCAAAAGCTTTCTATTGCTTTCTTTCATTATTTATGTTACAATGTAAAAGTAAACTCCTAGCTCTTGTAGTCAGAGTAGCAATAGTAAGCGGTAGTTTACTCGCGGGAATAAGGGGTTCTTGTCAGACTCCTGTATCCCACATCAAGACTATGTTCTGCTTTGGTAGTTTTGGGCTAGGCAATACCGGTACTCAGTCGATCTTCCTGACGCCGCTTTCGGTTTTAGGGTGAGTAAGGGAATGACTTAGTGAGGTTTGAAGATGCTCGACCGATAGGGAAAGGCTGGATGGAATTCAGCTCGACTGATAAGGAGAAAAAGGTAGACGCTCGACCTATAGGGAGATGGTAGAAGATACTCGACCTATAGGGAGAAGATTGGAGTTGGCTCCTAAGCCCGAGAAGACCTCATCCGGAGGGAGAACCAATGATTTTAGTTTAAGCTCACGTATAAGGAGGGAATTAATAGCCCCCTTAACATACGGATCCAGCGGTAGACCCCGACCTAACCATAGGTCAAGGGGAAGTGAGGCCTTAGTGTACACTACCCATAATCTTTCAATCTTTAGATTGCGGGAATGTGCCAACCATGAAAGAGACCGGTACCTTACTCTAGCTAGACGACACAAGGTCAAAAAGCGAGCACAGGAAGACTTCATATGAATGGCCATTGCCCCGAGTGGTGAGCGTTCAAACAAGATTTAGCTGATATTGGGAAAAATCCACAATAAGACTACGAACCTTGAATCTCTTAGCAAACTCGGCAGAGCCGTATAAGAGATCAGGGACTTTTGATAGGATATATCAACCCCAAGATCCCCCAAAACGGAGCTATACACCAAGGCCACCTTCTCATCCGCAATCACAAAATTGTCTCCAGGACAATGTAATCCTAGAAGAGTCAACCCGGATATACCTATCCTGCCGCCCACCACACGAGTATGTGGTGGGAGAAGACAAAGAGAGGCCACAAAGCATAATAGCCAAGGGGTTGACTAGCAACAAATGAGACAATGGTAAACCGCTTTACAAACGGTACCTCGAACTTATTCATAGCTAGAGTAGAATTCACTAGATGCGAAAGATCGATCAAAAAGGAAGAACATGACCCTAAACTAGAAGTACAATGGCCACCGATCAGTGGCTGACTTCAAGTCATAGGAGTAACATGTATGCCTGCTTGTTAACCAGTCAAGATGCTTTGCTTTGTCTGCCAAAAGGTGCCATCAGTACGCAACCTTCGTAAGACAGCACAAAGCCACTCGTGAATAGGTCTAAGAAGATGCTGATTCAAATAGTTCCTTATGGCGAATACACATCGTTTTCCTGCCCCTTCTAACAAGCAACTTAAATGTCCTATGACGATCCGTTCATAGACAATACCATGGGGAAGTATTGGGCCTACATAGGCCTAGTACTAATCCAACGACCAACCTGAGAACAGCTTATTAGCTGGGTCTAAGGCATATCGTGTATAGTGGTGCCAAAGGGTCTCTTGTGACCACTGTTGGCCGTACGCATGGACAAACTTTAACAAGAAAGTGAAGGTACCCATTTCATATGGGTAAACAGTGAAGCAAGACTTAGCTTTTGCTAAGATAGGATTGACGTCGTCCTTGATCAATTTCTTGGTCAATTGGTTACCGGATTTGTTCCAAGTTGGTTCCCACGTTATCCCTTGATAAAGGGGAATACGATGTATCCACGGGTATACCGTGATATCTATCAAATAAGGTAGCTTTTCAGCTATCCGATTGATCATCACGTCAGCTCGGTCGGCATCACGGACTGGTGAGGTCATTGGCTCAAATAAAGACTTATCAACCTTCTTTGCTACCAAGATAATTATTGATAGAGAAAAGAAAGACAACCAGTACTTGACCAATAGATTATAGTCTCATCTTTTCGGTACATCTTTTGATGGATGAACGGAGGGATGATGCAATGATAACCTTTTAGGGTTAGAGAGATGGGAACAACTAGAAGATCAGGAAGGTGTTTATCTTCTCCATATGCTAATTGTAAAGAGCTAGCACATTGCTTTAGATAAAGCACAATATACAAAGCACCAGACTTTTGGATAAGTCGCTAGACTTCCTTCGCATACAAGTAGACGGCCATGCATGACTCCTTGGTAAGACAATCAGCAGCCACTAATAAGATTCGTTTTAAGAATCCCATTAGGACCATAAAGTCTTCGAACAACTGCCATCTTAGTGGCGACATATGAATTAGGGAAGGAAAGAGCTTTGTAAAGCGATTTATATCAATTACTTAACGCCCTCTTCCCTGCTAGTACCCCTGTCCCATTAAGGTTAGATAGGGGAATGCCCACCAAGGACAAAGATCAAAATAGAATATAATTAAGATCTACAGAGCTAGCAGGTGCAAATCTGTTATCAATCTTTAGATTTACGTTGGTGACCGGCTTGTTGTCCCATGATTTCCTCATTAGACAAAGAGTCGATCCTCCACTAATTCTACTATGCCGACATGATGATTTCCCCTGTATGGGATCCCTCGTTACAGGGAACCCTATAGGTAGGGGAGGGCACCTTGGTATGACCGAAGGAGTGGACTGTCAATGAATTCCATCAAAATCCAATGAGCAACCTATCGAGGTTACAACAATCATGTTGGACTAAGAAGAGCCTTGGGATCTAGTCCCCTAGTCAGACCGATGATGTGCCTCATTAGACAGCAGTGAAACATACAACTCGATGTTAATCAAAGTTGGTATGTTCCACAGCTTAAAAGTAAGGGCTAGCAAGCTTACGAGGATTGGTAGTGGCACGTAATGTGCGCCCTTATGTAAATGGCCTCCTGTCTTTGCTTGTGTTGTGTAGTATGACGTCCACATCATCTTTGACTCTTGTTCCATAACTCGTCCCTTCGCGTAACCCACAGAGCGATTCGTAGGTTAGCTCGTTAGTAAAGCAAGAAATCTTATTGGCGGTAGCGGTTGTACCTTTGACCTATGTGACGTCGCTTCTTTGATCATCGCATTCATTATTGATTCACATTATCTCCTCGGGCGGGAAGTCTCAAAGCTCTTTTGCCAGCATTAAGGAACCTGAGAATTTTGATTAAAGTAGTTATCTGATAGATGCAATTTGACAATTAGCGGAGGTGTCACCTTCTGAACCTACTTTTCTTGAGTCAATAGAGTATGACCTGGATTAACAAAACCCATCCCCATCTGAGTAGAGACTTCCAAAGAAGTTTTCAAAGCAAGGGAAGAATTCACTTCTAGCTTCCTATTCAATATCAATGATGTTTGATCACCATCACGAGATTTGTTTGCAGCTACTATAGCTAATCAATCTCCTATTTTTATTCTATTTGATTGAAGACTAGAATCTTAATCCGATCTGAGAGCGGATCTAGAATCCCCTGGTAGTAGTAGGTGGGTTGGTGAAATCCAATAATCGATTGGCTTTAGAAAGGCTTTCTTAACTGTCACATTGTAACTAAAAGTCCTGCCTACTTGTAGGCGTAGGGTAGTCCTCAAAAACCTTATTATTTTACTGGCTTGGGAAAGACCCGTAGCTATGGATCCCACTAATGTAATAAGACTATAACCATACTTCCATGGTCTAGGTTCAAGGACGATAAAGATTGAGGCTTGGAGTATCTAAGGCTTCATGGACCTAATATTTAGGGCTTTTAAGGACGGACTCGCGTCTATCCCAGGGATTGACCGGTGACACTACTAATTGAATTTCCTTAATATATGTATTTTTCCACAGGACTGAATGCATAGAAATCTTGGCTTAGTGCCATTACTGTAAGCAGCGGATGATTGGTATGCAGAATCGGGTGTAATGGTTTCACATTCATGTGAATCAAGAGATTGACTTGAAAGGCTTTCCAACTAGCCATTGTACCTGAGATTGCAATAAGTCATTCTTCTTCTTTGGAGCTTGTTCTTGGTCCCAAGGGAAATGGGGTAAGAAAGAGTAGCTTGCTTCTCCAATTGGATCATTGCTCGACTCGATGGGTAACTTCAAGTGGTTTGCCGGGGAAGCTATTGTTTTTCTTTTAGGAGTAGGTTGGTGGCATGGACACCTAGCCTTTTCTTATTTATAGTATTTGTTTGTTTGCTGGCACAAGTAGTAGATTTATTCTTCACTCCAGTAGTAGCAGATGTGGAATATGAAAGGTGGGATTCCCGGTGGATTGGATGCTTCCGTTAGAGCTTCTTCCCCTCCTTTCATTTAAGGGCACCAAGCTTACAATCACTAGTGAAAGAGTGCCAATTGACCCAACTAGCGAATCTATTTACTTTAATCTTTTTCATTTCCGTGAATACTACTTGAAAGTAGTCATTTTTCAGCTTGATAGCACAAGCACGATCTATCCATCTCCCTCCGGAGAGTGAGTAACAAGTGGAAGGACTGTCGATAGTAGGTAGGGTAAACGGATATGGATGGTTGTTGGGATCCCATGTAGGAGAGCCAGCTAGGCCAGGAGAAAGAGCTAGTCTTTAACTACCCTTATTTTGGGAGTTGGTTCTAGAATTCCACTGAGAGTTGCCACTCCTCAATCTTCAAAATCTAGTCTAGTCCAACATTAGAGGACTTGATACTTATCTTCGACAAGCCTCATTCTGTGCTGAAGACAGATTCTTTTATTGGCTGAGGAAATAGGTAGCTTATAAGCCCACCCATTCTTCCTTTCTGACCTTAGCTTAGTGTCTCGTGCCAATGCTCATGGGTATGAGGCCATAACTACTGCTATCGTTATACTCCCACACTCTAATAGAGTCCTACTGTCGGCTCATCTTCTATCTAAGACCTTCTCAATGAGAGGATGCTTGAACACTGCTGTTTTCTCAGGACTAGTTGCGGTCTACTATTTTCTTTCACATATTAGTATAGCAGCTGAACTCATATCCGTTAGTGTGATAACCCGAACCCGGTATGCATTTAATGGCATTTAATTACAATTAATTAAGTGACATCTTAAATATTAGCATTGAATTTAGTGTTTATTTTTAAGTTAAACATTCATTTCAAGCATTATTTTCATATTTCTTTTAGAAGTAATTAAATAATACTTGAGTTAATTATTTTAACGGAATATCCACTACTTTCATATTTATGTTAATCGATTTTATTTTTTCTTGCACCTTAATGCTCGGTTTTAAATAAAACGAAAAGTAGCTCCGAGCCAGAGTAAATTTTGAACTATGTTACTTTTCAAAAATTATATTTTCCTAAATTCTTTGAGATTTAATCGTTATTCTTTTATTGTCGCAAAGTGCATAGCATATCGAGAGCGATAGTTAGGAAATGATTTCTAGTCCTCAGCAAATAGTGAAAACTAGTATTTAGTGTTTTTGTTGTTGTTAGCTAGAATTAAAATTGTGTTAGTTGTTTAAGCTTTAAAATTCCTAAAATATGCCTATTAGACCCATGTTTAAGTAGTTTGACCAAGGCTTTGACTTGAGGACTTGTTGTCATCTTTTGTTTAAGCAAATTACATTGCAAAATTAAAATCAAAAGCTAGAAAAAACATAGAGGGGCTGGCCGAAACTCCAAAGGGAAAAAAAAAACATTTCAACATTCAAATCTTCAATTCTTTGCGTGAGCTTGCACGGGGTTGTGTCCGGGGCTTCCAACGTGGTTTTTCTAGATTGTTATTTAATTCATTTTGATGCTTGAAGAATGTTCCCTAGCAATTGTAGAACATGTATTTATAGCTTTTTAGCATTTTCTGATGTTGAATATCGAAATTGAAATTTAAATTGATAATTGAATCATAAATTATGAATAGTAAACCCCCGTTTCTATGAAGTTGATCCGTTATGCGTTCTGTTGATGTGAAAAGATGCTAGATATGCTGGAATGCCTAAATGCATGATTGTTTGTGTTGCGTAATGGAAAAACGGAGAAAAATGCCTTGGTACAAGTTGGGGTTGTTTAGGTCGAGATTAGCGTTTCCTCGATTTACGAGATGGCATTGTCTCGGGAGGCCATGGAAGCACTTTTGGTGTGGTTATAAAGTTGGTTGGGTGTTTGGTTAGGGTAGCGGTAGTTGAATTCTAGGGTTAAGTAGGGTTTTGGGGTCTTTAGACATGCTTTATGGTGACCTAGGAGGATTGGTGAAGTCAGTTTCCAAAACTCGTGGCTCGTTTGAAAGTAGTAGCGTTTTGAAAGTTGGGGTCAATTTGTGATTTTGTTTGTTTTTTCATAGTGTAATGCCTATAGAATGCTTAATGTTGTTTGTTATGCTTGTTAAAATTAGTTATGATTGAATTGTATATCAATTGTTGATAATGCTTGTTAGTGTTGTTCTTGTTACTTTATAGATTGTAAATGCTTTTTGTATCGCATGTTGTTACTAACCTGCACTTCAGTGCCTTGCTCGATTATCGTTATATATATCTCGTATTGCACTGCGTAAGTGTCAGGCGCGTGAGTGACAGGCCTCTCTGGGTAGCCTCGGGTTGCCAGTGTTGGTTGCTCTAGCTCGGTGTCCTATTCCCTTTCTCGCTTGGGTTGCCGCCTAGGGAGTTTTGGGTCGGAGAATTGACAGAGTATGTCCAGAGTACTCTAAACGGAAGTTATAAGGTAGGTGAGCCGGCGCGTCATCGTTAAAGTCATCGAATTCGTGATCGGTACCTTACTCGTTCGAGTGATCCATAGCCTTCAAAGTGTAGTATAGCTTTGAATGGTTGTGTTAATGCCTTCTTTATTTGTTATTGTATTGTCGTTTATATTGAATGCCTTCTTATTGATTATATTGCTTAACTGCCTTATTTGCATTGCACGACTTTCTTTCTCTCCACCTCAATATCTGTCTCGCCCTCACTGAGTATACGTGTTGTGTATACTCACTCCTCACTACCACATTTCAGGAAATGCCATGTTAGTTGAAAAGTTCGTGGTTACGTGATAGTTCGTGCTTGAAGAGTTGTCTTGTATGCTATGTGGCTTGAGTTGTCAAAGATGCAAAGATATATGTTTCATGTATTGAATGTAATTCATGTCAAAAGGAATGTAGTTTAAGTTTTACTAGATTATTGAAGTTTTTTATAAGTTAGTTTGTGTATCTAGTTAGTATAGCTTAACTTTAATGCATGTTTGTATTGCTTAAAGAAAAGTTAGAATAGTCTGGGTACTTGGAATTGTATATTTACTTGTGCTTAATTGTTGAGAACCAAGGCTCGGATGGCCTTGAGGAAGTTTTGTGTGGTTGGACACGGTGCTGGTCCATTTATATGCTATTACAGGTTTTACATTTTGCCTAGAAACAGGGGAGACTTCGTCCGTCTTTCCCTAAAATTTTGCCCGAGTTTGGAATTGGGTTGTGAATAGATTGATTGATAGAACTCCCGGTCTCAAGAGGGATCGGGGTGTTACCGGTGGTATCAAAGCTTGTTTAGCGCATAAGCCGGGACAGGGTCCTCGGTCTGGTATGTAGTGATCCTTGAATTTGTGCTTGTTAAGTGTGTCTTGAAAGTGTGTGCCTGTATGTGAGATTGTGTGTCTTGACCTGAATGTGTGCACCTATGTGATATAGTTATGCGTTATGTGTTAATTGTGTGCTAAGTGAAGTAAAGTGTCTAGTTGTACATTGAATTGACCTATTGAATTGGCATCGTGAATCGAATCGACCTCGTGAATTGTTATTTGCTTGAAGTATTGCTTGTAATGTATGTATTGAAAGGTCTTGAGTTGGTTATGCCGTGATTTTAATTGATTATGTTGTGCTTGACTTGATTGTCGTGCTTGAGTGACTTTGTTGAATAAACTGTTTTATAAACTCTTTTGTAAACTTGTTTGCATAATAGTTTAAGGCATGTGTATAAATGTGATATCCTGGCATTCATACATGTCCCGTGGAAATGGCAAGTAAGTCCTCTTTCTCCCCTGAAGGAAGTGGTTCTCAGCTGGCCTTTCAAGGTGTATGGATTGGTAGGAAATGAATGGCATTTAATTAGCCTTTATTTGGGAGTTGGTGTTTGTTTTTGGAGCTCAGTTGTTGGCATACTTCTAAGACTCTTCTTTGTGGTTGGCAATCATAAAAAGATAACTTTCTTTGGGGTTTCTGTATGATGGCTCTTGGTAGCATTCTTTGGTTTCTTACTGGGTATTCTTTGGAGACTTCTGTTGGCACTTCTTGGTAGACTTGGCTATTGGGTTTTCAGTCGGACTTACTGCATGGTATTATCTATGGTATATGTGTCTCGGTCTTTATTGGAGTGCTACCGGCATTCCTTATTGGAGATTCTTCAATTGCATTCTCAAGGATTCTTAGTGGCCATTTATTTAGTATTACTTATTGGGGAATTCTTGGTAGTTTCTTACTGGAGCATTGTCCGGGTATTTTCTTTGGCATTCCTCTGTTGGTTTGGTAATTGGAATTCCTATCAGACTTGTTATCTTATATTACTTACGGTATGCTGTGGAATACCTCGGGTTTTCTTGGTGGTAAGATGTATAAAGTTCTCACTTGGCAAATAGTGAAGAGGCCTCGGAGTTTGGTTTTATATATTGTGTACCAGCTCGGTATTTTTCCTTAGGTTTTCGTCTAGCTGGGAAACTATATTTGTTATTCAACTTGATTGTCTTATTGGGCACATTATACTTTCTCTGCTATTTCCTTTGACATTCTTCTCAGCATTTGATAGCGATACTCGGAATCTAATTGGTTGTCCTATAGGGTTATTATTTGGAAGGCTTCTTTGGAACTCTTGAAGTATATTTGATTGGGTTCCTAGTATTTTCTTCAGCACGCTTAACAGGGAATTCTTCTATGAAATTCATGACCAACGGGGTACTTCTTTGGACCTCTGGATGGAACCTTTGATTGAGCCTTTATTTGGCTTCTTGCTTAGGAATTCTCGGGCAGTAATAGTTAAACTTCTACTAGAGATTCGTGTATGGGATATTCATTCGGTATTCTTCTTATCATTAATATGTGATGTGATTTTATCTACAGTATCTTTGCTTTAGTCTTTATTGGTATTATCTTGGCGCTTTTGGTTGTAATTTTAATCTTCTTCGGTATTCGTGTCAATGGGAATTTTGTGCGGTATCTACATTTGAGCCTTTATTCGGCATTACTACTTGGAATTTCTTCTTAAACTTCCCTATTGGTCATCTTGATTAATATACTTGCTCAGCAGCTGATGAAGATTAGTTAGAGTTGGATTTCAGTGGATGCAGAGTTCTATTGGAAGAAGAATTGCGAGGACGCAATTGTTTTAAGGGGGGGAGGATGTGATAACCTGAACCCGGCATGCATTTAATGGCATTTAATTGCAATTAATTAAGTGACATCTTAAATGTTAGCATTGAATTTCGTGTTTATTTTTAAGTTAAACATTCATTTCTAGCATTATTTTCATATTTCTTTTAGAAGTAATTAAATAATACTTGAGATAATTATTTTAATGGAATATCCACTACTTTCATATTTATGTTAATCGGTTTTATTTTTTCTTGCACCTTAATGCTCGGTTTTCAATAAAATGAAAAGTAGCTCCGAGCCGGAGTAAATTTTGAACTATGTTACTTTTCGAAAATTATATTTTCTTAAATTCTTTGAGATTTAATTGTTATTCTTTTATTGTCGCAAAGTGCATAGCATATCGAGAGCGATAGTTAGGAAATGATTTCTAGTCCTCAGCAAATAGTGAAAACAAGCATTTAATGTTTTAATTTTAGTGTTTTAAATGTTGTTAGCTAGAATTAAAATTGTGTTAGTTGTTTAAGCTTTTAAATGCCTAAAATAAGCCTATTAGACCAATGTTTAAGTAGTTTGACCAAGGCTTTGACTAGAGGACTTGTTGTCATCTTTTATTTAAACAAATTACATTGCAAAATTAAATCAAAAGCTGAAAAAAATAGAGAGAAGCTGGCCGAAACTACAAAGGGAAAAAACAAAAACATTTCAACATTCAAATCTTCAATTCTTCGCATGAGCTTGCACGGGGTTGTTTCCGAGGCTTCCAGCGTGGTTTTCCTAGCGTCTAGGAGCGTCTAAGGTGAGGGTTTCATCGTTATTTGTGCATTTAAAATAATTGTGTTTGAACTTTAATTTTTGGGTTTTAGCCGTAGATTGTTATTTAATTTGTTTTGATGCTTAAAGAATGTTCCCTAGCAATTGTAGAACATGTATTTATAGCTTTTTAGCATTTTCTGCGGTTGAATATCGAAATTGAAATTTAAATTGATAATTGAATAGTAAATTGTGAATTGTAAACCCCCGTTTTGATGAAGTTGCTCCGTTATGCGTTCCGTTGATGTGAAAAGATGCTAGATATGCTAGAATGCCTAAATGCATGATTTGTTTGGGTTGCGTAATGGAAAAACGGAGAAAAATGCCTTGGTACAAGTTGGGGTCGTTTAGGTCGAGAGTAGAATTTCCTCGATATGCGTGATGGCATTGTCTCGGGAGGCCATGGAAGCACTTTTGGTGTGGTTGTGGCGTTGGTTGGGTGTTTGGTTAGGGTAGCGGTAGTTCAAATGAGCAAAGGGGGAAATCGGGGCTTTGCGTGAATTCTAGGGTTAAGTAAGGTTTCGGGGTCTTTAGACGTGCTTTATGGTGACCTGGGAGGATTGGTAAAGTCGGTTTCCAAAACTCGTGGCTCGTTTGAAAGTAGTAGCGTTTTGAAAGTTGAGGTCATTTTGTGATTTTGTTTGTTTTTCATAGTGTAATGCCTATAGAATGCTTAATGTTGTTTGTTATGCTTGTTAAAGCTGGTTATGATTGAATTGTATATCAATTGTTGATAATGCTTGTTAGTGTTGTTCTTGTTACTTTATAGATTGTAAATGCTTTTTGTATCGCATGTTGTTATTTACCTGCACTTTAGTGCCTTGCTCGATTATCGTTATATATATCTCGTATTGCATTGCATTGTGTCAGGCGCGTGAGTGACGGGCCACTCTGGGTAGCTTCCGGTTGCCAGTGTTGGTTGCTCTAGCTCCATGTCCTATTCCCTTTCTCGCTTGGGTTTCCGCCCAGGGAGTTTTGGGTCGTAGAATTGACAGAGTATGTCCGGAGTACTCTAAACGGAAGTTATAAGGTGGGTGAGCCGACGCATCATCGTTAAAGAAATCGAATTCGTGATCGATACCTTACTCGTTCGAGTGATCCATAGCCTTCAAAGTGTTGTATAGCTTTGAATGGTTGTGTTAATGCTTTCTTTATTGGTTTATTGTATTGTCGTTTATATTGAATGCCTTCTTATTGATTATATTGCTTAGCTGCTTTATTTGCATTGCACGACTTTCTTTCTCTCCACCTCGATATCTGTCTCGCCCTTATTGAATATACGTGTTGTGTATACTCACTCCTTACCACAATATTTCAGGAAATGCCATGTTAGCTAGAAAGTTCGTGGTTACGTGATAGCTCGTGCTTGAAGAGTTGTCTTGCGTGCAATGTGGCTTGAGTTGTCAAAATTGCAAAGATGTATGTTTCATGTATTGAATGTAATTCATGTCAAAGGAATGTAATTTAAGTTTTACTAGATTATTGAAGTGTTTGATAAGTTAGTTTGTGTATCTAGTTAGTATAGCTTAACTTTAATGCATGTTTGTATTGCTTAAAGAAAAGTTAGAATAGTCTGGGTACTTGGAATTGTATATTTACTTGTGCTAAATTGTTGAGAACCAAGGCTAGAATGGCCTTGAGGAAGTTTTGTGTGGTTGGACACGGTGCTGGTCCATTTATATGCTATTATAGGTTTTACATTTTGCCTAAAAATAGGGGAGACTCTGTCTGTCTTTCCCTAAAATTTTGCCCAGGTTTAGAATTGGGTTGTGAATAGATTGATTGATAGAACTCTCGGTCACGAGAGGGATCGGGGTGTTACAGTTAGAGCATCTTCAAACCTCTCCCTCTAGTCGAGCTGCTCCGCTCCTTGGTAGTCAGTCTATTACCCACCCTTGATCCCATTCCTTCTAGCTCAAGAACTTCTATTTTGAATCTAAGCTTGTACCATGTTCCTTTCCATGTAAGCTATTCCATGCGATGTCTTTCACAAAGGTACAGTGATTTGATAATCGATAGAGCTAGTGAATCTTTTCTTCCCTCATATGAACTCGGTCTCTCTAATACATCAATATGGTAGATAGATCAGGTAAAAGATCAGCTGCTAATCTGCTACCCTCGTTGTGTTCGATCGACTTCAAAGCTTTTTCACTTTTTTCGATTAGTGCTTCTACCGATGCTTGAATGCTACTTTCGTCTACATATGGGTTATTATATAAGCAATCCTCATTCTATGGTGTTAGGCCCAATTTCTTTCAACTAACAACTGAGCACTTTGCTTATTAGTCTTTCTACTAAGCTCTGATTAGTCCTTCCCCTGAAGCCTGAGTTAAAGAATCTATCGATTCCACATCCCTTGATTCCAATTCCACTATTGGAAGTGTTGTTATGATCGATTTTGCTTATCCTCTTCATTAGTAGCCTAGGAACTGAGATTCTTAATTAGAGTATGGCAGGTCTATCACGCTTTGAAAATGGTACAACAAGAAGAGAATTAGCAGAAATCGAAAGGGATTTACCCAAAACTCCACTCTGATACTGCCTAAAGCAAAATAGGCACGCGCACGGTAGAGAGTCTACCTGAGTCGTGCTGTGACGCCCAGGTTTTAGCCATGCATTTAATTACTGTTGCATCCCTTGTTTGCGCATTTACTTCTGTGTCTTACTAACTGACTTTTGTGACTACTATTCATGCCATTTTTAAACTGTCTTCTATTAGTTAATTAGCATTTTTATTAAATCATATTAATTGTAAAAGTAGTGGAAAAAATGTGCATTTGAACTAAAGGCATTAGGAGGGCTCGTTTAGAAAATGATTTTTGTGGTTGAGTGAATAGTGTTACGTAACTAACTTAGGTAATTAATTAGCTAGCATATATTTTACTATCTAAGCTCGTTTTAAAGCTTACTACGCGCATTATAATAGATCACTTAAGCACCCAAATGACCCCACCTCAACTTAGCCCCTTTTATATATCACCTAAGCTCACAAAATGCAAAAGAAAAAAAAAAGCTGAAAAACAGAAGCAAAAACCCGACAGCTCCAAGGGAGAAAAAGGAAGAGATTTTGCTCACCAAGCCTCCAATCCAAGCCTCTCCAAGCCTTGAGCAACTAGTGTAGGGTGTGTGCAAGGTTCCTAGGTGCTCCTACACGCTTTGGTGAGGGATTTCACGGCTTGTTTTTGCATTTCTAAATAGTTGTCAATTTCTTGATTTGTTGAAAATGTGATCAAATGTCATTGTATTTGTTATCTATGCCATTATACCATGTATATGAATGCTAGAGAATATATTTGAGCCATCGTTTTGCAATTTAAACGGTTAGAATCGTTAGTTTGATTTTTAGGGTGAATAGTGGCATTTTTCTAGGGTTTTGTGTAATTGCTCGAATTGGCTTGGTGTAATGATTCTAATAGATGCGTTAGGTGCTAGTGAAGGTAACCTACTAGCCACGTGCACTTGCATTATCCTTAAATCGCTTAAAATGGAAAGTAAGCGACTTTAATTTGGGACTTTCGGGGTTAATGCGAATCCGGATGGATTCGGGCTTCAATTCTAGTATCCTTAGGCTACCTAGGTACTATAGATGCCTTGATATCCCTTGTTTGCAGCCCGGACAATGTATGTGTAGTTTAAAGCCATAAGAGGGAAGTTGGGGCTTTGGGGGTAATGGCGGGCACTTGAATGAGTTAGAGGGTTAAGAGAGTACCTTGAGGGTTAGTTAGAAGTTTGGGAGAGTTTTCTTTGAAAATGAAATCATTAACCTTGGTTTGGAAGAGAAATAGTTCGAAAAACAAAGGGGTTTAGGTGCAATTTAAGCTGTCTCACACTTCTAAACCCATGTCATGACTTCTTGAGTGTTTATAAGTGATTTTAAGTTGATTTGGAGCTTTTGGTATGATTCTAAACTTATCTTGCTAATGTCTCTTTCTAAAATTGCATATTTGCTTATATAATTGTTCTATTCTAATTGCATCGAGGTCAACCTACTTTATTGATCCTCATATGTGTTAATGCTTATATTATTGCTATTAACTTGCCATCGTTAAGTGCATTGCATAGTGGTTGCGCAACCATAATGTCAGGGGCGGATGTGTTGAATATCGGTTGGGCGGCAGAGGGCTTACCGGTGGATATTCAAACTCCGTGCCCTATTCCCTCATTCGCCTGGTCCGGAGATTGCTAGGGGATGTTGGGTCGTAGGATTATCGGGGTACATCCGGAGTACACCCACTGGAGTGTTTGGGGTTATGCCGGCTTATCGTGATCGTGCTCGTGGTTCGTGGATCGTGAATGAAGACCAGTGAAGATTGGTGTATAGGGGATTGTGTGAAATGTATCCTTTTAAATGTGTGGTTACTTAAGTTATCATTGTTTCTTAAATTGTCTAAGTGATATTATTGCATAATTGTATTACCTGTTGCATTGCACGCCCCGGGACTATATCCCTCACTGGGCAACAGTGGTTGCTCATACCTCGATATCTGTTTCAGGAGACGCTGAGGGTGATCCCCAGCTTGTTGATTTAGTTGAGGAAGAAGAAGTTCAGATTGAGCCTTTACCTTAGTTGCTGTGCCTGATAGCTTGAGGTGGTTAATGAATTTGCTTCTATGTGGAAAGTTCAACTAATTGTTTTATGTACTGTTTTGTGGCCTAAGGGCTATGTATATGCTTGTTGTATAATTTGAAGACTAGTTGGTTGTGGTGTAGCATTGAAAACCTATGTACTGTAATAACTTATGATCTACTTCTATTCGCTTTGCTTGCTTGGGAGTGAATGGCTTTAAGTAGAAATGTTTGATCTTTCAATTAGGTTTAATTGATTTCCTAGGATGTCATGATTATAAAACTATGTTGATAATAAGTTCTCACATGCTTGTGTGTTTTGGAACTATTGTGTACTATAAGGTTCGGATGGCCTTAGAACTTTGTTGTTCATTTAAGAAAAGCTTGTATTGTATTGTTGGGACTTTATTTGAGTGAGTACAGGTTCTTAGAATGTCCACGGTACAGGGGAGACTCTGTCCGTGTGTCGGGTCCGGACTTAACCTTTAGCTTGAGGGTTGGGTCGGGGCGTGACATTTAAGTGGTATCAGAGCTATAGATTGCATGAAGCCGGGTTAAATTTCTCGGTCTGTGGGTAGAGATTTGTTATGTAACTTTGTGAATACATGAGTCTTTGATTTTGATTGACCTAAGTGAAATTTGAATAAGGAATGAACATGCTAGCATGGAGGTAGTGGCCCTACCGGAGGTAATCTGTATGACCGGTTCATTCATCATGGGGCCTATACTTTCTTTGGGGAGCCGGACGATATGAAAGCTGAGATGTGGCTAAGGAAGTTCGAGAGAGTGGCAGCAATACTGGACTGCCATGACGACAGGAAGATTACTTATGCTACTTTCCTTCTCGAGGGTGATGCTGAAGATTGGTGGAATACCATCAGTGAGAAATGGGGAGCTGAGGGAGTTCATCATTCGTGGGCCGACTTTGTCCGAGAATTTCGAGACAAGTATATATCGGTAGTTGCCCGCGAGAGGCGACAAACAGAGTTCATAAACTTGAAGCAGGGAAGTATGACGGTAGATCAATACGAGGCTACTTTTACCCGGCTTTCCCGTTATGCACCAGCTTTGATTCAGCCGGAGGACATGAAGATCCAGAGGTTCATCCTGGGTTTGAGGAGGGATATTATGCTGAACTTGTCTTCAAATGATTTTCCCAACTATGCTGCGGTTGTCCGAGCCGCCTCGAGATATGAGAAACGGAAGGCCGATGTGTTAGCCGAGACCAGTCAATCGAGTAAACGGTTTCAGTCTCAGATTCAAGGGTATCAGGGGCAGACTGTATCAGTTGGGCAGAGTTCACAGCCGAGACAGACTCAGAGTTACACCGGGCCTACTCAGACTCAGGCACGACCAGTCCAGAGTCAGACTCAGAGTCAGTTCTGTCTAGCAGTTTCCCGTTCGCAGCAGGGTAGTTTAGCTACCTCTACTTACAGAGCTCCTTCGAGAGGCACTGTTACAAGACGTCACCAGCAGTGCAGCTTATGTCAGCGCCAGGGCCACACTGAGGATGTTTGTTGGAAAAAACATAACAAGTGTACAGGTTGCGGAAGTGATCAGCACAGGGTTAAAGACTGTCAGAAATTTAAGAACCCTAGGGGTCAGACGTCAGCTCAGAACTCTCAGACCAGGGCACCAGCTGCAGCACCACCACCACGAGGTCAGGCCCGTGTATTTGCTTTGGATGCTGAGGAGCTTCCGGATACTACCGCTGTGGTAGAAGGTATTTTTCTTCTTAATGATCAGTCAATTAAGGTTTTAATTGATTCCGGGGCTTCGCATTCTTTTATTACTCCTACTTGTGCACAAAATGCTAAATTGAAACATGATAAACTGTTGCATGAGATTGTGGTTTATACTCCTATGGGTCCGAAGTTTGTTACTAGATCTATTTGCAGAGCATGTAGTATACTTATTGAGGGTCGTGTTTTTCCTACTTATTTGATTATCCTACCCTTCAATGACTTTGAAATTATATTGGGGATGGACTGGTTAAGTAAATATTATCCCCAGCTTGATTGTAGAAAGAAGATTGCGTATCTAGAAATGCCTGACCAGCCTATACTTAAAATAGTTGGTAGTAGAAAATCTACGGGAACTCCTATTATTTCTTCTATTAGGGCATCTAAATTATTGAGCAAGGGTTGTGAGGCTTATCTTGCATATTTGATTAATCAACCTGGGGATCAATTGAAATTGAATGATGTACCTATCGTGAGAGAGTTTCCAGGGGTCTTTCCTGAGGAATTACCTGGGTTACCGCCTGATAGAGAGATAGAGTTCATGATTGATTTATTGTCAGGGACTTCACCTATCTCTAGGACTCCGTATAGAATGGCTCCACCTGAATTTCAGGAATTGAAAGTTCAATTGCAGGGCTTGCTTGAGAAGGGATTCATTCAGCCGAGTTCTTCACTGTGGGGTGTGCCAGTTCTATTCGCTAAAAAGAAAGGCGGTTCTCTTCGCGTGTGCATTGATTATCGGGGTCTTAATCAGGTAACCATCAAAAATAAATATCCTTTGCCTTTAATCGAAGAGTTATTTGATCAGTTGCAAGGCGCCAGGGTATTCTCTAAATTTGATCTGAGGCAGGGCTATTATCAACTGAGGATTAAGAAAGATGATGTTCCTAAAACTGCTATCAGAACTCGATATGGCCATTATGAGTTTGTTGTCTTGCCGTTTGGTCTTACTAATGCTCCCGCCCATTCATGGACTTAATGCAGAGGGTATTCTGTCCTTATCTGGACCAATTTGTGGTCATATTTATTGATGATATCCTTGTCTATTCTAAATCTGAGGCGGAACATGAACAACATCTCAGAATTGTGTTGCAGACTCTTTAGGAGCATCATTTATTTGCAAAGTTTAGTAAATGTGAATTCTAGCTTAAGCAAGTTGCTTTTCTTGGCCATATTATCTCGCAGGATGGTATTTCTGTTGATCCAGCGAAGATTGAAGTTGTGTTATATTGGAAACGACCTGAAACTGTCACGGAGATTCGTAGCTTCCTTGGTTTAGCTGGGTATTATCGGAGGTTTGTCAAGGATTTCTCTAAGATTGCAGGGCCTTTAACTCAACTTACTCAGAAGAAAATAGTTTTTGACTGGAATGATAAATGCGAGGCCAGCTTCCAGGAATTGAAGAAGAGATTGACTACAGCTCCTATTCTTGCTTTACCTGAGGGTTATGATAATCTAGTGATCTATAGTGATGCTTCGAATGAAGGTCTGGGTTGTGTATTTGTAATACCCGAGCCCGGAATATGAATTTTCTTTGTTTATTATTTTGAAAATTTTATTTCCTTAAATTCTTTGTGAATTAACTGTTACTTTCTAGTCGACGCAACGTGCATTGCATTTAAGGAGCGATAGCTAGATAACGATTTCCAGTCCTCAGCAAATAGTGAAACTAGTATTTAGATGACTTAAATTTTATATTTTAAATATTGCTAGCTTTAGTTGAACTTACCATAGCTGAAACGGCTTTAAAACGCGCGAAATAGGGCCCTTTGACCAAGTTTTAAGTGGTTTGACCTTGGACCTTTGACCCTTTGACCTTTTGACCTTTAATTAAGCAATTAAGTAAGCAAAATAAGAAAAAAAAATAGCAGCAAACAGCAGCAGCAGGCCGAGAGCTTTAGAGAGGAAAAAAAAAAAAACCTTTCAACTTCTCTACGATCAATCTTCGCGTGTGCTCGTGCGGGGTGATTACCGAGGCAACCAACGTTGTTTTCCTAGCGACTAGGAGTACCTAAGGTGAGGGAAGCATGTTATTTGCGCATTTATACGTTGTGTTAGTTAACTTTATCAGTTTTTAGATTTATCCGTAGATCGTTATTTAAAGCGAATTGATGCTTCTAAAATGTTCCTTAGCATTGGTAGAACATGTATTTATGGCTTTGTAACATTTTCTGCGGTTAAATGTTGTGATTGCAACTTGAATTGTGATATGAATAGTACTTTGTGAATAGTAAAACCTTGAAACGTTGAAATTGCGCTGTTATGCTTTCCGTTGATGTAGAAACATGCTAGGTATGCTAGAATGCTAAAATGTGTGGTTTGTTTGGGTTGCGTAGTGGAAAAAACGAGAATTAAGCCTTTGGGAAAGTCGGGGTCGTTTAGGTCGACTTTTGCGTTTTCTCGTTTTGCGTGTTGGCATTGCTTCGGGAAGCCATGGAAGCACTTTTGGTGCGAATATGGCGTTGGTTGGGTGTTTGGTTGTTGTAGTTGTAGTTCAAACGAGAAAGGGGCAAATCGGGGCTTTGCGCAAGGTCTAGCGTGAAGTAAGGTTTCGGGGTCTTTAGACGTGCCTTATGGTGACCTAGGAGGGTTGGCGAAGTCGGTTTCCAGAACTCGTGGCTCGTTTGGAAATGGTAGCATTTTGACAGTTGGGGCCGATTTGTGTTTTTGTGTGTTTACTTGTCTTTATGCTTATAGAATGCTTAGAATTACCTGAATTACTTGTTTGAGTTGTTTTGGATTGAATTGCTTATCAATTTGCTGCTATTGCGTGCGAGAGTAACCTACTTTGTTATTCTCCCACGTGTGGTTTATCGCTTGTTTATTGCTTGTTTATTGTCTTGTATCGAGTCTTGCATGGCATAGTGTCTCGCACGTGAGTGATGGGCCTCTCTGGGTAGCCTTGGGTTGCCAGTGTTGGTTGCTCTAGCTCCGTTGCTATTCCCTTTCTCGCTTGGCTTGCCTCCTAGGGAGATTTGGGTCGTAGGATTGATGGATACTTCCGGACTATTCCAAACTGGTGTTATAAGGTTGTTTTGGGCCGGCGCGTCGTCATCAAATTCGTGTTTGAAAGTGGTTCGTGAAAAGAGTATCGTATCCTTTGATTGAGTGTTTGCAGCTTTAAATACTTGCCTTGCTTTATTGTTGGCTTTGGATGTATCTTTATATGTTTTGTATGTATTGCTTGACTAATTGCATTGCATACTCCTCTCATCTCCGTCCTTGAGACCAATTGCCCTCGCTGAGCAATAGTTTTTGCTCATTCCTCTCTATACTATGTTTTTTACAGGAGTAGTTGAGGCAGACCCTCTCGAGGTAATTGAGGAGGAGGAGCAGGTGGAGGTGTTTCCGTGATAGCACTTACCTGCTTTGCTGGTGGTTGGTTACCAGTTTTGTGCAAACCTTGATGTTATGTATATTGCGTGAAGGAAGCTTAATTTTGAGGCTTGTAGCCTTGTATATATATTTTCTAGTTGAGATCTTTATTAGTTTTATGTTGAAATGGATTAAAGTTTGTAAGTTGTAAACTTATACTCGGATGACTAGTGAAGATTGCATGCTAATGGCTAATGGTTTAGTGGCATAAGTACTTGTGTAGTATGCATATCATTTTTGGTTTGGAAAGTTGGATAATAAGAAATGTATGTTTTATAGAAAGTTGGCTTGTTTTGATTATTTTATAGCTTTCGCAAGTGTTATATTGTTTTTAGGGTTTTCGGATTGTCCGCGGTACAGAGGAGACTCCGTCCGTGTGTCGGGTCCGGGCTTGGCCTTTTGCGGGGTTGGGTCGGGGCGTGACATCTTTAGGTGGTATCAGAGCATGATAGTCTTGCATGAGCCGGGATATGATTCTCGGTCTGTGGGGTAAAGGTCTGAAATGCTAAAGTGTTTATGAATGATTGCTAAGTGAAAAGAAAATGTTCTAGCATGACTTTGTGAACTTGGAATGTTTATGTCTTTAAGTGAAATAGTTTGGCAAGTTAAACTTGTCTTATGTGAATTGTGTGATAGAATATTGGATTGTTATTGACTTGAGTGTTATCTAATCTTATGTGTTATATTTCTGTCTATAAACTGCTTTTAAATGTTGCCAGCTATTGTGAGTTGCTACTATGCCGCCACGTCGTGGTACTCAAGGTATAGGATCAGATGAAGAGGCAGCAGAATAGGGTCAGCAGCCGTTGCCTGAGCAGTTTATGGCTACCATGACTACTGCAGTAGACCGGATCACACAGGTACTACATGAGCAGAGGCAGGACCGGATTAATCCCCAGGGTAATCAAGCTAATCCTGGTGGACAGGGGTACAGAGTTGAGAATAACCAGCTTGAGAAATTTCTGAGGCACGAGCCGGGTAAGTTCTTCAGGGAGCCGGATGATGAGGCGGCAGAGAGATGCATTAATCGAGTGGAGAAAATTTTCACTGGTTTGAGGTATATGGATGAGGCAAGAATACACTATGCATCATTTTTATTTGAGGGTGATGCAGAGCAGTGGTGGAATACTGTTAGGCTGAGGTGGGATTGTGAGGATGTTCCACATTTATGGGATGATTTCGTAAGTGAGTTCCGGGACAAATATATTCCCGAGATGGCAATGGAGAGACGGGAAGATGAGTTTGTGGCCTTAAAGCAGGGAAATATGGTTGTTGCACAAAATGAGGCTAGATTTGTTAGCCTGTCGAGGTATATGCCCGAGTTGGTACGGCCAGCTAGGAGGATGATACATAGGTTTGTCCGTGGGTTGAGAATGGACATACAGTTGCATTTGACTGGACAGACCTACACTACTTTTCCCGAGGCATTTCAGGCAGCCTCGAAGTTTGAGAAACGGAAGGCTGAGATGTTAGCCGAGAGCAGTCAGCCGAGTAAGAAGCAGTTTTTGGGCCAGAGCAGCCAGAGTCAGCCGAGGCAGTATCAGGCTTCTGCACAAGGGCCTCAGCAGCGTTCGTATCAGCCACAGCAGCAGATTCAGGCTAGACCAGCTGTGACTAGACCTCAGCAGGGAGGTACAGTTCCTACCCCTGCCAGAGCCCCAGCACCTACAGGAAACACTGCGGTTAGGCAAAATCAGCAGTGTGATTATTGTAATCGACCAGGGCATATTGAGGCTAACTGCTGGAGGAAGAGTGGAAAATGTACGGGTTGTGGCAGTGATGAGCATAGGGTGAAGGATTGCCCTAAATTTAATAATGTTCAGGGCCGTGGTGGAGGCCGAGGTGTTCAGAATAGGGCTGCAGGTGCACGACCAGCACAGAGAGTACAGGCTAGGGTCTTTGCACTGGATGCAGAGGAGCTGCCCGATAATACAGCTATAGTGGAAGGTACCTTTCTTCTCAATACTCAGCCAGTTAAAGTTTTGATTGATCCTGGAGCAACACATTCGTTTATAAATCCTGCATGTGCACGATCTGTGAATGTTTGCATTGATAATTTGCCTCATGAAGTTGAAGTTAGTACTCCTTTGGGTGCAAAATTTGTTGCTGAATCTATTTGCAAATCTTGTGATATATGTATTGAGAACCGTAAATTTCCTGCTGATTTAATTATATTACCATTCCGTGACTTTGAAATCATTTTGGGAATGGACTGGTTGGGAAAGTATTATGCTCAGTTGGATTGTAGAACAAAGATCGTTTATCTTAAAGTTCCTGACCTACCGGTACTAGAGATTATTGGGAACTGTAGGGCTGCCCGCATTCCACTTTTATCAGCGATCAAGACTTCTAAGTTGTTGAATAGGGGTTGTGAAGCCTACTTAGCCTATTTGATCAATCAGCCTGCTGATAAGTTGAGTTTGAATGAAGTTCCGATTGATGGGACAGGAATGTCAAATAATTATTAGTGGTGCAAAAGGTAAATCGGAAGATGTGGCGAGTAATAAGCCATTTTCATGTTGTTCTGGTCTGGTAGGCCTATATGTATGTGATCATAGTGTCTATAGCTGATAAGATGCGCCTCCATATATATTTTATGGGGGCATTACAAACCCAAGAAAGGCATGGCGTACTTTGAGGGAACTTAATGAACATGTGCCCGAAAGTAAGCGTCAGTGTGAAATCCCACTTTTCATCTTAACCTCTATTTGCGTGTTTTGCCTCGTTTTACATGTTTTGCCTCGTTTTGCATGCTTTGACTTGATATTATGCCTATAGAATGCTTAGGGTTGCTTGATATATTTGTTTAATTGCTGTTATTGTTGCTTATTACTGCTTGTTATGCTTGAAAAGTTTGTTGAATGCTAGTATTGATTGTGATTGCTTGTTATCTCGTTTGTTGTCACTAATTTGTATTGTTGTACTATCGCTCGTTTATTGCCTTATATCGAGTCTTGCATTGCATAGTGTCTCGCGCGTGAGTGATGGGCCTCTCTAGGTAGCCTCAGGTTGCCAGTGTTGGTTGCTTTAGCTTCGCTGCTATTCCCTCTTCTCGCTTGGGTTGCCTCCCAGGGAGATTTGGGTCGTAGAATTGATGGTTATTCCCGGGGTATTCCAAACTGGTGTTATAAGGTGGTTGCGCGCTTATTGTCATCGTTGTCAACATCAAGCTCGAGATTGATATATCACTCGTGAAATGGTATATTGCTCGTAAGAGTAAACCATAGCCTTCTGAGTGTGGTATAGCTTTGAATGGTTGTGTTAATGCTTTCTTGAATGTTTAATATATTGTTGTTTGTATTGAATGCTTTCTTATTGATTTTATTGCTTAGCTGTGTCTATTTGCATTGCACGACTTTCTTTCTCTGCAACTCGATATCTGTCTCGCCCTCACTAAGTATACGTGTTGTGTATACTCACTCCTCACCACCACATTTCAGGAAATGGAATGTTAGCTGGAAAGTTCGTGATTTCGTGAAAGTTCGTGCCTGTAGAGTTGTCTTGCGTGCCTATGTGGCTTGAGTGTCAAAGTTGTAAAGATATATGCTTTCATATATTGTATGTATTTATTGTTACAAGAAATGTAATCTAAATTAGCTAAATAGTTGAGGTAAATCGATAAGCTAGTTATGTAATCAGTTAGCATAGCTTAACTTCAATGCATGTTTGTAATGTCCCAAGGAAAAGAATTAGAATGGCATGATAGTTTATTTTATGCAGTAGCTTAGTATGGTTTAATTGTCTAGTTTGAATGTACTTGTCAAAAATGAAAAGAGATAGGTTAGCTTTTAAATTGGAAATGTATGTATACTTGCTGAGTTTAATTGTTGAGAACCGAGGCTCGGATGGCCTTGAGGTAGTTTGTATGGTTGGACACTTATATACTGTCGCAGGTTTTACATTTCGCCTAGAAACAGGGAAGACTCCGTCCATTTTTCCTGAAAATTATGCCGGGGTTTGGTTTGGGTTGTGATTAGATTGATCGTTAGAACTCCCGGTCTCGAGAGGGATCGGGGTGTTACAAGGGTTCTTTCGGACCGCAGGGTCAGCAGGGTTACTATCGTCCTCAGTTTCATTAGGGGTCTTATCAGGCTCAATGCAGTTTAGGTCGGCCCCGTTTCAAGGTTGGTATAGGCCTAGTGTTGCGTCACCTCTGCAGTAGACTGGTACAACTGCTTATTCAGTTTTTGGGTCTTTTGGAGGCAGTGTCAGTACACCGATACCGCTGTGTACGTATTGTAAACGTACAGACCATCTGGAGGTCGAATGTCGGAAGAAGGCAGGGACGTGTTTAGGTTGCGGCAGCAACCAACACTGGGCGAGAGATTACCCCAGGTATCAAGGTTCTATGGGTCAGCCAACAATCCAGGGTTATCAGGGTGGACCTGCAAGCAGTACACCTCAACAGCAACGGGCTCAGGCTCGGCCTACACAGTGGACTTGGAGGAATTTCCCGAGGCGGCAGTAGTGGTGAAAGGTAACTTACTTATTCTCAACCAATTAAATATCATATCTCCTTGAGTGCAATGTGCTAAAATGTGAGTAGAGAGTTTGCCTTATACGATTAAAGTTAGCACGTGCATCATATCAGTTGGCGACTGAGTAGTATGTGACGCTGAGGTATATGGAATTATTGGGATACATTGATTATTGGGATTCTTATTTGGTGATCTCATACGGCATTCTCCCTCGAGATTTCTATATGGAGATTCTTATTCAGCATACGCCTTTGGACTTCTTCTATGGTATTTTCTATGCAGTATTCTTATGTGGAATTCTTATATGGTATTATTCGGAGTTCTTATATGGGATTATTATTTGGTATTCTCGCTCGGTGATCTTGTTGAAGTTCTTACTTAGTATTCTTGGTTGGTGCTCTATTACTGGATCTATGTTTGGTATTTTCTTTGGTAATTATTTGAGATTCTTATTCGGAAGTCCTAGTCAGTGTTCTTATTCAACACTCCAATTCCAGCTTCTTGTTCGGTATTCCTAGTTGACATACATAGTTGGTATTCAGAATTTGGTTTTCGGTCATTCCTTCTGTATGTTTGAGCCAGCGGTACTTGAGTGAAGAATTACGAGGACGCATTTGTTTTAAGGAGGGGAGAATGTGAAACCCCACTTTTCATCTTAACCTCGATTTGCGAGTTTTGTCTCATTTTGCGTGCTTTGACTTGTTTTATGTGTTATATGAGTTCAAATGTGCTAAATATGTGATTTATATTCCTAATACATGCTATGTGTGCATTCATGAAATTTTCATCAAAATCGGCATCAGAAATTTTATCGTTGATTTTTGTGAATAGTATTTTAAACATACGTCTACTAAAATTTTGACACGGGTGTTTTTAGGGTTTGAAAGCCTAGTCCTCTATTATTAATATATCCATGTTTGATAAAAATTCAATTTAAAACGTAATAGGAATTTAAATAGATTTTACGGGCGAAAAAAGTACATTTTTAAGCTAAAATAGTGATTTTTGCTCAAAACGATTCTTGTGTTGACTTTCATTGACCTAGTATATATTAAATACAAATTATATTTCATTTTAAATATTTATAAAATGGCACAATTGAAAAATGTATTTAAAAGACATTTGAAAATAAATAAATATAACTTTTCACCTTCTTTTGCAAAAATTGAGTTTTTACCTGAGCGGGTGTATGAGTATGCATGTGAAATGTTGTCACCTATTCTTAAACTACTAAATATATTATTTTTTACTTGAGCAAGCAAAATAGTCAAGAAAAACTACTTAAAAGACTAAAAATATTAATTAAAAGACTAGAAAATCAACTTTGACTTTTAATATTTTTGTTGACTTTGAGTTTATATCATCAACACACATTAAAACAAGCCAAAAACATCCCAAAAACGCACACAAAACCGTGAGTTCAAAGAGGAGGAGGAATAAGGCATTTTCAAGGCTTTTCAAAGAATTTTTCTCATAGATTTTGCAATTCAAGTCCAAATCACTTCATTCAAAGCTTGATTTTGCTTGTTGGGCATCCATTCTACATCTATCTTGCATCAAAACACATCAAAGGTGTGACGCCCAAGATTTTAGCCGTACATTTATTTACTGTTGTATCTATTGTTTGCGCATTTCCTTCTGTGCTTTATTAACTGACTTCTTTAGCTACTATTCATCCCGTTTTCAAACTATATTCTATTAGTGAATTACTATTTTTATTAAATCACATTAATTGTTAGAGGAGTGCGAAAAATGTGTAATTGAGCTAGAGGCGATAGGAGAGCTCGTTTAGAAAATATTTTTAGTAGTTAAGTGAATAGTGTTACGTAACAAACTTAGAGATTTAAATAACTAACATTACTTTTCATCTTAGGCTCGTTTTTAAGTTAATAACGCGCATTCTAGTGACCTTTTAAATACCCAAACTTGACCCCACCTCAACTTAATCTTATATAAATCACATAAGCTCATTAAAACACACAAAAAAAAAAAGAAGAACAATGTGCAGGAATTACTGTAGCAGGCCGAAAATACCAAAGGAGAAGGAGAAAAGGAGATTCTTGCTTCAACAATCTTGCATTTTGAGCTTCTAGATTCATCTTGGGAGGGGTTTTGAGCAACCTAGAGTCTTCAACAAGCTTCTTCATCTTCAAAATTGTGAGGGAGATGCATTTATTTGTTTTTAAAGTTTATGTGCATATATTGAATTTTATTGATTTGTTGGTATTAACTAGAAGACGTGTTATGAACGCTTGCTATGAGTTATTTAATGTCTATAGAGCTAACTTTTGTGGTTTGATAACAAATTTAATGGTTGAATGTTGAATTTGATCAAAGAGATGATGAATAGTGCCTAGAACTAGGGTTTTGAGAAAATTTGCTAATTGACTTGAATTGATGCCTCAATTAGGTGCTCTAGACCCTAGGGAAGTTAGTTGAAAAGCCACGTTAGGTTGAATCACTCGAATTTGAACTTAATTGCATAATTAGCTTACTTTAAAAAGGGGGTTTTATACGTTAAGCAATCCGGGCAAGTTTGGGCATTGATTTGGGTATCCTTGAGCTAAGGAAGCACCTTTGGTGCTTTCGTTTCGCGAAAATGGGGTTCGGTTAGTATGGCTATAGTTCAAACCCGTTCGGGGCCTTCCCGAACTTTTGCTTCAAAAATGAGTTTTAGTCACTTTAAAAGGTACCTTTGAGCTTAATTAGGAATATAGAAAGACTAAGGTATGATTGGGAATCTCGAACCATGCTTAGGAGAAAGAAAGCTCGGTTAAAGAAAGGGGAAAAGTAGTTTTTAGCCTTTTTAGTTACATTTGGAACTTGTTGTGTGTTAGTAATGCCTTGCGTTGAATATTTAGGATGTATTTAAGTTATTTGAGTAGATTATTGGAATTAATTGTGCTGATTGCTTCTTTTGGCATCTATTAGCGAAAATCGTGCTTATATAAACTTTTATCATGCATATATGTGAGGGCGGCCTACTTTGTCATCCCTCTTACGTGTTATGTGTTATATTGATTGCTTGTGACTTGTATTGGGTTGGACAACCTTTATCGGATATGGTAGCGCCGAGAAACACGGGCGGCGTCGGGCTTACCGTGCTCCCTCGACTACCATGGTGCCTATTCCCTTTCTCGCTGAGGCATACTCCACTACCCCAGAGGCGTGGTTCACCTGCTGGGCATGGACCTACCTCGGGAGAAAGGGTCGTAGGATCAGGATACATCCGGAGTATCCCAATTGTGGTGTTTGGGGTTTGCCGGCATGATCGTGATGCTCGTGGTTCGTGACTCGTGATTGAAGACTTGGAAGTGGAACCGTATCCTTTTTAAAGTGATTAATTGCTTGGCTTATTGTCTTGTTAGTTTACGCTGCTTATATATGTTTTCTTGTGTTGCATATCATGTTGCACGTTGACATGTTGCATCACCTCCCTCGCTGGGCAACATTGTTGCTCATTCCTCATTTAATATGTTTCAGGTGAAGCTGAGGTGAATCATCAGCTGATAGAAGAAGAGGAAGAAGTGCTAGTTAAGCAATTTCGGTGACTTCTTATGTGATAAGGTTGTCTAAAATGAGAAGCTTGCGTGGAGTTGTTGGTGATTGCCTTTTTGTGACCTTGGGTCTTGAGTATAATTGGTGAATGTAATAATTTGTAATCTTGTATGTTGGATATAAAGTGGAATGACATGTAATAATCCATAGTAAACTTATTCTTTTGCATGCTTGTGTGATTAACAAACTTAAAAGTAGAACTTGTCTATTGTTGTATCTAACTACCTATAGTTAAAATTAGAAATGCTTTGGTTGCTTGTGTGTTATATGTAATTGTTATTCCAAGGCTCGGATGGCCTTGTGATCGCAGGTGGCCCATAAAAATCTTGGAGGATTGGTTATAAGAGTTGTTGTTTGTGGATCTAGCATCATGGGGTGTCTTTGTGCAGGTACCAGTTTAGTCCTATAAACAGGGGAGACTCCGTCCGTTTTCCCCTAAATTTTGTGCCCGGGATTTGGAATTGGGTGAGAATAGCATGATAAATAGGAGTCCTGGTCTCGTGAGGGATCGGGGCGTTACAAAAGTGGTATCAGAGCTTAGCTAGTTAGCTAGGCGCAAGCCGGGATAGGGTCTTCGGCTTGTGGGGTAGTGGCCTTAGTGTCAATGTGTTTAGAAAGTGTATGTGCATGTCTTATGTGATAAGAGATTTAATGTGATCAATGTGCTTATGTGATCAACATGTTTTATATGTTGAGTGAACTAGTTGTGGTTTACGTGCTTGTGTGATAAGTGAAATGGATGTGGTTAACGTGCTTGATGTGTTTATATGTTCAATGTGTTTATGTGATTTATGCGAGCTATGTGATTAACGTGCCTTGTGTGAATTATGTGCTTTGTGTACTTGAGTGCTCGATGTTCTTTATATGACTAATGTGAGTATGTGATTAACTTGTTTTATGTGAAGTTGTTGTTTAAATGACTTAGTAGTTTATAATTTGTGTATGTGAACTTGTTGCTTATGTGACTTTACTTGTTATAAATTGCTAACGTGATCAATGTGTTTTATGTGTTAAGCATATTTATGTGAGACAATGTGTTTTATGTATAAGGATAACTCGCTTGTATGTGTAAGAAATTGCGTGGACGCAATTTGTTTAAGAGGGAGAGGATGTGACGCCCGGGATTTTAGCCGTATATTTATTTACTGTTGCATCTATTGTTTGCGCATTTCCTTCTGTGCTTTATTAACTGGCTTCTTTAGCTACTATTCATCCCGTTTTCAAACTATATTCTATTAGTGAATTAGTATTTTTATTAAATCACATTAATTGTTAGAGGAGTGGGAAAAATGTGCAATTGAGCTAGAGGCGATAGGAGAGCTCATTTAGAAAATGTTTTTAGTAGTTAAGTGAATAGTATTACGTAACAAACTTAGAGATTTAAATAACTAACATTACTTTTCATCTTAGGCTCGTTTTTAAGTTAATAACGCGCATTCTAGTGACCTTTTAAATACCCAAACTTGACCCCACCTCAACTTAATCTTATATAAATCACATAAGCTCATTAAAACACACACAAAAAAAAAAAAAGAAGAACAATGTGCAGGAATTACTGTAGCAGGCCGAAAATACCAAAGGAGAAGGAAAAAAGGAGATTCTTGCTTCAACAATCTTGCATTTTGAGCTTCTAGATTCATCTTGGGAGGGGTTTTGAGCAACCTAGAGTCTTCAACAAGCTTCTTCATCTTCAAAATTGTGAGGGAGATGCATTTATTTGTTTTTAAAGTTTATGTGCATATATTGAATTTTATTGATTTGTTGATATTAGCTATAAAACTTGTTATGAATGCTTCCTATGAGTTATTTAATGTCTATAGAGCTAACTTTTGTGGTTTGATAACAAATTTAATGGTTGAATGTTGAATTTGATCAAAGAGATGATGAATAGTGCCTAGAACTAGGGTTTTGAGAAAATTTGCTAATTGGCTTGAATTGATGCCTCAATTAGGTGCTCTAGACCCTAGGGAAGTTAGTTGAAAAGCCACGTTAGGTTGAATCACTCGAATTTGAACTTAATTGCATAATTAGCTTACTTAAAAAAGGGGGTTTTATACATTAAGCAATCCATGCAAGTTTGGGCATCGATTTGGGTATCCTTGAGCTAAGGAAGCACCTTTGGTGCTTTCGTTTCGCAAAAATGGGGTTCAGTTAGTATGGCTATAGTTCAAACCCGTTCGGGGCCTTCCCGAACTTTTTCTTCAAAAATGAGTTTTAGTGACTTTAAAAGGTACCTTTGAGCTTAATTAGGAATATAGAAAGACTAGGGTATGATTGGGAATCTCGAACCATGCTTAGGAGAAAGAAAGCTCGGTTAAAGAAAGGGAAAAAGTAGTTTTTAGCCTTTTTAGTTACATTTGGAACTTGTTGTGTGTTAGTAATGCCTTGCATTGAATATTTAGGATGTATTTAAGTTATTTGAGTAGATTATTGGAATTAATTGTGTTGATTGCTTCTTTTGGCATCTATTAGCGAAAATCGTGCTTATATAAACTTTTATCATGCATATATGTGAGGGCGGCCTACTTTGTCATCCCTCTTATGTGTTATGTGTTATATTGATCGCTTGTGACTTGTATTGGGTTGCGCAACCTTTATCGGACATGGTAGCGTCGAGAAACACGGGCGGCGTCGGGCTTGCCGGGCTCCCTCGACTACCATGGTGCCTATTCCCTTTCTCGCTGAGGCATACTCCACTACCCCAGAGGCGTGGTTCACCTGCTGGGCATGGACCTACCTCGGGAGAAAGGGTCGTAGGATCGGGATACATCCGGAGTATCCCAATTGTGGTGTTTGGGGTTTGCCGGCATGTTCGTGATGCTCGTGGTTCGTGGCTCGTGAATGAAGACTTGGAAGTGGAACCGTATCCTTTTTAAAGTGATTAATTGCTTGGCTTATTGTCTTGTTGGTTTACGCTGCTTATATATGTTTTCTTGTGTTGCATATCATGTTGCACGTTGACATGTTGCATCACCTCCCTCGCTGGGCAACATTGTTGCTCATTCCTCATTTAATATGTTTCAGGTGAAGCTGAGGTGAATCCTCAGCTGATAGAAGAAGAGGAAGAAGTGCTAGTTAAGCAATTTCGGTGACTTCTTGTGTGATAAGGTTGTCTAAAATGAGAAGCTTGCGTGGAGTTGTTGTTGATTGCCTTTTTGTGACCTTGGGTCTTGAGTATAATTGGTGAATGTAATAATTTGTAATCTTGTATGTTGGATATAAAGTGGAATGACATGTAATAATCCATAGTAAACTTATTCTTTTGCATGCTTGTGTGATTAACAAACTTAAAAGTAGAACTTGGCTATTGTTGTATCTAACTACATATAGTTAAAATTAGAAATGCTTTGCTTGCTTGTATGTTATATGTAATTGTTATTCCAAGGCTCGGATGGCCTTGTGATCGCAGGTGGCCCATAAAAATCTTGGAGGATTGGTTATAAGAGTTATTGTTTGTGGATCTAGCATCATGGGCGTTTTTGTGCAGGTACCAGTTTAGCCCTATAAACAGGGGAGACTCTGTCCGTTTTCCCCTAAATTTTGTGCTCGGGGTTTGGAATTGGGTGAGAATAGCATGATAAATAGGAGTCCTGGTCTCGTGAGGGATCGGGGCGTTACAAAAGGTGAGAGAAAAATTCTAGATCTCAAATGTCATTTTTTATGTTTTTGCATATAATTGAATTTTGAACCGTTAAAATGTTAATTTGATGTTATATTATGGCTCAGTGCATGCTAAAGATCGTTTATATCTATTCTTATAAGATTTGAACCGTTGTAGTATAAATTTTTATTTTTCGGGTATTAAAATTGAGTTATTAGCTATTTGGTGATTATTTTGAGTTGTAGTGGTTGGAATTGATTGCCGTCAATTTTTAAAAGTTTGTTAAATATGGGGTAGTGTGATAATCTGAACCCGGCATGCATTTAATAGCACTTGACTGCATTTGATTAATTGTTTAATTAGTTAAATCAACCAACTTGCACTATTTTAATATTTCCTTTGGAAGCATTTAGTAGTTATAAATTGAGTAATTAAAAGATTATTACCTATTCCTAATAATTATAGTAATTGAGATTCTTTTCTTGTGATTAATTAAGTGTTACCTTAAATGTTAGTGTTTAACTGTATTTGACTATGTGTTTATATTAACTTTCATTTGAAGCTTAATATTAACTTTATAATTCTTAAAATATTCTAGAAATAGTTAAATTAATTATTTTAAATGAATATTGATTACCTTGATTGTTGTGATTATTTTAATAATCGGTTTTGGTTGTCTTGCATCAAAATCACTCGGTTTTCAAATAAAAGAGGAAAGTAGCTCCGAGCCGGACTAAATTTTAAACTATGATGCTTTGCAAAAATGATATATTTCTTAGATTCTTTGAGATTTAATTGTTGTTCTTATATTGACGCAAAGTGCATAGCATATCGAGAGAGATAGTTAGGAAATGAATTCTAGTCCTCAACAAATAGTGAAAACTAGTATTTAGTGTCTTAATTTTAATATTTTAGTTGTTGTTAGCTAGAATTAAAATTATGTTACATGTTTTAGCCCTAAAATGCCTAAATTAAGCCTATTTGACCAAGTTAAGTTAGTTTGACCAAAGCTTGACCAATTTGACTTGTTGCCTTCTTTTAAAATAGCTTAAAATAGAACACAAAAAAAGAGAGCTGAAACAGAGAGAGAGCTGGCCGAAAAAATGAGAGAAGAAAAAAAAAAGATTTCAAGCCAAAATCTTCGATTCTTCGCGTGAGCTTGCATGGGGTGGTTTTCGAGGCGTCCTATGAGGTTTTCCAAGCGTCTAGGAGAGTCTAAGGTGAGGGTTTCATCGTTCTTTGCGCATTTGAAATATTTTGTATCTGAACTTTGATTTTTAGAATTTATCCGTAGATTGTTGTTTAAAGCATTTTGATGCTTCTAGAATGTTCCTTGGCAATTGTAGAACGTGTATTTAAAGCTTTTTAACATTTTTTGTGGTTAAATGTTGAGATTGCAATTTAAATTGGTTGTTGAATAGTATTTTATGAATAGTAAACCCTTGAAATGATGAAGTTGCTCCGTTATGCTGTCTGTTGATGTAGAAATGTGCTAGATATGCTAGAATGCCTAAATGTGTGGTTTAATTGGAATGTGTAATGGAAAAATGGAGAAAAACGGCTTGGTAAAAGTCGGGGTCGTTTAGGTCGAGTTTAGCGTTTTCTCGTATTACGTGTTGGCATTGTTTCGGGAGGCCATGGAAGCACTTTTGGTGCAATTATGGTATTGGTTGGGTGTTTGGTTGATATAGTTGTAGTTTAAACGAGCAAAGGGGGAAATCGGGACTTTGCGTGAATTCTAGGGTAAAGTAGGATTTCGGGGTCTTTAGACGTGCCTTATAGTGACCTAGGAGGATTGGTGAAGTCGGTTTCCAAAGCTCGTGGCTCGTTTGAAAGTAGGAGCGTTTTGAAGTTGGGGTCATTTTTGGAATTTTGTGTGATTTCATAGTATATTGCTTATGGAATGATTATATTGATTATAGAATGCTTATATTGCTTATGGAATGATTATATTGATTATAGAATGCTTATGTTGCTTATAGGATGCTTATGTTGCCTATAGAATGCTTATAATGCCTATAGAATACTTGTTGTTGCTTGATAATGTTAGTTGGTGTTATTCTTGTTACTTGTTTGATTGCAAATGCTTGTTAATGCTTATTACGCTTGTTAGAGTTGATTATTGATTGAAATGTTTATCAATTGTTGAGAATGCTTGATATCGCTCGTTTATCGCCTTGTATCGAGTCTTGCATTGCATAGTGTCTCACACGTGAGTGATGGGCCTCTCTGGGTAGCCTCGAGTTACCAGTGTTGGTTGCTCTAGCTCCGTAGCTATTCCCTCTTCTCTCTTGGGTTGCTTCCCAGGGAGTTTTGGGTCGTAGATTGATGGATACTTCGGGGGTATTCCAAACTGGTGTTATAAGGTGGTTTGGGCCGGTGCGTCATCGTTAAAGTCATCGGAATTGTGATCGGTACATTACTCGCTCGAGTGAACCATAGCCTTCAAAGTGTGGTATAGCTTTGATTGGTTGTGTTAATGCTTTATTTAATTGTTTAATTGTATTGTTGTTTATATTGAATGCCTTTTATTGATTGTATTGCTTAACTGTACCTATTTGCATTGCACGATCTTCTTTCTCTCCACTTCGATATCTGTCTCGCCCTCACTGAGTATACGTGTTGTGTATACTCACTCCTCACCACCACATTTTAGGAAATGCCATGATAGCTGGAAAGTTCATGATTTCGTGAAAGTCCGTGCTTGAAGAGTTGTCTTGCGTGCCTGTGTGACTGGAGTTGTCAAAGTTGTAAAGACGTATGCTTTTATGTATTATATGTATTTAATGTCAAAAGGATTGTAATTTAAGTTTCATTAGATTTTTGAAGTAGTTTGATAAGTTAGATTGTGTATTTAGTTAATGTTGTTTAATTTCAATGTATGTTTGTAATGTCTAGAGGAAAAGAGTTAGAATGGCATGATAGTTTATTTTATGCAGTAGCTTAGTATGGTTTAACTATCTAGATTGAATGTACTTGTCAAAAATGAAAAGAGATAGGCTAGCTTGTAAGTTGGAAATGTATGTATACTTGCTGAGTTTAATTGTTGAGAACCAAGGCTCGGATGGCCTTGAGGTGTTTGTATGGTTGGACTCGGTGTTGGTCCACTTATATGCTGTTGCAGGTTCTACTTTTCGCCTAGAAACAGGGGAGACTCCGTCCGTTTTCCATGAAAATTTATGCCCGAGTTTGGTTTGGGTTGAGATTAGATCGATTGATAGAACTCCCGGTCTCGAGAGAGATCGGGGTGTTACAGGTAGTGCTGTTGTAATGCCAAAATTTTGATTGTGATGTCGGTGTGAAAGTCCAAAAATTTCAGCCAAGGTGCATTAGGGTTTTAGGATTGTTGGCCTTGATTTGGATGGATTATGGTTGGTTTTCGAGAGGGCTAATGTTGTTGATTGAGTGGGTGAGTGATAGAAACTGGTTTGGAGTTGTTTGGATTAGTAGAATGTAAGTTCTGATTATTAGAAGATTAGGTTGTCTTTCTTTAAAATGTTGTTATATGCCTTTAGATGATTATGTGGTGTTTGAGTGATTGAATTATGAGTTGTTGATGGTTAGACTAGGGTATGGTTGTATGTTTAATGCATGTTGATTTGGATGGCCTACTTTGTCATCTAACTTAATTGTTTAATAATTACATAGTTGTTGATTGTTAAATGTTGTTTAATTGATTGTTAAAATACAGATTGATTGATTATTGATTATTGATTGTTGTTACAAAACCGTGAGGAGCACGCTTGGGGTTAATCCGTGGTGTTATATTGTTAACTGATTATTATTGTTTTATTAGTCGGAAGTCGAGCAGCCAATGTTGTTGACTTCTCGAATTATTATTGTTATTGTTATTATGAGTCGAGAGTCGGGCAGCCAATGTTGTTGACTTCTCGAATTGTTATTGTTATTTTTATTATGAGTCGAGAGTCGGGCAACCAATGTTGTTGACTTCTCGAATTGAGTCCCATTGTTGCGAGCTTTGATAATGTTGTGTCACCTCGGGAGGCATCCTGGGCTGCGGGCACAGTTATCATGGCTAATCCCTATCTCCCATGGGCGGAGAGGCCATGGGTTATGGGTCTAGGTCAAGGTACCTCAGGATTGTGTGATTGAGTTTGGAAGAGTTGTTGAGCATGGAATTGGTGTATGGAGCTTCATCAGCAAATGTATCGTATCCTTATTGTGTGTTTACAGTTATTACTATTATTGCATTTATAATGATTATTGATGTTCATTGTGTGTTTATTGCTCAAAGGATGATTTCCAAGAAGTATAGTAAATACTATTAGAGATCTTTCACATCCTTACTGTGCTGGTTTTATATAAGCTCACTCAATTATTGCATGCATGCAGGTGTTACTGAGTCTGACTACGGGTACGTGCCTCTTGAAGAGGGAAATGTGCCATATGTGGATGGGTTTTATGTGTAGGAGTCATTGCCATGAGATTGTCTTAGTTGTTGTAAAACAATGTGTTGTATAACCTATCTTAATATAAAGACATATGTATGTTGATTTAGTAGTCTTTATTTTGATCATGACTAGATTACTAAGTTGGTTATAATCTATTTTGAAATGAATGTATAGCCTATGTATTATGTTGGAACGGAGACGCGTAACTATGAAAGAGTTGATGAAGGAATGTTTAATGTATGAAGTGGTTGTGTTGTATGTTGTTAATTTGATTGTGGAGTTGGTTGGTGATTTATGGAGTCTGATGTATGTTGTTCTTATGGGTTGGTTTAGAGCCGTGATGTTCATGTTACTGTCGTTATGCTGCCGAAATTTCGTTTCGTCCTGATTGATCGTAGGAGGGGTCGAGTTGGGGCATGACAGTCAATGCCTGGAGACTGAACAACATGGCCCGAAGCAGGGTAGTTTGATTCTTGTTACTGTATTAAGGTGAAGAACCTTTGTGATCAGCTGGAGGCTCTTGGTATGAAAAACTATGATGCCGATAATCTTAGTCAGATCATGAAGGGTATAAATTTAAAAATTTGATGGGATAAGGAAGTCTTTGCTACTGCAACAACATAACCCTTCCTTATTTTCTTAATGCAAAAGTGCATGATAAGACGTTTACGTATAGGTGGTTGAGCCTGTCTGGACAAAGTGTAGATCCTAATCCTAGGGATATACTTTTTTTCACTTCTACGTCCAAATTCAATTTAAGGGGAAGGCAAAAGCAGGATCAGGGAGCTCTTCCAATAAGAATAAGTGGAATGGGCTGCGTGTCTTAGGTGCGGGCTGATGGGGCACTACGTGATAGAGTTCACAGCAAAAATGCTTCTTGTTAAGGAAGATAATGAGGAGAGGTAGACAAGGGAGGCGCGACACGAGCATATTCAGTTTGCAGAAGTGAAGAGTACCCGCGATGTGGTCTTTGATTTCGGTACACACGATTACGCATTCTTCGCTAAAGGCAGGTCTTCAGTTTCTTCACAGGGACAGTAGGGTAGCTGTTCCATACCTCATGTGGTTGATCCAGGGAGTGTAGATTTCCACAGCGGTTTGATCCTGGTTGGACAGATAATGGTGCCACTTGGTTCGAGTCGTCCTCCCTTAACTGATTCTGAAATCCCCGTCTAAAAAAAATAGAATTTGATTCTGTATGCGCCGGTTTGGCATTTTTTTCATTAATCACCGATGGTTGGTTGAAACCCAGAGTATGGTGGCTAAGTTTTAAGAACAATATATTTTTGCTAAATCTTGCTTGACCGATAGAGGCAAAGGATTTCTCAAAGCGGGATCCTACCTTAAGTGAAGTGGAGTTGCAACTTAAGTTGGGCAGATCTGACTTCTAGGTCTTGTACAGTCATTGTTGTCGACTAGCCTATAGGTGATTCAGGAGTCACTAGATAAACGACTGTTATGTCTAGTGACTAAGTCGATACATTCGGTGTCCATCCGACATCTTCAGGACGGATTAGTATGGTTGCTACCTTAGTCTTCGATCCGCCCATTAGTTGATTCATTCGCCGGTGTTCGCCTACCTGATCAAAATCGAAGTACGTGGGGTCCATTTGTAAATAACATCTTTTTTTGGGTCGTCAAATCACGGAGTCGACTTCTCACCAATTCGCATTAACGTGATCCAAAGAGTCGATCACAAAGCAGATTCGTTCGCCCATTCGCATATAGGTTCATTCAAAGAGGCCGCAGTAAGGCGAAGAAAAGTGTTGATTCGCGTGGCCTTTGACAGAACAGTTTTCAAACTTGATAACTTGCTTGTTCATACTTCCTGGGGATACTAGTTTCTTTGCAAAGCTTATAGTTTTTTTAGCACATATAAGGTGAGATACGAGATATTCCATGTACCATACTGCTTTGTCATAGGAAATGACAACATTGGCAACCAAGGGGTGCCAAGAGCAAGACAAGAACTCATAAATAGGCTTTGTCCATTGGGCTACTCAGAGTGTTAGAAAAGTTTATGCATGAACAACCAGAAGCCGCAACAATAGAATAGTATGAAAGAAAGGCGATTCCACTCTTTTTCTAGAATCCTAACCTACGGGATCATATGTACCTTAATATGATAAGCAATCGTCAGAAATTAGTGAGTGAAATACGACAGATGGAGATAATTATGAATAATAAGTAGATGAAGCCTTAGTCCATTTTAACATCCAATCTAACCAAGTATGCAGGCAGGTCAAAAATGCAGATGGGCATATTCATCCCTTGAAACTGCTTCCATTGGCATGAGTTAGAGTCCTCTCCTGTAGGAACCTGGCACCTTCAGAGCTCTATCTTCGTTGCTTTCAGCTGCATTTTTGTTTTATTTTCTGCAGCGAGCAAAGTGCGTAACTGAGCGGTGGATTTTTTTTTTATCAAAAGGTTTTTTCTAATAAAATTCACCCTTTTTTGATAGTCCATTACAGCTTATTGTGGGCTGTGTCCTTCTCCATGGGCTTATTTTGTTATGATTTTTTGTGGATATTTTGATTCGATTTATTCAATGGCCCGCCCCTATCTCTGCTCTAAAGAGGCTTACGCATTTCGATTCGCTGCTGTATGAACCAAAATCCAATCATTGTGCAAACAACTATGTGGCTCCTTTCATTTTAAACAATTCTAAATGAAACGAAAGGCTCTTCCACTTCTATTTACTATATAGGCTATTCGACTAAACTCGTTAGCTTCGCGTTCATGAAATTCCAAGACCAACAACAGAAATCAAATTCTTCGATCTAAATTTCAGGCGTATGGAATTTGTTCATCTCTAGTATTGAGGATAGAAGGGGAAAGGGAATCTATCAAGGTTTTTGGCTCGTAATAAAGGTAGGGTCCTGATCGAGCAAGTAGTAGTCCTATATATCCACCTCTTCAGACACAATATCTTGAGTACCTATGTTGGTGACCACATCTACTAGCATGTGATGTTTGGACATAGAATCGAGTCCTTGTAAATGGGCAAAGCCCGGTGCTCTTATTTTACGACGGCATGGACGATTGCTTCCATTATGGACCAGAAAGACACCAAATTCTCCCTTAGGTGCTTCAATTGTGGTATAGGCGAAGGAGCTGGTATGGAAAAACCTTCTGTACAAGGTTCGAAATGGTGAATTGAGGTAGAGTAGACCGATGATCATGTAGTCATTTGGCTGGCTATTGAAAGAAAAAGCTTGCATCTGCTTCTCCTATTATATAACCGGTCCCATCTCTCTCCAAACCTAATGTGGTTGTTTCCCATCATAGGGCTTTCTATCTATAGATTGAGCTATTACCAAGGAGCTAATTCGTTCAGAACTCAGTTGACTACTTCTATAGATAAGGTGGAGCATCCTTGGCTCAGTATTATAGCACATAGGGCTTTAGCACTACTACAGCGCTTCGCTAACTCGAAGCACCTCGCTATGAGAATCTAGCTTCGCTAACGCTAGGCTAAGTCTTGATACCTTCGCGCTGACCGTTCGCTTTCTCCGTAGCAAAAGCGCTTCTCTTTTCCCCTTAAGTAGAAGGACAAGAAAGATATTATTGATTTTCTTGCTCCCGCTTCCTCATCTTCGCTCATCAAGCCAACTTTTCTATTTGGGAGGTGAAACAGCAGTTGAAGCAGACATTTCAAAATGACAGCATCAAAGATATAATTCTATATATACACGATTACGGTTATCTCGGACTAAGTTATGAAAAAAGTGGACAACGCTCTTGTCTTTCAACCACACTATACGATTCATTATTGTGGGGCACAATGTACTTACAGCCTCTACGAGAAGTAAGTGAATAGGGCTGGTGCAAGGTTTGAAGATGCTCGACCGATAGGGAGAGGAATGAACGGAATGGTTCATCAAACCATTTTTTGCCTCAACTCCCTAAATAGGAATAGGGGTAATTGCTTTGCACCTGACTATGATAGCCCTCTCGATACCTTATTGGAGCTTTGTAACTAGAGGTCGATTTTCCTTCATTGCCCTTCTATAGCTTACGCTCGTACGTTGTTCCGTCTTATACAGCACTTGGTTACCATTAGTCCTCGGAAATTCTCGCTTTCTTGGGGCTCTTGCTACTCCTACTCCTAGGGCGGGAAGAACATAAGAAAAAATGAAGCATTCTCATGCTTTCCCAACCTGTTGTTTCTCAAGACTGCCCTCTCTCGGCTGGATGTTGGTCCAGCCTACTACGAGGATCCCGTATCCAGCAACCGAACCTATACAAAGGGCATCAAAGCCCCTTTACTAGGTTGGAGCTATGAATCTTACCTTATTATTATTAAAAAGGGACTTGGCCTGTTCAGCTGGTGCGCAGGAGCGCACTTCCATTTTCCCTTTACTAGTAGGGGTCCCATGGTTCCTATCCCGCCGCGTTTCCTAGTCCTTTTCTTTTAGTGCTTCGACCCGAAGCGATAGCTTCTAGCTAGTTTAGTGGATAAGATGGCTGCGCTCCAGCTCACTCAAGAATGGGACGGTAGTGGTCTACCGGCAAGCTCGTTCTGATCTTGGACGCAGTACATTGGAATCCTGAAGCATCACCACGAACGCTACCGTGTGCCCGCCTATAGTGCGGTAAGGCACCACCCTGTTGTGCCAACTGCCAACTCCGGCATGTCAGCTTAGTTATCCTCATCAAGCCACTTATTTGATGTCTAGCTTCCCAACTTGTAGACGATTCTTTTTCCCCCAGATCAATGAAGAAGGGAGGCATAAGTTGATTCTTCCGAAGAACCGAAAGCGAAGCGCTATGCCGGGGCAGGGGGACGGGAAAAGAAACGGCTCCGAAGAAAGAAATTGGGGTTCCCAATGCTTTTCTACGCTCAATAAGATGCGTCAACCTCTGGATGATTTACTCCTAATCCTACAAGGTTCCGAGACAGAGCTTAACCTGAGTCTCGGTTAAGAACAGCGATGATCTACGCTTCACATGGTGCACAATTCCATGGATAGTTTCATTCGACCTCGTGATGGAGGACATAACTTACGATATTTGGCTTTGATCATGCGACTAATCATTTGATTAAGACATTGCACAATGATCCGAACACTTTGTCACATCTCTTCGATACGAATACAGTAACGATCATAACGATCTCATCTGGTACCTACTAGTATGTCAGGATCCGATTGGTCATGACCATTGTAAGGTGCTACTCTTCGTAAATCCCAACATACCCCTGGACCTCTTAACATTACACCACTGAATCCCCAATCCTTTGCTTGCTGTGCAGTGACAGTACTAACATCCACTAATCGTTGTTTCCAAATACTGTTTTCGGTTGACATCTCTTCTAATTAGTCAATAGAAGAAGCAAATTGTTGTGTAGAGGAATCAATATATCGACATAAGCCAAGAGGAAGATCTTGTGCCACTCCACCTGGTCGAATGAAACTGGCATGCATCCTGGCTCCCGAGACTCTTTCATAGAATTCCAACAATTTCTCCCGCTCCTCAAAAGCCCATAGGAATGGAGTTGATACTCCTACATCCACAGCATGAGTAGTTAAAGCAAGTGAATGATTTGAAATTCGAGTTATTTCATGGAATAACACTCGTATATATTGAGCTCGTAATGGTACCTCGCAATTCAAAAGTCTCTTTACGGCTGAAGAATAAGCGTGTTCTTGGGCCATCATAGAAACATAGATAGGGTCAACGACAGAACAAACAATGAAACTTTACGATAGCTTTTTCGTACACGTTCACTTGCATCACATCCACAAGTGCACTCAGAACCGTGCAATAAGGTCACCCATAACACGGCTCTCCCACTAGAGTTATCTTAGCTCCAGGCCATGCTATTCAATTCAATAATATTTGAAAAATGGCAGCGTAAGGTAACTACTAGTATTGAAAGCTGGTCACCTTTGGAAGCATTCACCGGTAACCAAAGCGTATCATTCCCGCAACCACTTTGGTACTTTGTTTATAGCTTTTTTAGGTTATGCAATAGAAAGGGGGGCTTGCTCTTGAATTCAAGTAGCGCATTTGGTTGGAGAGTAGGTCTCCTAGGTGGCACGTTCGTGGTGGCAACCCGAAAGAATAGCAAAAGGAAGGTTGGGTGCTTGTGGGGAGAGGCCACCCAGCCTCTAATAGGAGGGGGCTTAGCTCTGGATCCTCCCTGCTTTCAGAAATGAATAGATCAGAAGGGGGCTTGGTTCTCTATTTTCGGCCCGGGCAGAGGGTGAAGGCCATAAGGGAAGATTTCCCTCCCGCATTAGAAGGGGCAAAAGAGATGCTGTCATCTATCTCGACCAGTTTCCCGAGGCCTTGGAAATCCGGACCGGCTTAGAGAATCACTGGTGTTAATGCGACCTTCGTTTCGCCAACAAAGAAGTCATGCTTTACGATTTCCCATTCTTTACCTGTCGAGCCGCCTCTCTTCGCCATTTGATGCCTCCGTCTTCCCTTTCTATAACATACCCAGGCACTCTCCTGTCCAATCATTAAGAAAAAGAAATACCAATCAAAGCCCTATCTAAGTAAAGCTTCGTTAGTTCTTTTTCCGGCCTCAGGGGAGTTTACTCGACCCATTCCCACTCTCCCGCACAACTAATGTAAGTGTGCGACTCTGTATGAGGACCTCCTTCTCTTCTGCCCACTCTCCATTCACACGGTTCTCAAAGCAGAGGAAGAAGGGTGGGCAGCAGGTACCACAAACCCTCTGTCCCACACATCTATCTAGAAGCAAGTATAGTTCAACGGTTCCACCGAATGCTCCTATCTCTCGGCAAAGATCGTATGAGAGTGCAGTTACGCTTTGGATGCTTCACCATAGAATAGATCAACCTAGTTCCCGTTCTTTTCCGGTGTACTCGCTTTATATCTCCGATACACAGCGAAGGACGTGGTGGGAAGGAAGCAGCCCGAGCCTCTATCTACCGATCATTCCGTTGGCATCTTGCATTCACGCCCCCGTTTGACTGCCACTCGGGGATGTAGTTGTAGATAGGTTAGTCTTAGTGGGTCGTTGACTCCACCTCTTATCTCATTCTACTACATGTTGTTGTCGTCGCTCTATTCCATATGTCACTTAGTCATCTCTACATCGCTGCGGGTCAGCACCTCCAAAAGAAACAGAGGACTTCATTTAGTGACCCCACGATCTCCCTCTGAACGATCATAAAAAGGTAAAGCTTGAAGATATGTTTTGTACTCTATTAATTTTTCAGTCCCTCTAGTCGGGTGGGCGCCAGCCGGTCTTTCGACCAGATCCCCCTAAAAACCGTACGTGCAGGTCTCCCCGCATGTGGCTCATGCCATTCGAGATGGCCCAGCCCAGCATTCATTCTCAAATCATGTAGTAAAATTGAGACTGCTCAACCTTAGAAGCTAATTTGCGTGTAAGCAGAGCTGTCTCTGATACTGTTGACTCTATCTATTCATTGAATTTGCTTTCTTGCATTTCTTTTTTATATAGGCTCGCTCCCTAAGAATTCATGCACTTCCCTTTACTCCATAGGGCCTTCTCTAACAGGGAAAGGCCTTCCATTTCCATCAAATGACCCGGCCTCCCCTGGCTCTTCCACCGTCCGAGCACCCTTTCCTCTCTATGCTATGTTCCCCTGGCGCAGGCCTACTACGCTTCACGCCTGCGGCATTTTCGCTAGACGGTCTTTGCCAATAGTGCCATCCTTCCCGCTGGCTATATGAGTGGGTTGTCCCTCACTGCTGCGTTCTGTTAGTGTCACGCCCCGACCCGACCCCGTAAAAGGCCAAGCCCGGACCCGACACACGGACGAAGTCTCCTCTGTACCGCGGACGATCCGAAAACCCTACATTCAACATAATAAACATTTGAATCAAGACAACTCTCTTTTAGAAATAAACATCTTCTCATTAACAACTTTGCAAACCAAAATGCCATGCATACTACACAAGTATTTATGCCACTAAACAGTTAACCATTGGTATGCAATTCTTTACTAGTCATAAGGTATAACTTTACAACTTTACAATCTTTAAACCTTTACAACAAAAGACCATAGAGGCCTCAAAATAGAAACTACATACAAGGCTACAAGCCTCAAAATGAAGCGTCAACCAAGCATTAAACACATCAAGCATGGCCCGCACAAAAGTCTGGCAACCAACCACCAGCTAAGCAAGGAAGTGCTATCAAGGAAACACCTCCACTTGCTCCTCCTCCTCAATTACCTCAATAGGGTCCACTTCAACTACTCCTGTAAAATATAGTATAGAAAGGAATGAGCAAAAACTATTGCTCAGGGAGGGTTATTGGTCTCAAGGACGGAGATGAGAGGAGAATGCAATGCAAATAGTCAAGCAATTCATTCAATTATCATATAGAGATACCAGCAAAGCCAACAATAAACAAGACAAGCATTAAAACTATAAACACTCATTCAAAGGATACGATTCACTTTCCACGAGCAACTTTCAATCACGAATTCGATGACGATGCGCCGGCCCAAACCACCTTATAACTTCAGTTTGGAATTGTAACACCCCGATCCCTCTCGAGACCAGGAGTTCTATCAATCAATCTAATCACAACCCAAATCCAAACCCGGGCAAAATTTTCAGGGAAAACGGACGGAGTCTCCCCTGTTTCTAGGCGAAATGCAAAACCTGTAATAGCATATAAATGGACCACCACCGTGTCCAACCATACAAAACTTCCTCAAGGCCATCCGAGCCTCGGTTCTCAACAATTTAAACTCAGCAAGTATACATACATTTCCAATTTAAAAACTAACCTATCTTTTCATTTTGACAAGTACATTCAATTTAGGCAATTAAACCATACAAAGCTACTGCATAAAATAAACTATCATGCCATTCTAATTCTTTTCCTTTGGACATTACAGCCATGCATTGAAGTTAAGCTACATTAACTATATACATAATCTAACTTATCAAACCATTCCAACTACATAGCTAGATTTATATTACATTTCTTTTAACAATAATTACATACAACATAAAAGCATACAACTTGACAACTTTGACAACTCAAGTTACATAGGCACTCAAGACAACTCTTCAAGCACAGACTTTCACGAAATCACGAACTTTCCAGCTAACAGGGCATTTCCTGAAATGTGGTGGTGAGGAGTGAGTATACACAACACGTATACTCAGTGAGGGCGAGACAGATATCGAATTGGAGAGAAAGAAGATCGTGCAATGCAAATAGGTACAGTTAAGCAATACAATCAATAAAAGGCATTCAATATAAACAACAATACAATTAACAACTAAAGAAAGCATTAACACAACCAATCAAAGCTATACCACACTTTGAAGGCTATGGTTCACTCGAGCGAGTAATGTACCGATCACGATTCCGATGACTTTAACGATGACGCGCCGGCCCAAACCACCTTATAACACCAGTTTGGAATACCCCGGAAGTATCCATCAATCCTACGACCCAAATCTCCCTGGGAGGCAACCCAAGCGAGAAAGGGAATAGCAGCGGAGCTAGAGCAACCAACACTGGCAACCCAAGGCTACCCAGAGAGGCCCATCACTCACGCGCGAGACACTATGCAATGCAAGACTCGATACAAGGCGATAAACAAGCGATAAAGCCACACGTGAAAGAATAACAAGGTAGGTTATTCTCGCACGCAAAAGCAGCAATTGATAAGCAATTCAATCCAAAACAACTCAAACAAGTATTTCAAGTAATTCTAAGCATTCTATAAGCATAAAGACAAGAAAACACACAAAAACACAAATCGGCCCCAACTATCAAAACGCTACCATTTCCAAACGAGCCACGAGTTCTGGAAACCGACTTCGCCAACCCTCCTAGGTCACCATAAGGCACGTCTAAAGACCCCGAAACCTTACTTTACCCTAGAACTCGCGCAAAGCCCCGATTTCCCCCTTTCTCGTTTGAACTACAACTATAACAACCAAACACCCAACCAACGCCATAATCGCACCAAAAGTGCTTCCATGGCTTCCCGAAGCAATGCCAACACGCAAAACGAGAAAACGCTAAAGTCGACCTAAACGACCCCGACTTTCCCAAAGGCATAATTCTCATTTTTTTTCCACTACGCAACCCAAACAAACCACACATTTTAGCATTCTAGCATACCTAGAACATTTCTACATCAACAGAAACCATAACAGCGCAACTTCAATGTTTCAAGGTTTTACTATTCATAAAACACTATTTAATTAACAATTTAATTTGTAATCACAACATTTAACCGCGGAAAATGTTACAAAGCTATAAATACATGTTCTACAAATGCCAAGGAACATTCTAGAAGAATCAAATCGCTTTAAATAACGATCTACGGATAAATCTAAAAATTGACAAAGTTAACATACACAACGTATAAATGCGCAAATAACGATGAAACCCTCACCTTAGACGCTCCTAGACGCTAGGAAAACCTCGTAGAGTGCCTCGGAAACCACCCCGCACAAGCCCACGCGAAGAATCGAAGATTTGAAGTTGAGATTTTCTTTTTTTTTTCTCCTTCTTTTCCTCATGGTTTCAAGCCTTTTTCTCTCTATTTTTTTCGTGCACATTCTGCTTATTTAAAAAAAAAATGTCAAGAAGTCAAAGGTCAAAATTCGGTCAACCCGCTAAACCAAAACAGCTATGCGCGACCTCACGAAAACGGCCATAACTTCTTCTAGAAAACTCCAATTCACGAACGGTTTGAACCCTCATAAACTAGACTCATAGAGCTTTCCAACTATATATAATTTGCTACCTAACTCTTCCCCAATTGGTTCAGATTTAATTCCAAAGTTGACCCAAAATTTGACTAACTTAACATTGCATTTTTTTATTTCTAATCCCAAGTTTGCCCTTTATTAAACATTTAAAAAATTTTCACCTTGTCCTAGTTGGTCAATGTAGATGGAAAGTCAACTAGTTTGGTCAAAGAAGTTGAAAGGTCAATAAAATATAATTTAAATGAACTTTAAATGCTATTGAATACATGCCAGGTTCGGGGTATCACAGGAATATCCCAGAAGTATCCATCAATTCTACGACCCAAATCTCCCTGGAAGGCAACCGAAGCGAGAAAGGGAATAGGACACGGAGCTAGGGCAACCAACACTGGCAACCCGAGTCTACCCAAAGAGGCCCATCACACCGCCCCTGACTCTATGAATGCAATACAATATACAATGCAACAACCAAGCAATCAAGCAATAGAGCCACACGTGGGAGAATAACAAAGTAGGTTACTCTCGCACGCAATAGCAACAATTGATAAACATTTCAATCAGATTCAACTCTAACAAGCATTAACAAGCACTAACAAGCATTCTACAAGCAAAATTCGATGAAAACCGACAAAAACACAAAACGACCCCAACTTACCAAACGCTACAACTTTCAAACGAGCCACGAGTTTTGGAAACCGACTTCACCAATCCTCCTAGGTCACCATAAGGCACGTCTAAAGACACCGAAACCCTACTTTACCCTAGAATTCATGCAAAGCCCTGATTTCCCCATTTGCTCGTTTGAACTACCGCTACCCTAACCAAACACCCAACCAACGCCATAACCACACCAAAAGTGCTTCCATGGCCTCCCAAGACAATGCCATCACGCAAAACGAGAAAATGCTAAACTCGACCTAAACGACCCCGACTTTCACCAATGCATTTTTCTCATTTTTTCCATTACACAATCCAAACAAATCATGCATTTAGGCATTCTAGCATATCTAGCATCTTTTCACATCAACAGAATGCATAACGGAACAACTTCTACGTTTTGAGGGTTTACTATTCATATTTTACTATTCAACTGAAATTTTAAATTACAATCTCAACATTCAATCGCAGAAAATGTTAAAGCTATAAATACATGTTCTACGATTGCTAGGGAACATTCTTTAAGCCTCAAAAACGATCAAAATAACAAACTACGGATAAAACCCAAAAACTTTAAAGTTGAGACATATAACGTTAAAATGCACAAATAACGTGCTTCCCTCACCTTAGATGAGGGTCTACGTTTTGAGGGTTTACTATTCAACTGAAATTTTAAATTACAATCTCAACATTCAATCGCAGAAAATGTTAAAGCTATAAATACATGTTCTACGATTGCTAGGGAACATTCTTTAAGCCTCAAAAACGATCAAAATAACAAACTACGGATAAAACCCAAAAACTTTAAAGTTGAGACATATAACATTAAAAAGCACAAATAACGTGCTTCCATCACCTTAGATACTCCTAGTCGCTAGGAAAACCACGCTAGATGCCTCGGTAACAACCCCGCACAAGCTCACTCGAAGATTGGAAGTTTGAAAGGTTGAAATGTTTTTTTTTTCTCTTCAAAGCTTCGGCCTGCTCCTTTTCTATTTTTCAGCTTTGTGTTTTATTTTTTTCTTTGTTATTTGCCTAATAAAAGATGAAAACTAAGTCAACTAGTCAAAGCCTTGGTCAACTACTTAAAAATTGGTCAAATAGACTTATTTCATGCATTTTAAAGCTAAAATAACTAGTGCAATATTAATTCTAGCTAACAACAACTAAAACACTAAAATTAAAACACTAAACACTAGTTTTCACTATTTGTTGAGGACTAGAAAACACCCTCTAAATATCGCTCTCGAAATGCAATGCACTTTGCGACAGTAAAGAAGCAACAATTTGATTTCAAAGAATTTAAGAAAATATAATTTTCAGAAAGATAATCAAGAAAATTCCACATTCTGGGCTCGGGTATTACACCCTCTCCCCCTTAAAACAATTGCACCCACGCAATTCTTACCTGGTCAACAAACAACTCCGGATATTAATTCTGAACCTGGTCCTCTCTTTCCCAAGTCGCTTCCTCAAACCCATGATGATTCTACATAACCTTTACTAACGGAATACTCTTTCTACGAAGTTCTTGAACTTTCTGATCCACAATTCGAATTGGTTTCTCTTCATAAGTTAACTTTTCCTCTATTTGAAAAGGTTCTGGTTCAAGAACATGTGAAGGATCTGGATGATATTTTCTTAACATTGACACGTGAAAAACATCGTGCAGTCTCGACAAGCTCGTAGGTAAAGCTAACCGATAAGCCAAAGGACCCACCTTTTCGGTGATCTCATACGGACCCACATACCTGGGACTAAGTTTCCCATTCTTACCATGCCGAATCAATCCCTTTTGAGGAGAAATCTTAAGAAATACCCAATCACCCAAATCAAACTCAAGATCCCGACGGTGCTTATCCGCATAACTCTTCTGACGACTTTGAGCTGTAAGCATACGCTGGCAAATAAGGTGGACATTATCTACCATCTTAATCATCTCAGGTAACATAGTCGGATCAACTATTCTCATCTCTCCAACCTTTTCCCAATACAATGGGGATCTGCATTTACGATCGTACAATGCCTCGTAGGGAGCCATACCTATAGTAGATTGATAACTATTATTGTAGGCGAACTCCGCTAAAGGCAAAAACTTCTCCCAATTCTTCCCAAAGTCTAACACACATGCCTGAAGCATGTCTTCCAAGATCCTGATGGTTCTCTCAGACTGGCCATTAGTTTGTGGATGGTATGCAGTACTGAAGCTCAATTTAGTTCCCATAGCCTCTTGCAACTTCTGCCAAAAACGAGATCTAAATCTGGGATCTCTATCTGACACTATACTCTGTGGCACACCATGCAGTCTCACAATATTAGCAACATAAAGCTCAGCTAGTTTATCAAGGCTATCCTATTTGTTCACGAGAATAAAGTGTGATACCTTAGTCAATCGGTCCACAACAACCCAAACAGAATCACATCCTCTCAGAGATCTAGGAAGATCGGTCACAAGGTCTATTGTTATATGCACCCACTTCCATTACGGAATCGACAACAGTTGCAAAAGCCTGGCTGGACTCTGATGCTCAACTTTAACCCTCTGACAAGTTAAACACCTGGATACATACCCAGCAATCTCCCTCTTCATATTGTTCCACCAGAAGTGTTGTTTCAAGTCTCTATACATTTTAGTACTGCCCGGGTGAATCGTATACCTTGAATTATGTGCCTTGGACAGAATCTCATTCTTCAAAGTCGGATCACCAAGAACACACACTCTGTCCCTGAATCTGAAGATACTATCTGCATGTAATTTAAACTCTGACTCTCCCCCTTTTTCTTTTTCTTGGATTTTCAAGATGTGAGGATCAGTCTTCTGAGCCTCTCTGATTTGCGCTAGCAATCCCGACTGAATTTGTAGGTTAGCAAATCGAATCCCTACCTCAGTAGCTTCCGGCTTCCATGAACAAATTTTCTCCAAAGTCTCCCAATCCTTGATAATTAAACTTGCAACAGTAGCCTTTCGGCTCAAAGCATCTGCAACAACATTTGCCTTACCTGGCACATAGTTTATAGAACAATTGTAGCCACTTAATAGCTCTAGCCATCTTCGCTGCCTCATATTCAAATCTTTTTGTGAAAATAAATATTTGAGACTCTTGTGGTCAGTAAAAATTTTAAATCTGCTACCCCACAAGTAATGACCCCACTTCTTCAAAGCAAACACAACTGTAGGTAACACCATATCATGTGTAGGGTAATTAATTTCATAAGGTTTCAACTTCCTAGAAGCATAAGCAATCACCTTACCATTCTGCATTAAAACACAGCCCAAACCTTCTTTAGATGCATCACTGTAGACAACAAAGTTTTATGTTCCCTCAGGTAAAGCGAGTATAGGAGTTGTAGTTAGTCTCTTCTTCAATTCTTGGAAACTGGATTCACATTTAGCATCCCAATTGTAAGTAACCTTCTTTCGAGTCAACTGGCTTAAAGGTCCAGAAATCTTGGAAAAGTCTTTAACAAACCTCCGATAGTAACCTGCCAACCGAAGAAAACTCTGAATCTCTAACACCGTTTCAGGTCTCTTCCGTGATGAAACAACTTCAATCTTAGCTGGGTCTACTGAAATTTCTTGATCTAAAATGATATGGCCTAGAAAAGATATCTGATTCAACCAGAATTCGCACTTGCTTAATTTAGAAAAAAGCTTGTTTTCTAGCAAAGTCTGTAGCACAATCTTCAAATGTTGTTCATGTTCAGCCTCATTCTTAGAGTACACTAAAATGTCGTCAATAAAGATTATGACAAATTGATCAAGATAAGGTCGAAAAACCCTCTGCATTAAGTCCATGAATGTAGTAGGTGCATTCGTCAATCCAAACGGTAACCCAACAAATTCATAGTTTCCATATCTAGTCCTCAATGCCGTCTTAGGTATATCGTCACTCCGAATCCTGAGTTGATAGTAACCCTGCCTCAAGTCAAATTTAGAGTAAACACTCGCACCCTGCAACTGGTCAAACAATTCTTCAATCAACGGCAAGGGGTATTTGTTCTTAATCGTGACTTGATTAAGTCCCCTGTAATCAATACATAATCGTAGCGTGCCGTCTTTCTTTCTCATAAACAACACAGGCGTAACCCACGACGAAGAACTAGGTTGTATAAAACCTTTCTCAAGCAAGTTCTGAAGCTGAATTTTTAATTCCTGAAGTTCAGCCGATGCCATTCTAAAAGGACTTCTAGAAATTGGCACAGTGCCTGGCATAAGGTCAATCACAAATTCAGTCTCCCTATCCGGTGGTAAACCCGGTAATTCCTCGGGAAATACACCAGGGAAGTCTTTAACAATTGGAACCTCATTCAAATTCAACTTATCAGTAGGTTGATTGATCCGATAAGCTAAGTAAGCTTCACAACCCTTATTCAACAACTTAGAAGCCTTGATCGATGACAAAAGAGGTATTCGGGCAGCCCTGCAGTTCCCAACAATCTCTAGTACCGGTAGGTCAGGAATCTGAAGATAAACAATTTTTGTTCTACAATCCAACTGAGCATAGTACTTCCCCAACCAGTCCATTCCCAATATGATTTCAAAGTCACGGAAGGGCAATATAATTAAATCAGCAGGAAATTTACGGTTCTCAATGCGTATAACACAATATTTGCAAATAGACTCAGTAACAAATTTCGCACCCAAAGGCGTACTAACTTCAACTTCATGCGGCAGTTTATCAATGCAAACATTCACAGATCGTGCACATGCAGGAGTTATAAACGAATGTGTAGCTCCGGGATCAATCAAAACTTTAACTGGCTGAGTATTGAGAAGAAAGGTACCTTCCACTATTGCTGTAGTGTCGAGTAGCTCCTCCGCATCCAGTGCAAAGACCCTAGCCTGTACCCTCTGTGCTGGACCTGCACCTGCAGCCCTATTCTGCACACCTTGGCCTCCAGTACGGCCGTGAACATTCTTATACTTAGGGCAATCTTTCACCCTATGCTCATCGCTCCCACAACCAGTACACTTACCACTCTTCCTCAAGCAATTGGCCTCAACGTGCCCCGATCGATTACAAAAGTTACACTACTGATTTTGCCTTACAATAGTGTTTCCTGTAGGTGCGGGTGCTCTTGCAGTAGTAGGAACTGTACCTCCCTGCTGGGGTCTAGTCACAGTTGGCCTCCCCTGAATCTGATACTGAGGCTGATACGGACTTTGCTGAGGAACCTGCGCAAAAGTCTGATACTACCTTAGCTGACTCTGGCTGCTCTGGCCCAAGTACTGTTTCTTACTCGGCTGACTACTCTCAGTTATCATCTCATCCTTCCGTTTCTCAAACTTCGAGGCTGTAATACCCGAGCCCGGAATGTGAAATTTCTTGTTATTATTTTGAAAATTATATTTCCTTAAATTCTCAAAGATTTAATTGTTACTTCCTTGCTGTCGCAACGTGCATTGCATTTAGGGAGCGATAGCTAGAGAACGGTTTTTAGTCCTCAGCAAATAGTGAAACTAGTATTTAGATGACTTAAATTTTATGTTTTAAGTGTTGTTAGCAATAATTAATCTTTCCTTAGTTAAAATGGCTTTAAAATGCACAAAATAAGGCCATTTGACCAAGTTTTAAGTTGTTTGACCTAGGACTTTGACCATTTGACCAACTTAACACCTTATAAGCTAAAACAAAGCAAAATAAAAAAAGAAATAGCAGCTGAAAACAGTGAGCAGGCCGTGAGCTTCAAGAGAGAAAAAAAAAACCTTTCAACTTCCAATCGTTCAATCTTCGCGTGAGCTCGTGCGGGGTGGTTTCCGAGGTGTCCAGCGTTGTTTTCCTAGCGACTAGGAGTGCCTAAGGTGAGGAAAGCATGTTATTTGCGCATTTAATTGTCAAGTGTATCAACTTTGTGATTTTTAGATTTTATCCGTAGATTGTTGTTTAAAGCATTTTGATGCTTCTAGATTGTTCCTTGGCAATTGTAGAACGTGTATTTATAGCTTTTTAACATTTTCTACGGTTAAATGTTGAGATTGCAATTTAAATTAGTTATTGAATAGTGTTTTATGAATAGTAAACCCTTGAAACGATGAAGTTGCTCTGTTATGCTGTCCATTGATGTAGAATTGTGCTAGGTGTGCTAGAATGCCTAAATGCGTGGTTTGTTTGGGTTGCGTAATGGAAAAATCGGGAATTAAGCCTTGGTGAAAGTCGGGGTCGTTTAGGTCGAGTTTGGCATTTTCTCGTTTTGCGTGTTGCCATTGTTTCGGGAGGCCATGGAAGCACTTTTGGTGTGATTATGGCGTTGGTTGGGTGTTTGGTTGGTATAGTTGTAGTTCAAACGAGCAAAGGGGAAAAACGGGACTTTGCGTGAATTCTAGGGTTAAGTAGGGTTTCAGGGTCTTTAGACGTGCCTTATGGTGACCTAGGAGGATTGGCGAAGTCGGTTTCCAGAACTCGTGGCTCGTTTGGAAATGGTAGTGTTTTGATAGTTGGGGCCGATTTGTGTTTTTGCTTGTTTTCTTGATTTTATGCCTATAGAATGCTTAGGGTTGCTTGAAATACTTGTTTGAATTGATGAGGATTGAAATGCTTATCAATTATTGCTATTGCGTGTGAGAGTAACCTAGTTTGTTATTCTCCCACGTGTGGCTTTATCGCTTGTTTATCGCCTTGTATCGAGTCTTGCATTGCATAGTGTCTCACGCGTGAGTGATGGGCCTCTCTAGGTAGCCTCGGGTTGCCAGTGTTGGTTGCTTTAGCTCCGCTGCTATTCTTTTTTCTCGCTTGGGTTGCCTCCCAGGGAGATTTGGGTCGTAGATTGATGGATACTTCCGTGGTATTCCAAACTGGTGTTATAAAGTGGTTTGGGCCGGCGCGTCGTCATCGAATTCGTGTTTTAAAGTTGCTCGTGAAAAGAGTATCGTATCCTTTGAATGAGTGTTTACAGCTTTAAATACTTGTCTTGCTTTGTTGATGGCTTGTTGTATCTCTATATGATATTTGTATGTATTGCTTGACTAATTGCATTGCATACTCCTCTCATCTCCATCCTTGAGACCAATTGCCCTCGCTGAGCAATAGTTTTTGCTCATTCCTCTCTATACTATATTTTTACAGGAGTAGTTGAAGCAGACCCTCTTGAGGTAATTGAGGAGGAGGAACAAGTGGAGGTGTTCCCGTGATAGCACTTCTTTGCTTTGCTGGTGGTTGGTTACCAGATTTTGTGCGAGCCTTGCTTGATATGTATATTGCTTGGAAGTCGCTTAATTTTGAGGCTTGTAGCCTTGTTTGTATTTTCTAGTTTGAGGCCTCTACGGTCTTATGTTGTATAAGTTGAAAGAATGTAAAGTTGTAAACTTATACTCTTGTGACTAGTAAGGAATGCATGCTAATGGAATTGATTAGTGGCATAAATACTTGTGTAGTATGCATATCATTTTTGGGTTGCAAAGTTGGTTAATAAGAAATGTATGTTTCAAAGAAAGTTGGCTTGTTTGAATTGTTTTATGGCTTTCACAAGTATTATGTTGATTTTTGGGTTTTCGGATCGTCCACGGTATAGAGGAGACTCCGTCCGTGTGTCGGGTCTGGGCTTGGCCTTTTGCGGGGTTGGGTTGGGGCGTGACATCTTTAGGTGGTATCAGAGCATGATAGTCTTGCATGAGCCGGGGTATGTTTCTCGGTCTATGGGGTAAAGGTCCAAAATGCTAGAATGTTATTGTATAATTGTTAAGTGGAAAGAAAATGTTATAGCATGACTTTATGAACTTGGAGTGCTTATGTGTTTAAAGTGAATTAGTTTGGCATGTCAATCTTGTGTTATGTGAATTGCGTGTTAGAATGTTTGATTATTATTGACTTGAGTGTTATCTAATCTTATGTGCTATATTTCTATCTATAAACTGCTTTTAAATGTTGCCAGCTATTGTGAAATTGCTACTATGCCGCCACGTCGTGGTACTCAAGGTATAGGGTCAGATGAAGAGGCAGCAGAACAGGGTCAGCAACCGTTGCCTGAGCAGTTTATGGCTACTATGACTACAAGGGTTGATCGAATTACACAGGTGCTGCATTAGCAGAGGCAGGACAGGAATAATAACCCCCAGGGAAATCAAGCTAATCCTTGTGGACAGGGGTATAGAGTTGAGAATAATCAGTTAGAGAAATTTCTGAGGCACGAGCCGGGAAAGTTCTTCGGAGAGCCGAATGATAAGGCGGCCGAGAGATGGATTAATCGTGTTGAGAAAATTTACACCGCTTTGAGGTACACTGATGAAGCAAGAATAGATTATGCGTCATTCCTGTTTGAGGGTGATGCAGAGCAGTGGTGGAATACTGTCAGGATGAGGTGGGATTGTGAGGATGTTCCACATTTATGGAATGATTTTGTAAGTGAGTTTCGGGACAAGTATATTCCCGAGATGGCTATGGAAAGGAGGGAGGATGAGTTTGTGGGCCTGAAGCAGGGGAATATGACTGTTGCACAGTACGAGGCTAGGTTTGTTAGCCTGTCGAGGTATATGCCCGAGTTGGTACGGTCGGCTAGGAGGATGATTCATAGGTTTGTCCATGGGCTGAGAATGGACATACAGTTGCATTTGACTGGGCAGACCTACACTACTTTTCCCGAGGCATTTCAGGCAGCCTCGAAGTTTGAGAAACGGAAGGCTGAGATGTTAGCTGAGAGCAGTCAGCCGAGTAAGAAGCAGTATTTGGGCCAGAGCAGCCAGAGTCAGCCGAGGCAGTATTAGACTTCTGCACATATTCCTCAGCAACGTCCGTATCAGCCACAACAGCAGATTCAAGCTAGGCCAGCTGTGACTAGACCCCAGTAGGGAGGTACAGTTCCTACTACCAGAGCCCCACACCTTCAGGAAACACTGTTGTAAGGCAAAATCAGCAGTGCAACTATTATAATCGATCGGGGCATATTGAGGCTAATTGTTGGAGAAAGAGTGGTAAATGCACGGGTTGTGGTAGTGATGACCATAAGGTGTGTAATACCCGAGCCCGGAATGTGAAAATTCTTTGTTTATTATTCTGAAAATTATATTTCCTTAAATTCTTTGTGAATTAATTGTTACTTTCTCGCCGTCGCAACGTACACTGCATTTAAGGAGCGATAGCTAGATAACGATTTCTAGTCCTCAGCAAATAGTAAAACGAGTATTTAGATGACTTAAATTTTATATTTTAAATGTTGCTAGCTTTAATTGATCTTACCTTAGCTGAAATGGCTTTAAAACGCACAAAATAGGGCCCTTTGACCAAGTCTTAAGTAGTTTGACCTTGGACCTTTGACCCTTTGACCATTTAACACCTTATAAGCTAAAACTAAGCAAAAAAAAAAAAAAAACAGCAGCAAAACAGAGGAGCAGGCCGTGAGTTTCCAAGAAGAAAAAAAAAAAAAAACCTTTCAACTTCCAATCGAACAATCTTCGCGAGAGCTCGTGTGGGGTGGTTTCCGAGGTGAGTAGCGTTGTTTTCCTAGCGGTTAGGAGTGCTTAAGGTGAGTGAAGCATGGTAGTTGCGCATTTATACGTTATGTATGTTAACTTTGTCAATTTTGAGATTTATCCGTAGATCGTTATTTAAAGCGATTTGATGCTTCTAGTATGTTCCTTGTCATTTGTAGAACATGTATTTATAGCTTTGTAACATTTTCTGCTGTTAAATTTTGTGATTGCAAATTAAATTGCCAATTGAATAGTGTTTTGTGAATAGTAAAATCTTGAAACGTTGAAGTTGCGCTGTTATGCTTTCTATTGATGTAGAAATGTGCTAGGTACGCTAGAATGCAAAAATGTATGGTTTGTTTGGGTTGCGTAGTGGAAAAAACAAGAATTATGCCTTTGGAAAAGTCGGGGTCGTTTAGGTTGACTTTAGCGTTTTCTCATTTTGCGTGTTGGCATTGCTTAGGGAAGCCATGGAAGCACTTTTGGTGCGATTATGGCACTGGTTGGTTGTTTGGTTGATATAGTTGTAGTTCAAACGAGAAAGGGGGAAATCGGGGCTTTGCGTGAGTTCTAGGGTAAAGTAAGGTTTCGGGGTCTTTAGACGTGCCTTATGGTGAACTAGGAGGGTTGGCGAAGTCGGTTTCCAGAACTCGTGGCTCGTTTGGAAATGGTAGCGTTCTGATTGTTGGGGCCGATTTGTGTTTTTGTGTGTTTTCTTGTCTTTGTGCCTATAGAATACTTAGAATTACTTGAAATACTTGTTTGAGTTGTTTTGGATTGAATTGCTTATCAATTGCTGCTATTGCCTGCGAGAGTAACCTACTTTGTTATTCTCCCACGTGTGGCTTTATTGCTTGTTTATCACCTTGTATCGAGTCTTGCATTGCATAGTGTCCGCGCGTGAGTGATGGGCCTCTCGGGTAGCCTTGGGTTTCCAGTGTTGGTTGCTCTAGCTCCACTGCTATTCCCTTTCTCGCTTGGGTTGCCTCCCAGGGAGATTTGGGTCGTAGGTTGATGGATACTGCCGGGGTATTCCAAACTGGTGTTATAAGGTGGTTTGGGCCGGCGCGTCGTCATCGAATTCGTGGCTTATTATATCTCTGTATGAGTCTTTATAGCTTTAATGCTTGCCTTGCTTTGTTGATGGCTTATTATATCTCTGTATGATATATGTATACATTGCTTGGCTAATTGCATTGCATACTCCTCTCATCTTCGTCCTTGAGACCAAATTGCCCTCGCTGAGCAATAGTTTTTGCTCATTCCTTTCTATACCATATTTTTACAGGAGTAGTTGAAGCGGACCCTCTCGAGGTAATTGAGGAGGAGGAACAGGTGGAGGTGTTCCCGTGATTGTACTTCTTTGCTTTGCTTGTGGTTGGATGCCAGATTTTTGTGCGAGCCTTGCATGATATGTATATTGCTTGGATGTTGTTTAGTTTTGAGGCTTGTAGCCTTGTATGTATTTTCTAGTTTGAGGCCTCTACGGTCTTATGTTGTATAAGTTGGAAGAATGTAATGTTGTAACTTATACTCTTGTGACTAGTAAGAAATGCATGCTAATGGAATTGATTAGTGGCATAAGTACTTGTGTAGTATGCATATCATTTTTGGTTTGGAAAGTTGGATAATAAGAAATGTATGTTTTTAAAGAAAGTTGGCTTGTTTTGATTATTTTATGGCTTTCGCAAGTATTATATTGATTTTAGGGTTTTCGGATCGTCCGCGGTACAGAGGAGACTCCGTCCGTGTGTCGGGTCCGGGCTTGGCCTTTTGCGGGGTCGGGTCGCGGTGTGACATCTTTAGGTGGTATTAGAGCATGATAGTCTTGCATGAGCCGGGATATGATTCTCGGTCTGTGGGGTAAAGGTCTAAAATGCTAAAGTGCTTATGTATGGTTGCTAAGTGAAAAGAAAATGTTCTAGCATGACTTTGTGAACTTGGAATGTTTGTGTGTTTAAGTGGAATAGTTTGGCAAGTTAAACTTGTCTTATGTGAATTGTGTGATAGAATATTGGATTGTTTTTGACTCGAGTGTTATCTAATCTTATGTGCTATATTACTCTCTATAAACTGCTTTTAAATGTTGCCAGCTATTGTGAGTTGCTACTATGCCGCCACGTCGTGGTACTCAAGGTATAGGATCAGATGAAGAGGCAGCGGAACAGGGTCAGCAACCGTTGCCTTAGCAGTTTATGGCTACCATGACTACTGTAGTAGACCGGATCACACAGGTACTACATGAGTAGAGGCAGGACCGGAATAATCCCCATGGTAATCAAGCTAATCCTGGTGGACAGGGGTACAGAGTTGAGAATAATCAGTTAGAGAAATTTCTAAGGCACGAGCCGGGAAAGTTCTTTTGGGAGCCGGATGATGAGGCGGCCGAGAGATGGATTAATCGAGTTGAGAAAATTTTTACCGCTTTGAGGTACACTGATGTGGCAAGAATAGACTATAAGTCATTCTTATTTGAGGGTGATGCAGAGCAGTGGTGGAATATTATCAGGTTGAGGTGGGATTGTGAGGATGTTCCACACTTTTGGGATGATTTTGTAAGTGAGTTTCGGGACAAATATATTCCCGAGATGGCTATGGAAAGACGGGAGGATGAGTTTGTGGCCCTGAAACAGGGAAACATGACTGTTGCACAGTACGAGGCTAGGTTTGTTAGCCTGTCGAGGTATATGCCTGAGTTGGTACGGCCGGCTAGGAGGATGATTCATAGGTTTATCCGTGGGCTGAGAATGGACATTTAGTTGCATTTGACTGGGCAGACCTACACTACTTTTCCCGAGGCATTTCAGGCAGCCTCGAAGTTCGAGAAACGGAAGGCTGAGATGTTAGCTGAGAGCAGTCAGCTGAGTAGGAAGCAGTATTTGGGACATAGTAGCCAGAGTCAGCTGAGGCAATATCAAGCTTCTGCACAGGTTCCTCAGCAGCGTCTGTATCAGCCACAGCAGCAGATTCAGGCTAGGCCAGCTGTGACTAGACCCTAGCAGGGAGGTACAGTTCCTACCCCTGCCAGAGCCCCAGCACCTACGGGAAACACTACAGTTAGGCAAAATCAGCAGTGTAATTATTGTAATCGATCAGGGCATATTGAGGCTAACTGCTGGAGGAAATTGTGGCAAATGTACGGGTTGTGGCAGTGATGACCATAGGGTGAGGGATTGCCCTAAATATAACAATGTTCAGGGCCGTGGTGGAGGCCAAGGTGTTCATAATAGGGCTGCAGGTGCACGTCCAGCACAGAGGGTTCAGGCGAGGGTCTGTGCACTAGATGCAGAGGAGCTGCCCGATACTACAGCTATTGTGGAAGGTACCTTTCTTCTCAATAGTCATCCAGTTAAAGTTTGATTGATCCCGGAGCTACACATTCGTTTATAACTCATGCATGTGCACGATCTGTGAATGTTTGCATTGATAAATTGCCTCATGAAGTTGAAGTTAGTACTCCTTTGGGTGAAAACTTTGTTACTGAGTCTATTTGCAAATCTTGTGATATATGTATTGAGAACCGTAAATTTCCTGCTGATTTAATTATATTGCCATTCCGTGACTTTGAAATCATTTTGGGAATGGACTGGTTGGGGAAGTATTATGCTCAGTTGGATTGTAGAACAAAGGTCGTTTATCTTAAGGATCCTGACCTACCGGTACTAGAGATTGTTGGGAACTATAGGGCTGCCCGCATTCCACTTTTATCAGCGATCAAGACTTCTAAGTTGTTGAATAGGGGTTGTGAAGCTTACTTAGCCTATCTGATCAATCAGCCTGCTGATAAGTTGAGTTTGAATGAGGTTCCGATTGTTAGAGACTTCCCTGGTGTATTTCCCGAGGAATTACCGGGTTTACCACTGGATAGGGAGATTGAGTTCGTGATTGATCTTGTGCTAGGCACTGCGCCGATTTCTAGGAGTCCTTATAGAATGGCATCGGCTGAGCTTCAGGAGTTAAAATTTCAGCTTCAGAACTTGCTTGAGAGAGGGTTTATACAACCTAGTTCATCGCCGTGGGGTGCACCTGTGTTGTTTGTAAGAAAGAAAGACGGCACGCAACGGTTATGCATTGATTACAGGGGACTTAATCAAGTCACGATTAAGAATAAATACCCCTTGCCGTTGATTGAAGAATTGTTTGACCAGTTGCAGGGTGCGAGTGTTTACACCAAATTTGACTTGAGGGAGGGTTACTATCAACTTAGAATTCAGAGTGACGATATACCGAAGACGGCTTTCAGGACTAGATATGGCCACTATGAATTTGTTGTTCTTCCATTTGGTTTGACGAATGCACTAGCCGCATTCATGGACTTGATGCAAAGGGTTTTTCGGCCTTACCTTGATCAGTTTGTCGTGATCTTTGTTGACGACATTTTAGTGTATTCGAAGAACGAGGCTGAACATGAGCAACACTTGAGGATTGTGCTTCAGACCTTGCAGGAAAACAAGCTTTTTGCTAAATTCAGCAAGTGCAAGTTCTGGTTGAATCATATATCTTTTCTAGGCCATATCATTTCTGACCGAGGAATTTCAGTGGACCCAGCTAAGATTGAGGTTGTTTCATCTTGGAAGAGACCTGAGATGGTGTCAGAAATTCGGAGTTTTCTTGGATTGGTAGGTTACTACCGGAGATTTTTTAAAGACTTTTCCAAAATATCTGGACCTTTAAGCCAGTTGACTCGGAAGAAAGTTGCTTACAACTGGGATGCTAAATGTGAATCCAGTTTCCAAGAATTGAAGAAGAGACTAACTACAGCTCCTATATTAGCTTTACTTGAGGGAACAGAGAACTTCGTTGTCTACAGCGATGCATCTAAAGAAGGTTTGGGCTGTGTTTTAATGCAGAATGGTAAGGTGATTGCCTATGCTTCTAGGAAATTGAAACCTTATGAAGTCAATTACCCTACACATGATTTAGAGTTAGCTGCAGTTGTGTTTGCTTTGAAGAAGTGGCGTCATTACTTGTAGGGTTGCAGATTTGAAATATTTACTGACCACAAGAGTCTCAAGTATTTGTTTTCACAGAAGGATCTAAATATGAGGCAGCGGAGATGGCTAGAGCTATTGGGTGGTTATAACTATTCTATTAACTACGTGCCAGGTAAGGCAAATGTTGTTGCTGATGCTTTGAGCCGAAAGGCTACTGTTGCAAGCTTGATTATCAAGGATTGGGAGACTTTGGAAGAAATTTGTTCATGGAAACCAGAAGCTACTGAGGCAGGGATTCGGTTTGCTAGTTTACAGATTCAGTCAGGATTGCTAGCACAAATCAGAGAGGCTCAGAAGACTGATCCTCACATCATGAAGATCCAAGAAAAGTCAAAAGGGGAGAATCAGAGTTTAAATTACATGCAGATGGCATCTTCAGATTCAGGGACAGAGTATGTGTTCCTGGTGATCCGACTTTGAAGAATGAGATCCTGTCCGAGGCACATAATTCGAGGTATACGATTCACCCAGGCAGTACAAAAATGTATAGAGATTTGAAACAAAACTTCTGGTGGAACAATATGAAGAGGGAGATTGCCGGGTATGTATCCAGATGTTTGACTTGTCAGAGGGTTAAAGTTGAGCCTCAGAGGCCAGTCGGACTTCTATAGCCGTTGTCGATTCCGCAATTGAAGTGGGTACATATAACAATGGACCTTGTGACCGATCTTCCTAGATCTCCGAGAGGATGTGATTCTGTTTGGGTTGTTGTGGACCGCTTGACTAAAGTTACACATTTTATTCCCGTGAATAAACAGGATAGCCTTGATAAGTTAGCTGAGCTTTATGTTGCTAATAACGTGAGATTGCATGGTGTGCCACATAATATAGTGTCAGATAGGGATCCCAGACTCAGATCTCGTTTTTGGCAGAAGTTGCAAGAGGCCATGGGAACTAAGTTGAGCTTCAGTACTGCATATCATCCGCAAACTGATGGCCAGTCTGAGAGAACCATCAGAATCTTGGAAGACATGCTTCGAGCATGTATGCTAGACTTTGGGAAGAATTGGGAGAAGTTTTTGCCTTTAGCGGAGTTCGCCTACAACAATAGTTATCAATCTACTATCGGTATGGCTCCCTACGAGGCATTGTATGGTCAGAAATGCAGATCCCCGTTATATTGGGAAGAGGTTGGAGAGATGAGAATAGTTGATCCGACTGTGTTACCTGAGATGATTAAGATGGTAGATAATGTTCACCTTATTCCCCAGCGTATGCTTACAGCTCAGAGTCGTCAGAAGAGTTATGCAGATAAGCACCGTCGGGATCTTGAGTTTGATTTGGGAGATTGGGTGTTCCTTAAGATTTCTCAACGGAAGGGATTGATTCGGCACGGTAAGAGCGGGAAGCTTAGTCCCAAGTATGTGGGTCCGTATGAGATCACCGAAAAGGTAGGTCCTTTGGCTTATCGATTAGCTTTACCCCCGAGCTTGTCGAGATTGCACGATGTGTTCCATGTGTCTATGTTGAAGAAGTATCATCTAGACCCTTCACATGTACTTGAACCAGAGCCTTTGCAGATTGAAGAGAAGTTGTCTTATGAAGAGAAACCGATTCGAATTGTGGATCGGAAAGTTTAGGAGCTTCGCAGAAAGAGTATTCCGTTAGTAAAGGTTCTATGGAATCATCATGGGTTTGAGGAAGCAACTTGGGAAAGAGAGGACCAAGTTCGGGATCAGTATCCGGAGTTGTTTGTTGACCAGGTAAGAATTGCGTGGGCGCAATTGTTTTAACGGGGAGAGGGTGTAATACCCGAGCCCGGAATGTGAAAATTCTTTGTTTATTATTCTGAAAATTATATTTCCTCAAATTCTTTGTGAATTAATTGTTACTTTCTCGCCGTCGCAACGTGCATTGTATTTAAGGAGCGATAGCTAGATAATGATTTCTAGTCCTCAGTAAATAGTGAAACTAGTATTTAGATGACTTAAATTTTATATTTTAAATGTTGCTAGCTTTAATTGATCTTACCTTAGCTGAAATGGCTTTGAAACGCACAAAATACGGCCCTTTGACCAAGTCTTAAGTAGTTTGACCTTGGACCTTTGACCCTTTGACCATTTAACACCTTATAAGCTAAAACTAAGCAAAAAAAAAAAGTAGCAAAACAGAGGAGCAGGCCATGAGTTTCCAAGAAGAAAAAAAAAAACCTTTCAACTTCCAATCGATCAATCTTCGCGAGAGCTCATGCGGAGTGGTTTCCGAGGTGACTAGTGTTGTTTTCCTAGCGACTAGGAGTGCCTAAGGTGAGGGAAGCATGTTATTTGCGCATTTATACGTTATGTATGTTAACTTTGTCAATTTTGAGATTTATCCGTAGATCGTTATTTAAAGCGATTTGATGCTTCTAGTATGTTCCTTGGCATTTGTAGAACATGTATTTATAGCTTTGTAACATTTTCTGCGGTTAAATGTTGTGATTGCAAATTAAATTGCCAATTGAATAGTGTTTTGTGAATAGTAAAACCTTGAAACGTTGAAGTTGCGCTGTTATGCTTTCTGTTGATGTAGAAATGTGCTAGGTACGGTAGAATGCTAAAATGTGTGGTTTGTTTGGGTTGCGTAGTGGAAAAAATGAGAATTATGCCTTTGGGAAAGTCGGGGTCGTTTAGGTCGACTTTAGCGTTTTCTCGTTTTACGTGTTGGCATTGCTTCGGGAAGCCATGGAAGCACTTTTGGTGCGATTATGGCGTTGGTTGGGTGTTTGGTTGTTATAGTTGTAGTTCAAACGAGAAAGGAGGAAATCGGGGCTTTGCGCGAGTTCTAGGGTAAAGTAAGGTTTCGGGGTCTTTAGACGTGCCTTATGGTGACCTAGGAGGGTTGGCGAAGTCGGTTTCCAGAACTCGTGGCTCGTTTGGAAATGGTAGCGTTTTGATAGTTGGGGCCGATTTGTGTTTTTGTGTGTTTTCTTGTCTTTGTGCCTATAGAATGCTTAGAATTACTTGAAATACTTGTTTGAGTTGTTTTGGATTGAATTGCTTATCAATTGCTGCTATTGCGTGCGAGAGTAACCTACTTTGTTATTCTCCCACGTGTGGCTTTATCGCTTGTTTATCGCCTTGTATCGAGTCTTGCATTGTATAGTGTCTCGCGCGTGAGTGATGGGCCTCTCTGGGTGGCCTTGGAATGCCAGTGTTGGTTGCTCTAGCTCCGCTGCTATTCCCTTTCTCGCTTGGGTTGCCTCCCAGGGAGATTTGGGTCGTAGGTTGATGGATACTTCCGGGGTATTCCAAACTGGTGTTATAAGGTGGTTTGGGCCCGCGCGTCGTCATCGAATTCGTGTTTGAAAGTTGCTCGTGAAAAGAGTTTCGTATCTCTGTATGAGTCTTTATAGCTTTAATGCTTGCCTTGCTTTGTTGATGGCTTATTATATCTCTGTATGATATATGTATACATTGCTTGGCTAATTGCATTGCATACTCCTCTCATCTCCGTCCTTGAGACCAAATTGCCCTCGCTGAGCAATAGTTTTTGCTCATTCCTTTCTATACCATATTTTTACAGGAGTAGTTGAAGCGGACCCTCTCGAGGTAATTGAGGAGGAGGAACAGGTGGAGGTGTTCCCGTGATTGTACTTCTTTGCTTTGCTGGTGGTTGGATGCCAGATTTTTGTGCGAGCCTTGCATGATATGTATATTGCTTGGATGTTGTTTAGTTTTGAGGCTTGTAGCCTTGTATGTATTTTCTAGTTTGAGGCCTCTACGGTCTTATGTTGTATAAGTTGGAAGAATGTAATGTTGTAACTTATACTCTTGTGACTAGTAAGAAATGCATGCTAATGGAATTGATTAGTGGCATAAGTACTTGTGTTGTGACGCCCGAGTTTTAGCCATGCATTCAATTATTGTTGCATCCCTTGTTTGCGCATTTCCTTCTGTGCATTATTAACTGTCTTCTTAAATTACTATTCACTCCATTTTTAACTTCATGCTATTAGCGAATTAGCATTTTTATTAAATCATATTAATTGTTAGAGTAGTGGGAAAAATGTGCATTTGAGCTAGAGGCGATAGGAGAGCTCGTTTAGAAAATGATTTTTGTAGTTGTATGAATAGTGTTACGTAACATAACTTAGGGAATGAATTAGCTAGCATTCATTTTACTATCTAGGCTCGTTTTAAGCTAACTAAGCGCATTTAGTGAACCATTTAAGCAAGCAACTTAGCCCCATTTAATATATAACTCACACAACACACACATTAGCTCATAACTTAGCAAAACAAAAAAAAACAAAAAAGAGAGCATGCTGAAAACACTGTAGCAAATCCGAGAATTGCATAGGAGAAGAAATAGAGTTTTTTTGCTCAACAAATCCTCATTCCAAGCCAAGCCAAGCTAGGTGCAAGTGGTTTAGGGTGTCTACTAGCCTCCTAGGAGCTCCTACGCGCATTGGTGAGGGATTTCACGGCTTATTTTCGCATTTTAAAATAGTTGCTATTTTCTTGATTTGTTGAAAATGTGTTCAAATGCTATTGTATTGATTATCTATGCTATTATACCTTGTATATGAGTGCTAGAGAACATATTTGAACCATTGTTTCGCTTTTTAAACGGTTGGAATCGTTAGTTTAATTCATGAGGTGAATAGTGATGTTTTTCTAGGGTTTTGTGTAATTGCTCGAATTAGCTTGATTCAACACTCCTAATAGATGTCTTAGGTGCTAATGAAGGTAGTCTAATAGCCCCGTGCACTTGAATTGCTCTAAAATCGCATAAAACGTAAAATAGTCGACTTTAATAAAGGGGTTTCGGGGTTAAGACGAATCCGGGTGGATTCGGGCTCTACTTTTGGTATCCTTAGGCTACCTAGGTGCTATAAAAGCTTTGCTAATCCTTGTTTGAAGCCCGGATGAGGTAGGTGTAGTGTAAAGCTATAAGAGGGAATTTGGGGCTTTCGAGGTTATTGCGGGCGTTTGAATGAGTTAGAGGGTTGAAAGGGTTCCTTGAGGGTTAGTTAGAAGGTTGGTAGAGTTTCCCTTTAAATTTGAATCATTAACTTTGGTTTGGAGGAGAAATAGCTTGAATAACAAAGGGGTTTAGGTGCAATTTCGGTTGTCTCGCGCTTCTAAGACCTTGGCATGACTTCTTGAATGTTTAAATGTAGTTTCAAGTTGGTGTGGAACTTTTGATGTAATTCTAATTATATCTTGTATATGCCCTTTTATAAAACTGCTTATTTGCTTGTATAAACTGTTTCTATTTTAACTGCATTGAGGAAACTTCGAGCTTAAAACTGTATTAATTGGAGAATGATTAGGGGTTGAATTATATACCATTAGAAAGCCTTACGAGTCTAGTTTCTACAGCTTTTTACGGTGCATTAATCAGAGTTGTCTAGAGCAAGTTATGATCATTTTGGTGAGATGTGTCAGAAATGCCCTGTTACGCGAGAATCTGAATTTTGTTGTTATTTTGCTATAGTAATGATATAATTCAGTTCTAATTGGATGTATTCGATCAAGACCTTATTGTGTAGTGTCCTTGGATGATTAATAACGTAATGGGGCTCTTATAGTTATGTTGTTTTCATGAATTGTAATTGAAATCTAATTGCTAGTAAAGTTAATTTAAATTGAAAGCTATTCTATTCGACTGTGAATGAGAAATTCGACTGTGAATGAGAAATGCTAGTAGAGTTGTGATGGTCACCACCTTTAGACATAGGTAATGTTTCTATATATGCTAAACAATTCAACTGTTAGAATTAGTTGTTGTTATCAATGTGCAACTAGTGAACACTTAGAAAGGTCAAGTAAACTATGTGGAAGAATGTGTTTAATGCTTTTTGAAACTACATGTAAGGTTAATTGTAAGTTGATAGTTGTCTATTATATGTTAAATGTAATTAACTTAAGTTAATAGTACTAGTGATATGTTAGAATCTTAGCTTGAAGTATAGTTATTTTACTAAAATAGTATGTTAGTTATTAAATGGTTGATAGTTAACTTTTCTATTAGTTGATAAATGCATTTCTTTCCCTATGTGCTAATGTTGGGCTATCTTCATAGAGATATTACTAACTATTGTAAGTAAAGTAGAATATGAATTAGAAGTTCATTAAAGTAGTAAAAGACTGGGTAGTGTCATTGTGAATGAATGTGTCATTTGAACATTAAAGTAACCTAACCTTTATTATCTATATATCCTTTGGAGAAATTCTTTGAGTTAAGTTAATGGCTAGTTTATTGTTATGTGGAGTGAATTAATTTCTTGTACAAGTTATTAACTAAAGTAAAATGAGAAATAGTATGAGTAACTGCAGGCTCATGTGTTGATTTTAGTTAAACTAAATTCTAGCTCGATTTATATCTAGTTATAGCATGCTGGTTGAATCATTCTCATTTAAGTTTTTGAACTATCTTCTTAATTAACTTGTAGACTATTGAAAATATGGAATATATGTTAAGTTAAAGTATATAAAAGTGGTATTTTGTTAAAAATAGAATTATAATAGATATTGTATATATGCTAAATAAGCGAAGTTATAAGTTAGCTAACTTAGAATGAATGTTGTAGTTAAAGAGTAATTGAAGTAATGTTTGCTCATAGGTTCAAGGTGACTGGAAATGATGTGATTCAAACTTACATCTTGGAGCTCGGTAGAGGTGAGGGAGACTTCATCCTTATGTGCATAATAGTTTATTTACTTGTACTTAGATTATGTGGACTTATTGTCTATATATTGTGTGTGAGGGCAACCTACTTTGTTGTCCCTCAACCATGTGTTTATTGATTTATACTATTGTTATCATTTTGAGTGCATTGCATCGTGGTTGCGCAACCATTCGGGCATGGTAGTGTCGGGGAAACCGGGCGGCATCGGGCTTGCCGGTCCACCTCGGCTACCATGGTTGCCCAGTCCCTCTCTCGCTTGGGATGCCGCCCAGGGAGAGTTGGGTCGTAGGATTTCGGGGTACATCCGGAGTACACCCATTTGGAGTTATAAGGGGATGCCGGCTTATCGATATCAGTGTCATTATTACATCGAGATTTCAGTTCGTGGCGTCGCTGGTGTGCCTCTGCCCTTCGGGGTATTCGCTTAGCCGGGACGTTACATAAGTCAAAGTGTATCGTATCCTTTTTAATGTGTAGTAACTTGTTGTTTTAATTGTTCTTTGGTTGTAAAATACTTTATTTGTACTAACTGCTGCATTGCACGTCCCCAGTAGACCTTATCCCTCACTGAGCAATTGTGATTGCTCATACCTCGCTAAACATGTTTCAGGAAGTGCTGAGGGTGAACCCCAACTAGTTGAGGTGCTAGTGGAAGAGGAAGAAGTTCAGGCTGAGCCTTTGCCCTAGTTGTTATGTGTTTGTTGTCTAAGGCGGATTTGCCTTCTTGTTGTTACATGGTGTATTTGTATTGCTATAGCATGATCTATTTTGTGACCTTAAGGCTATGTATATTCTTGTAGTTGCAAGTTGAAAGCTGTTGGTTGTAATGTTAGCTTTGAGATATTATGGTTTGTAATAACTTTTAATTCTCCTTTTAGTTCTTGCATGCTTGGGGGTGTATGTTTAGAGGTGTTGATTTCAACTTCTAAAATTGCTCTAATGTTATCATAGGATGACATGTTAAAAATGTTTAATGAAAAGTTAAGTTGGGTGCATGCATGTGTGATTTGGAGCTGTTGTTTCTCTCCTGGCTTGGATGACCTTGAACCTTTGAATTTTAATTATAAAAGCTTGTTTTAGTATATTGTGGCTATTTTGAGCATTTACAGGTTTGAAAAATGTCCGCGGTACAGAGGAAACTCTGTCCGTTTTTTTTCAAACATTTTGTGACCGGGTTTGGTATTGGGTTGAGAATAGCATGGTTATTAGAGCATTCGGTCTCGTGAGGGACCGGGGCGTTACATGTGTAGTACGCATATCATTTTTGGTTTGGAAAGTTGGATAATAAGAAATGTATGTTTTTAAAGAAAGTTGGCTTGTTTTGATTATTTTATGGCTTTCGCAAGTATTATATTGATTTTAGGGTTTTCGGATCGTCCGCGGTACAGAGGAGACTCCGTCCGTGTGTCGGGTCCGGGCTTGGCCTTTTGCGGGGTTGGGTCGGGGCGTGACAGGGTGAGAGATTGCCCTAAGTATAACAATGTTCAGGGCCATACTAGAGGCCAGGGTGTGAAGAATAGGGCTGCAGGTGCACGTCCAGCACAGAGGGTTCAGGCTAGGGTCTTTGCACTGGATGCAGAGGAGCTACCCGATACTACAGCTATTGTGGAAGGTACCTTTCTTCTCAATACTCAGCCAATTAAAGTTTTGATTGATCTCGGAGCTACACATTCATTTATAACTCCTACATGTGCACGATCTGTGAATGTTTGCATTGATAAATTGCTGCATGAAGTTGAAGTTAGTACACCTTTGGGTGCAAAATTTGTTACTGAGTCTATTTGCAAATCTTGTGATATATGCATTGAGAACCGTAAATTTCCTGCTGATTTAATTATATTGCCATTCCGTGACTTTGGAATCATTTTGGGAATGGACTGGTTGGGGAAGTACTATGCTCAGTTGGATTATAGAACAAAGATTGTTTATCTTTAGGTTCCTGACCTACCGGTACTGGAGATTGTTGGAAACTGCAGGGCTGCCCGAATTTCTCTTTTATCAGCGATCAAGACTTCTAAGTTGTTGACTAAGGGTTGTGAAGCTTACTTAGCTTATTTGATCAATCAGCCTACTGATAAGTTGAGTTTGAATGAGGTTCCGATTGTTAGAGACTTCCCTGGTGTATTTCCCGAGGAATTACCGGGTTTACCATCGGATATGGAGATTGAGTTTGTGATTGATCTTGTGCAAGGCACTGCGCCAATTTCTAGGAGTCCTTATAGAATGGCATCGGCTGAGCTTCAGGAGTTAAAAATTCAGCTTCAGAACTTGCTTGAGAAAGGGTTTATACAACCTAGTTCTTCCCTGTGGGGTGCGCCTGTGTTGTTTGTGAGAAAGAAAGATGGCACGCTACGGTTATGTATTGATTACAGGGGACTTAATCAAGTCACGACTAAGAATAAACACCCTTTGCCGTTGATTGAAGAATTGTTTGACCAGTTGCAGGGTGCGAGTGTTTACTCTAAATTTGATTTGAGGCAGGGTTACTATCAACTTAGGATTCGGAGTGACGATATACCAAAGACGGCATTCAGGACTAGATATGGCCACTATGAATTTGTTGTGTTGCCGTTTGGATTGACGAATGCACCAGCCGCATTCATGGACTTGATGCAGAGGGTTTTTTGACCTTACCTTGATCAGTTTGTCGTAATCTTTATTGACGACATTTTAGTGTACTCGAAGAATGAGGCTGAACATGAGCAACACTTGAGGATTGTGCTACAGACTTTGCAGGAAAACAAGCTTTTTGCTAAATTCAGCAAGTGCGAGTTCTGGTTGAATCAAATATCTTTTCTAGGCCATATCATTTCAGATCAGGGGATTTCAGTGGATCCAGCTAAGATTGAAGTTGTTTCATCTTGGAAGAGACCTGAGACGGTGTCAGAGATTCAGAGTTTTCTTGGATTGGCAGGTTACTACCGAAGATTTGTTAAAGACTTTTCCAAAATTTCTGGACCTTTGAGCCAGTTGACTCGGAAGAAAGTTGCTTACAACTGGGATGCCAAATGTGAATCCAGTTTCCAAGAATTGAAGAAGAGACTAACTACAGCTCCTATACTAGCTTTACCTGAAGGAACAGAGAACTTTGTTGTCTACAGTGATGCATCTAAGGAAGGTTTGGGCTGTGTTTTAATGTAGAATGGTAAGGTGATTGCTTATGCTTCTAGGAAGTTGAAACCTTATGAAATCAATTACCCTACTCATGACCTGGAGTTAGTTGCAGTTGTGTTTGCTTTGAAGAAGTGGCGTCATTACTTGTGGGGTAGCAGATTTGAAATTTTTACTGACCACAAGAGTCTTAAGTATTTGTTTTCACAAAAGGATCTGAATATGAGGCAACGGAGATGGCTAGAGCTATTGAGTGGTTATAACTGTTCTATTAACTACGTGCCAGGTAAGGCAAATGTTGTTGCTGATGCTTTGAGCCGAAAGGCTACTGTTGCAAGCTTAATTATCAAGGATTGGGAGACTTTGGAAGAAATTTGTTCATGGAAGCTAGAAGCTACTAAGGTAGGGATTCGATTTGCTAGTTTACAGATTCAGTCAGGGTTGCTAGCACAGATCAGAGAGGCTCAAAAGTCTGATCCTTACATCTTGAAGATCCAAGTAAAATCAAAAGGGGGAGAGTCGGAGTTTAAATTATATGCAGATGGTATCTTCAGATTTAGGGACAGGGTGTGTGTTCCTGGTGATCCGACTTTGAAGAATGAGATTCTGTCTGAGGCACATAATTCGAGGTATACGATTCACCCGAGCAGTACAAAAATGTATAGAGACTTGAAACAACACTTTTGGTGGAACAATATGAAGAGGGAGATTGCTGGGTATGTATCCAGATGTTTGACTTGTCAGAGGATTAAAGTTGAGCATCAGAGGCCAGCCGGACTTCTACAGCCGTTGTCGATTCCGCAATGGAGGTGGGTGCATATAACAATGGACCTTGTGACCGATCTTCCAAAATCTCCGAGAGGATGTGATTCTGTTTGGCTTGTTGTGGACCGCTTAACTAAAGTTACACATTTTATTCCCGTGAACAAACAGGATAGCCTTGATAAGCTAGCTGAGCTTTATGTTGCTAATATTGTGAAATTGCATGGTGTGCCACAGAGTATAGTGTCAGATAGAGATCCCAGATTCAGATCTCGTTTTTGGCAGAAGTTGCAAGAGGCCCTGGGAACTAAGTTGAGCTTCAGTACTGCATATCTTCCACAAACTGATGGCCAGTCTGAGAGAACTATCAGGATCTTGGAAGACATGCTTCGAGCATGTGTACTAGACTTTGGGAAGAATTGGGAGAAGTTTTTGCCTTTAGCGGAGTTCGCCTACAACAATAGTTATCAATCTACTATAGGTATGGCTCCCTACGAGGCGTTGTATGGTCGTAAATGCAGATCCCTATTATATTGGGAAGAGATTGGAGAGATGAGAACAGTTGATCCGACTGTGTTACCTGAGATGATTAAGATGGTAGATAATGTTCACCTTATACGCCAGCGTATGCTTACAGCTCAAAGTCGTCAGAAGAGTTATGCGGATAAGCACCGTCGAGATCTTGAGTTTGCTTTGGGAGATTGGGTGTTTCTTAAAATTTCTCCACGGAAGGGATTGATTCGGCACGGTAAGAGCGGGAAACTTAGTCCCAGGTATGTGGGTCCGTATGAGATCACCGAAAAGGTAGGTCCTTTGGATTATCGGTTAGCTTTGCCTCCGAGCTTGTCGAGACTGCACGATATGTTCCACGTGTCTATGTTAAAGAAGTACCATCCAGACCTTTCACATGTACTTGAACCAGAGCCTTTGCAGATTGAAGAAAAGTTGTCTTATGAAGAGAAACCGATTCGAATTGTGGATCGAAAAATTCAGGAGCTTCGCAGAAAGAGTATTCTGTTAGTAAAGGTTCTGTGGAATCATCATGGGTTTGAGGAAGCAACTTGGGAAAGAGAGGACCAAGTTCGGGATCAGTATCCCGAGTTGTTTGTTGACCAAGTAAGAATTGCGTGGGCGCAATTGTTTTAAGGGGGAGAGGGTGTAATACCCGAGCCCGGAATGTGAAATTTCTTGTTATTATTTTGAAAATTATATTTCCTTAAATTCTTTAAGATTTAATTGTTACTTCCTTGCTGTCGCAACGTGCATCGCATTTAGGGAGCAATAGCTAGAGAACGGTTTTTAGTCCTCAACAAATAGTGAAACTAGTATTTAGATGACTTAAATTTTATGTTTTAAGTGTTGTTAGCAATAATTAATCTTTCCTTAGTTAAAATGGCTTTAAAATGCACAAAATAAGGCCATTTGACCAAGTTTTAAGTTGTTTGACCTAGGACTTTGACCATTTGACCAACTTAACACCTTATAAGCTAAAACAAAGCAAAATAAAAAAAGAAATAGCAGCTGAAAGCAGTGAGCAGGCTGTGAGCTTCAAGAGAGAAAAAAAAAACCTTTCAACTTCCAATCATTCAATCTTCGCGTGAGCTCATGCGGGGTGGTTTCCGAGGTGTCCAGCGTTGTTTTCCTAGCGACTAGGAGTGCCTAAGGTGAGGGAAGCATGTTATTTGCGCATTTAAATGTCAAGTGTATCAACTTTGTGATTTTTAGATTTTATCCGTAGATTGTTGTTTAAAGCATTTTGATGCTTCTAGATTGTTCCTTGGCAATTGTAGAACGTGTATTTATAGCTTTTTAACATTTTCTGCAGTTAAATGTTGAGATTGCAATATAAATTAGTTGTTGAATAGTGTTTTATGAATAGTAAACCCTTGAACTGATGAAGTTGCTCCGTTATGCTGTCCGTTGATGTAGAATTGTGCTAGGTGTGCTAGAATGCCTAAATGCATGGTTTGTTTGGGTTGTGTAATGGAAAAATCGGGAATTAAGCCTTGGCGAAAGTCGGGGTCATTTAGGTCAAGTTTGGCGTTTTCTCGTTTTGCGTATTGGCATAGTTTCGGGAGGCCATGGAAGAACTTTTGGTGCTATTATGGCGTTGGTTGGGTGTTTGGTTGGTATAGTTGTAGTTCAAACGAGCAAAGGGGGAAAACGAGACTTTGCGTGAATTCTAGGGTTAAGTAGGGTTTCGGGGTCTTTAGACGTGCCTTATGGTGACCTAGGAGGATTGGTGAAGTCGGTTTCCAGAATTCGTGGCTCGTTTGGAAATGGTAGTGTTTTGATAGTTGGGGCCGATTTGTGTTTTTGCTTGTTTTCTTGATTTTATGCCTATAGAATGCTTAGGGTTGCTTGAAATACTTGTTTGAATTGATTTGGATTGAAATGCTTATCAATTGTTGCTATTGCGTGCGAGAGTAACCTACTTTGTTATTCTCCCACGTGTGGCTTTATCGCTTGTTTATCGCCTTGTATCGAGTCTTGCATTGCATAGTGTCTCGCGCATGAGTGATGGGCCTCTCTGGGTAGCCTTGGGTTGCCAGTGTTGGTTGCTCTAGCTCCGCTGCTATTCCCTTTTCTCGATTGGGTTGCCTCCCAGGGAGATTTGGGTCGTAGATTGATAGATACTTCCGGGGTTTTCCAAACTGGTGTTATAAGGTGGTTTGGGCCGGCGCGTCATCATTGAATTCGTGTTTGAAAGTTGCTCCTGAAAAGAGTATCGTATCCTTTGAATGAGTGTTTACAGCTTTAAATACTTGCCTTGCTTTGTTGATGGCATGTTGTATCTCTATATGATATTTGTATGTATTGTTTGACTAATTGCATTGCATACTCCTCTCATCTCCGTTCTTGAGACCAATTGCCCTAGCTGAGCAATAGTTTTTTCTCATTCCTCTCTATACTATATTTTTACAGAAGTAGTTGAAGCAGACCCTCTTGAGGTAATTGAGGAGGAGGAACAGGTGGAGGTGTTCCCGTGATAGCACTTCTTTGCTTTGCTGGTGGTTGGTTACCAGATTTTGTGCGAGCCTTGCTTGATATGTATATTGCTTGGAAGTCGCTTAATTTTGAGGCTTGTAGCCTTGTTTGTATTTTCTAGTTTGAGGCCTCTACGGTCTTATGTTGTATAAGTTGAAAGAATGTAAAGTTGTAAACTTATACTCTTGTGACTAGTAAGGAATGCATGCTAATGGAATTGATTAGTGGCATAAATACTTGTGTAGTATGCATATCATTTTTGGGTTGCAAAGTTGGTTAATAAGAAATGTATGTTTCAAAGAAAGTTGGCTTGTTTGAATTGTTTTATGGCTTTCGCAAGTATTATGTTGATTTTAGGGTTTTCGGATCGTCCGTGGTACAGAGGAGACTCCGTCCGTGTGTCGGGTCCGGGCTTGGCCTTTTGTGGCGTCGGGTCGGGGCGTGACAGAGGCTACTTGGAATGCCTCGGGAAAAGTAGTGTAGGTCTGCCCAGTCAAATGTAGCTGAATATCCATTCTCAGCCCACGAACAAACCTATGAATCATCCTCCTAGCTGGCCGCACCAGCTCAGGCATATGCCTCGACAAGCTAACAAACCTAGCCTCCTACTGTGCAATAGTCATGTTTCCCTGCTTCAGGGCCACAAATTCATCCTCCCGCCTTTCCCTATCCATCTCGGGAATATACTTGTCCCGAAACTCACTCACAAAATCATCCCACAAATGCGGAACATCCTCACAGTCCCACCTCAACCTGATAGTGTTCCACCACTGTTCTGCATCGCCCTCTAACAGGAATGCTGCAAAATCCATTCTTGCCTCATCAGTGTACCTCAAAGCAGCGAAAATTTTCTCAACACGGTTAATCCATCTCTCGGCTGCCTCATCATCCGGCTCTCCAAAGAACTTACCCGGCTCGTGCCTCAGGAATTTCTCCAACTAGTTATTCTCAGCCCTATACCCCTGTCCACCAGGATTAGCTTGATTTCCCTGGGGATTATTATTCCTGTCCTGCCTCTGCTCATGCAGTACCTGTGTAATCCGGTCGACTGCTGTGGTCATAGTAGCCATAAACTGTTTAGGCAACGGTTGCTGACCCTGTTCTGCTGCCTCTTCATCTGCCCCTTGACCTTGAATACCACGAAGTGGTAGCATAGTAACAACTCACAATAGCTGGCAGCATATAAAAGCTGTTTATAGACAGAAATATAGCACATAAGATTAGATAACACTCAAGTCAATAACAATCAAATATCCTATCACACAATTCACATAACACAAGATTGACATGTCAAACTAGTTCACTTCAACACATAAGCACTCCAAGTTCACATAATCATACTATAACATTTTTCACTTAACAATCATACATTAACACTTTATCATTTTAGACCTTTACCCCATAGACCGAGAAATATATCCCGACTCATGCAAGACTATCATGCTCTGATACCACCTAAAGATGTCATGCCCCGACCCGACCCCGTAAAAGGCCAAGCCTGGACCCGACACACGGACGGAGTCTCCTCTGTACCGCGGACGATCCGAAAACCCTACATTCAACATAATACTTGCGAAAGCCATAATAAACATTTGAATCAAGACAACTCTCTTTTAGAAATATACATCTTCTCATTAACAACTTTGCAAACCAAAATGCCATGCATACTACACAAGTATTTATACCACTAAACAGTTAACCATTGGTATGCAATTCTTTACTAGTCATAAGAGTATAACTTTACAACTTTACAATCTTTAAACCTTTACAACAAAAGACCATAGAGGCCTCAAAATAGAAACTACATACAAGGCTACAAGCCTCAAAATGAAGCGTCAACCAAGCATTAAACACATCAAGCATGGCCCGCACAAAAGTCTGGCAACCAACCACCAGCTAAGTAAGGAAGTGCTATCAAGGAAACACCTCCACTTGCTCCTCCTCCTCAATTACCTCAATAGGGTCCACTTCAACTACTCCTGTAAAATATAGTATAGAAAGAATGAGCAAAAACTATTGCTCAACGAGGGTTATTGGTCTCAAGGATGAAGATGAGAGGAGAATGCAATGCAAATAGTCAAGCAATTCATTCAATTATCATATAGAGATACAAGCAAAGCCAACAATAAAACAAGACAAGCATTAAAACTATAAACACCCATTCAAAGGATACGATTCACTTCCCACGAGCAACTTTCAATCACGAATTCGATGACGACGTGCCAGCCCAAACCATCTTATAACTTCAGTTTGGAATACCCCGGAAGTATCCATCAATTCTACGACCCAAATCTCCCTGGGAGGCAACCCAAGCGAGAAAGGGAATAGGACACGGAGCTAGGGCAACCAACACTGGCAACCCGAGGCTACCCAGAGAGGCCCATCACACTGCCCCTGACTCTATGAATGCATACAATATTCAATGCAACAATCGAGCAATCAAGCAATAGAGCCACACGTGGGAGAATAACGAAGTAGGTTACTCTTGTGAAACCCCACTTTCCTGCTTATCTCATTTTACGTGCTATACCTCGTTTTGCGTGCATATATTCTGTTTATGTGCTATAGGACCTAGAAGGTTATAATTTTGATGTCAATACTCCTAATACATGCTAAATGTGCATTCATGAAATTTTCATAAAAAACGGAGTCATAAATTTTATTATCGATTTTTAGTGAATAGTGTTTTCGAAACACGTCCGCTAAAATTTTGAAACTGGTCTTTTTAACCCTTCTAGACCTAGTCCACGGACTTTAATAGATCTGTGTTTGATGAAAACGGTTTTAAAATCGGCTTAAGAATTTATTAGGGTTTTTACACCGACTTTTGCGAAAATCGAGTTTTAAGCCGACTCGAGTGAAATTGTTGGATTGTAAAACTTCTTGTCACCTAAAAATAATCCACTTGAGATATCTTGGGGGTTGCATAATTATTTTTAACTTGGTGGGCAATAAAATGCAATTAAAGTCATTAAAAACACAAAAATACTAATTAAAACTAACTTTGACTTTATTAAATTATTGACCTTATAAGCTATTGTCATCAACACACACTCACACAACACAAAAACACCACCACAAACACACACAAGGCCGAGAGAAAAGAGGGAGAAAAAGAAAGAGAAAAACTCAAGCTTTTCAATCAATTTTTCAAAGAAAAACCTAGTTTTTGTCCGTAGAACTTCGCACCGACTTGGATTCTGCTTGTTGGGCACGTATAGCACGCATTCCTAGGCTTATATCACATCAAAGGTGAGAGAAAAATTCTAGATCTCAAAATGTCATTTTTATGTTTTTGCTCATAAATGAAAATTTAATCGTTAGAATTGAAATCTGATGATAGATTATTGATACTTGCATACTAGGGATCGTTATATACTAATACTACGAATTTCGGTCAGATGTAGCATAATTTTTATTTTTCGGGTATTTAATTTTGATTAAAATGTTCAAAGTTGAATTAAATGAGTTGTGTTGATCGAAATCGAGTGCCGTCGATTTCTAAATACTTGATAATTACGTGTTAGCGCTGTTGTAATGCCGAATTTTCGATTACATTGTTCGTGTGAAAATCCGGAAAATCCAGCCAAGACATCTTAGGGTTTTAGGGTTATCGGGCATGATTTGGAGGTGTTATGGTGGATTTCCGAGGGGGCTATTGTAGTAGGTTGAATGGGTGAGTGATAGGAACTGATTTGGCAATGTTTGGATTAGTAGATTGTAAGTTATGAATTTTAGAAGTTTAGGTTGTCATTCTTTAATTTCTTGAACGATGCCTTTAGATGGTTGGGTAGTGTTCGAGTGATGAATGGTGAGTTGTTGATGAGTAATTTAGAGTTTAATTATGTATATTATGCATGTCCGGTTAGATGGCCTACTTTGTCATCTAACTACGTTGTTTGTTGTTTAATTTAATATTGATGTTATTGATTGATTATTATTGAGTTCGGGAATCGGGCACTTTCGTTGCTGTTCTCCCAATTGATTGATTGATGATTGATTGATGATTGATGATTATGGAGTCTTGGTATGTGTGTGCCACCTCTCGGGCAGCGTCGGGCTGTCGGGTTGATAACGGCATGACTGCCATAGGCTACCCCCAGCTCGCATGACGGAGGTGTCATGGAGGGAGGGGCTAGTGAGGTACCTCGGGTGCGTGAGTAATGGGGAGTTATAAGAAGAACGGTTGAGATCGTGATGGCGTTTGGAGCTACACCAAATAGAGTATCCTTTATTGATTGGTTATATAGTTATGTGATGATAATGTTATTATTGTTGTTGTGTGTTTACTTGCTCAAAGGACTAAATCCAAGGAGCGTAGTGAATACTGTCGAGATCTATCGGATCCTCACTGGGCTTATGTATATAAGCTCACTCTCTATTATTGCATGCTTACAGGTGTTGCAGAGCCGGATTACGGGTACGTGCCTCCTGAGGAGGAAAATGTGCCTTACGTGGACGAGTCATATGTTCCTAAGTCTTATCCATGATTATATGTTGTTTAATGTCATGTGTATTAGCTTAATAGACTTTTATATGCTTTGTGGTTCTTATTGTAATAGATGTTGAAAGATGATGATCCAAACGATGTTAACTTAGTGGCTTTCTTTTGTCTATGGTTAAGTTGTAGTTGTGTCTCAACTTATTTTTGAAATGTATGATAAGGTTGAGGTATTGTATGTCATGTTGGAACGGAGGCGTATAACGAGGATGGTTTATTGTATAATATGGTTGTGTTGTATGTTGTTGTTTGTATTGGGGAATTACTGGATGTATGATGTTTTATGAGGTTGGTTTAGAACCTCGGAAATCTATTTACCGTCGTTATGCCGCCGAAATTCTGTTGCGTCCTGACTGATTGTAGGTGGGGTCGAGTTGGGGCGTGACAGTTTAAGTGGTATCAGAGCGCATGTTAGTTGTCAGCCGGGGTATTCTCGGAATGTGGGTAATGGTCTTAGCATGAAATATGTATGAAAAAAAGAAAAATGAAATATGTATTGGTATGATTAAATGATTAAGTGATTATGTGATTTAAGTGCTTATGTGATTATGTGATTAATTTGCTTATGTGATTGAAACTTATGTGATCTATGTGTTTTATATGAGTTTGTTGTTTATGTGTTAAAAGTTGTATATAACCTGTTTATGTGCTATAACCTGTGCTAACTCTTTGATTAGTACGATGGCCGGTAGACCGAGGACTCGTGGTAGGCCCGAGATTGTAGATGAGGTTCCTGGTAATGTGGCACAGGGCAGTGATAGGGGTGATGGCAGGTTAGGGGCAGCAATGGATCGGATTGCAGATTTGATGGCTGGGCAGGCCCAGTTGTTAGCAGGTCAGGCAGTTCAGACTCAGGCGTTGCAGGCTCAGATACAGAATGTACAGGGAGGTAATCACGGTCGAGGTACTATGAAGGAGTTTCTGGGGTACTATCCTCCTAGATTTCAGGGAGAGCCTGATGATAGGAAGGCCGAGTCATGGATTAGTAAGTTAGAGAAAATTTTTGATTCTCTCGGGTACACTGACGAGAGGAAGGTGACTTGTGCTGTCTATTTGCATGATGATGAGGCCGAGGAATGGTGGCGCACTGTGAGAGCCAATTGGGAGACCCGGGGTGTTCCGTATGTTTGGGATACCTTTCTGACTGCTTTTAGGGATAAGTATGTCCCGAGGGTTGCACGGGAGAGAAGAGAGGCTGAGTTCTTGTCTTTGGTACATGGGGATGCTACTGTGGCTCAGTATGAGGCTACATTCACTAGGTTGTCCCGGTATGCACCGGAGTTTGTAGCTGTGGAGGAGAGGAAGACCCGTAGATTTATGTTGGGATTGAGGCCTGAGATTCAGGATGCAATGGCTCTGAATCGCTATGATATCTTCACTGAGGCTTTTGATGCAGCTTCTAGGTTAGAGAAGAGGAAAGGGGATCAGATTGTCTCCAGTCAGCCTAGTAAGAGGCCGTATCAGCCACAGGGCCAGCAGGTTATATATAGGCCTCCAGTACAACAGGTTGTCTACAGGCCACCAGCCCAGCAGGGTTCTTATAGGCCACAGGGTCAGCAGAGTTACTATCGGCCTCAGTTTCAGCAAAGGCCATATCAGGTTCAGACTCAGTATAGGCCAGTGCAGTCTCAAGGTCAGTACAGGCCTAGTGTGGTGAGACCTCAGCAGCAGGCTGTATCAGCTGCTTCTTCAGCTTCTGGTTCTTCTAGGGGCAGTGTTAGTGCCACATCATCGCAGTGTAATTACTGCAAGCGCCCAGGGCATGTAGAGTCCGACTGCAGGGTAAAGGCAGGGACATGTTTGGGTTGTGGTAGCATCGAGCATAGGGCGAAGGATTGCCCTAGATATGCGAGGACTGAGGGTCGGGCAGCGACTCAGGGTTACCAGGGTAGGCCTACAGGCAGTGTACCACAGCAGCAGCGGGTTTAGGCTCGGGCTTACGCAGTTGATATGGAGGAGATGCCTGAGGAGACTGCAGTTGTGGAAGGTAACTTCCTTATACTTGATCAACTTGTTAAAGTGTTGATTGATTCTGGTGCTACGCATTCTTTCATTACTCCTGCTTGTGTGCAACGTGTTAAATTGCAACCTGAAAGATTGCCTTATGTGGTTGAGATTAGTACCTCTTTGACTGATAAGTATATTACTGGCTTAGTATGTAAGGATTGTATAATACATGTTAAGGGGCATAATTTTCCTTCGGACCTTATCTTATTTCCTATCCGGGGGTATGATGTTATTCTGGGTATGGATTGGCTTTCTAAGTATGATGCCCAGTTGAACTGTAGAACCAAGGTAGTACAGTTTCGTTTGCCAGATCAACCAGTAGTAGAGGTAGCAGGTAACCGAGGTGCTAAGACGAGTTTTGTTATCTCAGCAACTAAAGCCGTTAAGTTGGTGAGTAAGGGGTGTTCGGGTTATCTACCTTATTTGATCAACAAGCCATCTGATAAGCTACAGCTAGAGGAAGTCCCTATTATCCGGGAATATCCTAATGTATTTCCCGAGGAGTTGCCAGGGTTGTCGCCAGAGAAAGATATAGAGTTTGTGATTAATCTTGTTCCCGGTACTCAACCTATTTCTAAATCGGCGTACCGGATGGCACCAGCTGAGTTGAAGGAGTTGAAGACTCAGTTACAGGAGTTATTGAAGAAAGGATTCATTCAGCAGAGTTCTTCACCTTGGGGAGCTCCTGTTTTATTTGTGAAGAAGAAGGATGGTACTTTGAGATTGTGTATTGATTACCGTGGTTTGGATCAGGTGACCATCAAGAATAAATATCCTTTGCCACTAATTGATGACTTGTTTGATCAACTTCAGGAAGCCAAAGTCTATTCGAAATTTGATTTGAGGCAGGGGTATTATCAGCTTCGGATTCCCACGGAGGGTGTTCCGACGTCTGCCTTCAGGACTCGGTACGGGCATCATGTGTTTGTTGATTTGCCCATTGGTTTGACTACTGCACCGGCAGCATTCATGGATCTTATGCCTCGAGACTTTCAGCCGTACTTGGACCAGTTCGTGGTGATTTTTATTGATGGTATCTTGGTCTATTCTAAATCTGAATCGAAGCACGAGCAACATCTACGACTTGTATTAGAGAAGTTACAGAAGCATCAGTTGTTTGCCAAGTTCAGCAAATGTGAATTTTGGCTGCAACGGATTTCTTTTCTTGGCCATGTTATTTCACAGAGCGGTATTTCCGTAGATCCCACTAAGATTGAATCGGTGATGTCTTGGAAGCGGCCAGAGAGTGTTACTGATGTCCGTAGTTTTCTTGGCTTGGCGGGTTATTACCGTAGGTTTGTCAAGGACTTCTCGAAGATTGCGGGGCCACTATCTAAGTTGACTCAGAAACGGACTATCTTTAATTGGGACAAGAAGTGTGAGAGTAGGTTTCAGGAGTTGAAAAAGAGGTTGACTACCGCTCCAATACTTGCTCTACCAGAGGGGACCGATAATATGGTCATTTACAGCGATGCATCCAAGGAGGGCTTGGGATGTGTTCTTATGCAGGATGGCCAAGTTATTGCCTATGCTTCTCGAAAGTTGAAGCCTTATGAAGAAAATTATCCGACTCATGATCTTGAGTTGGCAGCAGTTGTCTTTGCACTCAAGAAGTGGCGTCATTATCTGTGGGGAAGTAAGTTTGAAATTTTCACTGATCATAAGAGTCTGAAGTACTTATTCTCACAGAAGGAGTTGAATATGTGCCAGCGGAGGTGGATGGAGCTTCTTGGAGATTATAATTGTTCTATCAATTATCTACCTAGAAAGGCAAATGTTGTGGCAGATACTCTCAGCCGGAAGGCTAGTATTTCTTGTTTGGCTGTCAAGTAGTGGGAGGATCTTGAGGATTTTAGTTATTGGAGACCAGAGTTCACTCAAGTTGGGGTGATATGTTCACATCTCCGTATTCAGCCTTTATTATTGTCTCAGATCAGGGAAGCTCAGCAGCTTGATGTTAAACTTCAGAAGATCAAGGATCAGATCACAGATGATCAGTCTGACTTTAAACTGCATGAGGACAGTATTCTTCAGTTTCGGAACAGGGATTGTGTTCCCGATGGACCGAGCTTGAGGCGAGGTATTCTGGAAGAAGCTCATAATTCTAAATATACTATTCATCCCGGTGAAACCAAGATGTATCGGGATTTGAAGCAACATTTCTGGTGGAACAAAATGAAGAGGGAGGTTGCTCAGTTTGTATCTAGATGTTTGACTTGTCAGAGAGTGAAAGCCGAGCATCAACGACCAGCAGGTTTGCTTCAGCCGTTGGCTATACCAGAGTGGAAATGGGAGCATATTACGATAGACTTCGTCACTGGTTTGCCTAGATCACCGAGGGGTAATGATGCAGTTTGGGTTGTCGTGGATCGTTTGACGAAGACAGCTCATTTATTGCCATGAGGATGGGAGATGAGGTTACAAAGTTGACGGACCTCTATCTGGATCAGATTGTTAGACTTGGAGGTATTCCATCTAGTATTGTCTCTGATCGAGATCCTCGATTTACTTCTCGTTTGTGGGAGAAACTTCAGGAGACCTTAGGTACTCAGTTGAACTTCAGTACAGCGTATCATCCACAGACCGATGGTCAGTCTGAGCGGACTATTCAGATTCTGGAAGATATGCTTAGGGCTTGTGTTCTAGACTTTGGGAAGAACTGGAAGAAACATCTACCACTTGCTGAGTTTACCTATAACAATAGTTATCAAGAGACTATTGGGATGACACCTTTTGCAACTCTTTACGGTCGTAAGTGCCGTTCACCTTTATATTGGGAGGAGGTAGGAGAGATGAAGACTATTGATCTGACTATTATGCCAGAACTTCATGAGAAGATTGAGAATGTTCAGTTAATCAGGCAGAGAATGCTTACGGCGCAGAGTAGATTCAAGAGTTATGCTGATAAGCGTCGTCGGGACTTGGAGTTTGCAGTTGGAGATCGGGTTTTCTTGAGATTGTCTCCTCGAAAGGGGTTTGCTCGTTATGGTAAAGGTAGAAAGCTGAGTCCGAGATTTGTTGGGCCGTTTGAGATTACTGGCAGGGTTGGTAAGTTGGCGTATCGGTTGGCTTTACCGGAGAACTTCTCTAATGTCCACGATGTATTTAACGTGTCTAATTTGCGGAAATATAATCCGGATCCTTCTCATATTCTTGAGCCAGAGCCGTTACAGCTTCGAGATAATTTGACTTATGACGAGCGTCCGATTCGTATTCTAGATCAGATGGACCGAGAGTTGAGGTCGAAGAGGATTCCGATGGTTAAGGTGTTGTGGAAGCATCACGGCATTGAGGAAGCGACGTGGGAGAGACAAGATCAGATGCAGCAGGAATACCCAGATCTATTCCGTACATCAAGTAAGAATTTCGAGGACGAAATTTCTATAAGGAGGGGAGAATATGAAACCCCACTTTCCTGTTTATCTCGTTTTACGTGCTATACCTCGTTTTGCGTGCATATATTCTGGTTATGTGCTATAGGACCTAGAAAGTTATAATTTTGATGTCAATACTCCTAATACGTGCTAAATGTGCATTCATGAAATTTTCATAAAAAACGGAGTCAGAAATTTTATCGTCGATTTTTAGTGAATAGTGTTTTCGAAACACGTCCGCTAAAATTTTGAAACTGGTCTTTTTAACCCTTCTAGACCTAGTCCACGGACTTTAATAGACCTATGTTTGATGAAAACGGTTTTAAAATCGGCTTAAGAATTTATTAGGATTTTTACACCGACTTTTGCAAAAATCGAGTTTTAAGCCGACTCGGGTGAAATTGTTGGATTGTAAAACTTCTTGTCACCTAAAAATAATCCACTTGAGATATCTTGGGGGTTGCATAATTATTTTTAACTTGGTTGGCAATAAAATGCAATTAAAGTCATTAAAAATACAAAAATACTAATTAAAACTAACTTTGACTTTATTAAATTATTGACCTTATAAGCTATTGTCATCAACACACACTCACACAACACAAAAAAACCACCACAAACACACACAAGGCCGAGAGAAAAGAGGGAGAAAAAGAAAGAGAAAAACTCAAGCTTTTCAATCAATTTTTCAAAGAAAAACCTAGTTTTTGTCCGTAGAACTTCGCACCGACTTGGATTCTGCTTGTTGGGCACGCATAGCACGCATTCCTAGGCTTATATCGCATCAAAGGTGAGAGAAAAATTCTAGATCTCAAAATGTCATTTTTATGTTTTTGCTCATAAATGAAAATTTAACCGTTAGAATTGAAATATGATGATAGATTATTGCTCCTTGCATGCTAGGGATCGTTATATACTAATACTACGAATTTCTGTCGGATGTAGCATAATTTTTATTTTCCGGGTATTTAATTTTGATTAAAATGTTCAAAGTTGAATTAAATGAGTTGTGTTGATCGAAATCGATTGCCGTCGATTTCTAAATACTTGATAATTACGTGTTAGCGCTGTTGTAATGCCGAATTTTTGATTACATTGTTCGTGTGAAAATCCGGAAAATCCAGCCAAGACATCCTAGGGTTTTAGGGTTATCGGGCATGATTTGGAGGTGTTATGGTGGATTTCCGAGAGGGCTATTGTAGTAGGTTGATTGGGTGAGTGTTAGGAACTGATTTGGCAATGTTTGGATTAGTAGATTGTAAGTTATGAATTTTAGAAGTTTAGGTTGTCATTCTTTAATTTCTTGAACGATGCCTTTAGATGGTTGGATAGTGTTCGAGTGATGAATGGTGAGTTGTTGATGAGTAATTTAGAGTTTAATTATGTATATTATGCATGTCCGGTTAGATGGCCTACTTTGTCATCTAACTACGTTGTTTGTTGTTTAATTTAATATTGATGTTATTGATTGGTTATTATTGAGTTCGCGAATCGGGCTCTTTTGTTGCTGGTCTCCCATTTGATTGTTTGATGGTTGATTGATGATTGATGATTATGGAGTCTTGGTATGTGTGTGCCACCTCTCGGGCAGCGTCGGGCTGTCGGGTTGATAACGGCATGACTGCCATAGGTTACCCCCAGCTCGCATGACGGAGGTGTCATGGAGGGAGGGGCTAGTGAGGTACCTCGGGTGCGTGAGTAATGGGGAGTTATAAGAAGAACGGTTGAGATCGTGATGGCGTTTGGAGCTACACCAAATAGAGTATCCTTTATTGATTGGTTATATAGTTATGTGATGATAATGTTATTATTGTTGTTGTGTGTTTACTTGCTCAAAGGACTAAATCCAAGGAGCGTAGTGAATACTGTCGAGATCTATCGGATCCTCACTGGGCTTATGTATATAAGCTCACTCTCTATTATTGCATGCTTACAGGTGTTGCAGAGCCGGATTACGGGTACGTGCCTCCTGAGGAGGAAAATGTGCCTTACGTGGACGAGTCATATGTTCCCGAGTCTTATCCATGATTATATGTTGTTTAATGTCATGTGTATTAGCTTAATAGACTTTTATATGCTTTGTGGTTCTTATTGTAATAGATGTTGAAAGATGATGATCCAAACGATGTTAACTTAGTGGCTTTCTTTTGTCTATGGTTAAGTTGTAGTTGTGTCTCAACTTATTTTTGAAATGTATGATAAGGTTGAGGTATTGTATGTCATGTTGGAACGGAGGCGTATAACGAGGATGGTTTATTGTATAATATGGTTGTGTTGTATGTTGTTGTTTGTATTGGGGAATTACTGGATGTATGATGTTTTATGAGGTTGGTTTAGAACCTCGGAAATCTATTTACTGTCGTTATGCCGCCGAAATTTCGTTGCGTCCTGACTGATTGTAGGTGGGGTCGAGTTGGGGCGTGACAACTCTCGCACGCAATAGCAACAATTGATAAACATTTCAATCAGATTCAACTCTAACAAGCATTAACAAGCATTTTACAAGCAAAATTCTATGAAAACCAACAAAAATACAAAGCGACCCCAACTTACCAAACGCTACTACTTTCGAACGAGCCACGAGTTTTGGAAACCGACTTCACCAATCCTCCTAGGTCACCATAAGGCACGTCTAAAGACCCCGAAACCCTACTTTACCCTAGATTTCACGCAAAGCCCCGACTTCCTCCTTTGCTCGTTTGAACTACCGCTACCCTAACCAAACACCCAACCAATGCCTACCAAAAGTGCTTCCATGGCCTCCCGAGACAATGCCATCATGCAAAACGATAAAATGCCAAACTTGACCTAAACGACCCTGACTTTCACCAATGCATTTTTCTCATTTTTTCCATTACACAATCCAAACAAATCATGCATTTAGGCATTTTAGCATATCTAGCATCTTTTCACATCAACATAACGCATAACGGAACAACTTCTACGTTTCGAGAGTTTACTATTCATATTTTACTATTCAATTGACATTTTAAATTACAATCTCAACATTCAACCGCAGAAAATGTTAAAAAGCTATAAATACATGTTCTACGATTGCTAGGGAACATTCTTTAAGCCTCAAAACGATCAAAATAACAAACTACGGATAAAATCCAAAAACATTAAAGTTGAGACATATAACATTAAAATGCGCAAATAACGTGCTTCCCTCACCTTAGACACTCCTAGTCGCTAGGAAAACCACGCTGGATGCCTCGGTAACAACCCCGCACAAGCTCACGCGAAGATTGGAAGATTGAAATGTTTTTTTTTCTCTTCAAAGCTTTGGCCTGCTCCTTTTCTGTTTTTCAGCTTTGTGTTTTATTTTTTTCTTTGTTATTTGCTTAATAAAAGATGACAACTAAGTCAACTAGTCAAAGCCTTGGTCAACTACTTAAAAATTGGTCAAATAAACTTATTTCATGCATTTTAAAGCTAAAATAACTAGTGCAATATTAATTCTAGCTAACAACAACTAAAACACTAAAATTAAAACACTAAACACTAGTTTTCACTATTTGTTGAGGACTAGAAAACACCCTCTAACTATCGCTCTCGAAATGCAATACACTTTGCGACAGTAAAGAAGCAACAATTTGATTTCAAGGAATTTAAGAAAATATAATTTTCATAAAGATAATCAAGAAAATTCCACATTCTGGGCTCGGGTATTACAGTTAGGCTATGGATTACAGGAACACATGTAGTTGAATGGAACAGTAGGCGGGTTACACGTTCCATTGCGCCGACATGTGAGGAGCAGGTGGTGATGATCACCCCGGGGTATGCACTAGCGCCCTTGATAGGCACTCTAGAACCTATCAACGCTCGTGGTGTCATGCCCCAACTCGACCCCTCCTATGATCAGTCAAGACGGAATGGAATTTCAGCAGTATAACGATATTAATTAGGACACCGATGTTCTAAACCAACCTCTTCGAAACTCGTACATCCAACTCCACAATAATTCAACATATAATAACACAACCACAATATACAATAAACATTCTTTACCATTGAATCCATAAGTTATACGCCACCATTCCAACATCATACATTTACTATATAACATACATTCTCAAATTAGATTATAACCAACCTAGCAACCTAATCATGTTCCAAAACAAGATTACCAAGCTAGCAACATTTAATCTATTATCATTACAACATCTTATATAACATGAACTTTTAAGTGAAATATATGACAACTAAGTTTAATATACAATATAACAAAAGAGTACAACATTACAAATCAGGGACAAGACTCTGGCACATAGGACTCGTCCACATATAGCACATAATCCTCTTCTGGAGGCACGTACTCGTAATCTGGATTAACTTCACCTGTATGCATGTAATAATTGAGAGTGAGCTTATATAAACAAGCCCAGTGAGGATTCGATAGATCTCTAACAATATTTAATATACTCCTTGGAAATCATCCTTTGAGCAGTAAACACATAATAGTCATCAAAACAATATAAGCACATTAACTATAATGATCAATCAATAAAGGATACTCTAGTTGGTATAGCTCCAAACTTCATCACGATCTCAACCGTTCTTCTTGTGACTCCCCATTACTCACGCACCCGAGGTACCTCACTAGTCCCTCCCTCCATGACACCTCCGTCATGTGAGGTAGGGGTAGCCTATGGTAGTCATGCCGGTTTCAACTCAACAGCCCAATGCTGCCCGAGAGGTGGCACACACATACCAAGACTCAGCAATAATAATAAACATTCAATCACAGAAGGACAACCTTTCACATTGACTATCTCCCAGTTCATCAATAATCAATTATCATAGGAGGACAACAAAGTAGGTTGCCTATCTCCCGGTTCAACAATAATCAATCAATAATCATCAATTCAACAACATAACAACAACTAATCAATTAGACAACAAACAACTAAGTTAGATGACAAAGTAGGCCACCCAACTTAACATGTATTAAACACACAACCAAACCATAGTCTAACCATCAACAACTCACAATTCAATCACTCAAACACCACCCAAACATCTAAAGGCATATATCAACATTCTAAAGAAAGATAACCCGAACTTCTAAATGTCATAACTTACATTTTACTAATCCAATAACCTCCAAACCAGTTTCTAACACTCACCCACTCAATCAACAACATTCACCCCCACGGAAACCAACCATAAACCATCCACATCGAGCCCAACAATGCTAAAACCCTAATGCATCAAGGCTGAAATTTCCGTACTTTCACACCGACATCACAATCAAAATTTTGGCATTACAACATTACTACCACGTATTTAACAAACTTTTACAAACTAACAGCAACCAATTCCAACAACCACAACAACATTTTTTCAACAAATAGCCAAATACTTAACTTTTAATACCCGAAAATAGAAATGCATACTACAACGGTTCAAATCTTAAATAAATACATATAAACGATCCTTAGCATGCACTGAGCAATAATATAACATCAATTCAACTTTCTAAAGGTTCAAAATTCAATTATATGCAAAAACATAAAAATGACATTTTGAGATCTAGAATTTTTCTCTCACCTCTAATTCAAAACAAGCCTATGAATGCGTGCAATACGGGCCCAACAAGCGGAATCCAACTTGGCTCGAAAAACTACGGACAAAAACTAGGTTTTCAAGTGAATTTTGCTTTGAAAACCTTTGAAATTTTCTCTCTATTTTCCTCTCCTTCCTCTCTGCAATGTGTGTATAAAATGAGTATGTTTTGTGTGCTTTTAATGTGTGTTGATGATATATTAAGCAAAGGTCAAACAAATAAAAGAAAGTCAAAGTTGACACTTAGTTATTTTTAGTGTTTTCTTGTCTTTTAATTCTATTTTTAGACTATTTCTTGATCAAACATTAAATTGACACTTAAACTAATTCTAGATAATATATTTTTGGTGACAAAGAGTTTTTCATTCAAACATTTCCACTTGAGTCGGCTTAAAACTCGATTTCTTGAAAAAGAAAGTGTAAAAACCTTTAAAATTCCACAACTGATTCCAAATCCGTTTTAATCAAACACGGGTCTATTAATACCTGAAGACTAGGTTTTAAAACATTTAAAACACCCCTGTAAAAATTTTAGCAGACAGGTGTTCAAAATACTATACACTAAAACTGGCGATAAAATTTATGATGCTGATTTTGATGAAAATTTTATGAATGCACACATAGCATGTATTAGGAATATAAATCACATATTTAACACATTCTAACTCATATAACACATAGACAAGTCAAATCATGCAAGTCAAAGCAAAACATGTAAATCGAGATAAATACAAAATATAGGGTCTTACACGTGAAAACCCGGGTCGGTTGGTCCTCCATTCATCCGACCGGAGGTGTAGATAGTAAGGCCACCTTCACAACCTTCCCCCTTCTGTCCTTATGTTGTAATAAGGTCGGGCGGTTCGCTTGAGTTGCTCAACCACCGCTTTGCCCGGTGCTCATGATGCGCTACGGAACCTCTATCGTGCTGGGGGACCAAGGAGGACATAGCTAGCTGCATAGGAGCTGACTCGGCATCAGCGGCTTCGTGTCGTACTGGAGTGATCCAATATGTGGTTCCGCACATTCCACCACTTCTCCGATCATTTACAATACTGTTCGTGAAACACCATGAGCAGTAGGATGTTGAGGTCCGAAATTCGAAGTAAAATTTTGGATTTGCCTGTTCCTAGAAGTCATAGGAAAGAAAGGCAAAAATAAGAAAGAGATTATTTCTTGAGAGCTTGTCCAATACCACCAGTACCAGCATTGCATCTCTTTCGTTCGAACCTCCAATTCTTTCTTATTATATGTTGCTCTTGATGACGGCTTTTTCTTAACTCCTGTAAGGGAACCTGGGGCACAACCCATGTTGTATCTGAGCACTCATGTCACAGGTCAGGAAAGCAATACAGGTCGATAGTTCTCCAAAGTTCTGACTCTCTCTTTCTATACGCAATAATTTGAATCACCTACTTGCCTTATGGCACAACATACATTCCCACTTACCGGACCACCGAGATCTTCAACTTAGCTCCCAAAGGTAATCCACCCGACCCTCTCTCAACCTATACAAGGAGAGCAAAAGAAAATGAAAAGGAGACAAGGTCCTAACTAAATCATAACACAAACTACCATTACATCTATCATATCAGTCGAGTCGATCCGATTCGTTCTTATCTATAGATAACGCAAGTGAGAACTTATGACCTCGCGAATCGAGAGGGATTCGAACCCCTGGTATTTCTATCAATACTTCAATTTTCAAGACCGACTCTTTCAACCGCTCAGACATCCATCCCTTTCGAAAAGCCCATCTATCCACGCGCTGGTAGGTAGGGGCTTATTTATGTGATTCGCTACGCTTGCTTGCATCTATCGGCTGATTCTATTGCCTGCTAGTTAGCGAAACTTTTTCGGTAGTACGAATCGCTACGCTTTGCCTTTTTCTATATGATAATATGCACCTTGGTTGCTGCGATCCTTACGGGTAATAGCAAGAGAGTGAAGAACGAATGATCCTTTAAACAAAAAGAGTGATTGAGTCTGACTTAAGCGAGTGAGTGAAAGGCGTGGCAAGAGAGCGAGTTCGACTTGCGAACGATCAACAAGTGAAGGACCGATCCTTTTGCGCCAATACTGTTTCGAGACTGGTACTTGGCGGCTCACGAGCAACATATAGACTAAGGTTGCCCATCACTCCCTCGCTCTTTTTTGAAGGCCCTTTCTATTTTTTAGTATGGTTCCTATATAAGAACATTAAATGCCCAGCTTCGTAGAGCAGTTTTTTCCCCAGCCCACATCATAGTGTGGAATCTGGATCCTTTCATCGAGCACCATTTCTTTTAGATAGAAAGGTGTTCTAACTCTATTGTATTGGATCAAGTCATAACCTAAGCCAACTACTAGTATACTACTATGGAGAGTTAAGCTCTATTTCAAAGATTGGACTCTCTTACTATGATTAGTTCCTACTAGTAAGAAGCTGTTCCCGAGCCAGGTTCCATGGATGATCTACATGTTCCTAGTCGGGCATAAATGGATGAATGAAAAAGCGTGCCCGGGTAGACGTCAAGAGCTCTTGCTCTGCCTATCATCCTACTTCTTATTCTGGGGTTCATAGAAAGATACGAACCGCCTACTCTTTAAAGCCTTACCATTAGATTTAATAAAATGAAAGCTGCTTGCCCTCACTAATAAAACATAGCAATCCCTCCCCGTCTGTTACCTACTTTTACTCATTTCTTCGGTATACCTCAATACAAGACAAGCACAAGAAAGGATATTCAGTCAAAACCATGCTATCGCCCTATTCTCTTTCAATTGCCTATCCTTTATAGATGATGGGGAGTCCCTTAGCAGTAGCTTTCAACACTTAAGATTGACCTCCTCAAGTGCCAGATATGAATTGTTTTATGAATTTCATACAGGACTACTTACTTACCTAAAGTTCACTTTTGGCTTACCAAAAACGTTTACTGAAGGAACTGACCTAAGCATAGCTCTCTCTCAAATACAAATGCCAAGAAACCATTCCTCTCCCTATCGGTCGAGCATCTTCTACCTTTTCCCTATAGGTCGAGTATCTACCTTCCTTTCCTTATCGGTAGAGTTACTTCATACCTTGGATAAGTGAAAAAATGCTAAAAAATGCCTTTCATTTCTCTTTTAAGACCTATGTTCTACTTCTAGTATCAGTCCTCCAGCCTACGAAACTCATGTTTTTATTAACCAACAACACATGCACTTTCTTTGCACTAAAAAAAAGGTTATTCAATCAACTAGTGAAACTAAAGGAATTACCACTTCTGAACCGGAACAAGAAAGAGCTCATAACCACTTCTTGTGAACAGCTATCCTCAATTGAAGGCGCACCTACTCTTACTAGTCTTTCTTAGGTCTAGTTTCGATCTCGAACTAACTTACTTAATAGGCCGGAAGAGAGATATTCAGAAAACCCGATTTCCTGTATTAAGAACCTGACTCAAAAGAAAAAAGAAAACCAGACTAAAAGAGAGATCACTTTCGACGATTGAACTTGACTTTTATATCTAGATTGGAACTGGACTTAAACATCTTTGGATCCAACTTAGGGCCGGCTTTCACTCCACTTTTACTTTCATATCAGGAACGTCGACTTGCATTTGCAATATCGAATTGGATTTGACTTTCTGGAATCCTTGTTCCTGGCTTATATTTACATAGGCCACTCGTAAGAATAAGACGTTCAACTCCCTAAAACAAGTGTAATTGAGAGACTCAGAATATCAGTTTCTTAGGTAAATGCCTACCTTTAGGAGAATCTTACCGAATGAGTTTCAAACCTATCCTCTTCGCTTCCCAAGATATTTAGGGAAAAGGGCCTTGTCGACCACCGCTTGCTGACGATGGAATGCATTGTCAATTAAAGTTGCGTTGGACTTAGTTGGAAAGGTAGGTGTTCGGCATATCCCTTGGTTGCAAACTTCTTTAGTAGGGCAGTTTATTTGGAGGTCCTATTCCTCACGTTTACCGTTGTCCCCAGACTTCACTCTTTTAACACTTGTATACTTTTAAAGACTCAGGCATCCCCCAGTCCTTGTCTCCAAGTGTGTGATCTACCAACTCACTAAGTGACTTCTTCTTACCGCTAGAGTCCCTATCTCTTAAATCCATATCAAACTTCTGATCCATCCCTTGTTTGTCGATTGAAGAAAGCCTTATATGGTCTCAAACAAGCGAGAAAAGCCCTTTTCTATCTTATTAGTATTAGTAAAGCCTAAAGGCCCAGCAATCAAAAAATAGCACTAACGAGCAAGAAATGGATGTGCATAAGCGCAACGACTTTCGCACCCCTTGCTTCTTGCTTTTGAGCCAGAGCGTGCTGGGTAGTGAAGTGGTCCGTGAAGGTGAAATATGACTTGTGTTAAGCAAGCAGAGTAGTCAATCTAGAGAGGCCAAAAAAAAGGAAGAAGCAGTTTTCGTTCGATTAACGGAATCCATCGTACTGTCACTATTGTGGATCGGCTTTCATAAGGCATCTTTGGGCTGCAGCTACTATTGGGATCAAATTTCGAGATCAATTTGACAATGAAAGTCTTTAAGCAATGATCTTATCTATGTCATTTTTCTTGATGCAATACAATACAAAAGATGACTTTCGAGAGTCATTTAGCCCCTTGACCTCTTCTCTCAAAAAAGATGCTGTGCGGGCAAGTCGATCATAGTCAGAGCGGGGAGGGAATGTTTACATTTGTTGTAGTATGACTTTTCATTTCATGTTCGGTCTTTCAATAAGTATTTAGTTGCGGGCTAAGAAGCCTCGTAGTCAGACTTAACATTGATTGAAACAACCGTTGAAGAGAAGGCACCAGTCAGACCTGCAAGCACCGGGTAGTAGCAGTTTTCAATAAGACAATGTGTACTCGTAGTCTAACTTTTAGGGGTAGTCAGTCATCCTCGTTCTCCTCTTTGAATTGCCCTATTGACTAAGGGTCAGTGTTTTCAAAAATGTGGAGCCGACGGGGTCAAGTACCAGCAGTGACAATGCCAAAGGGGGGGGGGGAGCTAGACACTAATTGTACTAGTGGAATGACCCAACTGGACCTAGTCAGCCCGAACCATTTTGCGGTTATAGAGGACCCTAAACAAGAAGAGGTAAAGATGCCAGATCTGGACACTGCTGAACCAGAAGAGATTGCTCAGGATGATTTTTTGGGTAACAAAATCAAGGAGGGTGTAGTCAAGGAGATAACTCCCGAGGAAAGTGATTTGGCCCATAGAAGCGAGGATCTGGAAGAGAGGGTTGATACTGGGTCAACTATGGCAGTGACTGAGGGGGATTTGTTCTGTGATAAAAAAATAACTTCAAAGAAGAACCTCAGGGCAGCCAATCCTAAGAAAAGAGGTAAACCTAAGAAGAGTAGTAAGAGTAAGCGTTCAGGTGCTGGTGCTATGACCTTAAAGGTAGAAGATCCTCCCCTGGTTCGAATCACCCTGAATGAAGAGTGGGCGAACAAAATCCAGAACATATCAGAGATGATGAATTCTAAGACAGAGGGGGGAGGGGGAAAGTCAAGGCCAAAGAACAAAAGAAAAATAAGGGTTGCATAAGATGAAAAACCAGAGGCAGCGCTAAGGTGCGAGGGGAATGTAAAAACAACAATAGTTCCACATGAAGGTCCTTATATAGAATATCCAAAAGATCGGTAAAGTCGAGAAGTAGAGAGAGGCCAAAGATTATATAATAGCACAAGAGGCAGATTTGATTGGCTTGGTGGAAACCAAAGTGAGGAGTGGAAAAGAGGCCAGAATTACCAGATGCTTGGTAAAGGTTTTTAGTAAAGCCATTACTGTGGAGAATGAAGCCGGGAATGGCAGAATTTGGCTGATTTGGAATATAACTATGACATTAACGAAATACAGAGATCTGATCAGGCTTTATCTTCTAGCTGTAGAGACAGATAAATATTTTTTTCTGCCTTGGACGAGATAAAAGGCCTCAAACATGATATCTGAAAGGAGATGTCTTTGGGAACAGCTAAAGAAAGTGTCTAAACGCATCCAGGGACCATGGTTGGTCATCGGGGACTTCAATTAGTCCTTTCTCTCTCCTCTTTCACCACTGAGTGGTGATTTTTCTTTTTTTCTAGGTAGGTGCCTCTTGGATTCGGAGTTTGTTCCAAGAGCTGCCATACGTGAGATCCTGATCGTCTTCCTCCCAGTGTTGTTGCCCGCTGGGGGAAGGAAGGAAAGTAGGGCTTCCTTCTAGGACCAGAGAAGGTCAAACTCTAGACGGGCTGCCAAGTTTTGCCTACGCTACTCCTTCACAAGATTAAACCTAATTTGTTCAACCGAATTTAAGGAGTTCTAGAGTATGAGGGAATGGACTTTCATTCTCGGGACCACCTCGTCTATGTATTTGGCGCCTCCCTCGATTGCTTGAAGATGCGCATGCGATACGATAAAGTCCCCTGGGAGAAACAAATGAAAAGCCAAGGTAGAGCCTCAGAGCCGGCCCAAACGAAGCTCGGCACTCGAAGGCTTGACGAGCAGCCCGAAAAAGGGAAAGCCTTGGAGAGGTAGACTCGTCGGTCAGGCACAGCGTGAGGCTGACTATAGCACACCGGGATGTTACAATTCCTATTTTTATTTTCAATTTCCGAGAGTGAATGTAGGAAGTGAAAACGGTGGATCAGGTGTGAACATTCAACCAAAAGTATCTTGGGGATCGGCCTAAGCATTGTGGCCATCACAGTTCAAGCTATGTATGGCTGGCGTACAACCTACGAGCTTCTTAACCAAAAGAAAAAAAAGAAATTTGATATGATAACTTGAAAAGAATCAATAGTTTGGACAAAACTATGGCCATGCAAGAGAGTTTCTGCTTCTACAGAGGTTGCATCTTTGATTCCTAGAAGAGATCTGTTCAATTCCACATGACAGCACCATTGCCATATCTTATGACCCTACAATAATCTGAATTCCCAGAGTAGCCTTCCCTACTCCTTCAAAGTTCATCTTGATATGATTTGAAGAGGAAATTGCCACAAGATTGAGATAAAAATGTTTGAATTTCAATTCAAAAAACAAAGTAATGCAATAAGACCTCGTCATGTTCATCTTTACTAACGTCCCATACAAAAAAGAAAATCTTTTTATGGTATGGATTTTTTCAAAAACCATAATGAGAGACGTAGACTTCAACCAAGTTAGGCCTTCTTATGAGGTGGTTATGGATATTTCCAAAGGAAAAGAAAAAGCCATGGTGCTCATATTTGGTTACTAAGTACCTCTCCAATGGCAAAAATGAATTGACCAACCCACCTCTTAAATATCCTGCATAACGAAAGGTATTATTTGATACAGAGAGACTTTCAAGCAGAACTTGGGCAATGGTAAGTTGATTCGCTTTTGGGATGAAGTTTGGCTGCTCCACTCTCCTTAGAGATGCATGCCATAATTTATATAATTCACAGGGTTCTCATGACCTCAAAGTGATAGATTACATTCAATATTAAGGAAAAAAAGGGATTTATCTCCCTATTCAACTACCCATCCAAGAGCATTTGGCTTCAGAATACTTTTTTTTTCTATGGACTGCTCTTTCAAATAGAATTTTTACCTGCGGTAATGTAACCGGGATTTCATCTCCTAAATTCTTTTTTTCTATCAAAGCAAGAGATGGAAAGTGTTGTTATAAATTCTGCCTTATTCCATGAGATCTAGAAGCACTTCTGCAACTTTCTCTCTATCCATTTCCCTAGCGCTCTTTTTTCACTTTTTTCAAAGGGAAATGAAGGCCTTCCTTAGAAGTTGTCGCTCAATCGAAAGGATATAATGCATACGACACCTTAGCTTCGCTGACTTTCTGAGGTATAACCTTCGCACGAGATTAGTGGCTTAGCTAACTCTTCGCACTTCCCGTAGGCTTTTTTGATAGAGATAGAGTAAAGGGGAAGCCTGAGTTAAAGAATTCGTCGATTCCTTATCCCTTGATTCTAATTCCACTATTGGAAGTGCTGTTATGATCGATTTTGCTTCTCCTCTTCATTAATAGCCTGGGAACTGAGATTCTTAATTAGAGTATGGCAGGTCCATCATGCTTTGGACATGGTACAACATGTAGAGAATTAGCAGAAATCGAAAGGGATTTACCCAAAACTCCGCTATGATACCTCCTAAAGTAAAATAGGCACGCGTATAGGTAGAGAATCTGCTTGAGTCGTGCGGCCCTAGGTAACACCTATTTTAGTGTAGTACCTGGGTTCATCCTTCTCCTTGCTGAGTTTTACTTCTGATCACTCTCTGAGTCTCTAGTTCGTTACCTTCTACTATTGATCTTTTCCTTGCTGCTCGCTTCGTTTCTTTCATTAGTTTCCTTTCCTTTCTTTAAATAAACTAAAAAAAATTACAATATGAACAGTAGCAAAAGAGTTTTAAATGATAGTAATCAGGGATGCTTCCATCAAGAACTTAGACGATATGCGATTGATCAAGTTGTGATCAACACAACTTCTGCCCAAACGAGCTACATCCATCCCAAACATTATAGCTCTAATCGTTTCCAATGAGTATCTTTTTTTCCTCTTAGCTATTCATACGCACAAGATCTCTAATGAACAGTGCCTCTGGAAATAAGATATTGAGAAAATTCTATGGACATGTATTCTCCTCCAGAATCAGATCGTCAAATTCTTTTTTTTGCATTTGAAATAATGTCTAGCTTGTCGATTGGGTACCGTTCACTCCAACATGGTAAAATTTTGTAAATTTTCATGAAGAGGTAAAGTGCTTCTTGATGGGCCAGGAATGTCAGATAATTATTAGTGATGCGAAAGGTAAACTAGAGGACGTGGCAAGTAAGAAGCCATTTTCACGTTGTTTTGGTCTGGTAGGGCTATATGCATGCGATCATAGTGTCTGTAGCTGATAAGATGCACCTCCATATATATTTTATGGGGGCATTACAAACCCAAGAAAGGCATGGCGTACTTTGAGGGAAGTAAATGAACATGCGCCTGCAAGTAAGCATCAGTGCCTGGAGATTGAACAACATGGCCTAAAGCGGGGTAGTTTGATTCTTGTTACTGTGTTAAGGTAAAGAACCTTTGTGATCAGTTAGAGGCTCCTGGTATGAAAAACTATGGTGCCAATAATCTTAGTCAAATCCTGAAGGGTATAAATTTAAAAATCTAATGGGATAAGGAAGTCTTTACTACTGCATCAACATAACCCTTCCTTATTTTCTTAATGCAAAGGTGCATGATAAGACGTTTCTGTATAGGTGGCTGAGCCTATCTGGACAAAGTGTAGATCCTAATCCTACGGATATACTTTTGTTCACTTCTACGTCCAAATTCAATTTAAGCGGAAGGAAAAAATAGGATCGGGGAGCTCTTCCAAGTACTCTACTGGAAGGATTCCTCTTTGGCTAATAGGTACTATAATTGGTATTTCTGTGATCAGTTCAATATGTCTTTTCTTTTACGGTTCATATTCCGGATTGAGTTCATCCCCTTTTATATCAATAGGGCTCGAAATAGGCTGTGTCGAGACTGCAATTATAACTTTCGGGTTCTTTTCCCAGCCAGTCGCCCCTGTGTGGGAGGGATCAAGCTTGGAGACTAATCATTTGTGGGGAATCAAACTATCACCCAACTTGCATTCTGGTTCAACATATCGAATTGGGGAGTTCTGATTTTCTAAGGATTCCCTATTGCTGGCATAGCAGGGACTACAAAACCATAGTTGCATAGAAATTGTCTGCCAGACAGAGGACTGTTGGTCCAATTAATTACACAATTCTTTATTAACGATATGGCTATAAAAATTTCTCCTATCTTTTTTCAGCCCTCTCTACACCTTTAACAATGAGATTTCAAAAGACGATTCTTTCTCCACTGCTTCCTGATGAATGATTGATAGGAATGGATTGCCTAGGCTTGCCTGCATCTGATCAACTCATACCTCCCAGTCCTCTCTCCAGGATCTCATTCAATAGATCCAACTCATTTCTAGGGTAGGGTAGATAGAGGAGTTCGTCCCCTGCCTCCTTTGCTCCACTGGCACCAAAGATCAAGAATTTGAGATAGAAAGAAAGATCGGTTGGTAGGCTGTTAAGTCCCCTATCACAACAAGGCGGATAACATAAATGTGAGCAGCTATAGCTTTATTGTTCATCTTCCCCTCGCTACTGGATGAGTGAACTCTACCCGCCTATGTTGGATGGGATCACCCTTAACCTTTAGTCCTTGGGGGAGCATATCTTGAGATAAGATTGAATCCCCTACAAAGTCGGGTTGCATTCGGAGAATAGGTAGGCCTTGTTGTGCTTTGGCCCTTCTGTGGTCTTTCATCGAGGAAAGCAGGTTTGACAGGCCCAAGTCTTCATTTGTAGGACTTTCTTTGATGGTTCATCATGCAAGCTTCGGTCTTTCATCCGGGCTCTCTTGGGACACCATTTGGGCCAATGCATATAAGTTTGTGCTTTCTTAATGCAACTCATTTGACAACTCAGTACATGGATTTCACGAGTCCATTTGCATAGAATATGGAATCGTTTCTACGTAAGCTGGTTATGCAAAGTTTGTTTGTTCATACAGGCAGGGTGATTTGGGGATATTTTGTTTGCTCCCCAAGGTAGCTGGAGCCAGCCAATTTTTCATTAAAAAGGCATGAGAGTATTCAACTGTAGAAAAGTAGTGCGGAGAACTAGTAAGAATTATGTCTGCCATCTAATTCGTGACATATGGCAAGATTCCTCTACCACTTTAAAAATAGAGGCTCGATAAGTGTCTTCATCAAATTCAAATCAAAGAATTTGAGTACTAGCACGTATAGCTGCAAACAAGCTTTTTGCAATTGCTACTGAAATAGGGCAACTGCAAAATAAAATTCAAGAGCACCGTAGAGTGCTAAAATTCATTTTGAGAAGTATTAGAACAATGGATCATGCAAGAAAAGAAGCGTGCACTCGCGCTACTAGAGAGCGCATAGAGAATTTGGAGGAGAGGCAGGAAACGCTGCAGGCAGAGCAGCAAGCTCTCATTGTTCATGGGGCACTCAGTCTCCTGGGAGACTAGAAGAAATTAACAAAAAGTAGTTAAGTCACCTTCAGGCTTTCTTATTCCAGGAAAGTACGTAGTTGAAAAAATAAAATAAAACGAGTAGTTATAAAATCAAATGTTGGCCCTATTAGTTGTTGCAGGTCACGAGCATGTAACTTGTTTTGAATTTCTCTTTATTTTATATAAGCCCTTTCCTTAAAGCGATTTTTGAATTGTGTCCACTACAGTACTCTAAATCTCTTATAGTGTACTATATTACATGAAACGTAGTTCATGATTTCCCCTTCACTCTCTTTAGCATTTTGGTTTAACACCATGCAGGCAGCTAGTACCTTACCAACTTCTTCATCAGGTAACCTGCCAATTCAACACATTGTCAGCGGCATTTTGCTTGTCAAAATTCATTAATGAATCAATATCTCCTTTACTTGAACACGGGTTTTGACTTCCCCATTGGGCTCTTAGTTCTTTAAGGAAGATCTTACTAGACTCTTATACTCCCTATCGGCAAATCAGTTATCGGTTTATAGAGAAATATAATAAAGTATCGCAGCTCACCTCGTGCTTCCATCAAACGAAGCACTCGGCTCCCACTTTGTTAACATAAGACATAAGGAAGTTCTTTCAAACAAAAGGAAGTCCAACTTCATTCCAAAATAGTTTTGTCCAATTTCCTGAGTTACATGAATTCCGACCTCTTTTGCTTATGTGATGTGCGAAATTGGCTTACTTATAGTTGCTTATAACTACTGTCTATATAGACAAAGAAAAACATGGGTGCTTCCTATATATTAGCATTCTTGAGTGCGGGTTGAGATTAGTGCTTGGGGCTCGACTGGATGGCATGGGTAGAGCTATCTTGCCTTCCTTCATATAGTACGACGTGCTCTCGTCACCCCCAGTGGCACGATATGCCTTCGTTGATCTGTTTTGACAATACAGATGAATGTCTCTTTCTCCCCCGTTAGTCAAACCCCTTTATTTATGGTTCAATGCTTGTCTTTCTTCCTTGAAGCAGTCAGAATAATTCTAATCAAAATATCAGTAAAAATAATACAACAAGTACAGTGCGACCTTTTATAGCAATAACTCTAAGTCACACAGAAACTAGAAATATCTCTCAAGAAGAAGTTGGGAAATCTTTTATGGAGCGTTTAAGTGTACGTCGGTGGTTGTAGCAAAAGAGAATCATAAATAAAAGGGCTTTCATTTTCACACAGTAGCGCATACCACTAATGCCTCTAAAAACACCACTAAGAAAATGATTAGAGAACTGTATCCGGAGTTTGAAGGGAGACAATGCGACATCAAATTCATGAAAATGTGGGGAGCCTATCTTGCTTACATAACCAAGGAAAACAAGGAACCCCTAGTGTGGGGGGAGTTCTCAAGAGAGAAAATCTTTGGAATATCGGAGGACTCTCGAAAGAAAAAAAAAACAGAGACTACCCCCAAAAATATTGAAAATTCCATCGTTATGTTGGGCATAGCACTAAGAGATGCATAGCTATTAGGCATTTTGTTCAAGACCTCATTGAGGAGGATAAGATCCAACTTGATAGGTATTTTTTCCACAAAAAAAAAACAAGCTATCCTTAATCAGACTTCTCATCCTTATGTTATGGAAACTTTGACAAGCAGTCTACGGCACCTAAATAGCCGCTAGTGATGATTCCTTCTCCGATGGTTATTCTTTTTTTTTATAGCACAAAATCCGAATAGGATTGAAAGGCTATGAATATTGAATGGTCCAATAGGTGCTTTTGCCTGCCCTTTCTTATGTGCCGAGACCCTGTTTTGGCCATTCATTAGTTCAGACATTTAGTTAGTTAGTCTTGAAACGATCCTCTTTAGCGAAAGTCTTAGTTGAGATGTAGCCGATGCATCCTACCAGCAGGACAGAGAAAGCAAGCCAATCCCATTCGGACTTGGAAAGAAAATAGAAAAAGATATTTATTTCCTGAGAAGATTCCCATTGACATCCCTATCCGCGTATTAGCACAATCCAAGAAACTTGGATTCCCTTCATTCCACTCATATTTTCCTTTCTCGGGGAATGAGCACACCTTCAACTAGTCACCAGTGCCCAGGTTTTTTGTCTCTGCCAGCTCGTAACCTCGCTCCTAACTATTCATATTCACGGCTTATTCATAAAACGGAGGTAACCTCCTAATCAAAGAGTGGAATTCTCTGCTCCCCTCAGAAAACTCCATTACTTTGACAATCCTCAATGACCTAAGGATGCTTCTATCCCTCAAAAAAGAGCAATTGACCACTCCTACTATAATGGAGAAAGGACAATCTGCCTTCTAACCCGAAGTACAGGTATTCCAGCCCTAATTTCCCACAGAGAGAGCGTGTCAAAGCCCGATGAATAGACAGGGGATGGATAGTCCTTGCGTTCAGGGATGAAGAAAATGGAGAAGTCATTGGCATTCCTGCCTTTTTGTCCAAAATACAATAAACATAGAAGAGAAAAAGACTGGCATTCCCCATTTCAAAGGAGGTCTAGCCTTTCTTTTTAGTGTAAGTTGAGCTCGTCGGATTTGATGCCCGTGACGTGAATGATCATTGAGCTTATGCTTGCCCTTCTTACTGCTATCTGTGAGGTCGAGTTCTTAAGTTAGATCAGCGGTCTGGCTGGTCCTTGGATGCTGGCCCTTATAGTATAGTCTACTTGCACCTCTACTAGGGCTAGAGCTAGCTAGAAAAAGAAATCAAATACTTTGAAAAAAAATATATAATAATAAAATGCTCCACGCACTACCTTCTGTCCTCTTTAAACTAGGCTTTCTTGCATAGTAGCCTCCCTTTGGTCACAGGTTCGCTACTTGCTAGCCTAGAGCTGACTTGGCTGTGATCAAGAAGTCTATAGCTAATTATAGTTTCGGGGATACCATTCTATTGTCCCGCGGCACGCTCGTCCTTGAACTCACGGGCATTGAGAGGGGTAGCCAAGGGGTCCCACTTATTGAAACCAAGTTGAGCAAGAGGGATATCCACTTTAGCCAAAGGGTCCAATCACAAAATAGAATAGAGACAAAGGCCAAGCTTTTTCCAGATAAAAAGGGAAGCCCTCATTCCGTTATTCTTAATGCGCTCCTTCTATTATCCAGAGTTTAACAACTCAGTGATTCGCATACCAAAGTCTAGCAACAAAGCTTCGTTACCAGCTCTACAACTCGCTCATTTCCATTCTTTTTCCCCCACTCCAGCTTCCATGATATGCCCAAGACCTTTTATTATATTACTAAGACAAAAAGAATTGGTCGACAGAGAGACTGTCTTCAGCCTCTCGATGGCTTGAAAGCTTTTCTTTGACTACCATTAATAAGGATAGAATATGACTTGGAGTCTCAATTCATTATATAATGACTTTATTGAGAATGAGAGATAGAGGTTTGAAGATGCTCGACAGATAAGGAGAGGAATGGTAAGATGACAGAGCATGTCTTTTTCTTTAATGAATTTTTATTCCAATCTATTACCATATGCTTTGTCAACATCGTCTTTGATGGCTAAAAGGAGAAGGCCCATCGTTACTCAACCTGCGTCGCTCCTACTAAAAGTATGTTTGATTTCCTATACCACTATATATACTAGGACATTCTAACAAACAATAAGAAGACATCCAGGGACAAGTAGGCTGCCTTGTAAAGGTCCGATGAGGTCTAGTAAGAAACTTCTCATTCTCTCCACTCACATTTTAGCCACTATTTTAGACTAGGACAACCATAGACCAATCGCTATGAATTGATGGACAAATTAGGGCTTTGTGACTTAGGGGATGAACCAAAGTTAAGTTATTTCTATTCAAATTATGACGGAGAAAATATCTTTCATAAATCTTTGCTAAAGGAAACCATATAAAGGTACAGATAATAGGCCAGCATTCTTGATAGAAATTGGTTTGGAAAGGAGACTAAGTTCGGGTGAGAGTAGTTCATGTAAGAATAGGGTAAATTTGACCATGTCTTCTTTGCTTTCATGGCCCAGATAGTTGGCCTATATTCCTCTCTCTTACTTCCCCTTTCATTCCTAGTAGGCGATCAGCTTGGTTTGTCCTAATCCAATCTATCGATCCTAGTGCAAAGCCCATCATCCCTTCTATCAAAGGAGAAGTTCAATCTTTAAATGGGACCCCTCTATCTATCTCTAGGCCCTAGTTCAGAACTCTCATCGTCATGATCCGTAGAAGGATAATTCGTCTTCTATATTCGATGAGAAAGGCTGCTATTCAAAGACAAGTAACCCCTAAGTGAGCTAGACTTAGCATCAGGAGAAAAGTTAGACGAGGTTCCTTCGGCCTTAGTAGCAAGGGCAAGAATAGAGGAAAAGAAGGAAAAGGTATAAGAAAATAAATAAGAAAAAGCTTGTACCTCCCTCCTCTACTTGTCTTGGCCCTAGTCGATGGGAGGTTAGCGTGCCAGTTGGTAGCCGACCCCCTATCTTTTCTTCTCGTTTGTTTTGGGCCATTGGCCTGTTTTTCGATGTTAATTCTCTCAGTTTTAGTTAAATTGTGAATTGGTTGAGCTGCTTATCGATCCTGCACCTCATTGGTCAAGTCTTCACGCTTTTGTTCAATTCTTGTGCTACTGGTCTTCAGTTGTCAAAGAAAGAGTGAGAAGAGTTGAAACCTCTCTGACATCCACCAAGCCATTAAGCTAGTGAGAACATGAGCTGCTGGACAGAGTGCTTCCCTGATGAGATCCTTTGAGACTGAATGTTTTGAGTTGGGTTCCTTTCAAAAGATAGATCGAGAAATAGCTAAAGGTTAACCCTAAACTTGCTTTCATTTTTGCTTAATGGTATATAGGTAAACCTGAACCAGGTCGAATGTTTTCTCTTCCTGACCCTATCCCTGAAGTAAGGACGGTACTAGGTATCACGCCCCGACCCGACCCCGCAAAAGGCCAAGCTCGGACCCAACACACAAACGGAGTCTCCTCTGTACCGCGGACGATCCGAAAACCCTAAAATCAATATAATACTTGCGAAAGCCATAAAATAATCAAAACAAGCCGACTTTCTTTAAAACATACATTTCTTATTAACCAACTTTGCAACCCAAAAATGATATGCATACTACACAAGTATTTATGCCACTAATCAATTCCATTAGCATGCATTTCCTTACTAGTCACAAGGGTATAAGTTTACAACTTTACATTCTTCCAACTTATACAACATAAGACCGTAGAGGCCTCAAACTAGAAAATACATACAAGGCTACAAGCCTCAAAATTAAGCGACATCCAAGCAATATACATATCAAGCAAGGCTCACACAAAATCTGGTAACCAACCACTAGCAAAGCAGAGAAGTGCTATCACAGAAACACCTCCACCTACTCCTCTTCCTCTATTACCTAGATAGGGTCTGCTTCAACTACTCCTGTAAAAATATAGTATAGAGAGGAATGAGCAAAAACAATTTCTCAGGGAGGGCAATTGGTCTCAAGGACGGAGGTGAGAGGAGTATGCAATGCAATTAGCCAAGCAATGCATACAATTATCATTTAAAGATACAAACAAGTCAATATTATAACAAGGCAAGCATTAAAGACTATAAACATTCATTCAAAGGATACGGTACTCTTTTCACGAGCAACTTTCATTCAAGAATTCGATGACGACGCGCCGGCCCAAACCACCTTATAACACCAGTTTGGAATACCCCGGAAGTATCCATCAACCTACGACCCAAAACTCCCTGGGAGGCAACCCAAGCGAGAAGAGGGAATAGCAGCAGAGCAAGAGCAACCAACACTAGCAACCCGAGGCTACCCAGAGAGGCCCATCACTCACGCGCGAGATACTATGCAATGCAAGACTCGATACAAGGCGATAAACAAGCGATAAAGCCACACGTGGGAGAATAACAAAGTAGGTTACTCTCGCACGCAATAGCAACAATTGATAAGCATTTCAATCCAAATCAATTCAAACAAGTATTTCAAGCAACCCTAAGCATTCTATAGGCATAAAATCAAGAAAACAAGCAAAAACACAAATCGGCCCCAACTATCAAAATGCTACCATTTCCAAACGAGCCACGAGTTCTGGAAACCGACTTCGCCAATCCTCCTAGGTCACTATAAGGCACGTCTAAAGACCCCGAAACCTTACTTTACCCTAGAACTCGCGCAAAGCCCCGATTTCCCCCTTTCTCGTTTGAACTACAACTATAACAACCAAACACCCAACCAACGCCATAATCGTACCAAAAGTGCTTCCATGGCCTCCCGAAACAATGCTAACACGCAAAACGAGAAAACGATAAACTTGACCTAAATGACCCCGACTTTCGACAAGGCTTAATTACTGTTTTTTACATTACGCAACCCAAACAAACCATTGCATTTAGGCATTCTAGCACACCTAGCACAATTCTACATCAACGGACAGCATAACGGAACAACTTCATCGTTCCAAGTGTTTACTATTCACAAAACACTATTCAACATCCAAATTTAATTGCAATCTCAACATTTAATTGCAAAAAATGTTAAAAAGCTATAAATACATGTTCTACAATTGCCAAGGAACATTCTAGAAGCATCAAAATGCTTTAAACAACAGTCTACGGATAAAATCTAAAAATTGCAAAGTTGACATACATAACATTTAAATGCGCAAATAACATGATTCCCTCACCTTAGGCACTCCTAGTCGCTAGGAAAACAACGCTAGTCACCTCGGAAACTACCCCGCACGAGCTCACGCGAAGATTGATCGATTGGAAGGTTGAAAGATTTTTTTTTTCCTTGGAAGCTCACGGCCTGCTCTCTGGATTTTCAGCTGCAATTTTTTTTTATTTTGCTTTGTTTTAAGCTTATTTAAGTGCTAAGTCAAATGGTCAAAGGTCAAGCCTTGGTCAACTACTTAAAATTTGGTCAAAAGGCCTTATTTCAATGCATTTTAAGCTAAAATAACTAACACCAATTTAATTTTCAGCTAGCAACAATTAAAATATAAAATTTAAGTCATCTAAATACTAGTTTCACTATTTGCTGAGGACTAAAAATTGTTCTCTAGCTATCGCTCCCTAAATGCAATGCACGTTGCGACAGTAAAGAAGTAGCAATTAATTCTAAAAGAATTTAAGGAAATATAATTTTCAAAATAATAAACAAGGAATTTTTACATTCCGGGCTCGGTTATTACAACCCCTCCCCGTTAAAACAATTGCGCCCACGCAATTCCTACCTGGTCAACAAACAACTCCGGATACTGATCCCGAACCTGGTCCTCTCTTTCCCAAGTTACTTCCTCAAACCCATGATGATTCCACATAACCTTTACTAGCGGAATACTCTTTCTGCGAAGCTCCTGAACTTTCCGATCCACAATTCGAATCGGTTTCTCTTCATAAGACAACTTCTCTTCAATCTGCAAAGGCTCTGGTTCAAGTACATGTGAAGGGTCTGGATGATACTTCTTCAACATAGACACGTGGAACACATCGTGCAGTCTCGACAAGCTCGGAGGCAAAGCTAATCGATAAGCCAAAGGACCTACCTTTTCGGTGATCTCATACAGACCCACATACCTGGGACTAAGCTTCCCGCTCTTACCGTGCCGAATCAATCCCTTCCGTGGAGAAATCTTAAGAAACACCCAATCTCCCAAATCAAACTCAAGATCCCGACGGTACTTATCTACATAACTCTTCTGACGACTCTGAGCTGTAAGCATACGCTGGCGAATAAGGTGAACATTATCTACCATCTTAATCATTTCAGGTAACACAGTCGGATCAACTGTTCTCATCTCTCCAACCTCTTCCCAATATAACGGGGATCTGCATTTCCAACCATACAACGCCTCGTAAGGAGCCATACCTATAGTAGATTGATAACTATTGTTGTAGGCGAACTCCGCTAAAGGCAAAAACTTCTCCCAATTCTTCCCAAAGTCTAACACACATGCCCGAAGCATGTCTTCCAAGATCCTGATTGTTCTCTATGACTGGCCATCAGTTTGTGGATGATATGCAGTACTGAAGCTCAACTTAGTTCCCATGGCCTCTTGCAACTTCTGCCAAAAATGAGATATGAATTTGGGATCTCTATCTGACACTATACTCTGTGGCACACCATGCAATCTCACAATATTGGCAACATAAAGTTCAGCTAACTTATCAAGTCTATCCTGTTTGTTCACGGGAATAAAATGTGTGACTTTAGTCAAGCGGTCCACAACAACCCAAACAAAATCACACCCTCTCGGAGATCTAGGAAGATCGGTCACAAGGTCCATGGTTATATGTACCCATTTCTATTGCGGAATCGACAACGGTTGTAGAAGTCCGGCTGGCCTCTGATGCTTAACTTTAACCCTCTGACAAGTCAAACATTTGGATACATACCCAGCAATCTCCCTCTTCATATTGTTCCACCAGAAGTGTTGTTTCAAATCTCTATACATTTTAGTACTGCCCGGGTGAATCGTATACCTCGAATTATGTGCCTCGGACAGGATCTCATTCTTCAAAGTCGGATCACCAGGAACACATACTCTGTCCCTGAATCTGAAGATACCATCTGCATGTAATTTAAACTCCAACTCTCCCCCTTTTGATTTTTCTTGGATCTTCAAGATGTGAGGATTAGTCTTCTGAGCCTCTATGATCTGTGCTAGCAACCCTGACTGAATCTGCAAACTAGCAAATCGAATCCCTACCTCAGTAGCTTCTGGCTTCCATGAACAAATTTCTTCCAAAGTCTCCCAATCCTTGATAATTAAGCTTGCAACAGTAGCCTTTCGGCTCAAAGCATCAGCAACAACATTCGCCTTACCTGGCACGTAGTTAATAGAACAGTTGTAACCACCCAATAGCTCTAGCCATCTCCGCTGCCTCATATTCAGATCCTTCTGTGAAAACAAATACTTGAGACTCTTGTGGTCAGTAAAAATTTCAAATCTGCAACCCCACAAGTAATGACGCCACTTCTTCAAAGCAAACACAACTGCAGCTAACTCAAGATCATGTGTAGGGTAATTGACTTCATATGGTTTCAACTTCCTAGAAGCATAGGTAATCACCTTACCATTCTGCATTAAAACACAGCCCAATCCTTCCTTAGATGCATCACTGTAGACAACGAAGTTCTCTGTTCCCTTAGGTAAAGCTAATATAGGAGCTGTAGTTAGTCTCTTCTTCAATTCTTGGAAACTGGATTCACATTTGGCATCCCAATTGTAAGCAACTTTCTTCCGAGTCAACTGGCTCAAAGGCCCAGAAATTTTGGAGAAGTCTTTAACAAATCTCTGGTAATAACCTGCCAATCCAAGAAAACTCCGAATCTTTGACACCGTCTCAAGTCTCTTCCAAGATGAAACAACTTTAATCTTAGCTGGGTCCACTGAAATTCCTCGATCTGAAATGATATGGCCTAGAAAAGATATCTGATTCCACCAGAACTCGCACTTGCTGAATTTAGCAAAAAGCTTGTTTTCCTGCAAAGTCTGAAGCACAATCTTCAAGTGTTGCTCATGTTCAGCCTTGTTCTTCGAGTACACTAAAATGTCATCAATAAAGATTACGACAAACTGATCAAGGTAAGGTCGAAAAACTCTCTGCATCAAGTCCATGAATGTAGCTGGTGCATTCGTCAATCCAAACGGCAAAACAACAAATTCATAGTGGCCATATCTAGTCCTGAATGCCGTCTTTGGTATATCGTCACTCCGAATCCTAAGTTGATAGTAACCCTGCCTCAAGTCAAATTTGGAGTAAACACTCGCACCCTGCAACTGGTCAAACAATTCTTCAATCAACGGCAAGGGGTATTTATTCTTAATCGTGACTTGATTAAGTCCCCTGTAATCAATACATAACCGTAGCGTGCCGTCTTTCTTTCTCACAAACAACACAGGTGCACCCCACGGCGAAGAACTAGGTTGTATAAACCCTTTCTCAAGCAAGTTCTGAAGCTGAATTTTTAACTCCTGAAGTTCAGCCGATGCCATTCTATAAGGACTCCTAGAAATTGGCGCAGTGCCTGGCACAAGATCAATCACGAACTCAATCTCCCTATCCGGTGGTAAACCCGGTAATTCCTCGGGAAATATACCAGGGAAGTCTCTAACAATCGGAACCTCATTCAAACTCAACTTATCAGTAGGCTGATTGATCAAATAAGCTAAGTAAGCTTCACAACCCCTATTCAACAACTTAGAAGTCTTGATCGCTGATAAAAGAGGAATTCGGGCAGCCCTTCAGTTCCCAACAATCTCTAGTACCGGTAGGTCAGGAACCTGAAGATAAACGATCTTTGTTCTACAATCCAACTGAGCATAGTACTTCCCCAACCAGTCCATTCCCAAAATGATTTCAAAGTCACGGAATGGCAATATAATTAAATCAGCAGGAAATTTACGGTTCTCAATACATATATCACAAGATTTGCAAATAAACTCTGTAACAAATTTTGCACCCAAAGGCGTACTAACTTCAACTTCATGCGGCAATTTATCAATGCAAACATTCACAGATCGTGCACATGCAGGAGTTATAAACGAATGTGTAGCTCCGGGATCAATCAAAACTTTAACTGGCTGAGTATTGAGAAGAAAGGTACCTTCCACTATAGCTGTAGTATCGGGTAGCTCCTCTGCATCTAGTGCAAAGACCCTAGCATGAACCCTCTGTGCTGGACGTGCACCTGCAGCCCTATTCTGAACACGTTGGCCTCCACCACGGCCCTGAACATTGTTATACTTAAGGCAATCTCTCACCCTATGATCATCACTGCCATAACCCGTACATTTACCACTCTTCCTCCAGCAGTTAGCCTCAATATGCCCCGATCGATTACAATAATTACACTGCTGATTTTGCCTAACTGCAGTGTTTCCTGTAGGTGCTGGGGCTTTGGCAGTAGTAGGAACTGTACCTCCCTATTGGGGTCTAGTCACAGCTGGCCTAGCCTGAATCTGCTGCTGTGGCTGATACGGACGTTGCTGAGGAACCTGTGCAGAAGTCTGATACTGCCTCGGTTGACTCTGGCTGCACTGGCCCAAATACTGCTTCTTACTCGGCTGACTGCTCTCAGCTAACATCTCAGCCTTCCATTTCTCAAACTTCGAGGTTGCCTAGAATGCCTCGGGAAAAGTAGTGTAGGTCTGCCCAGTCAAATGTAGCTGTATGTCCATTCTCAGCCCATGGACAAACCTATGTATCATCCTTCTAGCCGGCCGTACCAACTCGGGTATATACCTCGACAGGCTAACAAACCTAGCCTCGTACTGTGCAACAGTCATATTTCTCTGCTTCACGGCCACAAACTCGTCCTCCCTCCTTTCCATAGTCATCTGGGGAATATCCTTATCCCGAAACCCCCTTCCCAAATCATCCTATAAATGTGGAGCATCCTCACAATCCCACTTCAATCTGACAGTATTCCACCACTGCTCTGCATCACCCTCAAACAGGAATGACGCATAATCTATTCTTGCCTCATCAGTGTACCTCAAAGCGGTGAAAATTTTCTCGACACGGTTAATCCATCTCTTGGCCGCCTCATCATCCGGCTCTCCGAAGAACTTTCCCGGCTCGTGCCTCAGAAATATCTCTAACTGATTATTCTCAACTCTGTACCCCTGTCCATCAGGATTAGCTTGATTTCCCTGGGGATTATTCCTGTCCTGCCTCTGCTCATGTAGCACCTGTGTAATCCGGTCTACTGCAGTAGTCATAGTAGCCATAAACTACTTAGGCAACGGCTGTTGACCCTGTTTTGCTGCCTCTTCATCTGATCCTATACCTTGAGTACCACGCCGTGGCGGCATAGTGGCAATTCACAATAGCTGGCAACATTTAAAAGTAGTTTATAGACAAAAATATAGCACATAAGATTAGATAACACTCAAGTCAATAACAATCAAACATTCTAACAGGTAATTCACATAACACAAGATTGACATGCCAAACTAATTCACTTTAAACACATAAGCACTACAAGTTCACAAGATCATGCTATAACACATTCTTTCCACTTAACAATTATACAATAACATTCTAGCATTTTGGACCTTTACCCCACAGACCGAGAAACATCTCCCGGCTCAAGCAAGCCTATCATGCTCTAATCCCACCTAAAGATGTCACGCCCCGACCCGACACACGGACGGACTCTCCTCTGTACCGCGGACGATCCGAAAACCCTAAAATCAATATAATACTTGCGAATGCCATAAAATAATCAAAACAAGCCGACTTTCTTTAAAACATACATTTCTTAATAACCAACTTTGCAACCCAAAAACGATATGCATACTACACAAGTATTTATGCCACTAATCAATTCCATTAGCATGCATTTCTTTACTAGTCACAAGGGTATAAGTTTACAACTTTACATTCTTCCAACTTATACAACATAAGACCGTAGAGGCCTCAAACTAGAAAATACATACAAGGCTACAAGCCTCAAAATTAAGCGACATCCAAGCAATATACATATCAAGCAAGGCTCGCACAAAATCTGGTAACCCACCACCAGCAAAGCAGAGAAGTCCTATCACAGAACCCCCTCCACCTGTTCCTCTTCCTCTATTACCTCGATAGGGTCTGCTTCAACTACTCTTGTAAAAATATAGTATAGAGAGGAATGAGCAAAAACTATTGCTCAGCGAGGGCAATTGGTCTCAAGGACGGAGATGAGAGGAGTATGCAATGCAATTAGCCAAGCAATGCATACAATTATCATTTAAAGATACAAACAAGTCAATATTATAACAAGGCAAGCATTAAAGACTATAAACATTCATTCAAAGGATACGGTACTCTTTTCATGAGCAACTTTCATTCAAGAATTCGATGACGACGCGCCGGCCCAAACCACCTTATAACACCAGTTTGGAATACCCCGGAAGTATCCATCAACCTACGACCCAAAACTCCCTCGGAGGCAACCCAAGCGAGAAAAGGGAAAAGCAGCGGAGCTAGAGCAACCAACACTGGCAACCCGAGGCTACCCAGAGAGGCCCATCACTCACGCGCGAGACACTATGCAATGCAAGACTCGATACAAGGCGATAAACAAGCGATAAAGCCACACGTGGGAGAATAACAAAGTAGGTTACTCTCGCACGCAATAGCAACAATTGATAAGCATTTCAATGCAAATCAATTCAAACAAGTATTTCAAGCAACCCTAAGCATTCTATAGGCATAAAATCAAGAAAACAAGAAAAAACACAAATCGGCCCCAACTATCAAAATGCTACTATTTCCAAACGAGCCACGACTTCTGGAAACCGACTTCGCCAATCCTCTTAGGTCACTATAAGGCACGTCTAAAGACCCCGAAACCTTACTTTACCCTAGGCGCACCAAACCCCCAACCAACGCCATAATCGCACTAAAAGTACTTCCATGGCCTCCCAAAAGAATGCCAACACGCAAAACGAGAAAATGCTAAAATCGACTTAAACGACTCCGACTTTCAACAAGCCTTAATTCCTATTTTTTCCATTACGCAACCCAAACAAACCATGCATTTAGGCATTCTAGCACACCTAGCACAATTCTACATCAACGGACAGCATAACGGAACAACTTCATCGTTCCAAGGGTTTACTATTCATTAAACACTATTTAACATCAAAATTTAATTGCAATCTCAACATTTAACCGCATAAAATGTTAAAAAGCTATAAATACATGTTCTACAATTGCCAAGGAACATTCTAGAAGCATCAAAACGCTTTAAACAACAATCTACGGATAAAATCTAAAAATTACAAAGTTGACATACATAACATTTAAATGCGCAAATAACATGATTCCCTCACCTTAGGCACTCCTAGTCACTAGGAAAACAACGCTAGTCACCTCGAAAACCACCCCGCACGAGCTCACGCGAATATTGATCGATTGGAAGGTTGAAAGGTTTTTTTTCCTTGGAAGCTCACAGCCTGCTCTCTGTATTTTGAGCTGCTATTTTTTTTATTTTGCTTTGTTTTAAGCTTATTTAAGTGCTAAGTCAAATGGTCAAAGGTCAAGCCTTGGTCAACTACTTAAAATTTGGTCAAAATGCCTTATTTCAATGCATTTTAAGCTAAAATAACTAACACCAATTTAATTTTCAGCTAGCAACAATTAAAATATAAAATTTAAGTCATCTAAATACTAGTTTTACTATTTGCTGAGGACTAGAAACTGTTCTCTAGCTATCGCTCCCTAAATGCAATGCACGTTGCGACAGTAAAGAAGTAACAATTAATTCTAAAAGAATTTAAGGAAATATAATTTTGAAAATAATAAACAAGGAATTTTCACATTCCAGGCTCGGGTATTACACTAGGAATCTATCAATTTCCATCCTGGGATAAAGAATCAATGCGGCGAGCAGTCCACTAATTATTGTCCTCTCGAGACTTCCTTCCCTAATCGAATGTGAGGCCTACGGGATCCCTACAGCTAATAGTCAGAGTCTTCCCTGGTATGTCTCTGTAGAAAATTCCAGCTCTTTCCTTGCAATTTCCCTTTTCTCTCTAATCTACCAGGATCGCTCTAAATAGTTTATGTATAGTAAAGTTCCACCCTCCTACAATGCTTCCTCTTGTCGAATGAAAGCTTTTTCACCTCCACTCTAAAACTCGAGCATACCTCCGTAGGGCAATCGTTCGCTTAGCTTTTGTGCGTGTAGTCTACCATAGAGGTTCAAGGAAAGGAGGTGAAAACAAATCACCATGAAACTAGTACCCGTAGTGCCCGTTGCTGACTTAGAGGAGTAGGAGAAAGCCCCGATTCCCGATTCGATCAGTGATCGTATGTAATAGATTAGGCTGGTTCCTTGTTTAAGGCTACCCGCTCCCTGCCCTATTGTCTTGGTAAAGTGGCCTGAGAGTGCTGGGACAAATCCCTATCGTCCAATCCCATAGGATGGTCACAATCCCGATAGTAAAATATATGGAATATATCTTCCATTGTTTATGACAAAGACATATCTTCTAGAACGAGTGCTTTAAGAGTGCGGTCATACAGTTTTTCTTTCCCCAAGGCAAGGGCAAAAGGGGCAATTCAAGTCGATTTCTCCTCTATCTCAGAGTTTTTTCTAAAATCAAAAAAATCCACCAATAGCCAGCCAATGGATTGAGTTATATAGTGCCACCCAGGTTTGGAACCCACTCTTTAGAAGTTCATGTGCATGTGTCATCATCTTATTGGTCGGAGGTCCAAAAAGAAGAAAAATTTGCTTACTTTGCTATTTCAATTTATATTTTTAGTTATTTTCAGAAGATAGAAAGAGTTAAAACAAAGAGTACGCTCAAAAGATTTGCTCGGAGCTGTTCACTTTCACTTGGTCGCCTGGTATCTTGAAACCTCTTTACTTGCGGGGACAAAAGTGGAAACATCTGAGAGAGCGCTACGCGAAAGAATCGTGTGGCACGGTGAAAGGTTTCCCGTTGGGGTTTCTAACCCTCCAGGTCTCCACCTACTTGTGGAAGATGGGGGGTTCCTTGATATTAAGGTGTCAAGGCGGACAAAGAAGGCCACAAGTGGAAGCAACCGCGACTTTGATCATTCAGTTGACTCCTTGTTGCCAGTCCATGATTGCTGTCATGCTGGCAAAAGCATGGGGCTTCGATCGGTTTTACCTACTATTGGATTTGAACCAATGACTCTCGTCGTATGAAAGCGATACTCTAACAGCTGAGTAAAGTAGGTCAAGATGAGTCAAGTCAGAGAAAATAGACCCTTATAAGAGAAAGTTGCGCAATCAAAGTTCCCTTTACTATACAAGGAGGGGCGGAGCGCTAAGAAATAGAAAGCATTATCACTATACGAAATAAAGCAGCGGCTAGCACGCTAAGCTAAGATCAACCACTTGGAGAATGCGGAGCCTTTCTAAATCGGTCATTTGTCTTAATAAGTGGATTCTGATTCATGTGGTTGTTCTCTGTTGCATTGGTCTTTTCACTCCCCACTCTCCACCATAACAAAATGTTTCCATTATATCTCATGAGTAGCCAAAGGTACAAAGTATATCAACTGATAAGGTGTTTACAAGCTTGTTTGATAGAACAAGGTATGAAGTAACTCGACCGATAGGGAGAGGCTAGATGGAATTCAGCTCAACTGATAAGGAGAGAAAGGTAGGAAGAACCGCTTTAAGCCTATTGCTTCTGTTCAGTACAAACAAAGCTCAACCAGAAATCTTTCACTCAGCAGGTGCCAATGCACTGACCTAAGCACAGTCAGACTTAGGACATACGGTACTAAAGGCTGTTAACCTTCGCTTCAATCGGTAGCAAGATGGAATTTCTCTCACAAAGGTCGCTAGTAGCTCAAAGGACGGAAGTCAATACTGGACTTCTCTCCAGGTCAAAAACAGATAGAGTAGGGAAATCTGTACTAGAGACTCCTCCGAGAAGGACCACTAGTTGAAGAAGACTGACAAACTCTAATACTGGAGGCCTATAGTCAATTCCACGCCTAGCAACCTCATCGTAGAGTTTCCAAATGATACCAAAATGGATCAAATGTGGATCCTCATGACGCATTGGAAAGTGTGTTGGTACGATGGGAGCTTTAAAGAAGTCCTCGAAAGAGACACCTGGATGCAAGGCAACGGTAAATAGAGTACCATATGAACTAACAAAGCCACTGGTAGATCCACGCCTTAACCAAGGTAATCTCCTATAGTACCTCAAAGACCTATCCCTATCGGTCGAGCATCTTCAATTCTCAGATTCATATAAGTGAAGAGTCGCTACCTTCAATTCCTTAGGCTTAAAAGCCTCTCTAAGCATCTCTAACAAGATACCTCGAAGGTAAGGCAATAGAGGCACGCAAGCGACCAAACCATAAGTCAAAGGGAACCCTACTCTTTAACCAGACCGCCGTGAGCTACAAAACTCGATGCGATCGGGAGTGGTTGAGACGCGAGAGAACTCTAAATCCAAGTCCATGTATTTGACAAAGTGTGTGTGAACCTCTTCACATTATAGATGTGAATGATGGAAAAGACACCTAGTAAATGATGGGAGTTGGATAGGTTTCACATTAACACAGGAGAAAAATCCTTGGTGAAGTGTTTACACCTGAATCTCTTAGCAAACTCAGCCCCGCTAGTCTCGGAAACCAGGGACTTACGTAAAGATATGATAGACCTAGTTCCGAAAAAGAACAAACTGTCGGAAAGATATCAAGCTGAGTCAACCAATGACGGTCTCAGTCTGTCCATCTCACTTTAGGAAGCAAATGCAAGCAGACTAGGCGGCAGAGGGTGTCTTCGCGGAAGGGGAAGAGTAGGAGGCTTTGAGTCGGGCATCAAAACTAGGCGTAGATAGAAAGTCCGCTACCCATTCAAGTAGCTTGTAAGGCTACAGTACTGCTTCATATAAGATGTACCATCGACAAGTTTCACTTATAGCTAATTCCATAGAATTGGGCCGGCTGCCTAGAATAAAAAGAGTTTCGAACTCATTGAAGATCCTTGTGGATTCAGATCCCTTCAATCCAGCCGATTCTGAATTGACCAATTTCGGGATCTTGTGCAGCGAAGACCTGTCATCGAATTCTTTAAACCTGGGGCATGTTGATCCTGAATGAAACTAAACAGGATTGATTCTACTATCAATCAATCCATCATACAAAGACCTAACTATGGCTCTCTCTACGGGTGGAAAGAGGGGCAGCAGCCTTGTGAAGGCGCGGGCCAAGCCAAGTCAAAGTGAAGCGATTTATACCGAGCAAGAACCTGCACTGGAATAGGAAAAGCTAGACATTCATTCCTTTTTGAATTCCAGTCCTGCAGGCCTGCCTGAACTGTCAGTGATTCAAACAAAGAGGCGGGGACGAGTGTTGTGCATGGCCCGACTGATACCACCATTCATTACTGTGAACTCGCCTTGGCATTCACTTAAAAGTTAGATGAGTCCTCTGACGAACTTGGGTCCATACTTTAGTGAAAAAAGGAAATTAGGCTTCTCTTTCCGCTTCTTAACTTCTATCCTTTTTCGTGCTTAGCCCTTCTTTGGTATCCTTCCCTATGAATCTCTCAATCTCGGGAGTTCCTGCCGATTGGTTAGTCCCTCGCATTTTTTTTCTTTCCTTTCTTGGAGACTGGTTCTAGTGTGTGTCACGCCCCAACACGACCCCTCCTATGATCAGTCAGGACGCAACGGAATTTCGGCAGTATAACGACAGTAAAAAGGATACCGAGGCTCTAAACCAACCTCATTAAACATCATACATCCAGCAACTCCTTAATTCAAACAACAACATACGACACAATCATAATATACAATAAACCATCCTCGTTATACGCCTCCGTTCCAACATAACATACAATACCTCAACCTTATCATACATTTCAAAAATAAGTTGAGACATATTTACAACTTAACCATAGACAAAAGAAAGCCACTAAGTTAACACCATTTGGATCATCATCTTCCAACATCTATTACAATAAGAACCACAAAGCATATAAAAGTCTATTAAACTAATATACATGACATTAAACAACATATAAACATGGATAAGACTCGGGAACATATGACTCGTCCACGTAAAACACATTTTTCCACATTCTCCTCTTCAGGAGGCACATACCGGTAATCCGGCTCTGCAACAGCTGTAAGCATGCATTACTAGAGAGTGAGCTTATATACATAAGCCCAGTGAGGATCCGATAGATCTCGACAGTATTCACTACGCTCCTTGGATTTAGTCCTTTGAGCAAGTAAACACACAACAACAATAATAATGCTATCATCACATAACAACATAAATAATGCTATCATCACATAACAACATAAATAATGCTATCATCACATAACAACATAAATAATGCTATCATCACATAACAACATAAATAATGCTATCATCACATAACAACATAAATAATGCTATCATCACATAACTATATAACCAATCAATAAGGATACTCTATTTGGTGTAGCTCCAAACGCCATCACGATCTCAACCGTTCTTCTTATATCTCCCCATTACTCACGCACCCGAGGTACCTCACTAGCCCCTTCCCTCCATGACATCTCCGTCATGCGAGCTGGGGGTAGCCTATGGAAGTCATGCCGTTATCAACCCGACAGCCCGACGCTGCCCGAGAGGTGGCACACACATACCAAGACTCCATATTCATCAATCATCATGCAAGCATAAATCAATCAATCAATTGGGAGATCAGCAACAAGAGTGCCCGATTCCCGCATTCAATAATAATCAATCAATATCATTTTATCATCATCAATAATCATATCATCATCATCAATAACATCAATAATCAATTAAACAACAAATAACTAAGTTAGATGACAAAGTAGGCCATCCAACCGAACATGCATTAAACACACAATCAAACCTTAGTTTACCCATCAACAACTCACAATTCAATCACTCAAACCACACCCGATCAACTAAGGCTCAATTCAATAATTTAAAGAAAGATAACCTAAACTTCAAATAATCATATCTTACATTCTACTAATCCAAACAACTCCAAATCAATTTCAAACACTCACCCATTCGATCATCTACATTAACCTTATCGGAAACCAACCAAGACACCTCAAAATCAAGCCCAACAACCCTAAAACCTCAAGGCACCTAGGCTGAAATTTTTGAATTTTAGCACGGACATCACAATCGAAAATATGGAATTACAACAGAGTAAAAACGTAATTATCAAGTATTTAGAAATCGACGGCAATCGATTTCGAGCAACGCAACTCAATTAAATCAACTTTGAACATTTTAATCAAAATTAAATACCCGAAAAATAAAAATTATTCTATATCCGACAGAAACTCGTAGTATTAGTATATAATGATCCCTAGCATGCAAGGAGCAATAATCTAACATCAGATTTCAATTCTAACGGTTCAATCTTCATTTATACGCAAAAACACAAAAATGACATTTTGAGATCTAGAATTTTTCTCTCACCTTTGATGCGATAAAAGCCTAGGAATGCGTGCAATGCGTGCCCAACAAGCGGAATCCAAGTCGGTGCGAAGTTTCACGGACAAAAACTAGGTTTTTCTTTGAAAAATTGGATTGAAAAGCTTTGAAATTCTCTTTCTTTTTCTCTCCTCTTTCTCTCGGCCATGTGTGTGTTTGTGGAGTGTGTTTTGTGTTGTGTGAGTGTGTGTTGATGACAAGGAGTATTTAAAAGCTTGGTCAATTAAAAAAATGCAAAGTCAAAGTTAGTTTTAATAGGTATTTTTGTGTTTTTAATGACTTTAATTGCATTTTAGTGCTCACCAAGTTAAAAATAATTATGCAACCCCCAAAATATCACAAGTGGATTATTTTTAGGTGACAAGAAGTTTTACATTCAAAGAATTCCACCCGAGTCGGCTTAAAACTCGATTTTCGCAAAAGTCGGTGTAAAAACCCTAATAAATTCTTAAGCCGATTTTAAAACCGTTTTCATCAAACACAGGTCTATTAAAGTCCGTGGACTAGGTCTAGAAGAGTTAAAAAGACGAGTTTCAAAATTATAGCGGACGGGTTTCGAAAACACTATTCACGAAAAATCGACAATAAAATTTCGGACTCCGTTTTTTATGAAAATTTCATGAATGCACATTTAGCACGTATTAGAAGTATTGACATCAAAATTATAACTTTCTAGGTCCTATAGCACATAAACAGATCATATGCACGCAAAACGAGGTAAAGCACGTAAAACGAGATAAGCAGAAAAGTGGGGTTTCACATTCTCCCCTCCTTAAAACAATTGCGTCCGCGCAATTCTCGAATTGATAGACAATTAAATCCTCAATCGTTACACTTAACAATACTTCTCCTAGTTCCCATTTATCTCTTAGGATGACACCTAACCAAAGACCTCAAAAGAACAAACTCTGTTGACTGCAAGTTGATGATCATAATTCCAAGACAATCTTCAATTCATAATTCTCTCCTACCTAATATCTTATTGCATATGAAAGAAATCACAACTCCAAAGTCCTAGCATGACACCACTAATTATCAATCATCTCCTACTACACAAAAGAGCCCTATGAACACCCCGAGGGTTTAAAAACTCATTTACGATAACATGAATGATTACTGATCAAGGGAATATCTCAAAAGTGACATTTGTCAGAATATGGCTCTTATGAAATTTACAAGGAAATACGAATATGAAAAATCATATTCGAGCCAACAATCAAGTGAACAGGAGGTCAAACAGGTTAGAGAATCAAGAGGTTAAAAGTTTAATAAGGAAGCATGATAACTAAGATAAGAAATGTCTCAGCACCTATCAGTTAAATAAGTACGAACAAAGGATGATGACGGATCAAAACAGTGCTGAGTGTGTTGAACAAAAATTCCTGAACAAGTAGATATTTCAATTCTCGATGATTGTTCAAGGAACCAACAAGTAAGTTGTACTTGAGGCGAAATGAAATTAAGAAATAAGATATGATTAATTCAATAGAAAACATGAGTGGCAAGAGTATCTCAGCACGCAATACCAAAGAAGTATAAATAAGAAAGGACAGTGCTGAGTATATTGAATGAGCAATTACAAGCAAAGTAATGACTCAAGATTTAATAATGAAACAATAGGATTAACAAGGATCAACAAGAATGACAATGATGTACTTAGGTAGGGAGTACATCAAGCAAGTGAAATTCGAACAAGTAAATGGTATACCAAAGGAAAAATTACTTTCAAATGAATAGTAATAGGATGAAATGAAATATTGAAACGAATGGCTAGAGATATAGAATGAAATATAGAGGTCTAAAACCTTAACTCCAATAAGCGACATTGCTATAAGAAACAAATATGAATGTTAAGAATAGAAACAATGTCAAATGAGTATAGGATCCATTAATCCAATAAGCAAAACTTTCAAGAAACAATTGATATGCTAGAAAAGTGTAACTCTCTCTCAAATAATTGAGAATAGAGTAAAAGAAAATAATAAGACTGATAGAATAGGAAGCACAAAGGGGTGTCCCACCTACACACTTAAACACCAACAAGTCAAATCTTACAAACTATCTTCCTCCAAAACAAGACACTAAGGAGATCTAGAGAACCTAAGGAGTCATAACAATCACCAAACAAGATAAATCACTCCAAAATTTTACATTCCGTACCAGACCAATCACTAAACAAGATAAATCACCGATTACCCAACAAGATTAACTAATGAGGACTCCAAAATCTGATAACACAATACATATTCATATTAACCCATTATAACACTAGTGAATCATCAATCAACAATTTAGAAAGTCATACCACCTAGAACTCAAAAGCTTAATGTAGGTAAGTAAATGTTCAGTCACCAAAATGCATTCTTATTTCCTCAAATAATTCTATCTCCGAACAATTGCATCTTCAAATAAAGTAACTTTAGTCAGGAATCACTCCAATTGTCTCCAAGGTTTAAAGATCAAAACTCCAAAATACCCATTAATAATATAGCAATCCCAAATAGTAGAAATATTCACATGTTATGCCACACTTCATTCCATTCACAAATATACATCACTAATTCATCAAATAAATTCATTCTAAAATAACCTCAAGAAAGTATAATCTGAGTTGAGACTCCAAAAGTGTCTAATCACAACCTCACAAAAACCTCAACTTATGATTCATCTCCAAGTAATAACAAGTTAAACATGGCAACAAAAGTAATTATAATAATCAAGATACGTTGCTATTTCCTCGAACAACTTCATTCTCGCTAAAGGAACATCAAGATCAATCCACTAAGCCGAAACTAAAATCCATAAACATAACAATTAAAATCTAACTGATAAACTTCTAGAATAATAATAATTCAAAATCATGGCCTACCACTATTTCCGAAAACTCTTACAGTCACCCTAGACATTAAAAGGTCACTCACGAGTTAAAACATGTATGCAACTATATCATATGAAAGACAAGTACAACGTAATGCGCAATTATCATACAATGCAACATTATCACATAACACACAATTCAACATATAAGAAGCCAACATCACATAAACAGGTTATATCACAGAAGTAAGTTATAAACAATTAAAGTCACATAAGCAACAAACTTCACATAAGACAAGTTGATCACGTAACTCACATTGGTCACTTAAAGTATATTGACCACCTAAAGCACGTTGTTTCACATAAGCTAGTTATAAACAATTAAAAGCACATAAACAACTAACTTCACACAAGGCACAAAATCACATAAAACACAATTGTCACATAATACACATTAATCACATAATGCACATTAATTACAACACATTGAGTACGTATAACACGTTATCACATAAAACATATTGACCACATTAATTCACTTAACACACAAGGCATATTGGTCACATAGAAAGTTAGACACATAAGTAAATTAATCACATAAACATATTAACATATCTTTCACTTTTCTTTCACTTAATACATACTTGCATGCTTAGACCACTACCCACATTCCGAGGATACCCCGGCTGACAGCTAACATGCGCTCTGATACCACTTAAACTGTCACGCCCCAACACGACCCCTCCTATGATCAGTCAGGACGCAACGGAATTTCGGCAGTATAACGACAGTAAATAGGATACCGAGGCTCTAAACCAACCTCATTAAACATCATACATCCAGCAACTCCTTAATTCAAACAACAATATACAACACAATCATAATATACAATAAACCATCCTCGTTATACGCCTCCGTTCCAACATAACATACAATACCTCAACCTTATCATACATTTCAAAAATAAGTTGAGACATATTTACAACTTAACCATAGACAAAAGAAAGCCACTAAGTTAACACCATTTGGATCATCATCTTCCAACATCTATTACAATAAGAACCACAAAGCATATAAAAGTCTATTAAGCTAATATACATGACATTAGACAACATATAAACATGGATAAGACTCGGGAACATATGACTCGTCCACGTAAAGCACATTTTCCACATTCTCCTCTTCAGGAGGCACATACCCGTAATCCGGCTCTGCAACACCTGTAAGCTTGCATTAGTAGAGAGTGAGCTTATATACATAAGCCCAGTGAGGATCCGATAGATCTCGACAGTATTCACTACGCTCCTTGGATTTAGTCCTTTGAGCAAGTAAACACACAACAACAATAATAATGCTATCATCACATAACAACATAAATAATGCTATCATCACATAACAACATAAATAATGCTATCATCACATAACAACATAAATAATGCTATCATCACATAACAACATAAATAATGCTATCATCACATAACAACATAAATAATGCTATCATCACATAACTATATAACCAATCAATAAGGATACTCTATTTGGTGTAGCTCCAAACGCCATCACGATCTCAACCGTTCTTCTTATATCTCCCCATTACTCACGCACCCGAGGTACCTCACTAGCCCCTTCCCTCCATGACATCTCCGTCATGCGAGCTGGGGGTAGCCTATGGCAGTCATGCCGTTATCAACCCGACAGCCCGACGCTGCCCGAGAGGTGGCACACACATACCAAGACTCCATATTCATCAATCATCATGCAAGCATAAATCAATCAATCAATTGGGAGATCAGCAACAAGAGTGCCCGATTCCCGCATTCAATAATAATCAATCAATATCATTTTATCATCATCAATAATCATATCATCATCATCAATAACATCAATAATCAATTAAACAACAAATAACTAAGTTAGATGACAAAGTAGGCCATCCAACCGAACATGCATTAAACACACAATCAAACCTTAGTTTACCCATCAACAACTCACAATTCAATCACTCAAACCACACCCGATCAACTAAGGCTCAATTCAATAATTTAAAGAAAGATAACCTAAACTTCAAATAATCATATCTTACATTCTACTAATCCAAACAACTCCAAATCAATTTCAAACACTCACCCATTCGATCATCTACATTAACCTTATCGGAAACCAACCAAGACACCTCAAAATCAAGCCCAACAACCCTAAAACCTCAAGGCACCTAGGCTGAAATTTTTGAATTTTAGCACGGACATCACAATCGAAAATTCGGCATTACAACAGCGCTAACACGTAATTATCAAGTATTTAGAAATCGACGGCAATCGATTTCGAGCAACGCAACTCAATTAAATCAACTTTGAACATTTTAATCAAAATTAAATACCCGGAAAATAAAAATTATTCTATATCCGACAGAAACTCGTAGTATTAGTATATAATGATCCCTAGCATGCAAGGAGCAATAATCTAACATCAGATTTCAATTCTAACGGTTCAATCTTCATTTATACGCAAAAACACAAAAATGACATTTTGAGATCTAGAATTTTTCTCTCACCTTTGATGCGATAAAAGCCTAGGAATGCGTGCAATGCGTGCCCAACAAGCGGAATCCAAGTCAGTGTGAAGTTTCACGGACAAAAATTAGGTTTTTCTTTGAAAAATTGGATTGAAAAGCTTTGAAATTCTCTTTCTTTTTCTCTCCTCTTTCTCTCGGCCATGTGTGTGTTTGTGGAGTGTGTTTTGTGTTGTGTGAGTGTGTGTTGATGACAAGGAGTATTTAAAAGCTTGGTCAATTAAAAAAATGCAAAGTCAAAGTTAGTTTTAATAGGTATTTTTGTGTTTTTAATGACTTTAATTGCATTTTAGTGCTCACCAAGTTAAAAATAATTATGCAACCCCCAAAATATCACAAGTGGATTATTTTTAGGTGACAAGAAGTTTTACATTCAAAGAATTCCACCCGAGTCGGCTTAAAACTCGATTTTCGCAAAAGTCGGTGTAAAAACCCTAATAAATTCTTAAGCCGATTTTAAAACCGTTTTCATCAAACACAGGTCTATTAAAGTCCGTGGACTAGGTCTAGAAGGGTTAAAAAGACCAGTTTCAAAATTATAGCGGACGTGTTTCGAAAATACTATTCACTGAAAATCGACGATAAAATTTCGGACTCCGTTTTTGATGAAAATTTCATGAATGCACATTTAGCACGTATTAGAAGTATTGACATCAAAATTATAACTTTCTAGGTCCTAAAGAACATAAACAGATCATATGCACGCAAAACGAGGTAAAGCACGTAAAACGAGATAAGCAGAAAAGTGGGGTTTCACAGCGTGGCTGGCAGTCATACGTTCCTTTCTCCGGTTAGTGGCAGTTGATTCCTAGTATGACATGGATATTCATTCTATCTCAGAGGCTGCGTATCTAGAAGATAGAGCCTAAACCCTGGGTTTGGTGCACATGATGGAGTAATCTCTTCGTCTAATCACGAGGCCACATGGACTTTATCTGGGATTTCTTTTTTCTGTTAGTTGCGTTGATTGCTGCGCAACTAACTACCGACTCCAAAATTTCATATAGAAATAGAAAGAGATTTGTATTGCTTGCTCATTGAATTAAGTGCGGTGCGCTGTAAGACTGAACCTCCCATTGTTGTCTCTGATAGCATGTAGCCAATAATGAAGACAGATATATAGAAAGTGTACAGTGAGGGAACAAGCAAGGGGCGTGAAAACCATTGCGCTAACGCACGTCCATTTTCTTGCTAGGTAGCCAGTCTTTATTTAACTCGGCCCAAGCAATGTCCAAAGACTCCCATGCCTTTCTTGGTCGGACCAACCCAACCGGCGAATTCCGTATTCCTGAATTGGGAGAGCAAGAACAAGTCTCTCTTTTTTTTGGGTAGAGCAGAGCAGTCAAAGAATGAACCAAAGCAAATGATTGTTCTAGAATGGCTATTCCTCACAATTGCTCCTTGTGATACAGCGGAACCATGACAATTAGGATCTCAAGACGCAGCAACACCTATGATGCAAGGAATAATAGATTTACATCATGATATCATTTTCTTCCTCATTCTGATTTTGGTTTTCGTATCATGGATCTTCGCGCTTTATGGCATTTCCACTATTAAAAAAATCCAATCCCGCAAAGGATTGTTCATGGAACTACTATTGAGATTCTTCGAACCAAATTTCCTAGTATCATCTCGATGTTCATTGCTATACCATCATTTGCTTTGTTATACTCAATGGATGAGGTAGTAGTATATCAAGCCATTACTATCAAAGGTATTGGACATTAATGGTATTGGAGTGCGCCTCTTCACGAGGGTGATTTAAGTATAACGAAATGCCTTAAAGTGAAATATGGTTCGCGAAGCATCTGGCTTACCGGTAATCTCCCATTCCTGCCATCGAGAGACTTTAATAACTATAGCATGCCAGAAACGGGGAGTTGAGGTGGTTAGACATATACCCCGAAATGCTCCTAGCATAGGATCCTATGGTTCTATTCTTGTTGTTGCTAGAGGTACACATCCCTTTTCTTGGTATGGAACGATATACAAGAAATAGATGCTCAGCCTGCAATGTCCGATAACAGTGCTGAAGTAGTAAATCTATCGGTACCATCGCAGTGGCATACAACTTTAGACCTAAGGGCTGGCCTAGTAATCTTTCGGAATGGGGGATCCCCGTTGGCAACAACCACGGTAGTAGTTGCGGAACTACTAGGCCAGGAGAGGACAACCTGTTGTTCCTGCTCCTCTTTCTTTACTTCAGGGACGGAGGTCCTACGGTAGGTAACAACAGGCACAAACAACTTGACTGAAGAGGACCAGCATTCCTACTCCTTCACCAAGGAGCCGTTCACAGCGAGAAGTAAGGAATGTCGTGAACGGTGGAAGGTCACAAAGAATTTACCTATTCATAGAGTGATCCTATGATCAATACAGGATATAGACTATCTCTTTCTTTATTCTATTCTTTTTTTGAAAAAAAAAAGTACGTGAAATTCAAAAGCTAGGGAAAGCGTCCCGTCTGCTGGAATGAGCAGTAGTAGGATCTTATTGCTGGAAACTTAGCTCACATTCGAACAAGTCCAGGTCTGGAGAGCCTCACAACTGACTTGCTGTAACGAAACAAAAGAAGGGTGACTCAATTTCTCAGCTAAAGTTGGGGGTAGGACCTCTTGGCATAATGCACACTGGAATGTAGGAATTCGAGGTCTCATGAACTACTACTAAAAACCTACTTTGTTTTTGTTTGTGGACAATGGATATCCAGTCAGGCCTATAGATGGATCCTTTTAGATCTACGGGCCCCGATCGTTCACATGAGCATAGAGAATCTATACTCGAGCGTGCAATTGGGCCCCGGACAGGATAGGTGATGAATCACTCTCGATCTGATTTATTGGGGCCTTCAACTTTGCCAAGCCGACTAGCATCCCTTTTCATTGCGCATTTTTCGAACAAAGAAGACGACTATAGGCTCGAATTCACTTTCCATGGTGAACTAGTCATCCTATATCTTCTGCCTGTCTTATATGTGTGGAACCAGGTCTTTTTCGGTTCTAGCCTCCCCCTTAATACATAGGGTAAGTAGGGATGGGTGAGAAACGGTTCCCTGTTGCCAATCTACTTTTCCCGGCCCTCGATTACCCTTACTCATAAAGGGGCTTACGGTCGGGAGAACTACCTAACTAAAGAAAAATAGTGTTCTTCTAAGAGTAGGTGTGAAAAGCTTTTTGTGGGGAAACTTGCAAGTACAGTGTTGGGGAAGGCGGGCGTCGACCCAACCTTATGAGTATTCGGACTATAACAGTTCCGATGAACAGTCACTCACTTTTGACAGTTATACGAGTCTAGAAGATGATCTAGAATTGAGTTAATCACGCTTATTAGAAATGGACAATAGAGTAGTTGTACCTGTAATAACCGAGCCCGGAATATGGAATTTTCTTGTTTATCTTTCTGAAAATTATATTTTTTTAAATTCTTTGAGATTTAATTGTTACTTCTTTATTGTCGCAAAGTGCATTGCATATCGAGAGTGATAGTTAAAGAGTGTTTTCTAGTCCTCAGCAAATAGTGAAAACTAGTATTTAGTGTTTTAATTTTAGTGTTTTAGGTTGTTGTTAGCTAGAATTAAAATTACATTAGTTATTTTAGCTTTAAAATGCATAAAATAAGCTAAAATTGACCAACTTAAGTTAGCTGACCAAGGGCTTGACCATTTGACCAAGGCTTGTCATCTTTTTACGCTTATAATACATTGCAAAATAATAATAAAACAAGCTGAAAACAGAAAGGTGCAGGCCGAAACCAAGGGAGGGAAAAAAATATTTCAACTTTCAAAACTTCAAATTTTCGCGTGAGCTTGTGCGGGGTTGTTTCCGAGGCATCCAGTGTGGTTTTCCTAGCGACTAAGAGTGTCTAAGGTGAGGGAAGCACGTTTATTTTCGCATTTGAATGTTATATGTATCAACTTTAAATTTTTGGGTTTTATCCGTAGTTTGTTATTTTAATCATTTTGATGCTTAAAGAATGTTCTTTGACAATTGTAGAACATGTATTTATAGCTTTTTAGCATTTTCTGCGGTTGAATATCGAAATTGCAATTTAAATTGATAATTGAATAGTAAATTATGAATAGTAAAACCTCGTTTCGATGAAGTTGCTCCGTTATGCGTTCCGTTGATGTGAAAAGATGCTAGATATGCTAGAATGCCTAAATGCATGATTTGTTTGGATTGTGTAATGGAAAAATGAGGAAAAATGCCTTGGTACAAGTCGGGGTCGTTTAGGTTGAGTTTAGCGTTTCCTCATTTTGCGTGATGGCATTGTCTCGGGAGGCCATGGAAGCACTTTTGGTGTGGTTATGGCGTTGGTTGGGTGTTTGGTTAGGGTAGTTGTAGTTCAAACGAGCAAAGGGGGAAATCAAGGCATTGCGTGAATTCTAGTGTAAAGTAGGGTTTCGGGGTCTTTAGACGTGCCTTATGGTGACCTAGGAGGATTGGTGAAGTCGGTTTCCAAAACTCGTGGCTCGTTTGAAAGTAATAGCGTTTGGAATGTTGAAGTCATTTTGTGATTTTATTTGTTTTCTTAATGTTATGCCTATAGAATGCTTAATATTGCTTGATATGCTTGTTAGAGTTGATTTTGATTGAAATGTTTATTAACTGTTGCTTTTGCGTGCGAGAGTAACCTACTTTGTTATTCTCCCACGTGTGGCTCTATTGCTTGATTGCTCGATTGTTGCGTTGTATATTGTATTGCATTCATAGAGTCAGGGGCGGTGTGATGGGCCTCTCTGGATAGCCTCAGGTTGCCAGTGTTGGTTGCTTTAGCTCCGTGTCCTATTCCCTTTCTCGCTTGGGTTGCCTCCCAGGGAGATTTGGGTTGTAGAATTGATGGATACTTCCGGGGTATTCCAACTGAAGTTGTAAGGTGGTTTGGGCTGGCGCGTCGTCATCGAATTCGTGATTGAAAGTTGCTCGTGGAAAGTGAATTGTATCCTTTGAATGAGTGCTTATGGTTTAAATGCTTGTCTTGTTTTGTTGTTGGCTTCGTTTGTATCTCTATATGATAATTGAATGAATTGCTTGACTATTTGCATTGCATTCTCCTTTCATCTCCGTCCTTGAGACCAATAACCCTCGCTGAGCAATAGTTTTTGCTCATTCCTTTTTATACCATATTTTTACAGGAGTAGTTGAAGCTGATCCTATTGAGGTAATTGAGGAGGAGGAGCAAGTGGAGGTGTTTCCTTGATAGCACTTCTTTGCTTAGCTGGTGGTTGGTTGCCAGACTTTTGTGCGGGCCATGCTTGATGTGTTTAATGCTTGGTTGACGCTTCATTTTGAGGCTTGTAGCCTTGTATGTAGTTTCTATTTTGAGGCCTTTATGGTCTTATGTTGTAAAAGTTGAAAGAATGCGAAGTTGTAAAGATATACTCTTATGACTAGTAAAGAATTGCATACTAATGGTTTAACTGTTTTAGTGGCACGAATACTTGTGTAGTATGCATGACATTTTTGGTTTGCAAAGTTGTTAATGAGAAGATGTATATTTTCTAAAAGAAAGTTGTCTTGATTCAAATGTTTATTATGGCTTTCGCAAGTATTATGTTGAATGTAGGGTTTTCGGATCGTCCACGGTACCGAGGAGACTCCGTCCGTGTGTCGGGTCCGGGCTTGGCCTTTTGCGGGGTCGAGTCGGGGCGTGACATCTTTAGGTGGTATCAGAGCATGATAGAATTGCATGAGCTGGGATATGTTTCTCGGTCTGTGGGGTAAAGGTCTAAAATGCTAAAGTGTTATTGTATGATTGTTAAGTGAAAAGTGTTATAGTATGACTATGTGAACTTGGAATGCTTATGTGTTTAAGTGGATTAGTTTGGCATGTCAATCTTGTGTTATGTGAATTGTGTGATAAGATATTTGATTGTTATTGACTTGAGTGTTATCTAATCTTATGTGTTATATTTCTGTCTATAAACTGCTTTTATATGCTGCCAGCTATTGTGAGCTTTTACTATGCCGCTACGTCGTAGTACTCAAGGTCAAGGGGCAGATGAAGAGGCAGCAGAACAGGGTCAGAACCGTTACCTGAACAGTTTATGGCTACTATGACCACTGCAGTTGACCGGATTACTCAAGTACTGCATGAGCAAAGGCAAGACAAGAATAATAATCCCCAGGGAAATCAAGCTAATCCTGGTGGACAGCGGCCTAGAGCTGAGAATAATCAGTTGAAGAAATTCCTGAGGCACGAGCCGGGTAAGTTCTTTCGAGAGCCGGATGACGAAGCAGCCGAGAGATGGATTAACCGTGTTGAGAAAATTTTCGCTGCTTTGAGGTACACTGATGAGGCAAGAATAGATTATGCGGCATTTCTGTTTGAGGGCGATGCAGAGCAGTGGTGGAACACTGTCATGTTGAGGTGGGATTGTGAGGATGTTCCGCATCTGTGGGATAATTTTGTGAGTGAGTTTCGGGACAAGTATATTCCCAAGATGGCTAGGGAAATGCGGGAAGACCAGTTTGTGGCCCTGAAGCAGGGAAACATGACTGTTGCACAGTATGAGGCTAGGTTTGCAGCCTGTCGAGGTATATGCCTGAGCTGGTGTAACACCCCGATCCTTCTCGAGACCGGGAGTTCTATCAATCAATCTATTCACAACCCAAATCCTAACCCGGGCAAAATTTTTAGGGAAAGACGGACAGAGTCTCCCCTGTTTCTAGGCAAATTGCAAAACCTGTAATAGTATATAAATGGACCAACACCGTGTCCAACCATACAAAACTTCCTCAAGGCCATCTGAGCCTCGGTTCTCAACAATTTAAACTGAGCAAGTATACATACATTTCCAATTTAAAAGCTAACCTATCTTTTTCCATTTTTGACAAGTACATTCGAACTTGACAATTAAACTATAGTAAGCTACTACATAAAATAAACTATCATGCCATTCTAACAATTTTCCTTTGGACATTACAAACATGCATTGAAGTTAAACTATAATAACTAGTTACATAATCTAACTTATCAAACTACTTCAACAATCTAATGAAACTTAAATTACATTCCTTTTGACATTAAATACATACAATACATGAAAGCATACATCTTTGCGTCTTTGACAACTCAAGCCACATAGGCACGTAAAACAACTCTTCAGGCACGAACTGTCACATAATCACAAACTTTCCAGCTAACAAGGCATATCCTGAAATGTGGTGGTGAGGAGTGAGTATACACAACACGTATACCCAGTGAGGGCGAGACAGATATCGAATTGGATAGAAAGAAATTCGTGCAATGCAAATAAGACAGTTAAGCAATATAACTGATAAGTAAGCAATCGAGACAAACAATCAATACAATAAGCAATTACTGAAAGCATTAACACAACCATTCAAAGCTATACCATACTCTGAAGGCTATGGTTCACTCATACGAGCAATATACCATTTCACGAGTGATACACCAATCTCGAGCTTGATGTTGACAACGAAGACAATAAGTGCGCAACCACCTTATAACACCAGTTTGGAATACCCCGGAAGTATCCATCAATCTACGACCCAAATCTCCCTGGGAGGCAACCCAAGTGAGAAGAGGGAATAGCCACGGAGCAAGAGCAACCAACACTGGCAACCCGAGGCTACCCAGAGAGGCCCATCACTCACGCGCTGGACACTATGCAATGCAAGACTCGATACAAGGCAATAAACGAGCGATAGCACAACAATACAAACTAGTGACAACAAACGAGATAACAAGCAATCACAATCAATAATAGCATTCAATTAACTTTTCAAGCATAACAAGCAATAATAAGCAACAATAACACCAATTAAATAAGTAACAGCAGTTCAAACATGAAAACAACAAATATCACTATTCAATCCCCAACTTCCAAAGACAATTACGAGCAAATGAGCTACAGAATTAGGAAACCGATTTCACTATATTCACTCAGGCACTACAAGGCACGTTTATATGTCACTAAACTTCACTTTCTCACCCGAGGCCTGAAAGTCCACCTACTGCATTTGAACTACAACTATGCTAACCGGTCATTCAATCAACGCCACAACAGTGCCAAAAGTGCTTCCATACCCTCAATTACAAAACCGCCAACTCAATTCGAGCACGGTCAACTTTTGGTCAAACGGCCCCTTTACGCTTCTTTGTCTAATTTCCAATTTTAACAAAGGCCGGTCTATTTTTATTTCACATTTTAGCTTTCTATCATTAATGACACCTATCCAAATCAAGCAATTGCAATTCGGATCGAAATCCAAAATTCTAGGGTTTACTATTCATAATTCACTATTCATGTTCTTCCCCAATTTCAATACGCAATTTCAACCGTAAAAATTGCTAAATAACTAACAACCAATGCTCTACGAACTCTAAGCAAGCTATTTCAAGCAATAACAGGCATTATAACGTGATAAATATCAAATCTGAAAATTTGACTCAAAAATCAAATTCATATTAAAATGCACAAAAGTGTGAAAACCCTCACAGAGATTGAAGACCAAGACCCGCAAGGACCCGAGCCACGACCCCCGAGCAATTCCACGCGCAATTGTAGAAGAAAAATACAAGAAAATCTTTTTTTTTTTCTCCTCCTTGAAGCTTCGGCCATGGCAAGGGATACAAGGGTCATTTTTTGTTTTGTTTTGAGTCATTTTTGCCTTGTTTTTAATTTAAATGGTGACAAGGGCATTTTGGTCATTTGCAAAATCAAACTTTAATTAAAAATAGTCAAATAAGCTTATTTTGATGCCATTAAATCTAATTCAAGTTAAAACAATGCAATTAAATGAAAAACAACTAAAACTAGTTAAATTAAGCTAAAAACATGTTCCACTAAATCCGAAGAATATTTCTCTAACTCTTATTTTCAAAATTCTACGATCGAACGGTCAATAATCGATCGCTAATAAAGTGATGAGCAATAATATAAAACTTTAATTCTTTGAAAAGTAGAATAGTAGAATAGTTTAAAATTCACTCCGGCTCGGAGTTACTTTTCTTATTTATTTGAAATCTGTGTGATTTTAATGCAAAACAACCAAAATTGATTATTAAAATAATCAAAACATTCAAGGCAATCAATATTCATTTAAAATAATTAATTTAACTATTTCTAGAACAATTTAAAGAATTATGAAGTTAATGTTAAGTTACAAATCAACAAATAAATATAAACATGTCATCAAGTGCAATTAAATATTAACATTTAAGATGACACTTAATTAAATACAAGAGAATAAATTCAATTACTATAATTAACAGAAGTAGATAACAACCTTTCAATTATTCAATATACAATTACTAAATGCTTCCAAGAGAAATATGAAAATAGTGCAAATTGGTTGATTTAACTAATTAAGCATTTAATCAAATGCAGTCAAGTGCTATTAAATGCATGGCGGGTTCGGGTTATCACATCCTTCCCCCCTTAAAACAATTGTGTCCTCGCAATTCTTCTTCCAATAGAACTCTGCATCATCTAAAATCCAACTCTGACTAATCTTCATCTGTTGCTGAGCAAGATAGTATATAAGAATGCTCGTAGGAAATCCCGAATAGAAATCCCAATCAAGAATGCCGAGGAAATACCAACTAAAGACTAAAGCAAAGATACTGTAGATATTATCAATACCACATACTAATGGCAGGAAGAGTACTGAAGGAATACCCTATTTAAGAATCTTCAATAGAAGTCTAACAAGTACCCAATAAGAAAGTTAGGAGATAGCCAGAGTAGATGCACCTCATGCAGTGCTGATTACCGTAAATAGACCCAGCTGAAAGTTCTGTAAAGGAATATAGAGAAGAATACCAAAGGCCAACCTCTAAATGAAATCTTCCAATCACTGAGTTCCTACCGCAACATCTTAGTCAAACAGCAAGTATAGATTCCCCTGAGTGGAAAGGCCGAAGGAGAAGCCGTAAACAGTACAAGATAATATGTCCAATCAGAATTCCAAGTGTAGGATCTTCCAATAAATGCCAATAAGGAAAATACTAGTAGAATGCCCAATAAGAATTCCAAAGAATACCGTAAGTAATATGAGATAATGAGTATGATAGGAATTCCAGTTACCAAACCAACTGAGGGATGCCAAAGAAAATACCCGAACAATGCTCCAGTAAGAAAGTACCAAGAATTGACCAATAAGTAATACTAAATAAATGACCACTAAGAATCCTAGAGAATGCCATTGAAGAATTTCCAATAAGGAATACCAGTAACACTCCAATAAAGACCGAGACACATATATCATAAATAATACCATACAGTAAGTCCAACTGAAAACCCAATAGCCAAGTCTACTAAGAAGTGCCAATAGAAGTCTCCAAAGAATACCCAAATAAAACCCCAAGAGAAAGCTATTCTTTCACAACTGTTAAGCACAGAGGAGGACCATAGAGATTTGCCAATAACCGAGCTCCAAAAGCAAACACCAATTCCCAAATAAAGGCTACTCAAATGCCATTCATTTCCTGCCAATCCATACACCTTGAAAAGCCAGCAGTGAACCACTTTCTTCAGGGGAGGAAGAGGACTTACTTACCATTTCAATAGGACATGTATGAATGCCAATATATCACAGTTATACATATGCCTTAAGCTATTATGCCAGCAAGTTTACAAAATAGTTTATTCAACAAAGTCTCTCAAGCACGACAATCAAGTCAAGCACAACATAATCAATTCAAATCACGGCATAGCTAATTCAAGACATTCTAATACACACATTACAATAAATACTTCAAGCAAATAACAATTCACGAGGTTGATTCGATTCATGATGCCAATTAAATAGGTCAATTCAATGCACAACTAGACACTTCACTTTACTTGAGAAACATTTAACACATAACACATAACTATATCACATAGGTGCATACATTTAAGTCAAGACACACAATCTTACATACAAGCATACACTTTCAAGACACACTTAACAAGCACACATTCAAGGATCACTACCCACCAGACCGAGGACCCTGTCCCGGCTTATGAGCTAGACAAGCTCTGATACCACCTGTAACACCCCGATCCCTCTCGAGACCGGGAGTTCTATCAATCAATCTATTCACAACCCAAATCCTAACCCGGGCAAAATTTTTAGGGAAAGACGGACAGAGTCTCCCCTGTTTCTAGGCAAATTGCAAAACCTGTAATAGCATATAAATGGACCAACACCGTGTCCAACCATACAAAACTTCTTCAAGACCATCCGAGCCTCGGTTCTCAACAATTTGAACTCAGCAAGTATACATACATTTCCAATTTAAAAGCTAACCTATCTTTTTCCATTTTTGACAAGTACATTCGAACTTGGCAATTAAACCATACTAAGCTACTACATAAAATAAACTATCATGCCATTCTAACCCTTTTCCTTTGGACATTACAAACATGCATTGAAGTTAAACTATAATAACTAGTTACATAATCTAACTTATCAAACTACTTCAACAATCTAATGAAACTTAAATTATATTCCTTTTGACATTAAATACATACAATACATGAAAGCATACATCTTTGCATCTTTGACAACTCAAGCCACATAGGCACACAAAACAACTCTTCAGGCACGAACTGTCACATAATCACGATCTTTCCAACTAATAAGGCATATCCTGAAATATGGTGGTGAGGAGTGAGTATACCCAACACGTATACTCAGTGAAGGCGAGACAAATATCGAATTGGAGAGAAAGAAATTCGTGCAATGCAAATAAGACAGTTAAGCAATATAACTGATAAGTAAGCAATCGAGACAAACAATCAATACAATAAGCAATTACTAAAAGCACTAACACAACCATTCAAAGCTATACCATACTCTGAAGGCTATGGTTCACTCATACGAGCAATATACCATTTCACGAGTGATACACCAATCTCGAGCTTGATGTTGACAACGAAGACAATAAGTGCGCAACCACCTTATAACACCAGTTTGGAATACCCCGGAAGTATCCAACAATCTACGACCCAAATCTCCCTGGGTGGCAACCCAGGTGAGAAAGGGAATAGCAGCGGCGGTAGACCAACCAACACTGGCCCCCCGAGGCTCCCCAGAGAGGCCTATCCCTCACGCGCTGGACACTATGCAATGCAAGACTCGATACAAGGCAATAAACGAGCGATAGCACAACAATACAAACTAGTGACAACAAACGAGATAACAAGCAATCACAATCAATAATAGCATTCAATTAACTTTTCAAGCATAACAAGCAATAATAAGCAACAATAACACCAATTGAACAAGTAACAGCAGTTCAAACATGAAACCAACAAATATCACTATTCAATCCCCAACTTCCAAAGACAATTATGAGCAAACGAGCTACGGAATTAGGAAACCGATTTCACTATATTCACTCAGGCACTACAAGGCACGTTTATATGTCACTAAACTTCACTTTCTCACCCGAGGCCTGAAAGTCCACCTACTGCGTTTGAACTACAGCTATGCTAACCGGTCATTCAATCAACACCACAATAGCACCAAAAGTGCTTCCATACCCTCAATTACAAAACCCCCAACTCAATTCGAGCACGGTCAACTTTTGGTCAAACGGCCCCTTTACGTTTCTTTGTCTAATTTCCAATTTTAACAAAGGCCGATCCATTTTTATTTCACATTTTAGCTTTCTATCATTAATGACACCTATCCAAATCAATCAATCGCAATTCGGATCGAAATCCGAAATTCTAGGATTTACTATTCATAATTCACTATTCATGTTCTTCCCCAATTTCAAATACGCAGTTTCAACCGTAAAAATTGCTAAATAACTAACAAGCAATGCTCTACGAACCCTAAGCAAGCTATTTCAAGCAATAACAGGCATTATAACGTGATAAATATCAAATCGGAAAAATTGACTCAAAAATCAAATTCATATTAAAATGCACAAAAGCGTGAAAACTCTCACAGAGATTGAAGACCAAGACCCGCAAGGACCCGAGCCACGACCCCCGAGCAATTCCATGCGCAATTGTAGAAGAAAAATACAAGAAAATCTTTTCTTTTCTCCTCCTAAAAGCTTCGGCCATGGCAAGGGATACAAGGGTCATTTTTTGTTTTGTTTTGAGTCATTTTTGCCTTGTTTTTAATTTAAATGGTGACAAGGGCATTTTGGTCATTTGTAAAATCAAACTTTAATTAAAAATAGTCAAATAAGCTTATTTTGATGCCATTAAATCTAATTCAAGTTAAAACAACGCAATTAAATGAACAACAACTAAAACTAGTTAAATTAAACTAAAAACATTTTCCACTAAATCTGAAGAATATTTCTCTAACTCTTATTTTTGAAATTCTACGATCGAACGTTCAATAATCGATCATTAATAAAGTGATGAGCAATAATATAAAACTTTAATTCTTTGAAAAGTAGAATAGTAGAATAGTTTAAAAGTCACTCCGGCTCGGAGTTATTTTTCTCATTTATTTGAAAACCGAGTGATTTTAATGCAAAACAACCAAAACCGATTATTAAAATAATCAAAACAATCAAGGTAATCAATATTCATTTAAAATAATTAATTTAACTATTTCTAGAACATTTTAAAGAATTATGAAGTTAATGTTAAGTTACAAATGAACAAATAAATATAAACATGTAATCAAGTGCAATTAAATATTAACATTTAAGATGGCACTTAATTAAATACAGGAGAATAAATTCAATTACTATAATTAATAGAAGTAGATAACAACCTTTCAATTATTCAATATACAATTACTAAATGCTTCCAAGAGAAATATGAAAATAGTGCAAATTGGTTGATTTAACTAATTAAACATTTAATCAAATGCAGTCAAGTGCTATTAAATGCATGGCGGGTTCGGGTTATCACAGCTGGTGCGGCCATCTAGGAGGATGATTCATAGGTTTGTTCGTGGGCTAGGAATGGATATACAGCTGCATTTGACTGGGCAGACTTACACTACATTTCCGGAGGCATTCCAAGCAGCCTCGAAGTTTGAGAAACAGAAGGCTAAGATGATAGCTGAGAATAGCCAGCCGAGTAAGAAACTGTACTTGGGCCAGAGCAGCCAGAGTCAGCAGAGGCAGTATCAGACTTTTGTTCAGGCTCCTCAGCAACGTCCGTATCAGCCTCAGTATCAGATTCAGGGGAGGCCAGCTACGACGAGACCCCAGTAGGGAGGTACAATTCCTACCACTGCCAGAGCCCTCGCACCTACGGGAAACACTCTTGTAAGACAAAATCAGCAGTGTAACTTTTGTAATCGATCGGGGCACATTGAGGCTAATTGTTGGAGGAAGAGTGGTAAATGCACCGGTTGTGGGAGCGATGAGCATAGGGTGAAAGATTGCCCTAAGTATAAGAATGTTCAGGGCCGTACTAGAGGGTAGGGTGTGCAGAATAGGGCTGCAGGTGCAGGTCCAGCACAGAGGGTACAGGCTAGGGTCTTTGTATTAGATGCGGAGGGGCTGCCTGATACTACAGCTATAGTGGAAGGTACCTTTCTTCTCAATACTCAGCTAGTTAAAGTTTTGATTGATCTCGGAGCTACACATTCGTTTATAACTCCTGCATGTGCATGATCTATAAAAGTTTGCATTGATAAACTGCCGCATGAAGTTGAAGTTAGTATGCCTTTGGGTGCGAAATTTGTTACTGAGTCTATTTGCAAATCTTGTGATACATGCATTGAGAACCGTAATTTTCCTGCTGATTTAATTATACTACCCTTCCGTGACTTTGAAATCATTTTGGGAATGGACTGGTTGGGGAAGTACTATGCTCAGTTGGATTGTAGAACAAAAATTGTTTATCTTCAGATTCCTGACCTACCGGTACTAGAGATTGTTGGGAACTGCAGGGCTGCCCGAATACCTCTTTTATCATCAATCAAGGCTTCTAAGTTGTTGAATAAAGGTTGTGAAGCTTACTTAGCCTATCTGATCAATCAACCTACTAATAAGTTGAATTTGAATGAGGTTCCGATTGTTAAAGACTTCCCTGGTGTATTTCCCGAGGAATTACTGGGTTTACCACCGGATAGGGAGATTGAGTTTGTGATTGACCTTATGCCAGGCACTGCGCCAATTTCTAAAAGTCCTTATAGAATGGCATCGGCTGAACTTCAGGAATCGAAAATTCAGCTTCAGAACTTGCTTGAGAAAGGGTTTATACAACCTAGTTCTTCGCCGTGGGGTGTGCATGTGTTGTTTGTGAGAAAGAAAGACGGCACGCTACGGTTATGTATTGATTACAAGGGACTTAATCAAGTCACGATTAAGAACAAATACCCTTTGCCATTGATTGAAGAATTGTTTGATCAGTTGGAGGGTGCGAGTGTTTACTCTAAATTTGACTTGAGGCAGGGTTACTATCAACTCAAGATTCAGAGTGACGATAAACCTAAGACGGCATTCAGGACTAGATATGGCCACTATGAATTTGTTATGTTACCATTTGGATTGACGAATGCGCCAGCCGAATTCATGGACTTGATGCAGAGGGCTTTTCGACCTTATCTTGATCAATTTGTCGTAATCTTTATTGACGACATTTTAGTGTCCTCTAAGAATGAGGCTGAACATGAACAACATTTGAAGATTGTGCTACAGACTTTGCAAGAAAACAAGCTTTTTGCTAAATTGAGCAAGTGCGAATTCTAGTTGAATCAAATATCATTTCTAGGCCATATCTTTTCAAATCAAGGAATTTCAGTAGACCCAGCTAAGATTGAAGTTGTTTCATCTTGGAAGAGGCCTGAAACGGTGTCAGAGATTCGGAGCTTTCTAGGGTTGGCAGGTTACTATTAGAGGTTTGTTAAAGACTTTTCCAAAATTTCTGGACCTTTAAGCCAGTTGACTCGAAAGAAAGTTACTTACAACTGGGATGCTAAGTGTGAATCCAGTTTCCAAGAACTGAAGAAGAGACTAACTACAGCTCCTATACTAGCTTTACCTGAGGGTACATAAAACTTTGTTGTCTACAGTGATGCATCTAAAGAAGGTTTGGGCTGTGTTTTAATGCAGAGTGGTAAGGTGATTGCCTATGCTTCTAGGAAGTTGAAACCATATGAAGTTAATTACCCTACACATGATCTGGAGTTAGCTGCAATTGTGTTTTCTTTGAAGAAGTGGCGTCATTACTTGTGGGGTAGCAGATTTGAAATTTTTACTGACCACAAGAGTCTCAAATATTTATTTTCACAAAAAGATTTGAATATGAGGCAGCGAAGATGGCTAGAGCTATTAAGTGGCTACAATTGTTCTATAAACTACGTGCCAGGTAAGGCAAATGTTGTTGCGGATGCTTTGAGCCGAAAGGCTACTGTTGCAAGTTTAATTATCAAGGATTGGGAGACTTTGGAGGAAATTTGTTCATGGAAGCTAGAAGCTACTGAGGTAGGGATTCGATTTGCTAGCTTACAAATTCAGTCGGGATTGCTAGCACAAATCAGAGAGGTGCAGAAGACTGATCCTCACATCTTGAAAATCCAAGAAAAAGCAAAAGGGGGAGAGTCGGAGTTTAAATTACATGCAGATGGTATCTTCAGATTCAGGGATAGAGTGTGTGTTCCTGGTGATCCAACTTTGAAGAATGAGATTATGTCTGAGGCACATAATTCAAGATATACAATTCACCTGGGCAGTACTAAAATGTATAGAGATCTGAAACAACACTTCTGGTGGAACAATATGAAGAGGGAGATTGCTGGGTATGTATCTAGGTGTTTAACTTGTTAGAGGGTTAAAGTTGAGCATCAGAGGCCAGCCGGGCTCTTGCAACCGTTGTCGATTCCACAATGGATGTAGGTGCATATAACAATGGACCTTGTGACTGATCTTCCTAGATCTCCGAGAGGATGTGATTCTATTTGGGTTGTTGTGGACCGCTTGACTAAGGTATCACACTTTATTTCCGTGAACAAACAAGACAGCCTTGAAAAACTAGCTGAGCTTTATATTGCTAATATTGTGAGACTGCATGGTGTGTCACAGAGTATAGTGTCAGATAGAGATCCTAGATTTAGATCTCATTTTTGGCAGAAGTTACAAGAGGCCATGGGAACTAAATTGAGCTTCAGTACTGCATACCATCCACAAATCGATGGCCAGTCTGAGAGAACTATCAGGATCTTGGAAGACATGCTTCGGGCATGTGTGTTAGACTTTGGGAAGAATTGGGAGAAGTTTATTCCTTTAGCGGAGTTCGCCTACAATAATAGTTATCAATCTACTATAGGTATGGCTCCCTACGAGGCATTGTACGGTCGTAAATGCAGATCCCCATTGTATTGGGAAGAGGTTGGAGAGATGAGAACAGTTGATCCGACTATGTTACCTGAGATGATTAAGATTGTAGATAATGTTCACCTTATTCGCCAGCGTATGCTTACAGTTCAGAGTCGTCAGAAGAGTTATGCGGATAAGCACCATCGGGATCTTGAGTTTGATTTGGGAGATTGGGTGTTTCTTAAGATTTCTCCTCGAAAGGGATTGATTCGGCACGGTAAGAGTGGGAAACTTAGTCCAGGTATGTGGGTCCGTATGAGATCACCGAAAAGGTGGGTCCTTTGGCTTATTGGTTAGCTTTGCCTCCGAGCTTGTCGAGACTGCATGATATGTTCCACGTGTCAATGTTGAGGAAATACCATCCAGATCCTTCACATGTACTTGAACCAGAGCCTTTGCAGATTGAGGAAAAGTTGACTTATGAGGAGAAACCGATTCAAATTGTGGATCAGAAAGTTCAGGAACTTCGTAGAAAGAGTATTATGTTAGTAAAAGTTTTGTGGAATCATCATGGGTTTGAGGAAGCAATTTGGGAAAGAGAGGACCAGGTTCGGAATAAGTATCCGGAGTTGTTTATCGACTAGGTAAGAATTGCGTGGACGCAATTGTTTTAAGGGTGTAATAACCGAGCCTAGAATGTGAAATTTTCTTGTTTATCTTTCTAAAAATTATATTTTCTTAAATTCTTTGAGATTTAATTGTTACTTCTTTATTGTCGCAAAGTGCATTGCATATCGGGAGCGATAGTTAGAAAGTGTTTTCTAGTCCTCAGCAAATAGTTAAAACTAGTATTTAGTGTTTTAATTTTAGTGTTTTAGATTGTTGTTAGCTAGAATTAAAATTGGATTAGTTATTTTAGCTATAAAATGCATAAAATAAGCTAAAATTGACCAACTTAAGTTAGCTGACCAAGGGCTTGACCATTTGACCAAGGCTTGTCATCTTTTTAAGCTTATAATACATTGCAAAAAAAAAAAAAAAAAAAAAGCTGAAAACAGAAAGGTGCAGGCCGAAACCAAGTGAGGAAAAAAAAAACATTTCAACTTTCAAAACTTCAAATCTTCGCGTGAGCTTGTGCGGGGTTGTTTCCGAGGCATCCAGCGTGGTTTTCCTAGCGACTAGGAGTGTCTAAGGTGAGGGAACCACGTTTATTTGCGCATTTGAATGTTATATGTATCAACTTTAAATTTTTGGGTTTTATCCGTAGTTTGTTATTTTAATCATTTTGATGCTTAAAGAATGTTCCTTGACAATTGTAGAACATGTATTTTTAGCTTTTTAGCATTTTCTGCGGTTGAATATCGAAATTGCAATTTAAATTGATAATTGAATAGTAAATTATGAATAGTAAAATCTCGTTTCGATGAAGTTGCTCCGTTATGCATTCCATTGATGTGAAAAGATGCTAGATATGCTAGAATGCCTAAATGCGTGATTTGTTTGGATTGTGTAATGGAAAAATGAGGAAAAATGCCTTGGTACAAGTCGGGGTCGTTTAGGTCGAGTTTAGCGTTTCCTCATTTTGCTTGATGACATTGTCTCGGGAGGCCATGGAAGCACTTTTGGTGTGGTTATGGCATTGTTTGGGTGTTTGGTTAGGGTAGCTATAGTTCAAACGAGCAAAGGAAAAAATTGGGGCTTTGCGTGAATTCTAGGGTAAAGTAGGGTTTCGGGGTCTTTAGATGTGCCTTATGGTGACCTAGGAGGATTGGTGAAGTCGGTTTCCAAAACTCGTGGCTCGTTTGAAAGTAGTAGCGTTTGGAATGTTGAAGTCGTTTTGTGATTTTGTTTGTTTTCTTAATGTTTTGCCTATAGAATGCTTAATATTGCTTGATATGCTTGTTAGAGTTGATTTTGATTGAAATGTTTATCAACTGTCACGCCCCAACTCGACCCCTCCTATAACTAGTTAGGACGCAACGGAATTTCGGCAGTATAACGATAGTCAATAGGATACTGAGGTTCTAAACCAACCTCCATAGGACATCATACCTCAACTACATAAACCATACAATAAACAATTCTTCAATAAATACAACATACATCATGACTATATTATACAATAATCATTCCTCGTTATACGCCTCCGTTCCAACATAATACATAAACCTTAATATACAATACAAAAACATATTGAGCCAATCTAGCAACCTAATCATAAACAAAAGAAAGGCTAGTAAGACAACATCAACTAATTCATTAACTTGACAACATCTTATACATTATAACTACAAAGCAGATAAAAGTCTACTATGTTAATTTACAAGATAATAAAACATGTACGACATCACGGATAAGACTCTGGAACATAGGACTCATCCACGTAAGGCACGTTTTCCACATTCCCCTCTTCAGGAGGCACGTACCCGTAATCTTGCGAAAGTACATCTGTAAACATGCAATAATAGAGAGTGAGCTTATATAAAATAAGCCCAGCGAGGATCCGATAGATCTCGAGAAAGGTCTACTAAACTCCTTGGAATAATCCTTTGAGTCAGTAAACACACAATAACATAAATAATACTATCATCACATAACTATATAACCATTCAATAAAGGGTACTCTAGTTGGTGTAGCTCCATACGCCATCACGATCTCAACCATTCTTCTTATAACTCCCCATTACTCACACACCCGAGGTACCTCACTAGCCCCTCCCTCCATGACACCTCCGTCATGCGAGATGGGGGTAGTCTCTGGCAGTCATGCCGTTTTCAACCCGACAGCCCAACGCTGCCCGAGAGGTGGCACACACATACCAAGACTCCATAACAATCATCAATATTCAATCAATCATCAATCAATAATCAGGGAGATCAGCAACAAAAGTGCCCGATTCCCGTACTCAATAATCAATCAATATAACATCAATATAACATCAATATTTAATTAAACAACAAACAACTAAGTTAGATGAAAAAGTAGGCCATCTAACCGAACATGCATTAAACACACATTCAAACTCTAATTTACCCATCAACAACTCACAATTCAATCACTCAACCCACACCCAATCAACTAAGGCTCAATCTAACATTTTAAAGAAAGACAACCTAAACTTCAATTAATCATATCTTACATTCTACTAATCCAAACAACTCCAAATCAGTTTCAGACACTCACCCATTCAACCATCTACATTAGACCCCTCGGAAAACCACCATAACACCTCCAAATCATGCCCGATAACTCTAAAACCCTAAGGTGTCAAGGCTGAATTTTCCGGATTTTCACCCAAACATCATAATCAAAAATTCGGCATTACAACAGTGCTACCACGTAATTATCAAATATTTAGAAATCGACGGCAATCGATTCCGATCAACACAACTCAATTAAATCAACATTGAACAATTTAATCAAATTTAAATACCCGAAAAATAAAAACTACAACCGATAAAAACTCGTAGTATTACAGCTAAATGATCCCTAGCATGCAAGGAGCAATAATCTATCATCAGATTAGAATTCTAACGGTTCGATTTTCAATTATATGCAAAAACACAAAAGTTGAGTTTTGAGATCCATAATTTTTCTCTCACCTTTGATGCGATATATGCCTAGGAATGCGTGCAATGCGTTCCCAACAAGTGGAATCCATGTCGGCATGAAGTTCTACGGACAAAACCTAGGTTTTTCTTTGAATTTTTGCTTGGAAAACCTTGAAACTCTTTGGCTTTTTTTCTCCTATGGCTCTTGGCCCTTTGTGTGTGTGTGGAGTGTGTTTTGTGTTGTGTTGAGTGTGTGTTGATGACTAAATGCAATTAAAAGCTTGGTCGAATAAATAAAATGCAAAGTCAAAGTAGTATTTTAGTCCTTTAATTCATTTTCTTGTCTTTTAAATGCATTTTAGCTAACTCCTTGCTCAAAACAAAAATGCAACTCCTAAGATAGCTCAAGTAAATTATTTTTAGGTGACAAGAAGTTTTACAATCCAACAATTTCACCCGAGTCGGCTTAAAACTCAATTTTCGCAAAAGTCGGTGTAAAAATCCTAATAAATTCTTCAGCCGATTTTAAAACCGTTTTCATCAAACACAGGTCTATTAAAGTCCGTGGACTAGGTCTAGAAGGGTTAAAAAGATCAGTTTCAAAATTTTAGCGGACGTGTTTCGAAAACACTATTCACTGAAAATCGACGAAAAAATTTCTGACTCCGTTTTTGATGAAAATTTCATGAATGCACATTTAGCATGTATTAGGAGTATTGATATCAAAATTATAACATTCTAGGCCCTATAGCACACAAACAGGTCATATGCATGCAAAACGAGACAAAGCACGTAAATCAAGTTAAAGCAGATAAGTGGGGTTTCACATTCTCCCCCCCTTAAAGAAATTTCACCCTCGAAATTCTTACTTGATGTACTGAATAGATCTGGGTACTGCTGATGCATCTAATCCCGTCTCTCCCAAGTAGCTTCCTCAATGCCGTGATACTTCTACAAGACCTTAATCATCGGAATCTTCTTCGACCTCAACTCTCGTTCCATCTGATCAAGAATATGAATCGGATGCTCGTCATAAGTCAGATTCTCACGAAGCTGTAACGGCTCTGACTCAAGAATATGAGAAGGATCCGGATTATATTTTCGCAAATTAGACACGTGAAATACATCGTGGACATTAGAGAAGTTCTCCGGTAAAGCCAACCGATATGCCAACTTACCAACCCTGCCGGTAATCTCAAACGGCCCAACAAATCTCGGACTCAGCTTTCCACCTTTACCATAACGAACAAACCCCTTACGAGGAGACAATCTCAAGAAAACCCGATCTCCGACTGCAAACTCCAAATCCCGACGACGCTTATTAGCATAACTCTTGAATCTACCCTGCGCCGTAAGCATTCTCTGCTTGATCAACTAAACATTCTTGATCTTCTCTAGAAGCTCTGGCATGATAGTCGGATCAATAGTCTTCATCTCTCCTACCTCGTCCCAATATAAAGGTGAACGACACTTACGACCATAAAGAGCTTCAAAAGGTGTCATCCCAATAGTAGCTTGATAACTATTGTTATAGGCAAACTCGGCAAGTGGTAGATGTTTCTCCCAGTTCTTCCCGAAGTCTAGAACACAAGCCCTAAGCATATCTTCCAGAATCTGAATAGTCCACTCAGACTGACCGTCGGTCTGTGTATGATACGCGGTACTGAAGTTCAACTGAGTACCTAAGGTCTCCTGAAGTTTCTCCCACAAACGAGAAGTAAATCGAGGATCTCGATCTGAGACAATACTAGATGAAATACCGTGAAGTCTAACAATCTGATCCAAATAAAGACCCGTCATCTTTGCAACCTCATCTCCCATCCTCATCGAAATAAAATGAGCTGTCTTCGTCAAACGATCTACAACAACCCAAACTGCATCATTACCTCTCGGTGTTCTAGGCAAACCAGTGACGAAGTCCATCGTAATATGCTCCCATTTCCACTGTGGTATAGCCAACGGCTGGAGCAAACCTGCTGGTCGTTGATGCTCGGCTTTCACCCTCTGAGAAGTCAAGCACCTAGACACGAACTGAGAAACCTCCCTCTTCATGTTATTCCACCAATAATGTTGCTTCAAATCCCAATACATCTTGGTTCCACCGGGATGAATAGTGTACTTAGAATTGTGCGCTTCCTCCAGAATACCTCGCCTCAAGCCCGGTTCATCGGGAACACATACCCTGTTCTAAAACCGAAGAATACCATCCTCATGCAGTTTAAAGTCAGACTGATCATCCGTGATCTGATCCTTGATCTTCTGAAGTTTAACATCAAGTTGCTGAGCTTCTCTGATCTGAGACAACAATAAAGGCTGAATACGGAGATGTGAACACATCACCCCAACCTGAGTCAACTCTGGTCTCCAATAAGTGAATTCCTCAAGAACCTCCCATTTCTTGATCGCTAAACAAGAAATACTCGCCTTCGGGCTAAGAGCATCTGCTATAACATTTGCCTTGCCAGGCAGATAATTGATAGAACAATTATAATCTCCAAGAAGCTCCATCCACCTCCGCTGGCACATATTCAACTTCTTCTGTGAGAATAAATATTTCAGACTCTTATGATCAGTGAAAATCTCGAACTTACTGCCCCACAGATAATGACGCCACTTCTTCAGTGCGAAGACAACTGCTGCCAACTCAAGATCATAAGTCGGATAATTCACCTCATAAGGCTTCAACTTCCGGGAAACATAAGCAATAACTCGGCCATCCTGCATAAGAACACATCCCAAGCCTTCCTTGGATGCATCGCTGTAAACAACCATATTATCGGTCCCCTCTGGTAGAGCAAGTACTGGAGCAGTAGTCAACCTCTTTTTCAACTCCAGAAACCCACTCTCACACTTCTCATCCCAATTAAAGATAGTCCGTTTCTGAGTCAACTTAGAAAGTGGCCCAGCAATCTTCGAGAGGTCCTTGACAAACCTACGGTAATAACCTGCCAAGCCAAGAAAGCTACGGACCTCAGAAACATTCTCTGGTCGTTTCCAAGACACCACCACCTCAATCTTAGTGGGATCTACAGAGATACCGCTCTGTGTAATAACATGGCCAAGAAAAGATATGCGTTGCAGCCAAAATTCACATTTGCTGAACTTGGCAAACAACTGGTGCTCTTGCAGCTTCTCTAATACAAGCCGTAGATGTTGCTCATGCTCCGATTCAAATTTAGAATAGACCAAGATATCATCAATAAAGATTACCACGAACTGGTCTAAATACGGCTGGAAAACCCGATGCATAAGATCCATGAATGCTGCCGGTGCATTAGTTAAACCAAAGGGCATAACTACGAACTCATAATGCCCGTACCGAGTCCTGAAGGCAGACTTCAAAACATCCTCCGTGCGAATCCGAAGCTGATAATACCCCTTCCTCAAATCAAATTTAGAATAGACTTTAGCTCCCTAAAGTTGATCGAACAACTCGTCAATCAGTGGCAAAGGATACTTGTTCTTGATGGTCACCTGATTCAACCCACGGTAATCAATACCCAACCTCAAGGTACCATCCTTCTTCTTCATAAATAAGACTGGAGCTTCCCAAGGTGAAGAACTCTGCTGAATGAATCGCTTCTCCAATAACTCCTGCAACTGAGTCTTCAACTCCTTCAACTCAGTTGGTGCCATCCGGTACGCTGATTTAGAAATAGGTTGAGTACCGGGAATAAGATTGATCACAAACTCTACATCTCTCTCTGGCGGTAACCCTGGCAACTCCTCGGAAAATATATTGGGATATTCCCGAATAATAGGGACTTCCTCTAGCTGTAGCTTATCAGATGGCTTGTTGATCAGATAAGCCAGATAATCCGAACACCCCTTACTCACCAACTTAATGGCTTTAGTTGCTGAGATAACAAAACTCGTCTTTGCACCCCGGTTCCCTACTACCTCAACTACTGGCTGATCTGACAAACGAAACTGTACTACCTTGGTTCTACAGTTCAACTGGGCATCATACTTAGAAAGCCAATCCATACCCAAGATAACATCATACCCCCGGATAGGAAATAAAATAAGGTCCAAAGGAAAATTATGCCCCTTAACATGTATTATACAATCCTTACATACTAAGCCAGTAACATACTTATCAGTCAAAGAGGTACTAATCTCAACCACATAAGGCAATCTTTCAGGTTGCAAATTAACACGTTGCACACAAGCAGGAGTAATGAAAGAATGCGTAGCACCAGAATCGATCAACACTTTAACAAGTTGATCAAGTATAAGGAAGTTACCTTCCACAGCTGCAGTCTCCTCAGGCATCTCCTCTAAGTCAACTGCATAGGCCCGAGCCTGAACCCGCTGCTGCTACTGAGGTGCACTGGCCGCATGTCGGCCCTGATAACCCTGAGTCACTGCCCGACCCTCAGTCCTCGAATATCTAGGGCAATCCTTCACCCTATGCTGGCTGCTACCACAACCCAAACATGTCCCTGCCTTTACCCTGCAGTCGGACTCCACGTGCCCTGGGCGCTTGCAGTAATTACACTGCGATGATGTAGCACTAACACTGCCTCTGGAAGAACCAGAAGCTGTAGAAACAGCTGAAACAGCCTGCTGCTGAGGTCTCACCATACTAGGCCTGTACTGACCCTGTGACTGGGCTGGCCTATACTGAGTCTGAACCTGATATGGCCCATGCTGAAACTGAGGCCGATAGTAACTCTGCTGACCCTGTGGCCTAAAAGAACCCTGCTGTGCTGGTGGCCTGAACCCAACCTGCTGTACGGGAGGCCTAAACGTGCCCTGCTGATACTGCGGCTGATACGACCTCTTATTGGGCTGACTAGAAACAAGCTGATCCCCCTTTCTCTTCCCTAGTCTGGAAGCTGCCTCAAAAGCCTCAGTGAAAATATTATCCCGATTCAGTGCCATCACATCCTAAATCTCGGGTCTCAACCCCAACATAAATATGCGAGTCCTCCGCTCCTCGTCTGCCATATACTCCGGTGCATACCGGGACAATCGAGTAAATATGGCCTTATATTGAGCCACTGTAGCATCTCCCTGGACCAAGGCTAGAAACTCTGCCTCTCTCCATTCCCTCGCAATCCTCCGGACATACTTTGCCCGGAAAGCCATCAGAAAGGTACCCCAAATATAAGGAATACCCTGTGCCACCCAGCTAGTCCTTACCGTGCGCCACCACTCCTCTACCTCGTCATCTAACAAGTACACGGCAAAAGAGACTTTCTGCTCATCAGTATAGCCAAGTGGATCAAAAATCTTCTCCAACTTGCTAATCCATGCCTCCGCCTTCCTATCATCCGGCTCCCCATGAAATATCGGTGGATGATATCCTAAAAACTCCTTAAAGGTACCACGCCTGTGGTTACCACCCTGAATATTCAATAGCTGAGCCTGCATAGCCTGATTCTAGGCAGCCTGCCCTGCTAATAACTGTGCCTGACTAGCCACTAACTCTGCAATCCTTTCCATAGCTGCCCATAATCGGTCATCACCCCCGTCACGACCCGGTGCCGCGTTACCCAGAGTCTCATCAGTCATCTCAGGCCTACCTCTGGTTCTCGGTCGACCGGCCATTCTACTAATCAAATAGTTAGCACAGTTATAGCACGTAAACAGATTATAAACAATTATTAACACCTAAACAACAAACTCATATAAAACACATAAACAAATTGTTCACATAATCACATAAGCACTTTAATCACATAATCATTTATCACTTAATCATGTTAACACATTTTTTACTTTCCTTTCTTTTCATACATACTTTCATGCTAAGACCATTACCCACATTCCGAGAATACCCCGGCTGACAACTAACATGAGATCTGATACCACTTAAATGTCACACCCCAACTCGACCCCTCCTATAACTAGTCAGGACGCAACGGAATTTCGGTAGTATAACGACAGTCAATAGGATACCGAGGTTCTAAACCAACCTCCATAGGACATCATACCTCAACTACATAAACCATACAATAAACAATTCTTCAATAAATACAACATACATCATGACTATATTATACAATAATCATTCCTCGTTATACGCCTCTGTTCCAACATAATACATAAACCTTAATATACAATACAAAAACATATTGAGCCAATCTAGCAACCTAATCATAAACAAAAGAAAGGCTACTAAGACAACATCAACTAATTCATTAACTTAACAACATCTTATACATTATAACTACAAAGCAGATAAAAGTCTACTATGTTAATTTACAAGATAATAAAACATGTACGACATCACGGATAAGACTCTGGAACATAGGACTCATCCACATAAGGCACGTTTTCCACATTCTCCTCTTCAGGAGGCACGTACCCGTAATCTTGCGAAAGTACACCTGTAAACATGCAATAATAGAGAGTGAGCTTATATAAAATAAGCCCAGCGAGAATCCGATAGATCTCGAGCAAGGTCTACTAAACTCCTTGGAAAAATCCTTTGAGTCAGTAAACACAAAACAACATAAATAATACTATCATCATATAACTATATAACCATTTAATAAAGGATACTCTAGTTGGTGTAGCTCCATACGCCATCACGATCTCAACCATTCTTCTTATAACTCCCCATTACTCACACACCCGAGGTACCTCACTAGCCCCTCCCTCCATGACACCTCCGTCATGCGAGCTGGGGGTAGTCTCTGGCAATCATGCCGTTTTCAACCCGACAGCCCAACGCTGCCCGAGAGGTGGCACACACATACCAAGACTCCATAACAATCATCAATATTCAATCAATCATCAATCAATAATCTGGGAGATCAACAACAAAAGTGCCCGATTCCCGTACTCAATAATCAATCAATATAACATCAATATTTAATTAAACATCATACAACTAAGAAAGATGACAAAGTAGACCATCTAACCGAACAAGCATTAAACACACATTCAAACTCTAATTTACCCATCAACAACTCACAATTCAATCACTCAACCCACACCCAATCAACTAAGGCTCAATCTAACATTTTAAAGAAAGACAACCTAAACTTCAATTAATCATATCTTATATTCTACTAATCCAAACAACTCCAAATCAGTTTCAGACACTCACCCATTCAACCATCTACATTAGCCCCCTCGGAAAACCACCATAACACCTCCAAATCATGCCCGATAACTCTAAAACCCTAAGGTGTCAAGGCTGAATTTTCTGGATTTTCACCCAAACATCATAATCAAAAATTCGGCATTACAACGGTGCTACCACGTAATTATCAAACATTTAGAAATCGACGGCAATCGATTCCGATCAACACAACTCAATTAAATCAACATTGAACAATTTAATCAAATTTAAATACCCGAAAAATAAAAATTATGCTACAACCGATAAAAACTTGTAGTATTACAGCTAAATGATCCCTAGCATACAAGGAGCAATAATCTATCATCAGATTAGAATTCTAACAGTTCGATTTTCAATTATACGCAAAAACACAAAAGTTGAGTTTTGAGATCCAAAATTTTTCTCTCACCTTTGATGTGATATATGCCTAGGAATGCGTGCAATGCGTGCCCAACAAGCGGAATTCAAGTCGGAACGAAGTTCTACGGACAGAAACTAGGTTTTTCTTTGAATTTTTGCTTGGAAAACCTTGAAACTCTTTGGCTTTTTTTCTCCTATGGCTCTCGGCCCTTTGTGTGTGTGTGGAGTGTGTTTTGTGTTGTCTTGAGTGTGTGTTGATGACTAAATGCAATTAAAAGCTTGGTCAAATAAATAAAATGCAAAGTCAAAGTAGTATTTTAGTCCTTTAATTCATTTTCTTGTCTTTTAAATGCATTTTAGCTAACTCCTTGCTCAAAACAAAAATGCAACTCCTAAGATAGCTCAAGTAAATTATTTTTAGGTGACAAGAAGTTTTATAATCCAACAATTTCACCCGAGTCGGCTTAAAACTCAATTTTCACAAAAGTCAGTGTAAAAATCCTAATAAATTCTTAAGCCGATTTTAAAACTGTTTTCATCAAACACAGGTCTATTAAAGTCCGTGGACTAGGTGTAGAAGGGTTAAAAAGACCAGTTTCAAAATTTTAGCGGACGTGTTTCGAAAACATTATCCACTAAAAATCGACTATAAAATTTCTGACTCCGTTTTTGATGAAAATGTCATGAATGCACATTTTGCACGTATTAGGAGTATTGATATCAAAATTATAACATTCTAGACCCTATAGCACATAAACAGGTCATATGCACGCAAAACGAGACAAAGCACGTAAATTAAGTTTAAGTAGATAAGTGGGGTTTCACATCAACTATTGCTTTTGCGTGCGAGAATAACCTACTTTGTTATTCTCCCACGTGTGGCTCTATTGCTTGATTGCTCGATTGTTGCGTTGTATATTGTATTGCATTCATAGAGTCAGGGGCGGTGTGATAGGCCTCTCTGGGTAGCCTTAGGTTGCCAGTGTTGGTTGCTCTAGCTCCGTGTCCTACTCCCTTTCTCGCTTGGGTTGCCTCCCAGGGAGATTTGGGTTGTAGAATTGATGGATACTTCCGGGGTATTCCAAATTGAAGTTATAAGGTGGTTTGGGCCGGCGCGTCGTCATCGAATTCGTGATTGAAAGTTGCTCATGGAAAGTGAATCATATCCTTTGAATGAGTGCTTATGGTTTTAATACTTGTCTTGTTTTGTTGTTGGCTTCGTTTGTATCTCTATATGATAATTGAATGAATTGCTTGACTATTTGCATTGTATTCTACTCTCATCTCCGTCCTTGAGACCAATAACCCTCGCTGAGCAATAAGTTTTACTCATTCCTTTCTATACCATATTTTTACAGGAGTAGTTGAAGCTGATCCTATTGAGGTAATTGAGGAGGAGGAGCAAGTGGAGGAGTTTCCTTGATAGCACTTCTTTGCTTAGCTGGTGGTTGGTTGCCAGACTTTTGTGCGGGCCATGCTTGATGTGTTTAATGCTTGGTTGACGCTTCATTTTAAGGCTTGTAGCCTTGTATGTAGTTTCTATTTTGAGGCCTTTATGGTCTTATGTTGTAAAAGTTGAAAGAATGTGAAGTGGTAAAGATATACTCTTATGACTAGTAAAGAATTGCAAACTAATGGTTTCACTGTTTTAGTGGCACGAATACTTGTGTAGTATGCATGACATTTTTGGTTTGCAAAGTTGTTAATGAGAAGATGTATATTTTCTAAAAGAAAGTTGTCTTGATTCAAATGTTTATTATGGCTTTCGCAAGTATTATGTTGAATGTAGGGTTTTTGGATCGTCCACTGTACAGAGGAGACTCCGTCCATGTGTCGGGTCTGGGCTTGGCCTTTTGCGGGGTTGGGTCGGGGCGTGATAGTACCAGCCAAAACGCATTTACGTATTATTATAACATCTGCTGATGTACTTCATAGTTGTGTTGTACCTTCCTTAGGTGTCAAATGTGATGCTGTACCTGGTCAGTTAAATCAAACCTCTATTTTGGTACAACGAGAAGGAGTTTACTATGATCAGTGCAGTGAGATTTGTGGAACTAATCATGCTTTTATGCGTGCGCCCGGAAACATAGGCTGACTGTTGAGCTGACTTAGGCTCAGCCGCACCGCCCAAGGTGCGAGCCACCCGAGAAACAAGCTATTACAGCGAGCAGCTGGAGTAGTATGGAGCCGATGAGCAAGGTAGTAGATAAGATAGAAGAAGGAGCCATGCTCCTAGTGCAGCAAAAGAGACAGTTAGGATAACGAACTTGAAACGCGGAGCCCGAGTAGTTGGCGAGCGAGTGGTTAGTGGCCAATAGTGCCTTAGTTGATGGCATTCCTCTCTGCGGCTGGCACTCGAGGAACCACGAGGCACTCCACACAGAGCAAACAAGTCTTAGGGAAGAGACGCCCGTGCAAGGACCTCAATTCTCATTAGGAGGTCGAACCAAGGACCTATGAAAGTCGGGGCTACCCTGTCCCCATGGGCAACAGAAGAGTGTCCTGAGGGAGGAGTTTAGAGGCCTTATAGTAGCACGAACTTCTTTTTCTTTCTAGGTCATGCGAAGGGGGCCAGTCCAAGATCGTACTATTCCTCTACGAAGACAAGAGACACTCTCGCTAGGCGCCCCTCTCTTTCTCAGTTATTCCATCTTCTCTATGATTTCATGCCACAGTGAATAAACAAAAACGAAAAAGAGGGTCGTCTTAGCAGAAGGAGGATCTACAACGGTAGAGACTACTGATCCTCTTCCTGGTCAAGATAGATGGGAAGGAGCTCTATGAAGTAAAGGCCATAACCAGTATCTTTTTTTTTGTACGTACACTTTTGTTTTAGGGTGGGGCCGCCTTTCTTCCTGCTAATTTAGCCATTTCCGAACCTGTCTGTTTCACCCTATTCAATTCAATGGAGGACTTCTCAATTCTTACAATTCCCAGCCCTCTTAGCTTATTCTTATATTCATAAAATACTAAAATTGAAGAATAATAAGAAAAATCTATCCCTTTAATAAGGAAAAAGGTAAGGCTATGAAGCCCTTCCTTCAGTTAGTTTTGTCTTTCCCCTTGGATAGGTTGGAGCTATAAAGCTTACCTTATTATTATTAAAAAGGGACTTGGCTTTTTCAGCTTGATGCTCGCTTTCTCGCTGCAAAGAGGCAAAGAGGGCCTGACTTATGGTTTCCAAGCCTAGCGTAAAGCGAAGGGACTAGATTTCACCTATGATCAGATGAGTGGACAACCATAGTTGACTTTTTTTGTGGTGTTGTTGACATTTGTTGAAAGTGAATTTTGAAGTAGGACTCCCTTTTCGGAGCAGCTCCCAGCTCACACTATGGTGGAGGAGGTGTCGTGAAGATCTAAGAGTGTGAGCAGTACGAGCTGAAAGGCTCCCATACTGTTTAGAGGGCAGGGGGCATAGATGCCAAACAAACCTGACCCCTATCTATCATCGTAGAAGTTGTTCCTAGGAAAGATTATAGTTCTCAGGTATCCAATCAATTAATCCCCCAAACTGGGGAAGTTTAAGCGGAAATGAAAGAGTAGGGTGAGGGAAAAGGGGGAAGCCACTAAATTGAAGGCTTCGTGAGCTCTAATGCTCGTTGAGTAGACAGCGAGTGGAGTGCATAAGCCCCTTTAGAGATATGGGCGAGTACTACACGAGCTCGTAAGTAAAGTACGGAAGGAGCCTTGTCTACGAAGTAGAGCGACCTCATCTTGCTTGTTTCTGGCACTAGATAATAGGCATTCTTGTCACGCCCCAACTTGACCCCACCTATAATCAGTCAGGATGCAACATAATTTCAGCAGTATAACAACAGTAATTAAGACATCGATGCTCTAAACCAACCTCTCAGAACATCATACAATCAAACTCCTCAACCAAACAACAATCAATTCCTCAATACCATTAACAATATACAATAATCATTCTTAGTTATACACCTCCATTCCAACATAATACCTTAACTTTAACATACATGTCAAAATAGATTATAAACCAACTTAGTAATCTAAACATGATCAAAAGAAGACTACTAGACCATTATACATAAGTCTTTATACTAAGGTAGGTTTTACAATACATCATATTACAACAACTATAAACAATCTCTTGGCAAAGACTCCTGCACATAAGACTCATCCACGTAAGGCACATTTTCCCCTTTTGGAGGCACATACCCGTAATCTTGCTCAAAGACACCAGTAAGCATGCAATAATAGAGAGTGAGCTTATATAAAACAAGCTCAGTGAGGATCGATAGATCTCTAACATTATTTACTATACTCCTTGGAAATGATCCTTTAAGCAGTAAACACACAATAAAACATCAATAACAATATAAACACATAACTATAATGACCAATCAATAAAGGATACTCTAGTTGGTGTAGCTCCAAACGCCATCACGATCTCAACCATTCTTCTTGTAACTCCCCATTACTCACGCACCCGAGGTACCTCACTAGCCTCGCCCTCCATGACACCTCCATCATGCGAGCTGGAGGTAGTCTCTGGTAGTCATGCCGTTATCAACCCGACAGCCTGGTGCTACCCGAGAGGTGGCACACACATACGAAGACTCATCAATAATAATAAACATCATTCACAGGAGGACAATCTAGAAGAATTGCCTAACTCCCGGTTCATCAATAATCAATCAATAATCCTCAATAATCATCAATTATCATCAATTGTCATCAATATAACATCAAGAAATCAATTAAACAACAAACAACTAAGTTAGATGACAAAGTAGGTCATCCAACTTAACATGCATTAAACACGTAATCTAACCCTAGTCTAACTATTTACAACTCACAATTCAATCACTCAAACACCACCCAATCATCTAAAGGCTCAATTCAACAATTTAAAGAAAGACAACCTAAACTCCAAATAATTAGATCTTACATTCTACTAATCCAAACAACTCCAAATCAGTTTATAACACTCACCCATTCAATCAACTACATTAGCCCTCTCGAAAAACAACCAAGACACATCAAAATCAAGCCCAACAACCCTACAACCTCAATGCACCTAGGCTGAAATTTCTGGATTTTCACACAAACATCACAATCGAAAATTCGGCATTATAACGGCGCTATCACGTAATTAACAAACTTTTAGAAATTGATGGCAATCGATTTCAACCACAACAACTCAATATATTCATCAAATGGCCAATCTATCAACTTTAAATACCCAAAATTAAAAATTTATGCTACAATGGTTCAAATCTCACAAGAATACATATAAATGACCCCTAGCATGCACTGAGCAATAATATAACTTCAAATTAATATTTTAACAGTTCAAAATACAATTATAAGCAAAAACATAAAATATGACTTTTGAGATCTAGAATTTTTCTCTTACCTTTGATGTGTTTTGAAGCTACAAAGATGCTCAATGGATGCTCAAGAGGTGGAATCAAGCCTTGGTTGATGGAAATTGGCCTTGAATTGCGACTTTTATGAAAATTTACTTTGAAAAAATGTTGACAATGCTCTCCAGAAAAGCTATAGAGTTTCGGCCACCTTGTGTGTGCTTTGAGTGTGTTTTGTACTTTGTTAGTAGGTGTTGATGCATAAATAAGTTAAGGTCAAATAAATTAAAAGAAAGTCAAAGTTAATTTTTAGTCTTTTAATCTATTTTTAGTATTTTAATTCATTTCTTGACTATTTCTTGCACAACTATTAAATTGACACTTAAACTAATTCTAGTCAATATATTTTAGGTGATAAAGAGTGTTACATTAAAACAGTTTCACCCGAGTTGACTTAAAACTCATTTTTTTGCAAAAGAAAGTGTAAAAATCTTTAAAATTCTAAAACCGATTCCAAATCCATTTTAATCAAACACGGGTCTATTAATACCCAAGAACTAGGTTTTAAAACGTTTAAAACACCCTTGTAAAAAATTTTAGCGGACAGGTGCTCAAAATACTATTCACCAAAACCGACGATAAAATTTCTAATTTCGTTTTTGATAAATATTTCATGAATGCGCACTTAGCATGTATTAGGAGTATTAATCACTTATTTAGCACATTCTAAGTCATATAGCACATAAACTGGTCAATTCATGCAAAACGAGGTAAAGCACGCAAATCAAGACAAAGCAAAATATGGGGTCTCACAATTCTGGTATGGCAGGGATACTACTTTTTAGGTCGACCACTACATAGGAGCGATAGCGAAGCCAAGCCATAGAAAGGCGAGTCGTCCTTATAGCAATAGCAAATGGCCTACTTATAGCCCTATTTTCCCCTTTATTCGGGCCTTACAAGCTCATAAAATGGCAATTCTTCACGTTTTCTTCAGACAGTAGGAATGAATTCTATTACTCGATTGACATTGATAGATACGTGTACCTGACCGAACAAAGAATATATCAATATGCTTGATGTACCAGCCAAGCCAGCTCGACTGTATACAGTATGAGGGATTTGTCTTTTCCTGAGACAGAAGACCTCAAAAGCGCACTCGAATTCGGTAGTAAGAAGCGGCAAAGTTGAAGGCGCTGGAGCAGAGGCAAATGGAAGAAGGAAGAATGGACAACCTAACTGATGAGAGGAGCACAGGCTATAATATAAATAAGAAGGTAACCAGAGGAGTCTTTTTACGTAGTACGCATCAGAACTAGTGGAATAGGGGATGAATTGCCCTATGTTGCTAGGAAGATGAAGAAGCTAAGAGTCACCAATACGAATGATCGCCCACTGCACCTTTCTTCCGGCAGGCAAGTTTTCTCTACCCCGAATTTCAAGCAAACCGTCATTGATGTTGAAAATATGTGGGAAGGATCCGTTGAGCTTATTAGCTCAAGATCTGCATCTTCTCCAACAAGTTGCTCATGTAGTAAGTGACTATGTTCTGTATTCTGGTCTTAGGCATGGTCAAAAATTCGAATTCTGATTCTGATTTTGGTTCTCCGACAATAGGAGACAGGGCTTTCACTATCCCTTTTTAGGAAGATTTAGCAGAGTGGGAATCATTAACAAATCTTGTAGAATTTTACAGTATGGCTGGACCACTCGATTTGACTGATTCACCAGAGCCTGTATTGACTTCTTCTCACGATCAAGACCCAGATTCATTTTCGTCACTGCCAAAGAGAGAGTCAGCGGCTAGAGGAACTTCTCGCAATAGATAAAAACTTCTTTAGAAAGGGAAGCCTGACATAGATATTGATTTGAACAAAGGAACTTAAACTGGTACCAGAAAGTAAACAAGAGATGGAATTCCAGATTGAACAGATGACTGACCTACAATAAGACAAAAATTGAATTTCGTCTTCCATTCTCGAAGATGAACTAAATGGATGTCTCTAAGCAGCCAAGGCCAAGATCAAGCAGGAGTACTCCTATCTGCCTAGAAGGATTCGATAAAGAGAATGTGAGTGGGCAGGAGATCAATAGACATAGAAAGAGAAGACCAAAAGGAGCAGAAGGCACTCAGTTGTTTATGTGAAATCAAGGAGCAACAGGTTACACTTTGACACTTTTTCGAAAAGAACTCGAAGCAATAAAATGAAAGATAGGATGAGATACTAGCCTTAGCGCAGAGGATCAATCATTGCATTGAGCCTTAGGCCACTACCGAGGAGCAATGGAGAATCATAACACTTGAGATATGATCCCGACTTGAAAAGGCGGAGACAATACCTCTTGCTGCGACAAATCGAGTTTCAAAAGCCCATTTATCAATCACATTCTCAGGCACACCACTCAAAGAGTAATCAAACTTGTGAAAGTCACATCTTTGACTAATATACACGAGAAGATTCTTTAATCAACCAAAACTTGCAATAAAGTCCAACATTTTGAATTTCTACCACTTATAAGTTAAGAGATGTTTCGTCCCCAATGGCAAAAGAAGGATGCAAGCTGAAAGGACTTGGACAAGATATTCTTTACTTGGACAGGAGATGTAGCGCGCTTAGCGTCGCTCTACATGGGTGTGCTATAAAAACTAGGAGAATAACAAAACTAAACAGGCCAATTCCTTTGACCGGTCATTTCGAGCTTCTAGTTCTTCTAGATTGCTAATGTGGTTCGATGACGCCGATGAAAGGAACCACTGGAAATTCATCTATCTTCGATCCGCTAAAGGCAAGTGCATAGGCTTTAGAATCCCAAATAGAGCTCCTTCGACTCTAAACAGCTACTATGCTTATTTGGTCTCTCAGCTACTCGGCCAGCTACTGACCTAATTGGGAGCTTTTTAGTCGAGGTCGTCGGATTTAGAGGTCATTTCTTTCGCAAGAGTCCAGATCATCCCCTTGGGGAGAAAGCAGGAGTGTTCCATATATAGATGAATAATACCAGTGGATTCGGACAGTGCTAGTACTCTCACTTATGGAAAAAGGGGCTCCCGCATCAGAAAGAAGAGCAGCACCTCAACCAGCCACAGCTGCATTAACAGTTCGCGTAAAATCAGACTAAACCAAGGTTAGAGAGGCCTTAGGCAATGAAATTGTTGAGATGCCTTCAATTCAGACATTGAGGCTTGGAAATGGTGTACTTATTGCACCTGGCACCAAGAACTCGAGTGCCACTGTTGCTATGGGCGAGATTTTGAAAAAGACGAGAAATGCTATTGGACTTGGGCCTTGCCAATTAAGAGTGGAGCCTTACCCGATTCCAAAAGGGATTGATTCCCGAGAGGGCAAATGCTACCTTGAAAGAAAACTTGACCAAACTTCCATAACCTTGAATAAAAAAATAGATATTTTGATATATCATTAAGAGAAGAACTATTCCTTTATTGATTGGAATGATATTCCTTTTATTTCTTGCACCTACCATAAAGTCAGATATGTTCTTTACTCACTTCGCTATCCAAGCAGGATGAAACTTTGTGAGAGTTTCCAGATGAGCAGGAAGGGCTGGAGGACATATTATCGGAGGAGAGGACATATTGAATGTAAAGAACGAAGGCGACATACGTACTGGATTGACTAGCGTGTGTGAACTATTCTACTTTCTTATTTCTTGCTTTTTTACCTCCCTTTATTGGTACACTCTTTCCCCCAATTCAGCGATAGAGAAGAAAGAGATAAGCAATGACCGGACTAGACCGATGAAAGCGGACCAAGGTTTTTATTCGTTAGCCAAGCGCGCGTATTACAAAAGCAAAATCAATGTGCCCTATTGTCGAGCAAAAGAGCATCCTTATAAAAGAATGAATAGGAAGCAAGCCCGGTATATATTGCGTTAGTTATGTTTACTTCACCCCCCACGTACTCCTCTATTCTTATATTCGAATTCTGTTTCTAAGCTTCCCCCTTAGTGCTTGCTGAGACTTATTTCCTCTCGAAGTTGAATGGAAGTTTCATTTCCTAAGTCTCAGATAATGTCTTTTATTGAGTCCCCATAGTTCATTCATTCGCCTACATAGTATTTAGAGTCATTTTTCACTAAGAAGGATTGCTATATAAAAAAGAGAATTCCAGATTGAAGATCTCTTGACCCATATACGATTCAGTTCTACATCTTAGCGCTGAATTAATGAATAGAGATTGAGCTTCACTTTGCGAGTCGGGAATGGCATCATTTATTAAATATTCCAAAGTTCTAGCGTTGACAAGAGATGAGCTAAAGAGGTGGCCGGCCAGTTGACCAGGCCCTATCACATATAAACAGCAAGCAAGAGCTGCGTTGGCTTATCCGAAAAATGAAATTGTTGCCACCCTAAATGCTACTACCTCTTTGCTAAGCACATGAATGCTTGATCGAGAAAAGCAAGCGAAGAAGCAACAGGATACGGAATATGAAGGGGCTAGAAGTAGAGATGAAGAGTTAGAGATTACAGTATAAAGCCCTCAATCATGCTCTTGTCAGTGGAATATATTGTATATACTCTCGCCGATTAAGAAAATTTTTGCACTACACGAAAAAAGATAGAGGTCGTCCCTGGACTTAATAAGGAAGGAAAAAAAAGTGCCCCTATGACTAACGTTCTAGTAAAAGCAATGATAGTATATTTGTGCTCTAGTTGAACGGGTAAAAATTCTACGGTGAAGAGCCCGGTAAAGGCAACCCTAAAAAAGAGAACATTCGGGACATCAAAGCCGATACTTAGGTAATCTCATCCTTAGTTTCCGAATCTAATGGAGCTTTCAAGCCAACGAATCAACAGTAATTGGCAGGTAAGACGAGGCCTCGACGGAGATGATGGATGGGAACTCCTACTCTTACTAGAATTACGATCTCTAAGAAGGATTTTCAGTCATCTATCTTTTTTCTTTCCCTAGCGAGTAAAGAATGAGTGGATGTTTTGAATGAGTATTGAGCTAGTGAAGTGCCCCATAAGCTATAAGGGCGAGCCATATGTATAAATTATGTGAGTAGTAATTGAACTGAATGTTCGAAGTGCATCCAGTAGGAATCAAACCTACGAATTTCCCCCTTTACTAGGTTGAGTGCTTTAACCATTCAGCCATAGATTCAAAGAGACTCAGCGAGTTAACTAGGTTTTGGTATTCCTTCTCGAGCTTCTATTTCTTCCATTAAGGGAGATTCGAGAAAAGATAGAATAAGAAGACGTGTTTCCAGAACGAACAAGATACGAGTTGAGAAGAGGGAGTTAACAAAGTTAGACAAGATTGAAATGGGCATAGGAACATGTATTGATGTACCAGATTGGCTAATGCTCCCAGATTGATGCAATGTATTCCACCAGTTGACTGAAGACTTGATTATTGGTATACCGATCGGTCTAGCACGGATTGAAATAGGAGCTAGTTCAACAGGAAGCTTTTGAAAATGCAGTGCACCTAGGTAAATAAGGAACGAGATGAATACAGAGGTTAAACGAGCATCCTACACCCAAAACCCCCCAGTAACTAAGGTAAACAACGTAGAAAAAGCACCCGGTTCCAGAAGAGCGAAGAAAAAGGGGATGTATTATTAATAGGAACAAGAAAGTGTTTATAGCCGTAGCAATATAAACAAAAATACTCTTCGAGCCGTAAGAACATATACATACAGAATACGTGAATTTTTACCTTGTTGAAGATCTAGTGGTGCTACCTGAAAACTTAAATGAATAAGGTATCGTTGTTAAGAACAACCGAAATCCAATGAGAATTTGCGTGTAGCTTCTGGTCTTTGACATTAAAAAAGAAGGTTATAGTAATGAAAGTGACATCTGCAAATTTGGTCCTAGCTAGTGGAACATGAAAGACATGGATCTATATTCAATAAGCAATCAAAGGATTTCTCCCGCAAAAATTGAAGAATTCCCTTTGCTTTGTTTTCACTCCGCTCATGCGCGGCACTCCTTGCTCTCGGAGCGGCATACCAAAAAAAGAAAGGAGTCAATGAAACTAGCAGACTGATCACTAAATAGATAAGATACATTGTTGGAAAGACTCAGCTTCAAAACCATACATTGGGCTCTCACCTCATACAGCTCTGTCCCGGAATCAGGACTCAGACGAAGATACTTTTTTGATTTTATTGGTGCCTTCACCAAGATTCATACCATTCACGGAAAACCCTACTCCTTTCCAGACTAGCGTGTTCATTGGGAAGTTCTATCCGCATAAGGTCTTCCTAATAATTGAGAAGCCCCTGAGCAACTCAGAGATGTTTTACGTTCTTCTACAATTCAACTCTGATAGCCTCCCTTTATAACCTGGGAGAAGGGTCAGGTTGCTGCTCCGGCTCCTGAGCCGGAGGTTCGTTGAGATCTAGCTTCGGTTCAAGGGGAGTTTAAGATCGAGAACTGGGCATCTCGAAGGGCTGGCATTGCTTCCACCGCCTCCAACATAAAGAAGCAGGTTCTCCATTTTAGAGAGTAGAAAATCGAGAAAGTCAAGATAGAGAAGGCCATACCAAGACAAGCCCCAGTCCCAAAGTGCGCTAGTGAAGAAGATAAAGGAGATGCTGACAAAGAATTTAATCAAAGAAATCCGTAGTATGCCCGAAAAGAGCTTTTTCATGATAGAGATTCCAATTGTCGCAGCTGGTTCTGAATGCTGGATGTTATAACAATACGTCGTTAGTTAACATTCGAGTTTTCCATGCCAGATCATGTTATTTCGCCACAAGAGGGCTATGGGAGTTGAACCCAATTCTTTGCCACGAACCCATACTCAAGAACGAGACGACTTCGCGGCTATAAGAAAGGAGTGAGATTGAAATTGCATAAACCAAATTTCTCTTTTTACTCGAGAGAAAGCTCCTTTTGGTCTAAGTTCTTCAACTTGCATGTTGTTAAGCATATATCTTATTCTCTCTCTTTGTATACACCATTTTCTCTTTATATGAAATTTTTTCTCTTATCTCAGATGATTGAACTTCTTTTCTCGACCAGCGGGATAGGAAGGGAAGAGATTGCTTGCTTGTGACAAGTAAGTGAAAACTGAACTTGCTCTACCACCTTACGAGGATGTTAAAACTAAACAAGCTCTCCCACATAGGCTAGTAAGATCAAAATTTTCTAGCCCTCTTTTAGATAGCATGCCCGGATGCCTAACATCTTCCTTCTAGTTGACAACCCCGGGAGGGAACTCCTTCTTTAGCCCATTAGCCGAATCCTAGCTACCCCCTTCTGTAACCAAGAAGCTTTCTCTCGTTGAGAACCTTGATGCTACACATGTGTCATATATACGCGTGTAAGATGTTCATATGTTCATTCACATGTTCACATCAGTGGTAGCTTGAACAATTTATCCCTTTTCTACTCTAATAACACGCCTCATTCATGTTCAAAGCAGACTGTCTTGATGCTCAATCAATCAGTAGCAAGTTGACTTCATCCCTAGGGACCGGTCCAGTAGAGGACCCTTTGGGTGTAAACTACTCTGTTATCTTGCATTCCTCATTCGCATTAGAGACAGACAGGCTTTCTTATTTGAAAAAGAGCTGAAGAAGTTCAGTCGTTGTTCTCTCATCTCTTAATTAAGATATTTTGAAATCAAGAATTGTGAGACTGGCCCAACCTAATAAAGGGGTTTGAATCGGTATTTTGTTTAGGGATAACACCTACTAAGGAAAGGATAAGATATAGCGTTAACTCCACTTGTTGGTATTCGTTGGTACGCATGCTTGTATCAGAGTTCTAACTTCTCTAGTTCAGATTGCTACTAGCTTTCCGTCTACTAGATCCCTAAAAGCTAATAATAGGGATCAAAACCTCACTGTCATTATGAGTGGTATTTCTATGATTTGCATGTGTTAAGCATATAACTATCCTTAGTTCTTAGCCTGGATCCAACTCCTCCCTTCGGTCGCCTTTTCCCTCTCTTTTTTGATATGGCAAGGAGACCTAACAGAACAAAGCCTTTATAGGAGACCAAGATAGTAGTTAGCCCTTTTGCTCTTATATTTCTCCTTCGTGTAGTAAGGATTCAAATCAAATGAATTACAACTAAGAGCTACAAGCAGATAAGCATAGGATAAGTAGTAACTACCTATAGCATACTACTTTTATTGGCCTTCTAAAACTACCACCATAGGATGGAATAGTTTTCGTTCCTGCTAACTGAGTAGAAGAAGGTTAGATTTTCTTACCGCGAATAGTTGAAAGACATCATTTCAGGTGCATAGTTATATTCAGTAAGTTGGTCGCTCAATTCCAATCTTTTAGCCTAGCACTTATTCTTACTGAAAAAGAGATGCCAGCAGTCGTGCTAGCTGGAGACTAAGACTTTGCTTGAGACTAAACTTGAGCTAGAAGCTGAACCGCTTACCAACAGTTCTTTTTTACTGCTTTCTACCTGCAAGAGGAAATGAAAAGGTTTAGGGGAGAGGGAAGGGGACCGAGAAGCAGGGATCGAACATTCAGTTCAAGGTAGAGACCCTATAGTTACATTAAACATAGCAAACTACTTATCTTTAGGGTTACCTTTCTATCATTAAAAGAGATTCAGATACGATTGGAGTCACTTGATAGGGGCATCTGTATTGGATCCCCCAGTTGGCACTAAAGAAGGAGGGTTCCCCTTAAGTTTCATTCCGTTCCATCAAGTAGAGAATACACGTTGCAAGAGTTTGATGATTATTTGAAGTAGCATGGGATCCGTCATCAGTTTATCTGCTCCCATACTCCACAGCAATTCCCTTAGCAAGGCTATGCAGCACCTCCAACACAAGGTTATATGTTCCCCAAGGCCCATATGGCACCACGCTCATCAAAGCAGTAGTATCCCCTTTACCGGCCTACAGTATATCAACCTTTCTTCTTCCTAACCTAATTACAAAAATAAGACTATTCTCCGAATCGGCAAATAGTTTTATATTGGTGTTTATAATATCCCCATCCCCTGAAGATAGAACTCAATCTCTGGTTTTTCCTTCTACCTCCCGCTTCTATGGTGAGGGCTCGTTTCCAGCTCTAGTTCACCATCAGGGGGTTCTTAGGAGGAGCTAAAGACAGCTTTAACGACCTTTCCACCTTTAGGCTTTATTTAGCTGATTGTAAGACTGAGTTCAAGCAAGCAAGTAGTATTTTTATAGAGAAAGAAAAAGTCAGGGGATGGGTTTATTAGAGTTATTAGAATTCCTCTTCGCACTTATTATAGTTGATTGAAGAAGTTGTTCTCTCTCATCACTCTATTCCTTCCCTGAGTAAGATAGTAACGTAGGTTCCTTTTCTCTTATCTTCTTTCGTTGTTTTTTGCTTCTTGCTTGTTATTTTCAGTCTGACTACGAAAAGCCAGGAAAGTGCATTTTTACTGTCATCTCTAAGACACCACTCACACCTTAGGAACTCCACCGTTCTTGGTTACGAATTCGTTATTGCCCCAACTTATAACGCTACGATGGAATAGTGAGCACAATAGATAAAGAACCATCGTCACTTGAGAAAGCTATTTCCATGGCTTGTAACACACTTTGATCCAAAAGAACTACTAGTAACCATCGAGAACCAAATGAACGAAGGGAAGAAAACCCGACATCTCATTTGTTTGGCATTCGAAGAATGATATAACAAAGAAATAAGCTTTTCATTTCTCCGGAACACTAAGCCCATCTCGAATATGATGCGGTAGAGTCCTCGTGATCCTGCTCCGTCTTTTTACTTAAGGCATCCATGACTGGTTGGTCCTTCCAAGCTTATACTCTAGCACCATATCAATCAAACTTGGCAAGTTTGTCTAGCTGCCATCGTCCCTGTTTTGGCGTGAATTTCTTCTGGGTCAGGAAGTCACTCGTTGCCACATTATCTGTCACGAATCATGACGTGCCTCCACATTTTCAAGTAGTGCACTGTTGCTGTCATCTCCTTCTCTTGGACCGTGCCTCTCGGTCTTATTGAGCTTTCGGCTCTCATATGCGATAGGGTCACCTTATTGTACTATCACATCGTCTATGGCATAGTCTGACGCATCTGTGTGTACTTCAGATGGCTTAGTGTAATCTGGCAACTATAATACGGGGTCATCAATCACTGCCTACTTTAGGTTCCCAAAAGCGCTTTGACACTCTTCCAAAAAGTACAGTGCCATGATCGGTCCGTACATCTTTCTTTAGGAGGTTTTTGAGTTGAGCAGCCCTCTTCGAGTTACTTACGATTAATCTTCGGTAATATAGTTCACGAGCCCTAAAAACGATCTTAGCTCACTCACCTTGGTAGGAGGTACTTGCTACTCCTTGATGGATTTGATGCCTATCCAATGCCCTAGGAAAATGATCTCCATCTGTCCAAAGGAGCATTTCTTTTCTTTTGCATAAAGGTGATTCTTCCTTAATGGTTTGGAGGTGGCTAACGTGGTCATTTAACGAATGGCAATAGCCCATGATCAAAGTATACCACCAATCATCTAGGTACGGGTAGAATAGCTCATTGTGGAGGGTGTAGAACGTGGCAAAGGCATTGGTGAGTACAAAAGGCATAACAAAAAAATTATCAAACGCCCCTTTATTAGTAAGGTTGCTTGCTTGCCACACAGGTCGTCTTTGGTTCATCTTCTTCCATGATACGCACCTGATTATAGCCCCACCTATGATGCCTGAGATCTTAGTCATATATTTATATACTGTTGCATCCACTATTTTCGCATTTCTTCTATGCTTTACTTGTTGTCTTCTTTGGCTACTATTCATTCCATTTTTCAACTGCTTAATTACTTCGAAATAGTATTTTTCTTAAATCATATTAATTGTTTTAGGAATAAGAAAAATGTACATTTGAGCTAAGAGTGATATGAGAGTCTGTTTAGAAAATGTTTTACCAATCTAGTGAATAGTGTTACGTAATGAACATTATGTTTTAGTTAGCTAATTTAATTTATGCGCATTAGACTCATTTTTAAGTGAACAAGGCTCATTTTAGTAGGCCATAAACTCAACAACTTGACCCCACGCTAATATATACTCAACATATCACATTATAACCCACAAAAAAAGAGCAAAAGCTGAAAACACTGTAGCAGGGCCGAAAATCAGCATAGGAGGAGGAGGAGAGATTTTTGCTCAACAAATCCTCATTCCCAGCCAAGCCAAGCTAGGTGCAAGTGGTTTAGGGTGTTTACTAGCCTCCTAGGAGCTCCTATGCGCAATAGGTGAGGGATTTCATACCTATTTTTGCAATTGAAAAATGTGACAACTCTCTTGAATTCTTAGATTTGCTATCAAATGCTTATGTAATGCTTAAATATGATTATATATGTTATATATAAGTAGTAGAGACCTAATTTATGCAATTGTTTCACAATTTAAACGGTTGAAATTTCTTGTTGATCGTATGGCATAAATAGTGATGGGAAAACTAGGATTTTGAGTAATCAAACCTTATAGCTTGAATTAATGGTTCTAATAGATGCTTTAGGTGCTAATGAAAGTATTGTAATGGACTCGTAGGGTTTAATTGCTCATAACCTATCAAAAGCATGAAATAACCGACTTTTAGAAAGGGGTTTTGGGGTTATCGCAAATCTAGGTTGAATTGGCCTTCACTTTTGGTATTCCTAGGCAAAGTAGACTCTAGTTACGCTTTGCTAGCTTCCGTTTCCTATTCCCTTACTCGCCTGGTCCAGAGATTGCCAGGGGGTATTGGGTCGTAGGATTATTGGGATACATCCGGAGTACACCAACTAGAGTGATTGGGGATTTGCCGGCATATTGTTCGTGGTTTGTGGATCGTGGTTCGTGATCAAGATAAGAGAATTCTGTTGTGTTGGGGTTAAGTGTATCGTATCCTTTGATATGTATGGTTATTTATTGTTTCAAATGTACTTTACTTGCCTCTCTTGTTTGATTGCTTTAATTGTTGCATTGCACGTCCCAGGTCATCTTTGTCCCTCACTGGGCAATAGTGGTTGCTCATACCTCGCTAACATGTTTCAGGAGACCTTGGGGTTGAACCCCAACTTGATTTAGTTGAAGGTAAAGAGCTAGAGGTCCAGGCAGATCAGTTACCTTAGTTACAGTGTCTAATTGCGTGAGGTGGATTTATGGTTCTTGCTATTATGTGGAGATCTTTTTTGCTCTACCTTATGTTCTATTTTTCAGCCTAAGTGCTTATGTACATGTTTGAGTGATTGTAGGTTGAATGCTAGTTGATTGTAGTTGGAGATATGAACTATGGCATGTAATAACTTATATTTATGCTCTTAGCTTTTTTGCATGCTTGGGAGTGAATGATTTGTTGTTTTGAATTTCTAAGAATGCTTAAAATATATAATGGAATGGCATGATAAGCGGTTTTGTAAAGAAGTTAAGTTATGAATGCATGCTTGTGTGTATCTAAACTATTTGTTTGTCTTAAGGCTCAAATGGCCTTAAAGTTGGGATCTTTATTTTGGAAATGGCTTTATTGTTGTTCTATAGCTTATTGAATTCTTACAGGTTTTCAAAATGTCCACGTTACAGGGGTGACTTTATCTATTTTTCCCTAGAATTTTGAGACCGGGTTGGAATTGGGTTGAGAATAGCTTGGTCTTTAAAGCTTCCGGTCTCATGAGTGATCGGGGCATTACAGGTGGTATCAGAGCTTAGTTAGCTCTCAGCCGGGATAGGGTCCTTGGCATGTCGGGTAGTAAACCCTGCGTGTGTGCTTGTTAAGTGTGTTTTCAAAGTGTGTGCCTGCATATGTGATTGTGTGTCTTGAATTGAATGTGTGCACCTATGTGGTATAGTTATGTGTTATGTGCTAACATGTGCTAGTAAAGTAAAGTTGCATCGAATTGACCTCGTGAATCATTATCTGCTTGAATTGTTGATTGTAATGTATGTATTTGAGCATTTTGAATTAAGTTTTACTATGATTTGAATTGGTTATGTTATGATTCGTACTTGAATGAATTTGTTGCTTACATTGTATCTATATGTTCTTTTCTAATCATTCTTGCATAATAGTTTAAAGAATGTTTATACATATGCAATAGTTTAGCATCCATACATAACCCGTCGAATGGTAAGAAATACGTCGTCCTTTCCCAGAACAGAGGTGATTAGTGGCAGGACTTTCAAGTTATGTGGATTAGTAGGAACATGAAGCAGTTGATCAGCCCTTTTATTTGGGAGTTGGTGTTATGGGCGGAGCTCAGTTATTGAGATTTCTATATGACTGTTCTCTAAGGCCTTCTTCTACTCTTAGCAGTCATAAATTAGTAGCATTTGGTCAACCTTTTTATTTGGGAGTCAGTGTTTATATTGGAGTTTGGCCATTGAAATTCTTCTAAGGCATTCTTTTGTACTACGTAGTCATGAATAAGTGCTTTCCTTTGGAGTTCTATATGATGGTTCTTATTGGGTATTCTTTGGTATTTTTTTATTGGCACTCCTTGGTGTGTCTTGTATTTGGGATTCTTATCATAATTATTTTACAGTATTATCTATGATATTCTGAGGAATTCGCATTGGATTTTCTTATTGGCAAGTTCGTACAACGCTCTTACTTGGCAAATGGGGAAGAGGCCTCGAAGTTTGGTTTTGTATATGGTGCAATTGCTTGAGACTCTCATTCGATCTTCTCATTCGGCCGGGATCTGATATTCAACTTGACTATCTTATTAGATGCACAGTATTCTTCTTTGGTATTTTTCTTTGGCATTCTTCTCAACATTTGTTAGCGGTGTTCGGGATCTATGTAGTTATTCTATTTGACATTTTTCTAGAACTCTTATTTGGAAAATTTCTATAGAACTTATTGTAGTATATTTGACCGGGTTTCTTGCTTGGAGTCTTCCTGGGATGTATTTAGTTTCTCATTCAAAATTCTTCTTCGAACTACTTATTTGGCATCTTTCTTGACATTCCGCACAAGACTTCTACTTGGCATTTTCATATGATGTTTATTTGAAGAGATCTTGTCTTTCTCAGTAACTGTTGAAGAGTAATCAGAGTTGGTTTTCAGTTGATGCAAAGTTGTAATGTGAAGAAAAATTGTGAGGACGCAATTAGTTTAAGGGGGAGAGGGTATGACGCCCGAGATCTTAGCCGTACATTTATCTACTGTTGCATCCAATATTTGCGCATTTCTTCTGTGCTTTACTTGTTGTCTTCTTTGGCTACTATTCATTCCGTTTTTCAACTACTCAATTACTTAGAAATAGTATTTTTTAAAAATCATATTAATTGTTTTAGGAATGAGAAAAATGTACATTTGAGCTAAGAGTGATAGAAGAGTTTGTTTAGAAAATGTTTTACCAATCTAGTGAATAGTATTACTTAATGAAACATTATGTTTATACTCAACATATCACATTATAACTCACAAAACAAAAACAAAAAAAAAATAGCAAAAGCTGAAAACACTATAGCAGGGCCAAAAATCAGCATAGGAGGAAGAGGAGAGATTTTTGCAAACAAATCCTTATTCCAAGCCAAGCCAAGCTTGTGATACCCCGAACCTGGAATGTATTCAATAGCATTTTAAGTTCATTTAAATTGCATTTTATTGACCTTTCACCTTCTTTGACCAAACTAGTTGACTTTTCATCTACATTGACCAACTAGGACAAGGTGGGAATTTTTGAAATGTTTAATAAAAGGCAAACTTGGGATTAGAAATAAAAAAATGCAATGTTAAGTTAGTCAAATTTTGGGTCAACTTTGGAATTAAATCTGAACCAATTGGGGAAGAGTTAGGTAGCAAATTATATATGGTTGGAAAGCTCTATGAGTCTAGTTTATGAGGGTTCAAACCGTTCGTGAATTGGAGTTTTCTAGAAGAAGTTATGGCCGTTTTCGTGAGGTCGCGCATAGCTGTTTTGGTTTAGCGGGTTGACCGAATTTTGACCTTTGACTTCTTGACATTTTTTTTTTTAAATAAGCAGAATGTGCACGAAAAAAACAGAGAGAAAAAGGCTTGAAACCATGAGGAAAAGAAGGAGAAAAAAAAAAGAAAATCTCAACTTCAAATATTCGATTCTTCGCGTGGGCTTGTGCGGGGTGGTTTCTGAGGCACTCTACGAGATTTTCCTAGCGTCTAGGAGCGTCTAAGGTGAGGGAAGCATGTTATTTGCGCATTTATACGTTATATATGTTAACTTTGTCAATTTTTAGATTTATCCGTAGATCGTTATTTAAAGCGATTTGATGCTTCTAGAATGTTCCTTAGCATTTGTAGAACATGTATTTATAGCTTTGTAACATTTTCTGCGATTAAATGTTGTGATTGCAAATTAAATTGTGAAATGAATAGTATTTTATGAATAGTAAAACCTTGAAACGTTGAAATTGCGCTGTTATGTTTTCCGTTGATGTAGAAACGTGCTAGGTATGCTAGAATACTAAAATGTGTGGTTTGTTTGGGTTGCGTTATGAAAAAAAATGAGAATTAAGCCTTTGGAAAAGTTGGGGTCGTTTTGGTCGACTTTTGGGTTTTCTCGTTTTGCGTGTTGGCATTGCTTCGGGAGGCCATGGAAGCACTTTTGGTGCGATTATGGCGTTGGTTGGGTGTTTGGTTGATATAGTTGTAGTTCAAACGAGAAAGGGGAAATCGGGGCTTTGCGCGAGTTCTAGGGTAAAGTAAGGTTTCGGGGTCTTTAGACGTGCCTTATGGTGACCTAGGAGGGTTGGCGAAGTCGGTTTCTAGAACTCTTGGCTCGTTTGGAAATGGTAGCATTTTGATAGTTGGGGCCGATTTGTGTTTTTGTGTGTTTTCTTGTCTTTATGCTTATAGAATGTTTAGAATTACTTGTTTGAGTTGTTTTGGATTGAATTACTTATCAAATTGCTGCTATTGCGTGCGAGAGTAACCTACTTTGTTATTCTTTCACGTGTGGCTTTATCGCTTGTTTATCGCCTTGTATCGAGTCTTGCATTGCATAGTGTCTCGCGCGTGAGTGATGGGCCTCTCTGGGTAGGCTTGGGTTGCCAGTGTTGGTTGCTCTAGCTCCGCTGCTATTCCCTTTCTCGCTTGGGTTGCCTCCCAGGGAGATTTGGGTCGTAGGATTGATGGATACTTCCGGGGTATTCCAAACTGGTGTTATAAGGTGGTTTGGGCCGGCGCGTCATCGTTAAAGTCATCGGAATCGTGATCGGTACATTACTCGCTCGAGTGAACCATAGCCTTCAAAGTGTGGTATAGCTTTGATTGGTTGTGTTAATGCTTTTCTTAATTGTTTATTGTATTGTTGTATATATTGAATGCCTTTTATTGATTGTATTGCTTAATTGTACCTATTTGCATTGCACGATCTTCTTTCTCTCCACCTCGATATCTGTCTCGCCCTCACTGAGTATACGTGTTGTGTATACTCACTCCTCACCACCACATTTCAGGAAATGTCATGTTAGCTGGAAAGTTCGTGATTTCGTGAAAGTTCGTGCCTGAAGAGTTGTCTTGCGTGCCTATGTAGCTTGAGTGTTGAAGATGTAAAGATATATGATTTCATATGTTGTATGTATTTATTGTTAAAAGAAATGTAATTTAAATTTAGCTAAGTAGTTGAGGTGAATTGATAAGTTAGTTTATCTAATCAGTTAACATAGCTTATATTCACAGCATGTTTGTAATGTCTAGAGGAAAAGAGTTAGAATGGCATGATAGTTTATTTTATACAGTAGCTTAGTGTGGTTTTATTGTCTAGTTTGAATGTACTTGTCAAAAATGAAAAGAGATATGTTAGCTTTTAAATTGGAAATGTATGTATACTTGCTGAGTTTAAATTGTTGTGAACCAAGGCTCGGATGGCCTTGAGATGGTTGAATGGTTGGACACGGTGTTGGTCCATTTATATGCTATTACAGGTTTTGCAATTTGCCTAGAAATAGGGGAGACTATGTCTGTCTTTCCCTAAAATCTTGCCGGGGTTTGGTTTGGGTTGTGGTTAGATTGATTGATAGAATTCCCGGTCTCGAGAGGGAACAGGGTGTTACAGGTGGTATCAGAGCTTGTCTAGCTCATAAGCCGGGACAGGGTCCTCGGTCTGGTGGGTAGTGACCCTTAAATGTGTGCTTGTTAAGTGTGTCTTGGAAGTGCATGCTTGTATGTGAGATTGTGTGTTTTGACTTGAATGTAAGCACTTATGTGAAATAGTTAAGTGTTATGTGTTAAATGTTTCTCAAGTAATGTGAAATGTCTAGTTGTCTAGCGAATTGACTTATTGAATTGACCTCGTGAATCGACTCGCCCTCGTGAATTGTCATTTGCTTGAAGTATTGCTTGTAATGTGTGTTTTAAAATGTCTTGAATTGATTATGTTATGCTTGACTTGATTGCCGTGCTTGAGTGACTTTGTTGAATAAACTATTTTTTAAACTTGCTTGCATAATAGTTTAAGGCATATGTATAACTGTGATATATTGGCATTCATACATGTCCTATGGAAATGGTAAGTAAGTCCGCTTCCTCCCCTGAAGAAAGTGGTTCACCTCTGGCTTTTCAAGGTGTATGGATTGGCAGGAAATGAATGGCATTTGGCTAACCTTTATTTGGAAATTGGTGTTTGCTTTTGGAGCTCGGCTATTGGCGAATCTCTATGGCCTTCTCTGTGCTTAGCAGTTGTGAAAGAACAGTTTTCTCTTGGGGTTTTATTTGGTTATTCTTTGGAGCATTCTTGGGTTTCTTACTGGGTATTCTTTGGAGACTTCTATTGGCACTACTTGGTAGACTTGGTTAATGGGATTTCAATCGGCCTTACTGCATAGTATTATCTATGGTATGTGTGTCTTGGACTTTATTGGTGTGATACTGGCATTCCTGATTAGAAATTCTTCAATGGTATTTTATGGAATTCTCAGTGGCCAATTATTTAGTATTTATTTATTAGGCAAACCTGGCTACTTTCTTATTGGAGCATTGTTACGGATATCCTCTTCAGTGTTCCTCAGTAGGGTTGGTATTTGGAGTTCCTACCAGACTTATTGTATAATACTACTTATGGTATTCTTTGAAATTCTTATTAGGCGTTCTATTGGTATTTTCTTTGTTGGCAAGGTTGTATGAAGTTCTTACTTGGCAAACAGTGAAGAGGCCTCAGAGTTTGGTTTCGGTATATTGTTCATCAGTTCGGTGTTTATCCTTGGAGTTTTCGTCCATCTGGGAAACTATGTTTGTTATTCAACTTGGTTGTCTTATTGGGGACATTATATTTTCTCTGCTATTTCCTTTGGCATTCCTCTCAGCATTTGATAGAAAAACTCAGAATTTTATTGGGTGTTCCATGGGGTTATTATTTGGATGGCTTCTTTAGAACTTTGAAATATATTTGATTGGGTTCTTAGTATTTTCTTCAGCACTCTTAACTAGGTATTCTTCTATGAAATTCATGAGCAGTGGGGTACTTGTTTGGACCTCTGGATGGAACCTTTGTTCGAGTCTTTATTTGGCTTCGTGTTTGGGAATTCTCGGGTAGTAATAGTTGAACTTCTACTCGAGATTCGTGTGTGGGGTACTCGTTCGGTATTCTTCTTATCATTAATATGTGATGTGATTTTATCTACAGTATCTTTGCTTAGGTCTTTATTAGTATTATCTCGGCGTTTCTGGTTGGAATTTATTCTTCTTAGGTATTCGTGTCAACGGGATTCTTGTACGGTATCTGCATTTGAGATTCTATTTGGCGTTACTACTTGGCATTTCTTCTTGATCTTTCTTATTGGTCATCTTGATTAAATACTTTTTCAGTAGCTAATGAAGACTAGTCAGAGTTGGATTGTAGATGATGCATAATCCTATTGGAAGAAGAATTGCGAGGACGCAATTGTTTTAAGGGGGGAAGGATGTGATACCCCGAACTTGGCATGTATTCATTAGCATTTTAAGTTCATTTAAATTGCATTTTATTGACCTTTCACCTTCTTTGACCAAACTAGTTGACTTTTCATCTACATTGACCAACTAGGACAAGGTGGGAATTTTTGAAATGTTTAATAAAAGGCAAACTTGGGATTAGAAATAAAAAAATGCAATGTTAAGTTAGTCAAATTTTGGGTCAACTTTGGAATTAAATCTGAACCAATTGGGGAAGAGTTAGGTAGCAAATTATATATGGTTGGAAAGCTCTATGAGTCTAGTTTATGAGGGTTCAAACCGTTTGTGAATTGGAGTTTTCTAGAAGAAGTTATGGCCGTTTTCGTGAGGTCGCGCATAGCTGTTTTGGTTTAGCGGGTTGACCGAATTTTGACCTTTGACTTCTTGACATTTTTTTTTTTAAATAAGCAGAATGTGCACGAAAAAAACAGAGAGAAATAGGCTTGAAACCATGAGGAAAAGAGGGAGAAAAAAGAAAAAGAAAATCTCAACTTCAAACCTTCGATCCTTTGCGTGGGCTAGTGCGGGCTGGTTTCCGAGGCACTCTAGGAGGTTTTCCTAGCGTCTAGGAGCGTCTAAGGTGAGGGAAGCATGTTATTTGCGCATTTATACGTTATATATGTTAACTTTGTCAATTTTTTTATTTATCCGTAGATCGTTATTTAAAGCGATTTGATGCTTCTAGAATATTCCTTAGCATTTGTAGAACATGTATTTATAGCTTTGTAACATTTTTTGCGGTTAAATGTTGTGATTGCAAATTAAATTGTGAAATGAATAGTATTTTATGAATAGTAAAACCTTGAAACGTTGAAATTGCGCTGTTATGCTTTCCGTTGATGTAGAAAAGTGCTAGGTATGCTAGAATGCTAAAATGTATGGTTTGTTTGGGTTGCGTAGTGGAAAAAAATGAGAATTAAGGCTTTGGGAAAGTTGGGGTCGTTTTGGTCGACTTTTACATTTTCTCGTTTTGCGTGTTGGCATTGCTTCGGGAGGCCATGGAAGCAATTTTGGTGCGATTATGACGTTGGTTGGGTGTTTGGTTGATATAGTTGTAGTTCAAACGAGAAAGGGGAAATCGGGGATTTGCGCGAGTTCTAGGGTAAAGTAAGGCTTCGGGGTCTTTAGACGTGCCTTATGGTGACCTAGGAGGGTTGGCGAAGTCGGTTTCCAGAACTCTTGGCTCGTTTGGAAATGGTAGCATTTTGATAGTTGGGGCCGATTTGTGTTTTTGTGTGTTTTCTTGTCTTTATGCTTATAGAATGTTTAGAATTACTTGGAATACTTGTTTGAGTTGTTTTGGATTGAATTACTTATCAAATTGCTGCTATTGCGTGCGAGAGTAACCTACTTTGTTATTCTTTCACGTGTGGCTTTATCGCTTGTTTATCGCTTTGTATCGAGTCTTGCATTGCATAGTGTCTCGCGCGTGAGTGATGGGCCTCTCTGGGTAGCCTTGGGTTGCCAGTGTTGGTTGCTCTAGCTCCGCTGCTATTCCCTTTCTCGCTTGGGTTGCCTCCCAGGGAGATTTGGGTCGTAGGTTGATGGATACTTTCGGGGTATTCCAAACTGGTGTTATAAGGTGGTTTGGGCCGGCGCGTCATCGTTAAAGTCATCGGAATCGTGATCGGTACATTACTCGCTCGAGTGAACCATAGCCTTCAAAGTGTGGTATAGCTTTGATTGGTTGTGTTAATGCTTTTCTTAATTGTTTATTATATTGTTGTATATATTGAATGCCTTTTATTAATTGTATTGCTTAATTGTACCTATTTGCATTGCACGATCTTCTTTCTCTCCACCTCGATATCTGTCTCGCCCTCACTGAGTATACGTGTTGTGTATACTCACTCCTCACCACCACATTTCAGGAAATGTTATGTTAGCTGGAAAGTTCGTGATTTCATGAAAGTTCGTGCCTGAAAAGTTGTCTTGCGTGCCTATGTGACTTGAGTGCTGAAGATGTAAAGATATATGATTTCATATGTTGTATGTATTTATTGTTAAAAGAAATGTAATTTAAATTTAGCTAACTAGTTGAGGTGAATTGATAAGCTAGTTTTTCTAATCAGTTAGCATAGCTTAACTTCACAGCATGTTTGTAATGTCTAGAGGAAAAGAGTTAGAATGGCATGATAGTTTATTTTATACAGTAGCTTAGTGTGGTTTTATTGTCTAGTTTGAATGTACTTGTCAAAAATGAAAAGAGATATGTTAGCTTTTAAATTGGAAATGTATGTATACTTGCTGAGTTTAAATTGTTGTGAACCAAGGCTCGGATGGCCTTGAGGTGGTTGAATGGTTGGACACGGTGTTGGTCCATTTATATGCTATTACAGGTTTTGCAATTTGCCTAGAAATAGGGGAGACTCTGTCTGTCTTTCCCTAAAATCTTGCCCGGGTTTGGTTTGGGTTGTGATTAGATTGATTGATAGAACTCCCGGTCTCAAGAGGGAACGGGGTGTCACAAAGCTAGTCAAGTGATTTAGGGTGTTTACTAGCCTCCTAGGAGCTCCTGCGCGCAATAGGTAAGGGATTTATACCTATTTTTGCATTTGAAAAATGTGACAACTTTCTTGAATTCTTAGATTTGCTATCAAATGCTTATGTAAAGCTTAAATATGCTTAAGTATGTTATATATAAGTAGTAGAGACCAAATTTATGCTATTGTTTCATAGTTTAAACGATTGAAATTGCTTGTTGATCGTATGGCATGAATAGTGACGGGAAAACTTGGATTTTGCGTAATCGGACCATATAGCTTGAATTAATGGTTCTAATAGATGCTTTAGGTGCTAATGAAAGTTTTGTAAAGGCCCCGTAGAGTTTAATTGCTCATAACCTATCAAAAGCATTAAATAACCGACTTTTAGAAAGGGGTTTAGGGGTTATCGCCAATCTGGGTTGAATTGGCCTTCACTTTTGGTATTCGTAGGCTAAGTAGACTCTAGTTATGCTTTGCTAGCCTCTGTTTGAGTCTCGGGTAAGGTATGTGTAGTACAAAGTCAAAAGAGGAAAATTGGGGCTTTAGCGCTAAACGTGAGTATTTGGACAACTTCCAGAGTCCTAAGGGTGTCTAATGGGTTAATTAAATGTATGGAATAGACCGCTTTCTAAACTAGAATAATAGCTTGAGTTTGGAAGGAAAACATGTTGAGTTACAAAGGGGTTTAGGTACAAATTTGATTGTCTCACGCTTCTAGGACCTTGCAATGACTTCTTGAGTGTTTAAAGGTGTTTTCAAGATGTTCTGGAGCTTTTGGTATAGTTCTATATGAATCTTGATTATGCCCTTTTGTAACTTGCTTAATTGCTTATTTTCTAACTGTTTCGAGGACAACCTACTTTGTTATTCCTCCCATGTGTTATTGCTTCTATTATCGATGTTATACTGCCATTGATAAGTGCAATGCATAGTGGTTGCGCAACCATAGTGTCAGGGGCGGTTGTATTGAATATGGGCTGGGCAGTTATGAGTTTGCCAGTGGATATTGGATCTCCGTGACCTATTCCCTCACTCGCCTGGTCTGGAGATTGCCAGGGGGTGTTGGGTCGTAGGATTATTGGGGTACATCCAGAGTACACCCATTAGAGTGATTGGGGATTTACCGGCATATTGATCATGGTTTGTGGATCGTGGTTCGTGATTAAGATAAGAGAATTCTGGAGTATTGGGGTTAAGTGTATCGTATCCTTTGATATGTATGGTTATTTATTGTTTCAAATGTACTTTACTTGCCTCTCTTGTTTAATTGCTTTAATTGTTGCATTGCACGTCCCAGGTCGTCTTTATCCCTCATTAGGCAATAGTGGTTGCTCATACCTCGCTAACATGTTTCAAGAGACCTTGGGGTTGAACCCCAACTTGATTTGGTTGAAGGTGAAAAGATAGAGGTCCAGGCGGATCAGTTACCTTAGTTGTAGTGTCTAATTGCGTGAGGTGGATTTATGGTTCTTGCTGTTATGTGGAGATCTTGTTTGCTCTACCTTATGTTCTATTTTGTAGCCTAAATGCTTATGTACATGTTTGAGTGATTATAGGTTGAATGCTAGTTGATTGTAGTAGGAGATACGAACTATGGCATATAATAACTTATATTTATGCTCTTAGCTTTTTTGCATGCTTAGGAATAAATGACTGGTTGTTTTTAATTTCTAAGAATGCTTAAAAGCTATCATGGAGAGGCATGATAAGCGGTTTTGTAAAGAAGTTAAGTTATGAATGCATGCTTGTGCGTATCTAAACTGTTTGTATGTCTTAAGGCTCGAATGTCCTTAAAGTTGGGATCTTTATTTTGGAAATGGCTTTATTGTTGTTCTATAGCTTATTGAATGCTTACAGGTTTTCAAAATGTCCACGTTACAGGGGAGATTCTGTCTGTTTTTTCCTAAAATTTTGAGACCGGGTTGGAATTGGGTTGAGAATAGCTTGGTTTTTAGAGACTCCGGTCTCGTGAGAGATCGGGGCGTTACACGACCCTAGATCCAACTTCGAGAAGTATCTCGCGCTTATTGATTATGGCGAAGAAGTCTGCAATCAAAGTGGATACTTGTTCTTGATGGTTAGGTTACATTGTTGAGCGCCCGATAATCAATGCAAAGGCTCCCGCTTTTTTCTGGAATAAAATAGGGGCTCCCCAACCTATTCCCCAACAAGATAGGGAAAAACTGCATGTTCAGCTGGAATAGAAATAGCCCTCAATGAGTTCCTTAAATTCTTTCCTGAGCTCAACCGAGCCCCAAGACTAATAGAGGCTAGTTGGGGAGGCCATCCGCTAAACCCAGTGTGAGGCCCGACCTCGAATAACGTGTCTTACATCGATTTACGTGCCTTAGACCCAAAATTATATGACCGACCTTGGATTACGTGCCTTGTCTTGGTTTACGTGCACCTATATTAAAGAGTATGCTTTCATCTCGAGGCATGAGTCTTAACCTAGGATTAAGTACGTTAGTATTGGGTTACGTGCCATACCGTAGATACGTTCCTTGGTTTTCGTGCATGCCTCGTCATATGTGCCTTGACCTAGAATTGTGTGCCCTAAACCTCGATTTACGTGCGATACCTCAATTTTTGTGCACTAACCTTGAATTGTGTGTCTTAACCTAGATTTAAGTGCCATACCTTGATTTACGTGCATTGCATTGAATTTCGTGCCTTGCATTGGTTTACATGCATTCACCTAGGATTGCGTGCATTTATATTGGAATCCATGCATTTACCTAGAAGTGCATGCCTTATCTCGTAGTACGTGCCCTAAACCTAAGAAAACGTGCCTGCACATTATCCTAGAAAGATTCCTGCACAAAGCACTATGCATTATTATATTCCTTAATTCAAATCTTACAAACTCTACTAACTACTAAAATACTAATAAACTAATCCTACACAAACCACTAACTATTATTCTAATCCTAAATCAACCAACTAAAGGACAAAAGCTCACCAAGCCCTAAATCCTATCACCAAACACTAGAATTCAAAAAAATTATAAACAACACACACACACACACATGCCCTACACAGCCAACAAGAAACCACACACCTATACAAACTAAATTATAATTTATACACACACAAAACACAAAAATACTAAAATATTCCTCACAAAGAACTAGAAGCATAAAAAAATTCCTACACTCTACCCAAACCCTTCCCTTTCTCGGCCTACACACCACACATAGTCACAAAATTCAAACTACACAAAAAACAACTCACACATGCTCTCTTAACTCACCAAAAGTGAGCACACCCTCACATACACACAAAACTCTCAAAAACACTTCATTCAACTCTCTCATTCTCTCCATTTTGGGCCCTAGCTCCTCCACCACCAAGCTTGTGCTTCCAAGACTCATGCAAGCTCTCAAAGACCCTCAAACTGTCGGCCATAGCAAGAATTCAAGCTAGGATAGCTCCTAGACACTCTATTCTCGACCAAAGCTAAGTTTGTTGCTAACATTTTCTCCTTCTTTTGGCCTTAAGCACATGCACACCTCCTACACCCACTAACTAAACTAGAATTTAAGGAAAAGTCAAGATACCACTCAGCCAAGCTAGGAAAAGAGGGGATTTGGCACCTTCAAGTGCATTTCACAAGTGTTTCTTGCATTCTTGCTAGGATTTGCTAAGGTGAGGGTTTAAATCTTTTCAAATGCTTAAAAAACCCACATGCATACACTTATATGGCTGTATTTACTCTTGAAGTTCATGTGCATATGTTTAGATGAGAATATCTACCTTTGCATGGCTTGAAACTTGATAGAAATCTTGAACTATGAAGTTAAGTTTCTGGTAGTTTTCTGTCCGATTAGAACGAAATATTTTTGACCTAGCAACTGATGATAAAAAAATGCATGAAATTTGGTGAGTCACTAAATTTTTTAGTTTTGAACATATCTTGCTGAAATAGGCTAAGGCTAATTTTGAGTTTAAGACCCCCAACAATGGCAAATATTGTAATTTGTCTAAATCTTGACAGTTTTGTGTGGTCTCCCGGTATTGGTCATAACTCCTAAGTCTGAACTCAAAATGCAGCGAGGTTTGTTCCTAGATTTAAAGCACTGGTTAAGCTTCGATTTGATATTTCATTTACTGAATTTAGAGATTATTTGCTTGGTCAACCGAAAGATGAAATGTAGGCTATTGCAGGAGGGTTTTGTTTGGAAACTTGCTTCAAATCCTAATGTTTTGTACCTTCAAGTATTGTATGCTTGGATTTTGTGGAAAGTAGGAGTTGCATGGACTGTTTTGGTTGGTTGAGATTCCTCAAATGACTTGATGCATGACTTAGGTTCATTATATGACGGATTCTTATCTAATTGTATGTGTAAGCATGAAATTGAGGCCCTACTACATATGCATGTTTCCTAAGTGACTACCCTATGGTTAAAATGGATATATTTGAGTTGTTATAGGCTGGCCACAAAATGTTTAGCATGTTATTGTTCGATTCTTGATGATATCTTAGAAGATTGGTGGTTATTATTGGATGTGGTTATGTATTTGAAGCCCTTTGTAACACCCCGATCCCTCTCGAGACTGGGAGTTCTATCAATCAATCTAATTACAACCCAATTCCTAACCCGGGCAAAATTTTAGGGAAAGACGGACGGAGTCTCCCCTGTTTCTAGGAAAAATGTAAAACCTGTAATAGCATATAAATGGACCAACACCGTGTCCAACCACACAAAACTTCCTCAAGGCCATCCGAGCCTTGGTTCTCAACAATTAAGCACAAGTAAATATACAATTCCAAGTACCCAGACTATTCTAACTTTTCTTTAAGCAATACAAACATGCATTAAAGTTAAGCTATACTAACTAGATACATAAACTAACTTATCAAACACTTCAATAATCTAGTAAAACTTAAATTACATTCCTTTTGACATGAATTATATTCAATACATGAAACATACATCTTTGCATCTTTGACAACCCAAGCCACATAGCACACAAGACAACTCCTCAAGCACGAACTTTCACGTAACCACGGAATTCCAGCTAACATGATATCTCCTGAAATATGGTGGTGAGGAGTGAGTATACACAACACATATACTCAGTGAGGGCGAGACAGATCTCGAGGTGGAGAGAAAGAAGGTCGTGCAATGCAAATAGGAACAGTTAAGCAATATAATCAATAAGAAGGCATTCAATATACACGACAATACAATAAACAATTAAAGAAAGCATTAACACAACCATTCAAAGCTATACCACACTCTGAAGGCTATGGTTCACTCATACGAGCAATGTACCGATCACGATTTCGATGACTTTAACGATGACGCACCGGCACACCCACCTTATAACTTCCGTTAGAGTACTCCGGACATACTCTGCCAATTCTATGACCCAAAACTCCCTGGGCGGCAACCCAAGCGAGAAAGGGAATAGGACACGAGCTAAAGCAACCAACACTGGCAACCCGAGGCTACCCAGAGAGGCCCATCACTCATGCGCCTGACACTTATGCAATGCAATACGAGATATATAACGATAATCGAGCAAGGCACTGAAGTGTAGGTTAGTAACAATAGGCGATTCAACAAGCAATTACAATCAATAAAGTAACAAGAACAATACTAACAAGCATTATCAACAATTGGTATACAATTCAATCATAACCAACTTTAACAAGCATAACAAGCAATATTAAGCATTCTATAGGCATTACACTATGAAAACAAACAAAATCACAAAATGACCCCAACTTTCAAAATGCTACTACTTTCAAACGAGTCACGAGTTTTGGAAACCGACTTCACCAATCCTCTTAGGTCACCATAAGGCACGTCTAAAGACCACGAAACCCTACTTTACCCTAGAATTTCCACAAAGCCCCGATTTTCTCCTTTGCTCATTTGAACTACAACTACCTCAACAGATCACCCAACCAATGTCACAACTGCACCAAAAGTGCTTCCATGACGTACCTCGACAATGCCTTCACGCAAAACGATAAAATGCCAAACTTGCCCTAAACGACCCCAACTTTCACTAAACCATTTTTCTCCGTTTTTCCATTACACAATCCAATTAAACCATACATTTAGGCATTCTAGCATATCTAGCACCTTCCTACATCAACAGAATGCAAAACAAAGCAACTTTAACGTAACGAGGGTTTACTATTCATATTTTACTATTCCATTAGCATTTTAAATTACAATTGCTATATTTAACCGTAGAAAATGCAAAAAAGCTACAAATACGTGTTCTACAATCATCAAGGAACATTCTTTAAGCATCAAAATGATCAAAATAATAATTTATGGCTAAAATCCAAAAATTAAAGTTTAAACACAATTATTTCAAATGCACAAATAGTGATGAAACCCTCACCTTAGATGCTCCTAGATGCTAGGAAAACCTCGTTGCATGCCTCGGAAACCACCCCGTGCAAGCTCACGCGAAGATTTGAAGATTTGGCTTGAAAATATTTTTTTTCTTCTCCTTGTATTTTCGGCCTGCTCCTTCTCTGTTTTCAGCTTTTTTTTTTTTGCTATTATAAGCTTAAATATGATGACAACTCAAGTCAAATAGTCAAGGCTTGGTCAATGCTAACTAAGTTGGTCAAAGCTAGTTCATTTTGTGCATTTTAAGCTTAAAACAACTAACACAATTTTAATTCTAATCAACAACTACTAAAATACTAAAATTAAAACACTAAATACTAGTTTTCATTATTTGCTGAGGACTAGAAATCATTTCCTAACTATCTCTCTCGATATGCTATGCCCTTTACGACAATAAAAGAATAACAATTAAATCTCAAAGAATTTAAGAAAATATAATTTTTGAAAAGTAACATAGTTCAAAATTTACTCCGGCTCGGAGTTATTTTTCATTTAATTGAAAACCAAGTATTAAGGTGCAAGAAAAATAAATCCGATTAACATAAATATGAAAGTAGTTGATATTCCGTTAAAATAGTTAACTCAGGTATTATTTAATTACTTCTAAAAGAAATATGAAAATAATGTTAGAAATGAATGTTTAACTAAAAATAAACACGAAATTCAATACTAACATTTAAGATAACACTTAGTTAAATGCAATTAAATGCCATTAAATGCATCCCGGGTTCGGGATATCAAATCCTTCCCCCCTTAAAACAATTGCGTCCTCGTAATTCTTCTTCTAATAGAACTCTGCATCCGCTGAAATCCAACTCTGACTAATCTTCATCAGCTGCTGAGCAAGTATATTAATCAAGATAACCAATAGAGAAGTTTAAGAAGAAATTCCAAGTAATAATGACGAATAAAGGCTCAAATGTGGATACCGTACAAGAATCCCGTTGACACGAATACCAAAAAAGAATAAAATTCCAACCAAGAGCGCCGAGATAACACCAATAAAGACTAAAGCAAAGATACTGTAGATAAAATTACATCACATATTAATGATAAGAAGAATACCAAATGAATACCCCATACACGAATCTCTAGTACAAGTTCAACTATTATCGCCTGAGAAGACCCAAGCAGGAGGCCAACTAAAGGCTCAAATAAAGGTTCCATCCAGAGGTCCAAAGAAGTACCCCGCTGGTCATGAATTTCATAGAAGAATTCCCTGTTAAGAGTTCTGAAGAAAATATTAAGAAACCCAATCAAATATACTTCAAAAGTTCCAAAGAAGCCTTCCAAATAATAACCCCATAGGACAACCAATTAGATTCCGAGTATCGCTATCAAATGCTGAGAAGAATGTCAACAAAAATAGCAAATAAAATATAATGTGTCCAATAAGACAACCAAGTTGAATAACAAATATAGTTTCCCAACTAGACGAAAACCTAAGGAAAAATACCGAGCTAGTGCACAATATACAAAACCAAACTCCGATTTCTCTTCACTTTTGCCAAGTGAGGACTTTATACAACTTACCACCAAGAAAGCCCAAGGTATTCCACAGCATACCGTAAGCAATATGAGATAATAAGTCTAAACATGATTCCAAGTGTAAGACTTCCAATAAGTGCCATCAAGGAAAGATACTAGTAGAATGCCAACTAAGAATTCTATAAAATGCCACTGAAGAATTTCCAATCAGGGATGCCAGTATCACACTAGTAAAGACCGAGACACATATACCATAGATAATACTGTGCAGTAAGTCCGATTAAAAACCCAATAGCCAAGTCTACCAAGAGGTGCCAACAGATGTCTCCAAAGAATACCCAATAAGAAACCAAAGAATGCTACCAAGAGCCATCATACAGAAACCCCAAAGAAAGTTACTCTTCACAACTATTAATCATAGAGGAGGACCTTAGAGATTCGCCAATAACCGAGCTCCAAAAGCAAACACCAACTCCCAAATAAAGTCTAATTAAATGCCATTCATTTCCTGCCAATCCATACACCTTGAGAGGCTAGTTGTGAACCACTTTCTTCAGGGGAGGAAAAAGTCTTTCTCACCATATCAACAGGACATGTATGAATGCCAAGATATCACATTTATACATATATGCCTTAATCTATTATGCAAGCATGTTTGTAAAACAATTTATAAAACAGTTTATTCAACAAAGTCACTGAAGCACGACAATCAAGTCAAGCACAACATAATCAATTCAAATCACGGCATAACCAATTCAAGACATTCTATACACACATTACAAGCAATACTTCAAGCAAATAACAATTCACGAGGTCGATTCGATTAACGATGCCAATTCGATACACGAGTAGTCACTTCACTTCACGTAACACACCTTTAGCACATATCACATAACTATTCACATAGGTGCACACATTCAGGTCAAGACACATAATCCCACATACAGGCACATACTTTCAAGACACACTTAACAAGTACACATTCAAGGATCATTACCCACCAGACCAAGGACCCGGTGTGATACCCCGAACCTGGCATGTATTCAATAGCATTTAAAGTTCATTTAAATTGCATTTTATTGACCTTTCACCTTCTTTGACCAAACTAGTTGACTTTTCATCTACATTGACCAACTAGGACAAGGTGGGAATTTTTGAAATGTTTAATAAAGGGCAAACTTGGGATTATAAATAAAAAAATGCAATGTTAAGTTAGTCAAATTTTGGGTCAACTTTGGAATTAAATCTGAACCAATTGGGGAAGAGTTAGGTAGCAAATTATATATGGTTGGAAAACTCTATGAGTCTAGTTTCTGAGGCTTCAAACCGTTCGTGAATTGGAGTTTTCTAGAAGAAGTTATGGCCGTTTTCGTAAGGTCGCGCATAGCTGTTTTGGTTTAGCGGGTTGACCGAATCTTTGACCTTTGACTTCTTGTCATTTTTTTTTAAATAAGCAGAATGCAAACGAAAAAAACAGGGAAGAAAGGCTTGAAGCCATGAGGAAAAGAAAGAGAAAAAGAAAGAAAAAAATTTCAAAACAAATCATCAAATCTTCGCGTGAGCTTGCACGGGGTGTTTTCTGAGGCATCCTACGAGGTTTCCTTAGCGTCTAGGAGTGTCTAAGGTGAGGGTTTCATCGTTATTTGTGCATTTGAAAATGTTGAACATAAACTTTATTTTTTTGTGATTCAACCGTAGGTTGTTATTTTGTCCGTTTCATTGCTTAAAGTATGTTCCCTAGCAATCGTAGAACACGTATTTATAGCTTTTTAACATTTTCTGTTGTTGAATATTGAAATTGAAATATAAATTGTTAGTTGAATAGTATTTTGTGAATAGTAAACCCTTGAAACGATAAAGTTGCGTTGTTATGCTGTATGTTGATGTGAAAAGGTGCTATGTATGCTAGAATGCCTAAATGCATGATTTGTTTAGGCTGCATAATGGAAAAAATGAGAAAAACGCCTTGGTGAAAGTCGGGGTTGTTTAGGTCGAGTTTAGCGTTTCCTCGTTTTGCGTGATGGCATTGTTTCGGGAGGCCATGGAAGCACTTTTGGTGCAATTATGGCGTTGGTTGGGTGTTTCGTTAGTATAGTTGTAGTTCAAATGAGCAAAGGGGAAAATCGGGACTTTGTGTGAATTCCAGGGTTAAGTAGGATTTCGGGGTCTTTAGATGTGCCTTATGGTGACCTAGGAGGATTGGTGAAGTCGGTTTCCAAAGCTCATGGCTCGTTTAAAAGTAGTAGCGTTTTGAAAGTTGGGGACATTTTTGGGATTTTGTGTGTTTTCATAGTATATTGCTTATAGAATGTTTATAATGCTTATAGAATGTCTATAATGTTTATAGAATGCCTATAATGCCTATAGAATACTTGTTATTGCTTGATAATGTTAGTTGGTGTTCTTCTTGTTACTTGTTTGATTGCAAATGCTTGTTAATGCTTATTACGCTTGTTAGAATTGATTATTGATTGAAATGTTTAACAATTGTTGAATAATGCTTGATATCTCGTTTATCTCCTCTATCTGTGTTGTTGTGCTATCGCTCGTTTATAGCATTGTATCGAGTCTTGCATTGCATAGTGTCCAGCGCGTGAGTGATGGGCCTCTCTAGGTAGCCTCGGGTTGCCAGTGTTGGTTGCTCTAGCTCCGTGGCTATTCCCTCTTCTCGCTTGGGTTGCCTCCTAGGGAGATTTGGGTCGTAGAATTGATGGATACTTCCGGGGTATTCCAAATTGGTGTTATAAGGTGGTTGCGCGCTTATTGTCATCGTTGTCAACATCAAGCTCGAGATTGATGTATCGCTCGTGAAATGGTACATTGCTCGTATGAGTGAACCATAGCCTTCAGAGTATGGTATAGCTTTGAATGGTTGTGTTAATGCTTTCAGTAATTGCTTATTGTATTGATTGTTTGTCTTGATTGCTTATTTATCAGTTATATTGCTTAACTGTCTTATTTGCATTGCACGACTTTCTTTCTCTCCAATTCGATATTTGTCTCGCCTTCATTGAGTATATGTGTTGTGTATACTCACTCCTCACCACCACATTTCAGGAAATGTCATGTTAGCTGGAAAGTTCGTGATTTCGTGAAAGTTCGTTGCCTGAAGAGTTGTCTTGCGTGCCTATGTGGCTTGAGTGTCGAAGTTTGTAAAGATGTATGTTCAGATGTTGTTTGTATTTATTGTCAAAAGAAATGTAATTTAAATTTAGTTAAGTAGCTAAGGTGAATTGATAAGCTAGTTTATATATTCAGTTAGCATAGCTTAACTTCAATGCATATTTGTAATGTCCAAAGGAAAAGAGTTAGAATGGCATGATAGTTTATTTTATGCAGTAGCTTAGTATGGTTTAACTGTCTAGTTTGAATGTACTTGTCAAAAATGAAAAGAGATAGGTTAGCTTTTAACTTGGAAATGTATGTATACTTGCTGAGTGTAAATTGTTGAGAACCGAGGCTCCGATGGCCTTGAGGTGGTTTTGAATGGTTGGACATGGTATTGGTCCACTTATATGCTATCGCAGGTTTTACATTTCGCCTAGAAATAGGGGAGACTCCGTCCGTTTTCCCTGAAAATTATGCCCGGGTTTGGTTTGGGTTGTGATTAGATCGATTGATAGAACTCCCGGTCTCGAGAGGGATTGGGGTGTTACAAGTGGTATCAGAGCTTGTCTAGCTCATAAGCCGGGACAGGGTCCTCGGTCTGGTGGGTAGTGACCCTTGAATGTGTGCTTGTTAAGTGTGTCTTGAAAGTGTGTGCTTGTATGTGAGATTGTGTGTCTTGATTTGAATGTGTGCTCCTATGTGATATAGTTATGTGTTATGTGTTAATTGTGTGCTAAGTAAGGTGAAGTGTCCAGTTGTGCATTGAATGGACCTATCGAATTGGCATCGTGAATTGAATCGACCTCGTGGATTATTATTTGCTTGAAGTATTGCTTGTAATGTGTGTATTGGAATGTCTTGAATTAGCTATGCCGTGATTTGAATTAATTATGTTGTGCTTGACTTGATTGTCGTGATTGAGTGACTTTGTTGAATAAACTGTTTTGTAAACTTGCTTGCATAATAGTTTAAGGCATGTGTATAACTGTAATATATTGGCATTCATACATGTCTTATGGTAATGGTAAGTAAGTCCTCTTCCTCCCTTGAAAAAAGTGGTTCACAGCTGGCTTCTCAAGGTGTATGGATTGGCAGGAAATGAATGGCATTTAACTAGCCTTGATTTGGAAGTTGGTGTTTGCTTTTGGAGCTTGGTTATTGGCGAATCTCTATGGTCCTCCTCTGTGCTTAACAATTGTGAAAGAGTAGCTTTCTCTTGGGGTTTTATTTGGTTATTCTTTGGAGCATTCTTTGGTTTTCTCAAGGGGAATTCTTTGGAGACTTCTGTTGGCACTTTTCAGTAGACTTGGCTATTGGGGTTTCAATTGGATTTACTGCACGGTATTATCTATGGTATATGTGTCTCGGTCTTTATTGGTGTGATACTGACATTCCTTATTGGAAATTCTTCAATGGCATTTTATAGAATTCTTAGTGGGCATTCTACTAGTATCTTTCCTTGATGGCACTTATTGGAAGTCTTACACTTGGAATCCTGTTCAAACGTATTATCTCAGATTGCTTATGGTATGCTGTGGAATACTTTGGGCTTTCTTGGTGGTAAATTGTATAAGTTCTCACCTGGCAAACAGTGAAGAGGCATTGGAGTTTGGTTTTGTATGTTGTACACCTGCTCGGGAATCTTACTCGGATTTCTCATCTAGTTGGAAAAATTATATTTGTTATTTAACTTGACTGTCTTATTAGACACATGATAATTCTTCTAGTATTTCCTTAGACATTCTTTTCAGCATTTGATAGCGATACTCGGAATCTAATGGATTGTCCTATGGGGTTATTATTTGGAAGGCTTCTTTGGAACTTTTGAAGTATATTTGATTGGGTTTCTTAGTATTTTCTTCAGCACTCTTATCAGGGAATTCTTCTATGAAATTCATGACCAGCGGGGTACTTCTTTGGACCTCTAGATGGAACCTTTGTTTGAGCCTTTATCATTAATATGTGATGTGATTTTATATACAGTATCTTTGCTTTAGTCTTTATTGGTATAATCTCGGCACTTTTGGTTGGAATTTTATTCTTCTTCGGTATTCGTGTCAACGGGATTCTTCAACCGATGAAGATTAGTCAGAATTGGATTTCAGATGATGCTGAGTTCTATTGGAAGAAGAATTGCGAGGATGCAATTGTTTTAAGGGGGGAAGGATGTGATACCCCGAACCTAGCATGTATTCAATAGCATTTAAAGTTCATTTAAATTGCATTTTATTGACCTTTCACCTTCTTTGACCAAACTAGTTGACTTTTCATCTACATTGACCAACTAGGACAAGGTGAGAATTTTTGAAATGTTTAATAAATGGCAAACTTGGGATTAGAAATAAAAAAATGCAATGTTAAGTTAGTCAAATTTTGGGTCAACTTTGGAATTAAATCTGAACCAATTGGGGAAGAGTTAGGTAGCAAATTATAAATGGTTGGAAAGCTCTATGAGTCTAGTTTCTGAGGCTTCAAACCGTTCGTGAATTGGAGTTTTCTAGAAGAAGTTATGGCCGTTTTCGTAAGGTCGCGCATAACTGTTTTGGTTTAGCGGGTTGACCGAATCTTTGACCTTTGACTTCTTGTCATTTTTTTTTTTAAATAAGCAGAATGCAAACGAAAAAAACAGAGAAGAAAGGCTTGAAGCCATGAGGAAAAGAAAGAGAAAAAGAAAGAAAAAAATTTCAAAACAAATCATCAAATCTTCGCGTGAGCTTGCACGGGGTGGTTTCCGAGGCATCCTACGAGGTTTCCCTAGCGTCTAGGAGCATCTAAGGTGAGGGTTTCATCGTTATTTGTGCATTTGAAAATTTTGAACATAAACTTTATTTTTTGTGATTTAACCGTAGGTTGTTATTTTGTCCGTTTCATTGCTTAGAGTATGTTCCCTAGCAATCGTAGAACACGTATTTATATCGTATTTGGAGCTTACTTGTTCTCTAGGTCTGTTATTAGGATATGACGGAAGTCGGGGTGGCTGCACTGCGCTTTAAATATTAAGTAGTATGCTTCTTCCCTTCAAAATGGATCAGTCGAGCTTTTCTTATCTTTCCAACTTGAAAGCCAGCCACTATTCATAAAGTTTTTGTTAAAGAGGCACGTATCAGGGAATGGAAAATTGGATGCTAGGTATCGAAGTTTGACTATTTTACACTATCTCTTTTGATGGCGCTATCACTTTTGAGCGATAGCCAAAACTAATGACTAGTATTAGAAAGCAAAACCTAGGATTCCACATAGCCTTTAAGTTAACAAGAAGGGCTTGCCCAGATCTCCTATTCCATCTGCCATAGATGCTTTCTTTCTTTTCACTACGCAAGCATCCCGGGGAGTGAGGAAAGCGGAAGTGGGACAGGAACAAACCAGTAACAAGAACCAGTCTACTTATAATAATATAAAGTAATAAGCTGAAGTCTTCAAGTTCATCAAGACACCTATGAACAATAGAAGAGGGATATGTAAGGGCATTTGTAACATTATGTGCATTCCAGCCTTATGTTACAACCCACATGGCAGTATGGGCATTTTTTTTATACCTATGGTGTAACGCCCCGAACTGTGAAACCCCACTTTCTTGCTTATCTCGTTTTACGTGTTTTACCTCGTTTTGCGTGCATATAACCTGTTTATGTGCTATAGGACCTAGAAAGTTATAATTTTGATTTCAATACTTCTAATACGTGCTAAATGTGCATTCATGAAATTTTCATCAAAATCGGAGTCAGAAATTTTATCGTCGATTTTCAGTGAATAGTGTTTTCGAAACACGTCCGCTATAATTTTGAAACTGGTCTTTTTAACCCTTCTAGACCTAGTCCACGGACTTTAATAGACCTGTGTTTGATGAAAACGGTTTTAAAATCGGCTTAAGAATTTATTAGGGTTTTTACACCGACTTTTGCAAAAATCGAGTTTTAAGCCGACTCGGGTGGAATTCTTTGAATGTAAAACTTCTTGTCACCTAAAAATAACTCACTTGAGATATCTTGGGGGTTGCATAATTAATTTTAACTTGGTGATCACTAAAATGCAATTAAAGTCATTAAAAATACAAAAAATGCCTATTAAAATAACTTTGACTTTAATTAAATAGTTGACCATTTAAGCTTATGTCCTCAACACACACTCACACAACACAAAAACACCACCACACACACACACATTGCCGAGAGGAAGAGGAGAGAAAAGAGAAGAGAAAAACTTAAGCTTTCAATCCAATTTTTCAAAGAAAAACCTAGTTTTTGTCCGTGAAACTTCGCACCGACTTGGATTCTGCTTGTTGGGCACGCATTGCACGCATTCCTAGGCTTATATCGCATCTAAGGTGAGAGAAAAATTCTAGATCTCAAAATGTCATTTTTGTGTTTTTGCGTATAAATGAAGATTGAACCGTTAGAATTGAAATCTGATGATAGATTATTGCTCCTTGCATGCTAGGGATCATTATATACTAATACTACAAGTTTCTGTCGGATATAGCATAATTTTTATTTTCCGGGTATTTAATTTTGATTAAAATGTTCAAAGTTGATTTAATTGAGTTGTGTTGCTCGAAATCGATTGCCGTCGATTTCTAAATACTTGATAATTACGTGTTAGCGCTGTTGTAATGCCGAATTTTCGATTACATTGTTTGTGTGGAAATCCGGAAAATCCAGCCATGACGTCATAGGGTTTTAGGGTTATCGGGCATGTTTTGGAGGTGTTATGGTGGATTTCCGAGAGGGCTAATGTAGTAGGTTGAATGGGTGAGTGATAGGAACTGATTTGGCAATGTTTGGATTAGTAGATTGTAAGTTATGAATTTTAGAAGTTAGGTTGTCATTCTTTAATTTCTTGAACGATGCCTTAGATGGTTGGGTAGTGTTCGAGTGATGAATGGTGAGTTGTTGTTAAGTAATTTAGAGTTTAATTATGAATATTATGCATGTCCGGTTAGATGGCCTACTTTGTCATCTAACTACGTTGTTTGATGTTTAATTTAATATTGATGTTAGATTGATGTTATATTGATGTTATTGATTGATTATTATTGAATGCGTGAATCGGGCACTCTTGTTGCTTATCTCCCAATTGATTGATCGATTTATGCTTGCATGATGATTGATGAAAATGGAGCCTTGGTATGTGTGTGCCATCTCTCGGGCAGCGTCGGGCTGTCGGGTTGAAACCGGCATGACTGCCATAGGCTACCCCCAGCTCGCATGACGGAGATGTCATGGAGGGAAGGGGATAGTGAGGTACCTCGGGTGCGTGAGTAATGGGGAGTTATAAGAAGAACGGTTGAGATCGTGATGGCGTTTGGAGCTACACCAAATAGAGTATCCTTATTGAATGGTCATATAGTTATGTGATGATAGCTTTATTTATGTTATTATTGTTGTTGTGTGTTTACTTGCTCAAAGGACTAAATCCAAGGAGCGTAGTGAATACTGTCGAGATCTATCGGATCCTCACTGGGCTTATGTATATAAGCTCACTCTCTATTAATGCATGTTTCAGGTGTACTTTCACAAGATTACGGGTACGTGCCTCCTGAAGAGGAGAATGTGGAAAATGTGCCTTTTGTGGATGAGTCATATGTTCCCGAGTCTTATCCATGACTTTATGTTGTTAAATGTCTTGTATATTAGTTTAATAGACTTTATATGCTTTACGGTTCTTAATGTAATAGATATTGAAAAGATGTTGAACCAAATGATGTTAACTTAGCGGTTTCCTTTTGTCTATGGTTAAATTGTAGTTGTGTCTCAACTTACTTTTGAAATGTATGATAAAGTTGAGGTATTGTATGTCATGTTGGAACGGAGGCGTATAACGAGGATGTTTTATTGTATAATATGGTTGTGTTGTATGTTGTTGTTTGTATTGAGGAATTACTGGATGTATGATGTTTAATGAGGTTGGTTTAGAACCTCGGAAATCTGTTTACTGTCGTTATGCCGCCGAAATTCCGTTGCGTCCTGACTGATCGTAGGTGGGGTCGAGTTGGGGCGTGACAGCCGGGGTATTCTCGGAATGTGGGTAATGGTCTTAGCATGAAATATGTATGAAAGGAAAGAAAAATGAAATATGTATTGGTATGATTAATTGATTAAGTGATTATGTGATTTAAGTGCTTATGTGATTATGTGATCAATTTGATTATGTGTTTTATATGAGTTTGTTATTTATGTGGTAATAGTTGTTTATAACCTGTCTACGTGCTATAACTGTGCTAACTCTTTGATTAGTAGAATGGCCGGTCGACCGAGAACCAGAGGTAGGCCTGAGTTGACTGATGAGACTCCGAGTAATGTGGCACCGGGCCGTGACGGGGGTGATGACCGATTTGGAGCCGCTATGGAGCGGATTGCAGAGTTAGTGGCTAGTCAGGCACAGTTATTAGCAGGGCAGGCTGCCCAGAATCAGGCTATGCAGGCTCAGCTTCTGAATATTCAGGGTGGTAACCACGGGCGTGGTACCCTGAAGGACTTTTTAGGATATCACCCACCGAGATTTCAGGGGGAGCCGGATGATAGGAAGGCGGAGGTATGGATTAGCAAGTTGGAGAAGATTTATGATCCACTTGGCTATACTGATGAGCAGAAAGTCTCTTTTGCCGTGTATTTGTTAGATGACGAGGCAGAGGAGTGGTGGCGCACGGTAAGGCCTAGCTGTGCGGCACAGGGTATTCCTTATATTTGGGGTACCTTTCTGATGGCTTTCCGGGCAAAGTATGTCCCGAGGATTTGCAGGGAACGGAGAGAGGCCGAGTTTCTAGCCTTGGTCCAGGGAGATGCTACAGTGGCTCAATACGAGGCCACATTTACTCGATTGTCCCGGTATGCACCGGAGTATGTGGTAGATGAGGAGCGGAGGACTCGCAGGTTTATGTTGGGGTTGCGGCCCGAGATTCAGGATGTGATGGCTCTGAATCGTTATGATATTTTCACTGAGGCTTTTGATGCAGCTTCTAGATTGGAGAAGAGGAAAGGGGATCAGATTGTCTCCAGTCAGCCTAGTAAGAGGCCGTATCAGCCGCCGGGCCAGCAGGTTTTATATAGGCCTCCAGTACAACAGGTTGTCTACAGGCCACCTGCCCAGCAGGGTTCTTTTAGGCCACAGAGTCAGCAGAGTTATTATCGGCCTCAGTTTCAGCAGAGGCCATATCAGGTTCAGACTCAGTTTAGGCCAGCCCAGTCTCAGGGTCAGTACAGGCCTAGTGTGGTGAGACCTCAGCAGCAGGCTGTATCAGCTGCTTCTTCAGCTTCTGGTTATTCTAGGGGCAGTGCTAGTGCCACATCATCGCAGTGTAATTACTGCAAGCGCTCAGGGCATGTAGAGTCCGACTGCAGGGCAAAGGCAGGGACATGTTTGGGTTGTGGTAGCATCGATCATAGGGTGAGGGATTGCCCTAAGTATGCGAGGACTGAGGGTCGGGCAGCGACTCAGGGTTATCAGGGTAGGCCTACGGGCAGTGTACCACAGCAGCAGCGGGTTCAGGCTCGGGCTTATGCAGTTGACTTAGAGGAGATGCCTGAGGAGACTGCAGTTGTGGAAGGTAACTTTCTTATACTTGATCAACTTGTTAAAGTGTTGATTGATTCTGGTGCTACGCATTCTTTCATTACTCCTGCTTGTGTACAACGTGTTAAATTGCAACCTGAAAGATTGCCTTATGTGGTTGAAATTAGTACCTCTTTGACTGATAAGTATGTTACTGGCTTAGTATGTAAGGATTGTTTAATACATGTTAAGGGGCATAATTTTCCTTCGGACCTTATTTTATTTCCTATCCGGGGGTATGATGTTATCTTGGGTATGGATTGGCTTTCTAAGTATGATGCCCAGTTGAACTGTAGAACCAAGGTAGTACAGTTTCGTTTGCCAGATCAGCCAGTAGTTGAGGTAGCGGGTAACCGGGGTGCTAAGACGAGTTTTGTTATCTCAGCAACTAAAGCCGTTAAGTTGGTGAGTAAAGGGTGTTCGGGTTATCTAGCTTATTTGATCAACAAGCCATCTGTTAAGCTACAGCTAGAGGAAGTCCCTATTATCCGGGAATATCCTAATGTATTTCCCGAGGAGTTGCCAGGATTGCCGCCAGATAGGGATATCGAGTTTGTGATTAATCTTGTTCCCGGTACTCAACCTATTTCTAAATCGGCATACCGGATGGCACCAGCTGAGTTGAAGGAGTTGAAGACTCAGTTACAGGAGTTGTTGGAGAAAGGATTTATTCAGCAGAGTTCTTCACCTTGGGGAGCTCCTGTTTTGTTTGTGAAGAAGAAGGATGGTACCTTGAGATTATGTATAGATTACCGTGGTTTGAATCAAGTGACTATCAAGAATAAATATCCTTTGCCACTGATTGATGAGTTGTTTGATCAACTTCAGGGAGCCAAAGTCTACTCTAAGTTTGATTTGAGGCAGGGGTATTATCAGCTTCGGATTCGCTCAGACGATGTTCCGAAGTCTGCCTTCAGGACTCGGTACGGGCATTATGAGTTTGTTGTTATGCCCTTTGGTTTGACTAATGCACCGGCAGCATTCATGGATCTTATGCATCGAGTCTTTCAGCCGTACTTGGACCAGTTCGTGGTGATTTTTATTGATGATATCTTGGTCTATTCTAAATCTGAATTGGAGCACGAGCAACATCTACGGCTTGTATTAGAGAAGTTGCAGGAGCATCAGTTGTTTGCCAAGTTCAGCAAATGTGAATTTTGGCTGCGACGGATTTCTTTTCTTGGCCATGTTATTACACAGAGTGGTATTTCTGTAGATCCCACTAAGATTGAATCGGTGATGTCTTGGAAGCGGCCAGAGAGTGTTACTGATGTCCGTAGTTTTCTTGGCTTGGCGGGTTATTACCGTAGGTTTGTCAAGGACTTCTCAAAGATTGCGGGGCCACTATCTAAGTTGACTCAGAAACGGACTATCTTTAATTGGGACGATAAGTGTGAGAGTGGATTTCAGGAGTTGAAAAAGAGGTTAACTACCGCTCCAGTACTTGCTCTACCAGAGGGGACCGATAATATGGTCATTTACAGTGATGCATCCAAGGAGGGCTTGGGATGTGTTCTTATGCAGGATGGCCGAGTTATTGCCTATGCTTCCAGGAAGTTGAAGCCTTATGAGGTGAATTATCCGACTCATGATCTTGAGTTGGCAGCAGTTGTCTTTGCACTCAAGAAGTGGCGTCATTACCTGTGGGGCAGTAAGTTCGAGATTTTCACTGATCATAAGAGTCTTAAGTATTTATTCTCACAGAAGGAGTTGAATATGCGCCAGCGGAGGTGGATGGAGCTTCTTGGAGATTATAACTGTTCTATCAATTATCTGCCTGGTAAGGCAAATGTTGTGGCAGATGCTCTCAGCCGGAAGGCTAGTATTTCTTGTTTGGCTGTCAAGAAATGGGAGGTTCTTGAGGAGTTTAGTTATTGGAGACCAGAGTTCACTCAGGTTGGGGTGATGTGTTCACATCTCCGTATTCAGCCTTTATTGTTGTCTCAGATCAGGGAAGCTCAGCAGCTTGATGTTAACCTTCAGAAGATCAAGGATCAGATCACGGATGATCAGTCTGACTTTAAAGTGCATGAGGATGGTATTCTTCGGTTTCGGAACAGGGTTTGTGTTCCCGATGAACCGGGCTTGAGACGAGGTATTCTGGAGGAAGCTCATAATTCTAAATATACTATTCATCCTGGTGGAACCAAGATGTATCGGGATTTGAAACAGCATTATTGGTGGAACAACATGAAGAGGGAGGTTGGTCAGTTTGTGTCTAGATGTTTGACTTATCAGAGAGTGAAAGCCGAGCATCAACGACCAGCAGGTTTGCTTCAGCCGTTGGCTATACCAGAGTGGAAATGGGAGCATATTACGATGGACTTCGTCACTGGTTTGCCTAGATCACCGAGGGGTAATGATGCAGTTTGGGTTGTCGTGGATCGTTTGACGAAGACAGCTCATTTTATCTCGATGAGGTTAGGAGATGAGGTTACAAAGCTGACGGATCTTTATCTGGATCAGATTGTTAGACTTCACGGTATTCCATCTAGTATTGTCTCTGATCGAGATCCTCGATTTACTTCTCGTTTGTGGGAGAAACTTCAGGAGACTTTGGGTACTCAGTTGAACTTCAGTACAGCGTATCATCCACAGACCGACGGTCAGTCTGAGCGGACTATTCAGATTCTGGAAGATATGCTTAGGGCTTGTGTTCTGGACTTTGGGAAGAACTGGGAGAAACATCTACCACATGCCGAGTTTGCCTATAACAATAGTTATCAAGCTACTATTGGGATGGCACCTTTTGCAGCTCTTTACGGTCGTAAGTGCCGTTCACCTTTATATTGGGACGAGGTAGGAGAGATGAAGACTATTGATCCGACTATCATGCCAGAACTTCTTGAGAAGATCGAGAATGTTCAGTTGATCAGGCAGAGAATGCTTACAGCGCAGAGTAGATTCAAGAGTTATGCTGATAAGCGTCGTCGAGACTTGGAGTTTGCAGTTGGAGATCGGGTTTTCTTGAGATTGTCTCCTCGAAAGGGGTTTGTTCGTTATGGTAAAGGTGGTAAGCTGAGTCCGAGATTTGTTGGGCCGTTTGAGATTATTGGCAGGGTTGGTAAGTTGGCATATCGGTTGGCTCTACCGGAAAACTTCTCTAATGTCCACGATGTGTTTCACGTGTCTAATTTGCGGAAATACAATCCGGATCCTTCTCATATTCTTGAGCCAGAGCCGTTACAGCTTCGTGAGAATTTGACTTATGACGAGCGTCCGATTCGTATTCTAGATCAGATGGACCGAGAGTTGAGGTCGAAGAGGATTCCGATGGTTAAGGTGTTGTGGAAGCATCACGGCATTGAGGAAGCTACGTGGGAGAGACGAGATCAGATGCAGCAGCAATACCCAGATCTTTTCCGTACATCAAGTAAGAATTTCGAGGACGAAATTTCTATAAGGGGGGGAGAATGTGAAACCCCACTTTCTTGCTTATCTCGTTTTACGTGTTTTACCTCGTTTTGCGTGCATATAACCTGTTTATGTGCTATAGGACCTAGAAAGTTATAATTTTGATTTCAATACTTCTAATACGTGCTAAATGTGCATTCATGAAATTTTCATCAAAATCGGAGTCAGAAATTTTATCGTCGATTTTCAGTGAATAGTGTTTTCGAAACACGTCCGCTATAATTTTGAAACTGGTCTTTTTAACCCTTCTAGACCTAGTCCACGGACTTTAATAGACCTGTGTTTGATGAAAACGGTTTTAAAATCGGCTTAAGAATTTATTAGGGTTTTTACACCGACTTTTGCAAAAATCGAGTTTTAAGCCGACTCGGGTGGAATTCTTTGAATGTAAAACTTCTTGTCACCTAAAAATAACTCACTTGAGATATCTTGGGGGTTGCATAATTAATTTTAACTTGGTGATCACTAAAATGCAATTAAAGTCATTAAAAATACAAAAAATGCCTATTAAAATAACTTTGACTTTAATTAAATAGTTGACCATTTAAGCTTATGTCCTCAACACACACTCACACAACACAAAAACACCACCACACACACACACATTGCCGAGAGGAAGAGGAGAGAAAAGAGAAGAGAAAAACTTAAGCTTTCAATCCAATTTTTCAAAGAAAAACCTAGTTTTTGTCCGTGAAACTTCGCACCGACTTGGATTCTGCTTGTTGGGCACGCATTGCACGCATTCCTAGGCTTATATCGCATCTAAGGTGAGAGAAAAATTCTAGATCTCAAAATGTCATTTTTGTGTTTTTGCGTATAAATGAAGATTGAACCGTTAGAATTGAAATCTGATGATAGATTATTGCTCCTTGCATGCTAGGGATCATTATATACTAATACTACAAGTTTCTGTAGGATATAGCATAATTTTTATTTTCCGGGTATTTAATTTTGATTAAAATGTTCAAAGTTGATTTAATTGAGTTGTGTTGCTCGAAATCGATTGCCGTCGATTTCTAAATACTTGATAATTACGTGTTAGCGCTGTTGTAATGCCGAATTTTCGATTACATTGTTTGTGTGGAAATCCGAAAAATCCAGCCATGACGTCATAGGGTTTTAGGGTTATCGGGCATGTTTTGGAGGTGTTATGGTGGATTTCCGAGAGGGCTAATGTAGTAGGTTGAATGGGTGAGTGATAGGAACTGATTTGGCAATGTTTGGATTAGTAGATTGTAAGTTATGAATTTTAGAAGTTAGGTTGTCATTCTTTAATTTCTTGAACGATGCCTTAGATGGTTGGGTAGTGTTCGAGTGATGAATGGTGAGTTGTTGTTGAGTAATTTAGAGTTTAATTATGAATATTATGCATGTCCGGTTAGATGGCCTACTTTGTCATCTAACTACGTTGTTTGATGTTTAATTTTATATTGATGTTATATTGATGTTATATTGATGTTATATTGATGTTATTGATTGATTATTATTGAATGCGGGAATCGGGCACTCTTGTTGCTGATCTCCCAATTGATTGATCGATTTATGCTTGCATGATGATTGATGAAAATGGAGCCTTGGTATGTGTGTGCCACCTCTCGGGCAGCGTCGGGCTGTCGGGTTGAAACCGGCATGACTGCCATAGGCTACCCCCAGCTCGCATGACGGAGATGTCATGGAGGGAAGGGGATAGTGAGGTACCTCGGGTGCGTGAGTAATGGGGAGTTATAAGAAGAACGGTTGAGATCGTGATGGCGTTTGGAGCTACACCAAATAGAGTATCCTTATTGAATGGTCATATAGTTATGTGATGATAGCTTTATTTATGTTATTATTGTTGTTGTGTGTTTACTTGCTCAAAGGACTAAATCCAAGGAGCGTAGTGAATACTGTCGAGATCTATCGGATCCTCACTGGGCTTATGTATATAAGCTCACTCTCTATTAATGCATGTTTCAGGTGTACTTTCACAAGATTACGAGTACGTGCCTCCTGAAGAGGAGAATGTGGAAAATGTGCCTTTTGTGGATGAGTCATATGTTCCCGAGTCTTATCCATGACTTTATGTTGTTAAATGTCTTGTATTTTAGTTTAATAGACTTTAAATGCTTTACGGTTCTTAATGTAATAGATATTGAAAAGATGTTGAACCAAATGATGTTAACTTAGCGGTTTCCTTTTGTCTATGGTTAAATTGTAGTTGTGTCTCAACTTACTTTTGAAATGTATGATAAAGTTGAGGTATTGTATGTCATGTTGGAACGGAGGCGTATAACGAGGATGTTTTATTGTATAATATGGTTGTGTTGTATGTTGTTGTTTGTATTGAGGAATTACTGGATGTATGATGTTTAATGAGGTTGGTTTAGAACCTCGGAAATCTGTTTACTGTCGTTATGCCGCCGAAATTCCGTTGCGTCCTGACTGATCGTAGGTGGGGTCGAGTTGGGGCGTGACACGAACCCAACCCCACGATAATAGTCAGGCTCGGACCCGTCACTCGGACAGAGTCTCCTCTGAACCAAGGACAAAACTGATACCTATAAACATACATTCAAAACATCTGAACTAAAAGCAATAACTTATCCACAATATCTCCAAAGCCAAAACACAATCACAAGGCCATCCGAGCCTTGGAGCAACAACATTCTACTAAAGCACACAAGCATGCGAGATAAGTTGATTTTAGTCATAAGTAGTTAAATACAATAAACTTCTAAGTTCCATATGAAGATTAACAATCACTCCAAGCATGCAAGGGAATTAAAGTTTAGAATTCATTATTACAATCCCACAACTTTCTTTAACATCCTAATACACATCCACTAGACATATATATACAAGGCTCCAAAGTCTCAAAATACATTAATAACAAGAACTCCACGTAAGAAGCACATAAAATCCACCTCAGCACACAAGATCACTGATTCTGATCTACTTGAACTTCTTCTTCTTCTCCTACTTCTATCAGCTGGGGATTCACCTCAGCTTCTCCTGAAACATTTCAAATGAGGAGTGAGCAACAAAGTTGCCCAGCGAGGGAGGTGATGCAACATGCCAACGTGCAATATGATATGCAACACAAGTAAACATATACAAGCCATAGAAATTATCAAGACAATAAATCAAACTAGTAATCACTTTAAAAAGGATACGGTTCCAATTCCAAGACTTCATCCACGAGCCACGATCCACGAGTATCACGAATATGCCGGTAAAACCCAAACACCACAATTGGGATACTCCGGATGTATCCCGATCCTACGACCCTTTCTCCCGAGGTAGGTCCATGCCTAGCAGGTGAACCACGCCTCTGGGGTAGTGGAGTATGCCTCAGCGAGAAGGGAATAGGCACCATGGTAGTCGAGGGAGCACGGCAAGCCCGATGCCGCCCGTGTTTCTCGACGCTACCATGTCCGATAAAGGTTGCGCAACTCAATACAAGTCACAAGCAATCAATAATATTACATAACACGTAAGAGGGATGACAAAGTAGGCCGCCCTCACATATATGCACGATAAAAGTTCATATATGCAAAATTTAACTAATAGATGCCAAAAGAAGCAATCAACACAATTAATCCCAATAATCTACTCAATTAACTTAAATAGATCCTAAATATTTAGTGCAAAGCATTACTAACACACAACAAGTTCCAATTGCAACTAAAAAGGCTAAAAACTACTTTTCCCCTTTCTTTAACCGAGCTTTCTGTCTCCTAAGCATGGTTCGAGATTCCCAATCATACCCTAGTCTTGCTATATTCCTAATTAAGCCCAAAGGAACCCTTTAAAGTCACTAAAACTCATTTTTGAAGCAAAAGTTCGGGAATGCCCCGAACGGGTTTGAACTATAGCCATACTAACCGAACCCCAATTTCACGAAACGAAAGCATCAAAGGTGCTTCCTTAGCTCAAGGATACCCAAATCGATGCCCAAATTTGCCCGGATTGCCTAACGTGCAAAACCCCCTTTTTAAAGTAAGCTATTTATGCACTAAAGTTCAAATTCGAGTGATTCAACCTAACGTGGCTTTTCAATTACCTTCCCTAGGGTCTAGAGCACCTAATTGAGGCATCAATTCAAACCAATTAGCAAATTTTCTCAAAACCCTAGTTTTAAGCACTCTTCATCACCTCTTTGATCAATCTCAACATTCAACCATTAAATTTGTTATCACACCACAAAAGTTAGCTCTAGAGACTTTAAATAACTCATAGGAAGCATTCATAAGAAGATATATAGCTATAATTGACAATTCAATAAAATTGAACATATGCATATAAACTTTAAACTCAAGAAAATAAGACTCCCTCACAATTTTGAAGATGTAGAAGCTTTGTTGAAGGTCCTAGGTTGCTCAAAAATCCTCCCAAGATCAATCTAAGAGCTCAAGTACATGGATGTTGAAGCAAAATTCTCTCCTTTCCTCTCTTGAAGTGGACGGCCAAATGGGGGGACATGGGGGGAATTTCTGAAATTGTTTTGATGACTAAAATAAGCTTATGTTTTAATTTGAGGAGTTGGCTAATATAATACGTGGTGTATGACTAAAATATATAAGCTAATTAGTCTCTAATCTTGATCAACTAATGGTTAATTGCAATTACAAATGCTTTTAATTTAATACTAGCACTATTCTAACGTAACACTATTCCAAGCTCACGGAAAATATTTTTCAAACGCATACTCCTAAGCTCGAAAGTTCAAAACGAAAATTTCTTGGTTCCTTTTAAATGTCGAGTGACCTAGGAAAAATTTAAATTCAAGCTTTCAAAACAGTCGAAAATATTATAAATAGTAACCTACAACAAAAACAATTAAACAAGAAAAATGATGCACGTAGAAATGCTCACATAAGTATGCAACGATTATAATAAATTTAGGGTGAAATTCTCGGGTGTCACACCCTCTTCCCCTTAAACTAATTGCGTCCTCGCAATTCTTACATGATTCGGCAAAGAGCTCCGGATACTTTTCTCTGATCTGATCTTCTCGCTCCCAAGTGGCATCCTCAACCCCATGATGATCCCAGAGAACTTTTACCATAGGAATACTTTTAGTCCTAAGTTCTTGAATCTTTCGGTCAACCACTCGAAGAGGGTTCTCAACATAAGCTAAAGACTCATCAATCTCCAACGGCTCCGGTTCAATGACATGCGACGGGTCAGGATTATACTTTCTCAGTAGTGATACATGAAAAACATCATGAATCCGACCCAAACTCGGAGGTAAGGCCAATCTGTAAGCTAAATCCCCAACTTTCTCAGTGATCTCAAATGGTCCCACGTATCTAGGACTAAGTTTACCTCCTTTGCCATGCCGAATCAAACCTTTTTGCGGAGAGACTTTTAAGAAAACATGATCACCTTTAGAAAATACTAAGTCCCGTCGACGTCTATTAGCATAATTCTTCTATCGATTCTGAGCTGTAAGCATCCTCTTCTTTATAAGTCTCACATTATCCACCATTTTAATCATCTCCGGAAGAATAGTAGGATCAACTGTTTTCATCTCACCTACCTCATCCCAATACAACGGAGACCGACATTTTCGCCCATAAAGTGCCTCGTAGGGTGCCATGCCAATAGTGGCCTGATAACTGTTATTGTAAGCAAACTCTGCTAGAGGCAGATATTTCTCCCAATTCTTGCCAAAATCCAGAACACAGGCTCTCAACATATCTTCCAGTATCCTGATAGTCCTCTCCGACTGACCATCCGTCTGCGGGTGATAAGCAGTACTAAAACTCAAATTAGTCCCCAAAGCCTTTTGTAGTTTCTGCCAGAACTGTGATGTAAACCTGGGATCCCTGTCTGACACTATCTGGGATGGAACTCCATGCAGTCTCACAATATTTTCAACATAAAGCTCAGCCAATTTATCGAGAGAATCTGTTTTCTTTGTAGCAATAAAATGCGAACTCTTCGTCAACCTGTCTACTACAACCCACACCGAATCATTACCTCGAGGTGATCTCGGTAAATCCGACACAAGATCCATAGTAACCTGATCCCATTTCCAAACCGGAATCTCTAATGGCTGCAACAATCCTGCCGGCCTCTGATGCTCAGCCTTAACTTTCTGACAAGTCAAACATTTAGCTACATACTCAGCTATCTCTCTCTTCATGTTGTTCCACCAGAAATTCTGTTTCAAATCTCTATACATTTTTGTGCTTCCAGGGTGAATTGTGTATTTAGAAGCATGAGCCTCAGCAAGAATCTCATCTTTCACAGTCGAGTTACTAGGAATGCAAATTCTATTCCTGTACCTGAGAAGTCCATCATCATGCATCTTAAAGTCGGACTCTCCCCCTTTTGACTTCTCTAAAAGCTTCAATAGCTGAGAATCTGATTGTTGCGCTTCTCTGATTCTAGATAGCAATAAAGATTTGATTTATAAACTAGCAAATTGAATACCTGATCTAGAAGCCTTCGGTTTCCACAAGCACAGTTCTTCCACAATCTCCCAATCTTTGATTATCAAACTAGACACAGATGCTTTCCGGCTTAGTGCATCTGCAACAGTATTAGCTTTTCCCGGCAAATAGCTAATGGTACAGTTATAATCATTTAACAATTCTAGCCAGCGCCTTTGCCTCATATTCAAATCTTTTTGAGAAAACAAATATTTCAAGCTTTTATGGTCAGTAAATATTTCAAATTTGTTGCCCCACAAATAATGCCGCCATTTCTTCAAAGCAAAGACAACAGCTGCAAGCTCCAAATCATGTGTAGGATAATTGAGTTCATATGGTTTCAATTTCCTAGAGGCATATGCTATGACTTTACCATTTTGCATCAAAACACAACCTAACCCTTCTTTCGAAGCGTCACTATAAATCACCAAGTTCTCGGTTCCCTCAGGCAAGGCAAGGATAGGTGCAGTGGTAAGTCGTTTTTCAAACTCCTGGAAACTAGCTTCACATCTATCATCCCAATTAAACACAATTTTCTTCTGAGTTAAAGTAGTCAAAGGTCCTGCAATCTTTGAAAAATCTTTAACAAATCGCCTATAATAGCCCGCTAATCCCAAGAAACTACGGACTTCCGTGACAGTTTCAGGTCTCTTCCACGACATAACTACATCAATTTTAGCAGGATCAACAGATATTCCCTCGTGGGAAATGATATGACCTAAAAAGGCAACCTGTTTCAACCAGAATTCGCATTTACTGAATTTGGCAAACAACTTGTGTTCTTGCAGGGTTTTAAGTACAATCCTCAAATGCTCTTCATGCTTTGACTCAGACTTAGAGTATACTAAGATATCATCAATAAAAATCACAACAAACTGATCAAGATAGGGTCGAAATACTCTCTGCATCAAATCCATAAAAGCGGCTGGAGCATTTGTCAACCCGAATGGTAAAACAACAAACTCATAATGGCCGTACCTGGTTCTAAATGCAGTCTTAGGTACATCCTCTTTCCTGATCCTCAACTGGTAATAACCCTGCCTCAAATCAAATTTTGAAAACACAACAGCACCCTGTAGCTGATCAAACAACTCCTCAATTAAGGGCAAGGGATATTTATTTTTCACCGTTACCTGATTCAGACCCCGATAATCTATACACAAACGTAGAGTACCGTCTTTCTTTTTCACAAATAACACGGGAGCACCCCACGGTGACGAACTAGGCTGAATAAAACCTTTATCAAGCAAACCCTGAAGCTAAATTTTCAACTCTTGTAACTCAGGGGGAGACATTCTATACGGGGTTCTCGAGATAGGACTAGTTCCCGGCAACAGGTCAATCACAAATTCAATCTCCCTATCAAGTGGTAACCCAGGCAACTCTTCAGGGAAAACCCCCGGAAACTCTTTTATAACAGGTACTTCATTCAATTTCAATTTATCTCCAGGCTGATTAATTAAATAAGCCAAGTATGCATCATAGCCTTTACTCAACATTTTAGTAGCTTTAATGGATGATAAAATACGAGTCCCAGTAGACTTCCGACTCCCAGTTACTTTAATAATAGGTTGGTTAGGTACTTCTAAAGTCAAAACTTTCCTCATACAGTCCAAACATGCATAATATCGTCCCAACCAATCCATCCCTAAGATAACCTCAAAGTCTCGAAATGGCATGATAATCAGATCAATAGGATACATGCAACCCTCAATGCAAATATTACAATCCTTACATACAGACTCCGTAACAAATTTAGTACCCATAGGATTACCTACTTCAATCACATACGGCAATTTATCAACTTTTAATGTAGCAGACTGTGCACATGCAGGTATAATGAATGAATGTGTAGCCCCGGTGTCAATCAAAACTACTACCGGCTGACTATTAATAAGAAAAGTACCTTCCACTACCACTGTCGTCTCTGGAAGCTCTTCCTGGTCAAGTGCAAATACCCGAGCCTGACCTCGCGGTACGGTAGCTGCTACGGAAGCTCTAGTCTGACCACCCTGGCCTGAAGTCTGACCCGGACCAAATTTAAACTTGGGACAATCCCTAACTCTGTGCTGATCACTGCCACAACCTGTGCAACGGCCTAGTTTCCTCCAACACTCAGCCTCTGTGTGACCCTTACGATTGCAATGAGTACACTGTAGATTCTTCCTAGCAGCAGCTCCTCCTGTAGGGGTCCTATAAGTAGATGTGGCAGAACTGCCCTGCTGAGATCTAGCAGTCACTGGTCGGGTCTGTGACTGTCCCTGTGGCTGGCTCTGAGCTGGTCTCGGCTGTGACTGTACCTGAACTGGTCCTGGGTAGCTCTGAGTCTGCCTAGGCTGCTGAGTCTGCCTCTGATAACCTTGACTCTGAGACTGAAACTGACGTTTGCTTGATTGACTAGACTGAGCTAACACATCTGCCTTACGTTTCTCATATCTCGATGCAGCCCGAACTACTGCAGTATAGCTCGGATAATCTTGCAAAGATAAGTTAAGCATGATGTCACTCCTCAACCCTATAATAAATCTCTGAATTTTCACATCCTCCGGCTGAACTAAAGCTGGCACATATCGAGATAGTCTCGTAAAGGTAGCCTCATACTGGTCTACAATCATGTTCCCCTGTTTCAAAGCTATAAACTCATCCTGATGCCTCTCACGGGCTACAACCGATACATATTTATCTCGAAACTCACGAACAAAATCAACCCATACATGCTGAACCCTCTCAGCATCCCATTTTTCTCTAATAGTGCGCCACCAAGCCTCGGCATCACCCTCCATTAAAAATGTAGCGCAGTTGATCTTTCTTTCATCGTTACAATCAAGTATTGCAGCAACTTTCTCGAATTTGCTCAGCCACAACTCTGCTTTCATATCATCAGGCTCACCATAAAAACTATATGCTCCATGATGCAGAAATTTATCAAATAAGTTACCTCCCGCAGTACCACTGCCTTCTGCTCTGGCAGTCTGATTACCGCTGTCACGCCCCAACTCGACCCCACCTACGATCAGTCAGGACGCAACGGAATTTCGGCGGCATAACGACAGTAAACAGATTTTCGAGGTTCTAAACCAACCTCATTAAACATCATACATCCAGTAATTCCTCAATACAAACAACAACATACAACACAACCATATTATACAATAAAACATCCTCGTTATACGCCTCCGTTCCAACATGACATACAATACCTCAACTTTATCATACATTTCAAAAGTAAGTTGAGACACAACTACAATTTAACCATAGACAAAAGGAAACCGCTAAGTTAACATCATTAGGTTCATCATCTTTTCAATATCTATTACATTAAGAACCGTAAAGCATATAAAGTCTATTAAACTAATATACAAGACATTTAACAATATAAAGTCATAGATAAGACTCGGGAACATATGACTCATCCACAAAAGGCACATTTTCCACATTCTCCTCTTCAGGAGGCACGTACCCGTAATCTTGTGAAAGTACACCTGAAACATGCATTAATAGAGAGTGAGCTTATATACATAAGCCCAGTGAGGATCCGATAGATCTCGACAGTATTCACTACGCTCCTTGGATTTAGTCCTTTGAGCAAGTAAACACACAACAACAATAATAACATAAATAAAGCTATCATCACATAACTATATGACCATTCAATAAGGATACTCTATTTGGTGTAGCTCCAAACGCCATCACGATCTCAACCGTTCTTCTTATAACTCCCCATTACTCACGCACCCGAGGTACCTCACTATCCCCTTCCCTCCATGACATCTCCGTCATGCGAGCTGGGGGTAGCCTATGGCAGTCATGCCGGTTTCAACCCGACAGCCCGACGCTGCCCGAGAGGTGGTACACACATACCAAGGCTCCATTTTCATCAATCATCATGCAAGCATAAATCGATCAATCAATTGGGAGATCAGCAACAAGAGTGCCCGATTCCCGCATTCAATAATAATCAATCAATAACATCAATATAACATCAATATAACATCAATATAAAATTAAACATCAAACAACGTAGTTAGATGACAAAGTAGGCCATCTAACCGGACATGCATAATATTCATAATTAAACTCTAAATTACTCAACAACAACTCACCATTCATCACTCGAACACTACCCAACCATCTAAGGCATCGTTCAAGAAATTAAAGAATGACAACCTAACTTCTAAAATTCATAACTTACAATCTACTAATCCAAACATTGCCAAATCAGTTCCTATCACTCACCCATTCAACCTACTACATTAGCCCTCTCGGAAATCCACCATAACACCTCCAAAACATGCCCGATAACCCTAAAACCCTATGACGTCATGGCTGGATTTTCCGGATTTCCACACAAACAATGTAATCGAAAATTCGGCATTACAACAGCGCTAACACGTAATTATCAAGTATTTAGAAATCGACGGCAATCGATTTCGAGCAACACAACTGAATTAAATCAACTTTGAACATTTTAATCAAAATTAAATACCCGGAAAATAAAAATTATGCTATATCCGACAGAAACTTGTAGTATTAGTATATAATGATCCCTAGCATGCAAGGAGCAATAATCTATCATCAGATTTCAATTCTAACGGTTCAATCTTCATTTATACGCAAAAACACAAAAATGACATTTTGAGATCTAGAATTTTTCTCTCACCTTAGATGCGATATAAGCCTAGGAATGCGTGCAATGCGTGCCCAACAAGCAGAATCCAAGTCGGTGCGAAGTTTCACGGACAAAAACTAGGTTTTTCTTTGAAAAATTGGATTGAAAGCTTAAGTTTTTCTCTTCTCTTTTCTCTCCTCTTCCTCTCGGCAATGTGTGTGTGTGTGGTGGTGTTTTTGTGTTGTGTGAGTGTGTGTTGAGGACATAAGCTTAAATGGTCAACTATTTAATTAAAGTCAAAGTTATTTTAATAGGCATTTTTTGTATTTTTAATGACTTTAATTGCATTTTAGTGATCACCAAGTTAAAATTAATTATGCAACCCCCAAGATATCTCAAGTGAGTTATTTTTAGGTGACAAGAAGTTTTACATTCAAAGAATTCCACCCGAGTCGGCTTAAAACTCGATTTTTGCAAAAGTCGGTGTAAAAACCCTAATAAATTCTTAAGCCGATTTTAAAACCGTTTTCATCAAACACAGGTCTATTAAAGTCCGTGGACTAGGTCTAGAAGGGTTAAAAAGACCAGTTTCAAAATTATAGCGGACGTGTTTCGAAAACACTATTCACTGAAAATCGACGATAAAATTTCTGACTCCGATTTTGATGAAAATTTCATGAATGCACATTTAGCACGTATTAGAAGTATTGAAATCAAAATTATAACTTTCTAGGTCCTATAGCACATAAACAGGTTATATGTACGCAAAATGAGGTAAAACACGTAAAACGAGATAAGCAAGAAAGTGGGGTTTCACATTCTCCCCCCCTTATAGAAATTTCGTCCTCGAAATTCTTACTTGATGTACGGAAAAGATCTGGGTATTGCTGCTGCATCTGATCTCGTCTCTCCCACGTAGCTTCCTCAATGCCGTGATGCTTCCACAACACCTTAACCATCGGAATCCTCTTCGACCTCAACTCTCGGTCCATCTGATCTAGAATACGAATCGGACGCTCGTCATAAGTCAAATTCTCACGAAGCTGTAACGGCTCTGGCTCAAGAATATGAGAAGGATCCGGATTGTATTTCCGCAAATTAGACACGTGAAACACATCGTGGACATTAGAGAAGTTTTCCGGTAGAGCCAACCGATATGCCAACTTACCAACCCTGCCAGTAATCTCAAACGGCCCAACAAATCTCGGACTCAGCTTACCACCTTTACCATAACGAACAAACCCCTTTCGAGGAGACAATCTCAAGAAAACCCGATCTCCAACTGCAAACTCCAAGTCTCGACGATGCTTATCAGCATAACTCTTGAATCTACTCTGCGCTGTAAGCATTCTCTGCCTGATCAACTGAACATTCTCGATCTTCTCAAGAAGTTCTGGCATGATAGTCGGATCAATAGTCTTCATCTCTCCTACCTCGTCCCAATATAAAGGTGAACGGCACTTACGACCGTAAAGAGCTGCAAAAGGTGCCATCCCAATAGTAGCTTGATAACTATTGTTATAGGCAAACTCGGCAAGTGGTAGATGTTTCTCCCAGTTCTTCCCAAAGTCCAGAACACAAGCCCTAAGCATATCTTCCAGAATCTGAATAGTCCGCTCAGACTGACCGTCGGTCTGTGGATGATACGCTGTACTGAAGTTCAACTGAGTACCCAAAGTCTCCTGAAGTTTCTCCCACAAACGAGAAGTAAATCGAGGATCTCGATCAGAGACAATACTAGATGGAATACCGTGAAGTCTAACAATCTGATCCAGATAAAGATCCGTCAGCTTTGTAACCTCATCTCCTAACCTCATCGAGATAAAATGAGCTGTCTTCGTCAAACGATCCACGACAACCCAAACTGCATCATTACCCCTCGGTGATCTAGGCAAACCAGTGACGAAGTCCATCGTAATATGCTCCCATTTCCACTCTGGTATAGCCAACGGTTGAAGCAAACCTGCTGGTCGTTGATGCTCGGCTTTCACTCTCTGACAAGTCAAACATCTAGACACAAACTGAGCAACCTCCCTCTTCATGTTGTTCCACCAGTAATGCTGTTTCAAATCCCGATACATCTTGGTTCCACCAGGATGAATAGTATATTTAGAATTATGAGCTTCCTCCAGAATACCTCGTCTCAAGCCCGGTTCATCGGGAACACAAACCCTGTTCCGAAACCGAAGAATACCATCCTCATGCACTTTAAAGTCAGACTGATCATCCGAAATCTGATCCTTGATCTTCTGAAGTTTAACATCAAGTTGCTGAGCTTCCCTGATCTGAGACAACAATAAAGGCTGAATACGGAGATGTGAACACATCACCCCAACCTGAGTGAACTCTGGTCTCCAATAACTAAACTCCTCAAGAACCTCCCACTTCTTGACAGCCAAACAAGAAATACTAGCCTTCCGGCTGAGAGCATCTGCCACAACATTTGCCTTCCCAGGCAGATAATTGATAGAACAATTATAATCTCCAAGAAGCTCCATCCACCTCCGCTGGCGCATATTCAACTCCTTCTGTGAGAATAAATACTTAAGACTCTTATGATCAGTGAAAATCTCGAACTTACTGCCCCACAGGTAATGACGCCACTTCTTGAGTGCAAAGACAACTGCTGCCAACTCAAGATCATGAGTCGGATAATTCACCTCATAAGGCTTCAACTTCCTGGAAGCATAGGCAATAACTCGGCCATCCTGCATAAGAACACATCCCAAGCCTTCCTTGGATGCATCACTGTAAATGACCATATTATCGGTTCCCTCTGGTAGAGCAAGTACTGGAGCGGTAGTTAACCTCTTTTTCAACTCCTGAAATCCACTCTCACACTTATCGTCCCAATTAAAGATAGTCCGTTTCTGAGTCAACTTAGATAGTGGCCCCGCAATCTTTGAGAAGTCCTTGACAAACCTACGGTAATAACCCGCCAAGCCAAGAAAACTACGGACATCAGTAACACTCTCTGGCCGCTTCCAAGACATCACCGATTCAATCTTAGTGGGATCTACAGAAATACCACTCTGTGTAATAACATGGCCAAGAAAAGAAATCCGTCGCAGCCAAAATTCACATTTGCTGAACTTGGCAAACAACTGATGCTCCTGCAACTTCTCTAATACAAGCCGTAGATGTTGCTCGTGCTCCAATTCAGATTTAGAATAGACCAAGATATCATCAATAAAAATCACCACGAACTGGTCCAAGTACGGCTGAAAGACTCGATGCATAAGATCCATGAATGCTTCCGGTGCATTAGTCAAACCAAAGGGCATAACAACAAACTCATAATGCCCGTACCGAGTCCTGAAGGCAGACTTCGGAACATCGTCTGAGCGAATCCGAAGCTGATAATACCCCTGCCTCAAATCAAACATAGAGTAGTCTTTGGCTCCCTGAAGTTGATCAAACAACTCATCAATCAGTGGCAAAGGATATTTATTCTTGATAGTCACCTGATTCAAACCACGGTAATCTATACACAATCTCAAGGTACCATCCTTCTTCTTCACAAACAAAACAGGAGCTCCCCAAGGTGAAGAACTCTGCTGAATAAATCCTTTCTCCAACAACTCCTGTAACTGAGTCTTCAACTCCTTCAACTCAGCTGGTGCCATCCGGTATGCCGATTTAGAAATAGGTTGAGTACCGGGAACAAGATTAATCACAAACTCGATATCCCTATCTGGCGGCAATCCTGGCAACTCCTCGGGAAATACATTAGGATATTCCCGGATAATAGGGACTTCCTCTAGCTGTAGCTTAACAGATGGCTTGTTGATCAAATAAGCTAGATAACCCGAACACCCTTTACTCACCAACTTAACGGCTTTAGTTGCTGAGATAACAAAACTCGTCTTAGCACCCCGGTTACCCGCTACCTCAACTACTGGCTGATCTGGCAAACGAAACTGTACTACCTTGGTTCTACAGTTCAACTGGGCATCATACTTAGAAAGCCAATCCATACCCAAGATAACATCATACCCCCGGATAGGAAATAAAATAAGGTCCGAAGGAAAATTATGCCCCTTAACATGTACTAAACAATCCTTACATACTAAGCCAGTAACATACTTATCAGTCAAAGAGGTACTAATTTCAACCACATAAGGCAATCTTTCAGGTTGCAATTTAACACGTTGTACACAAGCAGGAGTAATGAAAGAATGCGTAGCACCAGAATCAATCAACACTTTAACAAGTTGATCAAGTATAAGAAAGTTACCTTCCACAACTGCAGTCTCCTCAGGCATCTCCTCTAAGTCAACTGCATAAGCCCGAGCCTGAACCCGCTGCTGCTGTGGTACACTGCCCGTAGGCCTACCCTGATAACCCTGAGTCGCTGCCCGACCCTCAGTCCTCGCATACTTAGGGCAATCCCTCACCCTATGATCGATGCTACCACAACCCAAACATGTCCCTGCCTTTACCCTGCAGTCGGACTCTACATGCCCTGAGCGCTTGCAGTAATTACACTGCGATGATGTGGCACTAGCACTGCCCCTAGAATAACCAGAAGCTGAAGAAGCAGCTGATACAGCCTGCTGCTGAGGTCTCACCACACTAGGCCTGTACTGACCCTGAGACTGGGCTGGCCTAAACTGAGTCTGAACCTGATATGGCCTCTGCTGAAACTGAGGCCGATAATAACTCTGCTGACTCTGTGGCCTAAAAGAACCCTGCTGGGCAGGTGGCCTGTAGACAACCTGTTGTACTGGAGGCCTATATAAAACCTGCTGGCCCGGCGGCTGATACGGCCTCTTACTAGGCTGACTGGAGACAATCTGATCCCCTTTCCTCTTCTCCAATCTAGAAGCTGCATCAAAAGCCTCAGTGAAAATATCATAACGATTCAGAGCCATCACATCCTGAATCTCGGGCCGCAACCCCAACATAAACCTGCGAGTCCTCCGCTCCTCATCTACCACATACTCCGGTGCATACCGGGACAATCGAGTAAATGTGGCCTCGTATTGAGCCACTGTAGCATCTCCCTGGACCAAGGCTAGAAACTCGGCCTCTCTCCGTTCCCTGCAAATCCTCGGGACATACTTTGCCCGGAAAACCATCAGAAAGGTACCCCAAATATAAGGAATACCCTGTGCCGCCCAACTAGTCCTTACCGTGCGCCACCACTCCTCTGCCTCGTCCTTACCGTGCGCCACCACTCATCAGTATAGCCAAGTGGATCATAAATCTTCTCCAACTTGCTAATCCATACCTCCGCCTTCCTATCATCCGGCTCCCCCTGAAATCTCGGTGGGTGATATCCTAAAAAGTCCTTCAGGGTACCACGCCCGTGGTTACCACCCTGAATATTCAGAAGCTGAGCCTGCATAGCCTGATTCTGGGCAGCCTGCCCTCTAATAACTGTGCCTGACTAGCCACTAACTCTGCAATCCGCTCCATAGCGGCTCCAAATCGGTCATCACCCCCGTCACGGCCCGGTGCCACGTTACTCGGAGTCTCATCAGTCAACTCAGGCCTACCTCTGGTTCTCGGTCGACCGGCCATTCTACTAATCAAAGAGTTAGCACAGTTATAGCACGTAGACAGGTTATAAACAACTATTAACACATAAATAACAAACTCATATAAAACACATAAACAAATTGATCACATAATCACATAAGCACTTAAATCACATAATCACTTAATCAATTAATCATACCAATACATATTTCATTTTTTCTTTCCTTTCATACATATTTCATGCTAAGACCATTACCCACATTCCGAGAATACCCCGGCTGACAACTAACATGAGCTCTGATACCACTTAAACTGTCACGCCCCAACTCGACCCCACCTACGATCAGTCAGGACGCAACGGAATTTCGGCGGCATAACGACAGTAAACAGATTTCCGAGGTTCTAAACCAACCTCATTAAACATCATACATCCAGTAATTCCTCAATACAAACAACAACATACAACACAACCATATTATACAATAAAACATCCTCGTTATACGCCTCCGTTCCAACATGACATACAATACCTCAACTTTATCATACATTTCAAAAGTAAGTTGAGACACAACTACAATTTAACCATAGACAAAAGGAAACCGCTAAGTTAACATCATTAGGTTCATCATCTTTTCAATATCTATTACATTAAGAACCGTAAAGCATATAAAGTCTATTAAACTAATATACAAGACATTTAACAATATAAAGTCATAGATAAGACTCGGGAACATATGACTCATCCACAAAAGGCACATTTTCCACATTCTCCTCTTCAGGAGGCACGTACCCGTAATCTTGTGAAAGTACACCTGAAACATGCATTAATAGAGAGTGAGCTTATATACATAAGCCCAGTGAGGATCCGATAGATCTCGACAGTATTCACTACGCTCCTTGGATTTAGTCCTTTGAGCAAGTAAACACACAACAACAATAATAACATAAATAAAGCTATCATCACATAACTATATGACCATTCAATAAGGATACTCTATTTGGTGTAGCTCCAAACGCCATCACGATCTCAACCGTTCTTCTTATAACTCCCCATTACTCACGCACCCGAGGTACCTCACTATCCCCTTCCCTCCATGACATCTCCGTCATGCGAGCTGGGGGTAGCCTATGGCAGTCATGCCGGTTTCAACCCGACAGCCCGACGCTGCCCGAGAGGTGGCACACACATACCAAGGCTCCATTTTCATCAATCATCATGCAAGCATAAATCAATCAATCAATTGGGAGATCAGCAACAAGAGTGCCCGATTCCCGCATTCAATAATAATCAATCAATAACATCAATATAACATCAATATAACATCAATATAAAATTAAACATCAAACAACGTAGTTAGATGACAAAGTAGGCCATCTAACCGGACATGCATAATATTCATAATTAAACTCTAAATTACTCAACAACAACTCACCATTCATCACTCGAACACTACCCAACCATCTAAGGCATCGTTCAAGAAATTAAAGAATGACAACCTAACTTCTAAAATTCATAACTTACAATCTACTAATCCAAACATTGCCAAATCAGTTCCTATCACTCACCCATTCAACCTACTACATTAGCCCTCTCGGAAATCCACCATAACATCTCCAAAACATGCCCGATAACCCTAAAACCCTATGACGTCATGGCTGGATTTTCCGGATTTCCACACAAACAATGTAATCGAAAATTCGGCATTACAACAGCGCTAACACGTAATTATCAAGTATTTAGAAATCGACGGCAATCGATTTCGAGCAACACAACTGAATTAAATCAACTTTGAACATTTTAATCAAAATTAAATACCCGGAAAATAAAAATTATGCTATATCCGACAGAAACTTGTAGTATTAGTATATAATGATCCCTAGCATGCAAGGAGCAATAATCTATCATCAGATTTCAATTCTAACGGTTCAATCTTCATTTATACGCAAAAACACAAAAATGACATTTTGAGATCTAGAATTTTTCTCTCACCTTAGATGCGATATAAGCCTAGGAATGCGTGCAATGCGTGCCCAACAAGCAGAATCCAAGTCGGTGCGAAGTTTCACGGACAAAAACTAGGTTTTTCTTTGAAAAATTGGATTGAAAGCTTAAGTTTTTCTCTTCTCTTTTCTCTCCTCTTCCTCTCGGCAATGTGTGTGTGTGTGGTGGTGTTTTTGTGTTGTGTGAGTGTGTGTTGAGGACATAAGCTTAAATGGTCAACTATTTAATTAAAGTCAAAGTTATTTTAATAGGCATTTTTTGTATTTTTAATGACTTTAATTGCATTTTAGTGATCACCAAGTTAAAATTAATTATGCAACCCCCAAGATATCTCAAGTGAGTTATTTTTAGGTGACAAGAAGTTTTACATTCAAAGAATTCCACCCGAGTCGGCTTAAAACTCGATTTTTGCAAAAGTCGGTGTAAAAACCCTAATAAATTCTTAAGCCGATTTTAAAACCGTTTTCATCAAACACAGGTCTATTAAAGTCCGTGGACTAGGTCTAGAAGGGTTAAAAAGACCAGTTTCAAAATTATAGCGGACGTGTTTCGAAAACACTATTCACTGAAAATCGACGATAAAATTTCTGACTCCGATTTTGATGAAAATTTCATGAATGCACATTTAGCACGTATTAGAAGTATTGAAATCAAAATTATAACTTTCTAGGTCCTATAGCACATAAACATGTTATATGCACGCAAAACGAGGTAAAACACGTAAAACGAGATAAGCAAGAAAGTGGGGTTTCACAACCTCTGCCGGTACCTGCTGTACCCTGCTGAACCACAAACTGTGCTATGGTATTCATCGCAGTAGCCATAGTAGCTAAAATCTGGGCGGTGCTCGGCTCCTGACCCTGCTGTACATTCCCGGCTGCCCCAGCATCCTGCCCCGGAACATTCTGTCTAGGAGCCTCCTCCGGCTCACCCCGTGGTCTACCCCGTCTCCTCATCACAATGCTAGAAGAACATCATATTATAATAGGCAAATAAATTATGCAAGATAATTTACACATTGTTTTCAAACATTTTACTCACACAAGAACGCATAAAACACTTAACAACATTCAATACTAACTTTTCATATTCTTATCATATTAAGCTTTATCATTCTTTTTCATGCTAGCATGTCTTATATCTAAGTACTTAAACAACTAAACACTTACATATTCATATAATTCACTTCCACATATAGACCTCTACCCACATGCCAAAGAATTTAACCCGGCTTCAAGCATTCTAGTAGCTCTGATACCACTTAAGGTGTAACGCCCCGAACCCAACCCCACGATAAATGTCAGGCTCGGACCCGTCACTCGGACAGAGTCTCCTCTGTACCAAGGACAAAACTAATACCTGTAAACATACATTCAAAACATCTGAACTAAAAGCAATAACTTATCCACAATAACTTCCAAGCCAAAACACAGTCACAAGGCCATCCGAGCCTTGGAGCAACAATATTCTACTAAAGCACACAAGCATGCGAGATAAGTTGATTTTAGTCATAAGTAGTTAAATACAATAAACTTCTAAGTTCCATATGAAGATTAACAATCACTCCAAGCATGCAAGGGAATTAAAGTTTAGAATTCATTATTACAATCCCACAACTTTCTTTAACATCCTAATACACATCCACTAGACATATATATACAAGACTCCAAAGTCTCAAAATACATTAATAACAAGAACTCCACGTAAGAAGCACATAAAATCCACCTCAGCACACAAGATCACTGATTCTGATCTACTTGAACTTCTTCTTCTTCTCCTACTTCTAACAGCTGGGGATTCACCTCAGCTTCTCCTGAAACATTTTAAATGAGGAGTAAGCAACAAAGTTGCCCAACGAGAGAGGTGATGCAACATGCCAACGTGCAATATGATATGCAACACAAGTAAACATACACAAGCCATAGAAACTATCAAGACAATAAATCAAACTGGTAATCACTTTAAAAAGGATACGGTTCCATTTCCAAGACTTTATCCACGAGCCACGATCCACGAGTATCACGAATATGCCGGCAAAACCCAAACACCACACTTGGGATACTGCGGCTGTCTCCCGATCCTCCGACCCTTTCTCCTGAGGTAGGTCCATGCCCAGTAGGTGAACCACGCCTCTGGGGTAGTGGAGTATGCCTCAGCGAGAAGGGAATAGGCACCATGGTAGTCGAGGGAGCACAACAAGCCCGATGCAGCCCGTGTTTCTCGACGCTACCATGTCCGATAAGGTTGCGCAACCCAATACAAGTCACAAGTAATCAATAATATCACATAGCACGTAAGAGGAACGACAAAGTAGGCCGCCCTCACATATATGCACGATAAAAGTTCATATATGCAAAATTTAACTAATAGATACCAAAAGAAGCAATCAACACAATTAATCCCAATAATCTACTTAATTAACTTAAATAGATCCGAAATATTTAGTGCAAAGCATTACTAACACACAACAAGTTCCAATTGCAACTAAAAAGGCTAAAAACTACTTTTCCCATTTCTTTAACCGAGCTTTCTTTCTCCTAAGCATGGTTCGAGATTCCCAATCATACCCTAGTCTTGCTATATTCCTAATTAAGCCCAAATGAACCCTTTAAAGTCACTAAAACTCATTTTTGAAGCAAAAGTTCGGGAAGGCCCCGAACGGGTTTGAACTATAACCATACTAACCGAACCCCAATTTCACGAAACGAAAGCATCAAAGGTGCTTCCTTAGCTCAAGGATACCCAAATCGATGCCCAAATTTGCCCGGATTGCCTAACGTGCAAAACCCCCTTTTTAAAGTAAGCTATTTATGCACTAAAGTTCAAATTCGGGTGATTCAACCTAACGTGGCTTTTCAATTACCTTCCCTAGGGTCTAGAGCACCTAATTGAGACATCAATTCAAGCCAATTAGCAAATTTTCTCAAAACCCTAGTTTTAGGCACTATTCATCACCTCTTTGATCAATCTCAACATTCAACCATTAAATTTGTTATCACACCACAAAAGTTAGCTCTAGAGACTTTAAATAACTCATAGGAAGCATTCATAACAAGTTATATATCTATAATTGACAAATCAATAAAATTGAACATATGCACATAAACTTTAAACTCAAGAAATAAGACTCCCTCACAATTTTTTGAAGATGATGAAGCTTGTTGAAGACCCTAGGTTGCTCAAAAATCCTCCCAAGATCAATCTAAGAGCTCAAGTGCATGGATGTTGAAGCAAAATTCTCTCCTTTCCTCTCTTGAAGTGGACGGCCAAATGGGGGGACATGGGGGGAATTTCTGAAATTGTTTTGATGACTAAAATAAGCTTATGTTTTAATTTGAGGAGTTGGCTAATATAATATGTGGTGTATGACTAAAATATATAAGCTAATTAGTCTCTAATCTTGATCAACTAGTGGTTAATTGCAATTACAAATGCTTTTAATTTAATACTAGCACTATTCTAACGTAACACTATTCCAAGCTCACGGAAAATATTTTTCAAACGCATACTCCTAAGCTCGAAAGTTCAAAACGAAAATTTCTTGGTTCCTTTTAAATGTCGAGTGACCTAGGAAAAATTTAAATTCAAGCTTTCGAAACAGTCGAAAATATTATGAATAGTAACCTACAACAAAAACAATTAAACAAGAAAAATGATGCACTTAGAAATGCGCACATAAGTATGCAACGATTATAATAAATTTAGGGTGAAATTCTCGGGTGTCACATATGGCATTTGTAACAAAAAGAAAGGAAGTAGACGAGTTAGAGCAGGAAGCAGGCCTCCTTGGATCAAATAAGAAATTGAGTAAAGGTAGCTTTTACACTATTCCAGCATCATCCGAATAGGGTGCTGATTGAATTGTAAACTTTCGGGTTAATCGATAAACTCCGGGACAAGGAAGATGCCATTGAAAAAGTAAGTTCGAGCTTGAGTGCCCCTTTTAGGATGGGGTTTCAGTCTATTAAATAAATTATTTTTTATAGTTTCGTGGAATGATGAAGGAAGACCATTCCATTAGAGTAAAGGTGTTTGCTCGCTTAGTCTTATTGAGCGAGAAGTTCTTATAACGAAGACGCTCATTAAGCTTCAGTCTCTATCATTGGTTAATTGGGTAGGTGCCGATTGTAATGCCCCGATCCCTCACGAGACCGGAGGCTCTAATAACCATGCTATTCTCAACCCAATTCCAAACCCGGGCATAAAATTTAGGGAAAACGGACGGAGTCTCCCCCGTTTCTAGGCAAAAATGCAAACCTGCGACATCATATAAGTGGACTAGTACCGTGTCCAACCATTCAAAATTCCTCAGGGCCATCCGAGCCTCGGTTCTCAACAATTAAACACAACAATTATATATATATTTCCAAGTACCTAGACTATTCTAACTCTTTCCTTTAGACAGTACAAACATGCATTGAATCCAAAACTTACTAACCTATACATAAAACTTAAATGACTTTTCTTTACACATTGATTATATACATCTCATGAAAGTAAAATCTTTACATCTGAAAACTCAAGCCACATAGCACGCAAGGCAACTCTTCAAGCACGATCTATCACATAACCACGAACTTTCCAGCTAACATGGTATTTCCTTAAATGTGGTGGTGAGGAGTGAGTATACACAACACGTATACTCAGTAAGGGCGGAACAGATATCGAGGTGAAGAGAAAGAAAATCGTGCAATGCAAATAAGACAGTTAAGCAATATAACCGACAAGTAAAGCAATCAACATAAACAAAAATACAATAAACAATTAATAAAAAGCATTAACACAACCATTCAAAGCTATACCACACTTTGAAGGCTATGGTTCACTCATATGAGCAATGTACCATTTCACGAGCAATACATCAATCTCGAGCTTGATGTTGACAACGATGACAATAAGCGCGCAACCACCTTATAACTTCCACTGGATGTACTCCGGATGTACCTCGACATACCTACGACCCAAATGTCCCAGGGCGGCACCCCTAGCGAGAATGGGAATAGGACACGGAGCTAGAGCAAACCAACCCTGGCCGCCCGAGACTACCCTGAGAGGCCGTCACTCACGCGCCTAACACAATGCAATGCAATACGAGATACAAGCAAAAAACAAACGATAGCACGGAAGTACAAATTAGTAGCGATATACGAGATATCAAGCATTTACAATCAATATTAGCATTCAATTAACTTTTCAAGCATGATTATCATTAATATCAACAATAACATCAATTAAACAAGTAATAGCAGTTCAAACGCAAAAACGACAAATATCACTATTCAATCTCTAACTTTCGAAGGCAATTACAAGCAAACGAGCTACAGGATTAGGAAACTGATTCCACTACCTTCACTTAGGCACTACAAGGCACGTTTCTATTGTACGAAACCTCACTTTCTCAACCGAAGCCTGAAAGTCCACCTACTGCGTTTAAACTACAGCTATGCTAACCGGTCGCTCAATCAACGCCACAATAGCATCAAAAGTGCTTCCATGCCCCCAATAGCAAAACACCCAACACAATTCGAGCTCGGTCAATACTTGGTCAAATGGGCCCTTTACGTTTCTTTGTCTAATTTTCAATTTTACCAAAGGCCAGTCCATTTTTATTGCACATTTTATATTTCTAACATTAATGGCACCTAATCAAATCAAGAAAACGCGATTCAGATAAAAAAATTTGAAATTCTAGGGTTTTACTATTCATTATTACTATTCACATTCTTCCCTAATTCAAATACGCAATTTCAGCCGTAAAAATTGCTAAATAACTAACAAGCAATGCTCTACAAACCCTAAGGAAGTTATTTCAAGCAATAACAGGCATTATAACGCGATAAATATCAAATCTAAAAATTTGAAACAAAAATCAAATTCAAATAAAAATGCACAAAAACGTGAAAACCCTCACAGAGATTGAAGAGGACGTCTTGCAAGGACCCGAGCCACGATCCCAGAGCAATTCCATGCAAGATTTTTGCTTAAAAATACAAAATCAATTTTGTTTATTTTCCCTTGAACTTTCGGCCATGGTGGCCTTTGCCTTGTTTTTTTTTTTCTTTTCTTCTATTTTATAAAAGATGACAACTTAGGGGCAAAATGGTCAAAGGAAAAAAGCTTGGTCAAAATCAAGTTAAAAATGGTCAAATTAGCTTATTTTGGTGCCATTTAATCTAATTCAAGTTAAAACAATGCTATTCAATAAAAATCAACTAAAAAGCAACTCAATTAAGCTAAAAATACTATTCATTAAATTCGAAAAATATTTTTCTAACTCTCATTTTCGATACGCTACGATCAAACGGTCAATAAACGATCACTATTAGAATGATAAACAATTTCTTAAAATATAATTTTTGAAAAGTAATTTAGTTTAAAATTCACTCCGGCTCGGAGTTACTTTTCTCATTTAATTGAAAACCGAGCAATTAAATGCAAGAAAATAAAACCGATTACTAAAATAATCAAAATAATCAATATTCATTTAAAAATAAATAATTTAACTATTTCTAGAATATTTTAAAGAATTATGGAATTAATGCTAAAATACGAATGAACAAGTTAATATAAACACGTAATCAAATGCAATTAAATACTAACATTTAAGATGACACGTAATTAAATACAAGAAAATAAATCTAATTACTATAAAAAATAAAAATAGGTAATAATCTTTTAAATTAATCAATATAAAAATTATTTGAATATTTTTTTTAAAGAAATATCAAAATAGTGCAAAATGGATGATTTAACTAATTAAACACTTAATTAAATGCAGTTAAATGCTATTAAATGCGAGCCGGGTTCGGGGTATCACACCGATAGCAGCATAACCCATTATTTGGTCCATACCACAAAAAAAGAAAAGTATGCCTTTTATTTCACTAGATAGCTAACCCGTACAGACGCGTGCTTGTCCAGTTTTTTAGGGATGGCTTCATCAATAACATCTGTTACGAAGAAAGATTTTTACATGGATGTACAGGAACCAAAGGCTCTGTTTAAGTAAGTAAGCCTGCAGCATCACTACCAGATTGAAAGTCAGGGTAAGTTTCAGTTCTAGGTAAAAATCCATAACCACTAGTCTCTCATCTAGTAGCTTTTGTATCCGTCCCCTGTCCTAAAGTTCGTTGGTCGTCACCTGTTCTTTGCCAAAAAGTGAGAAAAATTTCTAAGCCCATCTTTAGTTGGAGTTCTCCTGCTGCCCTTGGGAATTCCCTTAATCGAGAGGGAATTTCCTTTGGTTGTCAGTCTAGTTCCAGTTAAATAAATAAGGGCAGCCATGACGGATGATGACCAAGAAGTCGTCTTTCTAGTATGATTGTAGAGCGTCAATCGGCTCCCCAATTCATTTCTGGGGAAGGGCCTTGTGCCTCCCTACATGCATAATCTATCCCGAGCTAGGTCTCACGTGCCGGAACCTCCTTATTTATGAAGCATGCTTATAAGAGATATCGAGGGAGAATTTCATTGCAAGTTTCTGGCCAGCCGATGAGAGTTTGCTTAGGAAAATAGGTAAGAGATTGAAAGGCTTATTTCAAGTAAACCTATTAGGGATGTAATTCTAATTAGATTAGTTAAGCCATCCGTCAAGGTCAAGCCCTATCACTAGACTTGGGATAATCATTCTTTTTCTCCTGGCCAGTAAAGTGGTATATTATTTTATCCTTTCCTATCCGAGAGCAGGAGTAAGCCTTTCAGTAGCTAGCACTAGTCTATCTTTCTTTCTTAAAGCGGGAAGGAAAGGCTAAGGCAAGTAAATGTTCGCAAAGGAATGGGCTTGTCAAAGCCTCATTTCTTACAACTATCTTTTTGAAGCAGATAGTTCACAGTGCTTATTCTATAGATACTTATAAATCCAACTCATGTTTCCTATTCGAAAAATCTTTTTTAGTATCACCGTACTCAACATTAGTTGTTTCTTTTTTTATTGGAAGGAGGCTGACTTCTTTCTTCTATATGTGGAAAGGTTAGTAGACTGCATCGAGATGGCCCTGTCCGTCATGGAAAATATTTCTCTTTCCAATGAAGGCGGTGGAAGCGGCAGTGTCGGCCCTTCTCTCTTCCCCTCTAACCAAAGAAAACAATCAAGCAGGACTGACAATGACGCCTCGGGAGCCTCCTTCCTTCTATTCCAAAATCTTGAAGGAGAACTTGCAGCTCTGAGGCTGATTGATTGATTTTTGTTCACTGCTAAGCTAATTGTTCTATCCTATTTTACTCTATTATGATACCTCACCCTAGGGTTATTAGCTGGCTTAAGCCATGCCCTTACTTGACTCATAATCCTGGATACACAGCTAAAAAGAGAAAGAGCTTATCCCTCGGGTCAACTACCTTTTTAGCTTTAGAGAATCTAGTGAAAGCAGAACCCACGCCTTAAGCAAGAGTAGGATCAACTGGTAAGTAGATTCCTATTCCCTTAAGCCCGATATTCTTTATTGAAAGCCTTGAACCAAGTGTGGGCTTGATTCCCTTTCCGGGTAAAAGATAGGGCTATTCAAACCAATCTAAACAAGCCACCCAAGAAAAGGAAGTTTAGCTAGTCTAATGCTAGGTGATTTGATTCATCTCTATCAATGACTTAACCACCTTCCCAAATTCAACTCATTCAAGCCCGAGTCAACAATAGGAAGAAGAGTTGATTCAACATTAGCAAGACGAGCTTCTTTTTCTTCCCCTAGGGAAGTCAGGAAGTAAGATAGCAGCAAAGACCCCTTCTTCTGCATCAACTGGTGATTCTTTCAATCCTAAAGAAAGTGGAATAAGTAAAGCTGGACCTTCTCTCTTTTGGTTGTCGATTGCATGCAGTTTGACCATCGTTCACCTTTTCGGTTTATTTGAATTCCGTTCTCAGATCAGATTAGATAATATGAACTATTAGTAAGACTGTATAATAGGCATACGAGACCTAACTAACTGGATTGCTAGTAGTTAGCCAATGCTGTTAACCCGATTGAATCAGCTCTTATGATCATATCCCATGCTGTTAGATCAATGGGAGTGAAGTCCGCCTATTCATCAACATAAAGGAAAGACTCTGTCTCCTGTCAACTACTCTTGGTTAGTGGTGAGGGTCCGAAGGAGAAAGAAGTGGAATTCACTCATGGTAGCATGGTCACAAGAGGAAGTTGTTCTTGTTTATGCTTCTACTATTCTCTTTTCTGAATCCTTGAGTAAGGACATTGGGATTAGGCCTAAGAGCTGCTATTTCAATTGTTGTCGGCATCCCCAACTCAAAGGGAGTGACCTCAGGAAAGGTAACTCAATAGGAATTCTCTCTATCACCTTAGTTTGTCTTCACTTTGACTCTTTCCCTCCTTGGTCGGTATCGTCTAGAATGATCGGCCATACTATTGTTATCCATAATGGGAATGAGCATTTGCTTGTTTATATAACAGATCGTATGGTAGGCCACAAATTGGGAGAATTCGTACCTACTTTAAATTGTTAAGGACATGCCAAAACCAACAATTGATCTCGTCGTTAAGTAGTTAATATTAAAAAATATATATATAGATGCTTATGATTCATTAGTAGGAGGCAAACCTTATGCTAAAGAAGAAAAAAACAGAAGTATATGCTTTAGGTCAACATATATCCATGTCTGTTGACAAAGCACGAAGAATAATTGATCAAATTCGTGGACGTTCCTACGAGGAAACACTTATGATACTAGAGCTCATGCCCTATCGAGCGTGTTATCCAATTTTAAATTAGTTTATTCAGCAGCCGCAAATGCTAGTTACAATATAGGTTCCAACGAAGCCAATTTAGTCATTAGTCAAGCCGACGTCAACGAGGGTAGCACCATAAAGAAATTCAAACCTCGAGCTAAAGGGCATAGTTATCTGATAAAAAGACCTACCTGTCATATAACTATTGTAATGAAAGATATATCTTTAGATGATGAATATGTAGAGATAGATTGGTTAAAAAAATAAATGGAAAAATAAATATATAGCTATGGTGTAGATATGGATAGTAGTGGGGGAATATGGGACAAAAAATAAATCCACTTTGTAACGCCCCGATCCCTCACGAGACCGGAGGCTCTAATAACCATACTATTCTCAATCCAATGCCAAACCCGGTCACAAAATTTTAGGGAAAACGGACAGAGTTTCCCCTGTATTGTGGACTTTCTGAAAACCTATAAACACTCAATAAAGCCACAACATAACAAGACATTCATTTATAACTAAAGATCTTAGCTTTAAGGTCATCCGAGCCTTAAGACATACAAACGGTTTAGATACACACAAGCATGCATTCATAACTTAACTTCTTTACAAAACCGCTTATCATGTCACTCCATGATAGCATTGAACATTCTTAGAAATTAAAGCCAACCATACACCCGTTCATTCACACCCAAGCATGCAACGTAGCTAGAAGCAGAAGCAAAAGTTATTACATGCCACAATTCCATAACACTTACTACATCCACTTAGCTTTCAAACTTGCAACTACTCAAATATATATACATAAGCCCTTAGGCTCCCAAATAAAACATAAAGTAGAACAAGTAAGGTCTTCCACAGTTTAACAGGCAATCACTCAAACCTCAAGTAATAGCACACAGCAATCAGGTCAACTCCTCCAACTGCACCGCCTGAAACATGTTTAGCGAGGTATGAGCAATCACAATTGCCCAGTGAGGGATAAGGTCTACCGGGGATGTGCAATGCAGCGGTTAGTACAAATAAAGCATTTTACAACCAAAGAACAATTGAAACAACAAGTTACCACACATTAAAAAGGATACGATACACTTTGACTTCTATAACGTCCCGGCTAAGCGAATACCCCGAAGGGCAGAGGCACACCAGCGACGCCACGAACTGAAATCACGATGTAATAATGACACTGTTATCGATAAGCCGGCATCCCCTTATAACTCCAAAATGGGTGTACTCCGGATGTACCCCGAAATCCTACGACCCAACTCTCCCTGGGCGGCATCCCAAGCGAGAGAGGGACTGGGTAACCATGGTAGCCGAGGTATACCGGCAAGCCCGATGCCGCCCGGTTTCCACGACACTACCATGCCCAAATGGTTGCGCAACCACGATGCAATGCACTCAAAATGATAACAATAGAATACATCAACAAACACATGATTAAGGGACAACAAAGTAAGTTGCCCTCACACACAATATATAGACAATAAGTGCACATAATCTAAGTACAAGTAAATAAACTATTATGCACATAAGGATGAAGTCTCCCTCACCTGGAATTAAGCCAAGCATGCTAAAAGAATAGCTCAGATTTACTTCAACTCCCCGAATTAGCTCAAGTATGCAACCCTAGGGTGTTCATATAAGTTTAGCAATTAACTATATCAATTCCAATTCAACTCTTACTTAACTCAACCTTACAACATTAGAAGCTAGATTTATAATCACTTATTCACACAAGTTCATAACCCACACACAATTAAGATACAATGTTCACCTTATCATATCATTAGAGAACATAAGATATATTAGAAGCATCAAATACCATTAAGTTAAGATCATAAGTTATAAATTCCAATTACTTTTAATTACAATAATCAATAATCATATAACTAGATGAGTTATCCTTATAGTCCTACTCACTTAGCATGCAATGTTTATTAGAGTTTGATCTTAACAAAGTACAAGAAGTATAAACATTATAACAAGATATAAGCATTAAATATGAAAATAACTATACCAACACAAAGGGATCAATGACCGATGATCACGAAACTTCACGAAATGCTCACAAATGCCATATAACAACATGTAAAGGCAAGATATACAAGCACCAAAGCTAATTCAAAGGCTAAGCTTGAAACCCCGAGTTTCCCTTTTGTTTTCCTAAGTCATTTAACTCCAAACTGAGGCTAAGGCTCAAGATTCACCAAATAATTATTCTAATCTTCTTGTTACGCATTATGGCACACTTAGAACCCTTGAAATCATTCATTAACCCGATTTAGCCACAAAAGCCCCGATTACCCCTTTGTGCGTTTGTACTACAAGTATCTTAATCAAAGCTGAACTAAGAGTTAGAAAAGCACATTTAGTCCCTACTTACCCTAAGAACACCAAATATATCAACCAAATTCACCCGGATTTATGTTTGACCCAAAACCCCTTTGTAACACAAGTCATCTTTCTTCCAAACACAAGTTAATGTTCTAGTTAAGCAAGAGGGCTATTCCATACTCTTAATTATGCCTTATGGCACCCCTAGGACCCTAGAAACTACCCAATTACCCGCGTTTAGCACAAAAGTCCCATTTTACTCTTTTGACTTTGTACTATACGTACCTCATCCGGGACTCAAATGGAGGCTAACAAAGCTTAATTAGGTCCTAAATAGCCTAGGATTACTAAATGTGGAGGCCAATTCAACCCGGATTCGCGATAACCCCGAAACCCCTTTCTAAAAGTTGGCTATTTCATTCTTTCACTAGGTTACGGGCAAGTAAACCCTACAAGGCCTTCACACTACTTTCATTAACATCTAAAGCACCTATTAGAACCATTAATTCAAGGTACAAGGTCTGATTTCGCAAATCCCTAATTTTCCCGTAACTATTCATGCCCTACGATCAACAAGCGATTTAACCCGTTTAAACTATGAAACAATAGCATAAATTAGGTCTCTACTACTTATACACAACATACATAAGCATATTTAAGCATTGCATGATCATAATATAGCAAATCAATAAATTCAAGAAAGTTGACATATATTTCAAATGCAAAAATAATATGCAAAACCCTCACCTAACGCGCGTAGGAGCTCCTAGAAGGCTTGCACACACCCTAAACTACTTGCTCCTTGCTTGGCTTGGCTTGGCTTGAAGATTTGATGAGCAAAATCCTCTCATTCTCCTCCTATGCTATTCTCGGATTTGCTACAGTAAAATCTGCATCTTCCTTTTTTTTTTTTGCTAAGTTATGAGCTAATTGCTTTATGGTGAGTATATATGATAGGTAGGGTCAAGTTAGGTGTTTAGTGGTCCACTAAAAACGAGCGTTGGTAGCTTAAAAACGAGCCTAAAGTGTAAAGTATAAGCTAACTAATTAAAACACTAAGTTAGTTACGTAACACTATTCATTGAACCACGAAAATCATTTTCTAAACGAGTGCTCCTATCGCTCCTAGCTCAATTGCACAATTTTCACATTCCTTTAACAATTAATATGATTTAATAAAAATGCTAATTCACTAATATAATGCAGTTTAAAAATTGAATGAATAGTGTCCAAGAAAGACAACAGGTAAAGCACATAATTTAATGCACAATTAATGGATGCAACATTTAAAAATGTGTACGGTAGAATCTCGGGCGTCACACACTTGGTTTCAGACTTGGTACAACCCAGGGTCATCATTCCCTTTGGTTTGCCCAACCAAAAAATTATTCTGAGGGTCTACAAGAAGATCAAAAAATAAGAGATTGTATCAAGAATTATGTACAAAAAAATATGAGAATATCCTCTGGGGTCGAGGGAATTGCACGTATAGAGATTCAAAAAAGAATCGATCTAATCCAGGTGATAATCTTTATAGGATTTCCAAAGCTATTGATAGAAAGTCGACTGCAAGAAATCGAAGAATTACAGACGAATTTATAAAAAGAATTTAATTGTGTGAACCGAAAACTTAATATTGCTATCACAAGAATTGCAAAACCTTTTGGAAACCCTAATATTCTTCCAGAATTTATAGCTGGACAATTAAAGAATAGAATTTCGTTTAGAAAAGCAATGAAAAAAGCTATTGAAGTAACTGAACAAGCAGATACAAAAGGAATTCAAGTACAAATTGTAGGGTGTATTGACGGAAAAGAAATTGCACATATCGAATGGATCAGAGGTAGGGTTCCCCTACAAACCATTCGAGCTAAAATTGATTATTGTTCCTATACAGTTCAAACTATCTATGGGGTATTAGGTATCAAACTTTAGATATTTATAGACGAGGAATAAAAAAATAAACTTTTACTTATCTTTTCCTTCTATCCAGTGATAGAAGAAAAAAGAGAAACTCGTCCATTTCTTAATTCTATAAGGTTGAATAAAAATTCGATTAACCATTTGATATAATTGCTATGCTTAGTGTGTGACTCGTTGGTCTTTTTTTAGGGTTACGATGAAAATCAGCCCCACAGTATGAACTAATATTCTATAACACTAATAACCAACTCATCACTTCGCATTATCTGGATCTAAAGAACCAGTCAAGATATGATATATCGATCATATCTTTGTAGCAACTAAAATTTTTTTGCATAAACAAAAAAATTAATCTGATTCTAAATTAAATTGTAAAGCAAAATAGAGAAAAAAAAGGTGTGGATAAATGGAAGTATGAGAAAAAGAGAGAAAAAGAATATCAATGATCTATAATTCCAATATGTAAGGTCTCTGAGGCATCTCATAAAAGGCAGTGTAATAAAGCATCACTACTGATTCATCCATAACATAATTGAATCAATCTTCTTATAGATCAAAAACCAACAAGTGCTATGAGCCAATAAAGACTGAGAAACTTGACTCAAGAACAAATTGAATTTCATCATTAGCTCCATTGTAGAATTTAGACCTAACAATTAAATAAGAAGTGATGGGAACGATGGAACCTGTGAATGCAAAAGATTTGATTCAAAAATGAATCTTAATGATTCATTGGTCAGGATGGCAGAACAAACCGGAAATCAATTCATCTATTCTGAGAAGTCACAAGCTAACCCTACAACTGAAATAGAGATTGAAAGAGTAAATATTCGCCCGCAAAAACTTTTTTTTTTTGAATTGCTAAATTTTGGGCAATACGATAGGTGCAAAACAAAATAAAGATTTGTTAGAATGGTTTAAAAAACAATATTATTTCTAAAATAGAGAAATAAAATGTTTAGTTATCTATTCAAATAAGATATACAAATTACTAATAGATTAGATTCAATGAAATCTCAAAGAATCGACCGATTGAATGTATTACTCAATAAAATAAATACATGTATATCTTAATTAAGATTATATCTTAATTCAAATTAAATATTTTTGAAACCTTTTATCTTTTATTTTTTCGCGAGAAGCTGAATGAGAATAAACTCTCACGTCCGGTTCTATAGTAGAGATGGAATTCAAAAACAACCATCAACTATAACCCCAAAAGAACGAGATTCCGTAAACAACATAGAGGAAGAATGAAGGGAATATCTTATCGAGGTAACCATATTTGGTTCGGTAAATATGCTCTTCAGGCACTTGAACCCGCTTGGATTACATCTAGGCAAATAGAAGCGGGTCGACGAGCAATGACACGAAATGCACGTCGTGGCAGAAAAATATGGGTACGTATTTTTCCAGAAAAACCAATTAGACTAAGACTCGCAGAAACTCGTATGGGTTCAGGGAAAGGATCTCCTGAATATTGGGTAGTTGTTGTTAAACCAGGTCGAATACTTTATGAAATGAGTGGAGTAATAGAAAATATTGCTAGAAGGGCTATTTCAATAGCAACATAAAAAATGCCTATATGAACTCAATTCATTATTTCGGGATAAAAATGTAGAACCAACAAAAATAGGTCTTGGGGATGACAAAAAATCGCAGGTTTCATTTTTGGACAAACAATATTTCTTTTTTTTTTCTTTGTCCTTTGCATTGAAAGAAAAGATTCAAAAATGATATGATTCAACCTCAGACCCATTTAAATGTAGCGCATAATAGTGGGGCTCGAGAATTGATGTGTATTCAAATCATAGGAGCTAGCAATCGTCGATATGCTCATATTGGTGACGTTATTGTTGTTGTGATCAAAGAAGTAGTACCAAATATGCCCCTAGAAAGATCAGAAGCAGTGAGAGCTATAATTGTGCGTACTTGTAAAGAACTGAAACTTTACAATGGTATGATAATACCATATGATGACAATGCTGCAGTTGTTATTGATCAAGAAGGAAATCCAAAAGGAACTCGAATTTTTGGTGCGATCGATCAGGAATTGAGACAATTAAATTTTACTAAAATAGTTTCATTGGCTCCCGAGGTATTATAAAATGAGATGGTGATGTGTTTCTAGTGGGGAATTTGAAAGAAATAGATTCATTAGTAGATTGTGTCTTATGCATATACCTTTAATAATTCATATTCATAAACAAATAAGAAAAAAAGAAGAACATGTTGATTACATCAAATTTGGGAGCATCAATAATTTTAGTTCATCATGAGTCGGGACACTATTGCTGAGATAATAACCTTTATACGAAATGCAGAAATGGATAGAAAAAGAGTGGTTCGAATAACATCAACTATTATTACCGAAAGTATTGTTAAAATACTTTTACGAGAAGGGTTTGTCGAAAACGTGAGAAAACATCAAGAAAACAACAAATCATTTTTGGTTTTAACCCTGCGACATAAAAGGAATAGGAAAAGACCCTATAGAAATATTTTATATTTAAAACGGATCAATTGACCTGGTCTACGAATCTATTCTAACTATCAACGAATTCCTAGAATTTTAGGTAGGATGGGGATTGTAATTCTTTCTACTTCTTGAGGTATAATGATAGATCGAGAGACTCAAGAACAAAAAATCGGCGGAGAAATCTTGTGTTATATATGGTAATCCTTTTAATATCTAACATGGATATGAAACTTCCTTTTTGTGAAAAAAGAAGAAAAGGGGCCCAAAGTTCCCCCAAAAGATTAAAAAGGTCTGTTGAGCTTCTCATGGCTATGTCATAATAGATTCGAACACTTGCCCCGGATCGACTTCCAGATCATAATTGCTCTAGTGAATAACTAAAGAAAATAGATAGATGGGGGATAGAAAAATAGAAAAGAAACAAACTAATTATAGAAATATCTCCAAAAAGTTCACTAATTATTTGACTGTTGGCAGGTCTCTTTGTATGTGTTGTCCGAAAAGAGGAGGACTGTGATAACCCGAAACTAGCATGCATTTAATGGCATTTGACTGCATTTAATTAAATGTTTAATTAGTTAAATCATCTAATTTTCACTGTTCTGCTATTTCTTTTAGAAGAATTCAAAAAGATTTATATTAATTAATTAAAAGATTATTACCTATTTCTAATAATTATAGTAATTGAATTTATTCTCTTGTGATTAATTAAGTGTCATCTTAAATGTTAGTGTTTAATTGTATTTGACTACGTGTTTATATTAACTTATTCATTTGTAACTTAATATTAACTTCATAATTCTTTAAGATATTCTAGAAATAGTTAAATTAATTATTTTAAATGAATATTGATTACTTTGATTGTTTTGATTATTTTAATAATCGGTTTTAATTATCTTGCATTAAAATCACTCAGTTTTCAAATAAATGAGAAAAGCAACACCGAGCCGGAGTGAATTTTAATCTATTCTACTATTCTACTTTTCAAAAATTATAATTTTCTATTAGTGCTCATCATTTGATTAGTGATCGTTTATTGACTGTTCGATCGTAGTATTTCAAAAATGAGAGTTAGAAAAATATTCCTCGGACTTAGTGAAAAATATTTTTAGCTTAGTTTAACCAGTTTTAGTTGTTTTTCATTTAATTGCATTGTTTTAACTTGAATTAGATTTAAATGGCATTAAAATAAGCTTATTTGACCATTTTTAACTAAAGATTGATTTTGCAAATGACCAAAATGCCCTTGTCACCCTTTTAAATAATAAACAAGGCAAAAAAAAAAAAACATAAATTCCCTTTTTGTCCCCCCCTTTGGCCGAAGCTCTCAAGAGGAAAAAAAAAAGAAATTGTTTTGCATTTTTCTTCTACAATCATGCGTGGAATTGCACGGGGGTCGTGGCTCAGGTCCTTGCGGGTCTTGGTCTTCAATCTCGGTGAAGGTTTTCATGCTTTTGTGCATTTAAATTCGAATTTGAATTTTGTGTCAAATTTTTAGATTTGATATATAATGTGTTATAATTCCTATAATTGATTGATATAGCTTCCTTTGAGTTCGTAGAGCATTGTTTGATAGTTATTTAGAGATTTTTACGGTTGAAACTGCGTATTTGAAATTGGGGAAGAATAATGAATAGTGAATTATGAATAGTAAACCCTAGAATTTTGAATTTTGATCCAAATTGCGATTGCTTGATTTAGATACGTGCCATTAGTGATAGAAAGATAAAATGTGCAATAAAAACGGACCGGCCTTTGAAAAAATTAGAAATTAGACAAAGAAATGTAAAGGGGCCGTTTGACCAAAAGTTGACCGTGCTCGAATTGAGTTGGGGGTTTTGCAATTGAGGGCATGGAAGCACTTTTGGCGCTGTTGTGGCGTTGATTGAATGACCGGTTAGCATAGCTATAGTTCAAACACAATAGGTGGACTTTCGGGCCTCGGGTGAGAAAGTGAAGTTTAGTGACATAGAAACGTGCCTTGTAGTGCCTAAGTGAATGTAGTGAAATTGGTTTCCTAATCCTGTAGCTCGTTTGCTCGTAATTGCCTTTGGAAGTTAGAGATTGAATAGTGATATTTGTCATTTTCGTGTTTGAACTGCTGTTACTTATTTAATTGGTGTTATTGTGGCTATTAATGATAGTTATGCTTGAAAAGTTAATTGAATGCTAGTATTGATTGTAAATGCTTGATATCTCGTTTATCGCCTCTAATCTGTATTGTTGTGATATCGCTCGTTATCGCGTTGTATCGTGTCTTGCATTGCATAGTGTCAGGCGCGTGAATGATGGGCCTCTCTGGGTAGTCTCGAGCTGCCAGTGTTGGTTGCTCTAGCTCCGTGTCCTATTCCGTTTTCTCGCTTGGGTTGCCTCCTAGGGAGATTTGGGTCATAGAATTGATGGATACTTCCAGGGTATTCCAAACTGAAGTTATAAGGTGGTTGCGCGCTTATTGTCATCGTTGTCAACATCAAGCTCGAGATTGATGTATCGCTCGTGAAATGGAACATTGCTCGTATGAGTGAACCATAGCCTTCAGAGTGTGGTATAGCTTTGATTGGTTGTGTTAATGATTTCATTACTTGCTTATTGTACTGATTTTTATATTGATTGCTTACTTGTCAGATATACTGCTTAACTGCCTTATTTGCATTGCACGGACTTCTTTCTGTCCACCTCGATATCTGTCTCGCCCTCACTGAGTATACGTGTTGTGTATACTCACTCCTCACCACCACATTTCAGGAAATGTCATGTTAGCTGGAAAGTTCGTGATTTCGTGAAAGTTCGTGCTTGAAGAGTTGTCTCGCGTGCCTATGTGGCTTGAGTTGTCGAAGTTGTAAAGATGTATGCTTTCATGTATTGTATGTATTTAATGTCAAAAGGAATGTAATTTAAGTTTTATTAGATTATTGAAGTGGTTTGATATGTTAGATTATGTATCTAGTTGGTATAGCTCAACTTTAATGCATGTTTGTAATGTCCAAAGGAAAAAAGTTAGAATGGTATGATAGTCTATTTTATGCAATAAGTTAGAATGGTTTAATTGTCAAGCATGAATGTACTTGCAAAAAAACGTGAAGAGGTAGGTTAGTCTATAAACTGGAAATGTATATTTGCTTGTGATTGCTTGTTGAGAACAAGGCTCGGATGGCCTTGAGGTGGTTGAATGTTTGGACATGGTATTGGTCCACTAATATGCTGTCGTAGGTTTCCTTATTGCCTAGAAACAGGGGAGACTTCGTCCGTTTTCCCTGAAAATTATGCCCGGGTTTGGATTTGGGTTGTGATTAGATTGATTGATAGAACTCCCGGTCTCGAGGGGGATCGGGGTGTTACAGGTGGTATCAGAGCTTGTCTAGCTCATAAGCCGGGAGAGGGTCCTTGGTCTGGTAGGTAGTGATCCTTGAATGTGTGCTTGTTAAGTGTGTGTTGAAAGTGTATGGTTGGATGTGAGATTGCGTGCCTTGACTTGAATTTATGAACCTATGTGATATAGTTATGTGTTATGTGTTAAATGTTTCTCAAGTAAAGTGAAGTGTCTAGTTGTGCATTGAATTGACCTATTGAATTGACCTATCGAATTGCCATCATGAATCGAATTGATCTCGTAAATTGTTATTCGCTTAAAGTATTGCTTGTAATGTTTGTATTGGAATGTCTTGAATTGGTTATGTCGTGATTTGAATTGATTATGATGTGCTTGAGTTGATTGTCATGCTTGAGTGACTTTGTTGAATAAACTATTTTACAAATATGCTTGCATAATAGATTAAGGCATATATGTATAAATGAGATATCTTGGCATTCATACATGTCCTATTGATATGGTAAGAAAGACTTTTTCCTCCCCTGAAGAAAGTGGTTCACAGCTAGCCTCTTAAGGTGTATGGATTGGCAGGAAATGAATGGCATTTAATTAGACTTTATTTGGGAGTTGGTGTTTGCTTTTGGAGCTCGGTTATTGGCGAATCTCTAAGGTCCTTCTCTGTGCTTAACAGTTGTGAAAGAGTAGTTTTCTTTTAAGGTTCTATTTGGCTGTTCTTTGGAGAGCATTCTTTGGTTTTCTTATTGGGTGTTCTTTGAAAACTTTTGTTGGCACTTCTCGGTGGACTTGGCTATTGGGATCTCAATCGGACTTACTGTATGGTATTATCTATGGCATATGAGTCTCGGTCTTTATTGGTGTTTTATTGGCATCCTAATTGGAAATCCTTCAATGGCATTCTATAGAATTCTTGGTGATCATTTATTTGGTACTTACTAATTAGGAAATTCTTGGTACTTTCTTACTAGAGCATTGTTCGGGTATTTTCTTTGGCATCCCTCAGTTGGTTTGGTAAAGGGAATTCCTATCAAACTTATTGTGTAGTATTACTCTCGGTATTCTATGGAATTCTTATTGGGCATTCTACTAGTATTTTTCTTATTGGCATTTATTGGAAGATCCTACACTTGGAATTCTGCTTGGACTTATTATATTGTATTGTCTACGGCTTCTCCTTTCGCCTTTCCACTCAAGGGAAATCTATACTTGCTGTTTTACCAAGATGTTGCAGTAGGGACTCGGTGATTTGAGGATTTCATTTAGAGATTGGCCTTTGGTATTCTTCTATATATACTTTTACCGAACTTTCAGCTAGGTCTACTTACGGTAATCAACATTGCATGAGTATCTTTGCTTCAGTCTTTAGTTGGTATTTTCTCGGCATTCTTGGTTGGGATTTCTATTCGGGTTTTCCTACGAGCATCCTTATTCACTATCTTGCTCAGCAACCGATGAAGATTAGTCAGAATTGGATTTCAGTGGATGCAGAGTTCCATTGGAAGAAGAATTCCGAGGACGCATTTGTTTTAAGGGGGGGAGGATGTGATAACCCGAAACCAGCATGTATTTAATGGCATTTGACTGCATTTAATTAAATGTTTAATTAGTTAAATCATCTAATTTTCACTGTTCTGCTATTTCTTTTAGAAGAATTCAAAAAGATTTATATTAATTAATTAAAAGATTATTACCTATTTCTAATTATTATAGTAATTGAATTTATTCTTTTGTGATTAATTAAGTGTCATCTTAAATGTTAGTGTTTAATTGTATTTGATTACGTGTTTATATTAACTTATTCATTTGTAACTTAATATTAACTTCATAATTCTTTAAGATATCCTAGAAATAGTTAAATTAATTATTTTAAATGAATATTGATTACTTTGATTGTTTTGATTATTTTAATAACCGGTTTTAATTATCTTGCATTAAAATCACTCGGTTTTCAAATAAATGAGAAAAGCAACCCCGAGCCGGAGTGAATTTTAATCTATTCTACTATTCTACTTTTCAAAAATTATAATTTTATATTAGTGCTCATCATTTGATTAGCGATCGTTTATTGACTGTTCGATCGTAGTATTTCGAAAATGAGAGTTAGAGAAATATTCTTCGGACTTAGTGAAAAATATTTTTAGCTTAATTTAACCAGTTTTAGTTTTTTTTCATTTAATTGCATTGTTTTAACTTGAATTAGATTTAAATGGCATTAAAATAAGCTTATTTGACCATTTTTAACTAAAGATTGATTTTGCAAATGACCAAAATGCCCTTGTCACCCTTTTAAATAATAAACAAGGCAAAAATAAAAAATAAAAACAAAACCATAAATTCCCTTTTTGTCCCCGCTTTGGCCGAAGCTCTCATGAGAAAAAAAAGAAATTGTTTTGCATTTTTCTTCTACAATCATGCGTGGAATTGCTCGGGGGTCGTGGCTCGGGTCCTTGCGAGTCTTGGTCTTCAATCTCTGTGAGGTTTTTCACACTTTTGTGCATTTAAATTCGAATTTGAATTTTGTGTCAAATTTTTAGATTTGATATATAATGTGTTATAATTCCTATAATTGATTGATATAGCTTCCTTTGAGTTCGTAGAGCATTGTTTGATAGTTATTTAGAGATTTTTACGGTTGAAACTGCATATTTGAAATTAGGGAAGAACAATGAATAGTGAATTATGAATAGTAAACCCTAGAATTTTGAATTTTGATCCGAATTGCGATTGCTTGATTTAGATAGGTGCCATTAGTGATAGAAAGATAAAATGTGCAATAAAAACGGACCGCCCTTTGAAAAAATTGAAAATTAGACAAAGAAACGTAAAGGGGCCATTTGACCAAAAGTTGACCGAGCTCGAATTGAGTTGGGGGTTTTGCAATTGAAGGCATGGAAGCACTTTTGGCGCTGTTGTGGCGTTGATTGAATGACCGGTTAGCATAGATGTAGTTCAAACACAATAGGTGGACTTTCGGGCCTCGGGTGAGAAAGTGAAGTTTAGTGACATAGAAACATGCCTTGTAGTGCCTAAGTGAATGTAGTGAAATCGGTTTCCTAATCCTGTAGCTCGTTTGCTCGTAATTGCCTTTGGAAGTTAGAGATTGAATAGTGATATTTGTTGTTTTCGTGTTTGAACTGCTGTTACTTGTTTAATTGGTGTTATTGTGGCTATTAATGATAGTTATGCTTGAAAAGCTAATTGAATGCTAGTATTGATTGTAAATGCTTGATATCTCGCTTATCGCCTCTAATCTGTATTGTTGTGCTATCGCTTGTTATCGCCTTGTATCGTGTCTTGCATTGCATAGTGTCAGGCGCGTGAGTGATAGGCCTCTCTGGGTAGTCTCGGGCTGCCAGTGTTGGTTGCTCTAGCTCCGTGTCCTATTCCCTTTTCTCGCTTGGGTTGCCTCCTAAGGAGGTTTGGGTCGTAGAATTGATGGATATTTCCCGGGTATTCCAAACTGAAGTAATAAGGTGGTTGCGCGCTTATTGACATCGTTGTCAACATCAAGCTCGAGATTGATGTATCGCTTGTGAAATAGAACATTGCTCGTATGAGTGAACCATAGCCTTCAGAGTGTGGTATAGCTTTGATTGGTTGTGTTAATGCTTTCATTACTTGCTTATTGTATTGATTGTTATATTGATTACTTACTTGTCAGATATACTGCTTAACTGCCTTATTTGCATTGCACGAACTTCTTTTTCTCCAATTTGATATCTGTCTCGCCCTCACTGAGTATACGTATTGTGTATACTCACTCCTCACCACCACATTTCAGGAAATGTCATGTTAGCTGGAAAGTTCGTGATTTCGTGAAAGTTCGTGCTTGAAGAGTTATCTTGCGTGCCTATGTGGCTTGAGTTGTCGAAGTTGTAAAGATGTATGCTTTCATGTATTGTATGTATTTAATGTCAACAGGAATGTAATTTAAGTTTTATTTGATTATTGAAGTAGTTTGATAGGTCAGATTATGTATCTAGTTGGTATAGCTCAACTTCAATGCATGTTTGTAATGTCCAAAGGAAAAGAGTTAGAATGGTATGATAGTCTATTTTATGCAATAAGTTAGAATGGTTTAATTGTCAAGCATGAATGTACTTGCAAAAAAATGTGAAGAGGTAGGTTAGTCTATAAACTGGAAATGTATATTTGCTTGTGATTGCTTGTTGAGAACAAGGCTCGGATGGCCTTGAGGTGGTTGAATGTTTGGACATGGTATTGGTCCACTAATATGCTGTCGCAGGTTTGCCTATTTCCTAGAAACAGGGGAGACTCCGTCCGTTTTCCTTGAAAATTATGCCCGGGTTTGGATTTGGGTTGTGATTAGATTGATTGATAGAACTCCCGGTGTGATAACCCGAACCCGGCATGCATTTAATAGCACTTGACTGCATTTGATTAAATTTTTAATTAGTTAAATCAACCAACTTGCACTATTTTCATATTTCTCTTGGAAGCATTTAGTAGTTATATATTGAAATATTAAAAGATTATTACCTATTTCTAATAATTATAGTAATTGAAATTTTTTTCTTGTGATTAATTAAGTGATATCTTAAATGTTAGTGTTTAATTGTATTTGTCTATGTGTTAATATTAACTTTTATTTGTGGCTTAATATTATCTTCATAATTCTTTAAAATATTCTAGAAATAGTTAAATTAATTATTTTAAATGAATATTAATTACCTTGATTGTTTTGATTATTTTAATAATCGGTTTTGGTTGTTTTGCGTTAAAATCACTCAGTTTTCAAATAAATGAGAAAAGTAACTCCGAGCCGGAGTAAATTTTAAACTATGATGCTTTCCAAAAATGATATATTTCTTAGATTCTTTGAGGTTTAATTGTCACTTCTTGGTTGACACAAAGTGCAAAGCATATCGAGAGAGATAGTTAGGAAATGAATTCGAGTCCTTAGCAAATAGTGAAACTAGTATTTTAGTGCCTTAAATTTTATAATTTAATTGTTGTTAGCTAGAATTGATATTTCCTTAGTTGTTTTAGCCAAAAAATGCATGAAATAGGCTAGTTTGACCAAGTTTAAGTTAGTTTGACCAAGCCTTGACCATTTGACCAACTTTGTCAACCTTTATTAAGCAAAATAACAAAGAAAAAGAAATAAAAACCGGCTGAAAACAGTGGGCAGCAGGGCCGAAAATGAGGGAGAAGAAAAAAAGAAAAATTCAACTTCAAATCTTCGATTCTTTGCGTGAGCTTGCACGGGGTGGTTTTTGAGGCATCCTAGGAGGTTTTCCTTGCGTCCAGGAGCGTCTAAGGTGAGGGAATCACGTTATTTATGCATTTAAATGTTATGTATGTCAACTTTGTGATTTTTGAGATTTATCCGTAGATTGTTGTTTAAAGCGTTTTGATGCTTCTCGAATGTTCCTTGACAATTGTAGAACGTGTATTTATAGCTTTTTAATATTTTCTGCGGTTAACTGTTGAGATTGCAATTTAAAATGCCAATTGAATAGTATTTTGTGAATAGTAAATCCTTGAAATGATGAAGTTGCGCTGTTATGCTATCCGTTGATGTAGAAATGTGCTAGGTATGCTAGAACACCTAAATGCATGGTTTGTTTGGGTTGCGTAATGGAAAAAACGAGAATTATGCCTTGGTGAAAGTCGGGGTCGTTTAGGTCGAGTTTGGCATTTTCTCGTTTTGCGCGTTGGCATTGTTTCGGAAGGCCATGGAAGCACTTTTGGTGCGATTATGGCGTTGGTTGGGTGTTTAGTTGGTATAGTTGTAGTTCAAACGAGCAAAGGGGGAAATCGGGGCTTTGCGCGAATTCTAGGGTAAAGTAGGGTTTCGGGGTCCTTAGACGTGTCTTATGGTGACCTAGGAGGATTGGCGAAGTCAGTTTCCAAAACTCGTGGCTCGTTTGGAAATGGTAGTGTTTTGATAATTGGGACCGATTTGTGATTTTGCTTGTTATCTTGATATTATGCCTATAGAATGCTTAGGGTTGCTTGATATACTTGTTTAATTGGTGTTATTGTTGCTTATTATTGCTTGCTATGCTTGAAAAGTTAGTTGAATGCTAGTATTGATTGTGATTGCTTGTTATCTCGTTTGTTGTCACTAGTTTGTATTGTTGTGCTATCGCTCGTGAAATGGTACATTGCTCGTATTAGTGAACCATAGCCTTCAGAGTGTGGTATGCTTTGAATGGTTGTGTTAATGCTTTCAATAATTTCTTTTTTGTAGTGATTGTTTGTCTTGATTGCTTATTTATCAGTTATATTGCTTAACTGTCTTATTTGCATTGCATGACTTTCTTTCTCTCCAATTTGATATCTGTCTCGCCCTCACTGAGTATACGTGTTGTGTATACTCACTCCTGGCCACCATATTTCAGGAAATGTCATGTTAGCTGGAAGTTCGTGATTTCGTGAAAGTTCGTGCCTGAAGAGTTGTCTTGCGTGCCTATGTGGCTTGAGTGTTGAAGTTGTAAAGATATATGATTTCATATGTTGTATGTATTTATTATTAAAAGAAATGTAGTTTAGATCTAGTTAAGTAGTTGAGGTAAATTGATAAGCTAGTTTATGTAATCAGTTAGCACAACTTAACTTCAATGCATGTTTGCAATGTCCAAAGGAAAAGAATTAGAATGGCATGTTAGTTTATTTTATGCAGTAGCTTAGAATGGTTTAGTTGTCTAGTTTGAATGTATTTATCAAGAATGAAAAGAGATAGGTTAGCTTTTTAATTGGTAATGTATGTATACTTGCTGAGTTTAATTGATGAGAACCGAGGCTCGGATGGCCTTGAGGTGTTTGTATGGTTGGACACGATGTTGGTCCACTTATATGCTGTCGCAAGTTTTACATTTCACCTAGAAACAGAGGAGACTCCGTCCGTTTTCCCTGAAAATTTCGCTCGGGTTTGGATTTGGGTTGTGATTAGTTTGATTGATAGAACTCCCGGTCTCGAGAGGGATCGGGGTGTCACAGGTGGTATCAGAGCTTGTCTAGCTCATAAGCCGGGACAGGGTCCTCGGTCTGGTGGGTAGTGACCCTAGAATGTGTGCTTGTTAAGTGTGTCTTGAAAGTGTATGCTTGTATGTGAGATTGTGTGTCTTGACATGAATGTGTGCTCCTATGTGATATAGTTATGTGTTATGTGTTAATTGTGTGCTAAGTGAAGTAAAGTGTCTAGTTGTGCATTGAATTGACCTATCGAATTGGCATTGTGAATCGAATCGACCTCGTGAATTGTTATTTGCTTGGAGTATTGCTTGTAATGTGTGTATTGAAATGTCTTGAATTGGTTATGCTGTGATTTGAATTGATTATGTTGTGCTTGATTTGATTGTCATGCTTGAGTGACTTTGTTGAATAAACTATTTTGTAAACTTGCTTGCATAGTAGTTTAAGGCATGTGTATAATTGTGATATATTGGCATTCATACATGTCCTATGGAAATTGTAAGTAAGTCCTCTTCCTCCCCTAATGAAAGTGGTCCACCGCTGGCTTTTCAAGGTGTATGGATTGGCAGGAAATGAATGGCATTTGACTAGCCTTTATTTGGGAATTGGTGTTTGCTTTTGGAGCTCGGTTATTGGCGAATCTCTATGGTCCTTCTATGTGCTTAACAGTTGTGAAAGAGTAGCTTTCTCTTGGGGTTTTATTTGGTTATTCTTTGGAGCATTCTTTGGTTTTCTTAATGCGTATTCTTTGGAGACTTCTGTTGGCATTTCTCGATGGATTTGGCTATTGGGATTTCAATCGGCCTTACTGCACAGTATTATATAGGGTATATGTGTCTCGGTCTTTATTGGTGTGCTACTGGCATTCCTGATTGGAAATTCTTCAATGGTATTTTCTGGAATTCTCAGTGGCCAATTATTTAGTATTTATTTATTAGGCAAAGTTGGCTACTTTCTTATTGGAGCATTGTTTCAGATATCTTCTTCAGTGTTCCTCAGTAGGTTTGGTATTTGGAATTCCTATCGGACTTATTGTATAGTACTACTTGTGGTATTCTTTGAAATTCTTATTGGGCGTTCTATTGGTATTTTTCTTATTGGCAAAGTTGTATGAAGTTCTCACTTGGCAAATAGTGAAGAGGCCTCAGAGTTTGGTTTCGGTATATTGTTCACCAGTACGGTGTTTATCCTTGAAGTTTTCATCCATCTGGGAAACTATGTTGTTATTCAACTTGGTTGTCTTATTGGGCGCATTATATTTTCTCTGCTATTTCCTTTGTCATTCCTCTCAGCATTTGATAGCAAAACTCGGAATCTAATTTGTTGTTCCATGGGGTTATTATTTGGAAGGCTTCTTTGGAACTTTGGAAATATATTTGATTGGGTTCTTGGTATTTTCTTCAGCACTCTTAATAGGGAATTCTTCTATGAAATTCATGACCAGCGGGGTACTTCTTTGGACCTCTAGGTGGAACCTTTGTTTGAGCTTTTATTTGGCTTCTTGCTTGGGGATTCTCGGGCAGTAATAGTTAGACTTCTATTGGAGGTTCGTGCGTGAGGTATTCTTCTTGTCGTTATTAGGTGGTATTAATGACATCTACAGTATCTTTGTTTTAGTCTTTGTTGGTATTATCTCGGCACCCTTGGTTGGAACTTTATTCTTCTTCGATATTCATGTCAACGGGATTCTTCAACCGATGAAGATTAGTCAGAATTGGATTTCAGATGATGCTGAGTTCTATTGGAAGAAGAATTGCGAGGACGCAATTGTTTTAAGGGAGGAAGGATGTGATAACCCGAACCCGGCATGCATTTAATAGCACTTGACTGCATTTGATTAAATGTTTAATTAGTTAAATCAACCAACTTGCACTATTTTCATATTTCTCTTGGAAGCATTTAGTAGTTATATATTGAATAATTAAAAGATTATTACCTATTTCTAATAATTATAGTAATTGAAATTATTTTCTTGTGATTAATTAAGTGTTATCTTAAATGTTAGTGTTTAATTGTATTTGACTATGTGTTAATATTAACTTTCATTTGTGGCTTAATATTAACTTCATAATTCTTTAAAATATTCTAGAAATAGTTAAATTAATTATTTTAATTGAATATTGATTACCTTGATTGTTTTGATTATTTTAATAATCAGTTTTGGTTGTTTTGCGTTAAAATCACTCGGTTTTCAAATAAATGAGAAAAGTAACTCCGAGCTGGAGTAAATTTTAAACTATGATGCTTTCCAAAAATGATATATTTCTTAGATTCTTTGAGGTTTAATTGTCTCTTCTTGGTTGACGCAAAGTGCATAGCATATCGAGAGAGATAGTTAGGAAATGAATTCGAGTCCTCAACAAATAGTGAAACTAGTATTTTAGTGCCTTAAATTTTATAATTTAATTGTTGTTAGCTAGAATTGATATTTCCTTAGTTGTTTTAGCCTAAAAATGCATGAAATAGGCTAGTTTGACCAAGTTTAAGTTAGTTTGACCAAGCCTTGACCATTTGACCAACTTTGTCAACCTTTATTAAGCAAAATAACAAAGAAAAAGAAATAAAAACCAGCTGAAAACAGTGGGCAGCAGGGCCGAAAATGAGGGAGAAGAAAAAAAGAAAAATTCAACTTCAAATCTTCGATTCTTCGCGTGAGCTTGCACGGGGTGGTTTTCGAGGCATCCTAGGAGGTTTTCCTTGCGTCCAGGAGCGTCTAAGGTGAAGGAATCACGTTATTTGCGCATTTAAATGTTATGTATGTCAACTTTGTGATTTTTGAGATTTATCCGTAGATTGTTGTTTAAAGCATTTTGATGCTTCTAGAATGTTCCTTGACAATTGTAGAACGTGTGTTTATAGCTTTTTAACATTTTCTGCGGTTAACTTTTGAGATTACAATTTAAAATGCCAATTGAATAGTATTTTGTGAATAGTAAACCCTTGAAATGATGAAGTTGCGCTGTTATGCTATCCGTTGATGTAGAAATGTGCTAGGTATGCTAGAACGCTTAAATGCATGGTTTGTTTGGGTTGTGTAATGGAAAAAATGAGAATTATGCCTTGGTGAAAGTCCGGGTCATTTAGGTCGACTTTGGCATTTTCTTGTTTTGCGTGTTGGCATTGTTTCGGAAGGCCATGGAAGCACTTTTGGTGCGATTATGGCATTGGTTGGGTGTTTGGTTGGTATAGTTGTAGTTGAAACGAGCAAAGGGGGAAATGGGGGCTTTGCGCGAATTCTAGGGTAAAGTAGGGTTTTGTGGTCCTTAGACGTGCCTTATGGTGACCTAGGAGGATTGGCGAAGTCGGTTTCCAAAACTCGTGGCTCGTTTGGAAATGGTAGTGTTTTGATAGTTGGGGCCGATTTGTGATTTTGCTTGTTATCTTGATATTATGCCTATAGAATGCTTAGGGTTGCTTGATATACTTGTTTAATTGGTGTTATTGTTGCTTATTATTGCTTGTTATGCTTGAAAAATTAGTTGAATGCTAGTATTGATTGTGATTGCTTGTTATCTCGTTTGTTGTCACTAGTTTGTATTGTTGTGCTATCGCTCGTTTATTGCCTTGTATCGAGTCTTGCATTGCATAGTGTCCAGCACATGAGTGATGGGCCTGTCTGGGTAGCCTCGGGTTGCCAGTGTTGGTTGCTCTAGCTCCGTAGCTATTCCCTCTTCTCGCTTGGGTTGCCTCCCAAGGAGATTTGGGTCGTAGATTGATGGTTACTCCTGGGGTATTCCAACTGGTGTTATAAGGTGGATGCGCGCTTATTGTCATCGTTGTCAACATCAAGCTCGAGATTGATGTATCGCTCGTGAAATGGTATATTGCTCGTATAAGTGAACCATAGCCTTCAGAGTGTGGTATAGCTTTGAATGGTTGTGTTAATGCTTTCAGTAATTGCTTATTGTATTGATTGCTTATTTATCAGTTATATTGCTTAACTGTCTTATTTGCATTGCACGACTTTTTTTCTCTCCAATTTGATATCTGTCTCGCCCTCACTGAGTATACGTGTTGTGTATACTCACTCCTTACCACCACATTTCAGGAAATGTCATGTTAGCTGGAAGTTCGTGATTTTGTGAAAGTTCGTGCCTGAAGAGTTGTCTTGCGTGCCTATGTGGCTTGAGTGTTGAAGTTGTAAAGATATATGCTTTCATATGTTGTATGTATTTATTATTAAAAGAAATGTAGTTTAGATCTAGCTAAGTAGTTGAGGTAAATTGATAAGCTAGTTTATGTAATCAGTTAGCACAGCTTAACTTCAATGCATGTTTATAATGTCCAAAGGAAAAGAATTAGAATGGCATATTAGTTTATTTTATGCAGTAGCTTAGAATGGTTTAATTGTCTAGTTTGAATGTATTTATCAAGAATGAAAAGAGATAGGTTAGCTTTTTAATTGGTAATGTATGTATACTTGCTTAGTTTAATTGATGAGAACTGAGGCTTGGATGGCCTTGAGGTGTTTGTATGGTTGGACACGATGTTGGTCCACTTATAAGCTGTCGCAGGTTTTATATTTCACCTAGAAACAGAGGAGACTCCGTCTGTTTTCCCTGAAAATTTCGCCCGGGTTTGGATTTGGGTTGTGATTAGTTTGATTGATAGAACTCCCAGTCTCGAGAGGGATCGGGGTGTCACACCCGGTCTCGAGAGGGATCGGGGTGTTACAAGGACTCAATGATTATTCGTTCACCGGAACCAGAAGTAAAAATTTTGGTAGATAGGGATCACGTAAAAACTTCTTTCGAGGAATGGGCTAGACTGGGTCATTTCTCAAGAACAATAGCTAAAGGGCCTGATACTACCACATGGATCTGGACCCTACCAAACGGTTGTATATCCAATCCCTCGTCTTCCTTGGGTTGGGCTACCAATGAAAAGATTTTATTTCATTGTCTTTCTCTGCTCCTTTCTTCCCCAACAATAGTTTTGGCAGACTCTGCTTTCGACAACGGGGAAAACTTCCTTCCTAAACCAAATTTATGCCAGTAGTATGCTAGCCATATGATTGGTATAAGCCAAAAAGACACGTTTAATAAGAGTTGTCTTCCACTAAGGCTAAGCCCTATTTGTGACTAAGGCAGGCTACTTTTGATTGCATTTTTTCTTACTGTATCTTCATTTCTCTCCCGTTGGTTGAGCGTCATCAAACATTGCGCCTCTTCCAACTAGTTATAGATTGTCTTAATGCCTGTAAACTAGGATCAAACCAAGTAAGTCCGTAGATCATCTGTTAATCCTTCTTTGAATCCCAATTGTTTTAGTATTTGTCATCGTCTGGGGTTTTTTTAAATGACCAAAGTATAGAAAAAGTCTTCTCCCCGGGGAAACAAGAAATATAGTTTTGAAGCCTAGAACAAACAGTACCTCTATTTGTTTGTTATTATTCCAGTCTTATCTTCACCCTGCCAGTAAGTAGAGATATGAAGAGAGTGGAAAGCTTTGTCACAGACCTTTCTTTGATTTCTTTTATGAACTCCACTGGTCATCCATGGATTATAGGTGCTATCCATTGTATATAAATAAACTTTCGTATCCTACTCTGGAAATCCCATTTTCCTTAAGCATATAGAAACCCATGATTAACATTTTCATATGCTGTTGCTTTGGCGAGTTTAGTGATCATGGCTGGCTCACATGATCTATCAGCTGAGTAGTAAGCCTCCTTGGGATAATTATTAATATCTCTTCTTATCAAAATGAGATTAGGAGGGTGCCCTTTTTTTTAAAGAGCCAGCCTGTCTTTCAATATATTGGCAATTACCTTAGTCAATCTTTTATACAGTGTAGTCCCCATAACAATGGGCCCCGGTATAGTGAGGTTTTGCTTTTTTGGGAATCATTTCTAGAAAGAAGGATTGAATTGTACCAGGTTTGCTCCTGTTTGACTTCAATTACCATATAGAGATAGAGCTCGTCCTTAATTATTCTAGCACTGCCCCTAAATTAATCAACCAAGTTGAAGTTCAGTTGGAATCCATCTAGTCATCTAGTTTTTTACTATGAATCGCCCCCTTGTTGTTGATAGATAGCTTACCAGATTGAAGAATTTTTTTTCCCTGAAAACTTTATAAATATTTGATTGACTGTTGTTATATGCTGTTGGGTTGATAAGATGGATAAGTGTGAGAACAATTTCATAACTTCTGTCCTTATCTCCTCATGCTAAACCAAAACCCAGCCTGTTAGACATTTCAAATTGATAAAAGTGTGGATTTCGCGTTTCTTAATAGATGCGTGGAAAAAAGAAAAAATCTTTTAACCAAAACTGTCGAGATTATAGGCGCAGCGGCTCCCCTACCCTTCTTGACTTAAAGCTGAGCTTCCAATCTTCCTTTTCCATTCACGTGTTTTCTACTTGGTTTGTACTGACATTTCCTTCGCCTTTTGAATCTTCAATACGACCTTTAGTCGTTTGTTGAAATGCTACTGCTACTCGTACTAGTAGCAGTAGGCATAAGCTTTCAAATTCCTGGAAGTTTCATTCTAAGTTTCCTCAATCAATTGTATACATTCTGCCTTCAGAAGCCATTATTGTTGATCCATCCTCAAAAGTATAGGGCTTATCCTTGGTTGTCATTAATATAGGTCTATGATCAGCCGTTCCAAGTAGTGGTAGGAATGGATTCAAGTAAGATAGATTCATTCTCCATGATACCTTCCCGGTCCTTTCCCAGATTCTACTCAATCTTGTCGATTAGACCAGGTAAAAACCAAATTCTTTAATTCTAGTTAGATTATACTGAGTAGTTCTCTGAATGTAGACATAAGACGATCAGTAGATATTCGACCGCCCTTTTATCCTTATCTAGTTAAGGGTGAGTCTGATCTGGTTAGAATCCTCCATGTATAAACATTCCATATCCAAATTGTTAGTTCCTGCTTTTTAATGCGGGATAATCTTTGTCCATATAGATTGGGGATGTCAATCAATGAGCCAGAGTTTTTTGGTATGCCCAATTTTCTCCAGTAAGGAGTCGTTAGTTTCATTGTTGGAAAGCAAGGCCTTCATTCTCTTCTTCTGAATCAGGCCAATTTTTAGTTTATTAAAGGGGTGTTGGAATAGGGATAAACACTACTGAAAGTGACTCCAATAGGTATCCTTAGCTTAGTTGGCTAGGCTGCCTAGTGGAATTTCCTGCAATAATAGTCAATATGATGTTGTTCTACTATCCTTCTCATTTTCTTCTGTTTCCTAAGCCGAATATGTTATAGGAGAAGTTTCTTCATAAGATAACCGGTTCATCCTGACCAGGCCTTTTTTGTCTCTTGAGTACTTTACAAATAAGGGAGGTAATTTCGATGTATCAATTAGAATCATTAGCCATTTTCATCGATCCTCTTCCTCCTCATTTCTTGTTGGAAATGAGTTTTCACTGACTCACTTTCTGATTATGAGTTTCTCAGTTCCGGGTGGAGTCGCTTACCTTTGTCAATCATTTTTTCTTCATTATTGTAGAACTGTTGAAGTGGTAGATCTTCTTGTAAGATTTCACTTTGGTTATTCTGAATTCTATCATTGATAGAGTGGATTTCAACTTCCCGTATTTTGCTTCTTTCTTTCAGTCCTCCCACCGCGTTGATAGGTCTGTGTCACCTCCCTAGGTTGGCTTCCCCTCTATGTCAACGGAACATCTAAATTCCTTATATTTTTGGTGGGATTATGTTCTAGTTGTTGAGACTAAACAATCGTTCTTTCTTCCATGGCGAATTCAAAAGCAAAGGCTGATCAGGTTTGCTTCCGTCTGATTGGAATTTAGTAGTTGGATAGGCTTGTTTTGTTTAGGACATCATCCCCCGGCCGTATTCATTACAAGGGTAGTTTTTCAGAGTCCAAAGCCTGTGTTTGCTATATTATTGAACTCTTTTCTCCAACTAGGAGTTGTCAAATCAATTAGGAGCCTCATGTATGTCGAGTTCTACACGGATACGTGTGCAAGATAAGTTTACCTATGTATCTGTCGTTTTCTCCTCCCCTGTTCAATTGCTGAAATGGGCCTTGCCTTTTCTTCCAAAAATCCTAAACCTTCTTTAATCTCTCCTCATACTCGTCCATCGTCCAGGGGGAATGGGATTTGGCCATAAGCTATAGGGGTGAGGTGGTTGAAGGTGAGCTAAAGTGGAATGACAGGGATTGAATGGCTTGGAAAGCTGGTAGGCTTTGGGGCGAGCTATGGACTACATTAGATATGGGTTGAAATGGTGAGAGCTGAGATGATGATGATGCTTGGGAAGAAGCAGACCTGATGGTGCCGAGAATCGAGGAATGACCATGTACTCTTTCCCTTACGGGATTTATGGAGTAGCATATTTCGAAAGAGGAAGACGGGGGATGAGAAGCCATAGCAATATTCTATGCATTTCGGGCCTCAGTTTCTGCATCATGATCTACCTAATATAAGTATTGTGACTGGCATATAGATTTTGAGAATTTATGGGAAGGGACTTTTGTGGATTTGTGAAGGCGGATATGGGAGAACTGATGTTCGGAGGATTGTAGAGTGACAAAGGAACTACTTGGGATTGGAGGAATGCCGAACGCATTGCAGACATGCCTTTCGATATGATTTTCGCTGATTGGATTAGTCTTCCCGTCATGACTAATTCCGAGGTTGTCGTGCTGACCGGGGGTGAGAAAAAAAATGGAATCGAATATGAAAAGCTAACTAGTCTGTGCATTTCCTATCAAAGCCCTTGAACTAACCTTTTAGGCATGAAGGGCATTCTAAGGCATAATTGTGTGGATTCACCAAGCACCCATATATTGATTTATTGAAAACAGCTCATTCGTCTACCATGCCTATTTGTATTGCTAGAATTATGCTTACCGATATGCAAATGACTAAAGAGGACGTATGGCCGGGCATTCTGGTCTTATGCAAAGTCGTCCTGCTATCCCTGCTCGAACTCCAGAACAAAAGTCAAGTCATTGCTCATCCCCGCACATGCTTGCTATAACAATTCCCTTTCCTACTAGACTTGTCTATGAAAAGATGCACGAGCCTCTCTTTCTCTTATATACACTTATACTAGTTGAAGATAGTGATTTGAATGCCTATCCCCTGCCTATGCGCTTGCCTTTACTACCTACCCGCCTTGAACTACTACAACTGCGCATACCTTTCTTGACTCTATCCAGAAGATAACTTGAACTGGCATTATGACTACACATATATAGCCAATAGAAAGATGTATTCCCAAGCTGGAAAGGTAGTAGAGGAGAGAAATTGAAGTGGATCTCCTATCTATATTCGACAGCTTGAAGAGGGCTGATGGCTGCCTGCTAAAGCCAAATTTTCATTAAAAGCGATTTCTTCGCTCAAGAACTAGACTCAAGCGATTGTGCCTACCAGTCAAGACATGAAGGTGGGATGCTGACTAGCCTCTTGACCGAAGTGCTAACCCTATCTCTAATGCGTATATTGAGACTGAGCTTGTTTGCATCTAATCTGGGCACCGGATCCTCATACTAGCTGCTACTATTGTTGGACCTCCAGCAGCGGATCATGATGCCGGGGATTTGTTCACAGCGGAAGTGAAACCTGAAACGGATCAGACAACTATGTTTAACATACCAATAATTGATTTTTGTAGCTACCATATTTGATTCCTGTGTCTCTACTAATTTGAGTGCTTTGCCAAAGAAGTGGTTTGATCCAAAGTCGACATGGAATCTAAGGCTGTTGAGCTCTTTGTCCGAGGACGATCTCCTAATTGCTAGTACGAATCAAGGGCCAAAGTCTTAACTCATGATTTGATGGAAGCTGTTCGACTGAAAGGCTGATCTCCTGACACGACTAATAAAGAATGGACGCCCTCTGCCCCCAGCAAAGGACTTAATTGGAAGAAGAAAAATCTCAACTCGATCAAAGAATTGAAACCTAAGATTGATGGGTTTTCTGTTGTGACCAATTTTGTTGCCTTAGCCTGAAAGACGGAGAAGGCACCAAACAATTAGGTATACCACGTCATACCACGTCATAAAATTAACAAAAACCTACCTTATGTTTATTCTTCAACCAACTATCGGTCTAAAAGAAAAAAAAAATGCAACAAAGGTATAGAAATCACTTAGTTTCTAAACTACGGAAAGATGGTTCTTATCTTGCTTTCTTTCGTTCGGGTTTTTTTTCTGCGTTGTTTTTGCCTAACAACCCAAAACTTCCCTCGTATGTACGAACAAAAGAGAGAGCAACAAGCAATAAATAAAAAAAAATCAATCCTCGCTATGCAAGCTCAGTAAGGATATCACTCTGAGCCGATGCCCAGCCCATCTAATCTCATAAAATCGAATTTGATAGAATCCCTATACAAGTATCTGAACTCGCATTAGAATGTGCAAAAGACCCCACGAAGAAGGTAAAGACAACAGCTCGGGAAGATAGCAAACCATATCATATACGCAATTCGTCTTTATCTTCCTGGTAGCAGTACGAATAGGAGATCCAACATGACTGTATTAAGCCTTAAACAATCAGGGTTATGCTAGCTCATTGCCAGAAAGCAAACAGGAGCTCGTACTTAGATCAGAGGATGTTCATCCCAGGCAAGCAACAGGGGCTTCGGGTTTGAGGTAAGCCTTCCTGTATCATTGATAGGCAAAGGGGTAAGCGAAAATGGTTGTGTTTGTTTGTTATGTTAATAAGCAAATAGGTAAGTAAGCGCAAACAATACGAATTCCTTTAAATGGATCCCTCTCTCTTAATGACTCTTTTTAGGGAGTAGGATCTATTGCCTAAGAGCTCAGAGAAAGGTAGCGAAGTAATATATTCTTTTTCAAGCAAAGAGGAGTTCGCACAAGCAAGCGAAGTAGAATCTAAAGGCAAAACAATTGTGCAACTTGGCCTCTTCAACTACTTAGGCGCAGGATAGAAGATGATAGAGCAGCATAACGGAGGAAAACAAAAGTCCTAATTCGAATAAAAAATACAAAAAGATAAATCAAATCTAAATAAACAATTCTTCGAAGAGGCATCATGTTCACAAGGTTATTTTGATATAGACAACGTTTGGAGAACGGATGACTAGAATAGATGGGTAAAGGCCTTACTATATTCCTTGTCAGGAATAGCGGCCTTAGAGCTTCTACTACTATCGGCTACCTAACTGTCAGGAAATCTGGGGTTTTGTCGGAGAATCAGTGTTGTGGTGGTGCTACGAGATGATGATTTATCATATAGAAGAAGAGATCCACGGACCTATTGATTGACTATAGATGCGAACCGATCGACCGCTACCTAAGAGAGGATAAGTATTTTTTCTATCGAAAAACGGTAAGGGGAGAACATGTAAGGGCTTGCCTAGATCTCGTATTTCCTATGTAGTCCATTGGTCAAACCAACAATTCTCTTCTCAAAGTAATGGAGATAGTCTTTTTCTTTTTTTGGTATGTAGCTCTGCGAGCTAGGAGCGCATCATTAAAGCAGGGCAAAAATGAACATAGGATCATGACCCTTTTCTTCTTTTTTTGTTTGTGTCTAGTCCGTTGTGTGTGTTTTTTAAGGCTTATCCGGCTCTGGGGCATCCAATTCCTCTTCTTTCTTTTGTTGCTGATCTCACATCAAGATCAGCTCCTTCTTGTTCAGGGTCATCAGATAAGAGATATTCTTCCGACTCTGAGAAATCGGTCAAGCGGGAGGCTACCCTCGACTCACCTCTTTCTCTATAAAAAAAACCCCTCCCCAGAGGAGAGTAGAAGCTCTAGGATGAGTATGTCATGAATTCTCAGATTCATTTTCGTCCTGATCTACCCAGGAATTTTTGGAATGTATAAAAACATTGACGGAGAGGGCTCGTAATGATCTTTGAGAATATCAGAAGGTGCTGAAGTAGCAAGATAGGGGGGGGGTCCGTAGGTTTTTGTGAAAGGCATGCTCTTATCATTTTATTGCTGAAATGAAAAAAAAAATGCCTCTATTTGATGTCGATTCATTCATACTTCCATTCCTTGTAGAGGAAGGCTAATTGTTTGTTGGCTGGGAGCTGTATGAGCGGTAACGTCCACGTACGGCTCCGTGAGAAGGGCGGTGGACATAAATGGCCTTGTTGTACCTCATTCTCGTCTTTAATGGGGGTATGTTCTTTCTTTTTTGGGAGAGTATGCCAATATGATCTTAATGAGGTGTGGGGCTTTGCATCTGACATTCGTTGGGCTTCCCTCTTCGGGAGCCTGCGACCCGGCATTTTAGTGCAATAAACCCTTCCGGCCGAAGACTAGTGGTAGGTGGTCCCGCGGAGCTTTCGAAAAAATGTAGCCTAGTATGTAAGCACAACAATGAACCGCGGTGAACCCTCAGATGACCTATCTAAGATTAGGGGGGAGATCCTCAATAGTGGTTACCCTTTCACTCTTCCACGGACTAATACATGTACCGAATGCTCATACGGGAAATGTGACTCTTGGGTCTGGAACCTAAGGGGTTGATGTCATGCCCCAACCTGGCCTATAAGGTTAGACTAGGGTGTGATCTAAATATTCAGGTCATATCACATACTTAACCGTTTCATGCATTTTGGACATCATTTACTAAGTCAAATCTGGTTCGTTCTACAAGGTCAGTGCATCTGCCAAAACCTGCTTCATTTTTCCAGATTTCCAGATTTGGACACATTTTAATGATTTGCCATTTTGAGGACTTTAGAGTCCAAATTAGCTTTGGTATATTTCTGCAAAAAATGTTCAAAACCGGAAAAAATAGTCACCTACCAATTTTCATGCATTTTCAACATCATTTGCCTTGCCAAACTCACCTAAAAATAACAGGTCAGAGAGCTGTCACATAATCCGATTTCACCTATCATCATTTTCAAGCCAAAATCTTGCCATGCATGGTTGTAAAAGCTTATGAACGAACATATAACTCAAGTACAGAAGCAAGGACATACATTTATGAGCATGCATGTGGATTTTTGAAGGATTTTCAAAAGGTTTTAGCCCTCACATTAGCAATCAACCAAGAAGATGCACAAAACTTGTCGAAGCACAATTTTCTTCTTCTCCTTTGCCTAGCCGAGATTCCAACTAGATTTTCTCTATTTTTCCTAGCTTAGTGACCAAGCTCTTAGTACATGCATGTGGTTAGAACAAGAAGAAAAGAAGTGGAAGCTTAAAAACTCACCTAGGGATGAAATGAAGACTCTATGTGCTTGCATGTATCTTTTGAGCTAGCTACTTGCTTTCCTTTGCTTGGGCTTGCCTTGAATAACCATAGGATGATGAAGATGAGCTAAGATGGTAAGAAGTTCAGCCAAGGCTGAGAGAGAGAGAGTAGAATGAGAGGGAGAGAGAGAGAAGATGAGAGGAAAATAAGTGAAATGAAAAAAAACAAAGGCCTTGAAGTTTGATGAAGCATGTTCGGCCTTGGGCAGCCCAATTTCTGCCTTTTTGTGTCTTCAAGGTGTAATTTAAAATTGCTAGCATGGGCAAGGTGTGTTTGGTCGAGCAAGATGAGGAATTGAGGAGGTTTGGAGCAATTTTTTATGCATTTGATAAGTGTTTTTGTCATAACTTGTCTAGAACCAATTTGAATTGTGCAACATGCACAAATACTACCTAGTTGGTCGGCCAAGGCTATAAAAATTCTGAATTTTTGTCATCTATTGGAGTATTATTTAATTGTGTCTTGAAAGTGAAAAAAGAATAAGGAATAAAGAATAAGGAATGTCTAGCTTTTTGTGAGATTTTGTCTTCTAGTGGGTTGAATTAATAATTTAATAATAGTTAGTGGATTTTGTAGGATTAATTAATGACCTAGTGTTTCATGTAAGATGCTTTCTTGTTTAGCGTGAGGGCACGCTTTCCTAGGTCTAGGGCACGCACTACGAGGTAGGACACGAATTACGAGATGAACGCACATTTTCCAAGTAAATGCACGCAACTCTAAATGAATGCACATAATTCAATGCATGGCACATAAAATGAACACAATTCTCAATCCTAGGTCAAGTCTCGCAAATCTAGATTAGGGCACACGACACGAGGTATCGCACGCAAATCGAGGTCGGGCCTCACATCCTCCCCTCCTTAAAAGAATTTCGTCCCGAAATTCAATATTACCTTTGAAATAAAGCTGGATATTGCTGCTCCATCTGGTCTCGCCTTTCCCATGTTGCTTCTTCAACTCCATGATGATCCCACAGCACTTTCACCATTGGTATAGTTTTGTTGCACAACTCCTGATCTTGCTGGTCTAAGATCCGAATAGGCTTCTCCTCGAAAGACAAGTTCTCCCGAAGCTGCAACGGCTCTGGCTCCAAGATATACGACAGATCAGGATGATACTTCCGCAGCATTGAAACATGAAAGACGTCGTGAACATTGGAGAGGTTCTGGGGTAGTACTAGGCGATACGCCAATTTGCCAACCTTCTCAATTATCTCAAATGGTCCTACAAACCTCGGGCTCAACTTTCCACCCTTGCCATGTTTAATCAGTCCCCTTCGAGGTGATATCTTCAAGAACACCCTGTCGCCAACCTCAAACTCGAGACTCTGTCTCCGTCGGTCTGCATAACTCTTCTGCCTGCTCTGGGCGGTAAGCATCCGTTTCCGGATGAGGTGGATATTATCAACAGTCTTCATAAGTTCAGGTAAAAGGGTCGGGTCAAAAGTCTTCGTCTCACCTACATCATCCTAGTAAATTGGGGATCGATACTTACGTCCATACAACGCCTCAAATGGGGCCATCCTGATAGTGGCCTGATAACTATTATTATAAGCTAACTCCGCTAGAGACAGATATTTATCCCAACCTTTCCCGAAGTCTAAAACGCACGCCCTCAGCATATCCTCCAGAATCTGAATAGTTCTCTCTGATTGTCCATCAGTCTGAGGGTGATAAGCCGTGCTGAAACTCAGCTTCGTTCCAAAAGCTTCTTGCAATCTCTTCCAAAATTGGGAAGTAAAACGAGGATCCCTATCCGATACGATACTCACATGCATCCCGTGCAATCTTACAATCTCCGCCACATACATATCTCCCAATTTCTCAGGACTATCCTCCTTGTTCATCGTTAAGAAGTACGCCGACTTAGTCAATTTATCCACTATGACCCAAACGGCGTCATGACCCTTTTGTGATATGGGCAGGTCCATAACAAAGTCCATAGTTATATGTTCCCATTTCCATTGAGGGATCTCCAACGGCTGAAGTAAACCTGCGGGTCGTTGATGTTCCTCTTTGACTCTCTGGCAAGTCAAACACCGCGCCACAAACTCCGCAATTTCTTTTTTCATGTTATTCCACCAATAGTATTGCTTCAAATCCCGGTACATCTTTGTTCCGCTGGGGTGAAGAGTATATCTTGAATTATGGGCTTCTTCAAGAATCTTCTTTTTCAGCTCTGGCTCATTGGGAACACAAATCCGATTCCTAAACCTCCAAACACCATCATCATGAAACTTGAAATATGCATTGCTTTCTTTAATCTTCTAAAATTGTTGGTCCTTTTGTTGAGCCTCCCGTAACTCAGACAACAAGGTCGATTGAACTTGTGTAGTGGCAAAAAGTAACCCTTTCCGAGTCAATTGTGGTTTCCACAAAAATGCTTCCTCCACCAACTCCTGTACCTTGACTTCCAGTTTCGCCATGCTTGTTTTTCTACTTAAGTCATCTCCAATTACATTTGTTTTACCGGGCACATAATTGATTGTGCAGTTATAATCATCCAAAAGCTCCATCCACCGCCTTTGCCTTATATTTAACTCTTTTTGAGAGAACAAGTATTTCAAGCTCTTATGATTGGTAAATACCTCGAACTTGTTACCCCACAGATAATGCCTCCATTTCTTGAGTGCAAACACAATAGCCGCCAACTCCAAATCATGCGTCGGGTAATTCAATTCATACGACTTTGGTTTCCTAGAAGCATATGCAATCACCCTTCCATTTTGCATCAGTACATAACCCAATCCTGCTTTTGAAGCATCACTATAGATTACAAAACCTTGACTTCCTTCAGGCAATGCAAGAACAGGTGCGATAGTCAATCTTTTTTTCTACTATTGGAAGCTGTTCTCACACTTATCATCCCACACGAACTTTGTTTTCTTTTGAGTGAGCTTTATAAGCGGTCCTACAATCTTAGAGAAATCTTTCACAAATCTTCGATAATAGCCGGCTAGACCAAGAAAACTCTGAATCTCCGTAACATTCTCCGGCTTCTTCCAAGACATCACTGCTTCTATCTTTGTTGGATCCACTGCTATTCCCTCTTGGGATATAATATGCCCCAAAAATGCAATATGTTACAACCAAAATTCACACTTGCTAAACTTTGCATACAATTGATGCTCTCGAAGTTTTTGCAGTACTAACCGCAGATGTTGTTCATGCTCAGCCTCAGATTTCGAGTATACCAAAATATCATCAATGAAGATCACCGCAAATTGGTCCAGGTAGCGTTGAAACACCTTGTGCATCAAATCCATAAAAGCTACAGGGGCATTAGTTAGTCCAAAAGGCATCGCCACATATTCATAATGCCCATATCTCGTCCTGTAAGCCGTTTTAGGCACATCTTCCTTTTTGATCCGCAATTGATAATACCCTTGTCTCAAGTCGAGTTTCGAATACACTTTGGCTCCTTGCAGTTGATCAAATAACTCGTTGATCAGTGGAAGTGGGTATTTATTCTTGACAGTCACTTGGTTCAATCCTCGGTAATCAATGCATAGCCTCAACGTTCTGTCTTTCTTCTTTACAAATAGAACTGGTGCACCCCACGGTGAAGAACTTGGTTGAACAAACCCCTTCTTCAGCAATCCTTGCAATTGGTCTTTCAATTCTTGTAGCTCGGCCGGTGCCATACGATAGGGAGCTTTAGATATCGGCTGGGCGCCAGGCAGTAACTCTATAACAAACTCGATTTCCCGATTTGGGGGTAAACTGGGTAATTCTTCTGGAAACACATCCGCATAGTCTTTGATCACAGGCATCTCCTCCAACTTAGCTTTGTCTGACGGCTTGTTGATGAGGTAAGCTAAGTATCCGTTGCACCCTTTTCTCAAGGACTTCACTGCTTTTGTAGAGGAAATGATGGAACTCCCGGTGAAATCTCTTCGACCCATTACCTCCAGTATTGGTTGACCAGGTACCCGGAACGTTATGATCTTTGCCCGGCAATCTAGTTGGACATGATGTTTTGCCAGCCAGTCCATCCCTAAAATGACCTCATAATCTCGAAAAGGTAATACAATAAGATTGGCTGAGAATTCCCTATCCTTAATTTGGATTTTATATGCTTTACAAACTGAGCTAGTAACAAGTTTAGAACCCATTGGAGTACCAACTTCTACTTTGTATGGCAAACATACAACTTTCAGTTTCACACGTTCCACACATAAGGGAGTAATAAATGAATGAGTAGCACCCGGATCAATTAATACCCTAACAGGTTGATTCAGTATGAAGAATGTACCTTCAACAATAGCAGTCTCATCTGGAATCTCCTCGCACTCAATAGCATAAGCTCGAGCCTAAACTCTAGGAACTGGAGTCTTGCCTCTAGCAGCTGGTTTACCCTGATTCTGTCCTGCCTGCCGTTTAGGGCAATCCTTGATCTGATGCTGATCACTGCCACATCTCATACATCGTCCTGACTTCCTCCAACACTGGGCCTCAGTATGCCCCTTCTTGTCACAATAAGAACAACTGACGGAATGAGTAGCAGGTGAACTACTTGTAGATTCGTGGGTGGGAGAGGCTGATGGCGCTTTCGTCAGGCCACGGTTATTCACTGGTCTGTTCTGGCTCTGGCCCTGACTACGTCTCTGACTCTGAAATTTCCTCTGCTGACCTGGAGGCTGGTATGGTTTCTTGTTCGGCTGACTCGAACCGGCTCTATCTAATTTTCTCTTCTCAACTCGAGAGGTAGCAGCAAAGAGAGCAGAATAGGTATCGAAGTCATGAGAAGCCAACTGGTCCTAAATCTCTGGCCTCAATCCAGTAGTAAATTTCCACATCTTCGCCTCCGGAGTACTAACCATATATTGAGCATAACGGGACAGTCGGTCAAAACGAGCCTCGTACTGGGCCACCGTAATGTTACCCTGGGTCAAGTGCATGAACTCCTCAATCCACCTCTGCCTGGAAACTGTAGGTACATATTTATCCTTGAATGCTTTAACGAAATTACCCCACAAGCGAGGTGTCTGATCAGTTTCCCACAGTGCTTCTACAGTGTGCCACCAATGCTCATCATCCCCGTGCAATAGAAACACAACAAACTCCATCTTTTCTTCATCAGTATAATCAAGTGGCCTGAAAATCCTCTCGATCTCGGACAGCCAAGCCTCTGCTTTCTCATCATCAGCTTCCCCGTGGAATTTAGACAGGCGAAAGTCAAGGAACTCTCTCATTCTGCTATGTCTCCCATGGTTGCCATCGTTCATGTTGTTGTTGTTGTTAACTTCACGTGCATCCTGACGCTTCATCACTCGTGACACGCGATCCATGGCATTCACCATCATATTAAACATAGCTATACCAGAATTATTTTGATAGGCATCTCCGGTCTCTTAGGGTTCACCTCTCCTATTAGTAGTACGGGTGCTAGGGCCAGCCATCTATAGGCACAGATTACGATGCACAATTTATTGAAATATGACAATTAAGAATTTAATGCATAAGATATGCAACATAATATAGATACAATTCTAGAAACAACTAAGGCATGTTAATCACTTAAACACATAAAACATAGAAGGCACATTTAACATTATCACACAATAACATATAAACAAGTCATCCTAATTATCTTAGGGCTCTACCCACGGTCCGAGAGTTAAACCCGGCTTAAGCAATCAAAGCTCTGATACCATTCTACTTATAAGGTGTCACTCCCTAACCCGGCCTATAAGGTTAGACTAGGGTGTGATCTAAACATTCAGCTCATATCACATACTTAACCGTTTATGAAGATTTAACACTTAATGTTTTAGTCTAAATTCCAAAATTTTCTGGAAAATCGGCAGCATAACGGCTGTAATTGGGCTCTTTGGTTTGGCCTAATTCTCTAAACACCTTAAATTTTTTTCCAATCTCAATTTTATTTCCAACTAAGTTTTCTATTTAACATCGATTTAAATGCCTATTGGTTATCTCGATGTCTCGTTTGATTTATAACCTAGCTTGATACTATGTCTCGTTTGTTTGTTTATCCTCGTTACAAAAGTACCTGTTGATCTTAGCTTAAAATCGTGTACCTGTTTAAGATTGGATAGGTTCATTTACTTAGTCCTTACCTAATACGTCGTAACCTATGATAGATACTAGCAGTAATAATAGCAAAATGATCATAGTAGTGTCTAGTGTCTGTCTAGCAATATCAGTACAAACCAAAATTAGACCCCAAATTACAACGGGGGTCTTTTACATTACAACATTGAGCAACATAAAAGAAATAGTCTTCAAGTAGCATGGTTCACAAATAGCCATAAACATGCAAAGCACATAGGACAGGCAATCACTCCAAGGAATCATCGATAGGCACATCGTCCTTAGGTACCTGTTCTTGATCTTCTTCACCTGCGATGATAAAAGACGGTAAGTCCTTATGAACTCAGCGAGGGGGAACGAGAAATAGGTTTTGAAACTCATTTTCTGGTTAGAGTTATGAAAATCCTTTTGCAAGCATGAATATAACACAATTAAGTACAGAATAATAATACAAAAGTAAAGGAACACAATTACCCGTCTTTCCTCCCCGAGGTTCTCTAGGAACCAAGCAAGAGTACTTATACACATAGTAAAAAAGGATATGGTGAGCTTTTGCTCTCAGTTCATTTCCAGAATCAGTTGTTGCGGCCGACTTCAAATCATCCCCTTAACACGCCAGGTGGGTGTACTCTGGATGTACCCCAAAATCCTACCATCTAACTCTCCGAGGAAGTCTTGCCCCCAAACGAGAGAGGGAATAGGTACCATGGTAGTCACGGGTGCACCGGCAAGCCCGATGCCGCCCGGTGTGCGTGATCGCTACCATGCCAGAATGAAAGGTTGCAACCTTGTATGCAACGCACATTTATGACATTTAATATATCACATTAGGAGGAAAAGAAAGTAGGTTGCCTCCGGACAGTCATAAGATTGCACATTGACAAGCAAACAAGCGAGGCACGAATAGACAAGTAGTTCCACTTGAAAAGCACATGGAGTTATATGAACATTAAATGGACAGCCGTGTAGCGCACATAAATCAAGTCTTATAACTCAATTCAAAGTCCATGTAATCAAATAATAAGATTATATAACATGCAACAATATCTACGTGGGCTCGGATGCAAGAAAAGCCTATTTGTCAACGTGCAATTGTCAAAATCACATTTAGGACTATAAGGGCATCTACAGGCAGCCTACTAAGCATATAATTCCACACAATATCCAAATGATCAACACTTAGCAAGACTACCTAGTCATTAGGGTTTCCATTTCGTGCATATCCGTGCAATTTAAGCCCCAAACCAATTCAAAATCAATCTCAAGCCATGCATCATTTAATTCAACATCCTCAAACATTCAAAACAGTCCACACAACATCCCAAAGCTACAATCCCAAGCATTTATTTCAACAAGAGAAGTTACAACAACTTTTCTAAGCATAACACTAATTGAAACCCTTACTGCGATAGGCTGTTTTCTCACAATCATTAGATAAACAAACAATCTCCAATTCCATTGAATAAGATGTCAAATTAAAGCTCAAGAAGTGAACTAAAATCAGAAACAAACCTTGCATCATTTGAAGTTCAGGATCATTAGTTATTGCCGAAACAGTGGGATAGCACAAAACTGTCCAGATTTTCACACATTTCGATAATTGACGTTTTTGAGGTCCTTAGGGTCAGATTTAGCCTTAATCCATTTCTGACAAAAATGTCCATAACTGAAACATCTAGCAGTACACCAAATTTTATGCAATTTGGACATTATTTACTAAGTCAAATCTGGTTCGTTCTACAAGGTCAGTGCATCTGCCAAAACCTGTTTCATTTTTCCAGATTTCCAGATTTGGACACATTTTAATGATTTGCCATTTTGAGGACTTTCAAGTCGAAATTAGCTTTAGCCTATTTATACGAAAAATGTTCAAAACAGGCAAAAATAGTCCCCTACCAATTTTCATGCATTTTCAACATCATTTTCCTAGCCAAACACACCTCGAAACAACAGGTCAGAGAGCTGTCACATAATCCGATTTCACCTATCATCATTTTCAAGCCAAAATCTTGCCATGCATGGTTGTAAAAGCTTATGAACGAACATATAACTCAAGTACAGAAGCAAGGACATACATTTATGAGCATGCATGTAGATTTTTGAAGGATTTTCAAAAGGTTTTAGCCCTCACCTTAGCAATCTACCAAGAAGATGCACAAAACTTGTCGAAGCACAATTTTCTTCTTCTCCTTTGCCTAGCCGAGATTCCAACTAGATTTTCTCTATTTTTCCTAGCTTAGTGACCAAGCTCTTAGTACATGCATGTGGTTAGAACAAGAAGAAAAGAAGTGGAAGCTTAAAAACTCACCTAGGGCCGAAATGAAGACTCTATGTGCTTGCATGCATCTTTTGAGCTAGCTACTTGCTTTCCTTTGCTTGGGCTTGCCTTGAATAACCATAGGATGATGAAGATGAGCTAAGATGGTAAGAAGTTCAGCCAAGGCCGAGAGAGAGAGAGTAGAATGAGAGGGAGAGAGAGAGAGAATATGAGAGGAAAATGAGTGAAATGAAAAAAAAACAAAGGCCTTGAAGTTTGATGAAGCATGTTCGGCCTTGGGCAGCCCAATTTCAGCCTTTTTGTTTCTTCAAGGTGTAATTTAAAATTGCTAGCATGGGAAGGTGTGTTTGGTCAAGCAAGGTGAGGAATTGAGGAGGTTTGGAGCAATTTTTTATGCATTTGATAAGTGTTTTTGTCATAACTTGTCTAGAACCAATTTGAATTGAGCAACATGCACAAATACTACCTAGTTGGTCGGACAAGGCTATAAAAATTCTGAATTTTTGTCGTCTATTAGAGTATTATTTAATTGTGTCTTGAAAGTGCAAAAAGAATAAGGAATAAATAATAAGGAATGTCTAGCTTTTTGTGAGATTTTGTCTTCTAGTGGGTTGAATTAGTAATTTAATAATAGTTAGTAGATTTTGTAAGATTAATTAATGACCTAGTGCTTCATGTAAGATGGTTTCTTGTTTAGAATGAGGGCACGCTTTCTTAGGTCTAAGGCACGCACTACGAGATGAATGTACGTTTTCCAAGTAAATGCACGCAACTCTAAATGAATGCACATAATTCAATGCATGGCACATAAAACGAACACAATTCTCAATCCTAGGTCAAGGCTCGCAAATCTTGATTAGGGCACACGAAACGAGGTATCGCACGCAAATCGAGGTCGGGCCTCACAGTTGCTCTGAGAAATCCTTTCTTTCTTGTCCACTCAAGGGGGTGCGGACACACCTAGGAGTGGTCTTTCCCTCTTCAACAAGCTGGGTTTGGTCTATGAAAAACATCTCCTAAAGGAAGTGGAATTGACATGTTATGTCAGAATAAGCGATCTTTTTATTACGGAATCCCTTGTTTGGATCTTTGATGGAATAGAAAGAGTCTAAGAGGATACGATGCCATAGAAGGAGCAGCTAATGCCATTTCAAGAAGAATGGTGCAGGTGAATCAGAACTTGAGAATCTAGCTATTGCGAAAACTGTCTTCGCATAGGGAAATGCCAACAACTTTAAGTCTTCCCACATAAGAGTTTGAAATAGAAGCTAATAATGAAAGGCTACTTTTCGGAGGTTGAATGCAGGGAATCGCTACTTACTAAGGTGATTGGGGCAGCAGTGGTTTTCTTGATAGGGGGTAGTCTTGTGTCCCCATGGATACCTTCTTTCAAGCCATAGCACTTTTCAATGGGACAGACCTCTTAGGCACAAGATTTCGGATTCTCGGTCTTCCCTTCTTCATTCGACCTGACCTCCTCCATTGTGGTAGTTCTATACGGTCTTCCTTCATCAACTCCTCGAATAGATCTTACACGATTTCATCAGGGAATTCAAAACCCAACCTCTCTTTTTAGGAGGGTTTTTTCTTACCATTTCCATTCTCCTTACTCTTTTTCATCATCTTTTTTGGCCTTCCCTATTACCATTCTTCTTTTTCTTTGCTTCAACCCCAACCGTCTCAACCTTTGAAGCTGCCTTAGGCTTTCAGTTGAGCGCCTCTTGCTAAGGTGCATTTCTAGGTCATGTGCCTTGGTGCATAAGTAATTCAAATCATCAAAGGTTTAAGGCATGAGATGGACTGAAAGTTCATGCCTCAAAGATTCGGACCCTTTCGGCCTGCTATGTCATTTCTTTATGCCCCTACCAGGGAGGGGAAGAAGTGGCTGGTCCTCTAGGGCTAGGGAAAGACGGGGTAATCTTTTGCGGACATCTGAAGGGAAAGGCTTGTTATCTTGCGAGAAAGTCAGACACAAAATCATTGTCACGCTCCTTGTTTTCAATGAGTTCTCCAACTCCAACTTTCCTTTCAATCTTTATCCTCACATGCTAAGTCCAAGGGTCTTACATTAGCTTAGTGAACGCGCAAAATAGAATTCCATTACTTGCCAGATCATGAGATGAGATCTAAGTTCAAGTGTAATAATGAATTATACACCTACCTACCTGTGAGTAAGAGAAGAAGGTGACCCCAAGCTCGATCTTGGCCAAGCTAGCATTTTCAAAAGTTCACTCCTGGCTAGGCCTGACGCTCCTGATAGACTGATAGAGTTAGTTGGTAGACCGATGTGATTGAGATTGCTTCTTTTCTAGGCTCCTCTGATGGTAGTGGAAGCTCTTGTTCTTGTTGGTGTTGTTGAAAGTAACTGTGATAACCCGAACCTGGCATGCATTTAATGGCATTTAATTGTATTTAATTAAGTGTCATCTTAAATGTTAGTGTTTAATTGCATTTGATTACGTGTTTATTATAACTTGTTTATTTGTATCTTAGCATTAACTTCATAATTATTTAAAATATTCTAGAAATAGTTTAAAACAATTATTTTTAAATGAATATTGATTATTTTGATTGTTTTGATTATTTTAATAATCGGGTTTAATTGTCTTGCATTAAAATTACGTGGTTTTCAATTAAAAGAGGAAAGTAACTCCGAGCCTGAGTGAATTTTAAACTATTCCACTATTCTATTTAAAAAAAAATTAAATTATAGTTTTCTTTTATTGCTCATTACTTTATTAGCGATCATTTATTGACCGTTTGATCGTAGTATTTCAAAAATGAGAGTTAGAGATATATTTTCCGAGTTTCGTGAATAATGTTTTTAGTTTAAGTTAGCTAGTTTTAGTTGGTTTTCATTAAAATTGCATTGTTTTAACTTGAATTAGATTAAATGGCATCAAAATAAGCTAAGTTGACCAATTTAACTTGAATTTTGACTTTGCAAAATGACCATTTTGCCCTTGAGGCTTTGTCATCTTTTAAATAGCCAAAATTAAGCAAAATTGACAAAAAAAAAAACAAAACCAAAAATGGCCCTTAAGTCCTCCCTTGGCCGAAGGTTAAGGAGAAAAGAAAAAAAATGATTTTCCATTTTTAAGACAAAATCATGCGTGGAATTGCTTGGGGGTCGTGGTCAGGTCCTTGCGGGTCTTAGTCTTCAATCACTTTGACGGTTTTCACGCTTTTGTGCATTTAAATTTGAATTTGAATTTTGTGTCAAATTTTTAGATTTGATAAATAATGTGTTATAATGCCTGTAATTGCTTGATATAGCTTCCTTTGAGTTGGTAGAGCATTGTTTGATAGTTATTTAGTAATTTTTACGGTTGAAACTACGTATTTGAAATTGGGGAAGAATAATGAATAGTGAATTATGAATAGTAAACCCTAGAATTTTGGATTTTGATTCGAATTGCGATTGCTGGATTTGGATAGGTACCATTAGTGATAGAAAGATAAAATGTGCAATAAAAACGGACCGGCCTTTGATAAAATTGGAAATTAGACAAAGAAACGTAAAGGGGCCGTTTGACCAAAAGTTGACCGTGCTCGAATTGAGTTGGGGGTTTTGCAACTGAGGGTATGGAAGCACTTTTGGCGCTGTTGTGGCATTGATTGAGTGACCGGTTAGCATAGCTGTAGTTCAAATGCAGTAGGTGGACTTTTGGGCCTCGGGTGAGAAAGTGAAGTTTAATGACATAGAAATGTGCCTTGTAGTGCCTAAGTGAATGTAGTGAAATCGGTTTCCTAATTCCGTAGCTTGTTTGCCTGTAATTGCCTTTGGAAGTTAGGGATTGAATAGTGATATTTGTCGTTTTCGTGTTTGAACTGTTGTTACTTGTTTAATTGGTGTTCTTGTTGCTATTAATGATAGTTATGCTTGGAAAGTTAATTGAATGCTAGTATTGATTGTAAATGCTTGATATCTCGTTTATCGCCTCTAAACTGTATTGTTGTGCTATCGCTCGTTTATCGCCTTGTATCGTGTCTTGCATTGCATAGTGCCAGGCGCGTGAGTGATGGGCCTCTCTGGGTAGTCTCAGGCTGCCAGTATTGGTTGCTCTAGCTCCGTGTCCTATTCCCATTCTCGCTTGGGTTGCCTCCCAGGGAGATTTAGGTCGTAGAATTGATGGGATACTTCCGGGGTATTCCAAACTGAAGTTATAAGGTGGTTGCGCGCTTATTGTCATCATTGTCAACATCAAGCTCGAGATTGATGTATCGCTTGTGAAATGGTACATTGCTCGTATGAGTGAACCATAGCCTTCAGAGTGTGGTATAGCTTTGAATGGTTGTATTAATGCTTTTATTAATTGGTTATTGTATTGATTGTTTATATTGAATGCTTGCTTATCAATTATATTGCTTAGCTGTACTTATTTGCATTGCACGATCTTCTTTCTCTCCACCTCGATAACTGTTTCGCCCTCACTGAGTATACGTGTTGAGTATACTCACTCCTCACCACCACATTTCAGGAAATGCCATGTTAGCTGGAAAGTTCGTGGATATGTGAAAGATCATGCTTGAAGAGTTGTCTTGCGTGATATGTGGCTTGAGTTGTCAAAGATGCAAAGATGTATGTTTCTTGTGTTGTTTGTATTTAATGTTAAAAATGAATGTAATATGAGTTTTCTAGATTATTGAAGTGATTTGGAAAGGCTAGTTTATGTAATCAGTTAGCATAGCTTAACTTCAATGCATGTTTGTAATGTCCAAAAGAAAAGAGTTAGAATGGTATGATAGTCTAATTTATGTAATGGGTTAGAGTAGTTTAATTGCCTAGCATGAATGTTATTGTCAAAGATGAAAAGAGATAGGTTAGCTTTTAAATTGGAAATGTATATTTGGTTGTGTTCGCTTGTTGAGAACCAAGGCTCGGATGGCCTTGAGGTGTTTGCATGGTTGGACACGGTGCTGGTCCACTTATATGCTTTTACAGGTTTTACATTTTGCCTAGAAACATGGGAGACTCCGTCCGTCTTTCCCTGAAAATTTTGACCAGGTTTGGAATTGGGTTGTGAATAGATTGATTGATAGAACTCCCGGTCTCGAGAGGGATCGGGGTGTTACAGTAACTCTTTACTGTTTTTAGACGAGACGGAATGTCTTCTCAGATAGATAAAGGTCCTTTCGGGTTTCCTATGGAAAGCCTATTGGCTCACTTTGTTCCAAACCTTTTCTTATGTATGGGATTTCAAGTAGAATCAACTGGTACTGACTTAGGATAGTCCTCGACTACCTTCTTATTTACTTGTTGAGCACTACTGGGCAAATACTTTTTTATACGATTATATGGTATGAGACTTACTAGCTTCCCTCGAGAAGCTGGCTTTTTGGGGTTGGGCATTCTTAGGCACGATAGACCAAGAGTAGGCTGACGTAAGACCTTTCTATATTCAATTTCTCTTACAGACTAAATCAATAGTTGGCTTGGTCATAACTAGTAGTAGCTTCGGTTACTGTTGAAGTCGATGGAATCATCTCATTGGGACTTACATACCATCTCCTTTCCGGTCCAAGACTACTCGAGTTATTTCGCTTTAGCTGCATGAATCCTTCGAGATTAGGCAGGGGAGCAGACGAGGAGGTGATGGTAGTAAAGACCCTAGGTAGGGAGAGCTAGGAAACAGAAAGAGGTAAAAAGTCTACAATTAGTTTCACTCCTAAAGAAGTGGAGGACTAAGAAGAAGGTGATGCAAGCGTTCTAGTCTTATTCTATTTTTTTTTTAAATGAAGGATCAGATCATCGAGCAAATCATAGCATCGAGGAAGAAATGATAATAGGCTTACAGTAGACCTTAGCAGCCTACTTTGCAACTATAGAAGGTTGTAGCTCCTACCTTCTAGAGGACCTTGTAAAAGATAGCTATGTTGTACCGTACCCGAAGCTAATTGAGATGGTTTTCGGATCAAGGCAAGGGAGATAGGCTGCACCGTGTTGAATGAAAAAGTTTCCCCCATTCCCATTGAATCTATGTAAAAGAAAACCCCTACCTCCTCTCTTCCAACTAGAATTTAGTAGTTCTGGTTTTGCTGCTCGTTCTTGGGCTTGGTTGGTACATCAAGCATATCGGCTATCGCACATGCGCTTTTTGGAGAAAGATTTATATCTGGCACATATGAGTTGTTGATGTCGCATATCGGTTGTTTAGAATTGGATATGATATCTAAGTATATAAAGATGTCTATGTTATCTTTCGCAAATCAGTTTCAGGGATGTGCCTACCTCGGAATGTAAGGACTATTCACTTTCAAATGCGTAGCGCGCTCTTTGCTACAAATGTAGAAAAGTATCTTGAATAGTCGATTTAGTAGCATGCTTTCTTTATCCGGGTATGAACTCCTCCCTTGAAGAAGACCCATGTTGTGGCAATCCTACCCAGAGGGTATAGTTACTATAACTAATAAGAAGCATAGTAAAGTCTGTGTAGAATAATAGAATCTCTTATTAGCTTATGAAGGAATTTATTAGCTTGACCTATAGGGAGAGGAATGGACCCATTTAAACAAAGTTCTAATTCCCCGTGGTAGACAAGACCTGAGTTAACACTACTAAACCAAACTGATCATGGGCCGGAACACCCCTAATTGGGCGACAAAGTAGACCTTTACCCGAAGCATAAAGCAAATTCTATGACGCTTCCAAGCCCACAAAGGCGAACAAAATAACATATATAGATAGAAATTGCTACTGATGCAATTGTACGAAAGTCGTCTAGTGATCCGACGGTGCCGAGTAGAAAGGCTCTCGGCCAACGGATATTCTTTAGGTGTTCCGTGAGAGGGGCAAGAGTGAATAAATACCAATAGAATTACTGTATCAACCTTTCAAAACCTTAGTCCTATGAAAGCTTCTAGAAAACTTTATAACGATCATTGACAGAGCCTAAAATAGAATATAGGATCACTTTATTGAAAAATAGCATAGCGTAAAAAAAGTGAAGAAAAAGCACTTCGAGGCGCCACCCTTTGACAACAAGGGGAAGTCCAAGGGATTGAAAGAGCACCCTCTATAACCCTCTCCTCGAAAGCTGGAGCACTTGGTCATCGAAATCCAAGAAAGCCATACCCCGAGCTATCGGACAAGAAAACTCATTTTCGCACCTGCTTGCTAGTGAGCAAAGTCTCTTTGAAGAGCTCATTGAGAACAAGAAAAGGCTTGCCTCAGAGTTTCAATTCGATTTGTTTATATAAATTCCCGAAGAGCTCCCCTTGCCCTCATCAGAATAAAGCTATGCAAAAACCAAAGACGCCTCACTAGTGCAACTCTTGATACTCATACAATATCTTCCTCTCCGGCAGAAGTTTTTCTTAGGCGTGTGCATCAATTTGAAGAACGTCCAAAAAGGCCTTTTATGCGGGATAGAAGGCTGGTTCCCCATCTCTCATGTGGATAGAATTAGAGCACTTATCGAAGCAGATGTACCACTGAAGCTTCAAACAATCTATATAATTTCTATTAGCGAGCTGATTAAAATGAAGATAGGATGAATTATATCTAGGGAATCAAAACAAAGACTAAGGCGATCTTCACATGAGAAAAATACAGTCATGATTAGGATTGGATTTGGCGACTACTCTATCTATAGTTAGGGATGAGCTGATGACCATGCTACACACGTAGGTCTGCTTTAAGAATGGCATTTTAAGCCTGCCTTGAGTATAATCCCCTATCAAGTTGGAGAACGCCTCTCTCGACAAACTAGCTCACGTATTTCTATCGGACTAGACTGAACGAAGTAGCTTGTTCTGTGATACAAAACCCCATAGGCTGTCAAAGATGGGAGTCACTGCGAATGAATATGGGTATGCCTTTAGAAGCACCTTAAAGTATTTATTCTAACTCTTGGACCTTGGATCTCTCACATGATTGAACTCACACAAAGCTAAAGAATCGAATGTTGAAGGGAGAAATTGACGAAAGAAGAAGAAGTTTTCATTCTTTTCTTCTTTGAAGCGATGGAGTAGTTATGATGACTCAAAGGCCTTCCCTTGATCCGCTTCTATGGGAAGTGGGTGGGGAATCAAGAGAAGCAAGGCCGGGCACATCGTAGTCTTCAGGGATTGTGTCATGTCAATTTTTATCCTTATGAATGGGGCAAGAGCCCATACTTAAAGCATAATTCGTACCAAGGATTGGAAAGATCAATGAGAAAGATTCTCCAAAAGGGAGCTGAAACTCATGATAGAAGTCCACTTTCGTTAATGAATATTCAACATGTCAAAATATGTCGATACGATTGATTGGTCTGTGTGCCTCTCTTATTACTTTTTTGTATCCCCCTATTCTTCGAATACAATTCAATCCTTCTATGACCAAATTTCAATTTGTGGAAAGCCTTTGATGGCTTTCTTATGAAAACATCAATTTTTATATGGGCATAGACGGTATCTCTTTATTCTTCGTGATATTGACCACATTTCTGATCTCTATTTGCATTTCAGTGGGTTGGTCTGGTATGAGAAGTTATGGGAAAGAGTATATTACAACATCTCTAATTCATGATTTTTTAATGAACGCTGTCTTCTGCATGCTGTATCTTTTACTATTCTATGTTCTTCCCGAAAGTGTGCCAATCCCCACGTTGTGCGGAGCTAAGCATCTTCTATTCGTTGGGATAAAGCTTTTCCTCTACAGGGGCCTTGTACAGTAAACCCCCTACGGGTGGTTGTTCGGAAAGTAGTCCCGGTGAAGCTTTCGGGAATAGGGGTAGTCTTATGTGTAAGGATAACATTTATGGTCGAACCTGCCCAACCCAACTAAGAAGAATTGAACTTGACAGATACATCTTTTTCCTTTTGGGAGGGTACTTCGAGTAGTGGGTACCTCATAGGACCTTGACCCGCCTACTCAGGTCTTGTATGGATATGCAGGAAAGGGTGCTCCTAGGTGTGTGTAGGGCTTATGTTTGTTTGCGAGAATGGATTCCTCGTCAAGTCAGTTTGGGAGGTGTGGACACACTTGCGCAAATTCGGGTAACGACTACTAGGGAAAAATCAAAAGAAAACTATACCCGACCAGGGATGGACATAAACTCGTAAGCGACCGAGGGCAGGGATAATCGTCCAGGTCTTATTATGAAAGAAAAAAGCCGCCCTGCCACAGCAGGCGGGTTGTTTCCTCTGTCGTCGTCGGGGAGCTCTTGGCGAGGGGACCTTAGGATAATTTGCTAAAAAACAAACGGGAGGGGAGGATCGACCCGTTCAGTCAAATTCCAAGGAAAGACTGTTGGCAGTAGGTGGAGACATTTTTTTGGCCCCTTCAAAAGGAAATGCGAGCAGGGTAGAGCTCAGCAGAGGGTTCGAGAATAAGGTAGGGTCCTGTCCTTAAGATTCAGATAAGAAAAGAGTTCCAAACCTTTATGCCCATATAAGTGTTGCATACAAGATCCGGCCAGGATGATTGGAAAATACCTATTTGAACCACTCACATCACAGTAGTAGTAGCGTAACGGTCGTAAGTTGGGGGCCGGCCATAACAAAAGGCTATTACTTTCACAACTCTCTCTCTATCTATAGATAGAGAGAGATCCGCTGTGTGAGCAACCTGACTATGCCTTACATGTGCTCTACAGGCTGCACTCCATCTTTCTTCCAAACGAGCCCATTTTTCTTTTGATTTGAAAGATGGGCCTTGTGTTTAGTTCGAAAGGCATGGTTTTCAATATGTCTCCAGATAGGGCCCCCACTAGTCCAGCTAGCTAGTGAGCAGTTCTTTTGGGCAGGAAGCAGGGTAGGCCCTACGGGCGGGCATCTCTCGCAAGGCAAGCACCATTTTTCGCTACCACCAGAGAAGTAAAATATTCCAAAGTCCAGACTGAAAATACATGCATAGATAGTGGTCTAATGCCCAGGCTAGCGACGGTAGCTCAGGACGGAGCGGTATGAGGCAGAAGTCTCATGTACGGTTCTCTGAGAAGGGAGTGGCTACCTATTGGAGCTTCGACCAACAACCACCGGTCAATTCAGCTTTAGGGCTACCCCTTACTCTACCATTATTATAGGGGTATAGGGTTCGAGACAAAGAAAGATCAAGGCAGCATATCAGTTTTTCCTTTATACTTTACTTGGATCTGTTTTTATGCTATTAGCTATTTTGTTGATTCTTCTCCAAATAGGAACAACCGATTTACAAATATCATTAACCACATAATTTAGTGAGCGGCCCCAAATCTTTCTATGGATTGCTTCTTTCGTCTCTTTCACTATCAAAGTGCCTATGGTACCAGTTCATATTTGGTTACCCGAAGCTCATGTAGAGGCACCTACGGCAGGATCCGTCATCTTGGCAGGAATTCTTTTAAAATTGGGAACCTACGGGTTTTTAAGATTTTCAATACCCATGTTTCCCGAAGCGACACTTTGTTCTACTCCTTTCATTTATACTTTAAGCGCGATCGCTATAATATATACTTCCTCGACCACTTTAAGACATTTCTTATTCCTCAGTAGCTCAAATGAATCTAGTGACAATTGGTGTGTTTAGTCGGGCGGCGACCGTTAGGTCACCTATTTTGAGTAATGGTCACACAAGGCCAAAACATGTGTGCCGGGCATGTGACCCATCAACCTACTAGCAATGGGGGAGAAAACATAGCATGTCGCAATAAAAGCTTGATTCGAGGCGTCAGCAAAACATTGTCATCTATTCCATAAACAAAGGCCCCTAAGCGCCATAGGGTGGGAGTGGGGGACGGCCGTACGCACAGGCAAGAGCAACACCGGCTCTATGAAGTCAAAATCAAATCTTTCTGTTGGCTTTCCTAATTCATTCATGAATAAGAATTCAAGGGCGTGAAGCGAGTACTTATAGTTGCTTCGCCTGCTTCTTATTATGGCAGCTATGTTTTCGTTGCGAAAATGAACGAAAAGTGATATGAACATGCTATTTTCAAATCGATTGATAGATAGTCTGATCTGTTCTGATGGATCAAAAAAGATAGAGAGGGAATATATCAAGAATAAGGGGAAATCTCTTATTCTCTCTATTGATGAGACAACTATCTATTCTTGATCCATCAAAAAGAAATCGATATGTCTCTGATGGAGTCTACATCGTACATAGAGCGCCCAAGCACTTTTTAGGCTAGCTCATTTCTCTTATCCATCCCATCGGTCCAATGCACTGGGCTCATCTTATGGAGGGAAAAGCCAAAATGTAGTTGTCTTGTTCACCGCCTCGACGCATTCCCTTCTCTCCCCAGTATCGTCCCACACAGAATGAAAGAGCACAGAGCCCCTGTGACGCCCGAGATTTAGCCATGCATTCAATTACTGTTGCATCCTTTATTTGCGCACCTCTTTCTATGCCTTATTAATTGTCTTCTTAAGTTACTATTCACTCCGTTTTTAAACTGCATTCTATTAGTTAATTAGTATTTTTATTAAATCATATTAATTGTTAAAGTAGTGGGAAAAATGTGCAATTGAGCTAGAGGCGATAGGAGAGCTCGTTTAGAAAATGATTTTTGTAGTTGAATGAATAGTGTTACGTAACCAACTTGGAGTTTAATTAGCTAACATTAAAATTACGCTTAGGACTTGTTTCTAACTAGCTTGACTCACATTTTGACCATACACTTAAATTAAAACAACTCACCTAAGCTTATATACCCCTCAAACAACTCACCTTATATCATAACTAGCAAAAATCAAAACAAAAAAGTGCTGAATTTTACTGTAGCAAATCCGAGAATAGTGTAGGAGGAGAATGAGAGGATTTTGCTCATCAAATCTTCAAGCCAAGCCAAGCCAAGCTAGGAGCAAGTAGTTTAGGGTGTTTGCTAGCCTCCCGAGAGTTCCTACGCGCAATTGGTGAGGGATTTCATGGCTTATTTTCGTATTTCAAAATAGTTGATATTTTCTTGATTTGTTAGAAATGATGTTTAATGCTATTGCAAGGCCCAAATAAGCTTATATATGTTGTGTATATGTAGTAGAGACCACTTTCATGCTATTGTTTCATGAATTAAACGGTAGAAATCGATAGTTAGTTCGTTGGGGTGAATAGTGACGGAAATTCTAGGGTTTTGTGTAATTGCTCGAATTAGCTTGATTTAATGCTTCAAATAAATGCCTTAGGTGCTAGTAAAGATAACCTAATAGCCCCGTGCACTTGCATTGCCTTAAATCGCTTAAAAATGAAAAATAGCCGACTTTAACTTGGGGCTTTTGGGGTTAATGCGAATCCGGGTGGTTTAAAGCCAAAAGAGGGAAATTGGGGCTTTCGGGGTAAACGCGGGCATTTGATTGAGTTCGAGGGTTGAGAGGGTACCTTGGGGGTTAGTTAGAAGGTTGAGAGAGTTTCCCTTGAAAATGGAATCATTAACCTTGGTTTGGAAGAGAAATAGTTTGAAAAATAAAGGGGTTTAGGTGCAATTTCGGTTGACTCACACTTCTAAACCCATGGCATGACTTCTTGAGTGTTTATATGTGGTTTCAAGTTGATTTGGAGCTTTTGATATGATTCTATGCTTATTTTGTAAATGTCCCTTTGTAAAACTGCTTATTAGCTTATATAATTGCTTCTATTCTAACTGCCTCGAGGTCAACCTACTTTGTTGATCCTCCTATGTGTTAATGCTTATATTATTGCTATTAACTTGCCATTGTTAAGTGCATTGCATAATGGTTGCGCAACCATAGTGTCGGGGCGGATGTGTTGAATATCGGCTGGGCGGCAGAGGGCTTGCCGGTGGATATTCAAACTCCGTGCCCTATTCCCTCATTCGCCTGGTCCGGAGATTGCCAGGGGATGTTGGGTCGTAGGATTCGGGGTACATCCGGAGTACACCCACTGGAGTGATTGGGGTTATGCCGGCTTATCGTGATCGTGCTCGTGGTTCGTGGATCGTGAATGAAGACCAGTGAAGATTGGTGTATAGGGGATTGTGTGAAATGTATCCTTTTAAATGTGTGGTTACTTATGTTGTCATTGCTTCTTAAATTGTCTAAGTGATATTGTTGTATAACTGTATTATCTGTTGCATTGCACGCCCCGGGACTATATCCCTCACTGGGCAACAGTGGTTGCTCATACCTCGCTAACATGTTTCAGGTGGCACAGTTGGTGGAGTTGCCTTAGCTGCTGTGTGATATTTGTCTGAGGTGGATGTGCTTTTGGTTGCTATGTGAAGAATTTGTTGTTCTATGTATAATCTATTTTGGGGCCTTAAAGCTCATGTATGTATTTGAGTAATATGTAAGCTGGAAGTCTGATAATGTAGTAGCAGTGGTAATTCTATGGCTTGTAATAACTTATATTTCTATTTCTAGTTGCTTTGCATGCTTGGGAGTGAATGGCTTAGTGTAGAATGTTTTATCTCTAAGTATGTTTTAATGTTATCCTAGAATGGCATGGTTATTAGACTATATTATAAACAAGTTACTTGCATACTTGTGTGGTTTTGGAACTATTGTGTACTATAAGGCTCGGATGGCCTTAGAACTTTGATGTTTAATTAAGAAAAGCTTGTATTGTATTGTTGGGACTTTGTTTGAGTGTTTACAGGTTTTTAGAATGTCCACGGTACAGGGGAGACTCTGTCCGTGTATCGGGTCCGGACTTAACCATTCGGAAAAAAATTTGTGACCGGGCTTGGTATTGGGTTGAGAATAGCATGGTCATTATAGCCTCCGGTCTCGTGAGGGATCGGGGCGTTACAGCCCCAGCCTGACCTGTAGGTCCACTAACGTAAAGCGAGGAGTTGAGCCTAAATTGGAAAACCGAAGTCACTTTCGGAACCATACTTCCTACAACTAGCATGTGTCCAGTCCAGCGGGAACGCACAGCCCAAACGAACGTTAGCTGCTATACTGAATCCCTCGTTGGCCATCGGGGACCGAGAGGTAAGGCCATGATCTGCAGGGGAACTGATCACTCATTCTTCCATTGGGGACAGGTGCACAGACGACAACTCCAAATGTCACACATCCGCCGCCTACCTACCGTTTAGGTGGCACCAACGAGATCCAACTAAGTTAAGGAACTTAGTGTCGCGGCTGATCTACTCCGCTGCGGTCTCATGAACAGAACTTCATTGTCTTCCCACGCCCGAAGCGAATGGGCGCTGTGCTGTGGATCAATTTCGGGGCGAGGAGCGAAGTGGGACCAGAAGAATGATTCGTTTGGCTTGATGAGCTTTTTCTGCCGAAAAACTAAGAATCAATGGAATGCCGATCTATCCATAAACATCTATTTTGTCTATATATCTAGGGGATCTCTCTATACATATAAAAATGTTTTATGGCATGATATGATTGCCTAGTCGTAGCCGCATATCAGCTGCGCTCAATATGCAGGATTTCCGTTGAATCAGATCTTTTGAGAAGCTTTTGGACCTAGCGAAAAGAACTCTAAGCCTTCTCGCAAGCAAGCACAAGAGAAGCAAGTAAAGTAGAAGGGAGTCGCCAGAAAGAAGAGATGAGGAAGTGAAGTTGTCTATGAAGCGCTAGCTTCCCCCGACCGACTAAAATACAAGAGTCACGACCTACTTTGATTCAAAAGAAAGGCGAAGGGTTTGGCAACAAGCAAACGACTTTCTATCATAGTTGCAAGGGTTCCAAACCTTAACAACTTATGTACTAAAGGCTGCTTTCGGTTGGTTTCATAAGGGGGTTGTTCACTACAAGCTTTCAGTACTCAGCCCTGTCTTAGATTGAACGTCGACTTATCTTATTGCCGTTCAATCCCCAAGGCGGGTTTTCACTGACAACATAATAGTGTTCGTGTCCAAAGGTGAACAAAGCCCTAGCTTATAGAGTTTGTTGCTTTTCCCAGGCTAGAGAAGGGCTTATACTGCTCGCCTTTGTTTGATATGCTCATTCAGTGCCAATACAAACTAAAACTAGACCAAAGTGGAAGGGCCACTATAGAAGCTAGAAGTAGCTAGCCTATAGTAGTCTTCCTAACTAAAGCGTCATGACAACATAAAATTAGCCTTATGAATTGAATCTTAAGTAGAGGGCTTAGCCCGCCCGCCAACCAATCAAAAAGGCTGAGAGTAAGCGTAAGCTCTTCGAGCTTCCCTTCATTCGCTTTGCGAGAGCTACACAACACATAGCTGGAAGTCAGAGGGCCCATACTACCTGCCTAACCCTTCGTTCTGAGGGACCGTAGATCGAAAAGTGCCTTCTAAACTACCAAAAGATAAGGGAAAGGGCCTACTTATTTGCATGACCCCTGCAAATTTAACGCTATCTACAGAGCCACTCCCCAAGCGGTCCTACCACCACACTGCAGAATGTGTTAATTCTATGATTTATATTCCTATTACATGCTAAGTGTGCATTCATGAAATTTTCATAAAAAACGGCATTAGAAATTTTATCGACGATTTTTATAAATAGTGTTTTGAACACACGTCCACTAAAATTTTTATGGGGGTGTGTTAAACGTTTTAAAAACTACTCCACAGATATTAATAGACTTGTGTCTGATTAAAATAGATTTTGAATCGGCTTAAGAATTTTAAACGTTTTTACACTTTCTTTTATAAAAAAATGAGTTTTTACCCGAGCGGGTATATGAGTATGCATGTGAAAATGTTGTCACCTATTCTTAAACTACTAAATATAGTATTTTTACTTGGGCAAGCAAAATAGTCAAGAAAATAGAATTAAAAGACTAAAAATACTAAATTAAAAGACTAAATACCAACTTTGACTTTTTAATTTTGTTGACTTAGCCTATATATATGCATCAACACCTACTAAAACAACACAAAACACCTACAATTGCACACACATTGCTGTGAGCCATAGGAGAGAAAAAGAGAGTTTTGTTCAAGGTTTTTCAAAGCGAATTTTGCATAGAAAACTTGGTTTTTGTCCAAAGCTTTTCAAACTGAGTTGGATTTCACTTGCTAGGCACACATTGCACGCATTCATAGCCTTGTTTCGGATCAAAGGTGAGAGAAAAAATCTAGATCTCAAAATGTCATTTTTATGTTAATTCATATAATTGAATTTTTAGCAGTTGAAATGTTAAATTGATATTATATTATTGCTCAATAGATGCTAAGGATTGATTATATCGGTTTCTAGCTGTTTTGAACCGTTGTAGTATGTAATTCTATTTTTCGGGTATTAAAATTGAGAATTTGGCTATTTGTTGAATAAATGTTGTTGTGCTTGTTGGAATTGCTTGCTGTTAGTTTTTAAAAGTTTGTTAAATACGTGGTAGTAATGTTGTAATGCCGAAATTTTGATTGTGATGTCAGTGTGAAAGTCTAGAAATTTCAGCCATGGTGCATTGAGGTTTTAGGGTTGTTGGGATTGATTTGGAAGGATTATGATTGGTTTCCGAGGGGGCTAATATAGTTGCTTGAGTGGGTGAGTAATAGAAAATGGTTTGGAGGTGATTGGATTAGTAGATTGTAAGTTATGACTCTTAGAAGTTTGGGTTGTCTTTCTTTAAAATATTGAAATATGCTTTGGTTGTTGGGTGGTGTTTGAGTGATTGAATTGTGAGTTGTTGAGGGTTAGACTAGGGTTTGGTTGCGTGTTTAATGCATGTTAAGTTGGGTGGCCTACTTTGTCATCTAACTTAGTTGTTTGTTGCTTATTTGACTAGTTGCTGCTATGTTGTTGAAATGATGATTATTGATTGATTATTGATGAGCCGGGAGATAGGCAACCTACTTTGTTGTCCTCCTGTGATAATTGATTATTGATGAGCTGGGAGATAGGCAACTTGATATGTTGTCCTCCCGAGATATGAATGATTATTATTATTGTCATGAGTCTTGATATGTGTGTGCCACCTCTCGAGCAGCGTTGGGCTGTCGGGTTGATAACGACATGACTATCAGAGACTACCCCCAACTCGCATGGGCGGAGGTGCCATGGAGGGAGGGGCTAGTGAGGTACCTAGGGTGCGTGAGTGATGGGGAGTTACAAGAAGAATGGTTGAGATCGTAATGGCGTTTGGAGCTACATCAACTAGAGTATCCTTTATTTATTGGTTATTATTACTAATGTGCTTATATTGTTATTGATGATTATTATGTGTTTACTGCTCAAAGGATAATTTCCAAGGAGTATAATAAATACTGTTAAGAGATCTATCGAATCCTCACTGGGCTTGTTTTATATAAGCTCACTCTCAATTATTGCATGCATACAGGTGATATTGAACAAGATTACGGGTACGTGCCTCAAGAAGCTGAGAATGTGCCATATGCCTATGTGCTAGAGTCTTGTCCTTGATATCTGATGTTGTACTCTTTTGTTATCTTGTATATTAAAACTAGTTGGTTTGTATTTACTTAGAAGTTTATGATGTATAAGATGTTGTAAGGACAATGGATTAAATTTTGCTTGATTGGTTATAATCTATTTTGGGAAATGTATGTTATATAGTAAATGTATGATGTTGGAACAGAGGCATATAACTTATGGATGCAATGGTAAAAGAATGTTTAATGTATATTGTGGTTATGTTGTTTAATTGCTCAATTGTTTGTGGAGTTGGTTGTATGAGTTCCGAAGAGGTTGGTTTAGAGCCTCGGTGTCCTAATTACTGTTGTTATACTGCTGAAATTTTGTTGCGTCCTAACTGATTGTAGGAGGGGTCGAGTTGGGGTGTTACAGAGCTCGTGTGAAACCTTTGATTTCTGGCATAATAGCGGCAGAACGTAACAAAATATTATGGCCTAGGGGTTGGAGGTATGGTAAACTCGGCCAAAACATGATACCCGAAGGGCCTGACACGCATAATCCTATCCTATCCTTGTCTGAGTTTACCCCTTGCACTTTGGACAACTGTCCATAGCATCATAAGGAGGACCTTCCTTTCGAGGTAAAAAAAGACTCAGGTACAAATGAGGTTGGTCTTTCTCAACGTGGTGTATAGCATGAAAAACCTTTCGATACAACCCGCACCAATCCCGTTCACATGAAAGAAAAAAAGGAATCCTTTATTCTCTTCTTTATCTTTCTTGAGGGTGAAAAAGGGTATGGAGGGAGGGGGAGGGGAAAGGCTTGGGCCTACCTATCCCGATAAGACCCCATACAAGAACGGGAGTTGTGGAGAGGTTCTATATTGTCGAGACGAAGGGCAGCACTTTTGTACGTGATCGTAGTATGTCACCTCGTCTCATCCCCGTTGCATCGAAGAGCACCTATGCACTATGTGCCGATTCACTCATAAGGAAGATAGAGTTGGGGCGGGAGTCTACGATGTGATACTCAAGTATGACCCGGGGAGATACATGCTAACTACGGGTAGAAAGCAGGAACCATTATTATATAAATAATTTCAGGGGGTTACAGATCTTTTATAGTACCATCGATCAACAGAGCGAAACGACCAGAAAAAGAAGTTAAGTTAGAAAGCCGTATGATAGTTGGTAACTATCTTGTACGGTTCGGGAGGTAATCGGAGTACTCCGATCAATGGAGGGGGAGGGAGGAATCTTTGGCTCTATCGAACATACACGGAATTGGAGGTAGTATTCTACCGACGTCAAGTCATGGACTGGCTTCTTCAGCCCTTTTTCTATGTGTTGGTGTTCTATATGACCAACATAAGACTCGACTTGTTAGATATTACAGAGGTTCAGTGAGCATCATGCCGAATTTTCCTACCATTTTCTTCTCTTCCACTTTGGCCAATATGAGTTCACCTAGTACTAACAGCTTTATCGTGGAATTTCTCATCATAGTAGGAGCTTTCCAAAGAAATAGCTTAGTAGCCACATTAGTAGTGCTTTGGATGATTTTAGGCATAGACTATTCCCTTTAGTTATATAATCGTGCGGTTTTTTGGAATTTAAAACCCGATTTCCTCCCTAAATTCTACGATCCAAATGGCAAAGAAGTTTCCATATTTATACCTTTTCTTGGTTGAGGGGCGACCGCCCGTTAAACTACCAAAGAAAAAAAGGGTAAACCAATGGGATCATGACATTGTAGGTGCTTGCAATGGGACGTATGCGACTTCTCTTAGTTGGCTTGGGTGGCATAGCCTGTTGCAGAAGTCCCTCCCTTTTTTTTTTTCCAGGGAGCCAAAGCTTGACTTTACTAAACTAATAAAATAAGGCTCGTGCTAGGGAAAGGACGGGGGCAACCATGCATGGTACTTCTCGACCCCGTCTCCGAGGGACAGTTGAACGAGTGACTCATGAATGCTGTCGGGTCGGATGAGCCAATAACTCGAACTCGTTCGGTCTATTTTTTGAGTAAGAATGACAGCCTTACCTTATCTTCACCATGATACGAACTCCAAGTTCTTATGGCAGAGCATGAGGAGATTTATCATCAATATGATGATGGGAATGGAAACCAGAAGCATGACTGGGGTCTTTGTGGTCCAAGATAATCAAACCATCAGTAAGAGTAACGTAAGCATAAGACTTTTTGGTTGTACTGGTGAACCAAATGGTCGCGGCGATGGAATCTGGGACGGAGGACTTGCAGTGTCTTTCTAGATCTGGTAAAAGCGAAAGAACCCCTAACACAATTCGAATGGAGCTAACTGATGGGCCTACTCTGGCCTCACAGGGCGGGCCCCTGTGTGAGCTAGAGCTGCCATAGCTTATGGCATCAGCAATAGGAGGGCCCCAGCGAGAGAAAAGTCAGGATAACGAGCGCTCCGCCCGCCAAGCGGGTGGCAGGAGTAGCGGGCAAGTGCTTGGAAGGCCAACAGCCCAGTGAACTAGGCAGGGCACTCGAAGAAAAAGGGGCACACTGAGCAAGTATGAGAAATTGGGCCCGCTTCCATTTCTTGAAAGCAAGGTCGACTATGGGAGGTCAAACAAATGACCTATGGAAGTCGAGGCTTGTCTCCGGTCGATATTGGATCAAACAATAGGGGGTCGTAGCACTGACCTCCTTTTTTATTGATTCAATACAATAGGGGAAAATATTGTACAGTTCCCTACCGAGACAAACTCTCAATGGATCCTCTATGTGCTGGGCATACCTCTTCTATGCGTCTTTCTCTTGTTGGGAACAGAACAACAAGGAAAGACCTGGCCAATCATCCCAGGGCTCGAGGGCGAGCTTTATTTATTTAAGAAAGAATAGGGAGTGAATCGAAGGGCTTCTGTTTCTATTCTTGGTTTGGTTCGGGCCCCTCTCGATCTTTTTCGTAGTTGAGAAGGGGGAAGGAGTCTAAATCAATGGACATTAATGAACCATCATTAATGTACGTTACACATGACACGATCAATTCGACTCAAGGTCTAGCACTAATAGATGTTTCTTATTTTCCTAGTAGCGAAGGAAAATGGGAGGGCTTTTTTCATAGGTTTAGTGGGCGGGTCTCATGAGATCTATTCCGGCCGTCATAATCAAAAGAAGGTCAAAGGACCATTCGATTCATTAAGAGGCATAGCGGCGCCCTCGCCTGGCACCATTCCCAGACCTAGCAATAGACGGGTGTGTGAGACCCCATATTTTGCCATTACCTCGATTTGCGTGTTTTGTCTCGTTTTGCGTGCTTTGACCTGTTTATGTGTTATATGAGTTAAAATGTGCTAAATATGTGATTTATATTCCTAATACATGCTATGTGTGCATTCATGAAATTTTTATCAAAGCCGGAATCAAAACTTTTATCGCCGGTTTCAGTGAATAGTGATTTAAGCACCTGTCCGCTAAAATTTTTACAGGGGTGTTTTAAGTGTTTCAAAACCTAGTCCTCGGGTATTAATAGACCCATGTTTGATTAAAACATATTTGGAATTGGTTTTGGAATTTTAAAGATTTTTACACTTTCTTTTGCAAGAAATTGAGTTTTAAGCCGACTCGGGTGAAAATGTTTAAATGTAAAACTCTTTGTCACCTAAAATATATTGTCTAGAATTAATTTAGGTGTCAATTTAATAGTTGAGCAAGAAATAGTCAAAAATAGGATTAAAAGACTAAAAGTACTAAAAATAAACAAAGTGTCAACTTTGACTTTCTTTTATTTTAGTTGACCTTGAGTATATATGCATCACATTAGCAAAGCACAAAAATACCTTATTTTGCACACACATGGCCAAGAGCCATTAGAAAGAAAAAGAGAAAGAATTTCAAGGTTTTCAAAGGCAATTTTTCATTAGAACTTGCAATCAAAGGCCAATTTTCATCAACCAAAGCTTGATTCCACCCTTTGAGCATCCATTGAGCATCTTTCTAGCTTCATAATACATCAAAGGTGAGAGAAAAATTCTAGATCTCAAATGTCATCTTTTATGTTTTTGCGTATAATTGAATTTTGAACCATTAGAAAGTTGAATTGATGTTATATTATTGTTCAGTGCATGCTATGTGATACCCCGAACCTGGCATATTTTTAATAGCATTTAAAGTTCATTTAAATTGCATTTTATTGACCTTTCACCTTCTTTGACTAAACTAGTTGACTTTTCATCTACATTGACCAACTAGGACGATGTGGAAAATTTTGAAATGTTTAATAAAGGGCAAACTTGGGATTAGAAATAAAAAAATGCAATGTTAAGTTAGTCAAATTTTGGGTCAACTTTATAATTAAATCTGAACCAATTGTGGAAGAGTTAGGTAGCAAATTATATATGGTTGGAAAGCTCTATGAGTCTAGTTTCTGAGGTTTCAAACCGTTCGTGAATTGGAGTTTTCTAGAAGAAGTTATGGTCATTTTCGTAAGGTCGCGCATAGTTGTTTTGGTTTAGCGGGTTGACCGAAGCTTTGACCATTTCAACTTGTCATCTTATATATGCATAATACATTACAAAACATGCGAAAATCTGGAAAAAAATAGAAAGGGTCAAAACCATAGGAGAAAAAGAAAAAAAAAAAGATTTCAACCTTCAAATCTTCAAATCTTCGCGTGAGCTTGCACGGGGTTGTTTCCGAGGCATCCAACATGGTTTTCCTAGCATCTAGTAGCGTCTAAGGTGAGGGTTTCATCGTTATTTGCGCATTTGAAAAATGTATGTCTAAACTTTAAATTTTAGAACTTATGCGTAGATTGTTGGTTTAATCGTTTTGTTACTTAAAGAATGTTCCATGTTGATTGTAGAACATGTATTTATAGTTTTTTAGCATTTTCTGCGGTTGAAAATTGAAATTGCAATTTAAATTGATTAATAAATAGTAATTAGTGAATAGTAAACCCCCGTTTCGATGAAGTTGCTCTGTTACGCGTTCTGTTGATGTAAAAAGATGCTAGAATGCCTAAATACGTGGTTTAATTGGAATGTGTAATGGAAAAATGGAGAAAAACGGCTTAGTGAAAGTCGGGGTCGTTTAGGTCGAGTTTGGCGTTTTCTCGTTTTGCGTGTTGGCATTGTTTCGGAAGGCCATGGAAGCACTTTTGGTGCAATTATGGCGTTGGTTGGGTGTTTGGTTGGTATAGTTGTAGTTCAAACGAGCAAAGGGGGAAATCGGGGCTTTGCGCGAATTCTAGGGTAAAGTAAGGTTTCGGGGTCCTTAAACGGGCCTTATGATGACCTAGGAGGATTGGTGAAGTCGGTTTCCAGAACTCGTGGCTCGTTTGGAAATGGTAGTATTTTGATAGTTGGGGCCGATTTGTGATTTTGCTTGTTATCTTGATATTATGCCTATATAATGCTTAAGGTTACTTGATATACTTGTTTAATTGGTGTTATTGTTGCTTATTATTGCTTGTTATGCTTGAAAAGTTAGATGAATGCTAGTATTGATTGTGATTGCTTGTTATCTCGTTTGTTGTCACTAGTTTGTATTGTTGTGCTATCGCTCATTTATTGCCTTGTATCGAGTCTTGCATTGCATAGTGTCTTGCGCGTGAGTGATGGGCCTCTCTGGGTAGCCTCGGGTTGCCAGTGTTGGTTACTCTAGCTCCGTTGCTATTCCCTTTCTCGCTTGGGTTGCCTCCCAGGGAGATTTGGGTCGTAGAATTGATGGATACTTCCGGGGTATTCCAAACTGGTGTTATAAGGTGGATACGCGCTTATTGTCATCGTTGTCAACATCAAGCTCGAGATTGATGTATCACTCGTGAAATGGTACATTGCTCGTATGAGTGAACCATAGCCTTCAGAGTGTGGTATAACTTTGAATGGTTGTGTTAATGCTTTCAATAATTGCTTATTGTATTGATGTTTGTCTTGGTTGCTTATTTATCAGTTATATTGCTTAACTGTCTTATTTGCATTGCACGACTTTCTTTCTCTCCAATTCGATATATGTCTCGCCCTCACTGAGTATACGTGTTGTGTATACTCACTCCTCACCACCACATTTCAGGAAATGTCATGTTAGCTGGAAAGTTCGTGATTTCGTGAAAGTTCGTTGCCTGAAGAGTTGTCTTGCGTGCCTATGTGGCTTGAGTGTCGAAGTTGTAAAGATATATGTTTTCATATGTTGTAGGTATTTATTGCTAAAAGAAATGTAATTTAAATTTAGCTAAGTAGTTGAGGTGAATTGATAAGCTAGTTTATGTAATCAGTTAGCATAGCTTATCTTCAATGCATGTTTGTAATGTCCAAAGGAAAAGAGTTAGAATGGCATGATAGTTTATTTTATGCAGTAGCTTAGTATGGTTTAATTGTCTAGTTTGAATGTACGGGTCAAAAATGAAAAGAGATAGGTTAGCTTTTAAATTGGAAATGTATGTATACCTGCTGAGTTTAATTGTTGAAAACCGAGGCTCGGATGGCCTTGAGGAAGTTTTGTATGGTTGGACACGGCGTTGGTCCATTTAAATGCTATTGCAGGTTTTATATTTTGCCTAGAAACAGGGGAGACTCCGTCCGTTTTCCCTGAAAATTATGCCAGGGTTTGGATTTGGGTTGTGATTAGATTGATTGATAGAACTCCCGATCTCGAGAGGGATCGGGGTGTTACATGCTAAGGATCGTTTATATGCGTTTATATAAGATTTGAACCGTTGTAGCATAAATTTTTATTTTCGGGTATTAAAAGTTGAGTTGTTGGCTATTTGTTGAATATTTTGAGTTGTAGTGGTTGGAATCGATTGTCATTGATTTGTAAAAGTTTGTTAAATACGGGGTAGTGTCTTTGTAATACCGAAATTTTGATTGTGATGTCGGTGTGAATGTTCAGAAATTTCATCCTAGGTGCATTGAGGTTTTAGGGTTGTTAGGCTTGATTTGGATGTACTTTGGTTGGTTTTCGAGAGGGCTAATGTAGTTGATTGAGTGAGTGAGTGATAGGAACTAGGTTGGAGTTGTTTTGATTAGTTGAATGTAAGGTATGATTATTAGAAGTTTAGGTTGTCTTTCTTTAAAATGTTGATATATGCCTTTAGATGATCGGGTGGTGTTTGAGTGATTGAATTGTGAGTTGTTGATGGTTAGATTAGGGTTTGGTTGCGTGTCTAATGCATGTTAAGTTGGGTGGCCTACTTTGTCATCTAACTTAGTTGTTTAGTTGTTAATTGATTAATTGATGTTGTGTTGTTGTAATGTTATTAATTGATTGATACATTATTGATTATTGATGAACCGGGAGATAGTCAATGGAAAATGTTGTCCTCCTGTGATTGAATGTTTATTATTATTGCTGAGTCTTGATATGCGTGTGCCACCTCTCGGGCGGTATCGGGCCGTCGGGTTGAAAACGGCATGGCTATCAGAGGCTACCCTCATCTCGCATGGGCGGAGATGCCATGGAGGGTAGGGCTAGTGAGGTACCTCGGATGTGTACGTCATGGGGGTGATAAGAAGTTGGTTGAGATCGTGATGGCATTTGGAACTACACCAAATAGAGTATCCTTTATTGAATGGTCATTATAGTTTATGTGTTTATATTGTTATTGATGTTTATTATGTGTTTACTGCTCAAAGGATCATTTTTAAGGAGTATAGTAAATACTGTTAGAGATCTATCGGATCCACACTGGGCTTGTTTTATATAAGCTCACTCTCAATTATTGCATGCATGCAGGTGTTACTAAGCCTGACTAAAGGTATGTGCCTCTTGAAGAGGGAAATGTGCCATATGTAGATGAGTCTTATGTGCATAAGTCAATGCCATGAGATTATGTTAGTTGTTGTAAAACAATGTATTGTATAACCTATCTTAATATAAAGACGTATGTATGTTGATTTAGTAGTCTTTATTTTGATGATGACTAGATTACTAAGTTGGTTATAATCTATTTTGAAATTTATGTATAGCATGCGTATTAAGTTGGAACGGAGGCGTATAACTATGAATGGATTGTTGAAGGAATGATTATTGTATAATATGGTTATGTTGTATGTTGTTAATTTAATTGAGGAGTTGATTGTTGAATGGTTTGTGGAGTTGGTTGTATAATGTTCTAAAGAGGTTGGTTTAGAGCCTCGGTGTCTTAATTACTGTCGTTATATTGCCAAAATTCCATTGCATCCTGATTGATTGTAGGTGGGGTCGAGTTGGGACGTGACATTAAGTGGTATCAGAGCACATATTAGTTGTCAGCCGGGGTATTCTCGGAATGTGGGTAATGGCCTTAGCATGAAAGTATGTATGAAGTGAAATAAAAGTGAACTATGTGTTAATATGATTAAATGATTATGTGATTATGTGATTTAGTGCTTATGTGATTACGTGATCAATTTGTTTAGTTGATTTATGTGCTTTATATGGGTTTGTTGTTTATAGCCTGTTTACGTGCTATAACCTGTGCTAACTCTTTGATTAGTAGAATGACTGGTAGACCGAGAACGAGAGGTAGGCCCGAAGTAGTTGACGAGGTTCTGGAAAATGTGGCACCGGGAGGAGAAAGGGGTGATGACCGTTTTTAATCAGCCATGGATACGGTTGCAGAAGTTATGGCCGGTCAGGCCCAGTTGCTTGCAAGGCAGGCTGCCCAAGCTCAGAATTTGCAGGCATAGTTACTGAATGTACAGTGTCACGCCCCAACTCGACCCCACCTACGATCAGTCAGGACGCAACGGAATTTCGGCGGCATAACGACAGTAAACAGATTTCCGAGGTTCTAAACCAACCTCATTAAACATCATACATCCAGTAATTCCTCAATACAAACAACAACATACAACACAACCATAATATACAATAAAACATCTTCGTTATACGCCTCCGTTCCAACATGACATACAATACCTCAACTTTATCATACATTTCAAAAGTAAGTTGAGACACATTTACAACTTAACCATAAACGAAAGAAAGCCACTAAATTAACATCATTTGGATCATCATCTTTTCAACAACTATTACACTAAGAACCGCAAAGCATATAAAGTCTATTAAGCTAATATACAAGACATTTAACAACATAGGATCATGGATAAGACTCAGGGACATATGACTCATCCACGAAAGGCACATTTTCCACATTCTCCTCTTCAGGAGGCACGTACCCGAAATCTTGTGAAAGTACACCTGAAACATGCATTAATAGAGAGTGAGCTTATATACATAAGCCCAGTGAGGATCCGATAGATCTCGACAGTATTCACTAAGCTCCTTGGATTTAGTCCTTTGAGCAAGTAAACACACAACAACAATAATAACATAAATAAAGCTATCATCACATAACTATATAACCAATCAATAAGGATACTCTATTTGGTGTAGCTCCAAACGCCATCACGATCTCAACCGTTCTTCTTATAACTCCCCATTACTCACGCACCCGAGGTACCTCACTAGCCCCTCCCTCCATGACACCTCCGTCATGCGAGCTGGGGGTAGCCTATGGCAGTCATGCCGTTATCAACCCGACAGCCCGACGCTGCCCGAGAGGTGGCACACACATACCAAGACTCCATATTCATCAATCATCATGCAAGCATAAATCAATCAATCAATTGGGAGATCAGCAACAAGAGTGCCCGATTCCCGCATTCAATAATAATCAATCAATAACATCAATATAACATCAATATTAAATTAAACAACAAACAACGTAGTTAGATGACAAAGTAGGCCATCTAACCGGACATGCATAATATACATAATTAAACTCTAAATTACTCAACAACAACTCACCATTCATCACTCGAACACTACCCAACCATCTAAGGCATCGTTCAAGAAATTAAAGAATGACAACCTAAACTTCTAAAATTCATAACTTACAATCTACTAATCCAAACATTGCCAAATCAGTTCCTATCACTCACACATTCAACCTACTACATTAGCCCTCTCGGAAATCCACCCTAACACATCCAAATCATGCCCGATAACCCTAAAACCCTATGACGTCATGGCTGGATTTTCCGGATTTTCACACGAACAATGTAATCGAAAATTCGGCATTACAACGGCGCTAACACGTAATTATCAAGTATTTAGAAATCGACGGCAATCGATTTCGAGCAACGCAACTCAATTAAATCAACTTTGAACATTTTAATCAAAATTAAATACCCGGAAAATAAAAATTATGCTATACCCGACAGAAACTCGTAGTATTAGTATATAATGATCCCTAGCATGCAAGGAGCAATAATCTAACATCAGATTACAATTCTAACGGTTCAATCTTCATTTATACGCAAAAACACAAAAATGACATTTTTAGATCTAGAATTTTTCTCTCACCTTAGATGCGATATAAGCCTAGGAATGCGTGCTATGCGTGCCCAACAAGCAGAATCCAAGTCGGTGCGAAGTTTCACGGACAAAAACTAGGTTTTTCTTTGAAAAATTGGATTGAAAGCTTAAGTTTTTCTCTTCTCTTTTCTCTCCTCAAACTCACGGCAATGTGTGTGTGTGTGATGGTGTTTTTGTGTTGTGTGAGTGTGTGTAGGTGACATTAGCTTATAAGGTCAATTATTTAATTAAAGTCAAAGTTATTTTAATAGGTATTTTTGTATTTTTAATGACTTTAATTGCATTTTAGTGCTCACCAAGTTAAAAATAATTATGCAACCCCCAAGATATCTCAAGTGAGTTATTTTTAGGTGACAAGAAGTTTTACATTCAAAGAATTCCTCCCGAGTCGGCTTAAAACTCGATTTTCGCAAAAGTCGGTGTAAAAACCCTAATAAATTCTTAAGCCGATTTTAAAACCGTTTTCATCAAACACAGGTCTATTAAAGTCCATGGACTAGGTCTAGAAGGGTTAAAAAGACCAGTTTCAAAATTATAGCGGACGTGTTTCGAAAACACTATTCACTGAAAATCGACGATAAAATTTCTGACTCCGTTTTTTATGAAAATTTCATGAATGCACATTTAGCACGTATTAGAAGTATTGAAATCAAAATTATAACTTTCTAGGTCCTATAGCACATAAACAGATCATATGCACGCAAAACGAGGTAAAACACGTAAAACGAGATAAGCAAGAAAGTGGGGTTTCACATTCTCCCCCCCTTATAGAAATTTCGTCCTCGAAATTCTTACTTGATGTACGGAAAAGATCTGGGTATTGCTGCTGCATCTGATCTCGTCTCTCCCACGTAGCTTCCTCAATGCCGTGATGCTTCCACAACACCTTAACCATCGGAATCCTCTTCGACCTCAACTCTCGGTCCATCTGATCTAGAATACGAATCGGACGCTCGTCATAAGTCAAATTCTCTCGAAGCTGTAACGGCTCTGGCTCAAGAATATGAGAAGGATCCGGATTGTATTTCCGCAAATTAGACACGTGAAACACATCGTGGACATTAGAGAAGTTCTCCGGTAAAGCCAACCGATATGCCAACTTACCAACCCTGCCAGTAATCTCAAACGGCCCAACAAATCTCGGACTCAGCTTACCACATTTACCATAACGAACAAACCCCTTTCGAGGAGACAATCTCAAGAAAACCCGATCTCCAACTGCAAACTCCAAGTCTCGACGACGCTTATCAGCATAACTCTTGAATCTACTCTGCGCCGTAAGCATTCTCTGCCTGATCAACTGGACATTCTCGATCTTCTCAAGAAGTTCTGGCATGATAGTCGGATCAACAGTCTTCATCTCTCCTACCTCGTCCCAATACAAAGGTGAACGGCACTTACGACCGTAAAGAGCTGCGAAAGGTGCCATTCCAATAGTAGCTTGATAACTATTGTTATAGGCAAACTCGGCAAGTGGTAGATGTTTCTCCCAATTCTTTCCAAAGTCCAGAACACAAGCCCTAAGCATATCTTCCAGAATCTGAATAGTCCGCTCAGATTGACCGTCGGTCTGTGGATGATACGCTGTACTGAAGTTCAACTGAGTACCCAAAGTCTCCTGAAGTTTCTCCCACAAACGAGAAGTAAATCGAGGATCTCGATCAGAGACAATACTAGATGGAATAGCGTGAAGTCTAACAATCTGATCCAGATAGAGGTCCGTCAACTTTGTAACCTCATCTCCTAACCTCATGGCAATAAAATGAGCTGTCTTCGTCAAACGATCCACGACAACCCAAACTGCATCATTACCCCTCGGTGATCTAGGCAAACTAGTGACGAAGTCCATCGTAATATGCTCCCACTTCCACTCTGGTATAGCCAACGGCTGAAGCAAACCTGCTGGTCGTTGATGCTCGGCTTTCACCCTCTAACAAGTCAAACATCTAGACCCAAACTGAGCAACCTCCCTCTTCATGTTGTTCCCCCAGTAATGCTGTTTCAAATCCCGATACATCTTGGTTCCACCGGGATGAATAGTATATTTAGAATTATGAGCTTCCTCCAGAATACCTCGTCTCAAGCCCGGTTCATCGGGAACACAAACCCTGTTCCGAAACCGAAGAATACCATCCTCATGCACTTTGAAGTCAGACTGATCATCCGAAATCTGATCCTCGATCTTCTGAAGTTTAACATCAACCTGCTGAGCTTCCCTGATCTGAGACAACAATAAAGGCTGAATACGGAGATGTGAACACATCACCCCAACCTGAGTGAACTCTGGTCTCCAATAACTAAACTCCTCAAGAACCTCCCACTTCTTGACAGCCAAACAAGAGATACTAGCCTTCCGGCTGAGAGCATCTGCCACAACATTTGCCTTTCCAGGCAGATAATTGATAGAACAATTATAATCTCCAAGAAGCTCCATCCACCTCCGCTGGCGCATATTCAACTCCTTCTGTGAGAATAAGTACTTAAGACTCTTATGATCAGTGAAAATCTCGAACTTACTGCCCCACAGATAATGACGCCACTTTTTCAGTGCGAAGATAACTGCTGCCAACTCAAGATCATGAGTCGGATAATTCACCTCATAAGGCTTCAACTTCCTGGAAGCATAGGCAATAACTCGGCCATCCTGCATAAGAACACATCCCAAGCCCTCCTTGGATGCATCACTGTAAATGACCATATTATCGGTCCCCTCTGGTAGAGCAAGTACTGGAGCGGTAGTTAACCTCTTTTTCAACTCCTGAAATCCACTCTCACACTTCTCGTCCCAATTAAAGATAGTCCGTTTCTGAGTCAACTTAGATAGTGGCCCCGCAATCTTTGAGAAGTCCTTGACAAACCTACGGTAATAACCCGCCAAGCCAAGAAAGCTACGGACATCAGTAACACTCTCTGGCCGCTTCCAAGACATCACCGATTCAATCTTAGTGGGATCTACAGAAATACCACTCTGTGTAATAACATGGCCAAGAAAAGAAATCCGTTGCAGCCAAAATTCACATTTGCTGAACTTGGCAAACAACTGATGCTCCTGCAACTTCTCTAATACAAGCCGTAGATGTTGCTCGTGCTCCAATTCAGATTTAGAATAGACCAAGATATCATCAATAAAAATCACCACGAACTGGTCCAAGTACGGCTGAAAGACTCGATGCATAAGATCCATGAATGCTGCCGGTGCATTAGTCAATCCAAAGGGCATAACAACAAACTCATAATGCCCGTACCGAGTCCTGAAGGCAGACTTCGGAACATCGTCTGAGCGAATCCGAAGCTGATAATACCCCTGCCTCAAATCAAATTTAGAGTAGACTTTGGCTCCCTGAAGTTGATCAAACAACTCATCAATCAGTGGCAAAGGATATTTATTCTTGATAGTCACCTGATTCAAACCACGGTAATCTATACATAACCTCAAGGTGCCATCCTTCTTCTTCACAAATAAGACTGGTGCTCCCCAAGGTGAAGAACTCTGCTGAATAAATCCTTTCTCCAACAACTCCTGTAACTGAATCTTCAACTCCTTCAATTCAGCTGGTGCCATCCGGTACGCCGATTTAGAAATAGGTTGAGTACCGGGAACAAAATTAATCACAAACTCTATATCCCTCTCAGGCGGCAACCCTGGCAACTCCTCGGGAAATACATTAGGATATTCCCGGATAATAGGGACTTCTTCTAGCTGTAGCTTAACAGATGGCTTGTTGATCAAATAAGCTAGATAACCCGAACACCCCTTACTCACCAACTTAACGGCTTTAGTTGCTGAGATAACAAAACTCGTCTTAGCACCCCGGTTACCCGCTACCTCAACTACTGGCTGATCTGGCAAACGAAACTGTACTACCTTGGTTCTACAGTTCAACTGGGCATCATACTTAGAAAGCCAATCCATACCCAAGATAACATCATACCCCCGGATAGGAAATAAAATAAGGTCCGAAGGAAAATTATGCCCCTTAACATGTATTATACAATCCTTACATACTAAGCCAGTAACATACTTATCAGTCAAAGAGGTACTAATTTCAACCACATAAGGCAATCTTTCAGGTTGCAATTTAACATGTTGCACACAAGCAGGAGTAATGAAAGAATGCGTAGCACCAGAATCAATCAACACTTTAACAAGTTGATCAAGTATAAGAAAGTTACCTTCCACAACTGCAGTCTCCTCAGGCATCTCCTCTAAGTCAACTGCATAAGCCCGAGCCTGAACCCGCTGCTGCTGTGGTACACTGCCCGTAGGCCTACACTGGTACCCCTGAGTCGCTGCCCGACCCTCAGTCCTCGCATACTTAGGGCAATCCTTCGCCCTATGATCGATGCTACCACAACCCAAACATGTCCCTGCCTTTACCCTACAGTCGGACTCTACATGCCCTGGGCGCTTGCAGTAATTACACTGCGATGATGTGGCACTAACACTGCCCCTAGAATAACCAGAAGCTGATGAAGCAGCTGATACAGCCTGCTGCTGAGGTCTCACCACACTAGGCCTGTACTGACCCTGAGACTGGGCTGGCCTATACTGAGTCTGAACCTGATATGGCCTCTGCTGAAACTGAGACCGATAATAACTCTGCTGACTCTGTGGCCTATAAGAACCCTACTGGGCAGGTGGCCTGTAGACAACCTGTTGTACTGGAGGCCTATATAACACCTGCTGGCCCTGTGGCTGATACGGCCTCTTACTAGGCTGACTGGAGACAATCTGATCCCCTTTCCTCTTCTCTAACCTGGAAGCTGCCTCAAAAGCCTCAGTGAAAATAACATATCGATTCAGAGCCATCACATCCTGAATCTCGGGCCGCAACCCCAACATAAACCTGCGAGTCCTCCGCTCCTCGTCTACCACATACTCCGGTGCATACCGGGACAATCGAGTAAATGTGGCCTCATATTGAGCCACTGTAGCATCTCCCTGGACCAAGGCTAGAAACTCGGCCTCTCTCCGTTCCCTGCAAATCCTCGGGACATACTTTGCTCGGAAAGCCATCAGAAAGGTACCCCAAACATAAGGAATACCCTGTGCCGCCCAGCTAGTCCTTACCGTGCGCCACCACTCCTCTGCCTCGTCGTCTAACAAATACACGGCAAAAGAGACCTTCTGCTCATCAGTATAGCCAAGTGGATCATAAATCTTCTCCAACTTGCTAATCCATACCTCCGCCTTCCTATCATCCGGCTCCCCCTGAAATCTCGGTGGGTGATATCCTAAAAAATCCTTCAGGGTACCACGCCCGTGGTTACCACCCTGAATATTCAGAAGCTGAGCCTGCATAGCCTGATTCTGGGCAGCCTGCCCTGCTAATAACTGTGCCTGACTAGCCACTAACTCTGCAATCCGCTCCATAGCTGCTCCTAATCGGTCATCACCCCCGTCACGGCCCGGTGCCACGTTACTCGGAGTCTCATCAGTCAACTCAGACCTACCTCTCGTTCCCGGTCGACCGGCCATTCTACTAATCAAAGAGTTAGCACAGTTATAGCACGTAGACAGGTTATAAACAACTATTAACACATAAATAACAAACTCATATAAAACACATAAACAAATTGATCACATAATCACATAAGCACTTGAATCACATAATCACTTAATCAATTAATCATACCAATACATATTTCATTCTTTTTCTTTCCTTTCATACATATTTCATGCTAAGACCATTACCCACATTCCGAGAATACCCCGGCTGACAACTAACATGAGCTCTGATACCACTTAAACTGTCACGCCCCAACTCGTCCCCACCTATAATCTGTCAGGACGCAACGGAATTTCGGCGGCATAACGACAGTAAACAGATTTCCGAGGTTCTAAACCAACCTCATTAAACATCATACATCCAGTAATTCCTCAATACAAACAACAATATACAACACAACCATAATATACAATAAAACATCTTCGTTATACGCCTCCGTTCCAACATGACATACAATACCTCAACTTTATCATACATTTCAAAAGTAAGTTGAGACACATTTACAACTTAACCATAAACGAAAGAAAGCCACTAACTTAACATCATTTGGATCATCATCTTTTCAACAACTATTACACTAAGAACCGCAAAGCATATAAAGTCTATTAAGCTAATATACAAGACATTTAACAACATAGAATCATGGGTAAGACTCAGGAACATATGACTCATCCACGAAAGGCACATTTTCCACATTCTCCTCTTCAGGAGGCACGTACCCGAAATCTTGTGAAAGTACACCTGAAACATGCATTAATAGAGAGTGAGCTTATATACATAAGCCCAGTGAGGATCCGATAGATCTCGACAGTATTCACTACGCTCCTTGGATTTAGTCCTTTGAGCAAGTAAACACACAACAACAATAATAACATAAATAAAGCTATCATCACATAACTATATAACCAATCAATAAGGATACTCTATTTGGTGTAGCTCCAAACGCCATCACGATCTCAACCGTTCTTCTTATAACTCCCCATTACTCACGCACCCGAGGTACCTCACTAGCCCCTCCCTCCATGACACCTCCGTCATGCGAGCTGGGGGTAGCCTATGGCAGTCATGCCGTTATCAACCCGACAGCCCGACGCTGCCCGAGAGGTGGCACACACATACCAAGACTCCATATTCATCAATCATCATGCAAGCATAAATCAATCAATCAATTGGGAGATCAGCAACAAGAGTGCCCGATTCCCGCATTCAATAATAATCAATCAATAACATCAATATAACATCAATATTAAATTAAACAACAAACAACGTAGTTAGATGACAAAGTAGGCCATCTAACCGGACATGCATAATATACATAATTAAACTCTAAATTACTCAACAACAACTCACCATTCATCACTCGAACACTACCCAACCATCTAAGGCATCGTTCAAGAAATTAAAGAATGACAACCTAAACTTCTAAAATTCATAACTTACAATCTACTAATCCAAACATTGCCAAATCAGTTCCTATCACTCACCCATTCAACCTACTACATTAGCCCTCTCAGAAATCCACCATAACACCTCCAAATCATGCCCGATAACCCTAAAACCCTATGACGTCATGGCTGGATTTTCCGGATTTTCACACAAACAATGTAATCGAAAATTCGGCATTACAACAGCGCTAACACGTAATTATCAAGTATTTAGAAATCGACGGCAATCGATTTCGAGCAACGCAACTCAATTAAATCAACTTTGAACATTTTAATCAAAATTAAATACCCGGAAAATAAAAATTATGCTATACCCGACAGAAACTCGTAGTATTAGTATATAATGATCCCTAGCATGCAAGGAGCAATAATCTAACATCAGATTACAATTCTAACGGTTCAATCTTCATTTATACGCAAAAACACAAAAATGACATTTTGAGATCTAGAATTTTTCTCTCACCTTAGATGCGATATAAGCCTAGGAATGCATGCTATGCGTGCCCAACAAGCAGAATCCAAGTCGGTGCGAAGTTTCACGGAAAAAAACTAGGTTTTTCTTTGAAAAATTGGATTGAAAGCTTAAGTTTTTCTCTTCTCTTTTCTCTCCTCAAACTCACGGCAATGTGTGTGTGTGTGATGGTGTTTTTGTGTTGTGTGAGTGTGTGTAGGTGACATTAGCTTATAAGGTCAATTATTTAATTAAAGTCAAAGTTATTTTAATAGGTATTTTTGTGTTTTTAATGACTTTAATTGTATTTTAGTGCTCACCAAGTTAAAAATAATTATGCAACTCCCAAGATATCTCAAGTGAGTTATTTTTAGGTGACAAGAAGTTTTACATTCAAAGAATTCCACCCGAGTCGGCTTAAAACTCGATTTTCGCAAAAGTCGGTGTAAAAACCCTAATAAATTCTTAAGCCGATTTTAAAACCGTTTTCATCAAACACAGGTCTATTAAAGTCCGTGGACTAGGTCTAGAAGGGTTCAAAAGACCAGTTTCAAAATTATAGCGGACGTGTTTCGAAAACACTATTCACTGAAAATCGACGATAAAATTTCTGACTCCGTTTTTTATGAAAATTTCATGAATGCACATTTAGCACGTATTAGAAGTATTGAAATCAAAATTATAACTTTCTAGGTCCTATAGCACATAAACAGATCATATGCACGCAAAACAAGGTAAAACACGTAAAACGAGATAAGCAAGAAAGTGGGGTTTCACATATAGAGTGGATATCACTGGTGTGGTACACTGAAGGAGTTCTTGGGGTACTATCGACCGAGGTTTCAGGGGGACTAGATGATCGGAAAGCCGAAGCATGGATTAATAAAGTGGAGAAAATATTTGACCCTATGGATTATACTGATGAAAGAAAGGTCACCTTTGTCGTTTATTTGTTTGATGATGAGGCAGAGGAATGGTAGCGCACGGTAAAATCTAGTTGGGATACCCAAGGTATTCCGTATGTCTGGGATACCTTTCTGAGAGCTTTTCGGGCGAAGTATTTCCCGAGGATTACACGGGAGAAGAGAGAGGCAGAGTTTCTGTCCTTGGTTCAGGGGGATGCTTTAGTGGCACAGTATGAGGCCACTTTCACTAGACTATCCTGATATGCACCGGAGTTTGTGGCTGACAAGAAGCGCAAGACTCGTAGGTTTATGTTGGGTTTGAGGCCTGAGATTCAGGATGCGATGGCCCTGAATCAGTATGATATACTTACTGAGGCCTTTGATGCAACTTCTAGGTTAGAGAAGAGAAATGGGGAACAGATCAGACCTAGTCAGCCTAACAAGGGGCCATTTCAGCCACAGGGCCAATAGGGTATATTTAGACCTTCGGTACAGTAGGGTGGTTATAGGCCTGTAGTGTAGCAGGGTTCTTTCAGACCGTAGGGTCAGCAGGGTTACTATCGGCCTCAGTTTCAGCAGGGGTCTTATCAAGCTCAGTCGCAGTTTAGGCCGGCCCAGTCTTAGGGTCCATATAGGCCTAGTGTTGTGAGACCTCAACAGCAGGCTGGTACATCTGCTTTCTTGGCTTCTGGTTCTTCTAGGGGCAGTGACAGTGTTTCATCACCGCAGTGTACTTACTGCAAGCGTTAGGGCCATGTGGAGGCCGATTGCAGGACAAAGGCAGGAACGTGTTTGGGTTGCAGCAGCAATCAGCATAGGGTGAAGGATTGCTATAGATATCAGGGAACTGAGGGTTGGGCAGCGACCCAGGGTTATCAGGGTCGACCTACTGGTGGTGCACCTCAGCAGCAGCAGGTTCAGGCTCGGGCCTACGCAGTTGACTTGGAGGAGATGCCTGAGGAGACTGCAGTTGTGGAAGGTAACTTCCTTATACTTGATCAACTTGTTAAAGTGTTGATTGATTATGGTGCTACACATTCTTTCATTACTCCTGCTTGTGTGCAACGTGTTAATATGCAACCTGAAAGACTGCCTTATGTGGTTGAGATTAGTACCTCTTTGACTGATAAGTATGTGACTGGCTTAGTATTTAAGAATTGTCAAATACATGTTAAGGGGTATAATTTTCCTTCGGACCTTATCTTATTTCCCATCCGGGGGTATGATGTTATCTTGGGTATGGATTGGCTTTCTAAGTATGATGCCCAGTTAAACTGTAGAACGAAGGTAGTATGGTTTCGGTTGCCAGATCAGCCAGTAATTGAGGTAGCTAGGAACCGGGGTGCTAAGACAAGTTTTGTTATCTCAGCAACTAAAGTCGTTAAGTTGGTGAGTAAAGGGTGTTCGGGTTATCTAGCTTATTTGATCAACAAGCCATCTGATAAGCTACAGTTGGAAGAAGTACCTATTATTCGGGAATATCCCAATGTATTCCCCGAGGAGTTGCCACGTTTGCCGCTAGAGAGAGTTGTGGAGTTTGTGATCAATCTTATTCCCGGTACTTAACCTATTTCAAAATCAGCGTACTGGATGGCACCAGCTGAGTTGAAGGAGCTAAAAATTCAGTTGTAGGAGTTAATAGGGAAGGGTTTCATTCAGTAGAGTTCTTCACCCTGGGGAGCACCTGTTTTATTTGTGAAGAAGAAAGATGGTACCTTGAGATTATGCATTGACTATCGTTGTTTGAATCAAGTGACCATCAAGAACAAGTATCCTTTGCCATTGATTGACGAGTTGTTTGATCAACTTCAGGGAGCCAAAGTCTACTCTAAGTTTGACTTGAGGCAGGGGTATTGCCAGCTTCGGATCCGCACGGAGGATATTTCAAAGTATGCCTTCAGGACTCGATACAGGCATTATGAGTTTGTAATTATGCCATTTGGATTAACTAATGCACCGGCAGTATTTATGGATCTTATGCATCGGGTTTTTCAGCCGTACTTAGACAAGTTCGTGGTGATCTTTATTGATGATATCTTGGTTTATTCCAAGTCTGAATCGGAGCACGAGCAACATCTACGACTTGTCTTACAGAAGCTGTAGGAGCATCAGTTGTTGGCAAAGTTCAGCAAATGTTAATTTTTGCTACAACGCATATCTTTTCTTGGCCATGTTATCACACAGAGCGGTATTTCTGTAGATCACACTAAGATTGAAGTGGTGATGTCTTGGAAACGGCCAGAGAATGTTTCGGAGGCTCGTCGCTTTCTTGGTTTGGCGGGTTATTACCGTAGGTTTGTTAAGGACTTTTCTAAGATTGCAGGGCCACTTTCTAAGTAAACTCAGAAACGGACTAGCTTTACTTGGGACGAAAAATATGAGAGTGGGTTTCAAGAGTTGAAAAAGAGATTGACTACTGCTCCAGTACTTGCTCTACCAAAGGGGACCGATAATATGGTTATCTACAGTGTTGCATCAAAGGAGGGCTTGGGTTGTGTACTTATGCAGAATGGTCAGGTTATTGCCTATGCTTCCAGGAAGTTGAAACCGTATGAGGTGAACTATCCGACTCATGATCTTGAGTTCGTAGCAGTTGTATTCGTACTGAAAAAGTGGCATCATTATCTGTGGGGCAGTAAGTTTGAGATTTTCACTGATCATAAGGGTCTTAAGTATCTATTGTAACACCCCGATCCCTCTCGAGACCGGGAGTTCTATCAATTAATCTAATCACAACCCAAATCCAAACCCGGGCATAATTTTTAGGGAAAACGGACGGAGTCTCTCCTGTTTCTAGGCAAATAGCAAATCTGCGACAGCATACAAGTGGACCAATACCATGTCCAAACATTCAACCACCTCAAGGCCATCCGAGCCTTGTTCTCAACAAGCAATCACAAGCAAATATACATTTATAGTTTACAGACTAACCTACCTCTTCACATCTTTTACAAGTACATTCATGCTTCACAATTAAACCATACTAACCTATTGCATAAATTAGACTATCAAACCATTCTAACTCTTTTCCTTTGGACATTACAAACATGCATTGAAGTTAAACTATACTAACTAAATACATAAGCTAGCTTTTCAAATCACTTCAATAACCTAGTAAAACTTAAATTACATTCTTTTAATATTAAATACATACAATACATGAAAGCATACATCTTTGCCACTTCGACAACTCAAGCCACATAGGCACGCAAGATAACTCTTCAAGCACGAACTTTCACATATTCACGAACTTTCAAGCTAACATGGCATTTCCTGAAATGTGATAGTGAGGAGTGAGTATACACAACACGTATACTCAGTGAGGGCGAGACAGATATCAAGGTGGAGAGAAAGAAAGTCGTGCAATGCAAATAAGGCAGTTAAGCAATATAACTGATAATTAAGCAATCAAGACAAACAATCAATACAATAAGCAATTAATGAAAGCATTAACACAACCATTCAAAGCTATACCACACTCTGAAGACTATGGTTCACTCATACGAGCAATGTACCATTTCACGAGCAATATATCAATCTCGAGCTTGATGTTGACAACGATGACAATAAGTGCGCAACCACCTTATAACTTCAGTTTGGAATACCCCGGAAGTATCCATCAATTCTACGACCTAAATCTCCTTGGAAGGCAACCCAAGCGAGATGGGAATAGGACACGGAGCTAGAGCAACCAACACTGGCAGCCCGAGACTACCCAGAGAGGCCCATCACTCACGCGCCTGACACTATGCAATGCAAGACACGATACAAGGCGATAAACGAGCGATAGCACAACAATACAGATTAGAGGCGATAAACGAGATATCAAGAATTTACAATCAATACTAGCATTCAATTAACTTTTCAAGCATAACTATCATTAATAGCCACAATAACACCAATTAAACAAGTAACAGCAGTTCAAACACGAAAACGACAAATATCACTATTCAATCTCTAACTTCAAAAGGCAATTACGAGCAAACGAGCTACAGGATTAGGAAATTGATTTCACTACATTCACTTAGGCACTACGAGACACATTTCTATGTCACTAAACCTCACTTTCCCAACTGAAGCCGGAAAGTCCACCAACTGCGTTTGAACTACAGTTATGCTAACCGGTCACTCAATCAACACCACAACAGAGCGAAAAGTGCTTCCATGCCCTCAATAGCAAAACCCCCAACTCAATTCGAGCACGGTCAACTTTTGGTCAAACGGCCCATTTATGTTTCTTTGTCTAATTTCCAATTTTAACAAAGGCCGATCCGTTTTTATTTCACATTTTATCTTTCCATCACTAATGGCACCTATCCAAATCAAGCAATTGCAATTCGGATCACAATCTGAAATTCTAGGATTTACTATTCAAAATTCACTATTCATTATTTTCCCCAATTTCAAATGCACAATTTCGACCGTAAAAATTGCTAAATAACTATCAAACAATGCTCTACGAACTCAAAGGAATCTATATCAAGCAATTACAGGCATTATAACACATTATATATCAAATCTAAAAATTTGACACAAAATTCAAATTCGAATTTAAATGCACAAAAGTGTGAAAACCCTTACAGAGATTGAAGACCAAGACCCGCAAGGACCCGAGCCACGACCCCCGAGCAATTCCACGCACGATTGTAGAAGAAAAATGCAAAACAATTTTTTTTTCTTTTCCCTCAAGCTTTGGGCCATGGGAGGACATGGATGGCATTTTGCAAAATGTTTTTATTGATTTTTGCCTTGTTTTATTATTTAAAAGGTGACAAGGGCATTTTGGTCATTTGTAAAATCAAGCTTTAGTTAAAAATGGTCAAATAAGCTTATTTTAATGCCATTTAAATCTAATTCAAGTTAAAACAATGCAATTAAATGAAAAACAACTAAAACTGGTTAAATTAAGCTAAAAACATTTTTCACTAAATCCGAGGAATATTTCTCTAACTCTCATTTCGAAATGCTACGATCGAACAGTCATTAGACGATCGCTAATCAAATGATGAACACTAATAGAAAACTATAATTTTTGAAAAGTAGAATAGTAGAATAGATTAAAATTCACTCCGGCTCGGAGTTACTTTTCTCATTTATTTGAAAACCGAGTGATTTTAATGCAAGACAACTAAAACCGATTATTAAAATAATCAAAACAATCAAAATAATCAATATTCATTTAAAAATAATTAATTTAACTATTTCTGGAATATTTTAAAGAATTAGGAAGTTAATGCTAGAAATGAATGTTTAACTAAAATTAAACACGAAATTCAATGCTAACATTTAAGATAACACCTAATTAAATGCAATTAAATGCCATTAAATGCATGCCGGGTTCGGGTTATCACATCCTTCCCCCCTTAAAACAATTGTGTCCTCGCAATTCTTCTTCCAATAGAACTCTGCGTCCACTGAAATCCAACTCTGACTAATCTTCATCAGCTGCTGAGCAAGTATATTAATCAAGATGACCAATAGGGAAGTTTAAGAACAATTCCAAGTAGTAATGCCGAATAAAAGCTCAAATGTAGATACCGTACAAAAATCCCATTGGCATGAATACCGGAGAAGAATAAAATTCCAACCAAGAGCGCCGAGATAATACCAACAAAGACTAAAGCAAAGATACTGTAGATGATATCAATACCTCATATTAATGGCAAGAAGAATACAGAACGAATGCCCTATTTACGAATCTCCAATAGAAGTCTAACAAGTACCAAATAAGAAAACTAAAAGACAACCAAAGTAGATGCACCTCATGCAGTGCTGATTACCGTAAGTAGACCTAGCAAAAAGTTCTGTAAAAGAATATAGAGATGAATACCAAAGGCCAATCTCTAAATGAAATCCTCCAATCACTGAGTCCCTACCGCAACATCTTAGTACAACAACAAGTATAGATTTTCCCCTGAGTGAAAAAACCGAAGGAGAAGCCGTAAACAATACAAGATAATAAGTCCAAGCAGAATTCCAAGTGCAGGATCTTCCAATAAATGGCAATAAGGAATATACTAGTAGAATGTCCAATAAGAATTCTAAAGAATACCGTAAGTAATGTTACACAATAAATCCGATAAGAATTCCAATTACCAAACCAACTGAGGGATGCCAAAGAAAATACCCAAACAGTGCTCCAGTAAGAAAATACCAAGAATTGCCCAATAAGACAATCAAGTTGAATAACAAATATAGTTTCCCAAATAGATGAAAACACTAAGGAAAATACCGAGCTGGTGCACAATATACAAAACCAAACTCTAAGGCCCCTGCATTGTTTGCCAAGTGAGAACTTTATACAACTTACCACCAAGAAAGCCCAAAGTATTCCACAGCATACCATAAGCAATATGAGATAATAAGTCTGAACAGGATTCCAAGTGTAAGACTTCCAATAAGTGCCATCAGAGTCTCCAAAGAATACCCATTAAGAAAACCAAAGAATGCTCCAGAGAACAACCAAATAAAACCCCAAGAGAAAGCTACTCTTTCACAACTGTTAAACACAGAGGAGGACCTTAGAGATTCACCAATAACCAAGCTCCAAAGCAAACACCAACTCCCAAGTAAAGGCTAATCAAATACTGCTCATTCTCATCAATCCTCAACTTGGAGGGCCTGCTACTAACCACTTCTCTTCAGGGGTGGAAGAAGTCCTTCTTACCATTTCAACAGGACATGTATGAATGCCAAGATATCACATTTATACATACATGCCTTAAACTATTATGCAAGCAAGTTTATAAAACAATTTATTCAACCAAGTCACTCAAGCACGACAATCAAGTCAAGCACAACATAATCAATTCAAATCACGGCATAACCAATTCAAGACATTCCAATACACACATTACAAGCTATACTTCAAGCAAATAACAATTCACGAGATCAATTCGATTCACGATACCAATTCGATAGGTCAATTTAATGCACAACTAGACACTTCACTTTACTTGAGAAACATTCAACACATAGCAAATAACTATATCACATAGGTGCATACATTCAAGTCAAGACACACAATCTCACATACAGGTACACACTTTCAAGACACACTTAACAAGCACACATTCAAGGGTCACTACCCACCAGACCGAGGACCCTGTCCCAGCTTATGAGCTAAACAAGCTCTGATACCACCTGTAACACCCCAATCCCTCTCGAGACCGGGAGTTCTAACAATTAATCTAATCACAACCCAAATCCAAACCTAGGCATAATTTTTAGGGAAAACGGACGGAGTCTCCCCTGTTTCTAGGCAAAAAGCAAACCTGCGACAACATATAAGTAGACAAATACCTTGTCCAAACATTCAACCACCTCAAGGCCATCCGAGCCTTGTTCTCAACAAGCAATCACAAACAAATATACATTTCCAGTTTACAGACTAACCTACCTCTTCACATCTTTTACAAGTACATTCATGATTGACAATTAAACCATACTAACCTATTGCATAAATTAGACTATCAAACCATTCTAACTTTTTTCCTTTGGACATTACAAACATGCATTGAAGTTAAACTATACTAACTAAATACATAAGCTAGCTTTTCAAATCACTTCAATAACCTAGTAAAATTTAAATTACATTCTTTTAATATTAAATACATACAATACATGAAAGCATACATCTTTGCCACTTTGACAACTCAAGCCACATAGGCACGCAAGACAACTCTTCAAGCATGAACTTTCACATAATCACGAACTTTTCAACTAACATGGCATTTCCTGAAATGTGGTGGTGAGGAGTGAGTGTACACAACACGTATACTCAGTGAGGGCGGGATAGATATCGAGGTGGAGAGAAAGAAAGTCATGCAATGCAAATATGGCAGTTAAGCAATATAACTGATAATTAAGCAATCAAGACAAACAATCAATACAATAAGCAATTAATGAAAGCATTAACACAACCATTCAAAGCTATACCACACTCTAGAGGCTATGGTTCACTTATACGAGCAATGTACCATTTCACGAGCGATACATCAATCTCGAGCTTAATGTTGACAACGATGACAATAAGTGCGCAACCACCTTATAATTTCAGTTTGGAATACCCCGGATGTATCCATCAATTCTATGACCCAAATCTCCCTTGGAGGCAACCCAAGCGAGAATGGGAATAGGACACGGAGTTAGAGCAACCAACACTGGCAGCCCAAGACTACCCAGAGAGGCCCATCACTCACGCGCCTGACACTATGCAATGCAAGACACGATACAAGGCGATAAATGAGCGATAGCACAATAATACAGATTAGAGGCGATAAACGAGATATCAAGCATTTACAATCAATACTAGCATTCAATTAACTTTTCAAGCATAACTATCATTAATAGTCACAATAACACCAATTAAACAAGTAACAACAGTTCAAACACGAAAACGACAAATATCACTATTCAATCTCTAACTTCCAAAGGCAATTACGAGCAAACGAGCTACATGATTAGGAAACTGATTTCACTACATTCACTTAGGCACTACGAGACACATTTCTATGTCACTAAACCTCACTTTCCCAACCAAAGCCCGAAAGTCCACCTACTGCGTTTGAACTACAGCTATGCTAATCGGTCACTCAATCAACGCCACAACAGTGCCAAAAGTGTTTACATGCCCTCAATAGCAAAACCCCCAACTCAATTCGACCCCGGTCACCCTTTGGCCAAACGGCCCCTTTACGTTTCTTTGTCTAATTTCCAATTTTAACAAAGGCCGATTTGTTTTTATTTCACATTTTATCTTTCTATCACTAATGGCACTTATCCAAATCAAGCAATCACAATTCGGATCACAATCAAAAATTCTACGATTTACTATTCAAAATTTACTATTCATTATTTTCCTCAGTTTCAAATACGCAATTTCGACCGTAAAAATTGCTAAATAACTATCAAACAATGCTCTACGAACTGAGTTGTGATTATATTGATTGATAGAACTCCCGGTCTTGAGAGGGATCGGGGTGTTATAGAGATCCTCGATTTACTTCTCGCTTATGGGAGAGACTTTGGGTACTCAGCTTAATTTCAGTACAACATATCATCCACAGATTGACGGTCAGTCCGAGAGGACTACTCAGATTCTAGAGGATATGCTCAGGGCTTGTGTTCTGGACTTCGAGAATAACTGGGAGAAATATCTACCACTTGCTGAGTTTGCCTATAACAATAGTTATCAAGCTACTATTTGGGATGGCACCTTTTGCAGCTCTTTACGGTCGTAAGTGTCGTTCACCTTTGTATTAGGATAAAGTAGGAGAGATGAAGACTATTGATCCGACTATTATGCCAGTGCTTCTAGAGAAGATTGAGATGTTCAGTTGATCAAGCAGAGAATGCTTACAATGCAGAGCAGATTCAAGAGTTATGCTGATAAGCGTCGTCGGGACTTGGAGTTTACAGTCGGGGATAGGGTTTTCTTGAGATTGTCTCCACGAAAGGGGTTTGCTCGATATAGTAAAGGTAGAAAACTGAATCCGAGGTTTATAAGGCCGTTTGAGATTACTGGTAGGGTTGAAAAGTTGGCATATCGGTTGGCTTTACCGGAGAATTTCTCTAATGTTCATGATGTCTTTCATGTGTCTAATTTGCGGAAGTATAATTCGGATCCTTCTCATATTCTAGAGCTAGAGCCGTTACAGCTTCGTGAGAATCTGACTTATGATGAGGGGCCAATTCGTATTCTTGATCTGATGGAATGGGAACTGAGGTCGAAGAAGATTCCGATGGTCAAGATGTTATAGAAGCATCACAGTATTGAGAAAGTTACTTGGGAATGGCGAGATCAGATGCAGCAGCAGTACCCAAATCTTTTATGTTCAGCAACTAAGAATTTCGGGGATGAAATTTCTTTAAGCGGGGGAGAATGTAAGACCCCATATTTTGCCTATACCTAGATTTGCGTGTTTTGCCTCGTTTTGCGTGCTTTGACCTGTTTATGTGTTATATGAGTTAGAATGTGCTAAATATGTTATTTATATTCCTAATACATGCTATGTGTGCATTCATAAAATTTTCATAAAAAACGAAATCAGAAATTTTGTCGCCGGTTTTAATGAATAGTATTTTTAGCACCTGTCCGCTAAAATTTTTACAGGGGTGTTTTAAGTGTTTCAAAACCTAGTCCTCGAGTATTAATAGACCCATGTTTGATTAAAACAGATTTGGAATCAGTTTTGAAATTTTAAAGGTTTTTACACTTTCTTTTGCAGGAAATCGAGTTTTAAGCCGACTCAGGTGAAAATGTTTAAATGTAAAACTCTTTGTCACCTAAAATATATTATCTAGAATTAATTTAGGTGTCAATTTAATAGTTGAGCAAGAAATAGTCAAAAATGGGATTAAAAGACTAAAAATACTAAAAATAAACTAAGTGTCAACTTTGACTTTCTTTTATTTTATTTGGCCTTGAGTATATATGCATCACATTAGGAAAGCACAAAAATACCTTTTTTTGCACACACATGGCCGAGAGCCATTAGAGAGAAAAAGAGAAAGAATTTCAAGGTTTTCAAAGACAATTTTTCATTAGAACTTGCAATCAAAGGCCAATTTTCATCAACCAAAGCTTGATTCCACCCTTTGAGCATCCATTGAGCATCTTTCTAGCTTCATAATACATCAAAGGTGAGAGAAAAATTCTAGATCTCAAATGTCATCTTTTATGTTTTTGCGTATAATTGAATTTTGAACCATTAGAAAGTTGAATTGATGTTATATTATTGCTCAGTGCATGCTAAGGATCGTTTATATGCGTTTATATAAGATTTGAACTGTTGTAGCATAAATTTTTATTTTCGGATATTAAAAGTTGAGTTGTTGGCTATTTGTTGAATATTTTGAGTTGTAGGGGTTGGAATCGAATGCCGTCGATTTGTAGAAGTTTGTTAAATACGGGGTAGTGCCATTGTAATTCTAAAATTTTGATTTTGATGTCGGTGTGAATGTTCAGAAATTTCAGCCTAGGTGCATTGAGGTTTTAGGGTTCTTGGGCTTGATTTGGATGTACTTTGTTTGGTTTTCGAGGGGCCTAATGTAGTTGATTGAGTGAGTGAGTGATAGGAACTGGTTTGGAGTTGTTTTGATTTGTTGAATGTAAGTTATGATTATTAGAAGTTTAGGTTGTCTTTCTTTAAAATGTTGATATATGTCTTTAGATGATCGGGTGGTGTTTAAGTGATTGAACTGTGAGTTGTTGATGGTTAGATTAGGGTTTGGTTGTGTATCTAATGCATGTTAAGTTGGGTGGCCTACTTTGTTATCTAACTTAGTTGTTTAGTTGTTATTTGATTAATTGATGTTGTGTTGTTGTACTGTTATTAATTGTTTGATGCATTATTGATTATTGATTATTGAATATTGATTATTGATGAACCTGGAGATAGTCAACGGAAAAGGTTGTCCTCCCGTGATTGAATGTTTATTTCACCTCTCGGGCGGTATCGGGCCGTCGGGTTGAAAACGGAATGGCTATCAGAGGCTACCCTCAACTCGCATGGGCGGAGTTGCCATGGAGGGTAGGGCTAGTGAGGTACCTCGGGTGTGGATGTCATGAGGGTGATAAGAAGTTGGTTTAGATCGTGATGGCGTTTGGAGCTACACCAAGTAGAGTATCCTTTATTGAATGGTCATTATAGTTTATGTATTTATATTGTTATTGATGTTTATTATGTGTTTACTGCTCAAAGGATCATTTTGAAGGAGTATAGTAAATACTGTTAGAGATCTATCGAATCCTCACTGGGCTTGTTTTATAAAAGCTCACTCTCAATTATTGGATACATGTAGGTGTTACTGAGCCTGACTACGGGTACGTGCCTCTTGAAGAGGGAAATGTGCTATATGTAGATGAGTCTTATGTGCAGGAGTCATTGCCATGGGATTATCTTAGTTGTTGTAAAACAATGTATTGTATGACCTATCTTAATATAAAGGCGTATGTATGTTGATTTAGTAGTCTTTATTTTGATCATGACTAGATTACTAAGTTGGTTATAATCTATTTTGAAATGTATGTATAGCATATGTATTATGTTGGAACGGAGGCGTATAACTATGAATGAATTGTTGAAGGAATGATTATTGTATAATATGGTTATGTTGTATGTTGTTAATTTAATTGGGAAGTTGATTGTTGAATGGTTTGTGGAGCTGGTTGTATGATGTTCTGAAGAGATTGGTTTAGAGCCTCGGTGTCTTAATTACTGTCGTTATACTGCCGAAATTCCATTGCATCCTGATTGATTGTAAGTGGGGTCGAGTTGGGGCGTGACAGGGTAGGCCGTGCCTGAATTCAAACCGGACTAGACTTTTCTTTGTTTGAGCTGCTCCCACGCACGACCTAACGTAGAGCCACTAAGAGTTGGCAGATCGGGCCGGGCGTAGGTTCCAGATCCGAAAAGTTGAGTCTTGATTAGCCTAGTGCACTGATCGCATGGTACGACGGGCACTCAAAGACCTGGCGGATGATGTCTCACCCTACCCAAGAGCACTTATGTCATAGGGGAACTCATGGCTGGAAACAATCCTTATGGTTTGTTTTGATATCCAGTAGGAATAATTAGAATCAAAGTCCAGATTGGTTCGTGAGCCTAGTGATAGGAAACTATCTCGCTTGGTTCGGAGAGCACTTGTTGGGTTAAAGATTTTTTTGTTGCTAAATGTTACGGCCTAAATGCTGAACTATTGACCCTACTTGTTCGGATGGGTGTTCACCCCAAAGTGTTCCCGGACTGCATGCATACATCTGTAAGTAACTTAGTGCAACATGGGAAATTTCATTGAGAGGAATCAGCAAAGAAAAGAAAAAGATCGGCTAAGAGCTGAACCATCTTCTTCCCCCCCTCCTCGTAGATTAACTATTTCTTTCCCCTTCGATTTGTGACAGCTACTCATACATGCCATCCCTGCTTCCTCCTTGAAGGAATAAGAAATAGCCTATTCATGTGCAGTTCCTTCTTTCAAAATGGACATATTATATTAGACTCTAATCCCGTATTCTTTCTAAGAAAGCCTAACCTCTTGCAATGGGCGGAATCGACAAAAGAAAGAACCAAAGTCCTTTTTCTTTTCTTGCAATGTCCGATTCATTCACAGTTGATTGATTCAATAGCAGCTTCTTCTAGAGCAAGCAAGTGATATCCATATCTAATCCTCCAGAAGCTTTATGCTCAACAAGAAAGTCAGAAGAAATTCCACAACACTATTGCTATTGATCGGACATTAATAATTGCATTGCCTTAATGGGAGCAGTCTTGTCAATCTTAGAAGGAAATATAGTTGGCTAGGGAATAGGCATTAAAGCCCTGCCCTCTCTTCCGCTTAACACACCAAAGATGGGAACTGTTGGGATTGAATCTGCCTCTTCTCTTTTCCATGAAGAAGCCTTATTACTATAGATATCTGTTAATTAAGGTAAGAAAGTCATCAAGGAGTTACGAACTCGGACATTAGTGTTTAATAGGAGCTAATCAAGTCCTTGTTTGTGTAGTAATTGGTTTTGGCGGAATACGGTGTTTGTAAAAATACGGTCTTTGATAGGAATAGCCTTTATCTTCTCTGCATGTAGTGATGTAAGAAATGATGAACGTCCAACCCCAAAAATGATTGAATGAGATCGCTTTCTCCCCACATTCCACTCGTTCTTCCTTAGTTTCTTTTCACTCTTTCAAAGGTAGCTCAGAAGAAAGTCTAGTGGAGCATGGTTTAGAAGGTAGATTACCTGCTCGTAAGAGGCAGTCTAACTTAGTTAGAGGAAAGCCTTCTCCTTAGGAGGATAGGCAAGGTTTTATGAATTATCCTATCAAGGCTTGTAAGATAAGGCTAAGCGAAAGCAAAGAGGGAGCTCCTTTCCCTTTTGTAAGGTAATGAAGGTTTGGTCTTCAGTCTACCATTCCAAGGTAAATGCCTGGCTATTCAAAGCTAGCATGGTAAGGAGACAGTGAGTGAAAGTGAATCGGTTAATAAGACTGAGGAAGATGCCTAGATAGTTTTATCCTAGAGCAGGGGCCTCGAAAGGAGGCTACAAATGCTACGGGAAGAACAGCAAGCTACGGCTGAAAGGCCAAGCTCCGAAAACTCCAGTGCACTCTTTAAAGTCCCATAGCTTCTCCTCAAGTAGCGAATGGAAGAAGGAAGAAATGAAGATGTGCCGCTATCCAGCCTATCTTGATGAACCAGAAGTGAGAAGGATTGGGTGAATTCAGGAGTGCTTTTCTTTTGCTTTTGTGCCGCCATCAATTGAATCTATTGTACCCGGTAGGCCGTTAGTCGCAAAGAAGAAGAAATAGGGGAACATCTTGATCTCGAACACGAAATAAGCTCTGTCGCGGTCCTTATTGCTTATGGGACTGTGATCGAATCTGCTCGGAAAACTAGTAGATGAAATAGTAATGTATATGGAAGCGAACGAAGGGAAATAACTGGGCTAGACTGCCGATCTTTTGGAGTAGCCTAACCTTGAGAAAGAGACTGTAATCGCCGCTGAGAATAAACATTCTTTGCTGGGCGATTGGAATCCTCTGAGGTCAGTAGAACAGGCTGATAATCGGCAGAAAATGCTGAGCAAAGGTGCTGGCATGAAGAGTGAGGCTAATCCGTAACATCAACTGCAGAAGAATGAGGTTTGAGTTGATGAACAAGAGAAGGCCACAATACATCTCCATCATCATTCTTCCCCGGGGCTGATTATTTAGGTTAAGGAAAAGATGAGGCGACTCCATTAAAGAGAGCATTCAAGGATACATCGAGTCTCTTGGATTTCACGTCATATATCCGGAATGAGCATATCCAAGAAAGACATATGGCCTTGGGGACAATTTTTCTCTTAACTGTGCAGGAATATGAACAAAGCACGTACACCCAAACACTCGTAAATGACTATAGTACTGCCCTAGTAAGAAGTTTGTGAGGTTCCACTGTAGCTTCTTCCCTTTCTCTTCCCCTAAAAAAGGAGAGAGATGTCCCGTCCCTTCTTTATGCACATCCACATACATAGCCAGACACAAAGGTGTACAATCCAGTCAAAATCTGCGATTCTTTAAGTTCATTCTCAGATGGTTCTCTTACTTGCTCTAGTGGCAAGCAAAGGCCAACCAAGAGGGGAGAACGAATGGATTAGGAATCGACCGGTTCCGAGCAGATTCGTGGAACTGCAACTTGGATTATCGTAGAATAAGAGGAGCCGTCTTAGAAAATGACTTAACTTAAAAGACAGATGCCACCGCTGTGAGGCTAGGGAGCAACTTGTTTGGTCTTGCGGTGCACTCATTCCCGTTACGAGATGAGGCCCCAACTTGACTCGAGACCAAGACTCCTTACAACTCGCACCAATAGCGGCACTGAGCGGCCAGAGATTGATTGAAAAGGTAGCCCAGTCGCCCCTCTCCCCTCCTAGCTGCCTACCTACTCGTGTTCGTAGCTTGATCGGTGGTCAAGACTGTGGTCTGACAGAAAAATAGAAGTCGTCCATCTCTAGTGATACGTGAATTGCTCAGTAGTGCTTCGCCACTACCGTAGCTGGCGAAAATATCTTAATGGTAGAGCATAGCCTTGCCAAGGTTGAGGTTGAGGGTTCAAGTCCCTCCTTCCACTCCTGGCTTCGTCATTTAGTGGTAACGAGTAGAGTGCATAAGCTCGTTTAGAGATAGGGGCGAGCAGCAAGCAGCCCTTTGTATAGGGTTCCAAACCTATCAACCTAAGAAGAGAGGGGCAAGCCAAAACCTACTCCTAACAAGTTCTTGGCTTTTCATCAGCCGTTGCGCGCTAGCGCGCTTATCTTTTTCAGCAGGCTTCTTCAAATATCCTAAAAAAGTAGGAGTTATAACTAGTTGTAGCTAGCTAGCAACCTAGCATTTTCTCTTAATATACAAGGGGCTACTAGTTGTTACGCGCAGTGTACTAGTGAATAGGAAAAGCGAATTGAGATTCCTAATGACGAATGAAGGTTGAGGATAGAACATGGTCGGTGCCTCGCCCATGTCTTCTTCGCCGGAGACTGGAAATGATAGGAATCCTATGGATAAATAAGAGGTATAAGCATTGCCTCTCAATCCAATCCATCTTCCTGGCCTCCCCAACATACCCTTGATACAAAAGAAAGCTGTAACACCCGAGATTTTTGCCATACTTTCATTTATTGTTGCATCCGTTAGTTGCGCATTTCTTTTGTGCTTTATTTACTATCTTCTTTGATTTACTATTCCTTTCATTTTTCAATGGCATAATATTACGGAATTAACATTTTTATTAAATCATATTAATTATAGTAGGAAAGAGAAAAATGGGCAATTGAGCTAGGATCGATAGGAGCCTTCGTTTGGAAAATGTTTTTAGTGGTTCAATGAATAGTGATACGTAAGTTAACTTAGAGTTTTAATTAGCTAGCGCTCATTTGTGACCTTAGGCTCATTTTAAAGCTAGATACATTCATTTAGAAGACCACTTAAGAACCCAACTTGACCCCACTTAATACATGTTCAACATATAACACATAACATAGCTCATTAGTTTACAAAAAAAAGGAATGTAGTGAATAGTGCCTGGTAGAACCCGACAATAGCAAGGGTAGAGAAGAAGGAGATTTTGCTTCACCAATCACCAATCCAAGCCTCGCCAAGCCTAGAGCAAGTAGTTTAGGGTATGTGCAAGCCTTCTAGGTGCTGCTACACGCTTTGGGTGAAGGATTTCATGACTCTTTTTGCATATTTAAAATGTTACACTTTTCTTGATTTGTTAGAAATGCTATCAAATGGTAATGCAAAGCTTATCTATGCTATTATACATTGTATATAGGTGATAGAGAACTCATTTAAGCCATTAGTTCGCATTTTAAGCGGTTGGAATCGTTATTTTAATTTTATGAGGTGAATAGTGATGAATTTTTAGGGTTTTTTGTAAGTGCGCGTATTGGATTGATTCATTGCTTCTAATAGATGCCTTAGGTACTAATGATGGTAGTACAATAGCCCTGTGCCCTCGAATCGCTCTAAACTTGCATAAAATGTGAAATAGTTGACTTTTTAAAAGGGGTTTCGAGGTTAATGTTAATCCGGGTGGATTTGAGCTTCACATTTGGTATTCTTAGGCTACTTAGGTGCTATAGAGGCTTTGCTAACCCTTGTTTGAAGCCCGGTTAAGGTATGTGTAGTTCAAAGCTATAAGAGGAAAATTAAGGCTTTTGGGGTAATTGCGGGTAATTGAACGTGTTTGAGGGTTGTAAGGGTGCCTTAAGGGTTAAGTAGAAGATTGGTATAGCTTCCCCTTGAATTTGAAACATTAACTTTGATTTGGAAGGAAAATGGCTTAAGTTAAAAAGGGGGTTATTGGAGAAATGGATGATTCTTCACTTCTACAACCTTGTAAGTGTTTATTGAGTGTTTAATTGAAATTATAAGATGTTTATGAGCTTTTGGTATTGGTTTATTGGTAAATGTACAATGTCTTCCTTTATGCTTATTTAATTAGTTTGTATTATTACTTATATTGTGAATTGTCTCAGGGGCAATCTCTTTTGTTAACCCTCCTAAGTGTTGCTGTTCTTATTTGATTATCTTATTGTTAAGTGTTAACGTGCATTGCATAGTGGTTGCGCAACCATAGTATCAGGGTCGGATGTGTTGAATATCGGTTGGGCAACAAAGGGATTACCAGTGGATATTCAAACTTCGTGCCCTAATCCCTCATTCGTTTTGTTCGGAGATTGCCAGGGGATGTTGGTCATAGGATTATCGGGGTACATCCGAAGTACACCCATTCGAGTGATTGGGATTATGCCGGCACAGTGATCGTGGTTCGTGGATCGTGAATGAAGATCAAGTGAAGATTGGAGTGTTTGGGTTAAGTGAAATGTATCATTTTTAATGTGTGGTACTTAATCATTTGTCATTCTTGAATGGTTTTAATTGTTATTAATGCTTAACTGTATTACTTGTTGCATTGCATGCCCCAGGAGACTTAATCCCTCACTGGGTAACAGTGGTTGCTCATACCTCGATATCATGTTTCAAGAAGTGCTGAGGGTGATCACCAGCTAGTTGAGGTGGTAGTAGAAGAGGAAGAGGTGCATGCAAAGCCTTTGCCCAAGTAGCTATATGATTGTTGTCTGAGGTGGATGTGCTTTCTCGTTGCTATGTGATGCACTTGTTATTCTATATTGTAATCTATTTTGTGGCCTAAGGGCTATGCATATGCTTTGTAGTTGCAAGTTGAAGAATAGTTGGTTGTAGTAAAAGATTTGAGAAACTATAGCTTATAATAACTTATGTTCTACCTTTAGCTACTTGCATGCTTGGGTGTGTATGTTATGATGTATGCTTGGTTACAACTTCTAGGAATGTTCCAATGTTATCATAGAATGGCATGTTAAGCGGTTTTATGAAGAAGTCAAGTTGGTTGCATGCTTGTGTGAATTTGAATTACTATATGCCTCAAGGCTCGGATGGACTTAAACTTTTGAACTTTGGTTATAAAAGATTATCTTGTTGTGTTGTGGCTTTACTGAACGTTTACAGGTTTTCAGAATGTCCACGGTACAAAGGACACTCTGTCCGTTTTTCTGGTCCAGACCTAACCTTTAGCATGGGGTTGGGTTGGGGCATTACAAAAGCTCCTGCCATAGAGAAGAGATCTAAAGTCTGGGTCCCCTCAATCACCCTCCCTTGAACCTGAACTGGTCTAGAGAGATGAACCCGCATCATATTTTTTAACCTTTGAATCGAAACCCCTAACTAGAGATGGAATTCTTGAACCTAAACAACTCAATTGAGAGCTCCATGACTGGTTCAAGAGAAGGTCCACCAATGATTGATAGGCCATTCCCCCTATCCGTCTCTTGATCCCTCATTCCCCTAATCTGTTGTTACTGATTCATTCAAGGCATAGACTGCCCCTTGTCTTATTAGCGCAGGTGTTCATCAACGATGAAAGCCGCTGAACTTAAGACTTGAGTTGAGAAAGATAGGCCCCTGAGAGGGCTTTCAAGGACTGGGGAAGACGGGTGGATTATAGAGCTAGGGGCAAATCGAAGGTTTGTCCATCGGGATTCAGCATGGACGAGCCTCGACTGGGCCAGCATTGATGAAAAAATGACAAAATCAAAACTTCTCCCATCACATCATTAACCGGTGTAGGATTAAAGATCAGGTCTAGGATTCGAGTCAAATAGACCTTCTCTCTCATCTTAGGGTAAGGCAAGGAATTCAATCAAATCTTTTATGCCAGCCCAAACTAATTACTATTTTTGGAAAGGAATGAATGTTGGGAACAACTATTTCATTTCCACTAGTTCTTGAAAGCTATCAATCCCCGCTTCTCCCTCTCGCATCGGTTCTGCATCAGATGATGAGCCCATGCACAAATTTTCTCTTTTATTAGCGCCTGATAGGTAGGCTATTAGATTGAGTCGAAAGCCTACCAACGCATAAAGGTTCCGATTCGAGCGAGAGCCTAAATGAGGGAGGCAAGAAGATCTTGATCGAAAGCTCCACTGTTCTGAATAGTGAGAAAGACTTTTCAAATTAGATCAAATTGATCGAGAGTCACATCATCTGTTAGGTGGGCCAACTGACCGACCGAGTTGGGTTGGGCGTCCATGTCACAAAACCTTTCTAACGCCAACAATCCTATTATTAATCGAATCGGGGTGGATCCATTTCATTGGCAAATGAAAAATCTATCGTTTTAACATTCAGAAAAAAAAAACCTAGAAAAGAGGAAGAGTCACTAAAACAAAAGCTAGGTAAGCAAGCAAGAAGGAAAGGTGCAAAAAAGCGAACATCTCCATTGAGTGACTGTAACTGCTATGGTTTACAGTCAATAGTTCTTAACTAACCCTTTCTTGCCGAGCTTTAAAAAGCTTTAAGAGAGAATAGAGACTAAGGTGGACCTTCGCTTCAAACTAAATTGGACCCGGACTTTCTTTCTTCTCCTGTGGAGCCCTGAGAAAGTCACAGACGGTAGGTCAGTACAGTTCTCCTAATACTGATTTGGCCCTGCGTTAATTCAGGAGCCTTCTTCTTTAGTCTAGGATTCTAAATGATAATCAAATCAATGGTATGAATTAACTCGACTGATAAGGAGATGAAGGTACATGCTCGACCGATAGGGAGACGGTAGAAGATGCTTGATCGATAGGGAGAGGAATGGAGTTGGATGGGCAAGAACAAGAAGTGGTCGTCGTTCGGCAGCCGGTAGCTCTACTAAGTGAAGAACTGCTCACTGCCTTTTCTTTGCGAATAACATGTGCAGGTAGCCTAGGAGAAGAGAAACAAGCTACCTCTGCCAACCACCCATCTATATCCATAGGTGGCAATGGTAAGAGCTGGGTTGCATGGTAACTGTATCGGCGGTCGGGTTCGGCGCTGCACGTTCTATCTAGGTTCCGCTCTTATGTACGCCCCACCTCGCATAGAAGAAGGGGAACCTCTTCAATAGAAAAACCCGTGTGAATGGGAAGGGATTGTCACGCCCTGACCTGACCCCGCAAAAGGCCAAGCCCGAACCCGACACACGGACGGAGTCTCCTCTGTACCGCGGAGGATCCGAAAACCATAAAATCAACATAATACTTGCGAAAGCCATAAAACAATTAAAACAAGCCGACTTTCTTTGAAACATACATCCTCTTATTAACCAACTTTCCAAACCAAAATTCCATGCATACTACACAAGTATTTATGCCACTAATCAATTCCGTTAGCTTGCATTTCCTTCCTAGTCACAAGAGTATAAGTTTACAACTTTACATTCTTTCAACTTATACAACATAAGACCGTAGAGGCCTCAAACTAGAAAATACATACAAAGCTACAAGCCTCAAAATTAAGCGACATCAAAGCAATATACACATCAAACAAGGCTCGCACAAAATCTGGTAACCAACCACCAGCAAAGCAAAGAAGTGCTATCACGGTAACACCTCCACCTGTTCCTCCTCCTCAATTACCTCAAGAGGGTCTGCTTCAACTACTCCTGTAAAAATATAGTATAGAGAGGAATGAGCAAAAACTATTGCTCAGCGAGGGCAATTGGTCTCAAGGACGGAGATGAGAGGAGTATGCAATGCAATTAGTCAAGCAATACATACAAACATCATATAGAGATACAACAAAGCCAACAATAAAGCAAGGCAAGTATTTAAGGCTGTAAACACTCATTCAAAGGATACGATACTCTTTTCACGAGCAACTTTCAAACATGAATTCGATGACGACGCGTCAGCCCAAACCACCTTTAATACTAGTTTGGAATACCCCGGAAGTATCCATCAATCTACGACCCAAAACTCCCTAGGAGGCAACCCAAGCGAGAAAAGGGAATAGCAGCGGAACTAGAGCAACCAACACTGGCAACCCGAGGCTACCCAGAGAGACCCATCACTCACGCGCGAGACACTATGCAATGCAAGACTCGATACAAGGCGATAAACGAGCAATAAAGCCACACGTGGGAGAATAACAAAGTAGGTTACTCTCGCACGCAATAGCAACAGTTGATATGCATTTCAATCAAAATCAATTCAAACCAGGATATCAAGGAACCCTAAGCATACTATAGACATAATATCAAGAAAACAAGCAAAATCACAAACCGGCCCCAACTATCAAAACACTACCCCTTCCAAACGAGCCACGAGTTTTGGAAACTGACTTCGTCAGTCCTCCTAGGTCACCATAAGGCACGTCTAAAGACCCCGAAACCCTACTTAACCCTAGAATTCATGCAAAGTCCCGTTTTCTCCCTTTGCTCGTTTGAACTACAACTATATCAACCAAACACCCAACCAATGCCATAATCGCACCAAAAGTGCTTCCATGGCCTCCCGAAACAATGCCAACACGCAAAACGAGAAAATGCCAAACTCAACCTAAACGAACCCGACTTTCACCAAGTCTTAATTCTAATTTTTTTCATTACGCAACCTAAACAAACCATGCATTTAGGCATTCTAGCACACCTAGCACATTTCTACATCAACGGATAGCATAACAGAGCAACTTCATCATTTCAAGGGTTTACTATTCACAAAACACTATTCAACAACTAATTTAAATTGCAATTTCAACATTTAACCATAGAAAATGTTAAAAACCTATAAATACATGTTCTACAATTGCCAAGAAACATTCTAGAAGTATCAAAATGGTTTAAACAACAATCTACGGGGAAAATCTAAAAATCACAAAGATAATACACGTGATATTTAAATGGCAAAATAACATGCTCCCCTCACCTTACGCACTCCTAGTCGCTAGGAAAACAACGCTGGTCCCCCCGGAAACTACCCCGCACGACCTCAGGTGAAGATTGAACGATTAGAAGTTGAAAGGTTTTTTTTCCCTCTTGAAGCTCACGGCCTGCTTGGCTGTTTTTTCAGCTTTGTTTTTTTTTTTTTTTGCTTTGTTTTAGCTTATTAAGTGATGACTTGGTCAAAGGGTCAAAGCCCTTGGTCAAATGACTTAATATTTGGTCAATTAGACTATTTTTGTGCACTTTAAAGCCAATTTAACTAAGGAAAGATTAATTATAGCTAACAACACTTAAAACATAAAATTAAAGTCATCTAAATGCTAGTTTCACTATTTGCTGAGGACTAGAAACCGTTCTCTAGCTATCGCTCCCTAAATGCAATGCATGTTGCGACAGCAAGGAAGTAACAACTAATTCTAAAAGAGTTTAAGGAAATATAATTTCCAAAATAATAAACAAGAAATTTTCACATTCCGAGCTCGGGTATTACAGGGATTGAATAATTCATTCATCAGATATGTCTTCTTTCGTGATCCATTTCATGTCAACTCTAATTAGTTATCAAAAGGCCTACTTTACAAAGGGAATGTCATCTTCGGGAACCATAAGGTTCCCAGTAACCGTCCGCATTGGCCTGGTAACCTTCGTCACCCGCAACCAACCCTTTATTATGTCTTTCTTTCTGAAGGGCTTTCAGTGAACTATTGAAGCTATCAGTGTGATTGATCAGACAAGTACCAAAGGCTTTCAGTGGATGCGGAGCCAACGAGTTTAGTCGAACAGTGTAACAAGTATAAAGTTACAGAACAGAAGCCTTCGCCAACCTTGAGAAGCATAGCATTGCAAGCAAATAGAGAAGAGAGCTTATTGTTTCTTTCTATTAGAGTCGCAAGCTTGTTGTAGTCGGTCCCAAAGGGAGAACCCTACTGCTTACTTGTTATATCCCTGCGTCCTTGCACAGCTCGGCTCGTTCTTCGAGCCCTGCTTCCCCTTTCCCCCTCTCCCTGTTCCTACCGTCAACATAGAGTATAGCCAAGTGGTAAGGCATCGGTTTTTGGTACTGGCATGAAAGTGCATAGAGGCGTCAGCTTCATAATGAAGGCATAAAAGGCGTCAGCTTCAAAAGAGGGAATGCAAGGGGATCGTCTCGAGATATGTAAATAACAAAAACATGCAAGCGCAGTGGAAATAATAACAATTAAAATTTGCTTGTAGACAAGTTTGTAATTACATAAACTCAAGAGTAAATCAGTAAAAAGTATATTAAAAGAAAATACAAGAAAGTATATACAACTATATACAAATATATTTAAAACGAAATACCTCATGTGGAGAACTCAGATGTTGACACTTGAAGAAGATCTTGACTCGGGCAAAGCTCCTTCGCACGTGCAAAGGTTCTAGTCGGTCTACGGGTATCCAAAATCAAAGGACAACTAACTAATTGTAGTGCTAGCTTAGTTAAGTCCAAGAGCTTAGTAAATTAAGAGTTAAAAACTTAGAAGCAAAAGTTTTCTATCTCTACTAGACTTGGCCGAAAACACCAAGAGAAAAGAGAGAACAACATGCTTCTAAAGAGAGAGAATTTCGGCCATAAGGTGCAAAAAAAGAGTGAAGATCTTGTCTTCTATTTATAGATGCACAAGCTTGCTCATCACTTGAAAAGTGGCATGATCTAAATATATTAAGAAGCGAAGTGTCAAAATTGCCCTTTGATGGTCGGCCAAGGAAGGGTAAAAAGGACAATTTTGTATGCAACTTGTTGTTTGTCTTTTTGTGCAAGTTGTATTTTGTCTTTTTGTGCAACTTGTTGATTGTGTTTTAGTGAAGACAAACATTAATTATTCCTAAACCCTTTTAGAATAGTTAATTATAGATTGACCCCTCAATCTATTTGCACTCAAGCCCCAATATTTTTCAGTATTTATACTTTAGCTCCAAAATTTTTGAAAATTACAATTTTTGCCCACTTAACCAGTAATGTCCAAAATCATACCGTTAACACTTTAACACGTTTCCAATTCAATACCAAGATCAGAAATTGCTTTATTCATGATACCTTAAGTGTATGACTTTCTAGGTTCATGACCGCACAGCGATAAAGGATCGATTCCAAAAATATTTTCGTCATTTTTCAGAATACCTTTATGTTAATGAGTGACGAACTAGCAACGAACGTATCATGACAATATGTACAGTAATTGTCACGCCCCGATCCCTTGCGAGATCGGAGGCTCTAATAACCATGCTATTCTCAACCCAATACCAAGCCCGGTCACAAAATTTTTCCTAATGGTTAAGTTCGGACCCGACACACGGACAGAGTCTCCCCTGTACTATGGACATTCTGAAAACCTGTAAACACTCAATAAAGCCACAACATAACAAGACATTCATTTATAACTAAAGATCTTAGCTTTAAGGCCATCCGAGCCTTAAGACTTACAAACAGTTTAGATGTAGACAAGCATGCATTCATAACTTAACTTCTTTACAAAACCGCTTATCATGCCACTCCATGATAGCTTTTAAGTATTCTTTGAAATTGAAAACAACCAGTCATTCACTCCCAAGCATGTGAAGCAGCTAATAGCAGAAATATAAGTTATTACATGCCATGGTTCTAAATCTACCACTACAACATCTATCCCTCAATTTGCAAACTATATAATATACACATATCACTTAGGTTACAAAATAGAACATAAAGTAAAGAAAACAAGTCCTACTCTCATCAACAAGAACATAGTCCACCTCAAGCAACTAGACACAGCAACTAATGCAACTCCTCCAACTGCGCCACCTGAAACATGTTAGCGAGGTATGAGCAACCACTGTTGCCCAGTGAGGGATAAGGTCCCGGGGTGTGCAATGCGACAAGTAATACAGTTAACAACAATAACAATTGAGCAAATCAAGAAACAATGATAGCTTAAATAACCACATATTTGAAAGGATACATTTCTCATAACCCCTATACACCAATCTTCACTGGTCTTCATTCATGATCCACGAACCACGATCACGATCACGATAAGCCGGCATAACCCCAAACACTCCAGTAGGTGTACTCCGGATGTACCCCGATAAACCTACAACCCAACATTCCCTAGCAATCTCCGGACCAGGCGAATGAAGGACTAGGGCACGGAGTTTGAATATCCACCGGCAAGCCCTCTGCCGCCCAGCCGATATTCAACACATCCGCCCCTGACACTATGGTTGCGCAACCACTATGCAATGCACTTTACAATGGCAAGTTAATAGCAATAATATAAGCATTAACACATAGGAGGATCAACAAAGTAGGTTGACCTCGAGGCAGTTAGAATAGAAGCAATTATATAAGCTAATAAGCAGTTTTACAAAGGGACATTTACAAAATAAGCATAGAATCAGACCAAAAGCTTCAAATCAACTTGAAACCACATATAAACCCTCAAGAAGTCATGCCATGGGTTTAGAAGTGTGAGTCAACCGAAATTGCACCTAAACTCCTTTGTTTTTCAAACTATTTCTCTTCCAAACCAAAGTTAATGATTCCATTTTCAAGGAAAACTCTCCTAACCTTCTAACTAACCCTCAAGGTACCCTCTCAACCCTCTAACTCATTCAAACGCCCGCGATTACCCCGAAAGCCCCAAATTCCCTCTTATGGCTTTAAACTACACATACCTTATCCGGGCTTCAAACAAGGGTTATCAAAGCTTCTATAGCACCTAGGTAGCCTAATAATACTAGAAGTGAAGCCCGAATCCACCCGGATTCGCATGAACCCCGAAACCCCTTTGTTAAAGTCGGCTATTTCATGTTTTATGCGATTCTAGAGCAATTCAAGTGCACGGGGCTATTAGACTACCTTCATTAGCACCTAAGGCATCTATTAGGAGTGTTGAATCAAGCTAATACGTGCAATTACACAAAACCCTAGAAAAATGTCACTATTTACCTCATAAATTCAAATGACGATTCCAATCGTTTAAAATGCGAACTAATAGCTCAAATGTGTTCTCTAGCACTTATATACAAGGTATAATAGCATAGATAAGCTTTGCAATAGCATTTGATAACATTTTCAACAAATCAAGAAAAATGTAACATTTTAGATATGCATAAAAAGTCATGAAAACCCTCACCAATTGCGCGTAGGAACTCTCGGGAGGCTAGCAAACACCCTAAACTACTTGCTCCTAACTTGGCTTGGCTTGGCTTGAAGATTTGATGAGCAAAATCCTCTCATTCTCCTCCTATACTATTCTCGGATTTACTACAGTGATTTTTCAGCATTTGCTCTTTTTTTCTTTTTTATGAGCTAAATGGTCATGTGTTGAGTAGATATACTAAATGGCTAAGTTGGGTGATTAAATGGGTTACTAAAATGAGCGTTGTTAACTTTAAAACGAGCCTAAGGTGTGAAACATAGGCTAGCTAATTAAATCTCTAAGTTATGTTACGTAACACTATTCATTGAACTACGAAAATCATTTTCTAAACGAGCGCTCCTATCGCTTCTAGTTCAATTGCACATTTTTCCCACTCCTTTAACAATTAATATGATTTAATAAAAATGTTAATTCACTAATAGAATGTAGTTTGAAAATGGAGTGAATAGTAGCTACAGAAGTTAGTTAGTAAAGTATAGAAGTAAATGCGCAAACAAGAGATGCAACAGTAATTGAATGCATGGCTAAATCTTCGGCGTCACAGTAATGAAGTCAAATTCCAATAAACCTATTTATAGTCACAAATTAGCGTGCAGTCCGATCCTTTTGTTAAAATGTCCCGATCGTTGTGGGGATCATGAAATGATTAAGTCCGCTATACGATTCTATGCATAGATCTAATTCGGTGGAATAAGAGATGACATCTATGGAAAAACACATTTCCATCGTTCAACTACCCCGACCGAGGATTTCTCATTTCAGACGACCGACACTAGATCGCATAGAACATTGCCTCACTATCGGAGGTTAACAGATCCTACCTTGACAATTACCTTTCAGACTCATATCACAAGACTAAACTGCAAGAGGCCGTATCTCACCCTCAAAGAAGACGAGCATTGTCCAAATGCAAGATTTAGCCCCTGATATAGTCGGCAACTGTAATTTCTCAAGTCAAAGGATTAATTTGTACAATTTACAATGAATGACAAACTATTAATCCAAAGTCGTGTAGTTTCATCATTCTAGTCACATTCAATGATCCGTTCAACTAACTATCATTCATATGTCAATTAATTGCATCCCTATGTTGTTGTAGCTCAACGTTCGCTACCCTTTATCATTAACATCTTTATGGTAATCAAAGGTAACTACATATGATAGTCCGTACATGATTATTCGAGACCTAGTCGAATAATCTAACGACTATGGTTGCTTTTGAATGTTTATCATGTTGAAGAAACATGCCATTGAATTCTCAACGCCTTAAGAATATATTTCTTCTCCGAAAAACATTATGGACATATTCATATAATTGAACGGAGAATATGAACATCCAATTAACATGCCATTCAGATTTACATCAAAATGCCCTATATAGGTCATCTAACTATATAGCATTAGGGCATATCTCTAACAATCTCCCACTTGTACTAATGCTATAGAATATGGCCTTCGACGCATATCAACATGGTATCGCATCCCCATCTTTTCAAGATGACGTTCTAACTGCGATTGACTCATGGGCTTAGTAAGTGGGTTAGTAACATTTTATAATGTGAGAACTTTCTGCAGACTTATATCTTTCCAAGCAACTATCTCTTGAATGATATAAAAATGCCTTTCTATGTGTTTGGATCTCTGATGAGATCTAGGTTCCTTAGCTTGTGCAATAGCTCTATTGTTGTCGCAATACAACAGTATCGACAACTCGATGGAAGGAACCACTTCTAGCTCAAACAAGAACATCCTCATCCAAACAGCTTCTTTTGCTGCATCAGATGCAACATTGTACTCGACTTCCGTTGTGTAGTCTGCAGTAACTGGCTGCTTGGAACTTTTCCAACTTTCTGCTTCTCCATTACAAACAAACACAAATCCGGATGTAGACTTTCTATCATCCGTTTCATATTGAAAATCTGAATCCGTGTACCCATCTATCCGAAGTTCTCCTCCTCCATAAATTAGTGCAAGGTCCTTAGTCCTTCGCAAGTACTTAAGGATATGCTTCACTGACATCTATTGTTCTTCTCCAAGATCGGACCGATATCTCCTCACAAGGCTTACATCATATGAAATATCAGGCCTTGTACATAGCATGGCATACATGAGACTGCCAACAGTCGAAGCATAAGGCACACGTTCCATACGTTGTCTTTCATCTTCGAACTTGGGAGACATGTTCTTAGAAATATGTATTCCATGCCGGATAGGCAGAAGACCTTTCTTAGAACTCTCCATATTGAATTTCTTCAATACTCGCTCTATGTACAGACTTTGAGACAAGCCAATCAATCTTTTTGTTCTATCTCTATAGACACGAATCCCTACGATATAAGAGGCTTTTCCAAGATCTTTCATGGAGAACTTACTATTCAACCAAATCTTAGGGGACATCATATGTCCAACATCATTTCCTATGATTAGAATGTCATCAACATACAAAATCAGAAAAATGGTCATGCTCCCATTGATCCTTTTGTATACACAAGGTTCATCGTCATTTCTAATGAAACCAATCTCTTTGATCTCATTATTTAATCTGATGCTCCACGAATGAGAGGCTTGTTTTAGACCATATATTGATCTTTGTTGGATTTAAAACCTTCAGGTTGTTCTATATAGATATCTTCCTCAAGATAGCCATTCAGGAATGCAGTTTTAACATCCATTTGCTAGATCTCAAAATAATAGTGTGCGACAATAGCAAGCATGATGCAGATGGACTTAAGCATGGCAACTGATGAAAAAGTTTCATCATAAACAATGCCTTGTTTTTGACGAAAACCTTTCACAACCAGCCTTGCTTTATAAGTTTCCACATTTCCATCTATTCCAAGTTTCCATTTGAAGACCCACTTACAACCTATAGGTACAATACCTTCAGTTCAGTCAACTAAGGTCCAAACATCATTTTAATACATGGAATCTATCTATGTTTGCATAGCTTGCCTCCATTTCTCAGAATCAATATCTTGTATTGCTTTCTCATAATCAGTAGGATCATCCAAATGATCTTTATCCCCCATCACAAACAACTCTTGTGTTTCCTCAAGCAGATAACCATATCTCTCGGGAGGCCGGGATACTCTACTAGATCTTCGAGGTCCTTGTGTAATGACTGGTTCTGGATCTTGTTGAATTGGTTCGGGATCAAGGGTTTAGAAGACTCTACTTCTATTATTATTTTCCTACCTCTGCCTCCTTCTTGAACAAACTCGTTTTCAAGAAAGACGGCATCTCGATTGATCGATATTCTTTGATCATTGAGAAAATAAAAATAATATCCTTTAGTCTCCTTAGGATATCTCACAAATCTCCCTTTATCTGATCTAGCTTCCAACTTGTCCATCTTAAGTTTCTTAACATAAGTGGGACAGCCCCAAATCCTAATGTGATTAAGATTTGGTTTCCTACCAAACCCACATCTCATACGGTGTAGTAGGAACAACTTTTGTTGGAGCCCTATTCAACAAGTAAATAGCCATAAGAAGTGCATACTCCCATAATGAAATTGGAAGATCGGTGTAACAGATCATAGATCGTACCATATCCATCAATGTACGATTTTTATGTTCAGATACTCCATTTATTGTGGTGTAGCAGGTGGAGTAGTCTGTGAAGTTATTCTAGCTTGTTTAAGATATTCAAAAAATTCGGTACTTAAGTATTCACCTCCACGATCGGATCACAAGGTTTTAATACTTTTTCCCGTTTGGTTTTCTATTTCAGCTTTAAATTCCTTGAATTTTTCGAAAGCCTCAGATTTGTACTTCATTAAGTACACATAACCATACCGAGAATAGTCACCAATGAAGGTTATGAAGTAGATATAACCATCATGAGCCATTTCTCTAAAGGGTTCACATACATCACTATGTATTAATGTTAACAATTCAGTGGCTCTTGTTCTTTTTCAAACAAATGAGGACTTGGCCATTTTCCTGAGAATACAAGACTCACATGTAGGCCCTAGCTCAAATCCCAATGAATCGATAAGTTCATTTTGAGCCATCCATGTTAATCTTTTCTCGTTAATATGTCCAAGTCTCAAGTGCCACAATTTTTTCACATTAATTTGAATATCTTTTGATTGTTTTGAAGTGGAAGTTGAAGTTATATGCATGCATTCATCAAGATTCAAATGATAAAGTCCGTTCAACAAAGTAGCTGAACTGATATATTCATTACGGTAATAAATATTATAACCCTTGATCACAAAAGAAAATTCATAATTTTCACAAACAAGTTTAGGAATAGAAACAATATTCCTAACTGCATTTGGAACAAACAAAACATTTGAAAGATGCAATACATGACCAGCAAGCAAACAAACTTCAACATTTCCTTTGGCATGGGCCGCAACACTTGCTCCATTACCAACCTTCAAAACAATCTCACACTTTCGAAGCATTATCCTATAATTTGGACTCTGGGAGGACATGCAAACATGTGTCGTAGCACGAGGATCTAAAATCCAAGATGTACAAGCCGGACTAATTGAAAAATTAGTTTCATTCATAGAAAAAGAAGTTGTACCCGCGCAGTGATGGCAACCTATTTCTCCTGCAACTATTGAAGGTACAGGGGACAATTTCTTCTCCAATGGCCATCAACCTTGTAGTGATAACACTACCCTTTAGGGACGACTTCTTTCTTCTTAACACCTCCAGTGGGCTTAGGAGCAGTGTCCTTCTTCTTCTTGTTTTTCCTCCTTCTTGTTCTTCCTCCTTCTTCTATTCTTGGGCCTAAACCCCGAAGAAGAGGTTGCAACGAGGATAGTCTCCTTACCTTTTCCTTTGAACTGTGACTGCGCAGTGGTTAACATATTGGCCAACTCAGGCAGAGAAGCAGAGAACTTGTTCATTTGAAAGTTCACTATGAACTGATTGAATGAAGGTGGGAGGGACTGCAGAATAAGGTCTATGTGTAGCTTACAGTCCATGTCAAACTCATGCATCTCAAGTTGAGTAATTAGATTAATCATCCTGAGAACGTGCTTGTTGACATCACCACATTTTTCCAATTTAGTTCTGAACAACTCCTTTGACAGTTCATATCTGGCAACATCACTTTGCTCACCATACAGTTCTTTCAAGTTCAGAATCATGCTAGCAGCATCAGACATATTCTTATGCTGCTTTTGCAGTTCATTTGACATTGAAGCAAGAATGTAAGCCTTTGCTCTCAAGTCATGTCCAACCCAGAGTTAATATGTTTCTTGCTCTTCTTCAGTTGCAGTTTCAGGAAGGGTAGCAGGAGGGGCCTTATCTAGAACATATTCAATCTTTTCCAATCCCAAAACAATTTTAAGATTGTGAAACCAATCGGGAAAGTTTGGTCCGGTTAAAGCATTTTTATCAAGGATACGGGCAATAGGATTTGAAATAGAAGCCATTATAAAAGTACTGCAAAAATAAGTAGTACTGAAAGTAAGACTTCTAGTTAATGTAAAAATGCATAACTATTTAAGTATGGTCTTTACAAAAATAGTAACTCCCATTAACTTTATCGAATTTCATACTCCCAAAACGAGAAACGCGAATCCGTTTGAATCCGGTAATGGGTGACCAAATTCTCTCAATAATTTGCATCACTCAAACCTTTGTGGCTATGTTGGGTTAAAAATATCAAGAGTCAACAACTCTTTGTTGTCTATTTCACAAAATAGGTTACGGTCGTATCCAGTCCCCAAATTACTTTGGTCTCAAACCTTTGTGGCTATGTTTATTAAGTAATTTAGTTAGACCCAACCCGCCATCTCATAGTTATACCATAAATTGAATCAATAGCCTCAAGCCTTTGTGGCTATGTTGGCTGTTAGATTTTGGCAGACAACCACATCACTATGTTATACTAGCAACTTAATTAAACTTAGTACGAATTATGTCCCTCTACCTTTGGGAAAGACCGGACATGATCGATTTGGTTTCATTAAGTCCTAGGATAGTAGAGGATAACAGATCTAATATTTATTTTCACATTTGGGAGTTTTGTAATAGATCTCATCATGCATAGATTAACAATCATATAGTATATAATGCATGCAACAAGTATAAATGGTGGATCATGGACTTTGGAATAAAAAAGAAGAACTATCTTAAAACACATCACTATGTCTTCAAGATCTCCAACTCCTTTGGATTCATCCGGTTGCCTCTTTGCATTTCTTCTTGAGAATTTACATATAGTCCTCGTTACAAAGTTCTGTCAAAAGCAAAAAAAATGAAATGAGACTTATGTCTCAATTACAAACCGGCTATCCACTAAGTACATGATCAAGTTCACCATTTATGCATCATGTAGCTAGATTAAACTTATCACATAGATAATCAAAGCTAAATGAAAATAATTCAACGAACATCTTTACGCATCATATACAAAAGATAAACAAAGTCCATCTAATCTTCTATTGATGTTTTGAGAACATGCATGAAAGAGAATTGACTCTAACATCAACCAAGCATTCTAAGAACAACCGAGTTCACAAGCCATATAGTCTCGATATGACACGTAAACCGAGATCTCCATATAAAGGGATCATCGGGCCCGATCATAGAAAACTTTTGGATTGCTACAATCAAAGTCGATCTTTTCATGCGGGATGGAATCAACTCATATCTTTCGCATAAACGTGTCAATAAAAATTAAAAGATTAGATCTAATCTACATATTATGGACTTTCAAAACCGTGGTTCTTATACCACTTGAGGGTGCATAAAGGCGTTAGCTTCATAATGAAGGTGCGAAAGGCATCAGCTTCAAAATGAAGGCACATAATGGTGTCAGCTTCAAAAGCGAGAATGCAACGATATCGTCTTGAGATATATAAATAACAAAAACACGCACGCAGTGGAAATAATAACAATTAAACTTTGCATGTAAACAACTTTGTATTTTTATAAACTCAAGAGTAAATCCGTAAAAAGTACATTAAAAGAAAATACAAGAAAGTATATACAACTATATACAAATGTATTTAAAACGAAATATCTCGCGTGGAGAACTCGGATGTAGACACTTGAAGAGGATCTTGACTCGGGCAAAGCTCTTTCACACGTGCAAAGGTCCTAGTCGGTCCATGGGTATCCAAAAGCAGAGGACAACTAACTAATTGTAGTGCTAGCTTAGTTTCGTCCAAGAGCTTAGTAAATTAAGAGTTAAAAACATAGAAGCAAAAGTTTCCTAACTCTACTAGACTTGGCCGAAAACACCAAGAGAAAAGAAAGAACAATATGCTTCTAAAGAGAGAGAATTTCGGCCATAAGGTGCAAAAAAAGAGTAAAGATCTTGTCTTCTATTTATAGATGCACAAACTTGCTCATCAAATGACAAGTGACATGATCTAAATATTTGAAGAAGCCAAGTGTCAAAATTTCCCTTTGATGGTCGGCCAAGGAGGGGTAAAAAAGGCAATTTTATATAAAACTTGTTGTTTGTCTTTTTGTGCAAGTTGTCTTTTGTCCTTTTTGTGTTTCGTCTTTTAGTGCTTCTCTTTTTGTGCAACTTGTTGTTTGTCTTTTAGTGACAACAAACATTAATTATTCCTAAACCCTTTTAGAATAATTAATTGCTGACTGTCCCCTCAATCTATTTGCACTAAAGCCCCAATAGTTTTTAGTATTTATACTTTGGCCCCAAAACTTTCAAAAATTATGATTTTGACACACTTAACCGATAATGTCCAAAATTACACCGTTAATACTTTAACGTGTTTCCAACTCAATACCAAGCACATAAATTGATTTATTCATGATACCCTAAGTGTATGACTTTTTAGGTTCATGACCGTAAAGCGATAAAGGATCGATTCCGAAAATGTCTCCATCATTTTTCGGAATACCTTCATGTTCATGAGTGACGCGCTAGCAACGAACGTATCATGACAATTTGTATAGTAATAAAGTCAAATTCCAACGAACCTATTTATAGTCGCAAATTAGCGTGCAGTCAGATCCTTTTGTTAAAATGTCCCGATTGTTGTGGGGACTATGAAATGATTAAGTCCGCTATACGATTCTATGCATAGATCTAATTCGGTGGAATGAGAAATAACATCATTGGAAAAACACCTTTCCATCGTTCAACTACCCCTGCCGAGGATTTCTCATTTTAGATGACCGATACTAGATCACATAGGATATCACCTCACTATCGGAGGTAACAGATCCTATCTTGACAATTACCTATCGGACTCATATCACAAGAGTAAACTACAAGAGGCCGTATCTCACCCTCAAGGAAGGCGAGCATTGTCCAAACACAAGATTTAGCCCCTGATATAGCCGGCAACCATAATTTCTCAAGTCAAAGGATTAATTTGCACAATTTGTAATGAATGACAAACTATTAATCCAAAGTTATGTAGTTTCATCATTTCAGTCACATTCAATGATCCGTTCAACTAATGATCATTCATATGTCAATTAATCGCATCCCTATACTGTTGTAGCTCAACGCTCGCTACCCTTTATCATTAATATCTCTATATTAATCAAAGGTAACTATATATAATAGTCTGTAATTGATTATTCTAGTCCTGGTCGAATAATCTAAGGACTATGAATGCTTTTGAATGTTTATCATGTCGAAGAAACATGCCATTGAATTCTCAACATCTTAAGAATATATTTCTTCTCTGAAAAACATTGAGGACATATTCATATAATTGAGCCGAGAATATGAACATCCAATTAACATGCCATTCAGATTTACATCAAAATGCCCTATATAGATAATCTAACTATATAACATTAGGGCATATCTCTAACACGGCATGCAAAGGTTCAAATCTTTTTACTGCAGATTATGAACACCGGATCGGATTTGTCAAGAACGAGCTGACGACTATAGGAGAAGCGGCTGACTGCAGTCTCTGAGCCCAGTTTGCAGCAAGCCAATAGTTTGACTTTTTTCTACTTTGCTAATAGAAGGGAAAGACATCCTTCCAACTACGGAATTGAACACAAGACTAACTTCGGCCAGATTCTTTCATCAATCTCCTAGCCCTTGCAACACTCCTTGTTTTGTAAACCGATCGTTGGTTGATCTGGTCGGACCCCAGACATGTGAGAGCCCAGCTCAAGAGGAATGCATAGTTATTTGGAGCTTCATGGGAAGGATGTTCGCAGTCCTATTCCCTCTAATTTAACCCTACCTCGCTCGCCCAGGCTTGCAGGCACAATAAGAGAATGAGGGAACTAATCTGCTTGTTTGTCTAGGCGAGGGCCACTCGGCTAGGGCGCGCCAAAGGAGCTTCGAGTGACTTGATTTTTTTTCTCTTCGACAACCCTAACAAGTAACTCGAAGATCTACCCTTTGCTTTGCCCCGTGTTGTCTTCCTCCAGTTGCCCCTACCCAATAGGCCGAAAAAGGTTGTAGTCAATTGCCATTCTCGTTCTCATTAAACAAAAGACTACCATACACGCTGCCGACAAGCTACCCTCGCATACTTCATCTATAGGCATTTCTATCCGCCTGTGCGTTTCCTGACGGTAATAGTTGGGCTTGGCTCTGTGAAACCCCACTTTCTTGCTTATCTCGTTTTACGTGCTTTACCTCGTTTTACGTGCATATGATCTGTTTATGTGCTATAGGACCTAGAAAGTTATAATTTTGATTTCAATACTCCTAATACGTGCTAAGTGTGCATTCATGAAATTTTCATCAAGAACGGAGTCAGAAATTTTATCGTCGATTTTCAGTGAATAGTGTTTTCGAAACACGTCCGCTATAATTTTGAAACTGGTCTTTTTAACCCTTCTAGACCTAGTCCACGGACTTTAATAGACCTGTGTTTGATGAAAATGGTTTTAAAATCGGCTTAAGAATTTATTAGGGTTTTTACACCGACTTTTGCAAAAATCGAGTTTTAAGCCGACTCGGGTGAAATTGTTGGATTGTAAAACTTCTTGTCACCTAAAAATAACTCACTTGAGATATCTTGGGGGTTGCATAATTAATTTTAACTTGGTGAGCACTAAAATGCAATTAAAGTCATTCAAAACACAAAAATACCTATTAAAATAACTTTGACTTTAATTAAATAATTGACCTTATAAGCAAATGTCCTCAACACACACTCACACAACACAAAAACACCATCACCCACACACACATTGCCGTGAGGTTGAGGAGAGAAAAAGAGAAGAGAAAACTCAAGCTTTCAATCCAATTTTTCAAAGAAAAACCTAGTTTTTGTCCGTGAAACTTCGCACCGACTTGGATTCTGCTTGTTGGGCACGCATTGCACGCATTCCTAGGCTTATATCGCATCTAAGGTGAGAGAAAAATTCTAGATCTCAAAATGTCATTTTTGTGTTTTTGCGTATAAATCAAGATTGAACCGTTAGAATTGAAATCTGATGTTAGATTCTTGTTCCTTGCATGCTAGGTATCATTATATACTAATACTACGAGTTTCTGTCGGATATAGCATAATTTTTATTTTCCGGGTATTTAATTTTGATTAAAATGTTCAAAGTTGATTTAATTGAGTTGCGTTGCTCGAAATCGATTGCCGTCGATTTCTAAATACTTGATAATTACGTGTTAGCGCTGTTGTAATGCCGAATTTTCGATTACATTGTTTGTGTGAAAATCCGGAAAATCCAGCCATGACATCTTAGGATTTTAGGGTTATCGGGCATGATTTAGAGGTGTTATGGTGGATTTCCGAGAGGGCTAATGTAGTAGGTTGAATGGGTGAGTGATAGGAACTGATTTGGCAATGTTTGGATTAGTAGATTGTAAGTTATGAATTTTAGAAGTTTAGGTTGTCATTCTTTAATTTCTTGAACGATGCCTTAGATGGTTGGGTAGTGTTCGAGTGATGAATGGTGAGTCGTTGTTGAGTAATTTAGGGTTTAATTATGTATATTATGCATGTCCGGTTAGATGGCCTACTTTGTCATCTAACTACGTTGTTTGTTGTTTAATTTAATATTGATGTTATATTGATGTTATTGATTGATTATTATTGAATGCGGGAATCGGGCACTCTTGTTGCTGATCTCCCAATTGATTGATTGATTTATGCTTGCATGATGATTGATGAATATGGAGTCTTGGTATGTGTGTGCCACCTCTCGGGCAGCGTCGGGCTGTCGGGTTGATAACGGCATGACTGCCATAGGCTACCCCCAGCTCGCATGACGGAGATGTCATGGAGGGAAGGGGCTAGTGAGGTACCTCGGGTGCGTGAGTAATGGGGAGTTATAAGAAGAACGGTTGAGATCGTGATGGCATTTGGAGCTACACCAAATAGAGTATCCTTATTGAATGGTCATGTAGTTATGTGATGATAGCTTTATTTATGTTGTTGTGTGTTTACTTGCTCAAAGGACTAAATCCAAGGAGCGTAGTGAATACTGTCGAGATCTATCGGATCCTCACTGGGCTTATGTATATAAGCTCACTCTCTATTAATGCATGTTTCAGGTGTACTTTCACAAGATTACGGGTACGTGCCTCCTGAAGAGGAGAATGTGGAAAATGTGCCTTTCGTGGATGAGTCATATGTTCCCGAGTCTTATCCATGATTCTATGTTGTTAAATGTCTTGTGTATTAGTTTAATAGACTTTATATGTCTTATGGTTCTTAATGTAATAGATATTGAAAAGATGATGAACCAAATGATGTTAATTTAGTGGCTTCCTTTTGTCTATGGTTAAATTGTAGTTGTGTCTCAACTTACTTTTGAAATGTATGATAAAGTTGAGGTATTGTATGTCATGTTGGAACGGAGGCGTATAACGAGGATGTTTTATTGTATAATATGGTTGTGTTGTATGTTGTTGTTTGTATTGAGGAATTACTGGATGTATGATGTTTAATGAGGTTGGTTTAGAACCTCAGAAATCTGTTTACTGTCGTTATGCCGCCGAAATTCCATTGCGTCCTGACTGATCGTAGGTGGGGTCGAGTTGGGGCGTGACAGTTTAAGTGGTATCAGAGCTCATGTTAGTTGTCAGCCGGGGTATTCTCGGAATGTGGGTAATGGTCTTAGCATGAAATATGTATGAAAGGAAAGAAAAATGAAATATGTATTGGTATGATTAATTGATTAAGTGATTATGTGATTTAAGTGCTTATGTGATTATGTGATCAATTTGTTTATGTGTTTTATATGAGTTTGTTATTTATGTGTTAATAGTTGTTTATAACCTGTCTACGTGCTATAACTGTGCTAACTCTTTGATTAGTAGAATGGCCGGTCGACCGAGAACCAGAGGTAGGTCTGAGTTGACTGATGAGACTCCGAGTAACGTGGCACCGGGCCGTGACGGGGGTGATGACCGATTAGGAGCAGCTATGGAGCGGATTGCAGAGTTAGTGGCTAGTCAGGCACAGTTATTAGCAGGGCAGGCTGCCCAGAATCAGGCTATGCAGGCTCAGCTTCTGAATATTCAGGGTGGTAACCACGGGCGTGGTACCCTGAAGGATTTTTTAGGATATCACCCACCGAGATTTCAGGGGGAGCCGGATGATAGGAAGGCGGAGGTATGGATTAGCAAGTTGGAAAAGATTTATGATCCACTTGGCTATACTGATGAGCAGAAAGTCTCTTTTGCCGTGTATTTGTTAGATGAGGAGGCAGAGGAGTGGTGGCGCACGGTAAGGACTAGCTGGGCGGCACAGGGTATTCCTTATGTTTGGGGTACCTTTCTGATGGCTTTCCGAGCAAAGTATGTCCCGAGGATTTGCAGGGAACGGAGAGAGGCCGAGTTTCTAGCCTTGGTCCAGGGAGATGCTACAGTGGCTCAATATGAGGCCACATTTACTCGATTGTCCCGGTATGCACCGGAGTATGTGGTAGACGAGGAGCGGAGGACTCGCAGGTTTATGTTGGGGTTGCGGCCCGAGATTCAGGATGTGATGGCTCTGAATCGTTATGATATCTTCACTGAGGCTTTTGATGCAGCTTCTAGATTAGAGAAGAGGAAAGGGGATCAGATTGTCTCCAGTCAGCCTAGTAAGAGGCCGTATCAGCCACAGGGCCAGCAGGTTTTATATAGGCCTCCAGTACAGCAGGTTGTCTACAGGCCACCTGCCCAGCAGGGTTCTTATAGGCCACAGGGTCAACAGAGTTATTATCGGCCTCAGTTTCAGCAGAGGCCATATCAGGTTCAGACTCAGTTTAGGCCAGCCCAGTCTCAGGGTCAGTATAGGCCTAGTGTGGTGAGACCTCAGCAGCAGGCTGTATCAGCTGCTTCTTCAGCTTCTGGTTATTCTAGGGGCAGTGTTAGTGCCACATCATCGCAGTGTAATTACTGCAAGCGCCCAGGGCATGTGGAGTCCGACTGCAGGGTAAAGGCAGGGACATGTTTGGGTTGTGGTAGCATCGATCATAGGGCGAAGGATTGCCCTAAGTATGCGAGGACTGAGGGTCGGGCAGCGACTCAGGGTTACCAGGGTAGGCCTACGGGCAGTGTACCACAGCAGCAACGGGTTCAGGCTCGGGCTTATGCAGTTGACTTAGAGGAGATGCCTGAGGAGACTGCAGTTGTGGAAGGTAACTTTCTTATACTTGATCAACTTGTTAAAGTGTTGATTGATTCTGGTGCTACGCATTCTTTCATTACTCCTGCTTGTGTGCAACATGTTAAATTGCAACCTGAAAGATTGCCTTATGTGGTTGAGATTAGTACCTCTTTGACTGATAAGTATGTTACTGGCTTAGTATGTAAGGATTGTATAATACATGTTAAGGGGCATAATTTTCCTTCGGACCTTATTTTATTTCCTATCCGGGGGTATGATGTTATCTTGGGTATGGATTGGCTTTCTAAGTATGATGCCCAGTTGAACTGTAGAACCAAGGTAGTACAGTTTCGTTTGCCAGATCAGCCAGTAGTTGAGGTAGCGGGTAACCGGGGTGCTAAGACGAGTTTTGTTATCTCAGCAACTAAAGCCGTTAAGTTGGTGAGTAAGGGGTGTTCGGGTTATCTAGCTTATTTGATCAACAAGCCATCTGTTAAGCTACAGCTTGAGGAAGTCCCTATTATCCGGGAATATCCTAATGTATTTCCCGAGGAGTTGCCAGGATTGCCGCCAGATAGGGATATAGAGTTTGTGATTAATCTTGTTCCCGGTACTCAACCTATTTCTAAATCGGCGTACCGGATGGCACCAGCTGAGTTGAAGGAGTTGAAGACTCAGTTACAGGAGTTGTTGGAGAAAGGATTTATTCAGCAGAGTTCTTCACCTTGGGGAGCTCCTGTTTTATTTGTGAAGAAGAAGGATGGTACCTTGAGGTTGTGTATAGATTACCGTGGTTTGAATCAGGTGACTATCAAGAATAAATATCCTTTGCCACTGATTGATGAGTTGTTTGATCAACTTCAGGGAGCCAAAGTCTACTCTAAGTTTGATTTGAGGCAGGGGTATTATCAGCTTCGGATTCGCTCAGACGATGTTCCGAAGTCTGCCTTCAGGACTCGGTACGGGCATTATGAGTTTGTTGTCATGCCCTTTGGATTGACTAATGCACCGGCAGCATTCATGGATCTTATGCATCGAGTCTTTCAGCCGTACTTGGACCAGTTCGTGGTGATTTTTATTGATGATATCTTGGTCTATTCTAAATCTGAATTGGAGCACGAGCAACATCTACGGCTTGTATTAGAGAAGTTGCAGGAGCATCAGTTGTTTGCCAAGTTCAGCAAATGTGAATTTTGGCTGCAACGGATTTCTTTTCTTGGCCATGTTATTACACAGAGTGGTATTTCCGTAGATCCCACTAAGATTGAGTCGGTGATGTCTTGGAAGCGGCCAGAGAGTGTTACTGATGTCCGTAGCTTTCTTGGCTTGGCGGGTTATTACCGTAGGTTTGTCAAGGACTTCTCAAAGATTGCGGGGCCACTATCTAAGTTGACTCAGAAACGGACTATCTTTAATTGGGACGAGAAGTGTGAGAGTGGATTTCAGGAGTTGAAAAAGAGGTTAACTACCGCTCCAGTACTTGCTCTACCAGAGGGGACCGATAATATGGTCATTTACAGTGATGCATCCAAGGAGGGCTTGGGATGTGTTCTTATGCAGGATGGCCGAGTTATTGCCTATGCTTCCAGGAAGTTGAAGCCTTATGAGGTGAATTATCCGACTCATGATCTTGAGTTGGCAGCAGTTGTCTTTGCACTCAAGAAGTGGCGTCATTATCTGTGGGGCAGTAAGTTCGAGATTTTCATTGATCATAAGAGTCTTAAGTACTTATTCTCACAGAAGGAGTTGAATATGCGCCAGCGGAGGTGGATGGAGCTTCTTGGAGATTATAATTGTTCTATCAATTATCTGCCTGGTAAGGCAAATGTTGTGGCAGATGCTCTCAGCCGGAAGGCTAGTATTTCTTGTTTGGCTGTCAAGAAGTGGGAGGTTCTTGAGGAGTTTAGTTATTGGAGACCAGAGTTCACTCAGGTTGGGGTGATGTGTTCACATCTCCGTATTCAGCCTTTATTGTTGTCTCAGATCAGGGAAGCTCAGCAGCTTGATGTTAACCTTCAGAAGATCAAGGATCAGATTTCGGATGATCAGTCTGACTTTAAAGTGCATGAGGATGGTATTCTTCGGTTTCGGAACAGGGTTTGTGTTCCTGATGAACCAGGCTTGAGACGAGGTATTCTGGAGGAAGCTCATAATTCTAAATATACTATTCATCCCGGTGGAACCAAGATGTATCGGGATTTGAAACAGCATTACTGGTGGAACAACATGAAGAGGGAGGTTGCTCAGTTTGTGTCTAGATGTTTGACTTGTCAGAGGGTGAAAGCCGAGCATCAACGACCAGCAGGTTTGCTTCAGCCGATGACTATACCAGAGTGGAAATGGGAGCATATTACGATGGACTTCGTCACTGGTTTGCCTAGATCACCGAGGGGTAATGATGCAGTTTGGGTTGTCGTGGATCGTTTGACGAAGACAGCTCATTTTATTGCCATGAGGTTAGGAGATGAGGTTACAAAGCTGACGGATCTCTATCTGGATCAGATTGTTAGACTTCACGGTATTCCATCTAGTATTGTCTCTGATCGAGATCCTCGATTTACTTCTCGTTTGTGGGAGAAACTTCAGGAGACTTTGGGTACTCAGTTGAACTTCAGTACAGCGTATCATCCACAGACCGACGGTCAGTCTGAGCGGACTATTCAGATTCTGGAAGATATGCTTAGGGCTTGTGTTCTGGACTTCGGGAAGAACTGGGAGAAACATCTACCACTTGCCGAGTTTGCCTATAACAATAGTTATCAAGCTACTATTGGAATGGCACCTTTTGCAGCTCTTTACGGTCGTAAGTGCCGTTCACCTTTGTATTGGGACGAGGTAGGAGAGATGAAGACTATTGATCCGACTATTATGCTAGAACTTCTTGAGAAGATCGAGAATGTTCAGTTGATCAGGCAGAGAATGCTTACGGCGCAGAGTAGATTCAAGAGTTATGCTGATAAGCGTCGTCGAGACTTGGAGTTTGCAGTTGGAGATCGGGTTTTCTTGAGATTGTCTCCTCGAAAGGGATTTGTTCGTTATGGTAAAGGTGGTAAGCTGAGTCCGAGATTTGTTGGGCCGTTTGAGATTACTGGCAGGGTTGGTAAGTTGGCATATCGGTTGGCTTTACCGGAGAACTTCTCTAATGTCCACGATGTATTTCACGTGTCTAATTTGCGGAAATATAATCCGGATCCTTCTCATATTCTTGAGCCAGAGCCGTTACAGCTTCGAGAGAATTTGACTTATGACGAGCGTCCGATTCGTATTCTAGATCAGATGGACCGAGAGTTGAGGTCGAAGAGGATTCCGATGGTTAAGGTGTTGTGGAAGCATCACGGCATTGAGGAAGCTACGTGGGAGAGACGAGATCAGATGCAGCAGCAATACCCAGATCTATTCCGTACATCAAGTAAGAATTTCGAGGACGAAATTTCTATAAGGGGGGGAGAATGTGAAACCCCACTTTCTTGCTTATCTCGTTTTACGTGCTTTACCTTGTTTTGCGTGCATATGATCTGTTTATGTGCTATAGGACCTAGAAAGTTATAATTTTGATTTCAATACTCCTAATACGTGCTAAGTGTGCATTCATGAAATTTTCATCAAAAACGGAGTCAGAAATTTTATCGTCGATTTTCAGTGAATAGTGTTTTCGAAACACGTCCGCTATAATTTTGAAACTGGTCTTTTTAACCCTTCTAGACCTAGTCCACGAACTTTAATAGACCTGTGTTTGATGAAAATTGTTTTAAAATCAGCTTAAGAATTTATTAGGGTTTTTACACCGACTTTTGCAAAAATCGCATTTTAAGCCGACTCAGGTGAAATTGTTTGATTGTAAAACTTCTTGTCACCTAAAAATAACTCACTTGAGATATCTTGGGGGTTGCATAATTAATTTTAACTTGGTGAGCACTAAAATGCAATTAAAGGCATTCAAAACACAAAAATACCTATTAAAATAACTTTGACTTTAATTAAATAATTGACCATTTAAGCTAATGTCCTCAACACACACTCACACAACACAAAAACACCATCACCCACACACACATTGCCGTGAGGTTGAGGAGAGAAAAAGAGAAGAGAAACTCAAGCTTTCAATCCAATTTTTCAAAGAAAAACCTAGTTTTTGTCCGTGAAACTTCGCACCGACTTGGATTCTGCTTGTTGGGCACGCATTGCACGCATTCCTAGGCTTATATCGCATCTAAGGTGAGAGAAAAATTCTAGATCTCAAAATGTCATTTTTGTGTTTTTGCGTATAAATGAAGATTGAACCGTTAGAATTGAAATCTGATGTTAGATTATTGCTCCTTGCATGCTAGGGATCATTATATACTAATACTACGAGTTTCTGTCAGATATAGCATAATTTTTATTTTCCGGGTATTTAATTTTGATTAAAATGTTCAAAGTTGATTTAATTGAGTTGCGTTGCTCGAAATCGATTGCCGTCGATTTCTAAATACTTGATAATTACGTGTTAGCGCTGTTGTAATGCCGAATTTTCGATTACATTGTTTGTGTGAAAATCCGGAAAATCCAGCCATGACATCTTAGGATTTTAGGGTTATCGGGCATGATTTAGAGGTGTTATGGTGGATTTCCGAGAGGGCTAATGTAGTAGGTTGAATGGGTGAGTGATAGGAACTGATTTGGCAATGTTTGGATTAGTAGATTGTAAGTTATGAATTTTAGAAGTTTAGGTTGTCATTCTTTAATTTCTTGAACGATGCCTTAGATGGTTGGGTAGTGTTCGAGTGATGAATGGTGAGTCGTTGTTGAGTAATTTAGGGTTTAATTATGTATATTATGCATGTCCGGTTAGATGGCCTACTTTGTCATCTAACTACGTTGTTTGTTGTTTAATTTAATATTGATGTTATATTGATGTTATTGATTGATTATTATTGAATGCGGGAATCGGGCACTCTTGTTGCTGATCTCCCAATTGATTGATTGATTTATGCTTGCATGATGATTGATGAATATGGAGTCTTGGTATGTGTGTGCCACCTCTCGGGCAGCATCGGGCTGTCGGGTTGATAACGGCATGACTGCCATAGGCTACCCCCAGCTCGCATGACGGAGATGTCATGGAGGGAAGGGGCTAGTGAGGTACCTCGGGTGCGTGAGTAATAGGGAGTTATAAGAAGAACGGTTGAGATCGTGATGGCGTTTGGAGCTACACCAAATAGAGTATCCTTATTGAATGGTCATATAGTTATGTGATGATAGCTTTATTTATGTTGTTGTGTGTTTACTTGCTCAAAGGACTAAATCCAAGGAGCGTAGTGAATACTGTCGAGATCTATCGGATCCTCACTGGGCTTATGTATATAAGCTCACTCTCTATTAATGCATGTTTCAGGTGTACTTTCACAAGATTACGGGTACGTGCCTCCTGAAGAGGAGAATGTGGAAAATGTGCCTTTCGTGGATGAGTCATATGTTCCCGAGTCTTATCCATGATTCTATGTTGTTAAATGTCTTGTGTATTAGTTTAATAGACTTTATATGTCTTATGGTTCTTAATGTAATAGATATTGAAAAGATGATGAACCAAATGATGTTAATTTAGTGGCTTCCTTTTGTCTATGGTTAAATTGTAGTTGTGTCTCAACTTACTTTTGAAATGTATGATAAAGTTGAGGTATTGTATGTCATGTTGGAACGGAGGCGTATAACGAGGATGTTTTATTGTATAATATGGTTGTGTTGTATGTTGTTGTTTGTATTGAGGAATTACTGGATGTATGATGTTTAATGAGGTTGGTTTAGAACCTCGGAAATCTGTTTACTGTCGTTATGCCACCGAAATTCCGTTGCGTCCTGACTGATCGTAGGTGGGGTCGAGTTGGGGCGTGACAGGCTCTGCTCGCCGGTTGTGCTGCATGAGCCTCCAAGCAAGCAAAGGTTTTCGGGGTTAAAGGTACGAAGTAACTCGACTGATAAAGAGAGGAAGGTAGACGCTCGATCGATAGGGAGGGGTGGATAAGGAGTTTTTTTTCACTTCGACAACCCGGAGGGAAGACCTGGCTTGCTAATCGATACCGCCGCTCGATCGCCCCCTATTCTCGTCAGCTTCTGATGGTAAGCCCTTAGCTTAATAGAAAGAAGGTAGGTAGGGTAGTCGAATAGCTTCCTCATAACCTAACAACTTTATTGGTGCATCAGCAAAAAGATCTAGGAAAGGGCTTAGGTAAATTCGCGGGTCTTTACTCAACTCCTGAATAAAGGCTGCTGCTTTCATTCATGACCCGGTCGGCTAACGAAAGAAAGAAGAATGGGAATACCAAGACGAGGCATCCTTTTGTGAACGAGCGGACTCGGGTATGTAGAACAAACGCTAGGATATTTGGGGTGTCGACATTAAGCCACCCGTCCCAGGTTTGGGTGAAAGAGAGTTTTGTCCATCTTAAGAAGTGAGGAAAGGCGATCATAACAAAAGAAGCTTCGCAAGGATCTCTTATCAAATAAGTAACAAGAACAACACCAACTAACATTATCAAGCAATAACAAGTGTTCTATAGACATTATAAGCATTCTATAGACAACATAAGCATTCTATAAGCAATATAAGCATTCTATAAGTAATATTCTATGAAAACACACAAAATTACGAAAATGACCCCAACTTACCAAACGCTACTACTTTCAAACGAGCAACGAGCTTTGGAAACCGACTTCACCAATCCTCCTAGGTCACCATAAGGCACGTCTAAAGAACCCGAAACCCTACTTTACCCTAGAATTCGCGCAAAGCCCCGATTTCTCCCTTTGCTCGTTTGAACTATAACTATACTAACCAAACACCCAACCAACGCCATAATCGCACCAAAAGTGCTTCCATGGCCTCCTGAAACAATGCCAACACGCAAAACGAGAAAACGCTAAAGTCGACCTAAACGACCCCGACTTTCACCAAGGCGTTTTTCTCTGTTTTTCCATTACACATTCCAATTAAACCACACATTGAGGAATTCTAGCATAACTAGCATCTTCCTACATCAACAGAACGCGTAACGGAGCAACTTCATTGGAACGGGGGTTTACTATTCATAATTTACTATTCATTATACAATTTATATTTCAATTTCAATATTCAACCGCAAAAAATGTTATAAAGCTATAAATACATGTTCTACAATCAACAAGGGACATTCTTTAAGTATTAAAATGATTAAACTAACGATCTACGCATAAAATCCAAAAATCAAAGTTTAGATACAAATATTTCAAATGCGCAAATAACGATGAAACCCTCACCTTAGACGCTCCTAGACGCTAGAAAAACCTCGTCAGACGCCTCGGAAACCACCCCGTGGAACCCTTCGCGAAGAATTGAAGATTTGATGTTGAATTTTCTTTTTTTTCTCTCCTTATTTTTTCGGCCCTGCCCTCTCTGTTCAGCTCTGTTTTTTTTTTTTGTGTTATTTTAGGCTATTAAAAGATGACACAAGGTCAAAAGGTCAAAGCTTTGGTCAATGCTCACTTAAGTTGGTCAAAAGACTTGTTTTTATGCATTTTTAGGCTACAACAACTAAGGAAATATCAGTTCTAGCTAACAACAATTAAAATATAAAATTTAAGACACCAAACACTAGTTTTCACTATTTGTTGAGGACTATCAACCACTCTCTAACTTTCGCTCTCGATATGCTATGCACTTTGCGTCAACAAAAAAGTGACAATTAAATCTCAAAGAATCTAAGAAATATATCATTTTTGGAAAGCATCATAGTTTAAAATTTACTCCGGCTCGGAGCTACTTTTCATTTAATTGAAATCCGAGCATTTAAGTGCAAGAAAAATAAAACCGATTGACATCAATATGAAAAGTAGTTGATATTCTGTTAAAATAATTAGCTCAAGTATTATTCTAGTTACTTCTAAAAGAAATATGAAAATAAAGCTTCAAATAAATGTTTAACTAAAATAAACGCAAATCCAATGCTAACATTTAAGATGTCTCTTAATTAATCACAAGAGAATAAATTCAATTACTATAATTATTAGAAATAGGTAATAATCTTTTAATTATTCAATATACAATTACTAAATGCTTCCAAGAGAAATATTAAAATAGTGCAAATTGGTTGATTTAACTAATTAAACATTTAATCAAATGCAGTCAAGTGCTATTAAATGCATGCCGGGTTCGGGTTATCATATCCTTCCTCCCTTAAAACAATTGCGTCCTCGCAATTCTTCTTCCAACAGAACTCAGCATCCACTGAAATCCAACTCTGACTAGTCTTCATTAGCTACTGATCAAGTATTTAATCAAGATGACCAATAGGAAAGTTCAAGTAGAAATGCCAAGTAGTAACGCCAAATAGAAGCTCAAATGCAGATACCGTACAAGAATCCCGTTGACACGAATACCAAAGAAGAATAAATTCCAACCAAGAGCGCCGAGATAATACCAACAAAGACTAAAGCATAGATACTGTAGATGTCATTAATACCACACAATAACGACAAGAAAATTACCCCACACACGAATCTCCAATAGAAGTCTAACTATTACTGCCCAAGAATTCCCAAGCAAGAAGCCAAATAAAAGCTCAAACAAAGGTGCCATCTAGAGGTCCAAAGAAGTACCCCGCTGGTCATGAATTTCATAGAAAAATTCCCTATTAAGAGTGCTGAAGAAAATACTAAGAAACCCAATCAAATATACTTCCAAAGTTCCAAAGAAGCCTTCCAAATAATAACCCCATGGGACAACCAATTAGATTCCGAGTTTTGCTATCAAATGCTGAGAAGAATGTCAACGAAAAATAGCAAAGAAAAGATAATGCGCCCAATAAGACAACCAAGTTGAATAACAAACATAGTTTCCCAGATGGACGAAAACTCCAAGGATAAACACCGAACTGGTGATCAATATACCGAAACCAAACTGTGAGGCCTCTTCACTGTTTGCCAAGTGAAAACTTCATACAATCTTGCCAATAATGAAAATACCAATAGAACGCCCAATAAGAATTTCAAAGAATACTATAAGTAGTATTAGACAATAAGTCTAATAGGAACTCCAAATACCAAACCTACTGAGGAACACTGAAAAAGATATCCGAAACAATGCTCCAATAAGAAAGTAGCCAAGTTTGCCAAATAAGTAAATACTAAATAATTGGCCACTGAGAATTCCATAAAATACCATTGAAGAATTTCCAATCAGGGATGCCAGTATCACACCAATAAAGACCGAGACACATATACCATAGATAATACTGTGCAGTAAGGCCGATTGAAATCCCAATAGCCAAATCCACCGAGAAATGCCAACAGAAGTCTCCAAAGAATACCCATTAAGAAAACCAAAGAATGCTCCAAAGAATAACCAAATAAAACCCCAAGAGAAAGCTACTCTTTCACAACTGTTAAGCACAGAGGAGGACCATAGAGATTCGCCAATAACCGAGCTCCAAAAGCAAACACCAAATCCCAAATAAAGGCTAGTCAAATGCCATTCATTTCCTGCCAATCCATACACCTTGAAAAGCCAGTTGTGAACCACTTTCTTCAGGGGAGGAAGAGGACTTACTTACCATTTCCATAGGACATGTATGAATGCCAATATATCACAGTTATACACATGCCTTAAACTATTATGCAAGCAAGTTTACGAAACAGTTTATTCAACAAAGTCACTCAAGCACGACAATCAAGTCAAGCACAACATAATCAATTCAAATCACGGCATAGCTAATTCAAGACATTCTATACACACATTACAAGTAATACTTCAAGCAAATAACAATTCACGAGGTCGATTCGATTCACGATGCCAATTCAATAAGTCAATTCGATAGACAACTAGACATTTCACCTTTCTTGAGAAATATTTAACACATAACACATAACTATATCACATAAGTGCATACATTCAAGTCAAGACACACAATCTCACATACAAGCATACACTTTCAAGACACATTTAACAAGCACACATTCAAGGACCACTACCCACCAGACCGAGGACCCTGTCCCGGCTTATGAGCTAAACAAGCTCTGATACCACCTGTAACACCCCGATCCCTCTCGAGACCGGGAGTTCTAAGAATCAATCTATTCACAACCCAAACCAAAACCCGGGCATAATTTTTAGGGAAAACGGACGGAGTCTTCCCTGTTTCTAGGCAAAAAGCAAACCTGCGACAGCATATAAGAGGACCAATACCATGTCCAAACATTCAACTACCTCAAGGCCATCCGAGCCTCAGTTCTCAACAACAAAACTCAGCAAGTATACATACATTTCTAATTAAAAAAAAAAACTAACCAATCTCTGTTCGTTCTTGACAGGTACATTCAACTAGACAATTAAACCATACAAAGCTATTGCATAAAATAAACTATCATGCCATTCTAATTCGTTTCCTTTGGACATTACAAACATGCATTGAAATTAAGCTGCGCAAACTGATTACATAAACTAGCTTATCAATTTACCTCAACTACTTAGCTAGATTTAAATTACATTTCTTTTAACAATAAATACATACAACATATGAAAGCATATATATCTTTACAACTTCGACACTCAAGCCACATAGGCACGCAAGACAACTCTTCAGGCACGAACTTTCATGAAATCACGAACTTTCCAACTAACATGACATTTCCTGAAATGTGGTGGTGAGAAGTGAGTATACACAACACGTATACTCAGTGAGGGCGAGACAGATATCGAGGTAGAGAGAAAGAAAGTCGTGCGATGCAGATAGCCACAATTAAGCAATAAAGTCTATATGAAAGCATTCAATACAAACGACAATATAATAAACATTCAAGAAAGCATTAACACAACCATTCAAAGCTATACCACACTCTGAAGGCTATGGTTCACTCTTACGAGCAATATACCATTTCACGAGCGATACATCAATCTCGAGCTTGATGTTAACAACGATGACAATAAGCGCGCAACCACCTTATAACACCAGTTTGGAATACCCCGGGAGTAACCATCAATTCTACGACCCAAATCTCCCTGGGAGGCAACCCAAGCGAGAAAAGGGAATAGCTACAGAGCTAGAGCAACCAACACTGGCAACCCGAGGCTACCCAAAGAGGCCCATCAATTACGCGCTGGACACTATGCAATCCAAGACTCGATACAAGGCGATAAACGAGCAATAGTACAACAACACAGATAGAGGAGATAAACGAGATATCAAGCATTATTCAATAATTGTTAAACATTTCAATCAATAATCAACTCTACAAGCGTAATAAGCATTAACAAGTATTAACAAACATTTACAATCAAATAAGTAACAAGAACAACACCAACTAACATTATCAAGCAATAACAAGTGTTCTATAGACATTATAAGCATTCTATAGACAACATAAGCATTCTATAAGCAATATACTATGAAAACACACAAAATTACGAAAATGACCCCAACTTACCAAACGCTACTACTTTCAAACGGGCCACAAGCTTTGGAAATTGACTTCACCAATCCTCCTAGGTCACCATAAGGCACGTCTAAAGACCCCGAACCCCTACTTTACCCTAGAATTCGCGCAAAGCCCCGATTTCCCCCTTTGCTCGTTTGAACTACAACTATACTAACCAAACACCCAACCAATGCCTTAATCACACCAAAAGTGCTTCCATGGCCTCCCGAAACAATGCCATCACGCAAAACGAGAAAACGCTAAAGTCGACCTAAACGACCCCGACTTTTACCAAGGCATTTTTCTCCATTTTTCCATTACACATTCCAATTAAACCACACATTTAGGCATTCTAGCATAACTAGCATCTTCCTACATCAACAGAACGCATAACGGAGCAACTTCATCGAAACGGGGGTTTACTATTCATAATTTACTATTCATTATACAATTTATATTTCAATTTTAATATTCAACCACAGAAAATGTTATAAAGCTATAAATACATGTTCTACAATCAACAAGGAACATTCTTTAAGCATTAAAATGATTAAACTAACGATCTACGCATAAAATTCAAAAATCAAAGTTTAGATACAAATATTTCAAATGCGCAAATAATGATGAAACCCTCACCTTAGACGCTCCTAGACGCTAGTAAAACCTCATAGGATGCCTCGGAAACCACCCCGTGGAAGCCCTCGCAAAGAATTGAAGATTTGATGTTGAATTTTCTTTTTTTGTTCTCTCCTTATTTTTTCGGCCCTGCCCTCTCTGTTCAGCTCTATTTTTTTTTTTGTGTTATTTTAGGCTATTAAAAGATGACACAAGGTCAAAAGGTCAAAGCTTTGGTCAATGCTCACTTAAGTTGGTCAAAAGACTTGTTTTTATGCATTTTTAGGCTAAAACAACTAAGGAAATATCAATTCTAGCTAACAACAATTAAAATATAAAATTTAAGACACCAAACACTAGTTTTCACTATTTGTTGAGGACTAGGAACCGCTCTCTAACTTTCGCTCTCGATATGCTATGCACTTTGCGTCAACAAAGAAGTGACAATTAAATATCAAAGAATCTAAGAAATATATCATTTTTGGAAAGCATCATAGTTTAAAATTTACTCCGGCTCGGAGCTACTTTTCATTTAATTGAAATCCGAGCATTTAAGTGCAAGAAAAATAAAACCGATTGACATCAATATGAAAAGTAGTTGATATTCTGTTAAAATAATTAGCTCAAGTATTATTCTAGTTACTTCTAAAAGAAATATGAAAATAAAGCTTCAAATAAATGTTTAACTAAAATAAACGCAAATCCAATGCTAACATTTAAGATCTCACTTAATTAATCACAAGAGAATAAATTCAATTACTATAATTATTAGAAATAGGTAATAATCTTTTAATTATTCAATATACAATTACTAAATGCTTCCAAGAGAAATATTAAAATAGTGCAAACTGGTTGATTTAACTAAATAAACATTTAATCAAATGCAGTCAAGTGCTATTAAATGCATGCCGGGTTCGGGTTATCACAAGGGCTCTAATCATAAACTGGTTATATTTAAAATCGAGATTGGTATTCAGTCTGAAAAAAATAGGTCGAACTAATTTCATATTAGAAAGAAAGAAAAATGAGCTGGCAAGTTTGGATCGAAATAAAATATTCGAAACCCGGGTTGGAGTATTTTTCTTTTTCTGGTTCAATAGTGGCACTGTAAGTGGAATAACAATCATTCGACCGATTGCTCTTATCCTTCCTTCATTGCAGATGGCAAAGCTAGCGCACTACATTCCGTTGATTGATGGGAGTATTGAACAACCAGTACAAAAGACAGTAAAGAGGCTTAGCTGCCAGAGTGGATCCTATCCCGTATTTACCAGCCAAAAAAATGGGAGAGTCATCTATATAAGAAGAAAACGGAGGCGTCAATATATTATAACCAAAAAGGTCTTGTCGCGAGCTGGAGTCGAACCCGCACCTTTGGGACTAAAATACAGGCCCAATGAACTACCCTTTGTTCTGATCGCGAGGAAAGTTCTATTAGGTTCTTTGTAGCAGTCGGTGACCTTTTCTTCCCAGGAAAAGCAAAATCAATCCGATTTGTAAAAAAAGTCCCCCAGTTTATAAAGGGGGAGGTTATTCCTCTCAATAGCCTTTTTAAGGCAACAAAAGGGTCTACTGTTCTTGAAGTCTCCCTTCATTTGCCATAGGAATTCTTCAAGAACTGCCTCCTTGACGGGTTTGCCCTTTCTGGTAAAGAGCATGAATTCTCGAATTTCCTCCCGAGATTTGTTTATTTCTCGGGGGAGATATCCTTCTATGCGAAGTCCTTTTTCGAGTTCTATCTTGACATCCACATGGGTTTGAACCTCGTGCTCGAAGCGAAGAATATCAGGGACAATTTATTTCCAAAAATCCAATCTATCTGCGAGCTTCACCCGAAGCTGTAAAGCGCGCTCCTTCTCCTCCAGTAGAGGCTGGTCTAGCTCATTCGAAAGGAAGTCCTAGGGAACTTCTGGAGCCCTATGTAGTTGTTGGATGGGTACTGAAGATTATGCTTCCCCCGAAGTCCCATGGGGCAGCATATCTGTCTCCGTTAAGACCATATGAAAAAGAATCCAAAGGACCAAACACCCATGATGAGCCACATAAGCCTGGAAAAACCTAGAAGACCAGCCTTCGTATAGCTTGGCATTCCCAGTGCTGGAATAGGATTTTCCAAGTGGTGAAGTAGGCACGGGTATCAACGTCTAAGTCCACAGTACACATATGATGAGCCCAAACAAGAAATCCAAGAACACTTATACTGATCATGGCATAAACCATGCATAGATACCCGAAGACCAGTTTTCCTGAAAAAGTTAAAATGATGTGACGAACCCCATTAAACAGATGATAGGACCAGGCTAAGGCCGTTAGTGTCACTCCTATTAGCAAGAGTTTTGATGAAGAAAAGAAACATTTGAAGAAAGGATGATAAGTGAAGCAAATCAAACCCATTTTCAGATAAAGAAGATAAAAGAACAAAACTATAGTGACAAGCAAAACTCCATAAATTCTATTGAAAATGGAAAATGTCGAACTATTGGAACCTACTTTTCCTATAAATATTAGTTCTATCCTAAGAAGCAATCAACTGTTGCATGTTCAGTAGTTAAATAGAAGCTTCCACCACCACAACCTCAGTGGTCATGATGACAACCTCTCCTAACGATCTATTCGACAGTCGGCCCTCTTAAGGTAGAGAGTGGGGCTTCCATGTTACCCCATGCGTAGCCATACAAGAGTATGACCATCGCTTCTTAAAGATAAACCCAATCCGAATTCAAAAGCCTGGGATCTTGTCCCTTGGACGACTTTAGTAAAGGAAGAATGGCAACTTGGCCCCGCAGTGGTAGAACCTGGTGACCCAGGCGTACATTTATTTTATTCTCTTACGATATTTCTATTCAACTTGAAAAGGCTTGAAAAGAAGCCTCAAGCCGATAAGAGCTTTTCATCATGTTCGACAATTTCTAAAGAAAAACTGAGAGTGCTTGACCTCATGGCACACATGCTATATATTCATGCCAAAAATGTGAGATTAAATATTCTTAATTAAAGGAGCGAAGTGCTTAGTGGTTGAAGTAGAAGAGAGCTAGAATGAGTCAATTTTCATAGGGAAAGCACACAAGCAGGAAGGAAGAATCGAAAAGGCACTTTATCCCCCACCCAGGATTGGAAGAAATGCTATAGGAAAGAGAACAACGGGAGGTGTAGTCAAAAGCATTTACCGAGCTCAGCAAGACGAATCCTTCTTCTAAAATTTTGATAACCAGCTCGTCTCTATAATACTGTCTAGATGTGTACCACATCGAAGAAGCTCTTTTAAGAATATTTCCCAAACTTCTTCAATCAATTTTCCTACTTTATTATACTGATTCCTCTAGTGGCTCAATCGTATGAGATCAATCCTTTCGGTTGAATGTCCTATGCTATGGCCTGACCCTCTTTACACAAATGAATCCTTTCAAATTCACTCCATTCGAATGCCCCATACGATATGCACCTCACTCATAGACTGTAATCCAAGCTGTACTTCGGGTTAGAGATAGAAAGCCGGTTATAGGGGCAAATCGCTTTACCGACCGCTCATGGACGAAGCTTTGTGGGATGCCACTGGAAAATTGGAAATCCTATGTGTTAAGCATATAACTATCCTTATTTCTTAGCCTGGATCAAACACGTAATCGACTCGAGGAGAAATGGCTCATTCGGATCTATTATTCTATTTAATAGCCCTTTTTGAATTGTTGATTTCAGCCTGGCTCTAGAAAGATTGAATGCAAAACCACAATTGTACACCACCAAAAGAAAGGGCTATTTTTCGCATATTTACAAGTTTTCCCCAAGAACCTACAAAGTATAAACCGGTGAAACTAGATCCTCCTAGATCCTCGAAGCCTTTTCTTTTTCTTTTTTCTTCCACCAACAATACAAGATTGTAACTTACCTTTGACATTTCGCACCTATGATCCTACTCACCAACCTTCTTTATGGAGGGGGCCAACTGATCTCACGACGATGAGTTATCTACATACTTCAATACGAGAGCAACTAAAGAAAGCTCAATTACAACTCACTTTGATCAAATAGCACTCAAGTATAGGATTTCCAGTGGAAAGGTAGCCCTGCCCGCTTCTTTACCTTTGTACGCACAAATCTAGCTTATAGCAAGCAACACTGCTGAATTCAGTTACTTAATACATAGATTTGAAAACAACTTAGCGTGGGAAGTCCCATATCTTGTCTTAGCCTCGTCTCATCTATTTCCCTCAAAACGAAATCAGAATGAGATAAAATTTCTTAGCTAGATATGGGCTACCATGTTCCCTCAAACAAAAAAAATAATACCTAGACCTGTTGTATGTACTCGCAAAGTAGGATCAAGCTTAGTCTACTAGAGACAGGGGAGAACAAAAACAAAGTCAAAGGAGGAATCTATTTTTTTTAGCATTTTAAGGCTGGCTGACAACATCCAATGTCTCCCACGAGGGTGCAAGAAAGTCGTATTTTTTTCTAGGCGGGGGTATAGCCATTTTTAAACACATTTGAGTTGATGCTCACTTGTACGAAGATTCCCTGCTCTGAAGTAAAGTATTTTTGGAGTTCATTCAAAAGAGGTTGGGATTAGAGTTTCAATTGGATATGCTCTAATAAAATCGCATTAGTTCATCCAAAGTTCCTTACCCTTATGCATGAATAATTGAATAAGCCATCTTCCTATCAATGTTAAGAAGTCAACTCAGCATCTCAGCGGCGGGATTGAATACCCGGATCGAATAAGAGTTCACGTCGCCTACCCTAAACAAATAGGAGGCGTGGGCAATAGGTTGCACATAAGCCGCTGAGACCGTTGGGAAAAATATGCATAATTTCCTTTTGTAATTCCAATCGTGCCAGTTTTCTAAAACACCGTGTTTTTTGCCTCAATTTCGAGCTTACTTGTGACCCCCGAGATTTAGCCATGCATTTAATTACTGTTGCATCCTTGTTTGCGCATTTCTTTCTGTGCATTATTGACTGCCTTCTTGCGTTACTATTCACTCCATTTTTAAACTACCTTCTATCAGTTAATTAGCATTTTTATTAAATCATATTAATTGTAAAAGTAGTGGGAAAATGTGCATTTGAGCTAGAGGCGATAGGAGAGCTCATTTAGAAAATGATTTTTAGTAGTCAAATGAATAGTGTTACGTAACTAACTTAGGTAATTAACTAGCTAGCATATATTTTACTATCTAAGCTCGTTTTAAGCTCAATAAGCGCATTATATTAGATCACTTAAGTACCCAAATGACCCCACCTCAACTTAACCCCTTTTATTATATCACTTAAGCTCATAAAATGCAAAAGAAAAAAAAAAAAGCTGAAAACAGGAGCCAAACCCCCCAGCCCCTCTTTGCACTTGGGCGAAATATTTCAGCATCAACCCTTCAATTCAAGGCAAGCCAAGCCATGGGCAACTAGGGTAGGGGGGTTTGAAGGTTCCTAGGTGCTCCTACGCGTATTGGTGAGGGATTTCACGACTTGTTTTTGCATTTTTAAATAGTTGCTCATTTCTTGATTTGTTGAAAATATGATTATATGCCATTGTAATTGTTATCTATGCTAATATACCATCTATATGAATGCTAGAGAACACATTTGAACCGTCGTTTCGCAATTTAAACGGTTAGAATTGTTAGTTTGATTTTTAGGGTGAATAGTGACGTTTTTTCTAGGGTTTTGTGTAATTGCTCGAATTAGCTTGATTTAATGCTTCTAATAGATGCCTTAGGTGTTAGTGAAGATAACCTAATAGCCCGGTGCACTTGCATTGCCCTTAAATCGCCTAAAAATGGAAAATAGCCGACTTTAACTTGGGACTTTTGGGGTTAATGTGAATCCGGGTGGATTCGGGCTTCAATTCTAGTATCCTTAGGCTACCTAGGTGCTATAGATGCCTTGATATCCCTTGTTTGAAGCCCGGACAATGTACGCGTAGTTTAAAGCCATAAGAGGAAATTTGGGGCTTTCGGGGGTAAACGCGGGCATTTGAAAGAGTTAGAGGGTTGAGAGGGTACCTTGAGGGTTAGTTAGAAGGTTGGGAGAGTTTCCTTTGAAAATGGAATCATTAACCTTGGTTTGGAAGAGAAATAGTTCGAAAAACAAAGGGGTTTAGGTGCAATTTAGGTGGTCTCACACTTCTAAACCCATGTCATGACTTCTTGAGTGGTTATAAGTGATTTTAAGTTGAATTGGAGCTTTTGGTATGATTCTAAACTTATCTTGCTATTGTCTCTTTGTAAAACTGCATATTTGCTTATATAATTGTTCTATTCTAATTGCATCGAGGTCAACCTACTTTGTTGATCCTCATATGTGTTAATGCTTATATTATTGCTATTAACTTGCCATCGTTAAGTGCATTGCATAGTGGTTGCGCAACCATAGTGTCAGGGGCGGATGTGTTGAATATCGGCTGGGCGGCAGAGGGCTTGCCGGTGGATATTCAAACTCTGTGCCCTATTCCCTCATTCGTCTGGTCTGGAGATTGCTAGGGGATGTTGGGTCGTAGGATTCGGGGTACATCCGGAGTACACCCACTGGAGTGATTGGGGTTATGCCGGCTTATCGTGATCGTGCTCGTGGTTCGTGGATCGTGATTGAAGACCAGTGAAGATTGGTGTATAGGGGATTGTTGAAACGTATCCTTTTAAATGTGTGGTTATTTAAGTTATCGTTGTTTCTTTAATTGTCTAAGTGTTATTGTTGTATAATTGTATTATATGTTGCATTGCACGCCCCGGGACTATATCCCTCACTGGGCAACAGTGGTTGCTCATACCTCGATATCTGTTTCAGGAGACGCTGAGGGTGATCCCCAGCTTGTTGATTTAGTTGAGGAATAAGAAGTTCAGATTGAGCCTTTACCTTAGTTGCTGTGCCTGATAGCTTGAGGTGGTTAATGAATTTGCTGCTATGTGGAAGATTCATCTGATTACTTTATGTACTATTTTGTAGCCCAAGGGCTATGTATATGCTTGTTGTTTAAGTTGAAAACTAGTTGGTTGGGTTGTAGCTTTGAAAGCCTATGAACTGTAATAACTTATGATCTACTTCTATTCGCTTTGCTTGCTTGGGAGTGAATGACTTAAAGTAGAAGGATTAGTCTTTCAATTATGTTTAATTGATTTCCTAGAATGTCATGATTATAAAACTATGTTGAAAATAAGTTCTCGCATGCTTGTGTGTTTTGGAACTATTGTGTGCTCTAAGGCTCGGATGGCCTTAGAACTTGTGGTTTATTTAAGAAAAGCTTGTATTGTATTGTTGGGACCTTGTATGAGTGAGTACAGGTTTTTAGAATGTCCACGGTACAGGGGAGACTCTGTCCGTGTGTCGGGTCCGGACTTAACCTTTAGCTTGGGGGTTGGGTCTGGGCATGACATTTAAGTGGTATCAGAGCTATAGATTGCATGAAGCCGGGTTAAATTTCTCGGTCTGTGGGTAGAGATTTGTTACGTGACTTTGTGAATACATGAGTCTTTGATTTTGATTGACCTAAGTGAAATTTGAATAAGGAATGAACATGCTAGCATGGAAATAGAATATCAAGAGTTCAGAATGTCAAGTATGAACTAGTGATTTATGTTTACTTCAAGAATGTGGAATATTTATTTGAACTTCTATGTACTTGACTTTATGTGAATCTAATTGTACTCTTCTTTATGTGTTTACTTATAAATTGCATATATACACATATATATACCTGTCATAATACTTTGCATTCTAGCTATTCGAGATGGGGCCTCGCCGTCGTGCTGATAATCCGAATGTTGATGGAGAACCCGAGGGGGTACATGGGCAAGAAGCTGAGGTGGCCGAAAATGCACCGCAGGTTCAAGAACCGAGCACTGCACAGATCTTGGCCACGATGGCCACAGCTATGAACACTATCGCCCAGTTTGTTACACAACAGGGTCAGCCAGGGGTCGTTAGAGGTAATCAGGCTGTGAGAGCCGGAGGTAGTGGTCCTACCGGAGGGAATCTGTATGATCGGTTTATACATCATGGGGCCTATACTTTCTTTGGGGAGCCGGATGATATGAAAGCTGAGATGTGGTTAAGGAAGTTTGAGAGAGTGGCAGCAATACTCGAGTGCCATGATGACAGGAAGATTACTTATGCTACTTTCCTACTCGAGGGTGATGCTGAAGATTGGTGGAATACCATCAGTGAGAAATGGGGAGCTGAGGGAGTTCATCATACGTGGGCCGACTTTGTCCGAGAATTTCGAGACAAGTATATATCGGTAGTTGCCCGCGAGAGGCGACAAACTGAGTTCATAAACTTGAAGCAGGGAAGTATGACGGTAGATCAATACGAGGCTACTTTTACCCGGCTTTCCCGTTATGCACCAGCTTTAATTCAGCCGGAGGACATGAAGATCCAGAGGTTCATCCTGGGTTTGAGGAGAGATATTATGCTGAACTTGTCTTCAAATGATTTTCCTAACTATGCTGCAGTAGTCCGAGCTGCCTCGAGATATGAGAAACGGAAAGCCGATGTGTTAGCCGAGACCAGTCAATCGAGTAAACGGTTTCAGTCTCAGAGTCAAGGGTACCAGGGGCAGGCTGTATCAGTTGGGCAGAGTTCGCAGCCGAGGCAGACTCAGAGTTATACAGGGCCTACTCAGACTCAGGCACGACCAGTCCAGAGTCAGACTCAGAGTCAGTTTCGTCCAGCAGTTTCCCGTTCGCAGTAGGGTAGTTCAGCTACCTCTACTTACAGAGCTCCTTCGGGAGGCACTGTTGCAAGACGTCTCCAGCAGTGCACCTTCTGCCAGCGCCAGTGCCACACTGAGGATGTTTGTTGGAAGAAACATAACAAGTGTACAGGTTGCGACAGTGATCAGCACAGGGTTAAAGACTGTCAGAAATTTAAGAACCCTAGAGGTCAGACATCAGCTCAGAACTCTCAGACCAGGGCACCAGCTGCAGTACCACCACCACGAGGCCAAGCCCGTGTATTTGCTTTGGATGCTGAGGAGCTTCCGGATACTACCGCTGTGGTAGAAGGTATTTTTCTTCTTAATGATCAATCAGTTAAGGTTTTAATTGATTCCGGGGCTTCGCATTCTTTTATTACTCCTACTTGTGCACAAAATGCTAAATTGAAACATGATAAACTGTTGCATGAGATTGTGGTTTATACTCCTATGGGTCCGAAGTTTGTTACTAGATCTATTTGCAGAGCATGTAGTATATTTATTGAGGGTCGTGTTTTTCCTACTGATTTGATTATCCTACCCTTCAATGACTTTGAAATTATATTGGGGATGGACTGGTTAAGTAAATATTATGCCCAGCTTGATTGTAGAAAGAAGATTGTGTATCTAGAAATGCCTGACCAGCCTGTACTTAAAATAGTTGGTAGTAGAAAATCTATGGGAACTCCTATTATTTCTTCTATTAGGGCATCTAAATTATTGAGCAAGGGTTGTGAGGCTTATCTTGCATATTTGATTAATCAACCTGGGGATCAATTGAAATTGAATGATGTACCTATCGTGAGAGAGTTTCCGGGGGTCTTTCCTGAGGAATTACCTGGGTTACCGCCTGATAGAGAGATAGAGTTCATGATTGATTTATTGCCGGGGACTTCACCTATCTCTAGGACTCCGTACAGAATGGCTCTACCTGAGTTGCAGGAGTTGAAAGTTCAATTGCAGGGCTTGCTTGAGAAGGGATTCATTCAGCCGAGTTCTTCACCGTGGGGTGCGCCAGTTCTATTCGTTAAAAAGAAAGACGGGTCTCTTCGCCTGTGCATTGATTATCGGGGTCTTAATCAGGTAACCATCAAAAATAAATATCCTTTGCCTTTAATCGAAGAGCTATTTGATCAGTTGCAAGGCGCCAGGGTATTCTCTAAGTTTGATCTGAGGCAGGGTTATTATCAGCTGAGGATTAAGAAAGATGATGTTCCTAAAACTGCTTTCAGAACTCGATATGGCCATTATGAGTTTGTTGTCTTGCCGTTTGGTCTTACTAATGCTCCCGCCGCATTCATGGACTTAATGCAGAGGGTATTCCGTCCTTATCTGGACCAATTTGTGGTCATATTTATTGATGATATCCTTGTCTATTCTAAATCTGAGGCGGAGCATGAACAGCATCTCAGAATTGTGTTGCAGACTCTTCAGGAGCATCGGTTATTTGCAAAGTTTAGCAAATGTGAATTCTGGCTTAAGAAAGTTGCTTTTCTTGGCCATATTATCTCGCAGGATGGTATTTCTGTTGATCCAGCAAAGATTGAAGTTGTGTTATCTTGGAAACGACCTGAAACTGTCACAGAAATTCGTAGCTTCCTTGGTTTAGCGGGTATTATCGAAGATTTGTAAAGGATTTCTCTAAGATTGCAGGGCCTTTAACTCAACTTACTCAGAAGAAAACTGTATTTGACTGGAATGATAAATGCCAGGCCAGCTTCCAGGAATTGAAGAAGAGATTGACTACAGCTCCTATTCTTGCTTTACCTGAGGGTTATGATAATCTGGTGATCTATAGTGATGCTTCGAAAGAAGGTGTGGGTTGTGTATTGATGCCAAATGGCAGGGCTATTGCTTATGCTTCCAGGAAACTGAAGCCTTATGAACTTAACTATCCGACTCACGATCTTGAGCTTGCAGCTATCATCCTTGCATTAAAGAAGTGGCGTCATTATCTCTGGGGCAACAAGTTTGAAATCTTTACAGATCATAAGAGCTTGAAATATCTGTTTTCACAGAAAGAGTTGAACATGAGGCAGAGGCGTTGGCTGGAATTACTTGAGGACTATAACTGCACCATTAACTATCTTCCAGGTAAGGCCAATATTGTTGCCGATGCTTGGAGCCGAGAGGCTACTGTTGCTAGCTTGATTATCAAGAATTGGGAATTCATGGAAGAATTGTGCTTATGGAAGCCTAGTACTTCAAATTCTGGTATTCAATTCGCAAGTTTGCAGATTCAATCTCTGTTATTATCCAGGATTCGGGAAGCTCAACAGGCTGATCTTCAATTATTGAAAGTCTTAGAGAATTCTAAAGGGGGAGAGTCGGATTTCAAACTGCACGACGATGGTATTCTCAAATTCAAAGGTAGAATCTGTATTCCGAATGATCCAAATTTGAAAAAGAATATTCTTGCTGAGGCACACAGTTCTCGATACACTATCCATCCAGGCAGTACTAAAATGTATAGAGATTTGAAGCAGAATTTCTGGTGGAATAATATGAAGAGAGAAATTGCTGACTATGTTGCTCGATGTCTTACTTGTCAGAAAGTTAAAGCAGAACATCAGAGACCTGCAGGGTTGTTGCAGCCTTTGGCTATTCCTGTTTGGAAATGGGATCATATTACCATGGATTTCGTCTCTGATTTACCGCGGTCTTCGAGGGGTAATGACTCAGTCTGGGTTATTGTGGATAGACTGACCAAGACTTCTCATTTTATTGCTAAAAAGAAGTATGATTCTCTTGATAAACTGGTAGAGTTGTATATTACGAATGTTGTCCGACTTCATGGGATTCCAAAGAGTATCGTGTCAGATAGAGATCCCAGATTCACATCGCAGTTCTGGCAGAAGATTCAGAAAGCTTTGGGCACGACTTTGAATTTCAGTACAACTTATCATCCCCAGACAAATGGTCAATCCGAGAGAACTATCTTGATCCTTGAGGATATGTTACGGGCTTGCATTCTAGACTTCGGTAAGAGTTGGGAGAAGTATTTGCCACTAGCAGAGTTCGCCTACAACAATAGTTATCAAGCTACTATTGGTATGGCACCTTATGAGGCACTTTATGGGCGTAAATGCCGGTCTCCTCTCTACTGGGATGATGTTGGCGAGATGAAGACTATCAACCCTACTCTCTTACCTGAAATGAACAAAATGATTGATCAGGTGCAGCTTATCAGAAAAAGAATGCTTACAGCACAGAGCCGGCAAAAGAGTTATGCAGATAGACGACGTCGCGATCTGAAATTTACTGTAGGGGACCGGGTATTTCTAAAAAATTTTCCTCGCAAGGGTTTGATTCGGCATGGTAAATGAGGTAAACTCAGTCCTCGATATGTGGGACCATTTGAGATAACTGAAACTGTTGGTGATTTGGCTTACCATTTAGCTTTACCTCCCAGTCTGGGCAGAATTCATGACGTATTCCATGTTTCCATGCTTCAGAAGTATCAGCCAGATCCCTCTCACATACTTGAGCCGGAACCGCTAGAGATCAGTGAAACTTTGACCTACACAGAGAAACCTCTTCGAATTGTTGATCAGAAAGTTCAGGAGCTGAGGACTAAAAGCATTCCGATGGTTAAAGTTCTGTGGGATCATCACGGAGTAGAGGATGCGACATGGGAAAGAGAGGATCAGATGCGGGAACGGTATCCGGAGTTATTCGCCGAATCATGTAAGAATTGCGTGGACGCAATTAGTTTAAGGGGGAGAGGATGTGACGCCCGAGATTTAGCCATGCATTTAATTACTGTTGCATCCTTGTTTGCGCATTTCCTTCTGTGCATTATTGACTGCCTTCTTGCGTTACTATTCACTCTATTTTTAAACTGCCTTCTATCAGTTAATTAGCATTTTTATTAAATCATATTAATTGTAAAAGTAGTGGGAAAAATGTGCAATTGAGCTAGAGGCGATAGGAGAGCTCGTTTAGAAAATGATTTTTAGTAGTTGAATGAATAGTGTTACGTAACTAACTTAGGTAATTAATTAGCTAGCACATATTTTACTATCTAAGCTCGTTTTAAAGCTTACTACGCGCATTTTATTAGATCACTTAAGCACCCCAATGACCCCACCTCAACTTAACCCCTTTTATATATCACTTAAGCTCATAAAATGCAAAAGAAAAAAAAAATTAAAAGCTGAAAACAGGAGCCAAACCCGACAGCCCCTCTTTGCACTTGGGAGGAAATTTTCATCTTCAACTCTTCAATTCAAGCCAAGCCAAGCCTTGAGAAACTAGTGTAGGGTGTTTTCAAGGTTCCTAGGTGCTCCTACGCGTATTGGTGAGGGATTTCACGACTTGTTTTTACATTTTTAAATAGTTGCTCATTTCTTGATTTGTTGAAAATATGATTATATGCCATTGTAATTGTTATCTATGCTAATATACCATCTATATGAATGCTAGAGAACACATTTGAACCGTCGTTTCGCAATTTAAACGGTTAGAATCGTTAGTTTGATTTTTAGGGTGAATAGTGACGTTTTTTCTAGGGTTTTGTGTAATTGCTCGAATTAGCTTGATTTAATGCTTCTAATAGATGCCTTAGGTGTTAGTGAAGATAACCTAATAGCCCCGTGCACTTGCATTGCCCTTAAATCGCCTAAAAATGGAAAATAGCCGACTTTAACTTGGGGCTTTTGGGGTTAATGCGAATCCGTGTGGATTCGGGCTTCAATTCTAGTATCCTTAGGCTACCTAGGTGCTATAGATGCCTTGATATCCCTTGTTTGAAGCCCGGACAATGTACGCGTAGTTTAAAGCCATAAGAGGAAATTTGGGGCTTTCGGGGTAAACGCGTGCATTTGAATGAGTTAGAGGGTTGAGAGGGTACCTCGAGGGTTAGTTAGAAGGTTGGGAGAGTTTCCTTTGAAAATGGAATCATTAACCTTGGTTTGGAAGAGAAATAGTTCGAAAAACAAAGAGGTTTAGGTGCAATTTAGGTGGTCTCACACTTCTAAACCTATGTGATGACTGCTTCAGTGGTTATAAGTGATTTTAAGTTGAATTGGAGCTTTTGGTATGATTCTAAACTTATCTTGCTAATGTCTCTTTGTAAAACTGCATATTTGCTTATATAATTGTTCTATTCTAATTGCATCGAGGTCAACCTACTTTGTTGATCCTCATATGTGTTAATGCTTATATTATTGCTATTAACTTGCCATCGTTAAGTGCATTGCATAGTGGTTGCGCAACCATAGTGTCAGGGGCGGATGTGTTGAATATCGGCTGGGCGGCAGAGGGCTTGCCGGTGGATATTCAAACTCCGTGCCCTATTCCCTCATTCGCCTGGTCCGGAGATTGCTAGGGGATGTTGGGTCGTAGGATTCGGGGTACATCCGGAGTACACCCACTGGAGTGATTGGGGTTATGCCGGCTTATCGTGATCGTGCTCGTGGTTCGTGGATCGTGATTGAAGACCAGTGAAGATTGGTGTATAGGGGATTGTTGAAACGTATCCTTTTAAATGTGTGGTTATTTAAGTTATCGTTGTTTCTTTAATTGTCTAAGTGTTATTGTTGTATAATTGTATTATATGTTGCATTGCACGCCCCCGGGACTATATCCCTCACTGGGCAACAGTGGTTGCTCATACCTCGATATCTGTTTCAGGAGATGCTGAGGGTGATCCCCAGCTTGTTGATTTAGTTGAGGAAGAAGAAGTTCAGATTGAGCCTTTACCTTAGTTGCCGTGCTTGATAGCTTGAGGTGGTTAATGAATTGGTGCTATGTGGAAGATTCATCTGATTACTTTATGTACTATTTTGTAGCCCAAGGGCTATGTATATGCTTGTTGTATAAGTTGAAGACTAGTTGGTTGTGTTGTAGCTTTGAAAGCCTATGAACTGTAATAACTTATGATCTACTTCTATTCGCTTTGCTTGCTTGGGAGTGAATGACTTAAAGTAGAAGGATTAGTCTTTCAATTATGTTTAATTGATTTCCTAGAATGTCATGATTATAAAACTATGTTGAAAATAAGTTCTCGCATGCTTGTGTGTTTTGGAACTATTGTGTGCTCTAAGGCTCGGATGGCCTTAGAACTTGTGGTTTATTTAAGAAAAGCTTGTATTGTATTGTTGGGACCTTGTATGAGTGAGTACAGGTTTTTAGAATGTCCACAGTACAGGGGAGACTCTGTCCGTGTGTCGGGTCCGGACTTAACCTTTAGCTTGGGGGTTGGGTCGGGGCGTGACATTACTCATATCAAAGAGACTGTAATTTGACTTCTTCCTTCCTTGTTTTGATCCCTTACTACTTGATACTAGAAGAATCCAGACAAGTTGCTTGATTGCTTGGTCTAACAATATAGGGTCTTCAAGGAAGAGGTTAGGTGTTAAGGCTTTCTTTATCACAGTCTAGGGACTACCTTGCTTTTCATAGCCCTAGCTACACTACCGTAACTAGTCGTTAGGCTTCCCATCAGATAGTTCAGTCTGGCGGCGGAGATAGACACTTAGGATTTGGCAAGCTACTCTGCTTTCACATATTATAGAAAGATGGTTACTGTAACACCCCGATCCCTCTTGAGACCGGGAGTTCTATAATTCGATCTAATTACAACCCAAACCAAACTCGGCAAAATTTTCAGGGAAAACGGACGGAGTCTCCCCTGTTTCTAGGCAAAATATAAAACCTGCGATAACATATAAGTGGACCAATACCATGTCCAAACATTCAAAACCACCTCAAGGCCATCCGAGCCTCGGTTCTCAACAATTTAAACTCAGCAAGTATACATGCATTTCCAATTTAAAAGCTAACCTATCTCTTTTCATTTTTGACAAGTACATTCGAATTAGACGGTTAAACCATACTAAGCTACTGCATAAAATAAACTATCATGCCATACTAACTCTTTTCCTTTGGACATTACAGACATGCATTGAAGTTAAGCTATGCTAACTGATTACATAAACTAGCTTATCAATTCACCTCAGCTACTTAGCTAAATTTAAATTATATTTATTTTGACAATAAATACAAACAACATATGAACATACATCTTTACAAACTTCGACACTCAAGCCACATAGGCACGCAAGACAACTCTTCAGGCAACGAACTTTCACGAAATCACGAACTTTCCAGCTAACATGACATTTCCTGAAATGTGGTGGTGAGGAGTGAGTATACACAACACGTATACTCAGTGAGGGTGAGACAGATATCGAATTGGAGAGAAAGAAAGTCGTGCAATGCAAATAAGACAGTTAAGCAATATAACTGATAAATAAGCAATCAAGACAAACAATCAATACAATAAGCAATTACTAAAAGCATTAACACAACCATTCAAAGCTATACCACACTCTGAAGGCTATGGTTCACTCATACGAGCAAAGTACCATTTCACGAGCAATACATCAATCTCGAGCATGATGTTGAAAACGATGACAATAAGCGCGCATCCATCTTATAACACCAATTTGGAATACCCCGGAAGTATCCATCAATTCTATGACCCAAATCTCCCTGGGAGGCAACCCAAGTGAGAAAATGGAATAGCTACGGAGCTAGAGCAACCAACACTGGCAACCCAAGGCTACCCAGAGAGGCCCATCACTCACGTGCTGGATACTATGCAATTCAAGACTCGATACAAGGCGATAAACGAGCGATAAACAAGATATCAAGCATTATCAACAATTGATAAACATTTCAATCAATAATCAACTCTAACAAGCGTAATAAGCATTAACAATCAAACAAGTAACAAGAACAACACCAATTAACCTTATCAAGCAATAACAAGTATCCTATAGGCATTATAAGCATTCTATAAGCAATATACTATGAAATCACACAAAATTCCAAAAATGACCCCAACTTTCAAAACGCTACTACTTTCAAACGAGCCACGAGCTTTGGAAACCAAGTTCACCAATACTCCTAGGTCACCATAAGGCACGTCTAAAGACCCTGAAACCCTACTTTACCCTAGAATTCACGCAAAGTCCCGATTTCTCCCTTTGCTCGTTTGAACTACAACTATACCAACCAAACACCCAACCAATGCCATAATCGCACCAAAAGTGCTTCCATGGCCTCCCGAAACAATGCCAACACGCAAAATGAGAAAACTCCAAACTCGACCTAAACGACCCCGACTTTCACCAAGCCGTTATTCTCTGTTTTTCCATTACACATTCCAATTAAACTACACATTTAGGCATTCTAGCATATCTAGCATCTTCCTACATCAACAGAACGCATAACGGAGCAACTTCATCGAAACGGGAGTTTACTATTTATAATTTACTATTCATTATACAATTCATATTTCAATTTCAATATTCAACCGCATAAAATGTTAAAAAGCTATAAATACATGTTCTACAATCAACAAGGAACATTCTTTAAGCATTAAAACTATTAAACTAACGATTTATGCATAAAATCCAAAAATCAAAGTTTAGATACAAATATTTCAAATGCGCAAATAACAATGAAACCCTCACCTTAGACGCTCCTAGACGCTAGGAAAACCTCGTAGGACGCCTCGGAAACCACCCCGTGCAAGCTCACGCGAAGAATCGAAGATTTGAATTTGAAATCTTTTTTTTTCTCTTCTTCATATTTTCGGCCCTTCCTCACTATTTTCAGCTGGTTTTTATTTCTTTTTCTTTGTTATTTTCCTTAATAAAGGTTGACAAAATTGGTCAAATGGTCAAGCATTGGTCAAAATTGCTTAAGTTGGTCAAAAGACTTGTTTTTATGCATTTTTAGGCTAAAACAACTAAGGAAATATCAATTCTAGCTAACAACAATTAAATTATAAAATTTAAGACACTAAAATACTAGTTTCACTATTTGCTAAGGACTAGAATTTATTTCATAACTATCTCTCTCGATATGCTATGCACTTGCGACAATAAAAGATTAACAATTAAATCTCAAATAATCTAAGAAATATATATCATTTTTGGAAAGCATCATAGTTAAAATTTACTCCGGCTTGGAGCTACTTTCCTCATTTATTTGAAAACCGAGTGATTTTAATGCAAGACAACCAAAACCGATTATTAAAATAACCAAAACAATCAAGGTAATCAATATTCATTTAAAATAATTAATTTAACTATTTCTAGAATATTTTAAGAATTATAAAGTTAATATTAAGCTACAAATGAAAGTTAATATAAACACATAGTCAAATACAATTAAACACTAACATTTAAGATAACACTTAATTAATCACAAGAGAATAAATTCAATTACTATAATTATTTGAAATAGATAATAATCTTTTAATTATTCAATTTACAACTACTAAATGCTTCCAAGAGGAATATTAAAATAGTGCAAATTGGTTGATTTAACTAATTAAACATTTAATTAAATGCAGTAAGGTGCTATTAAATGCATGCCGGTTCGGGTTATCACACTTACTACATTGATAGAGGCATACAAGTATTCAGTTATCCTAATAGTAATAGCCCATGGAACGGTAATTCAGTGATCTTTAACCAATTGTGATTTCGCGCATCTGATCTTTCTTAGTATTAAAATGGTTTATTGACGGGCTAAGACTACACAGGGGTAGAGGCCCATGCCATTAGCACCAGTGCTTGCTTGCTATAAGTTAACTCGTCCCTGCCTTTTCTTATTAATTGCAGGCCTCTCATCCTTGTCAGGGAGTATCACATCGAGATCTAATCCTACTTTCATTGGTTATCTTCGACTGATGTGTATGGTCCATTCTCACGAGAGTAGCCCACGTCCAATGACTCTTTGAAAGCGCTACGCCCCTGTACAAAAAAGGAAAGAAAGGATGCCTACACAATTTATACCCTTTCACTCTGAAAGCACTCTACTAAGCCTTCTTGGTCAACTACTAGTGGAATTGAAAATCGATCTTAAACATGGTCATATCTTCGTTATCCCATTAGTCAATCTTTTCACTTCTCGTCTTTCTGGCTGCTATCTTCCTAAACAAGAGGAGGAAGGGAAGGGCTTTATGAACATTACAGAATGAATGGTCAATGATAAATCACATTGCCTTCCCTTTAGAGGAGGCAAAACAGTAAATTAAATAAGGTACAACTCTGTACTAATTATATTCTTTCGCTACTGAAGCTTCGGAGTTCTATTCCTTCTTGCGTCCAATCTCAAGGATAAATTCAACCTAACTCGCACTGCATGAAAGGACATAGCCTAATATGTCACTCAGTTCCTCGCCTTAGGGCACGATGTCACTTCCTTTCCTTCCCCTTCTTGCATCTCGAAAGGCTTTCTTTTGCCAGCTAGTGGGTATCTTCCCTATTGATTAAGGTGCGAAAACCTCGCAAACAGTCTTTCTTTGTCCAATTATTCCAGTGCTTTGTCCCTTCCTCCAACATAATTCGATGCCATCCTCGTCTACTTGATTTATTCACTGGCCCACCATTCACTTTCCCCGAAGTTAAAGGGAGTTAGAAAGAAATAAGATCTTTCATGTCAGCTTTGCCTTGCAGCACAACACTTCGGTTACTCTCCCACAACCCCATTTTCACGGTTTAGGCTGCTCCCATTTCGCCCGCCGCTACTAGGGGAATCGTTTTTGCTTTCTTTTCCTCTGGCTACTAAGATGTTTTAGTTCACCAAGTTATCTCTTACCTGCCCATGGATTCAGCCGCAGTTCAAAAGGTTGCTCTATTCAGGAATCTCTAGATCTATGCTTATTTTTAACTCCCCGAAGCATTTCATTGATTACTATGCCTTTCTTCCTCTCTGGGTGCCTAGGTATCCATTGTAAGCCTTTCCATTCTCCGTCTTTTCCAGCTCTATTCCCGATGCCTATATCCATCATTCTGACATAGTGAATGTCCTTCTATTATGAAAATAATAAGTATTTGTTAATCCTAAAAGCGTAGGGGAGTGAGCTATGAGTCCGTTCCCTCACTCCCACTAGAATCGAGACTTTAATGTCTTACCGTTCGGGACCCATGCCCCAGGTCCCTTCACTCTCAGATTGAATGACAAAAAGGGTACTTTCAATCGCAGAGGGTACAAGAAGAAAGAAGTTAGGAAGTCAATTCAAACCTCTCCCTTTATTGACACCAATCGCCTTAGAAGGAACATAATATGCATTGGTAGAGGCTCGAAGACAAAGGTCCCAGAGCCAAATACGAAAGCAACTCGAGCAGAGGTTTTGTTTCGAAGTGAACCAACTATTCACTCATTCAGGGAATGGTGGCAGGGACGAAAGAAAGGGTCCCACCCAAGTGCAACCATACTAGCAAGAAATGAAATGAAAGCAGAAATGGATCTGTGTCACTTTGTCACTGTCTGTATGATTGTCTTCAAGAATCAATCAACCAAAGAAGCAATCAACAAATCAAGTTGAGGTCTCAAAGTCTATCATGTCTTCTTTTGTTTCGACCCTGATGTATCAGATGAGGAATCCCTCATAGCTAGATTCATTAGTTGTTTAGAAACTAGGAACTGGATGAGGGGAAGATATGAGAATAGGCCTCGTCCATTCCATTATGGCATTCTCTTCTTGATCACCAAATATTGATAGAAAAGGGTCATGCCAAAAGAAAGACGAAGGGGGAGCCAGCAGCAAGGGTCAGATTGACCTTAGGCTTAACGCCTCAATGAGCACAGTCAGAAAGAAGAGAAGGCCTTTGGTCAACTCGTTAAGAATCAAAGGATAAATCGACTGCCATTTCCGTTCTAACCGCTGTCAAAAGACGTGAAGTGAGGGCGTAGTTCAAGTTACATCGTATGCTTGTCTTCATAATGGTTTGACTTTGATTGTTTGCTGCCAAGGAAAGAGTCCATTTAGAGAGCAATAGTACAAAAAGCTGAGGCACAAGCCAAGAGATCATAAAGGGAAAAAGACAAATGAAAATTGGGGTAGGGGCTACCTCTAAATAATAGAAGTTCATGGACTGTGAAGGTCAGCTTCAGGTCAAATAGATTCCTTATTTTCTTTTAATAAGATAATTCTGACCTTAACCTCACTCAAGGGATAGAAAGGGGTAATGAGCTCAGTGGAGGAGAAGCTGTCCTGATAAAATAGAAAGCCCTAGCTATGAGTGACTCAAATCTAGCCGTGATGCACGAGGGCCAATATTCAAATGAAAGAAAGGGGATGATTTACCTTCTGGCGAATGGATGAATATGAGCAGTCAAAAGAGTAGCTCTTTCAGAAGCAACCAATCCAAGAATTGATGGATTTGGTAAAGTGCCAGTCACAATACTAGAACCAAGTTAGGTAAGCTTGAAGGCATAGGTTGTAGCCCTTAGGAGGCACTTTTACAAAGTTTCCAGAAGAAAATACCAGTCAAGACCAAGGAAGTGAGTACAAAAGACCTATTTTTCAATTGATTTTGGGGAAATAAGGACAATCCCTTTGGACTATGGGATGGCCTTAATCCTGACATATGTCGCCATAAGGATGAGTAGGCGTCTGTGTTATAGAGGATGATCTTATAGATAAAAGGACTTCTCTGGCATTAATCTATTCAGAGACAGTGCAGGAACCAAAGCCAGTTGCTACCTTATCCTATGGAGTAATAATTAAGCAAGGGAATTGATCGAGGGTCTGGAGGAGAAGTCAATATTTTTGGGTAAGGAAGCATACATACTGATAAAAGGAATTGATCTCGATACGGAAGCCAATCAACCGGTCCCCCTCTCCTTAGTTGGCATCATTCTTCTCAACCAATCTCCACCGGATCTAAGATCTTTAAAGTATCAGCATGAGCGACCACAAGACCAGGCACTCGATGAACAAGGGAAAGCAAGAGAACTCTATGAACATGGGAATCTTTCTTTTTTTCATTGTTGTCTAGTCCTACCGTCGTTGAGATTGAGGGAGGGATGGGGTATGATATGCAGCAAGCAAGAATTCAGTCTTTTTGGCTAGATTCACTCGTCTGTCTAGCCGGGATGACAAGCCAACCGACCAACCCTTAGGTTTTTCCAATATATTTCGCCACTCCTGCTTCGATGACGTGCGGGTTGCTACATGCCAATCCTCTCTTCGATTCACCGTGCAAGGGGCTCCCTTTGGATGATGATGAGCCACAGCGAGAGCCGACAAAAACCCTATCTACTAGATAATTCCCCTTTTCTCAATTCACGGGTAGCCCAGTCGAAAAGATGTCAAGAAATAGGTTCGCTTTACAAGGAAGGGAATGCATCCGTGTAGGTGGCGGAGGTCAAGCTATGGGTACAAGGAAGTAAGGTATAGTAAGTTACTTCTTCCTCTTTTGCTTGTTATTGGATTAGAAGCCGCATGCGATGCCTTCTTGCTTGTTTAGTTGGCCTTGCCTGCTTAGTGCAGAAGTGCGTAAAGTAGGCTCAACTTCTTTGGTTTATAAAGATCTTGTAGTAGCCGAAGGTAGTCCGCTTGTTAGATTGAATTGAATCTTATATAACAACCGGGGCCTTATTAATTAAGAGACTTTCTCAATAGTATAAGTAGACCTCTCAAAGGTATAAGTAGACATTAGTCTTGCAGGATCGGGTGGTAAGGCCCTGGATAATCTCGGGTTAGCCTATCAGGATGAATGTAGGCAGTAGATATAGCTTCTCTTCTAAAGCGTCTTAGTTCATAGCTGCTGAAGTGTAGCATTGAGGTGAGGAGCAACACATATCCTTAAAGACACGCTTCTGAGCCAGGAAAAAAGAAAAACCCATAAACCATTCCTCTCCCTATCGGTCGGGCATCTTCAATCTTCTCACTTGCTTTCACTTACTTAGCATGAGGCAAGTCGCCATAGAATACCAAGGAGTTTGTAGCATACGAACTGATACAAAAGGTAAATCCAACTCTCCTTTTCGCAGTCGTAATCTCTTAGCGAACTCCAACCGGTCTTACCTCATAGATCCAACTCAATCTTTCACACTGATGTATCGTACTCTCTTGACCAGGTCATCATAAGAAAATATTGCTAAATCTTTCTGAAGTGAAAGAAGGAGGGAAGACGTGCTACAACTAACATAATAGCCAACTAAAAAATGTTAGTTAGCTGGGCTAGCGTGCAATGGCTTTCTCTGATAGGGGCTCGCTTCTTCAAGCTCCGCCCAACCTATACAAGGTGCTGCTCGCTTTTTCTTAGCCACTAGTGGCTTATGTAGTGGTCGGCATTCCTACGTGCTCCTCATTGCCCCCTACTTAAGAATCCAAAGGTCACCTTTGGATGTTGTCGTGAGGCTTTGCTTACAAATGTGATCGGGGTCTAGGTTTATAGATAGATTCAGTTAGCAAAAGTCCCTCCAACTCAATCAATATCAACAACATGTCGTGACCGGTTAGGCTTGGTCGATTTTGTCAAAAAAGAAAGTAGGTTTCGGGGGTTCATTGATTAGTACACCTCCGGTGCTGGTAAGGTCGGGACCGTGGTCGTCCGTCTCCAGTTTGCAGGCCAATAAGATCTTTGAGATTGACTAGCCAGCTAGGTTGGTTTGGCTATTCGTTTCTATTGAAAAGGAGTCAGCTATCTATGCGAGTCACCTTCTTCTAGGCTTCGCTGGATGACACGACATTTTCGTTCAAATATAGGCTGGCCGTAATTGTGATGGTTCCCAAGGATCCAATATGACCACTTAGGTCTACGTTGCCACGGTATTGTTCGATGGAAGCGGGCGGGCTGTTTAGAAGTTCGGCCCAATTTTTTTTGGTGTCGTAGGGGAGGGATTGACCTTTCTAACGCATAATCAGTGATACCGGCATGGTCCCACTGATTTGTTTTTTATCGGAGCATCAAGCAGCGCAACCCGGTTCTACTTGACTAAGCCCGTGCTTCTCCAAGGAGGGAGTTTGCTTTACCATACTCCCTTTTTGATAACAAGCCAGAAACCCCCGACCCGACACTCATTAGTTTCGAATGAAGAATGAAGAATGCCCTAGCAAGCACCTACTCCTATCAAAAATCAAGACTTTACTAAACAAGACTAAACAAGCAAGAAAATCCTTTTTTATCTTATTAGTAAAGCACTAACGTGCCCCTGCAATCAAAAAACAGTGCTAGCACCCTATCTATAGTAAGGGGCCTTTTCAATAAGGCTCGCGTAGGGGCGCTTTCTTTTTTTGGCTCCCTAAAATTGAATATTTTGAAGTTGGTAATGACCCGCCCCTTGTTTCAGTTAGAATCAGTCTCTGGGACCCCGAGACATTGGTTTCCGCCAACAGTGAACTATTAAGGATCGCATCTCGCACATATTCTACATTATAGCCTGCAACTGATTCAGCTTCCGCTTATGGGAGATCAAATGGAGCTCAATTAGTTTCTGCTAGACAAGAAATAAAGAACATAACCAATATAGGGAATAAGGGAATACTGGACCATATCTGCTTTTGTGCCATGACAATCTCACTCGAATTACAGGGACCTATACATATTAGTATAGTAAGCCGGGGTCCTCGGCCAGAACCACACGTGCAAGTTTCCCTACATGCAGCTCGTCCGTGCTTTTTGAGGTGTTACCTATGACTCAACATGGGAGAATGGGGGCGGGCTTCCCTATGGTAGTCCCGTTGCAGCCTCTGATTGTCTGTCCCGTCTTATCTTTTTTTTTAAGGCTTTTTTGTAGCCTTCCATGTTAGCTCCACATGAATGCCTTTAGAAAACGGCTAAAAAGGCACTCATCAGTCAGCTCAGCCTCTTTCCTATTTCGCTTTGTCACCTATTAAGAGAATAGGTCCCAAAAAATAGGCCCTCCTTTCTTCATCTATACCAAATGCCACACACGAACCAATAGAAACGATTTCAGCACCTCTCTCTAGAGTTGAAGCAGAACGTGCTATCACTTACAGCCCTTTCCTCTGCCGGGGACTTCCATGAAATGAAAACGGGCAGCATCGTCATATGCTCCACTTTTGTTGCCCTGGTTTTTATCCTGGGGTACTCCTATGGCCAATCTGTCACCCAATGTACTTAAACAACTATCAAGTTTGGCCCCGTCCCGTTTGGAGAATGACCCCTTATGGCATGGCACGACTTAGTCTGTTATTCTCGCAGTTCAGATAAGATTCGAACTGCCACTTCTTGGAAAAGAATAGTTATGGCTCCCCTCCCCCTTTGAGCTCGTCCATTCGTTGGGTGATCCCTTACTCTCATGTTCGAGAGTTTGGTCATCATTTAGGCCTGTGAGTAAGATTTATGCTCATTGCAGTCACCTCCGGGGTTCTTCACACCTGGATAGTACTAGGACCCCTGTGCCTCGGCCCTTAATCAGATAAAGTTGCCCGCCCTAAGACCCACAACTAAAAATGAGCCTTGCGACAAGACACGGGCATTCCCTATGCTGTGGTTCCCTTTGGTCCGTTCCCGAGTTGGGTTAGGGGAACATCCGAGCGATTACTTTCGCGGATCCAAACGTGCTTAGAAGGCACACAATAAGAATAAGACCAATAGAGACTTCATAAGGGACCATTTGAGTTGTAGATCGTAATGCTCCTAGAGAGGCATATTTCGAATATAGAGGAGTGAAAGTTCTGAAAATCAAGTAGTTGATCATATCCTTCTATGAACCGTACAAGCACGTCCTCTGTCACCCCTCCTACCACGCTTACGGCTTTATACCCTAACCCAAATTGCTCTGACCAACTTGACCAATCAGTCTTTGCCAGGTCGCCATCTTCTAATTTCTTATTTGATGAGACGCTAGGCGAAACTGCTAGGGTTTTTGAGGCTTTCCCTCAACTTGGACAGAAAGCCTAGTTGCTTATTTTGGGGCTGATCGTCGACCCTGCTGGCCAAATAGTTGGCCGTGGAGTAGACATCATCTGGGTAAAGTCCCCTTTCCTGAGCGATTTCTTTCGCTCGTTGGTGAAACTCCTTGATCCGTTCTGCCAGCTTGAGGTCGTGTCGATCTGCCTCTTTATACTCTTTGGAGTCGATAAGCCTTCTCCTTTCTTCTTCAAGGGAGCTAGCTTCCTCCTCTGGCAGAGGAGATAAATTGAGATCGTAGAGCGGCCACTTCAATGAGCTAGTACCACCGCCCCCCATGGAAAGAGGCAATCTATCCATGTACGAAAGCATCCAATTAAGAAAGTCCTAAATGTTCAAAGCATCCTGCAAGAAATTGAAGGCCGAGGAAAAAAGTCTTTCCCTAAAAAAACTTTGGCGAAATAGAAAAAAAACATATATTTTAAAAAATGAAGGCAACAAGATTGAAAAATATTCAACATTCTTGATCTTTCTTTTTACTAGTCTTCCCGGCTGCAATAATGGGTTGTCTCCTATCTGATGATCTTTTCTATGGGTAGAACTACTGTGAGCAGTCTAAACTTCAACCCTGACGTGCTTTTTCTCTGGATGTCCAAACCGCAGTCATTGTTGCCTGTATAGCTTTTGTCAGCAGAGATCAAGCAACGCATTCAAGGAACAGATCATTGGTATTTGATGTATCGTTAGGTTTTGCCGAGTCAAATCTGCTCCATTTTTTTTCCTTTGCAGAAAAGAGATCCCTTCATCCCGCTTTCAAAAATGATAAATATGAAGTCCGGGAAGCTGCAGGTACTATAGATCCTCTGACTCCTAATTAAATTGCCTTCCCTGGTCTCACTGGTGTTGCTTGTAGGTCGTGATGTGCCTTGAGATGGTCGTCTCCTGTCCCCCTGCCGGTTGGGAATCTGCTCACAGGTTGTCGCTCTATTGCGTCTAGCCCATCCTCTAGGCACCTTTGGAAGACAGGGAGTGTGACAACATACATGCTTCCCTTTACTCCATAGGGCCTTCTCATCAGTTGCATGTTCTGGTGGCCCGAAATTGACTTGTCTTCGCCAAAAGGCCTCATCTCTAAAAGCCAGGCTCGCGAGGTGTCTCTCTCGCAGTAGGATTCCAAACCTCGCCTCGTTCTTGTGACATGCTATGTTTCCCCTCTTTATTCCTAAGTAAAGGGTGAGTCCCATGCGTCAGTTTGTGGATCGCGGTCTCATACACTAATCCCTAAAGGTGCCCATAGTAGGCCAGCCGCCCTACCTAAACCAATCATCATATCGGTCCCTAGGCCCCATTGCTGGAAAGGCTCGGCTTCAAAACTGTACGTGGAGCTTCCGCCTCATACGGCTCTTCTGGGGATGGAGGTAGGCCCAGCCCAGGCTTGTACGGTTAAGGTTGTTGTACACGACCTCATAAGAAAAGAATGTAAAAAATGATGTTTCCAGCTTCTGGTCTTTGACATAAAGAAATAAGCAAGAACGAAAGGGACATCTGCAAATTTGGTCCTAGCTAGTGGAACAAGAAAGACATGGATGGTTTACATGACTAAACCAATAAAAAAATGATAAAAGAAAAAAAAACTCAAGAACTCCTATCACAGGTTTTCTCTAATTCATTGAAAAACTTATTGAATTTCTGAAACATAAATAATAATGCTATACTTCAATTAAAGATCGAGTCAAGGGCTTTACAAAACAAAAAATATTTCTTAAGAACCTAGGTAACTTGCTTTAACTTTAAAGCGGCGCCTTCCTTTTTTTTAATATGAAAATACACCAGCCAGCTTTTAGATGAAAGAAATGAGGCATTTCCTTGTAGGAATAGTTTTATAAACGATTCAAAATAATATGAGACCACCAAGGCCTCCCAAAAGATTCTGACAGAAGTAGATTCCAACAAACAAACCTTTGTATAGGCCGGTTATCATCTACGTAACCACAAACTTGGTTTCTTCAAGGAGAGTGAAGCGAAGTCCCTCATCTAAAGAGGGACGAGCAGAATAGCTTCGGTATTCGATAAGCATTCCCCCGTCGGGCTCAGTTTGGGCTTTTCAGTCTCCTTCCCTTTAATTGCACGAGATAAGAAAAATGGGATATAAAGCAGGGAAGACAATCACGGTGAGGGAAAGGCAAGTAGTCAGAAGCAGGAAGTATAAGAAACAACAGTAAGAGCCAGAGCAGTCCGGAAAGCAGCTGTCTGAAACAACTTAGTAGGAATCGGCCATTCAGGGTACCCATTGATGAATGAGTAGCAATCCTAGAAGGAAGGCGGTCTTTTTTGGTGGAAGGGAAGCTTGACTAAGCAGATGCTTAGTAGGGCAAAAAGATTCTAAGGTTCAGAGATGGGCTAGAGTTAACAAAAGGCCGATAAAGATTAACCTTTTTATTTGAGCCTAACTATATAATATATAAGGGGGAGCACAAATAGATTTAGGAAATGCTTGATCTGACCATAAAATAGGAATACGTACGGTACTTAAGCGGAAGTAGAGTGAAATACTTCCCTAGAAAGAAGCACAAGCGAAACGATACCTAGATCCGGCTGGGAAACTACAATCTTGCTTAGGTTACATTGGCAATAAGTACTTCAACCATTTTATTCAATTTTCTACTAAGTAAGCTTGCCCCATGAGACAGTGAACGCTTTTTTCATTCCTCTTGTGTCCCTTCCTTTTTTTTTCTATGGTTACCCGGCCAGGTAAAGTCAATTTCAAGTCTTGCTTTAAGAAAAAGATGTTTTACTTTTTTTTGGAAAATTCAGACTGAATCTCCCCTTGGCAAAAGGGATCCCTCTTCCTCTTTCTCTAAAATAATAAGGGTTCCAAAAAACTTACCTTATATTATAGAAAAGATTTCAAAAGAGGCAGGTTTCAATCTTGAAGTCTGTCTTCTTCAATGGATAAGATTCAAAGGGCTTGACTGCACCTTCATCTATGGCTTACAGAAAAAGGCGAATCCAAGGGCTCTTTACTAATATAATATCATAGAGGACACTTCCTTGAAGAAAGTCGTACTCCCATCAGCTTTCAAGTAGATAAAGAAGTTCAGACTAGTAACATCAGCTATCGACTATTGGCCTTTGTAAAAGCTTCTCCTCAATATGTTTGATCCCTTTCCAAACCTTCCTCTTCGTCAATGATTATGGGTCACTCCTGTACTGTAGTTCGATACACTAGTCTAAGGCCAGTTGCCTATACAGTATCTTGAGTTTATAGTACAGTCAGCTTTGGTTATCGCTATACCCTCTCTAGACAAACGATTTGATTCAAGCCACTCCACTACTGGTACAGTAGTACCCTGCCTTAATATAGGCACCCGGGAACCCTACTCAATAAAGAAAGGGACTCCCTAAAGGAGACTGCTAATTGGTATGAAGGGGCTAGATTTGCTTGCTTCCTAGTCAAATATGCCCTATCCGTCTTACTTTAATATGAATGGTAAAAGAAAAAAGAAACTTCCTGCAGATTGCTCGAACCACGTAATCTAATCAATGCGCCTATTCCCCTAAATCAAGACAAAAGGGATTCTGGGTAGTTTATATATAAACCAGCAATACCACTATGGGATGGTGAAAGGCCTTATCCTTAGTCTCGTCCTTACACTAGACCAAAAGGAATCACGACTGCTTCCTTGCCAAAATGACGAAGAGCTGGAAAGGCAGATAGATTGGGTAAGGGAGTACGAGTTGATGTCGATAACCATTGGCACTCGAGCCAACCTAAATAGCATCGATGAGTATTGGTCAGATAACGACTAGCTCTTTTGACTCGGGTAAAACAAGACTGTCCTTCAGGTTTTAAGTCACACAACTGATTTGCAACATTTCTTATAGCCGCTAAGTCTTGTTTTTTAGGAATGTTAATGCTTTCATCAATGCCCCATTCATCTCAAAATGAAGTCATAACAAGGTAGCTGTAGGGACACCTGTGAATGAATTGAATCCTTAGCTTTATTATGATATAGAGTGCTCTGAAATTGAGTGGTATTTGGGCCCATAGATAGAGTCGCTGAGAAGTATTCTAAATACCTTTTGACAAGGGCATAAAGCATAAGAATAAAAGTGCTCTTTCCATTATAATATAATATAAAAAGGAACTCGGACTCGGTAACGGAATAACAGTCTCGTATCAAGAAGAATAAAAACAAATGGTACATTTAGGTGATTTCCATATCATTTTGGAATCTTAACTAGGGCAGGAGGGGCAGTCTATTATTCCAATTCAACAAAGATGACCGGGGAACTGCTAGTTCTCCTCATCCAGTCTAGTTATCCATCCAAGAGCCAGGATTCACTCCAGTTGGAGTCTTTCTTATTGCAAAGTCATTCAAGTTCAAGCGTCACTATAATATATAATAAGACAATAAGGGAGAGAAAGCTAGGCATTCTGAGGAAAGCCCTTGCTTAAGAGGAAAGACTAATTGTTACATGAGAGGGTACGTAGTGTCAGAACGAAAGGGGGAACGAACAAGCATTCATCTCTACCTCTCTAAGTGACAACTACTAAGTGGATATTCTTTTTGGAAGAAAGACCACGACCGAACCTAGGGCCTCCTCAATAGGGTCTTTCCTTTCATTTCTAAGGTATGTCACCTGTCTGTGAAAGGCTCTCTAGCCTACTCTACTAAACTAATAAGATTGAATATTAAAAAGAAGATGCATCTGGGATCAGATACATCTTCAATCCTTGAATGCCGGTTTTGCCATTTTTTTAGTCAATAGATGAGAGAAAAAGTCATAGTGGGCAAGGTCCTTTCCTTTATGAACCCGTAACGAATGGTTCCAGTGAAAAGGTCTCTTAGCCAAAAGTCAATCTATCCACCAGTTCATTTTATGATTGATTCAAAAGACCAACCCCAGCCCTAGTGAGAAGAAGATGGTTAGATGCTAATTGAAAGAGGGGTAGTTTTATCCATGATGACCGGGTGGCTCTCTTTGCCCTTTCGATCTACTTCCTAAACTAAAGGAAAATATAGTTGTGGATGATGTCCCAACTAGAGAGTCAACCTTTGAATATTAATGTCTGCCCTATTGGAGATTCCAATTATAACTATTATGCATTTTCTTTTTATGCGACAGGTATATGGCATTGGGAATTAGGTTCGGGAGTTGCTTTAGCAATTTAAGCTGGTTCCAGGTGTCAGTAATAGAAAACGATTGGGAAAGACCATGGAGGTTGACAAACATGTACTATTGGGAAAGCCTCTCATCGAGAAGAAAAAAGAAAATAGGACAATAGATGACTAAACCTCTAGGCTCTTTCTCTGTAAAGATCCTTTTCTTAAAGGGACATTTCTGCACTCATTTAAGATAATAGATGTCAAGCTTCAGTCGAACAACCTTCTCCCCCCTTCCATCGATGAAACTACTCTTGCAAAGTCTTAAGGTAAAGGTCCACGTCTCTGTAACTAATCAAAGCATTGGAATGAAACCGTTGGCTTACAAGTATAGATAGCTTGGTTTTTCAATAGCTAAGACCTTCCTATAGAGGATATTCAGTCGAGGTGGGCTAAGCTAATTAACATGCTTATTCAGACATGTTTATGGGCAGATAGCAGATATTGATTCAAAACTCTTCCTTAGTGGCTTAGGCTTAGTTGAGCTACCTTCGTCAATAATATCCTATTTGAGCTGCATTTGTCACTTTGGTCCTGTTTGGTGTGCCATGGACACTCCCACGTGGACCTCTTGCATTGCTCTGGATATCCGTTCTTTGGCTGGCTATGCACTTCATATAGATCCTATCAAGCGATCTCTTATAGAGGGCATCCTTCCACATGATGAACTTGGTCGCACACTTTCGTACTTCAGCCCGTTTAGCTTGATCTTCAGGTAGCCTTCCTTGAGGTAGTTTAGAAGGGTTCTTGCTAATCTTCCTTGCCCTATTCAGTAGTTATCATGTAAATTGGCTCCGCCTAGGTGATTTCATGAAGGAAGACCCTTCATTCCCTGACCATGATAGTCACAGTCTTTTCAGACGGGAGAATCAAAGAAGCTACCAACGAGCGAGTCTACTAGCTAAAATCTCGTACTATCTATTTGACTATAGACGATTATTTACTATACAAGAAATCACTATAAAAAAAGGGCTCTCTTTTTAGGCTAGGGAGTGAATTCAACTTCAGACAAGTCTGGCAAAGCATCTCATCTGGTAACACGGTCATCCATCCAATCTTTATCAATCGTTCTTTCTTCCCCTTTCAATCGCTTCAATCAGTCCAACTGGGAATCTTGAATCTCTAACAATCACATATGTCTGACTGATGGGATAGATCGACTCTATGACCACCTTAAACTGCAGCCCTCTTTAAGCTCTCTTCTAGGGTACTTTATTGGTCAAGTAACAAGTCTCGATAAGCTGTCGCAATCAGGCTATGAGTTAAAATAGATATCTTATCGATCTGTCCTTAAATACTTCCTATCTTCATGCTTGGGAATCAGTATATCTTGCAATCGCTCATTTGTTCTATTGCAACTCTTTTTTCATCCAAACCTTTTATAGATGGTATATGCCGAAAAAAGTCAGTTTCTTTCTCGCGTTCAACATGAGAGTCCTCCCTACCTAATCTTTAGTTGCTTAGCCCCAACTCCCATAGAATGATAAAAGAAAGCGAGAGCTTGATTCAACAAAAACTCTTGATCCTCACCCTCGGTGAGAGTAAGCTCGACTAAAAGGGACTAAAGCACTCTTCCCAAATGGCATGACTGAAAGTTGACGTTATATTGACTTCAGGCTAAGAAGTAGTCATTCCTTCCATAGTCCTTTTCACTTCAAATCATTTTTCTAAATCCAAATCTGGTATAGATGAGAAAGACGATGACGGAAGAGTGACTCGACACGCAGACCTTAACTCGTAGATTTCAATGTGCTTCACTCTAACGACGTTGATGACAGACTTTATTTTTTATCTTGAATAAAACTTCATGTATGGCTTCCTTTCTGGCATGTTGGCGAGTTGTTGTCCTGATGTTCTTGGTAATGTTGCTCCCTAAAAACCCTTCTTCCGGTGAATTAGAATAAAATGTGAGTCTCGCCCAATTAGCCTACTGACCTAGGATTCCGAGAGAGAGAGAGAGACTGAGAATGATGCTCTTTTTGACCCAACGCTTGACTTTCTTTTCCAATTAGATGCTTGAAGGACTTATGGTAGCTTTCTTCCTGTGCATGCCCGACAAAACACTGTGTCGTTGCAAGACTCTTGATCACATTGTTCCCAATCCATAGTTCAGTTTGGATTTTATTGATTGGCTCCCTCCATGATTGTCTCGTTCGAATTGACAAAGTGTGACAACATAAGATGATGACTCATTGCTAGTTGCATTATCATGATTGTTATCGGACCCATGTAGAGGTCAAATGAGAGCGGTTGCTCGGCTCGACTAAACCCCGAACTCAGACCTGTGTCAAAATCCACGAAACTAAGTTGACTGCAGCCTTTTTTGAATGTTGGACCAACGTCTCAGTCGGACGGAGGACTACCTGACCAACCAAGACCCCCGAGGTACTGAACTGGAGTTTCGCCGTCATTCTTATCCTTTCGTATCCCGGACCAAGACCATGTTTGATCGAACTGGAGTCACGGTATTATTTCTATCCTTCAGCTACCTAAATGCTAATGAGAAAAGAGGATATGATAGAGGCCCACAAATTGATAGCTTTCCAATCCTTATTCGACTATGAATTCTTGAATCTACAATTGCTTAACCCAAATTCCCGGCTTCCCTATAGAATGTTGAAATCAGATTGAGGTATCTGATTGGCTAAAGTTGAAAACCATGGTGATTTCAAGGCTCGGCTCAGTTCCAAAGTCTAACCGGCAGGAGCATTACTGCCGAAGCCTACTGGAGCTGTAGCAATATAGGATTCAACCCATGATGTACATGACCTTCCCACGTGTAATATTGGAGCCCGAAATGTGAAATTTTCTTGTTTATTATTCTGAAAATTATATTTTCTTAAGTTCTTTGAAATCTAATTGTTACTTCTTTACTGTTGCAAAGTGCATTGCATTTCGAGAGTAATAGTTAGAGGATGTTTTCTAGTCCTTAACAAATAGTGAAAACTAGTGTTAAGTGTTTTAATTTTAGTGTTTTAGTTGTTGTTAGCTTGAATTAATATTGCACTAGTTATTTTAGCTTTAAAATGCACAAAAATAGGCTAAATTGACCAATTTTTAAGTAGTTGACCAAGGGGTTTGACCATTTGACCAAGTTGTCATCTTTTAACAAGCAAATAACAAAGAAAAATAAAACACAAAGCTGAAAAAAATAGAACAAGCAGGTCGAAACATAGAAGGAGAAAAAAAAAGATTTTCAATCTTCAATCTTCAAATCTTCGCGTGAGCTCATTCGGGGTTGGTTCCGAGCCATCCAATGTAGTTTTTCTAGTGACTAGGAGTGCCTAAGGTGAGGGAAGTACGTTATTTGCACATTTGAAAAACATGTATATCAACTTTGTGATTTTTGGATTTTATACGTAGTTTGTTGTTTTAATCATTTTAATGCTTTAAGAATGTTCTTTGCCAATTGTAGATCATGTATTTATAGCTTTTTAACATTTTCTGCGGTTGAATGTTGAGATTGTAATTTAGAATGTCAATTGAATAGTAAAACATGAATAGTAAACCCTCGAAACGTAGAAGTTGCGTTGTTATGCTTTATGTTGATGTGAAAAGATGCTAGATATGCTAGAATGCCTAAATGCATGATTTGTTTGGGTTGCGTGATGGAAAAACGAGGAAAAATGCATTGGTGAAAGTCGGGATCGTTTAGGTCGAGTTTAGCGTTTTCTCATTTTGCGTGATGGCATTGTCTCGGGAGGCCATGGAAGCACTTTTGGTATGGTTATGGCATTGGTTGGGTGTTTGGTTAGAGTAGCGGTAGTTCAAATGAGCAAAGGGGGAAATCGGGGCTTTGCGTGAATTCTAGGGTAAAGTAGGGTTTCGGGGTCTTTAGGCGTGCCTTATGGTGACCTAGGAGGATTGGTGAAGTCGGTTTCCAGAACTCGTGGCTCGTTTGGAAGTAGTAGCATTTTGATAGTTGGGGTCGATTTGTGATTTTCCTTGTTTTCTTGATATTATGCCTATAGAATGTTTAAAATAGCTTGATATGCTTGTTAGAGTTCATTTTGATTGGAATGGTTATCAACTGTTGTTATTGCGTGTGAGAGTAACCTACTTTTTTATTCTCCCATGTGTGGCTTTATTGCTCGCTTGTTGCATTGTATATTGTATTGCATTCATAGAGTCAGGGCGGTGTGATGGGCCTCTCTGGGTAGCCTCAGGTTGCCGGTGTTGGTTGCCCTAGCTCCGTGTCCTATTCCCTTTCTCGCTTGGGTTGCCTCCCAGGGAGATTTGGGTCGTAGAATTAATAGATACTTCCAGGGTATTCTAAACTGAAGTTATAAGGTGGTTTGGGCCGGCGCGTCGTCATCGAATTCGTGATTGAAAGTTGCTCGTGGAAAGTGAATCGTATCCTTTGAATGAGTGTTTATAGTTTTAATGCTTGTCTTGTTTTATTGTTGGCTTTGTTTGTGTCTCTATATGATAATGGTATGAATTTCTTGACTATTTGCATTGCATTCTCCTCTCATCTCCGTTCTTGAGACCAATAACCCTCACTAGGCAATAGTTTTTGGTCATTCCTTTCTATACTATATTTTACAGGAGTAGTTGAAGCAGACCCTATTGAGGTAATAGAGGAGGAGGAACAAGTGGAGGTGTTTCCTTGATAGCACTTCTTTGCTTAGCTGGTGGTTGGTTGCCAGACTTTTGTGCGAGCCATGCTTGACGTGTTTAATGCTTGGTCGTCGCTTTATTTTTTAGGCTTGTAGCCTTGTGTGTAGTTCTATTTTGAGGCCTTTATGGTCTTTTGTTGTAAATGTTTAAAGATTGTAAAGTTGTAAATTTATACTCTTATGGCTAGTAAAGAATTGCATACTAATGGTTTAACTGTTTAGTGGCACGAATACTTGTGTAGTATGCATGACATTTTTGGTTTGCAAAGTTGTTAATGAGAAGAAGTATATTTTCTAAAAGAGAGTTGTCTTGGTTCAAATGTTTATTATGGCTTTCGCAAGTATTATGTTGAATGTAGGGTTTTCGGATCATCCACGGTACAGAGGAGACTTCGTCCGTGTGTTGGGTCCGGGCTTGGCCTTTTATAGGGTCGGGTCGGGGCGTGACATCTTTAGGTGGTATCAGAGCATGATAGTCTTGCATGAGCCGGGATATGTTTCTCGGTCTGTGGGGTAAAGGTCTAAAATGCTAAAGTGTTATTGTGTGATTGTTAAGTGAAAAGTGCTATAGCATGATTATGTGAACTTGAGTGCTTATGCAGTTAAGTGAAATGGTTGGCATGTCAATCTTGTGTTATGTGAATTGTGTGATAGGATATTTGATTGTTATTGACTTGAGTGTTATCTAATCTTATGTGTTATATTTTTGTCTATAAACTGCTTTTATATGCTGCCAGCTATTGTGTGTTGTTACTATGCTGCCACGTCGTGGTATTCAAGGTCAAAGGGGAGATGAAGAGGCAGCAGAACAGGGTCAGCAACCATTGCCTGAACAGTTTATGGCTACTATGACCACAGCGGTTGACCGGATTACACAGGTACTGCATGAGCAGAGGCAGGACAGGAATAATAATCCCCAGGGAAATCAAGCTAATCCTGGTGGACAGGGGTATAGGGCTGAGAATAACCAGTTGGAGAAATTCCTGAGGCACGTGCCAGGTAAGTTCTTTGGAAAGCCGGATGATGAGGCAGCCGAGAGATGGATTAACCGTGTTGAGAAAATTTTCGCTGCTTTGAGGTAGAATGATGAGGCAAGAATGGATTGTGCGGCATTCCTGTTAGAAGGCGACGCAGAACAGTGGTGGAACACTGTCAGGTTGAGGTGGGACTGTGAGGATGTTCCGTATTTGGGGGATGATTTTGTGAGTGAGTTTCGGGATAAGTATATTCCCGAGATGGCTAGGGAAAGGCGGGAAGACGAGTTTGTGGCCCTGAAGCTGGGAAACATGACTGTTGCATAGTATGAGGCTAGGTTTGTCAGCCTGTCGAGGTATATGCCCGAGCTGGTACGGCCAGCTAGGAGGATGATTCATAGGTTTGTTCGTGGGCTGAGAATGGATATTCAGCTATATTTGACTGGGCAGACCTACACTACTTTTCCCGAGGCATTCCAAGCAGCCTCGAAGTTTGAGAAACGGAAGGCTGAGATGATAGCTGAGAGTAGCCAGCCTAGTAAGAAACATTACTTGGGCCAGAGCAGCCAGAGTCAGCCAAGGCAGTATCAGGCTTCTGCGCAGGTTCCTCAGCAACGTCCGTAACAGCCTCAGTATCAGATTTAGGGGAGGCCAGCTGTGACTAGACCCCAGCAGGGAGCTACAGTTCCTACTACTGCCAGAGCCCCCGCACCTACAAGAAACACTGTTGTAAGGAAAAATCAGCAGTGTAACTTTTGTAATCGATCGGGGCACGTTGAGGCTAATTGCTGGAGGAAGAGTGGTAAATGCACTAGTTGTGGGAGTGATGACCATAGGGTGAGAGATTGCCCTAAGTATAAGAATGTTCAGGGCCGTACTGGAGGCCAAGGTGTGCAGAATAGGGCTGCAGGTGCAGGTCCAGCACAGAGGGTGCAGGCTAGGGTCTTTGCACTGGATGCGGAGGAGCTACCCGACACTATAGCAATAGTGGAAGGTACCTTTCTTCTCAATACTCAGCCAGTTAAAGTTTTGATTGATCCCGGAGCGACACATTCGTTTATAACTCCTACATGTGCACGATCTGTGAATGTTTGCATTGATAAACTGCCGCATGAAGTTGAAGTTAGTACTCCTTTGGGTGCGAAATTTGTTACTGAGTCTATTTGCAAATCTTGTGATATATGCATTGAGAACCGTAAATTTTCTGCTGATTTAATTATATTGCCCTTCCGTGATTTTGAGATCATTTTGGGAATGGACTGGTTGGGGAAATACTATGCTCAGTTGGATTGTAGAACAAAAATTGTTTATCTTCAGATTCTTGACCTACCGGTACTAGAGATTGTTGGGAACTGCAGGGCTGCCCGGATACCTCTTTTATCATCAATCAAGGCTTCTAAGCTGTTGAATAAAGGTTGTGAAGCTTACTTAGCTTATCTGATCAATCAACCTACTGATAAGTTGAATTTGAATGAGGTTCCAATTGTTAAAGACTTCCCTGGTGTATTTCCCGAGGAATTACCGGGTTTACCACCGGATAGGGAGATTGAATTTGTGATTGATCTTATGCTAGGCACTGCGCCAATTTCTAGAAGTCCTTATAGAATGGCATCAGCTGAACTTCAGGAATTAAAAATTCAACTTCAGAACTTGCTTGAGAAAGGGTTTATACAACCTAGTTCTTTGCCGTGGGGTGCGCCTGTGTTGTTTGTGAGAAAGAAAGATGGCACGCTACGATTATGTATTGATTATAGGGGACTTAATCAAGTCACGATTAAGAACAAATACCCCTTGCCGTTGATTGAAGAATTGTTTGACCAGTTGCAGGGTACGAGTGTTTACTCTAAATTTGACTTGAGGCAGGGTTACTATCAACTCAGAATTCGGAGTGACGATATACCTAAGACGGCATTCTGGACTAGATATGGCCATTATGAATTTGTTGTGCTACCGTTTGGATTGACGAATGCGCCAGCCGCATTCATGGACTTAATGCACAGGGTTTTTCGACTTTGCCTTGATCAATTTGTCGTAATCTTTATTGACGACATTCTAGTGTACTCTAAGAATGAGGCTGAACATGAACAACATTTGAAGATTGTGCTACAGACTTTGCAAGAAAACAAGCTTTTTGCTAAATTCAGCAAGTGTGAATTCTGGTTGAATCAAATATCTTTTCTAGGCCATATCATTTCAGATCAAGGAATTTCAGTAGACCCAGCTAAGATTGAAGTTGTTTCATCTTGGAAGAAACTTGAAACGGTGTCAGAGATTTGGAGTTTTCTGGGTTTGGCAGGTTACTATCAGAGGTTTGTTAAAGACTTTTCCAAAATTTCTGGACCTTTAAGCCAGTTGACTCGAAAGAAAGTTACTTACAACAGGGATGCTAAATGTGAATCCAGTTTCCAAGAACTGAAGAAGAGACTAACTACAGCTCTTATACTAGCTTTACCTGAGGGTACAGAAAAACTTTGTTGTCTACAGTGATGCATCTAAAGAAGGTTTGGGCTATGTTTTAATGCAGAATGGTAAGGTGATTGCTTATGCTTCTAGGAAGTTGAAACCTTATGAAGTCAATTACCTTACACATGATCTTGAGTTAGCTGCAGTTGTGTTTGCTTTAAAGAAGTGGCGTCATTACTTGTGGGGTAGTAGATTTGAAATTTTTACTGACCACAAGAGTCTCAAATATTTATTTTCACAAAAGGATTTGAATATGAGGCAGCGGAGATGGCTAGAGCTATTAAGTGGCTACAATTGTTCTATAAACTACGAGCCATGTAAGGCAAATGTTGTTGCAGATGCTTTGAGCCGAAAGGCTACTGTTGCAAGTTTAATTATCAAGGATTTAGAGACTTTGGAGGAAATTTGTTCATGGAAGCCGGAAGCTACTGAGGCAGGGATTCAATTTGCTAGCTTACAAATTCAGTCAGGATTGCTAGCCCAAATCAGAGAGGCTCAGAAGACTGATCCTCACATCTTGAAAATCCAAGAAAAAGCAAAAGGGGAAGAGTCGGAGTTTAAATTACATGCAGATGGTATCTTTAGATTCAGGGACAGGGTGTGTGTTCCTGGTGATTCGACCTTGAAGAATGAGATTCTGTCCGAGACACATAATTCAAGATATACGATTCACCCGGGCAGTACTAAAATGTATAGAGATTTGAAACAACACTTATGGTGGAACAATATGAAGAGGGAGATTGCTGGGTATGTATCCAGATGTTTGACTTGTCAAAGGGTTAAAGTTGAGCATCAGAGGCCAGCCGGGCTTCTACAACCATTGTCGATTTCGCAATGGAAGTGGGTGCATATAACAATGGACCTTATGACCGATCTTCCTAGATCTCCGAGAGGATGTGATTCTGTTTGGGTTGTTGTGGACCGATTGACTAAGGTTTCACATTTTATTCCCGTGAACAAACAGGATAGCCTTGATAAACTAGCTGAGCTCTATGTTGCTAATATTGTGAGATTGCATGGTGTGCCACAAAGTATAGTGTCAAATAGAGATCCAAGATTTAGATCTCATTTTTGGCAGAAGTTGCAAGAGGCCATGGGAACTAAATTGAGCTTCAGTACTGTATACCATCCACAAACTGATGGCCAGTCTGAGAGAACTATCAGGATCTTGGAAGACATGCTTCGGGCATGTGTGTTAGACTTTGGGAAGAATTGGGAGAAGTTTTTGCCTTTAGCGGAGTTCGCCTACAATAATAGTTATCAATCTACTATAGGTATGGCTCCCTACGAGGCGTTGTACGGTTGTAAATGTAGATCCCCATTGTATTGGGAAGAGGTTGGAGAAATGAGAACAGTTGATCCGACTGTGTTACCTGAGATGATTAAGATAGTAGATAATGTTCACGTTATTTGCTAGCGTATGCTTACAGCTCAGAGTCATCAAAAGAGTTATGCGGATAAGCACCGTCGGGATCTTGAGTTTGATTTGGGAGATTGGGTATTTCTTAAGATTTCTCCTCGAAAGGGATTGATTCGGCATGGTAAGAGCGGGAAACTTAGTCCCAGGTATGTGGCTCCATATGAGATCACCGAAAAGGTGGGTCCTTTGGCTTATTGATTAGGTTTACCTCTGAGTTTGTCGAGACTACACGATGTTTTCCACGTGTCAATGTTAAGAAAATATCATCTAGATCCTTCACATGTTCTTGAACCAGAGCCTTTGCAGATTGAGGAAAAGTTGACTTATGAAGAGAAACCGATTTGAATTATGGATCGGAAAGTTCAGGAACTTCGCAGAAAGAGTATTCCGTTAGTAAAGGTTCTGTGGAATCATCATGGGTTTGAGGAAGAGACTTGGGAAAGAGAGGACCAAGTTCGGAATCAGTATCCAGAGTTGTTTGTTGACTATGTAAGAATTGGGTGAGCGCAATTGTTCTAAGGGGGAGAGGGTGTAATACCCGAGCCCGGAATGTGAAATTTTCTTGTTTATTATTCTGAAAATTATATTGTCTTAAGTTCTTTGAAATCTAATTGTTACTTCTTTACTGTCGCAAAGTGCATTGCATTTCCAGAGCGATAGTTAGAGGGTGTTTTCTAGTCCTCAACAAATAGTGAAAACTAGTGTTTAGTGTTTTAATTTTAGTGTTTTAGTTGTTGTTAGCTAGAATTAATATTGCACTAGTTATTTTAGCTTTAAAATGCACAAAAATAGGCTAAATTGACCAATTTTTAAGTAGTTGACCAAGGGGTTTGACCATTTGACCAAGTTGTCATCTTTTAATAAGCAAATAACAAAGAAAAATAAAACACAAAGCTGAAAAAAAACAGAACAAGCAGGCCGAAACATAGAAGGAGAAAAAAAAAAGATTTTCAATCTTCAATCTTCAAATCTTCGCGTGAGCTCGTGCAGTGTTGGTTCCGAGGCATGCAGCGTAGTTTTTCTAGCGACTAGGAGTGCCTAAGGTGAGGAAAACACTATTTGCGCATTTGAATAACATGTATATCAACTTTGTGATTTTTGGATTTTATCCGTAGTTTGTTGTTTTAATAGTTTTAACGCTTAAAGAATGTTCCTTGCCAATTGTAGAACATGTATCTATAGCTTTTTAACATTTTATGCGGTTGAATTTTGAGATTGTAATTTAGAATGTCATTGAATAGTAAAACATGAATAGTAAACCCTCGAAACATAGAAGTTGCATTGTTATGCTTTCTGTTGATGTGAAAAGATGCTAGATATGCTAGAATGCCTAAATGCATGATTTGTTTGGGTTGCGTAATGGAAAAACGAGGAAAAATACATTGGTGAAAGTCGGGGTCGTTTAGGTCAAGTTTAGCGTTTCCTTGTTTTGCGTGATGGCATTGTCTCGGGAGGCCATGGAAGCACTTTTGGTGTGGTTATGGCATTGGTTGGGTGTTTGGTTAGAGTAGCGGTAGTTCAAATGAGCAAAGGGAGAAATTGGGGCTTTGCGTGAATTCTAGGGTAAAGTAGGGTTTCGGGGTCTTTAGACGTGCCTTATGGTGACCTAGGAGGATTGGTGAAGTCAGTTTCCAGAACTCGTGGTTCGTTTGGAAGTAGTAGCATTTTGATAGTTGGGGTCGATTTGTGATTTTGCTTGTTTTCTTGATATTATGCCTATAGAATGTTTAAAATAGCTTGATATGCTTGTTAGAGTTCATTTTGATTGGAATGGTTATCAACTGTTGCTATTGCGTGCGAGAGTAACCTACTTTGTTATTCTCCCACATGTAGCTTTATTGCTCGCTTGTTGCATTGTATATTGTATTGCATTCATAGAGTCAGGGCGGTGTGATGGGCCTCTCTGGGTAGCCTCGTGTTGCCGGTGTTGGTTGCCCTAGCTCCGTGTCCTATTCCCTTTCTCGCTTGGGTTGTCTCCCAGGGAGATTTGGTCGTAGAATTGATGGATATTTCCAGGGTATTTCAAACTGAAGTTATAAGGTGGTTTGGGCCAGCGCGTCGTCATCGAATTCGTGATTGAAAGTTGCTTGTGGAAAGTGAATCGTATCCTTTGAATGAGTGTTTATAGTTTTAATGCTTGTCTTGTTTTATTGTTGGCTTTGTTTGTGTCTCTATATGATAATGGTATGAATTGCTTGACTATTTGCATTGCATTCTCCTCTCATCTCCGTCCTTGAGACCAATAACCCTCGCTGGGCAATAGTTTTTGCTCATTCCTTTCTATACTATATTTTACAGGAGTAGTTGAAGCAGACCCTATTGAGGTAATAGAGGAGGAGGAGCAAGTGAGGTGTTTCCTTGATAGCACTTCTTTGCTTAGCTGGTGGTTGGTTGCCAGACTTTTGTGCGAGCCATGCTTGACGTGTTTAATGCTTGGTCGTCGCTTTATTTTTTAGGCTTGTAGCCTTGTGTGTAGTTCTATTTTGAGGCCTTTATGGTCTTTTGTTGTAAAGGTTTAAAGATTGTAAAGTTGTAAAGTTATACTCTTATGGCTAGTAAAGAATTGCATACTAATGGTTTAACTGTTTAGTGGCACGAATACTTGTGTAGTATGCATGATATTTTTGGTTTGCAAAGTTGTTAATGAGAAGAAGTATATTTTCTAAAAGAGAGTTGTCTTGTTTCAAATGTTTATTATGGCTTTCGCAAGTATTATGTTGAATGTAGGGTTTTCGGATTGTCCACGGTACAGAGGAGACTCCGTCCGTGTGTTGGGTCCGGGCTTGGCCTTTCACGGGGTCGGGTCAGGGCATGACACCACGTCTTACTGTTCTGCATCCTCTCACTCTCCCATAAAGGATTCGTAAAATTATTTCTCCCTCTCTTTCACACCGGATGGTGATGAAGGGTGATAACTCGCGCATTGTTATCCCACTCAAGCTTCGATTGTTGTACGAGTCTCAACCACCTTGGCAAAATAGAGTGCCATCCGGATGAGTGATTGAAGAAGCTGATGTGTCTTACCTTTTTTTCTGAGTTCCATAAGGAGCGGGCAGTGAAGGCTCGTGAGGGATACGACCGCGTAGACAAGTCAGGTGATAGGATACGAGGATGATGCCATCAAGTCCTTGTGTTTTTTTTTCCATGTTTGGCCAAGTTTTATGGCGGGGAATAGTCACAGTTGTGTTGATTAATTTGCTCATAAGCCCTTTTTCTTGGGAAGTGGATAGTGAACCCGAATCTTTTTGACTTCATCCTCCCACTCATTCTAGCTAGGAAAGCTTTGGTTACTGAAGCACTGATGACACTGCTGGTAAATGCTTTGCAGGGCTATTTATTGATTTCAATTTGATGCAGGATTTCTCTTGATCGGCATTCCTTGGTCTTCATTGGTGGAGATTAGTGGTTCATTTATTGATGTGTTAACCAACTTTTGATTGTCGTAGTAACACCTTCACTCTGTTGGTTTTTCGGAATACCCATCTGAACAAGTTGACTAAAAAGCCAATGGTCCAACAGTTCTACCAGTCAATGAGGAATGATAGAATCCTAGTCTGACACTTAACTCATTTCTGATGTATCATCCTATGCTGATTTAGTTGATTTCACTTTCATTTTTTATTGATGCAGCGAGGTTGCCAATCATGACTTTCTTTGCATCTTAGCCCCCTCATGCAAGATACAAGTAGCCCCCTCCACCTGTGAATCCTACCGTTCATTTTGAAACTACCGACCACTAGCCCCGACAATCAAAGCTCTCTCCCTCATTTGGTATAGCGAAAGGTCAACATCATACATATTGTCACCCGATAGCTAGTAGCAAGTGGCCCATTCAGCTAAAGTCTAACCGCAAAAGCCAATGTGCTCACTCGAAGTTAACTGGAACTGAAGCAATCAAGGTGTAGAGTAGTGATGGTCCGTAAGTTACTAATTGCAACAAACCAACTATTCTGAACCATGTATAAACGACATTGATGGAGAAGTGACGCCTACAGACGGATGACCTGAGAACTCACAAGGCTGTAGCGAGTGAAGTATTCACTTCCTGCACCTTGCAAGCAACCTCTTTCATAGGAATCCATATGGTGTGGGCTTTATGCTTTGGATAATTCCTGCCCTCTAGTAGTTTAAGAAAATGTTCAGTAATCGTCTGCTCTTGGAGCTTATTGATGGCTCTACAATTGAGTCTCAGTATTCAAGAGCCTGCTGACGTGATGGCTCTAACATTCATCATGGGCCAATCTAATATCCATACGCGGATGGGATATTATTGGTGTAAACAGAAACATTAATAATCTCATTCCCGTGTAATCAATTTCTGCCCAACCTACAACAGAGAAGAATCCTCTTATTTCTGCTACTCCGCTAAAGCCAAGCTCTTCTTTCCCCCACAAACCTTGGATGATTATCCCAAGAAGGGGCCCCGAGCAGTGGTGAGGTTCGGCTGTGAGTTTCTGTCCGTGATCGGCCCGCGAAAGGCGTTTGCAGCTTGGATTTAGTATTGGGTTTCGCTCTTTGGACTTCATTGTCTGGAACAGACCATTGTTCACTCACTTCCCTAGCAAGCAACCCCCGCAAGCAACCTCGTGTACTAGCTTACACAACTACTTCTAGCTCCACCCCCTCCTATTTATCTATTCTATCTTCTCTCTCTCGATCCAAGCCTTCATCACCTTCTCTCACTGCCACTCTTCATCCTTACCACCCTGGGATATTGAGGCTAGGATCCAGACATTTCTGAGCTACCATTAACGTCCCCCCCAGATTCGCAGCAATTAGCGGTTTGTAGTCTCGATTTTCTCTTTCCCTTTATTTTGTGCCTGGGTGAATATGAATGTCTTTCTCCAAGCTTACTACGATTTCTGGGTGGGAAGAAAGTCATTGCTAGCTCTTTGAATGAATATGCTCTTGGTCCATAGGAAGAACATCTCTCTCTGTCTATTCAAAGATTCGAGACAGCTAGTTAAGTTGGTGACATGGGTTCCCCATCCCTACTCTCCTATCTCTCTCACTCTAGTTGGGCTCTGGCTTAGTGTGATTAAACTATGAATTGAGTCATGAAGAAGAAGTCTAGCTCCTAGCTTTAAAGAAGAGAAGAAATACCTTGCTTCAAGGGAAATGCTTTATTTTAGGAAAGATCCCAAGCTTATGCTGAATCGAGAGTGGACTTGCCTTGGTCTTTTGTGAGTTCCAGGGATTCAAATCAAGGTAGTTCAGTTCCCCAAGGCTAATTCAATTTAGTGTTGTAAAGCTGTGAAATCAGCTCTTGTCAACCTCGGCGAAATATAGTTAGTGTGCCACGAGTAAAGTAAGAATGAGATGAAGGTTGGGGATTCAGTTCAGGTACAATAGAGAAAAGAATTCGCTCAGGTGAATAGCCGAAAGAATCACAAGAAGAAGAAATTCATATTCTATCTACCATACCATAGAGAAAATGATATAGAAAAGTAAGGTTTGAGGCCCTTCTTTGTTAGGATGGATGCCTTATCTTATCTTTCATAAGTTGCATTTTGCATATATAAAAAAGAAATAGGAAAGATCCAAAACCAGTCCAACCTCTTCATGGTCACATCCCCTTTTCCGACGCTTTTCGTGTTGTTGCATGTGCCTTACGGTATCCAGATCTAGTCCTCTCTGCTTCTTATGATTGAAGTGAAGATCCGCAATAGACTGTCTGTTGGTGAGAAAATAAATAATGAATATCTTTCTAATAGAACTGGGGACTAGTATACCTGTCCCATGAAAGAGGTGAATGAGCGGTTGGATAGACAGAGTCTTAGTCTCTGTCGAAAGTAGATCGAAGGTCTTTACTCAGCAAAGAGATCAAAGAAGAGATAGGTGTAGTTCAACAACTACATCTTCGCAAGACCAGTCTCGCAAACACGGTTCGTTAGCTTAGCTATGGGGCTATAACCAATGGCTATAATGCCACTCTTCCTAAGCAACATTTAGTAACAACATCGATAGCCTGGCATTTTGTCGTATATCATACCAACTCCCACCCCGAACTCGCGGTTTACAGCCCTATTTGGATCCCTTATTTTCATGCTTATTTCTTTTAAGCAATTCCTGATTTCTCGATCGCATGGTTGGAATCCAGGGACTGACAGATCGGAAGTGTTTACTCAAAAAGATATCAACCAAGGAAATGCTAACGTATTGCTTCCATGCAGACTTTCTATATTTGCCTCACTGAAACTACATGAGGATCTGGAAGAGACACTGATTATGCTTTACACACGGTGGCCTTTTACGGATTAGCAGAACCAATGCCACAATAAGGCATTCAAAGAATCCACTGATAGAGGACGTATGTGGGGTTACGAAAGAAACTACAACAAGCACACATCTATTACCTTTCCGTAGGAGATATAAGGCTACATCCTAAGTCCGATAATAAGGGAATAATAAGACTCTTTCCCACCTTATCCGAATAAAGACCAGTTTGGTTCGATCGTCGCTTTGCTTCTACTTGACGCAGGGGAGTCTAAAGCAAACAAATCTTCTTTGCCGAAAGGCATACTAAGTGTAACACCCCGTTCCCTCTCGAGACCGGGAGTTCTATCAATCAATCTAATCACAACCCAATTCCAAACCCGGGCATAAAATTCAGGAAAAACGGACGGAGTCTCCTTTGTTTCTAGGCAAAATGCAAAATCTGTGACAGCATATAAGTGGACCAGTACCGTGTCCAACCATTCAAACACCTCAAGGCCATCCTGTGACACCCCGATCCCTCTCGAGACCAGGAGTTCTATCAATCAATCTAATCACAACCCAAATCCAAACCAGGGCATAATTTTCAGGGAAAACGGACGGAGTCTCCCCTGTTTCTAGGCAAAAAGCAAACCTGCGACAGCATATAAGTAGACCAATACCATGTCCAAACATTCAACCACCTCAAGGCCATCCGAGCCTTGTTCTCAACAAGCAATCACAAGCAAATATACTTTTCCAGTTTATAGACTAACCTACATCCTCACATCTTTTACAAGTACATTCATGCTTGACAATTAAACCATACTAACCTAATGCATAAGTTAGACTATCAAACCATTCTAACCCTTTTCCTTTGGACATTACAAACATGCAATGAAGTTAACTATACTAACTGAATACCTAAACTAGCTTTTCAAATTACTTCAATAATCTAGTAAAATTTAAATTACATTCCTTTTGACATTAAATACATACAATACATGAACATACATCTTTGCATCTTTGACAACTCAAGCCATATAGCACGCAAGAAACTCTTCAAGCATGATCTTTCACGTAATCACGAACTTTCCAGCTAACATGGCATTTCCTGAAATGTGGTGGTGAGGAGTGAGTATACACAACACGTATACTCAGTGAGGGCGAGACATATATCGAGGTGGAGAGAAAGAAGCCCGTGCAATGCAAATAGGTATAGCTAAGCAATATAATTGACAAGCAAGCATTCAATATAAACAATCAATACAATAACCAATTAATAAAAGCATTAACACAACCATTCAAAGCTATACCACACTCTGAAGGCTATGGTTCACTCATACGAGCAATGTACCATTCGATTCGATTCCACGAGCATTACATCAATCTCGAGCTTGATGTTGACAACATTGACAATAAGCGCGCAACCACCTTATAACTTTAGTTTGGAATACCCCAGTAGTAACCATCAATTCTACGACCCAAATCTCCCTGGGAGGCAACCCAAGCGAGAATGGGAATAGGACACGGAGCTAGAGCTGTGAAACCTCACTTTTTTGCTTTAACTCGATTTATGTGTTTTATCTCGTTTTGCATGCATTTGACCTGTTTATGTGCTATATGACCTAGAATGTTATAATTTTGATGTCAATACTCCTAGAACATGCTAAATGTGCATTCATGAAATTTTCATAAAAAACGGGATCATAAATTTTATCGTCGATTTTTAGTGAATAGTGTTTTTGAAACACGTCCGCTAAAATTTTGAAACTGGTCTTTTTAACCCTTCTAGACCTAGTCCACGGACTTTAATAGACCTGTGTTTGTTGAAAACGATTTTAAAATCGGCTTAAGAATTTATTAGGGTTTTTACACCGACTTTTGCGAAAATCGAGTTATAAGCCGACTCGGGTGGAATTGTTTGAATGTAAAACTTCTTGTCACCTAAAAATAACCCACTTGAGATAACTTGGGTGTTGCATAATCGTTTTGAGCATTGGTGATCAAGAAAATGCATTTAAAGTCAAGAAAACACAAAAAAATGCTAAGTTTCAACTTTGACTATCATTTAAATGGTTGACTAACAACTTATATCACCAACACACACTTATAAAGCACAAAAACACCCCAAAAACACACACAAAACCGTGGCTCCTTGGAGGAGAAAGATGAAGGCATTTTCAAAGCATTTTTCTCATAGATTTTGCATTTCAAAGCCGAATTGAGTGATTCAAAGCTTGATTTCACTTGTTTGGCATCCATTCTACACATTTCTTGCATCAAAACACATCAAAGGTGAGAGAAAAATTCTAGATCTCAAAACTCATATTTTGTGTTTATGCGTATAAATGATTATTGAACCGTTAGAATGTTAATCTGATGTTATATTATTGCTCCTTGCATGCTATGGATCATTTAGCTGTAATACTACGAGTTTTTATCGGTTGTAGCATAATTTTTATTTTTCGAGTATTTAAATTTGATTAATTTGTTCAAAGTTGATTAAATTGAGTTGTGTTGATTGGAATCGATTGTCATCAATTTCTAAAAGTTTGTTAATTACGTGGTAGCGCCGTTGTAATGCCGAATTTTTGATTGTGATGTTCGTGCCAAAATCCAGAAATTTCAGCCATGACATCTTAGGGTTTTAGTGTTATTGGGCATGATTTGGATGTGTTTTGGTTGGTTTCCGAGGGGGCTAATGTAGTTGATTGAATGGGTGAGTTTTTGAAACTGATTTGGAGTTGTTTGGATTAGTAGAATGTAAGATATGATTATTTGAATTTTAGGTTATCTTTCTTTAAATTGTTGAATTGAGCCTTAGTTGATTGGGTGTGGGTTGAGTGATTGAATTGTGAGTTGTTGATGGGTAAATTAGAGTTTGATTGTGTGTTTAATGCATGTTCGGTTAGATGGCCTACTTTGTCATCTAACTTAGTTGTTTGTTGTTTAATTAAATATTGATGTTATATTGATTGATTATTGAGTACGGGAATCGGGCACTTTTGTTGCTGATCTCCCAGATTATTGATTGATGATTGATGATTGATGATTGTTATGGAGTCTTGGTATGTGTGTGCCACCTCTCGGGCAGCGTTGGGCTGTCGGGTTGAAAATGGCATGACTGCTAAAGACTACCCCCAACTCGCATGACGGAGGTGTCATGGAGGGAGGGGCTAGTGAGGTACCTCGGGTGTATGAGTAATGGGAAGTTATAAGAAGAATGGTTGAGATCGTGATGGCGTATGGAGCTACACCAACTAGAGTATCCTTTATTGAATGGTTATATAGTTAAGTGATGATAATATTATTGTTATTGTGTGTTTATTGACTCAAAGGATTATTCCAAGGAGTTTAGTAGACCTTGCTCGAGATCTATCGGATCCTCGCTGGACTTATTTTATATAAGCTCACTCTCTATTATTGCATGCATACAGGTGTACTTTTGCAGGATTACAGGTACGTGCCTCCTGAAGAGGAGAATGTGGAAAACGTGCCTTACGTGAATAAGTCCTATGTTCCAGAGTCTTATCCATGATGTCGTACATGTTTTATTATCTTGTAAATTAACTTAGTAGACTTTTATCTACTTTGTAGTTTATAATGTATAAGATGTTGATAAGTTAATGAATTAGTTGATGTTGTCTTAGTAGCTTTTCTTTTGTTTATGATTAGGTTGCTAGATTGGCTCAATATGTTTTTGGTATTGTATATTAAGGTTTACGTATTATGTTGGAACGGAGGCGTATAACGAGGAATGATTATTGTATAATATAGTCATGATGTATGTTGTATTTATTGAAGAGTTGTTTATTGTATGGTTTATGTAGTTGAGGTATGATCTCTTATGGAGGTTGGTTTAGAACCTCGGTATCCTATTTACTGTCGTTATACTGCCGAAATTCTGTTGCGTCCTGACTAGTTATAGGCGGGGTCGAGTTGGGGCGTGACAAGAGCAACCAACACTGGCAGCCCGAGACTACCCAGAGAGGCCCATCACTCACGCGCCTGCACTATGCAATGCAAGACACGATACAAGGCGATAAACGAGCGATAGCACAACCATACAAATTAGAGGCGATAAACAAGATATCAAACATTTACAATCTATAAAGTAACAAGAACAACACTAACAAGCATTATCAACAATTGACATACAAATTCAATCATAATCAACTTTAACAAGCATAACAAGTCATATTAAGCATTCTATAGGCACTACACTATGAAAACACACAAAATCATAAAATGTCCCTAACTTTCAAAACGCGACTACTTTCAAACGAGCCACGAGTTTTGGAAACCGACTTCACCAATCCTCCTAGGTCACTATAAGGCACGTCTAAAGACCCCGAAACCCTACATTACCCTAGAATTCACACAAAGCCCCAATTTCTCCCTTTGCTCGTTTGAACTATTGCTACCCTAACCAAACATCCAACCAATGCCATAATCACACCAAAAGTGCTTCCATGGCCTCCCGAGACAATGCCATCACACAAAACAATAAAATGCCAAACTCGACCTAAACGACCCCAACTTTCACTAAGCCATTTTTCTATGTTTTTCCATTACACAATCCAATTAAACCACACATTTAGGTATTCTAGCATATCTAGCACCTTCCTACATCAACAGAACGCATAACGGAGCAACTTCATCGAAACGGGGGTTTACTATTTATAGTTTACTATTCAATTAACAATTTATATTTCAATTTCGATATTCAACCGCAGAAAAGGTTAAAAAGCTATAAATACATGTTCTACGATTGCTAGGGAACATTCTTCAAGCATCAAAATGAATTAAATAACAATCTACGGATCAAATCCAAAATTTAAAGTTTAGACAAAACAATTTCTGATGCGCAAATAACGATGAAACCCTCACCTTAGACGCTCCTAGACGCTAGGCAAACCACGTTAGAAGCCTCAGAAACAACCCCGTGCAAGCCCTCGCGAAGATGTGAGGATTTGAAGTTGAAATTTCTTTTTTTTTTTCTCTCCTTCTATTTTCGGCCATGGCATTTCTGTTTTCCAGCTTTTTTGTTTTATTTTGCAATGTAATTTTGCTTAAAAAGATGACAAGCCTTTGGTCAATTGGTCAAGCTTGGTCAACTAACTTAAAAATTGGTCAAATTGGCCTATTTCATGCATTTTAAAGCTAAAACAACTAATATAAATTGAATTCCAGTTAATAACAATTAAACTACTAAAATTAAAACACCAAACACTAGTTTTAACTATTTGCTGAGGACTAGAAATCATTTTCTAACCATCGCTCTCAATATGCTATGCACTTTGCGACAATAAAGAAGCAACAATTAATCCTCAAAGAATTTAAGAAAATATAGTTTTCGAAAGGTAACATAATTCAAAATTTACTCCGGCTCAGAGCTACTTTTCATTTAATTGAAAACCGAGCATTAAGATGCAAGAAAATAAAACCGATTAACATAAGTATGAAAATAAAGCTACAAATGAATGTTTAACCAAAAATAAACACAAAATTCAATGCTAACATTTAAGATAACACTTAATTAAATGCAATTAAATGCCATTAAATGCATGCCGAGTTCGAGTTATCACACATCCAAGCCTTGTTTCTCAACAATTAAACTCAACAAGTATACATACATTTCCAAGTACCCAAACTATTCTAACTCTTCCTTTAAGCCATACAAACATGCATTAAAATTAAGCCATACTAACTAGATACATAAACTATCTTATCAAACACTTCAATAATCTAGTAAAACTTAAATTACATTCCTTTGACATGAATTACATTCAATACATGAAACATACATCTTTGCATCTTTGACAACTCAAGCCATATAGCACGCAAGACAACTCTTCAATCACGTACTATCATGTAACCACGAACTTTTCAGCTAGCATGGCATTTCCTGAAATGTGGTGGTGAGGAGTGAGTATACTCAACACGTATACTCAGTGAGGGCGAGACAGATATCGAGGTAGAAAGAAAGAAGTTCGTGCAATGCAAATTGGTACAGTTAAGCAACATAATCAATAAGGAAACATCCAATGTAAACGACAATACAATAAACAACTAAGAAAGCATTAACACAACCTTTCAAAGCTATACCACACTTTGAAGGCTATGGTTCACTCGAGCGAGTAATGTACCGATCACAATTTCGATGACTTTAACGATGATGCGCTGGCTCACCCACCTTATAACTTCCGTTTAGAGTACTCCAGACATACTCTGTCAATTCTACGACCCAAAACTCCCTGAGCGGCAACCCAAGCGAGAAAGGGAATAGGACACGGAGCTAGAGCAACCAACACTGGCAACCCGAGGCTACCCAGAGAGGCCCATCACTCACGCGCCTGACACTTATGCAATGCAATACAAGATATTTAATGATAATCGAGCAAGGTACTGAAGTGCAAGTCAGTAACAACATGCGATACAATAAGCGCACAATAAGCAATTACAATCAATAAAGTAACAAGTACAACACTAATAAGCATTATCAACAACTGATATACAAATTCAATCATAATCAACTTTAACAAGCATAACAAGCATTATTTAGCATTCTATAGGCATTATACTATGAAAACACACAAAATCACAAAATGACCCCAACTTTCAAAACGGTACTATATTCAAACGAGCCACGAGTTATGGAAACCGACTTCACCAATCCTCCTAGGTCACCATAAGGCACGTCTACAGACCCCGAAACCCTACTTTACCCTAGAATTCCCGCAAAGCCCCGATTTTCCCCTTTGCTCGTTTGAACTACCGCTACCCTAACCAAACAACCAACCAACGTCATAACCATACCAAAAGTGCTTCCATGGCCTCCCGAGACAATGCCATCACCCAAAATGAGGAAACGCTAAACTCGACCTAAACGACCCCAACTTTCACTAAGCCATTTTCTACCATTTTTTCGTTACACAATCCAATTAAACCACACATTTAGGCATTCTAGCATATCTAGTAGCTTCCTACATCAACAGAACGCATAACGGAGCAACTTCATCGAAACGGGGGTTTACGATTCATAATTTACTATTCAATTATCAATTTAAATTGCAATTTCGATATTCTACCGTAGAAAATGCTAAAAATCTATAAATACATGTTCTACAATTGCTAGAGAACATTCTTCAAGCACCAAAATGAATTAAATAACAATCTACGGCTAAAACCCAAAAATTAAAGTTTAAACACAATTATTTCAAATGCACAAATAACGATGAAACCCTTACCTTAGACGCTCCTAGACGCTAGGAAAACCACGCTGGAAGCCCCGGACACAACCCCGTACAAGCTCACGCGAAGAATTTGAAGTTTGAAAGTTGAAATCTTTTTTTTTCTCCTCTAAGTTTCGGCCCTTTCTATTCTGTTTTTCAACTCTTTTATTTATTTATTTTGCAATGTGTTATAAGCTTAAATAAGATGACAAGCCTTGGTCAATTGGTCAAGCCTTTGGTCAACTAACTTAAGTTGGTCAATCTAGCTTATTTTATGCATTTTAAAGCCATAACAACCAACACAATTTTAATTCTAGCTAACAACAACTAAAACACTAAAATTAAAACACTAAATACTAGTTTTCACTATTTGCTGAGGACTAGAAATCATTTCCTAACTATCGCTCTCGATATGCTATGCACTTTGCGACAATAAAAGAATAACAATTAAATCTCAAAGAATTTAAGAAAATATAATTTTCGGAAAGTAACATAGTTCAAAATTACTCCGGCTAGGAGCTACTTTTCATTTTATTGAAAATCGAGCATTAAGCTGCAAGAAAAATAAAATCGATTAACATAAATATGAAAGTAGTGGATAATTCGTTAAAATAATTAACTCAAGTATTATTTAATTACTTCTAAAAGAAATATGAAAATAATGCTAGAAATGAATGCTTAACTTAAAAAAAATAAAAAATTCAATGCTAACATTTAAGATAACACTTAATTAAATGCAATTAAATGCCATTAAATGCATGCCGAGTTCGGGTTATCACATCCTTCGCCCCTTAAAACAATTGCCTCCTCGCAATTCTTCTTCCAATAGAACTCTGCATTCACTGAAATCCAACTATGACTAATCTTCATCAGCTGCTGAGCAAGTATATTAATCAAGATAACCAATAGGGAAGTTTAAGAACAAATTCCAAGTAGTAATGCCGAATAAAGGCTCAAATGTAGACATCGCAAAAAAATCCCGTTGACACGAATACCGAAGAAGAATAAAATTCCAACCAAAAGCGCCAAGATAATACCAACAAAGACTAAAGCAAAGATACTGTAGATAAAATCACATCACATATTAATGATAAGAGGAATACCGAATGAATACCCCATACACGAATCTCTAATCGAAGTTCAACTATTATCGCCCGAGAATTCCCAAGCAAGAAGCCAAATAAAGGCTCAAACAAAGGTTCCATCCAGAGGTCCAAAGAAATACCCCGCTGGTCATGAATTTCATAGAAAAATTCCTTGTTAAGATTGCTGAAGAAAATACTAAGAAACCCAATCAAATATACTTCAAAAGTTCCAAAGAAGCCTTCCAAATAATAACCCCATAGGACAACCAATTAGATTCCGAGTATCGCTATCAAATGCTAAGAAGAATGTCAAGGGAATAGCAGAGAAAATATAACGTGCCCAATAAGACAATCAAGTTGAATAACAAATATAGTTTCCCAGATAGACGAAAACCCTAAGGAAAATAACGAGCTGGTGCACAATATACAAGACCAATCTCTGAGGCCTCTTCACTGTTTGCCAAGTGAGAACTTTATACAACTAACTACCAAGAAAGCCCAAAGTATTCCACAACATACCATAAGCAATATGAGATAGTAAGTCTGAACAAGATTCCAAGTGTAAGACTTCCAATAAGTGCCATCAAGGAAAGATACTAGTAGAATGCCCACTAAGAATTCTATAAAATGCCATTGAAGAATTTCCAATCAGGGATGCCGGTATCACACCAATAAAGACCGAGACACATATACCATAGATAATACTGTGCAGTAATTCCGATTGAAATCCCAATAGCCAAGTCCACCGAGAAGTGCCAACAGAAATCTCCAAAGAATACCCAATAAAAAAAACCAAAGAATGCTCCAGAGAACAACTAAATAGAACCTTAAAAGAAAACTACTCTTCACAACTGTTAAACACAGAGGAGGACCTTAGAGATTCACCAATGACCGAGCTCCAAAAGCAAACACCAACTCCAAATAAAGGCTAGTCAAATACTGCTCATTCTCGTCAATCCACATAACTTGGAGGCCTACTACTAACCACTTCTCTTCAGGGAGAGGGAGAAGTCTTTCTTACCATTTCAACAGGACATGTATGAATGCCAAGATATCACATTTATACACATGCCTTATACTATTATGCAAGCAAGTTTACAAAAGAGTTTATTCAACAAAGTCACTCAAGCACGGCAATCAAGTCAAGCACAACATAATCAATTCAATTCACGGCACAACCAATTCAAGACATTTCAATACACATATTAAAAGCAATACTTCAAGCAAATAACAATTCACGAGGTCGATTCAATTCACGATGCCAATTCAATAGGTCAATTCAATGCACAACTAGACACTTCACTTCATTTAGCACACAATTAACACATAACACATAACTATATCACATAGGAGCACACATTCAGGTCAAGACACACAATGTGATAACCCGAACCCGGCATGCATTTAATAGCACTTGATTGCATTTGATTAATTGTTTAATTAGTTAAATCAACCAACTTGCACTATTTTAATATTCCTCTTGGAAGCATTTAGGATTTGTAAAATTGAATAATTAAAATATTATTACCTATTCCTAATAATTATAGTAATTGAAATTCTTTTCTTATGATTAATTAAGTGTTACCTTAAATGTTAGTGTTTAATTGTATTTGACTATGTGTTTATATTAACTTTCATTTGTAGCTTAATATTAACTTTATAACTCTTAAAATATTCTGAAAATAGTTAAATTAATCATTCTAAATGAATATTGAATACCTTGATTGTTTTGATTATTTTAGAAATCGATTTTGGTTGTTTTGCGTTAAAATTACTCGATTTTCAAATAAATGAGAAAAGTAACTCCGAGCCGGAGTAAATTTTAAACTATGATGCTTTCCAAAAATGATATATTTCTTAGATTCTTTGAGATTTAATTGATGTTCTTCTATTGACGCAAAGTGCATAGCATATCGAGAGAGATAGTTGGGAAATGAATTTTAGTCCTCAACAAATAGTGAAAACTAGTATTTAGATGACTTAAATTTTATATTTTAATTGTTACTAGCTAGAATTAATTTAGGTGATAGTTATTTAACTTAAAAATGCACAAAAGTAAGCTATTTTAACTAGTTTTAAGTTGTTTGACCAACATTGACCAAAGCTTTGACCCTTTTGTCCCTTGTCATCTTTTAAATACCTTAAAATAGCATAAAAAAGAAAAAAACAGAACTGAAACAGAGCAGCCATGGCCGAAAAAATAAGGAGAAGAAAAAAAAACAAAATTCAACTTCAATTCTTCGATTCTTCGCGAGGGCTTCCACGGGGTGGTTCCCGAGGCACTCTACGAGGTTTTCCTAGCGTCTAGGAGCGTCCGAGGTGAGGGTTTCATCGTTATTTGCGCATTTATACGTTGTGTATGTTAACTTTGTCAATTTTTAGATTTATCCGTAGAACGTTATTTAAAGCGATTTGATGCTTCTAGAATGTTCCTTAGCATTTGTAGAACATGTATTTATAGCTTTGTAACATTTTCTGCGGTTAAATGTTGTGATTGCAAATTAAATTGTGAAATGAATAGTGTTTTGTGAATAGTAAAACCTTGAAACGCTGAAATTGCGCTGTTATGCTTTCCGTTGATGTAGAAACGTGCTAGGTATGCTAGAATGCTAAAATGTGTGGTTTGTTTGGGTTGCGTAGTGGAAAAAAATGAGAATTAAGCCTTTGGGAAAGTCGGGGTCGTTTAGGTCGACTTTTGCATTTTCTCGTTTTGCGTGTTGGCATTGCTTCGGGAGGCCATGGAAGCACTTTTGGTGCGATTATGGCGTTGGTTGGGTGTTTGGTTGTTATAGTTGTAGTTCAAACGAGAAAGGGGAAAATCGGGGCTTTGCGCGAGTTCTAGGGTAAAGTAAGGTTTCGGGGTCTTTAGACGTGCCTTATGGTGACCTAGGAGGGTTGGCGAAGTCGGTTTTCAGAACTCGTGGCTCGTTTGGAAATGGTAAAGTTTTGATAGTTGGGGCCGATTTGTGTTTTTGTGTGTTTTCTTGTCTTTATGCTTATAGAATGCTTAGAATTACTTGAAATACTTGTTTGAGTTGTTTTGGATTGAATTGCTTATCAAATTGCTGCTATTGCGTGCGAGGGTAACCTACTTTGTTATTCTCCCACGTGTGGCTTTATCGCTTGTTCATCGCCTTGTATCGAGTCTTGCATTGCATAGTGTCTCGCGCGTGAGTGATGGGCCTCTCTGGGTAGCCTTGGGTTGCCAGTGTTGGTTGCTCTAGCTCCGCTGCTATTCCCTTTCTCGCTTGGGTTGCCTCGCAGGGAGATTTGGGTCGTAGGTTGATGGATACTTCCGGGGTATCCAAACTGGTGTTATAAGGTGGTTTGGGCCGGCGCGTCATCGTTAAAGTCATCGGAATCGTGATCGGTACATTACTCGCTCGAGTGAACCATAGCCTTCAAAGTGTGGTATAGCTTTGATTGGTTGTGTTAATGTTTTCTTTAGTTGTTTAATTGTATTGTTGTTTATATTGAATGCCTTTTATTGATTGTATTGCTTAACTGTACCTATTTGCATTGCACGATCTTCTTTCTCTCCAATTCGATATCTGTCTCGCCCTCACTGAGTATACGTGTTGTGTATACTCACTCCTCACCACCACATTTCAGGAAATGTCATGTTAGCTGGAAGTTCGTGATTTCGTGGAAGTTGTTGCCTGAAGAGTTGTCTTGCGTGCCTACGTGACTTGAGTTGTCAAAGTTGTAAAGTTATATGCTTCCTTATGTTGTATGTAAATAATGTCAAGAAGTATGTATTTTAAGTTTTATTAGATTGTTGAAGTAGTTTGATAAGTTAGATTATGTATTTAGTTAATATAGCTTAAATTCAATGTATGTTTGTAATGACAAAGGAAAGAGATAGAAAGATATGTTAGTCTAACTTATGCAATAGGTTGGTGTAGTTTAATTACTAAGCATGTTTGTATGGTTAAAGGAAGAGTTAGAATAGTCTAGTACTTGAAAATGTATGTATATTTGCTTGTGGTTGCTTGTTGAGAACAAGGCTCGGATGGCCTTGAGGTGGTTGAATGTTTGGACATGGTATTGGTCCATTATATGCTATTACAGGTTTTACATTTCGCCTATAAACAGGGGAGACTCCGTCCGTTTTCCTAAAAATTTTGCCCGGGTTTGGTTTGGGTTGTGATTAGTTTGATTGATAGAACTCCCGGTCTCGAGAGGGATCGGGGTGTCACAGGTGGTATCAGAGCTTGTCTAGCTCATAAGCCGGGACAGGGTCCTCGGTCTGGTGGGTAGTGACCCTTGAATGTGTGCTTGTTAAGCGTGTCTTGAAGGTGCATGCTTGTATGTGAGATTGTGTGTCTTGACATGAATGTGTGCACCTATGTGATATAGTTATGTGTTATGTGTTAATTGTGTGCTAAGTGAAGTAAAGTGTCTAGTTGTGCATTGAATTGACCTATCGAATTGGCATTGTGAATCGAATTGATCTCGTGAATTGTTATTTGCTTGAAGTATTGTTTGTAATGTGTGATTTAAAATGTCTTGAATTGATTATGTTATGCTTGACTTGATTACCGTGCTTGGGTGACTTTGTTGAATAAACTATTTTGTAAACTTGCTTGCATAATAGTTTAAGGCATATGTATAACTGTGATATATTGGCATTCATACATGTCCTATGGAAATGGTAAGTAAGTCCTCTTCCTCCCCTGAAGAAAGTGGTTCACCTCTGGCTTTTCAAGGTGTATGGATTGGCAGGAAATGAATGGTATTTGGCTAGTCTTTATTTGGGAATTGGTGTTTGCTTTTGGAGCTCAGTTATTGGCGAATCTCTATGGCCTCTTCTGTGCTTAACAGTTGTGAAAGAGTAGCTTTCTCTTGGGGTTTTATTTGGTTATTCTTTGGAGCATTCTTTAGTTTTCTTAATGGGTGTTCTTTGGGGACTTTTGTTGGCACTACTTGGTGGACTTGGCTATTGGATTTTCAGTTGGACTTACTGCATGGTATTATCTATGGTATATGTGTCTTGGTCTTTATTGGAGTGCTACTGGTATTCCTTATTGGAAAATTCTTCAATGGCATTCTCTAGGATTCTTAGTGGCCAATTATTTAGTATTACTTATTGGGCAATTCTTGGTACTTTCTTACTGGAGCATTGTTCGGGTATTTTCTTTGGCATTCCTCAGCTGGTTTGGTAACTGGAATCCCTATCAGACTCGTTATCTCATGTTACTTACGGTATTCTTTGGAATTCTTATTGAGCATTCTACTAGTATTTTCCTTATTAGCATTTATTGGAAGATCCTACACTTGGAATTCTGCTTGGACATATTATCTTGTACTGTTTACGGCTTCTCCTTCGGCCTTTCCACTCAGGGGAAAATCTATACTTGCTGTTTGACTAAGATGTTGCGGTAGGAACACAGTGATTGGAAGATTTCATTTAGAGGTTGGCCTTGGGTATTCTTCTCTGTATTCTTTTACAAAACTATCAGCTGGGTCTATTTACGGTAGTCAATACTGCATGAGGTGCACCTACTTTGGCTATCTTTTAACTTTCTTATTTGGTACTTGTTAGACTTTTATTGAAGATTCTTAAATAGGGTATTCTTTCAGTACTCTTCCTGCCATTAGTATGTGGTATTGATGACATCTACAGTATCTTTGCTTTGGTCTTTATTGGTATTATCTCGGCATTTCTGGTTGGAATTTATTCTTCTTCGGTATTCGTGTCAACGGGATTCTTGTACGGTATTTGAGCCTTTATTTGGCGTTACTGCTTGGCATTTCTACTTGAACTTTCCTATTGGTCATCTTGATGAAATACTTATTCAGTAGCTAATGAAGATTAGTCAGAACTGGATTTCAGATGATGTTGATTTCTTTTGGAAGAAGAATTGCGAGGACGCAATTATTTTAAGGGGGGAAGGATGTGATAACCCGAACCCGGCATGCATTTAATAGCACTTGATTGCATTTGATTAATTGTTTAATTAGTTAAATCAACCAACTTGCACTATTTTAATATTCCTCTTGGAAGCATTTAGGATTTGTAAAATTGAATAATTAAAATATTATTACCTATTCCTAATAATTATAGTAATTGAAATTCTTTTCTTGTGATTAATTAAGTGTTACCTTAAATGTTAGTGTTTAATTGTATTTGACTATGTGTTTATATTAACTTTCATTTGTAGCTTAATATTAACTTTATAACTCTTAAAATATTCTGAAAATAGTTAAATTAATCATTCTAAATGAATATTGAATACCTTGATTGTTTTGATTATTTTAGAAATCGATTTTGGTTGTTTTGCGTTAAAATTACTCGGTTTTCAAATAAATGAGAAAAGTAACTCCGAGCCGGAGTAAATTTTAAACTATGATGCTTTCCAAAAATGATATATTTCTTAGATTCTTTGAGATTTAATTGATGTTCTTCTATTGACGCAAAGTGCATAGCATATCGAGAGAGATAGTTGGGAAATGAATTTTAGTCCTCAACAAATAGTGAAAACTAGTATTTAGATGACTTAAATTTTATATTTTAATTGTTACTAGCTAGAATTAATTTAGGTGATAGTTATTTAACTTAAAAATGCACAAAAGTAAGCTATTTTAACTAGTTTTAAGTTGTTTGACCAACATTGACCAAAGCTTTGACCCTTTTGACCCTTGTCATCTTTTAAATAGCTTAAAATAGCATAAAAAAGAAAAAAACAGAACTGAAACAGAGCAGCCATGGCCGAAAAAATAAGGAGAAGAAAAAAAAAGAAAATTCAACTTCAATTCTTCGATTCTTCGCGAGGGCTTCCACGGGGTGGTTCCCGAGGCACTCTACGAGGTTTTCCTAGCGTCTAGGAGCGTCCGAGGTGAGGGTTTCATCGTTATTTGCGCATTTATACGTTGTGTATGTTAACTTTGTCAATTTTTAGATTTATCCGTAGAACGTTATTTAAAGCGATTTGATGCTTCTAGAATGGTCCTTAGCATTTGTAGAACATGTATTTATAGCTTTGTAACATTTTCTGCGGTTAAATGTTGTGATTGCAAATTAAATTGTGAAATGAATAGTGTTTTGTGAATAGTAAAACCTTGAAACGCTGAAATTGCGCTGTTATGCTTTCCGTTGATGTAGAAACGTGCTAGGTATGCTAGAATGCTAAAATGTGTGGTTTGTTTGGGTTGCGTAGTGGAAAAAAATGAGAATTAAGCCTTTGGGAAAGTCGGGGTCGTTTAGGTCGACTTTTGCATTTTCTCGTTTTGCGTGTTGGCATTGCTTCGGGAGGCCATGGAAGCACTTTTGGTGCGATTATGGCGTTGGTTGGGTGTTTGGTTGTTATAGTTGTAGTTCAAACGAGAAAGGGGAAAATCGGGGCTTTGCGCGAGTTCTAGGGTAAAGTAAGGTTTCGGGGTCTTTAGACGTGCCTTATGGTGACCTAGGAGGGTTGGCGAAGTCGGTTTTCAGAACTCGTGGCTCGTTTGGAAATGGTAAAGTTTTGATAGTTGGGGCCGATTTGTGTTTTTGTGTGTTTTCTTGTCTTTATGCTTATAGAATGCTTAGAATTACTTGAAATACTTGTTTGAGTTGTTTTGGATTGAATTGCTTATCAAATTGCTGCTATTGCGTGCGAGGGTAACCTACTTTGTTATTCTCCCACGTGTGGCTTTATCGCTTGTTCATCGCCTTGTATCGAGTCTTGCATTGCATAGTGTCTCGCGCGTGAGTGATGGGCCTCTCTGGGTAGCCTTGGGTTGCCAGTGTTGGTTGCTCTAGCTCCGCTGCTATTCCCTTTCTCGCTTGGGTTGCCTCCCAGGGAGATTTGGGTCGTAGGTTGATGGATACTTCCGGGGTATTCCAAACTGGTGTTATAAGGTGGTTTGGGCCGGCGCGTCATCGTTAAAGTCATCGGAATCGTGATCGGTACATTACTCGCTCGAGTGAACCATAGCCTTCAAAGTGTGGTATAGCTTTGATTGGTTGTGTTAATGTTTTCTTTAGTTGTTTAATTGTATTGTTGTTTATATTGAATGCCTTTTATTGATTGTATTGCTTAACTGTACCTATTTGCATTGCACGATCTTCTTTCTCTCCAATTCGATATCTGTCTCGCCCTCACTGAGTATACGTGTTGTGTATACTCACTCCTCACCACCACATTTCAGGAAATGTCATGTTAGCTGGAAGTTCGTGATTTCGTGGAAGTTGTTGCCTGAAGAGTTGTCTTGCGTGCCTACGTGACTTGAGTTGTCAAAGTTGTAAAGTTATATGCTTCCTTATGTTGTATGTAAATAATGTCAAGAAGTATGTATTTTAAGTTTTATTAGATTGTTGAAGTAGTTTGATAAGTTAGATTATGTATTTAGTTAATATAGCTTAAATTCAATGTATGTTTGTAATGACAAAGGAAAGAGATAGAAAGATATGTTAGTCTAACTTATGCAATAGGTTGGTGTAGTTTAATTACTAAGCATGTTTGTATGGTTAAAGGAAGAGTTAGAATAGTCTAGTACTTGAAAATGTATGTATATTTGCTTGTGGTTGCTTGTTGAGAACAAGGCTCGGATGGCCTTGAGGTGGTTGAATGTTTGGACATGGTATTGGTCCATTATATGCTATTACAGGTTTTACATTTCGCCTATAAACAGGGGAGACTCCGTCCGTTTTCCTAAAAATTTTGCCCGGGTTTGGTTTGGGTTGTGATTAGTTTGATTGATAGAACTCCCGGTCTCGAGAGGGATCGGGGTGTCACAGGTGGTATCAGAGCTTGTCTAGCTCATAAGCCGGGACAGGGTCCTCGGTCTGGTGGGTAGTGACCCTTGAATGTGTGCTTGTTAAGCGTGTCTTGAAGGTGCATGCTTGTATGTGAGATTGTGTGTCTTGACATGAATGTGTGCACCTATGTGATATAGTTATGTGTTATGTGTTAATTGTGTGCTAAGTGAAGTAAAGTGTCTAGTTGTGCATTGAATTGACCTATCGAATTGGCATTGTGAATCGAATTGATCTCGTGAATTGTTATTTGCTTGAAGTATTGTTTGTAATGTGTGATTTAAAATGTCTTGAATTGATTATGTTATGCTTGACTTGATTGCCGTGCTTGGGTGACTTTGTTGAATAAACTATTTTGTAAACTTGCTTGCATAATAGTTTAAGGCATATGTATAACTGTGATATATTGGCATTCATACATGTCCTATGGAAATGGTAAGTAAGTCCTCTTCCTCCCCTGAAGAAAGTGGTTCACCTCTGGCTTTTCAAGGTGTATGGATTGGCAGGAAATGAATGGTATTTGGCTAGTCTTTATTTGGGAATTGGTGTTTGCTTTTGGAGCTCAGTTATTGGCGAATCTCTATGGCCTCTTCTGTGCTTAACAGTTGTGAAAGAGTAGCTTTCTCTTGGGGTTTTATTTGGTTATTCTTTGGAGCATTCTTTAGTTTTCTTAATGGGTGTTCTTTGGGGACTTTTGTTGGCACTACTTGGTGGACTTGGCTATTGGATTTTCAGTTGGACTTACTGCATGGTATTATCTATGGTATATGTGTCTTGGTCTTTATTGGAGTGCTACTGGTATTCCTTATTGGAAAATTCTTCAAGGGCATTCTCTAGGATTCTTAGTGGCCAATTATTTAGTATTACTTATTGGGCAATTCTTGGTACTTTCTTACTGGAGCATTGTTCGGGTATTTTCTTTGGCATTCCTCAGCTGGTTTGGTAACTGGAATCCCTATCAGACTCGTTATCTCATGTTACTTACGGTATTCTTTGGAATTCTTATTGAGCATTCTACTAGTATTTTCCTTATTAGCATTTATTGGAAGATCCTACACTTGGAATTCTGCTTGGACATATTATCTTGTACTGTTTACGGCTTCTCCTTCGGCCTTTCCACTCAGGGGAAAATCTATACTTGCTGTTTGACTAAGATGTTGCGGTAGGAACACAGTGATTGGAAGATTTCATTTAGAGGTTGGCCTTGGGTATTCTTCTCTGTATTCTTTTACAAAACTATCAGCTGGGTCTATTTACGGTAGTCAATACTGCATGAGGTGCACCTACTTTGGCTATCTTTTAACTTTCTTATTTGGTACTTGTTAGACTTTTATTGAAGATTCTTAAATAGGGTATTCTTTCAGTACTCTTCCTGCCATTAGTATGTGGTATTGATGACATCTACAGTATCTTTGCTTTGGTCTTTATTGGTATTATCTCGGCATTTCTGGTTGGAATTTATTCTTCTTCGGTATTCGTGTCAACGGGATTCTTGTACGGTATTTGAGCCTTTATTTGGCGTTACTGCTTGGCATTTCTACTTGAACTTTCCTATTGGTCATCTTGATGAAATACTTATTCAGTAGCTAATGAAGATTAGTCAGAACTGGATTTCAGATGATGTTGATTTCTTTTGGAAGAAGAATTGCGAGGACGCAATTATTTTAAGGGGGGAAGGATGTGATAACCCGAACCCGGCATGCATTTAATAGCACTTGATTGCATTTGATTAATTGTTTAATTAGTTAAATCAACCAACTTGCACTATTTTAATATTCCTCTTGGAAGCATTTAGGATTTGTAAAATTGAATAATTAAAATATTATTACCTATTCCTAATAATTATAGTAATTGAAATTCTTTTCTTGTGATTAATTAAGTGTTACCTTAAATGTTAGTGTTTAATTGTATTTGACTATGTGTTTATATTAACTTTCATTTGTAGCTTAATATTAACTTTTTAACTCTTAAAATATTCTGAAAATAGTTAAATTTATCATTGTAACTGAATATTGAATACCTTGATTGTTTTGATTATTTTAGAAATCGATTTTGGTTGTTTTGCGTTAAAATTACTCGGTTTTCAAATAAATGAGAAAAGTAACTCCGAGCCGGAGTAAATTTTAAACTATGATGCTTTCCAAAAATGATATATTTCTTAGATTCTTTGAGATTTAATTGATGTTCTTCTATTGACGCAAAGTGCATAGCATATCGAGAGAGATAGTTGGGAAATGAATTTTAGTCCTCAACAAATAGTGAAAACTAGTATTTAGATGACTTAAATTTTATATTTTAATTGTTACTAGCTAGAATTAATTTAGGTGATAGTTATTTAACTTAAAAATGCACAAAAGTAAGCTATTTTAACTAGTTTTAAGTTGTTTGACCAACATTGACCAAAGCTTTGACCCTTTTGACCCTTGTCATCTTTTAAATAGCTTAAAATAGCATATAAAAAAAAAAACAGAACTGAAACAGAGCAGCCATGGCCGAAAAAATAAGGAGAAGAAAAAAAAAGAAAATTCAACTTCAATTCTTCGATTCTTCGCGAGGGCTTCCACGGGGTGGTTCCCGAGGCACTCTACGAGGTTTTCCTAGCGTCTAGGAGCGTCCGAGGTGAGGGTTTCATCGTTATTTGCGCATTTATACGTTGTGTATGTTAACTTTGTCAATTTTTAGATTTATCCGTAGAACGTTATTTAAAGCGATTTGATGCTTCTAGAATGGTCCTTAGCATTTGTAGAACATGTATTTATAGCTTTGTAACATTTTCTGCGGTTAAATGTTGTGATTGCAAATTAAATTGTGAAATGAATAGTGTTTTATGAATAGTAAAACCTTGAAACGCTGAAATTGCGCTGTTATGCTTTCCGTTGATGTAGAAACGTGCTAGGTATGCTAGAATGCTAAAATGTGTGGTTTGTTTGGGTTGCGTAGTGGAAAAAAATGAGAATTAAGCCTTTGGGAAAGTCGGGGTCGTTTAGGTCGACTTTTGCATTTTCTCGTTTTGCGTGTTGGCATTGCTTCGGGAGGCCATGGAAGCACTTTTGGTGCGATTATGGCGTTGGTTGGGTGTTTGGTTGTTATAGTTGTAGTTCAAACGAGAAAGGGGAAAATCGGGGCTTTGCGCGAGTTCTAGGGTAAAGTAAGGTTTCGGGGTCTTTAGACGTGCCTTATGGTGACCTAGGAGGGTTGGCGAAGTCGGTTTTCAGAACTCGTGGCTCGTTTGGAAATGGTAAAGTTTTGATAGTTGGGGCCGATTTGTGTTTTTGTGTGTTTTCTTGTCTTTATGCTTATAGAATGCTTAGAATTACTTGAAATACTTGTTTGAGTTGTTTTGGATTGAATTGCTTATCAAATTGCTGCTATTGCGTGCGAGGGTAACCTACTTTGTTATTCTCCCACGTGTGGCTTTATCGCTTGTTCATCGCCTTGTATCGAGTCTTGCATTGCATAGTGTCTCGCGCGTGAGTGATGGGCCTCTCTGGGTAGCCTTGGGTTGCCAGTGTTGGTTGCTCTAGCTCCGCTGCTATTCCCTTTCTCGCTTGGGTTGCCTCCCAGGGAGATTTGGGTCGTAGGTTGATGGATACTTCCGGGGTATCCAAACTGGTGTTATAAGGTGGTTTGGGCCGGCGCGTCATCGTTAAAGTCATCGGAATCGTGATCGGTACATTACTCGCTCGAGTGAACCATAGCCTTCAAAGTGTGGTATAGCTTTGATTGGTTGTGTTAATGTTTTCTTTAGTTGTTTAATTGTATTGTTGTTTATATTGAATGCCTTTTATTGATTGTATTGCTTAACTGTACCTATTTGCATTGCACGATCTTCTTTCTCTCCAATTCGATATCTGTCTCGCCCTCACTGAGTATACGTGTTGTGTATACTCACTCCTCACCACCACATTTCAGGAAATGTCATGTTAGCTGGAAGTTCGTGATTTCGTGGAAGTTGTTGCCTGAAGAGTTGTCTTGCGTGCCTACGTGACTTGAGTTGTCAAAGTTGTAAAGTTATATGCTTCCTTATGTTGTATGTAAATAATGTCAAGAAGTATGTATTTTAAGTTTTATTAGATTGTTGAAGTAGTTTGATAAGTTAGATTATGTATTTAGTTAATATAGCTTAAATTCAATGTATGTTTGTAATGACAAAGGAAAGAGATAGAAAGATATGTTAGTCTAACTTATGCAATAGGTTGGTGTAGTTTAATTACTAAGCATGTTTGTATGGTTAAAGGAAGAGTTAGAATAGTCTAGTACTTGAAAATGTATGTATATTTGCTTGTGGTTGCTTGTTGAGAACAAGGCTCGGATAGTCTTGAGGTGGTTGAATGTTTGGACATGGTATTGGTCCATTATATGCTATTACAGGTTTTACATTTCGCCTATAAACAGGGGAGACTCCGTCCGTTTTCCTAAAAATTTTTCCCGGGTTTGGTTTGGGTTGTGATTAGTTTGATTGATAGAACTCCCGGTCTCGAGAGGGATCGGGGTGTCACACACAATCTCACATGCAAGCATACACTTTCAAGACATACTTAACAAGCACACATTCAAGGATCACTACCTGCCAGACCGAGGACCCTGTCCCGGCTTATGAGCTAAACAAGCTCTGATACTACCTGTAACACCCCGTTCCCTCTTGAGACCGGGAGTTCTATCAATCAATCTAATCACAACCCAAATCCAAACCCGAGCATAAAATTTAGGAAAAACGGACGGAGTCTCCCCTGTTTCTAGGCAAAATGCAAAACCTGTGACAGCATATAAGTGGACCAGTACCGTGTCGAACCATTCAAACACCTCAAGGCCATCCAAGCCTTGTTTCTCAACAATTAAACTCAACAAGTATACATACATTTCCAAGTACCCAGACTATTCTAACTCTTCCTTTAAGCCATACAAACATGCATTAAAATTAGGCCATACTAACTAGATACATAAACTATCTTATCAAACACTTCAATAATCTAGTAAAACTTAAATTACATTCGTTTGGCATGAATTACATTCAATACATGAAACATACATCTTTGCATCTTTGACAACTCAAGCCACATAGCATGCAAGACAACTCTTCAAGCACGGATTATCACGTAACCACGAACTTTCTAGCTAACATGGCATTTCCTGAAATGTGGTGGTGAGGAGTGAGTATACTCAACATGTATACTCAGTGAGGGCAAGACAGATATCGAGGTAGAGAGAAAGAAGTTCGTGCAATGCAAATAGGTACAGTTAAGCAACATAATCAATAAGGAAACATTCAATGTAAACGACAATACAATAAACAATTAAGAAAGCATTAACACAACCTTTCAAAGCTATACCACACTTTGAAGGCTATGGTTCACTCGGGCGAGTAATGTACCGATCACAATTTCGATGACTTTAACGATGACGCGCCAACTTCCGTTTAGAGTACTCCGGACATACTCTGTCAATTCTATGACCTAAAACTCCATGGGCGGCAACCCAAGCAAGAAAGGGAATAGGACACGGAGCTAGAGCAACCAACACTGGCAACCCGAGGCTACCCAGAGAGGCTCATCACTCACGCGCTTGACACTTATGCAATGCAATACAAGATATTTAACGATAATCGAGCAAGGCACTGAAGTGCAAGTCAGTAACAACATGCGATATAATAAGCACACAATAAGCAATTACAATCAATAAAGTAACAAGTACAACACTAACAAGCATTATCAACAACTGATATACAAATTCAATCATAATCAAATTTAACAAGCATAACAAGCATTATTTAGCATTCTATAGGCATTATACTATGAAAACACACAAAATCACAAAATGACCCCAACTTTTAAAACGCAACTACTTTCAAACGAGCCACGAGCTTTGGAAACCGACTTCACCAATCCTCCTAGGTCACCATAAGGCACGTCTAAAGACCCCGAAACCCTACTTTACCATAGAATTCCCGCAAAGCCCCGATTTTCCCCTTTGCTCGTTTGAACTACAGCTACCCTAACCAAACACCCAACTAACGCCATAACCACACCAAAAGTGCTTCATGGCCTCCCAAGACAATGCCATCACTCAAAACGAGGAAACGCTAAACTCGACCTAAACGACCCCAACTTTCACTAAACCATTTTCCTCCGTTTTTCCATTACACAATCCAATTAAACCATACATTTAGACATTCTAGCATATCTAGCAGCTTCCTACATCAACAGAACTTATAACGGAGCAACTTCATCGAAACAGGGATTTACTATTCATAATTTACTATTCAATTATCAATTTAAATTGCAATTTCGATATTCTACCGTAGAAAATGCTAAAAAGCTATAAATACATGTTCTACCATTGCTAGGGAACATTCTTCAACCACCAAAACGAATTAAATAACAATCTGCGGCTAAAACCCAAAAATTAAAGTTTAAACACAATTATTTCAAATGGACAAATAACGTTGAACCCCTCACTTTACACGCTCCTACACGCTAGGAAAACCACGTTGGATGCCCCAGACACAACTCCGTCCAAGCTCACGAGAAGAATTTGAAGTTTGAAAGTTGAAATCTTTTTTTTTCTCCTCTAAGTTTCGGCCCTTTCTATTCTGTTTTTCAACTCTTTTATTTATTTATTTTGCAATGTGTTATAAGCTTAAATAAGATGACAAGCCTTGGTCAATTGGTCAAGCCTTTGGTCAACTAACTTAAGTTGGTCAATCTAACTTATTTTATGCAATTTAAAGCTATAACAACCAACACAATTTTAATTCTAGCTAACAACAACTAAAACACTAAATACTAGTTTTCACTATTTGCTGAGGACTAGAAATCATTTCCTAACTATCCCTCTCGATATGCTATGCACTTTGCGACAATAAAAGAATAACAATTAAATCTCAAAGAATTTAAGAAAATATGATTTTCGAAAAGTAACATAGTTCAAAATTTACTCCGGCTCGGAGCTACTTTTCATTTTATTGAAAATCGAGCATTAAGCTGCAAGAAAAATAAAATCGATTAACATAAATATGAAAGTAGTGGATAATTCGTTAAAATAATTAACTCAAGTATTATTTAATTATTTCGAAAAGAAATATGAAAATAATGCTAGAAATGAATGTTTAACTTAAAAATACACAAAAAATTCAATGCTAACATTTAAGATAACACTTAATTAAATGCCATTAAATGCATGCCGAGTTCGGGTTATCACATCCTTCCCCCCTTAAAACAATTGCGTCCTCGCAATTCTTCTTCCAATAGAACTCTGCATCCACTGAAATCCATCTCTGACTAATCTTCATCAGCTGCTGAGCAAGTATATTAATCAAGATAAACAATAGGGAAGTTTAAGAACAAATTCCAAGTAGTAATTCCGAATAAAGGCTCAAATGTAGACATCGCACAAAAATCCCGTTGACACAATACCGAAGAAGAATAAAATTCCAACCAAAAGCGCCAAGATAATACCAACAAAGACTAAAGCAAAGATACTGTAGATAAAATCACATCACATATTAATGATAAGAGGAATACCGAATGAATACCCCATACACGAATCTCTAATAGAAGTTCAACAATTATCGCCCGAGAATTCCCAAGCAAGAAGCCAAATAAAGGCTCAAACAAAGGTTCCATCCAGAGGTCCAAAGAAATACCCCGCTGGTCATGAATTTCATAGAAGAATTCCTTGTTAAGAGTGTGGAAGAAAATACTAAGAAACCCAATCAAATATACTTCAAAAGTTCCAAAGAAGCCTTCCAAATAATAACCCCATAAGACAACCAATTAGATTCTGAGTATCGCTATCAAATTCTAAGAAGAATGTCAAGGGAATAGCAGAGAAAATATAACGTGCCCAATAAGACAATCAAGTTGAATAACAAATATAGTTTCCCAGATAGACGAAAACCCTAAGGAAAATACCGAGCTGGTGCACAATATACAAGACCAATCTCTGAGGCCTCTTCACTGTTTGCCAAGTGAGAACTTTATACAACTAACTACCAAGAAAGCCCAAAGTATTCCACATCATACCATAAGCAATATGAGATAGTAAGTCTGAACAAGATTCCAAGTGTAAGACTTCCAATAAGTGCCATCAAGGAAAGATACTAGTAGAATGCCCACTAAGAATTCTATAAAATGCCATTGAAGAATTTCCAATCAGGGATGCCGGTATCACACCAATAAAGACCGAGACACATATACCATAGATAATACTGTGCAGTAAGTCCGATTGAAATCCCAATAGCCAAGTCCACCGAGAAGTGCCAACAGAAGTCTCCAAAGAATACCCAATAAAAAAAAAAACCAAAGAATGCTCCAGAGAACAACCAAATAGAACCTTAAAAGAAAACTACTCTTCACAACTGTTAAACACAGAGGAGGACCTTAGTGATTCACCAATGACCGAGCTCCAAAAGCAAACACCAACTCCAAATAAAGGCTAGTCAAATACTGCTCATTCACGTCAATCCACATAGCTTGGAGGCCTGCTACTAACCACTTCTCTTCAGGGAAAGGGAGAAGTCTTTCTTACCATTTCAACAGGACATGTATGAATGCCAAGATATCACATTTATACACATGCCTTATACTATTATGCAAGCAAGTTTACAAAAGAGTTTATTCAACAAAGTCACTCAAGCACGGCAATCAAGTCAAGCACAACATAATCAATTCAATTCACGGCACAACCAATTCAAGACATTTCAATACACATATTAAAAGCAATACTTCAAGCAAATAACAATTCACGAGGTCGATTCAATTCACGATGCCAATTCAATAGGTCAATTCAATGCACAACTAGACACTTCACTTCATTTAGCACACAATTAACACATAACACATAACTATATCACATAGGAGCACACATTCAGGTCAAGACACACAATCTCACATGCAAGCATACACTTTCAAGACATACTTAACAAGCACACATTCAAGGATCACTACCTACCAGACCGAGGACCCTGTCCCGGCTTATGAGCTAGACAAGCTCTGATACCACCTGTAACACCCCGTTCCCTCTCGAGACCTGGAGTTCTATCAATCAATCTAATCACAACCTAATTCCAAACCCGAGCATAAAATTTAGGGAAAACGGATGGAGTCTCCCCTGTTTCTAGGCAAAATGCAAAACCTGTGACAGCATATAAGTGGACCAGTACCGTGTCCAACCATTCAAACACCTCAAGGCTATCCAAGCCTTGTTTCTCAACAATTAAACTCAACAAGTATACATACATTTCCAAGTACCCAGACTATTCTAACTCTTCCTTTAAGCCATACAAACATGCATTAAAATTAGGCCATACTAACTAGATACATAAACTATCTTATCAAACACTTCAATAATCTAGTATAACTTAAATTACATTCCTTTGACATGAATTACATTCAATACATGAAACATACATCTTTGCATCTTTGACAACTCAAGCCACATAGCACGCAAGACAACTCTTCAAGCACGAACTATCACGTAACCACGAACTTTCTAGCTAACATGGCATTTCCTGAAATGTGGTGGTGAGGAGTGAGTATACTCAACATGTATACTCAGTGAGGGCAAGACAGATATCGAGGTGGAGAGAAAGAAGTTCGTGCAATGCAAATAGGTACAGTTAAGCAACATAATGAATAAGGAAACATTCAATGTAAACGACAATACAATAAACAATTAAGAAAGCATTAACACAACCTTTCAAAGCTATACCACACTTTGAAGGCTATGGTTCACTTGAGCGAGTAATGTACCGATCACAATTTCGATTACTTTAACGATGACGCGCCAACTTTCGTTTAGAGTACTCCGGACATACTCTGTCAATTCTATGACCTAAAACTCCCTGGGCGGCAACCCAAGCAAGAAAGGGAATAGGACACGGAGCTAGAGCAACCAACACTGGCAACCCGAGGCTACCCAGAGAGGCCCATCACTCACGCGCCTGACACTTATGCAATGCAATACAAGATATTTAACGATAATCGAGCAAGGCACTAAAGTGCAAGTTAGTAACAACATGCGATATAATAAGCACACAATAAGGAATTACAATCAATAAAGTAACAAGTACAACACTAACAAGCATTATCAACAACTGATATACAAATTCAATCATAATCAACTTTAACAAGCATAACAAGCATTATTTAGCATTCTATAGGCATTATACTATGCAAACACACAAAATCACAAAATGACCCCAACTTTTAAAATTCTACTACTTTCAAACGAGCCACGAGTTATGGAAACCGACTTCACCAATCCTCCTATGTTACCATAAGGCACGTCTAAAGACCCCGAAACCCTACTTTACCCTAGAATTCCCGCAAAGCCCCGATTTCCCCCTTTGCTCGTTTGAACTACCGCTACCCTAACCAAACACCCAACCAACGCCATAACCATACCAAAAGTGCTTCCATGGCCTCCCGAGACAATGCCATCACTCAAAACGAGGAAATGCTAAACTCGACCTAAACGACCCCAACTTTCACTAAGCCATTTTCCTCCATTTTTCCATTACACAATCCAATTAAACCATACATTTAGGCATTCTAGCATATCTTGCAGCTTCCTACATCAACAGAACACATAACGGAGAAACTTCATCGAAACGGGGGTTTACTATTCATAATTTACTATTCAATTATCAATTTAAATTGCAATTTCGATATTCTACCGTAGAAAATGCTAAAAAGCTATAAATACATGTTCTACAATTGCTAGGGAACATTCTTCAAGCACCAAAATGAATTAAATAACAATCTGCGGCTAAAACCCAAAAATTAATGTTTAAACACAATTATTTCAAATGCACAAATAACGATGAAACACTCACCTTAGACGCTCCTAGACGCTAGGAAAATCACGCTGGAAGCCCCGGACACAACCCCGTACAAGCTCACTCGAAGAATTTGAAGTTTGAAAGTTGAAATCTTTTTTTTCTCCTCTATGTTTCGGCCATTTCTATTATGTTTTTCAGCTCTTTTTTTTATATTTTGCAATGTGTTATAAGCTTAAATAAGATGACAAGCCTTGGTCAATTGGTCAAGCCTTTGGTCAACTAACTTAAGTTGGTCAATCTAGCTTATTTTATGCATTTTAAAGCCATAACAACCAACACAATTTTAAATCTAGCTGACAACAACTAAAACACTAAAATTAAAACACTAAATACTAGTTTTCACTATTTGCTGAGGATTAGAAATCATTTCCTAACTATCGCTCTCGATATGCTATGCACTTTGCGACAATAAAAGAATAATAATTAAATCTCAAAGAATTTAAGAAAATATAATTTTTGGAAAGTAACATAGTTCAAAATTTACTCTGGCTCAGAGCTACTTTTCATTTTATTGAAAACCGAGCATTAAGGTGCAAGAAAAATAAAACCGATTAACATAAATATGAAAGTAGTGGATATTCCGTTAAAATAATTAACTCAAGTATTATTTACTTACTTCCAAAAGAAATATGAAAATAATGCTAAAAATGAATGTTTAACTTAAAAATAAACACAAAATTCAATGCTAACATTTAAGATAACACTTAATTAAATGCAATTAAATGTCATTAAATGCATGCCGGGTTCGGGTTATCACACTAAGCTTACTCTGTCTGAGGGAAAGAATCATCTCTTTATAGGCCGAGAGGAAAGAGAAAAACTAGGTATTCCACTCTAAGTCTAAGAAGTGGTATTATGAGTAGGTGAAATACCAATTATATATCACCAGATAAACAAAGAGTTACGATCGATGTACGTGAGGGGGAATTCACTACTTATCACTACTACTACTTTTCTACATACCAACGCTAGCTGCACAACTTAAACGTTTTAACTATTAACCTTGCCACTCCTTACCAAACACCTCTCAATGCTCACTACTCAATGCAACCCCGAACCAATAGTTGCTCAGGCAGAAGGAAGATTGTCACCTTTTTTAATAGACCATTAAAGGTTAGTTACCCATCTTGGGGTTACTCTTTACCAAATCTAATATTAACCTCTGGAGATCCACGAAGGAAGTCATTTCATTTTCCAAAGAAGATAGTTGGTCGAATCATTTTTTCTTGAAAGAAGGTGGGGATATAATAGTGATAGTAAGCGTGCTCAATCCACTCTTGTAATAGTCAGCCCTGAAGCTGTTGATAGCGCTATATTTACCCTTTTTCCAATTGCCCCCGTTGTATGAGTTACCATTCCCCCATGGGGGATTTCATTCTCAATTCAAGCAGAATTCGGTTAGGGGGAGTTTAAGTCAGTCCACCAGTGAATCCATAAGTTAGTTGACTTGAATAGGAAGTCATTCCCCTTTTAAGGCTAGACCTTGAAGTTGGAAGTTTCTATTGAAGTCCCTGGTTCAAGAATAAGCAAAATGATAGTAAGCAGTAAGCAAACAAGCTAGGAAGGAATTAGAAAGCTAACCCGAAAGCATGGGGAAGGTCAAAGTCAGGTTTGAGAGCTGGTGCTATAGATGGTAAGTCCCCAATGATTGGGATAGACTAAGCTTTTAGAGCAATTCCCTGGTGAGAATAGTGATGGTACGCTAAACCCGTTGAGTAAGGTTCTAGTAATCTATCCCCTGCGCCAGTAGTTAGTTTTGCCCTATCAAGTAAGTAATCCCCCCATATAAACCTCTCTCAAGTAGAGCTATTAGTAATTCCATCTTTTCCGTCCCTTTGAGCTACAGCATTGACGGGGATATACCAACTATCAGTTTCCCTAGTGTTACCAACCCTCGTGCCTGTAAGTTCGTTAGTCATGAATTTAGCACAGAGCATTGTATGAGGCAACTATCTAATCCTTGGTCTAATAGAAGAAATGAGAGTCAAAGGGAAAGGTATTTTAAAAGGCTATCTATCCCCTCCCTCATTCCCTCCGCTTCAATGTTTATGGGTAAACGGATGACATCTTTGAGATGAGAGAGTTGGGATTGATTTCGACCTTGCTTAACACATGGAATTGGCCATCTTTCCTTGGCTAGAATAGCAAATTCGAAGTATGTTTTTGGGGGGCTTACAGATGCTCGTGAAAACTAAATTTATAGGAGTGAATAGGGGAGATAGAGGGAATTCTGAAAATCCGCTGCACGAATACGCTTTTGTCTCTTTGAATCGTATCATCCATGGCGAGTGCTATCGTATATAAGATCATGGCCGCATTTAGGAGTGATCTTTCCCTCTTCAACAAGCCGGGTTTGGTCTATGAAAAAATATCCTAAAGGAAGTAGAAGTGACATATGTTATGTCGGCATAAGCGATCTTTTTATTACGGAATCCCCTGTTTGGATCTTTGATGGAATAGAAAGTGTAGCACCCCGATCCCTCTCGAGACCGGAAGTTCTATCAATCAATCCAATCACAACCAAATTCCAAACCCGGGCAAAATTTTTGGGAAAAGCCGGACGGAGTCTCCCCTGTTTCTAGACAAAATACAAAACCTGTAACAGCATATAAGTGGACCAGCACCGTGTCCAACTATACAAACACCTCAAGGCCATCCGAGCCTTGTTTCTCAACAAATAAACACCACAATTATATATATACATTTCCAGTTTAAAAGCTAACCTATCTCTTTTCATCTTTGACAAGAACATTCATGCTAGGCAATTAAACTATACTAACCCATTGCATAAAATAGACTATCATACCATTCTAATTCTTTTCCTTTGGACAATACAAACATGAAATGAAGTTAAACTATACTATATGAATACATAAACTAGCCTTTTCAAATCACCTCTGTCACACCCCAACCCGACCTCGTAAAAGGCCAAGCCCGGACCCGACACACGGACGGAGTCTCCTCTGTACCGTGGACGATCCGAAACCCTACATTCAACATAATACTTGCGAAAGCCATAATAAACATTTGAATCAAAACAACTCTCTTTTAGAAAATATACATCTTCTCATTAACAACTTTGCAAACCAAAAATGTCATGCATACTACACAAGTATTCGTGCCACTAAACAGTTAAACCATTAGTATGCAATTCTTTACTAGTCATAAGAGTATATCTTTACAACTTCACATTCTTTCAACTTTACAACATAAGACCATAGAGGCCTCAAAATAGAAACTACATACAAGGCTACAAGCCTCAAAATAAAGCGATGACCAAGCATTAACACATCAAGCATGGCTCGCACAAAAGTCTGGCAACCAACCACCAGCTAAGCAAAGAAGTGCTATCAAGGAAACACCTCCACTTGCTCCTCCTCTTCAATTACCTCAAGAGGATCAGCTTCAACTACTCCTGTAAAAAAATATGGTATAGAAAGGAATGAGCAAAAACTATTGCTCAGCGAGGGTTATTGGTCTCAAGGACAGAGATGAGAGGAGAATGCAATGCAAATAGCCAAGCAATTCATTCAATTATCATATAGAGATACAAACAAAGCCAACAATAAAACAACACAAGCATTAAAACTATAAACACTTATTCAAAGGATACGATTCACTTTCCACGAGCAACTTTCAATCACGAATTCAATGACGACGCGCCGGCCCAAACCACCTTATAACTTCAGTTGGAATACCCCGGAAGTATCCATCAATTCTATGACCCAAATCTCCCTCGGAGGCAACCCAAGCGAGAAAGGGAATAGGACACGTAGCTAGAGCAACCAACATTGGCAACCCGAGGCTACCCAGATAGGCCCATCACTCCGCCCCTGACTCTATGAATGCAATACAATATACAATGCAACAATCGAGCAATCAAGCAATAGAGCCACACGTGGGAGAATAACAAAGTAGGTTACTCTCGCACGCAATAGCAACAATTGATAAACATTTCAATCAAAATCAACTCTAACAAGCATAACAAGCATTAACAAGCATTCTACAAGCAAAATTCTATGAAAATCAACAAAAACACAAAACGACCCCAACTTACCAAACGCTACTACTTTCAAACGAGCCACGAGTTCTGGAAACCGACTTCACCAATCCTTCTAGGTCACCATAAGGCACGTCTAAAGACCCCGAAACCCTACTTTACCCTAGAATTGACGCAAAGCCCCGATTTCCCCCTTTGCTCGTTTGAACTACCGCTACTCTAACCAAACACCCAACCAATGCCATAACCACACCAAAAGTGCTTCCATGGCCTCCCGAGACAATGCCATCATGCAAAACGAGAAAACGCTAAACTCGACCTAAACGACCCCGACTTTCGCCAATGCATTTTTCTCATTTTTTCCATTACACAATCCAAACAAATTATGCATTTAGGCATTCTAGCATATCTAGCATCTTTTCACATCAACAGAACGTATAACGGAACAACTTCTACGTTTTGAAGGTTTACTCTTCATATTTTACTATTCAATTGACATTTTAAATTACAATCTCAACATTCAACCGCAGAAAATGTTAAAAAGCAACAAATACATGTTCTACAATTGTCGAGGAACATTCTTTAAGCATTAAAATGATTAAAATAACAAACTACGAATAAAATCCAAAAATCATAAAGTTGATATACATGTTATTTAAATGCGCAAATAACGTGCTTCCCTCACGTTAGACACTCCTAGTCGCTAGGAAAACCTCACTGGATGCCTCGGTAACAACCCCGTGCAAGCTTACGCGAAGATTGGAAGTTTGGAAGTTGAAAATCTTTTTTTGTTTCTCTTCAAAGTTTCGGCCAGCTCAAGGGACTGTTTTCAGCTTGTTTTATTTTTTTTTTCTTTGTTATTTTGCTTAATAAAGGATGACAAACTTGGTCAACTAGTCAAAGCCTTGGTCAACTACTTAAAAATTGGTCAAATAGACTTATTTCATGCATTTTAAAGCTAAAATAACTAGTGCAATATTAATTCTAGCTAACAACAACTAAAACACTAAAATTAAAACACTAAACACTAGTTTTCACTATTTGTTGAGGACTAGAAAACACCCTCTAACTATCGCACTCGAAATGCAATGCACTTTGCGATAGTAAAGAAGCAATAATTTGATTTCAAAGAATTTAAGAAAATATAATTTTCAAAATAATAAATAGGAAAATTTCACATTCCGGGCTCGGGTATTACACCCTCTCCCCCTTAAAACAATTGCGCCCATCCAATTCTTACCTGGTCAACAAACAACTCCGGATACTGATTCCGAACCTGGTCCTCTCTTTCCCAAGTCGCTTCCTCAAGCCCATGATGATTCCATAGAACCTTTACTAACGGAATACTCTTCCTGCGAAGTTCCTGAACTTTTCGATCCACAATTCGAATCGGTTTCTCCTCATAAGTTAACTTTTCCTCAATCTGCAAAGGCTCTGGTTCAAGAACATGTGAAGGATCTGGATGATATTTTCTCAACATTGACACGTGGAAAACATTGTGCAGTCTTGACAAGCTCGGAGGTAAAGCTAACCGATAAGCTAAAGGACCCACCTTTTCGGTGATCTCAAACGGACCCACATACCTGGGACTAAGTTTCCCGCTCTTACCGTGCCGAATCAATCCCTTTCGAGGAGAAATTTTAAGAAATGCCCAATCTCCCAAATCAAACTCAAGATCCCGACGGTGTTTATCTGCATAACTCTTCTGACGACTTTGAGTTGTAAGCATACGCTGGCGAATAAGGTGAACATTATCCACTATCTTAATCATCTCAAGTAACACAGTCGGATCAACTATTCTCATCTCTCCAACCTCTTCCCAATACAATGGGGATCTGCATTTACGACCGTACAATGCCTCATAGGGAGCCATACCTATAGTAGATTGATAACTATTATTGTAGGCGAACTTCGCTAAAGGCAAAAACTTCTCCCAATTCTTCCCAAAGTCTAACACACATGCCCGTAGCATGTCCTCTAAGATCCTGATGGTTCTCTCAGACTGGCCATTAGTTTGTGGATGGTATGCAGTACTGAAGCTCAATTTAGTTCCCATGGCTTCTTGTAACTTCTGCCAAAAATGAGATCTAAATCTGGGATCTCTATCTGACACTACACTCTGTGGCACACCATGAAGTCTCACAATATTAGCAACATAAAGCTTAGCTAGTTTATCAAGGCTATCCTATTTGTTCACAGGAATAAAATGTGAAAGCTTAGTCAATCGGTCCACAACAACCCAAACAAAATCACATCCTCTCGGAGATCTGGGAAGATCGGTCACAAGGTCCATTGTTATATGCACCCACTTCCATTGCGGAATCGACAACGGTTGTAGAAGCCCGACTGGCCTCTGATGCTCAACTTTAACCCTCTGACAAGTTAAACACCTGGATACATACCCAGCAATCTCCCTCTTCATATTGTTCCACCAGAAGTGTTGTTTCAAATCTCTATACATTTTAGTACTGCCCGGGTGAATTGTATATCTTGAATTATGTGCCTCGGACAGAATCTCATTCTTCAAAGTCGGATCACCAGGAACACACACCCTGTCCCTAAATCTAAAGATACCATCTGCATGTAATTTAAATTCCGACTCTCCCCCTTTTGTTTTTTCTTGGATTTTCAAGATGTGAGGATCAGTCTTCTAAGCCTCTCTGATTTGGGCTAGCAATCCCGACTGAATTTGTAGGCTAGCAAATCGAATCCCTACCTCATTAGCTTCTGGCTTCCATGAACAAATTTCCTCCAAAGTCTTCCAATCCTTGATAATTAAACTTGCAACAGTAGTCGTTCGGCTCAAAGCATCAGCAACAACATTTGCCTTACCGGGCACGTAGTTTATAGAACAATTGTAGCCACTTAATAGCTCTAGCCATCTTCGCTGCCTCATATTCAAATCTTTTTGTGAAAATAAATATTGGAGACTCTTGTGGTCAGTAAAAATTTCAAATCTGCCACCCCACAAGTAATGACGCCACTTCTTCAAAGCAAACACAACTGCAGCTAACTCCAGATCATGTGTAGGGTAATTGACTTCATAAGGTTTCAACTTCCTAGAAACATAGGCAATCACCTTACCATTCTGCATTAAAACACAGCCCAAACCTTCTTTAGATGCATCACTGTAGACAATAAAGTTTTCTGTTCGCTCAGGTAAAGCTAGTATAGGAGCTGTAGTTAGTCTCTTTTTCAGTTCTTGGAAACTGGATTCACATTTAGCATCCCAGTTGTAAGTAACTTTCATTCGAGTCAACTGGCTTAAAGGTCCAGAATTTTTGGAAAAGTCTTTAACAAACCTCCGATAGTAACCTGCCAAACCCAGAAAACTCTGAATCTCTGACACTGTTTCAGGTCTCTTCCAAGATGAAACAACTTCAATCTTAGCTGGGTCTACTGAAATTCCTTGATCTGAAATGATATGGCCTAGAAAAGATATTTGATTCAACCAGAATTCGCACTTGCTGAATTTAGCAAAAAACTTGTTTTCTTGCAAAGTCTGTAGCACAATCTTCAAATGTTGTTCATGTTCAGCCTCATTCTTAGAGTACACTAAAATGTCGTCAATAAAGATTACGACAAATTGATCAAGATAAGGTCAAAAAACCCTCAGCATTAAGTCCATGAATGCGGCTGGTGCATTCGTCAATCCAAATGGTAACACAACAAATTCATAGTGGCCATACCTAGTCCTGAATGCCGTCTTAGGTATATCGTCACTCCGAATCCTAAGTTGATAGTAACCCTGTCTCAAGTCAAATTTAGAGTAAACACTCGCACCCTGCAACTGGTCAAATAATTCTTCAATCAACGGCAAAGGGTATTTGTTCTTAATCGTGACTTGATTAAGTCCCTTGTAATCAATACATAACCGTAGTGTGCCGTCTTTCTTTCTCACAAACAACACAAGCGCACCCCATGGCGAAGAACTAGGTTGTATAAACCCTTTTTCAAGCAAGTTCTGAAGCTGAATTTTTAATTCCTGAAGTTCAGCTGATGCCATTCTATAAGGACTTCTAGAAATTGGTGCAATGCCTGGCACAAGGTCAATCACAAATTCAATCTCCCTATCCAGTGGTAAACCTGGTAATTCCTCGGGAAATACACCAGGGAAGTCTTTAACAATTGGAACCTCATTCAAATTCAACTTATCAGTAGGTTGATTGATCAGATAAGCTAAGTAAGCTTCACAACCCTTATTCAACAACTTAGAAGCCTTGATCGATGATAAAAGAGGTATTCGGGCAGCCCTGCAGTTCCCAACAATCTCCAGTACCGGTAGGTCAAGAATCTGAAGATAAACAATCTTTGTTCTACAATCCAACTGAGCATAGTATTTCCCCAACCAATCCATTCCTAAAATGATTTCAAAGTCACGGAAGGGAAATATAATTAAATCAGCAGGAAAATTACGGTTCTCAATGCATATATCACAAGATTTGCAAATAGACTCAGTAACAAATTTCGCACCCAAAGGCGTACTAACTTCAACTTCATGCGGCAGTTTATCAATGCAAACATTCACAGATCGCGCACATGCAGGAGTTATAAACGAATGTGCAGCTCCGGGATCAATCAAAACTTTAACTGGCTGAGTAATGAGAATAAGGGTACCTTCCACTATTGCGGTAGTATCGGGCAGCTCCTCCGCATCTAGTACGAAGACCCTAGCCTGCACCCTCTGTACTGGACCTGCACCTGCAGCCCTATTCTGCACACCTTGGCCTCCGGTACGCCCCTGAACATTCTTATACTTAGGGCAATCTTTCACCCTATGGTCATCACTTCCACAACCGGTGCATTTACCACTCTTCCTCCAGCAATTAGCCTCAACGTGCCCCGATCGATTACAAAAGTTACACTGCTGATTTTGTCTTACAACAGTGTTTCCCGTAGGTGCGGGGGCTCTAGCAGTGGTAGGAACTGTAGCTCCCTGCTGGGGTCTAGTCACAGCTGGCCTCCCCTGAATTTGATATTGAGGCTGATACGGACGTTGCTGAGGAACCTGCGCAGAAGTCTGATACTGCCTCGGCTGACTCTGGCTGCTCTGGCCCAAGTATTGTTTCTTACTCGGCTGACTACTTTCAACTATCATCTCAGCCTTCCGTTTCTCAAACTTCGAGGCTACTTGGAATGCCTCGGGAAAAGTAGTGTAGGTCTGCCCAGTCAAATGTAGCTGTATATCCATTCTCAGCCCACGAACAAAGCTATGAATCATCCTCCTAGCTGGCCGCACCAGCTCAGGCATATACCTCGACAGGCTAACAAACCTAGCTTCATACTGTGCAACAGTCATGTTTCCCTGCTTCAGGGCCACAAACTCGTCTTCCCGCCTTTCCCTAGCCATCTCGGGAATATACTTGTCCCGAAACTCACTCACGAAATCATCCCACAAATGCGGAACATCCTCACAGTCCCACCTCAACCAGACAGTTTTCTACCACTGCTCTGCGTCGCCCTCAAACAGGAATGCCGCACAATCCATTCTTGCCTCATCAGTGTACCTCAAAGCAGCGAAAATTTTCTCAACACGGTTAATCCATCTCTCGGCTGCCTCGTCATCCGGCTCTCCAAAGAACTTACCCGGCTCGTGCCCCAGGAATTTCTCCAACTGGTTATTCTCAGCCCTATACCCCTGTCCAGTATGATTAGCTTGATTTCCCTGGGGATTATTATTCCTGTCCTGCCTCTGCTCATGCAGTACCTGAGTAATCCGGTCAACTGCAGTGGTCATAGTAGCCATAAACTGTTCAGGCAACAGTTGCTGACCCTATTCTGCTGCCTCTTCATCTGCCCCTTGACCTTGAGTACCACGACGTGGCAGCATAGTAATAACTCACAATAGCTGGCAACATTTAAAAGTAGTTTATAGACAGAAATATAGCACATAAGATTAGATAACACTCAAGTCAATAACAATCAAATATCCTATCACACAATTCACATAACACAAGATTGACATGCCAACCATTTCACTTGAACACATAAGCACTCAAGTTCACATAGTCATACTATAACATTTTCTTTTTTTTCACTTAACAATCATACAATAACACTTTAGCATTTTAGACCTTTACCCCACAGACCGAGAAACATATCCCGGCTCACGCAATACTATCATGCTCTGATACCACCTAAAGATGTCACGCCCCGACCTGACCCCGTAAAAGGCCAAGCCCGGACTCGACATACGGACGAAGTCTCCTCTGTACCGTGGACGATCCGAAACCCTACATTCAACATAATACTTGCGAAAGCCATAATAAACATTTGAATCAAGAGAACTCTCTTTTAGAAAATATACATCTTCTCATTAACAACTTTGCAAACCAAAAATGTCATGCATACTACACAAGTATTCGTGCCACTAAACAGTTAAACCATTAGTATGCAATTCTTTACTAGTCATAAGAGTATATCTTTACAAATTTACATTCTTTCAACTTTACAACATAAGACCATAGAGGCCTCAAAATAGAAACTACATACAAGGCTACAAGCCTCAAAATAAAGCGATGACCAAGCATTAACACATCAAGCATGGCTTGCACAAAAGTCTGGCAACCAACCACCAGCTAAGCAAAGAAGTGCTATCAAGGAAACACCTCCACTTGCTCCTCTTCCTCAATTACCTCAAGAGGATCAGCTTCAACTACTCCTGTAAAAAAATATGGCATAAAAAGGAATGAGCAAAAACTATTGCTCAGCGAGGGTTATTGGTCTCAAGGACGGAGATGAGAGGAGAATGCAATGCAAATAGCCAAGCAATTCATTCAATTATCATATAGAGATACAAACAAAGCCAACAATAAAACAAGACAAGCATTAAAACTATAAACACTCATTCAAAGGATACGATTCACTTTCCACGAGCAACTTTCAATCACGAATTCGATGACGACGTGCCGGCCCAAACCACCTTATAACTTCAGTTGGAATACCCCGGAAGTATCCATCAATTCTATGACCCAAATCTCCCTTGGAGGCAACCCAAGTGAGAAAGGGAATAGGACACGGAGCTAGAGCAACCAACACTGGCAACCCGAGGCTACCCAGAGAGGCCCATCACTCTGCCCCTGACTCTATGAATGCAATACAATATACAATGCAACAATCGAGCAATCAAGCAATAGAGCCACACGTGGGAGAATAACAAAGTAGGTTACTCTCGCACTCAATAGCAACAATTGATAAACATTTCAATCAGAATCAACTCTAACAAGCATAATAAGCATTAACAAGCATTAACAAGCATTCTACAAGCAAAATTCTATGAAAACCAACAAAAACACAAAATGACCCCAACTTACCAAATGCTACTACTTTCAAACGAGCCACGAGTTCTGGAAACCGACTTCACCAATCCTCCTAGGTCACCATAAGGCACGTCTAAAGACCCCGAAACCCTACTTTACCCTAGAATTCACGCAAAGCCCCGATTTCTCCCTTTGCTCGTTTGAACTACCGCTACTCTAACCAAACACCCAACCAACGCCATAACCACACCAAAAGTGCTTCCATGGCCTCCCGAGACAATGCCATCACGCAAAACGAGAAAACGCTAAACTCGACCTAAACGACCCCGACTTTCACCAATGCATTTTTCTCGTTTTTTCCATTACACAATCCAAACAAATCATGCATTTAGGCATTCTAGCATATCTAGCATCTTTTCACATCAACAAAACGCATAACAGAACAACTTCTACGTTTCGAGGGTTTACTATTCATATTTTACTATTCAATTGACATTTTAAATTACAATCTCAACATTCAACCGCAGAAAATGTTAAAAAGCTATAAATACATGTTCTACAATTGTCAAGGAACATTCTTTAAGCATTAAAACAATTAAAATAACATACTACGGATAAAATCCAAAAATCATAAAGTTGATATACATGTTATTCAAATGCGCAAATAACGTGCTTCCCTCACCCTAGACACTCCTAGTCGCTAAGAAAACCTCGCTGGATGCCTCGGTAACAACCCCGTGCAAGCTTACGTGAAGATTGGAAGTTGAAAATCTTTTTTTTTTCTCTTCAAAGTTTCGGCCAGCTCAAGGGACTGTTTTCAGCTTGTTTTATTTTTTTTTCTTTGTTATTTTGCTTAATAAAGGATGACAAACTTGGTCAACTAGTCAAAGCCTTGGTCAACTACTTAAAAATTGGTCAAATAGACTTATTTCATGCATTTTAAAGCTAAAATAACTAGTGCAATATTAATTCTAGCTAACAACAACTAAAACACTAAAATTAAAACACTAAACACTAGTTTTCACTATTTGTTGACGACTAGAAAACACCATCTAACTATTGCACTCGAAATGCAATGCACTTTGCGACAGTAAAGAAGCAATAATTTGATTTCAAAGAATTTAAGAAAATATAATTTTCAAAATAATAAACAGGAAAATTTCACATTCCGGGCTCGGGTATTACAACCTCAATAACCTAGAAAACTTAAATTACCTTCCTTTTTAACATTAAATACAAACAACACATGAAACATACATCTTTGCATCTTTGACAACTCAAGCCACATAGCACGCAAGACAACTCTTCAAGCACGAACTTTCGCGTAACCACGAACTTTCTAGCTAACATGGCATTTCCTGAAATGTGGTGGTGAGGAGTGAGTATACACAACACGTATACTCAGTGAAGGCGAGACAGATAACGAGGTGGAAAGAAAGAAGTTCGTGCAATGCAAATAGGTACAACTAAGCAATATAATTGACAAGCGAGCATTCAATATAAACAATCAATACAATAACCAATTAATAAAAGCATTAACACAACCATTCAAAGCTATACCACACTTTGAAGGTCACGGTTCACTCAAACGAGCAATGTACCATTCACGATTTCGATGACTTTAACGATGACGCGCCAGCTCACCCACCTTATAACTTCCGTTTAGAGTACTCCGGACATACTCTGTCAATTCTACGGCCCAAAACTCCATGGGCGGCAACCCAAGCGAGAATGGGAATAGGACACGGAGCTAGACCAACTAACACTGGCAGCCCGAGACTACCCAGAGAGGCCCATCACTCACGCGCCTGACACTATGCAATGCAATACGAGGAATATAACGATAATCGAGCAAGGCACTGAAGTGTAGGTTAGTAACAACATGCGATAAAATAAGCATTTACAATCAATAAAATAACAAGAACAACACTAACAAGCATTATCAACAATTGATATACAAATTCAGTCATAATCAACTTTAACAAGCATAACAAGCAATATTAAGCATTCTATAGGCATTACACTATGAAAACACATAAAATCACAAAATGACCCCAACTTTCAAAACGCTACTACTTTCAAACGAGCCACGAGTTTTAGAAACCGACTTCACCAATCCTCCTAGGTCACCATAAGGCACGTCTACAGACCACGAAACCCTACTTTACCCTAGAATTCCCGCAAAGCCCTGATTTCCCCCATTGCTCGTTTGAACTACAACTACCTCAACTGATCACCCAACCAATGTCATAACTGCACCAAAAGTGCTTCCATGACGTACCTCGACAATGCCTTCACGCAAATCGAGAAATTTCCAAACTCGACTGAAATGACCCCAACTTGTACCAAGCCATTTTTCTCTATTTTTCCATTACCCAATCTAATTAAACCATACATTTAGGCATTCTAGCATATCTAACACCTTCCTACATCAACAGAACGCAAAATAAAGCAACTTTAACGTAACGAGAGTTTACTATTCATATTTTACTATTCTATTAGCATTTTAAATTACAATTGCTATATTTAACAGTAGAAAATGCTAAAAATCTACAAATACGTGTTCTACAATCATCAAGGAACATTCTTTAAGCATCAAAACGATTAAACTAACGATCTACGCATAAAATCCAAAAATCAAAGTTTGTGAACCAAATATTCAAATGCGCAAATAAACATGCTTCCCTCACCTTAGACGCTCCTAGATGCAAGGAAAACCATGCTGGATGCCTCGGAAACAACCCCGTGCAAGCTCACGCGAAGAATTGAAGATTTGAATGTTGAAATGTTTTTTTTTCCCTTTGGAGTTTCGGCCAGCTTCTTTTCTGTTTTCAGCTTTTGTGTTTTTATTTTGCAATGTGTTATAAGCTTAAATAAGATGACAACAAGTCCTCAAGTCAAAGCCTTGGTCAAACTACTTAAACATTGGTCTAATAGGCTTATTTTAGGCATTTTAAAGCTTAAACAACTAACACAATTTTAATTCTAGCTAGCAACAACTAAAACACTAAAATTAAAATACTAAATACTAGTTTTCACTATTTGCAGAGGACTAGAAATCATTTCCTAACTATCGCTCTCGATATGCTATGCACTTTGCGACAATAAAAGAATAACAATTAAATCTCAAAGAATTTAAGAAAATATAATTTTCAAAAAGTAACATAGTTCAAAATTTACTCCGGCTCGGAGTTATTTTTCATTTAATTGAAAATCGAGCATCAAGGTGCAAGAAAAATAAACCCGATTAACATAAATATGAAAGTAGTTGATATTCCGTTAAAATAATTAACTCAAGTATTATTTAATTACTTCTAAAAGAAATATGAAAATAATGTTAGAAATGAATGTTTAACTAAAAATAAACACGAAATTCAATGCTAACATTTAAGATATCACTTAATTAAATGCAATTAAATGCCATTAAATGCATGCCGGGTTCGGGTTATCATATTCTCCCCCCCTTAAAACAATTGCGTCCTCGCAATTCTTCTTCCAATAGAACTCTGCATCCACTGAAATCCAACTCTGACTAATCTTCATCAGCTGCTGAGCAAGTATATTAATCAAGATAACCAATATGGAAGTTTAAGAAAAAATTCCAAGTAGTAATGCTGAATAAAGGCTCAAATGTAGATACCGCACAAAAATCCTGTTGACACGAATACCGAAGAAGAATAAAATGCCAACCAAAAGCGCCGAGATAATACCAATAAAGAATAAAGCAAAGATACTGTAGATAAAATCACATCACATATTAATGATAAGAAGAATACCGAATGAATACCCCATACACGAATCTCTAGTAGAAGTTCAACTATTACTGCCCGAGAATTCCTAAGCGAGAAGCCAAATAAAGGCTCAAACAAAGGTTCCATCCAGAGGTCCAAAGAAGTACCCCGCTGGTCATGAATTTCATAGAAGAATTCCCTTTTAAGAGTGCTAAAGAAAATACTAAGAAACCGAAACAAATATACTTCAAAAGTTCCAAAGAAGCCTTCCAAATAATAACCCCATAGGACAACCAATTAGATTCCGAGTATCGCTATCAAATGCTGAGAAGAATGTCAAAAGGAATAGCAGAGAAAATATAATGTGCCCAATAAGACAATCAAGTTGAATAACAAATATAGTTTCTCAGATAGACGAAAACCCTAAGGAAAATACCGAGCTGGTGCACAATATACAAAACCAAACTTTGAGGCCTCTTCATTGTTTGCCAAGTGAGAACTTTATACAACTTACCACCAAGAAAGCCCAAAGTATTCCACAGCATACCATAAGCAATATGAGATAATAAGTCTGAACAAGATTCCAAGTGTAAGACTTCCAATAAGTGCCATCAAGGAAAGATACTAGTAGAATGTCCACTAAGAATTCTATAAAATGCCATTGAAGAATTTCCAATCAGGGATGCCAGTATCATACCAATAAAGACCGAGACACATATACAAAAGATAATACTGTGCAGTAAGTCCAATTGAAATCCCAATAGCCAAGTCGACCGAGAAGTGCCAACAGAAGTCTCCAAAGAATACCCATTAAAAAAACCAAAGAATGCCTCAGAGAACAACCAAATAAAACCCCAAGAGAAAGCTACTCTTCACAACTGTTAATCACAGAGGAGGACCTCAGAGATTCGCCAATAACCGAGCTCCAAAAGCAAACACCAACTCCCAAATAAAGTCTAATTAAATGCCATTCATTTCCTTCCAATCCATACACCTTGAGAGGCTAGCTGTGAACCACTTTCTTCAGGGGAGGAAAAAGTCTTTCTTACCATATCAACAGGACATGTATGAATGCCAAGATATCACATTTATACACATGCCTTAAACTATTATGCAAGCAAGTTTATAAAACAGTTTATTCAACAAAGTCACTCAAGCACGACAATCAAGTCAAGCACAACATAATCAATTCAAATCACGGCATAAACAATTCAACACATTCTAATACATACATTACAAGCAATACTTCAAGCAAATAACAATTCACGAGGTCGATTCGATTCACGATGCCAATTCAATAGGTCAATTCAATGCACAACTAGACACTTCACTTCACTTAGCACACAATTAACACATAACACATAACTATATCACATAGAAGCACACATTCAGGTCAAGACACACAATCTTACATACAAGCATACACTTTCAAAACACACTTAACAAGCACACATTCAAGGACCACTACCCCCCAGACCGAGGACCCTGTCCCGGCTTATGAGCTAAACAAGCTCGGATACCACCTGTAGCACCCCAATACCTCTCGAGACCGGGAGTTCTATCAATCAATCTAATCACAACCCAATTCCAAACCCAGACATAAAATTTAAGGAAAACGGACGGAGTCTCCCCTGTTTCTAGGCAAAATGCAAAACCTGTAACAGCATATAATTGAACCAGCACCGTGTCCAACCATACAAACACCTCAAGGCCATCCGAGCCTTGTTTCTCAACAAATAAACACCACAATTATATATATACATTTCCAGTTTAAAAGCTAACCTATCTCTTTTCATCTTTGACAAGAACATTCATGCTAGGCAATTAAACTATACTAACCCATTGCATAAAATAGACTATCATACCATTCTAATTATTTTCCTTTGGACAATACAAACATGCAATGAAGTTAAACTATACTATCTGAATACATAAACTAGCTTTTTCAAATCACCTCAATAACCTAGAAAACTTAAATTACATTCCTTTTTAACATTAAATACAAACAACACATGAAACATACATCTTTGCATCTTTGACAACTCAAGCCACATAGCACGCAAGACAACTCTTCAAGCACGAACTTTCCAGCTAACATGGCATTTCCTGAAATGTGGTGGTGAGGAGTGAGTATACACAACACGTATACTCAGTGAGGGCGAGACAGATAACGAGGTGGAGAGAAAGAAGTTCGTACAATGCAAAAATGGTACAGCTAAGCAATATAATTGACAAGCGAGCATTCAATATAAACAATCAATACAATAACCAATTAATAAAAGCATTAACACAACCATTCAAAGCTATACCACACTTTGAAGGTCACGGTTCACTCAAACGAGCAATGTACCATTCACGATTTCGATGACTTTAACGATGACGCGCCAGCTCACCCACCTTATAACTTCCGTTTAGAGTACTCCGGACATACTCTGTCAATTCTACGACCCAAAACTCCCTAGGCGGCAACCCAAGCAAGAATGTGAATAGGACACGGAGCTAGAGCAACCAACACTGGCAGCCCGAGACTACCTAGAGAGGCCCATCACTCACGCGCCTGACACTATGCAATGCAATACGAGGAATATAACGATAATCGAGCAAGGCACTGAAGTGTAGGTTAGTAACAACATGCGATAAAATAAGCATTTACAATCAATAAAATAACAATAACAACACTAACAAGCATTATCAACAATTGATATACAAATTCAGTCATAATCAACTTTAACAAGCATAACAAGCAATATTAAGCATTCTACAGGCATTACACTATGAAAACACATAAAATCACAAAATGACCCCAACTTTCAAAATGCTACTACTTTCAAACGAGCCACGAGTTTTGGAAACCGACTTCACCAATCCTCCTAGGTCACCATAAGGCACGTCTACAGACCACGAAACCCTACTTTACCCTAGAATTCCCGCAAAGCCCTGATTTCCCCCTTTGCTCGTTTGAACTACAACTACCTCAACCGATCACCCAACCAATGTCATAACTGTACCAAAAGTGCTTCCATGACGTACCTCAACAATGCCTTCACGCAAATCGAGAAATTTTCAAACTCGACCGAAATGACCCCAACTTGTACCAAGCCATTTTTCTCCGTTTTTCCATTACCCAATATAATTAAACCATACATTTAGGCATTCTAACATATCTAACACCTTCCTACATCAACAAAACGCAAAACGAAGTAACTTTAACGTAACGAGGGTTTACTATTCATATTTTACTATTCCATTAGCATTTTAAATTACAATTGATATATTTAACCGTAGAAAATGCTAAAAAGCTACAAATACGTGTTCTACAATCATCAAGGAACATTCTTTAAGCATCAAAATGATTAAACTAACGATCTACGCATAAAATCCAAAAATCAAAGTTTGTGAACCAAATATTCAAATGCGCAAATAAACATGCTTCCCTCACCTTAGACGCTCCTAGATGCAAGGAAAACCATGCTGGATGCCTCGGAAACAACCCCATGCAAGTTCACGCGAAGAATTGAAGATTTGAATGTTGAAATGTTTTTTTTTCCCGTTGGAGTTTCGGCTAGCTCCTTTTCTATTTTCAGCTTTTCTGTTTTTATTTTGCAATGTGTTATAAGCTTAAATAAGATGACAACAAGTCCTCAAGTCAAAGCCTTGGTCAAACTACTTAAACATTGGTCTAATAGGCTTATTTTAGGCATTTTAAAGCTTAAACAACTAACACAATTTTAAATCTAGCTAACAACAACTAAAACACTAAAATTAAAACACTAAATACTAGTTTTCACTATTTGCTGAGGACTAGAAATCATTTCCTAACTATCGCTCTCGATATGCTATGCACTTTGCGACAATAAAAGAATAACAATTAAATCTCAAAGAATTTAAGAAAATATAATTTTTGAAAGGTAACATAGTTCAAAATTTACTCCGGCTCGGAGCTACTTTTCATTTAATTGAAAACCGAGCATTAAGGTACAAGAAAAATAAAACCGATTAACATAAATATGAAAGTAGTTGATATTCTATTAAAATAATTAACTCAAGTATTATTTAATTATTTCTAAAAGAAATATGAAAATAATGTTAGAAATGAATGTTTAACTAAAAATAAACATGAAATTCATTGCTAACATTTAAGATATCACTTAATTAAATGCAATTAAATGTCATTAAATGCATGTCGGGTTCGGGTTATAACAGAAAGAGTCTAAGAGGATGTCATGCCATAGAAGGAGCAGCTAATGCCATTTCAAGAAGAATGGTGCAAGTGAATCAGAACTTGAGAATCTAGCTATTGCGAAAACTGTCTTAGCATAGGAAAATACCAACAGCTTTAAGTCTTCCCACATAAGAGTTTGAAAGAGAGGCCATTAATGGAAGGCTAATTTTCGGAGGTTGAATGCAGGGAATTGCTACTTACTAAGGTGATTGGGGCGGCAGTGGTTTTCTCAATAGCTGGCAGTCCGATGTCTCCATTCTCTGTGAAGCTTTAGATACCTTCCTTCAAGCCATAATACTTTTCAATGGGACAGACCTCTTAGGCACAAAAGTTCAGATTCTCGGTCTTCCCTTCTTCATTCGACCTGACTTCTTCCATTGTGGTAGTTCTATACGGTTTTCCTTTATCAACTCCTCGAAGAGATCTTTCATGATTTTATTAGGGAATTCAAAACCCAACCTCTCTTTTTATGAGGGTTTTTTCTCACCATTTTCCTTCTCCATACCCTTTTTCATCATCTTTTTTGGCCTTCCCTATCACTATTCTTCTTTTTCTTTGCTTCAACTCCAGCCATCTCAACCTTTGAAGCTGCCTTGGGCTTTGAGTTGAGCGCCTCTTGCTAAGGTGCATTTCTAGGTCATGTGCCTTGGTGCATAAGTAATTCAAAGCATCAAAGGTTTGTGGCAAGGGATGGACTAAGAGTTCGTGCCTCCAAGATTCGGACCCTTTCGGCCTGCTATGTCCTTTCTTTATGCCCCTACCTGGGATAGGAGGAAGTGGCTAGTCCTCCAGGGCCAGGGAAAGACGGGGTAACCTTTTGTGGACACCTGAATGGAAGGCCTTGCCATCTCGCGAGAAAGTTAGACACAAAATCATTGTCACGCTCCTTGCTTTCAATGAGTTATGCAACTCCAAATTTCCTTTTAGTCTTTCTCCTAACATACCAAGTCCAAGGGTCTCACATTAGCATAGTGATAGCGTAAAATAGAATTCCACTGATTGTCAGATCACGAGATGAGATCTGAGTTCAAGTGTAATAATGAATTGCACACCTACCTGCCTGCGAGTAAGAGAAGAAGGTGACACCAAGCTCGATCTTCGCCAAGCTAGTATTTTCAAAAGTTCACTCTCGGGTAGGCTTGACGCTCCTGATAGAGTTAGTTGGTACACCGATATGATTTAGAGTGCTTCTTTTCCAGGCTCCTCTGATGGTAGTGGAAGCTCTTGTTCTTGCTGGTGTTGTTAAAAGTAACTATTTCCTATTTTTAGACGAGACGAAATGTCTTCTCAAATAGATAAAGGTCCTTTCGGGTTTCCTATGGAAAGCCTATCAGCTCACTTTGTTCCAAACCGTTTTTTATGTATGGGATTTCAAGTAGAATCAACTGGTAGTGACTTAGGATAGTCCTCGACTACATTCTTATTTATTTGTTGAGCACTACTGGGCAAAGACTTTTTTATATGATTGTATGGTATGGGACTCACTAGCTTCTCTCGAGAAGCTGGCTTTTCGGGGCTAGGAATTCTTAGGCACAATAGACTAGGAGTAGGCTGAGGTAAGACCTTTCTATATTTAATTTCTCTTACAGACGGAATCCATAGTTGGCTTCATCATAACTAGTAGTAGCTCCGGTTACTGTTGGAGTCGGTGGAATTATCTCACTGGGACTTACAGACCATCTCCTTTCTGGTCCAAGACTACTCGAGTTATTTCGCTCTAGCTGCATGAATCCTAAGCTTTGGTTCCGAGATTTGGTGGAGGAGCAAACAGGGAGGTAATGGTAGTAAAGACCCTAGGTAGGGAGAGCTAGGAAATAAAAAGAGGTAGGAAGTATGCAATTAGTTTCACTCCTAAATAAGGGGAGGACTAAGGAGAAGGTAAAGTTGGAGTTCCAGTATTATTCTTTTTTTTTCAAAAAATGGAGGATCGGATCATCGAGCAGATCATAGCATCGAGGAAGAAACCATAATAGGCTTACAGTGGACCTTAGCGGCTTACCTTGCAACTATAGAAGGTGGTAGATTCTACCTTCTAGTGGAGAAGGTAAAGGTACCCCAGCCTTAAGGTTGTGGACCTTGTAAAAGATAGCAATGGTGTACAGTACCCGAAGCTAATTGAGATAGTTTTTGGATCAAGGGAAGGGAGATAGGCTGCACCGTGCTGAATGAAAAAGTTTTCCCCATTCCGATTGAATCTGTAGAAAAAAACCCCTACCTCATCTCTTGCAACAAGAATTTAGTAGTTCTAGTTTTGCTCCTCGTTCCTAGGCTTGGCTGGTACATCAAGCATATCGACTATAGCACATGCGCTTTTAGGAGGAAGAGTTATATATGGCGCATATGAGTTGTTGATGTCGCATATCGGTTGTTTAGAATTTGATATGGTATCTAATTATATAAAGATGTCTATGTTATCTTTCACAGATCGGTTTCGGGGCTATGTGTGATACCCCGAACCTGACATGTATTCAATAGCATTTAAAGTTCATTTAAATTGCATTTTATTGACCTTTCACCTTCTTTGACCAAACTAGTTGACTTTTCATCTACATTGACCAACTAGGACAAGGTGGGAATTTTTGAAATGTTTAATAAAAGGCAAACTTGGGATTAGAAATAAAAAAATGCAATGTTAAGTTAGTCAAATTTTGGGTCAACTTTGGAATTAAATCTGAACCAATTGGGGAAGAGTTAGATAGCAAATTATATATGGTTGGAAAGCTCTATGAGTCTAGTTTCTGAGGCTTCAAACCGTTGATGAATTGGAGTTTTCTAGAAGAAGTTATGGCCATTTTCGTACGGTCGCGCATAGCTGTTTTGGTTTAGCGGGTTGACCGAATCTTTGACCTTTGACTTCTTGTCATTTTTTTCCCTAAATAAGCAGAATGCAAACGAAAAAATAGAGAAGAAAGGCTTGAAGCCATGAGGAAAAGAAAGAGAAAAAGAAAGAAAAAAAATTTCAAAACAAATCATCAAATCTTCGCGTGAGCTTGCACGGGGTGGTTTCCGAGGCATCCTACGAGGTTTCCCTAGCGTCTAGGAGCGTCTAAGGTGAGGGTTTCATCGTTATTTACGCATTTGAAAATGTTCAACATAAACTTTAATTTTTGTGATTTAACCGTAGGTTGTTATTTTGTCTGTTTCATTGCTTAAAGTATGTTCCTTAGCAATCGTAGAACACGTATTTATAGCTTTTTAACATTTTCTGTGGTTGAATATTGAAATTGAAATATAAATTGTTAGTTGAATAGTATTTTGTGAATAGTAAACCCTTGAAATGATAAAGTTGCGTTGTTATGCTGTCTGTTGATGTGAAAAGGTGCTAGGTATGCTAGAATCCCTAAATGCATGATTTGTTTAGGTTGCGTAATGGAAAAAATGAGAAAAATGCCTTGGTGAAAGTCGGGGTCGTTTAGGTCGAGTTTAGCGTTTTCTCGTTTTGCGTGACGGCATTATTTCGGGAGGCCATGGAAGCACTTTTGGTGTGATTATGGCGTTGGTTGGGTGTTTCGTTAGTATAGTTGTAGTTCAAACGAGCAAAGGGGGAAATCGGGACTTTGCGTGAATTCCAGGGTAAAGTAGGGTTTCGGGGTCTTTAGACGTGCCTTATAGTGACCTAGGAGGATTGGTGAAGTCGGTTTCCAAAACTCGTGGCTCGTTTGAAAGTAGTAGAGTTTGGTAAGTTGGGGTCATTTTCATGATTTTGTGTGTTTTCATAGAATATTGCTTATAGAATGCTTATATTGCTTATAGAATGCTTATGTTGCCTATAGAATGCTTATAATGCCTATAGAATACTTGTTATTGCTTGATAATGTTAATTGGTGTTGTTCTTGTTACTTGTTTGATTGTAAATGCTTGTTAATGCTTATTACGCTTGTTAGAGTTGATTATTGATTGAAATGTTTAACAATTGTTGATAATGCTTGATATCTCGTTTATCTCCTCTATTCTGTATTGTTGTGCTATCACTCGTTTATCACCTTGTATCGAGTCTTGCATTGCATAGTGTCAGCGCGTGAGTGATGGGCCTCTCTGGGTAGCCTCGGTTGCCAGTCTTGGTTGCTCTAGCTCCGTAGCTATTCCCTTTTCTCTCTTGGGTTGCCTCCCAGGGAGATTTGGGTCGTAGATTGATGGATACTTCCGGGGTATTCCAATTTGGTGTTTTAAGGTGGTTGCGCGCTTATTGTCATCGTTGTCAACATCTAGCTCGAGATTGATGTATCGCTCGTGAAATGGTACATTGCTCGTATGAGTGAACCATAGCCTTCAAAGTGTGGTATAGCTTTGAATGGTTGTGTTAATGCTTTCGATAATTGCTTATTGTATTGATTGTTTGTCTTGATTATTTATCAGTTATATTGCTTAACTATCTTATTTGCATTGCACGACTTTCTTTCTCTCCAATTCGATATCTGTCTCGCCCTCACTGAGTATACGTGTTGTGTATACTCACTCCTCACCACCACATTTCAGGAAATGTCATGTTAGCTGGAAAGTTCGTGATTTCGTAAAAGTTCGTTGCCTGAAGAGTTGTCTTGCGTGCCTATGTGGCTTGAGTGTCGAAGTTTGTAAAGATGTATGTTCATATGTTGTTTGTATTTATTGTCAAAAGAAATGTAATTTAAATTTAGCTAAGTAGCTGAGGTGAATTGATAAGCTAGTTTATGTAATCAGTTAGCATAGCTTAACTTCAATGCATGTCTGTAATGTCCAAAGGAAAAGAGTTAGAATGGCATAATAGTTTATTTTATGCAGTAGCTTAGTATGGTTTAACCGTCTAGTTCGAATGTACTTGTCAAAAATGAAAAGAGATAGGTTAGCTTTTAAATTGGAAATGTATGTATACTTGCTGAGTTTAAATTGTTGAGAACCGAGGCTCGGATGGCCTTGAGGTGGTTTGGAATGTTTGGACATGGTATTGGTCCACTTATATGCTGTCGCAGGTTTGACAGTTTGTCTGGAAATAGGGGATACTCCGTCCGTTTTCCCTGAAAATTAGGCACGGGTTTGGTTTGGATTGTGATTAGATCGATTGATAGAACTCCCGGTCTCGAGAGGGATCGGGGTGTTACACTATGTCCACCTTGGAAAGTAAGCACTATTCACTTTCAAATGCGTAGCGCACTCTTCGCTATGAATGTAGAAAGTATCTTGAAATAGTTGATTTAGTAGCCTGCTTTTTTTCTCCGGGTATGAACTCCTCCCTTGAGGAAGGCCCATGTTGTGGAAATTCCACCTAGAGGGTATAGTTATTATAACTAATAAGAAGCATAGTAAAGTCAGTGTAGAATAATAGAATCTCTTATTAGCTTAATAAGGAATTTATTAGCTCGACCTATAGGGAGAGGAATGGACCCATTTAAACAAAGTTATAATTCCCTGTGGTAGACAAGACCTGAGTTAACACTACTAAACCGAACTAATCATGGGCCGGGAATACCCCTAATTGGGTGACAAAGTGGACCTTTACCCGAAGTGTAAAACTGATTCTATGACGCTTCCAAGCCACAAAGGCGAACGAAATAACGTATATAGATAGAAATCACTACTGATACAATTGTACGAAAGTTCTCTAGTGATCCGACAGTGCCGAGTAGAAGGGCTCTCGCCCAACGGATATTCTTTAGGTGTTCCGTGAGAGGGGCAAGAGTGAATAAATACCAATAGAAGTACTGTATCAACGTTTCAGAACCTTAGTCCTATGAAAGCTTCTAGAAAGCTTTATAACGATCGTTGGCAGAGCCTAAAATAGAAATATTGGATCACTTTATTGAAAAATAGCATAGCGTATAAAAAGTGAAGAAAAAGCACTTTAACGTGCCACCCTTTAACAAGGGGAAGTCTAGGGGATTGAAAGAGTAACCTCCGTAGCCCTCTTCTCGAAAGCTGGAGCACTTGGTCATCGAAATCCAAGAAAGCCATACCCCGAGGTATCGGACAAGAAAACTCATTTTCACACATGCTTGCTAGTGAGCAGAGTCTCTTTGAAGAGCTCATTGAGAGCAAGAAAAGACTTGCCTCAGAGTTTCAATTCGATTTGTTTATATAAATTCCCGAAGAGCTCCCCTCGCCCTTATTAGAATAGAGCTATGCCAAAACCAAAGACGCCTCACTAGTGCAACTCTTGATATTCATAGAATATCTTCCTCTCCAGCAGAAGTTTTTCTTAGACGTGTGCATCGATTTCAAGAACGTCCAAAAAGGCCTTTTACACGGGCTAGATGGCCGGTTCCCCATCTCTCATGTGGATAGAATTAGAGCACTGATCGAAGCAGATGTACTACTGAAGCTTCAAACAATCTATGTACTTTCTATTAGCGAGCTGATTGAAAAGAAGATAGGACGAATTCTATCCAGGGAATCAAAACTAAGACAAAGGCTACCTTCACATGAGAAAAATACAGTCATGATTACGATTGGATTTGGCGACTGCTCTATCTACAATTATGGATGAGCTGACGACCACGCTACACACGTAGGTCTGCTTTGAGAATGGCCTACTGAGCCTGCCTTGAGTATAATCCCCCGTCAGGTTGAAGAAAGTATGACGTGTGTCTCGATCTTGACAACTGAATCACGGCCGGATGCTATATTTTTTTCAGGGTCTCGTTCATGCGGTGATAAAATTTGAAGACCAATGAAGAATCCTAACCTACCAGATTCGTTCGTCAGCTTTCTACACCCCTTTGTATAGGTTGGGCAAATCCACCGACTCACGTTGAATACGAACACCTCTGTCGACAAACTAGCCCACGTCTTTCTATCGGACTAGACCAAACAAAGTACTTGTTCCGTGATACAAAACCCCATAGGCTGTCAAAGATGGGAGTCAGTACGTATGAATGTGGGTATGCCCTTAGAAGTACCTTAAAGTATTGACTCTAACTCCTGGACCCTGGAACTCTCACATGATTGAACTTACACAAAGCCGAAGAATCGAACGTTGAAGGGAGAAATCAATGGAAGAAGAAGAAGTTTTCTTCTTTGAAGCGATGGAGTAGATATGATGAATCTAAGGCTTTCCCTTGATCTCTATGGGAGGTGGGTAGGGAATAAAGAGAAGCAAGGCCGGGCACATCATAGTCTTCAGCGATTGTGTCATGTCAATTTTCATCCTTAAGAATGGGGCAAGAGCCCATACCTAAAGCATAATTCGTACCAAGGATTGGATAGGTCAATGAGAAAGATTCTCCAAAAGGGAGCTGAAACTCATGATAGAAGCCCACTTTCGTTAATGAATATTCGACATGTCAAAAAATGTTTGTGCAGACCTCACTTCTTCCTTAAGAATTAGCATGCCATCTTTTATCAATAGCTATCAATTACCTATAAAAAACTACCCTAGAGTTTTGCTAGGTACCCTCAATTACCTTGAAAATACCGAATGAAATTAATGAAAATTAGGATATTCATTTTTTTCATGAGTCTTTTTTAGTATAAATCTATCCATCGATTGCCTCAACAAAATAGTCTTTCTCTTTCTTCTAAGGTGTACCGCTCATGAGGTTTCCCAACTGGTACTAACCAAAGTAGATCTCAAACCAACAAAGAGTGAAAGTTGCACGTCAACAAGTTCTGACGAGGTAGTGAAACTCGGCTCGTGCGTGAGCAGTGGATCATGTCAATTTACATAATGAATTTCTTGCGTATCCACCCTGAAAGCGAGAGGGAGAGGGGGTGTGTGAAACCCCATTTTTTTTATCATGTCTCGTTTTGCGTGTTTATTCTCGTTTTGCGTGAATTGACCTGTCTATGTGCTATATGGCTTAGAATGTGGTAATTTTGATATTAATACTCCTAGAACATGCTAAATGTGCATACATGAAATTTTTATAAAAAACGGAGTCAGAAATTTTATCGTCGATTTTTAATGAATAGTATTTTCGAAACACGTATGCTAAAATTTTGGAACTGGTCTTTTTAACCCTTCTAGACCTAGTCCATGGACTTTAATAGACTTGTGTTTGATGAAAACGGATTTCAAATGGGCTTAGGAATTTATTAAGGTTTTTACACCGACTTTTGCAAAAATCGAGTTTTAAGCCGACTCGGGTGAAATTGTTTGATTGTAAAACTTCTTGTCACCTAAAAATAACCTACTTGAGCTATCTTAGGAGTTGCATAATTGTTTTGAGCATTGGTGATCAAGAAAATAAATTTAATGACAAGAAAACAAAAAACAAATACTAAGTTAATTCAACTTTGACTTTCATTAAATGTTGACCTTCATGCATCTATCACCAACACACACTCACAAAGCACAAAAACACCCTCCATTTTGCACACATTGCCAAGAGGAAGAAGGGAGAAAAGAGAAAGGTTTTCAACAAGCTTTCAAAGCAAATTTTCAAAGAAAAAGCTAGTTTTTGTCCATAGAACTTCGTGCCGAGTCGGATTCCACTTCTTGGGCACGTATTGCATCCATTTCTAGGCTTATATCGCATCTAAGGTGAGAAAAATTCTAGATCTCAAAACTCATCTTTCATGTTTTTGCGTAGAATTGATTATTGAACTGTTAAAATGTTAATCTGATGTTAGATTATTGCTCCATGCATGCTAGGGATCGTTTATATGTAATCTTACGAGATTTGAACCGTTGTAGCATAATTATTTATTTTCGGGTATTTAAAGTTGAGTTATTTGCCATTTCTTTATTATTTTGAGTTGTGTTGATCGAAATCGATTGCCATTGATTTCTAAAAGTTTGATAATTACTTGGTAGTGCCGTTGTAATGCCGAATTTTCGATTGCGAGGTCGGTGCTAAAATCTGAAAATTTCAGCCATGACAAACTAGGGTTTTAGGGTTATTGGGCATGATTTGTATGTGTTTTGGTTGGTTTCCGAGGGGGCTAATGTAGTTGATTGAATGGGTGAGTGATAAAAACTGATTTGTAGTTGTTTGGATTAGTAGAATGTAAGATATGAATATTTGAAGTTTAGGTTGTCTTTCTTTAAAATGTTAAATTATGCCTTTAAATGATTGGGTGTGGTTTGAGTGATTGAATTGTGAGATGATGATGGGTAAACTAGGGTTTGATTGTGTGTTTAATGCATGTTCAGTTGGATGGCCTACTTTGTCATCTAACTTAGTTATTTGTTGATTAAATTGATTATTGATGTTATTATGATGATAATATGATTATTGATTGATTATTGATTGATGATTGATGAACCGAGAGATAGTCAACGAAAAAGGTTGTCCTCCTGTGAATGATTGATGTTTATTATTATTGCTGAGTCTTTGGTATGTGTGTGCTACCTCTCGGGCAGCATCGGGCTGTCGGGTTGATAACGGCATGACTACCATAGACTGCCTCCAGCTCACATGACGGAGGTGTCATGGAGGGAGAGGTTATTGGGGTACCTCAGGTGCGTGAGTTTATGGGAGTCACAAGAAGGCTGTTATGATCGTGATGGCATTTGAAGCTATACCAACTAGTGTATCCTTTATTGAATGGTCATTATAGATTATGTGATGATAGTATTATTGATGTTATTGTGTGTTTACTTGCTCAAAGGATTATTCCAAGGAGTATAGTGAATACTGTTAGAGATCTATCGGATCCTCACTGGCCTTATTTTATATAAGCTCACTCTCTATTATTGCATGCTTACAGGTGTCCTTTCGCAAGACTACGGGTACGTGCTTTTTGAAGAAGAAAATGTGGAAAATGTGCCTTACGTGGATGAGTCTTATGTTCCGGAGTCTTATCCTTGATGCTGTATTGTTTTACTATCTTGTATATTAACTTAGTAGACTTTTATATGCTTTGTAGTTCATAATGTAAAAGATGTTGAAAAGATAATCAATTAGTTGATGCTATCTTAGTAGTCTTTCTTTTGTCTATGTATAGGTTGCTAGGTTGGTATCAATATATTTTGCAATGTATATTAAGGTTCATGTATTATGTTGGAACAGAGGCGTATAACGAGGAATGATTATTGTATAATATGGTTATGATGTATGTTGCTATTTTATTGAGGAGTTGTTTGTTGTATGGTTTATGGAGTTGATGTATGATGTTCTATTGAGGTTGGTTTAGGGCCTCGGTATCCTACTTACTGTCGTGACACTGTCGAAATTCCGTTTCGTCCTGTCTAATTATAGGAAGGGTTGAGGTGGGGCGGGACATTTAAGGGGTAGCAGAGCGCATGTTAGTTGTCAGCTGGGGTATTCTCAGAATGTGGGTAATGGTCTTAGCATGAAAGTATGAATGAAAAGAAAGAAAAGTGAAATATGTGTTAACATGATTAAATGATAAGTGATTATGTGATTAAAGTGTTTATGTGATTATGTGTCTGTTTATGTGATTGATACTTAAGTGATTTATGTGCTTAATATGAGTTTGTTGTTTATGTGTTAATAGTTGTTTATAATATGTTTACGTGCTATAACTTGTGCTAACTCTTTGATTAGTAGAATGGCCGGTAGACCAAGGACCAGAGGTAGGCCCGTGGTAGTAGATGAGACTCCTGGTAATGCGGCACCGGGCCGTGATAGGGGTGATGATCGTTTGGGGGTAGCTATGGATAGGATTGCTGAGTTAATGGCCAGACAGGCACAGTTGATAGCAGGTCAGGCTGCCCAGACTCAGGCTTGCCAGGCTCAGTTGTTGAATGTGCAGGGTGGAAACCACAGGCGTGGTACCCTGAAAGAGTTCTTAGGGTATCATCCACCTAGATTTCAGGGGGAACCCGATGATCGGAAGGCTGAAGTGTAGATTAGTAAGGTGGAGAAGATTTATGATCCTCTTGATTATACCAATGAGCAGAAGGTCTCCTTTGCCGTGTACTTGCTGGATGATGAGGCAGAAGAATGGTGGCGCACGGTGAGAACTAGCTGGGCGACTCAGGGTATTTCGTATGTTTGGGGTACCTTTCTGTTATCTTTCCGGGCAAAGTATGTCCCGAGGATCGCGAGGGAGCGAAGAGAGGCTGAGTTTCTGTCTCTAGTTCAGGGGAATGCCTCAGTGGCTCAATATGAGGCCACCATTTCTCGATTGTCCCGGTATGTACCGAAGTATGTGGCTGATGAGGAGAGGAGGACTCGTAGATTTATGTTGGGGTTGAGGCCCGAGATTCAGGATGTGATGGCTCTGAATCGGTATGATATATTCACTGAGGCCTTTGAGGCAGCTTCTAGGTTAGAAAAGAGGAAGGGGGATCAGCTTGTGTCTAGTCAGCCTAGTAAGAGGCCGTATCAGCCGCAGTTTCAGTAGGGTATGTATAGGCCTCCTGTACAGCAGGTTGTGTACAGGCCACCAATTCAGCAGGGTTCTTTTAGGCCACAGGGACAGCAGAGTTATTATCGGCCTCAATTTCAGCAGGGGTCATATCAGGTTCAGTCTGTGAAACCCCACTTTTCTGCTTTAACTCGATTTACGTGTTTTATCTCGTTTTGCGTGCATTTGACCTGTTTATGTGCTATATGACCTAGAATGTTATAATTTTGATGTCAATACTCCTAATACATGCTAAATGTGCATTCATGAAATTTTCATAAAAAACGGAGTCAGAAATTTTATCGTCGATTTTTTGTGAATAGTGTTTTCAAAACACGTCCGCTAAAATTTTAAAACTGGTCTTTTTAACCCTTCTAGACCTAGACCACGGACTTTAATAGACCTGTGTTTGATGAAAATGGTTTTAAAACTGGCTTAAGAATTTATTAGTGTTTTTACACCAACTTTTGCGAAAATCGAGTTTTAAGCCGACTCGGGTGAAATTGTTTGATTGTAAAACTTCTTATCACCTAAAAATAATTTACTTGAGCTAGCTTGGGTGTTGAATAAATGTTTTGAACTTTGGTGATCAAGAAAATGCATTTAAAGTCAAGAAAACACTAAAAATACTAAAGTTTCAACTTTGACTTTCATTTGACTTGTTGACTTTCATGCATATATCACCAACACACAATGAAACAAAGCAAAACACCACATTTTCACACACCTTGCAGCCGTGAAAGCTTAGGGAAAAAAAGAGATTTTATTCAACTTATTTTCAAAGCAATTTTGCCTTAGAAAACTCATTTAAAGTCCGAATCTTTTCAAACCGAGCTAGATTCCGCTTGTTGGGCACCTGTTGCACGCATTCCTAGCTTTACTTCGGATCAAAGGTGAGAGAAAAATTCTAGATCTCAAAATGTCATTTTTATGTTTTTGCTCATAAATGAAAATTTAACCGTTAGAATTGAAATCTGATGATAGATTATTGCTCCTTGCATGCTAGGGATCGTTATATACTAATACTACGAATTTCTGTCGGATGTAGCATAATTTTTATTTTTCGGGTATTTAATTTTGATTAAAATGTTCAAAGTTGAATTAAATGAGTTGTGTTGATCGAAATCGATTGCCGTCGATTTCTAAATACTTGATAATTACGTGTTAGCGCTGTTGTAATGCCGAATTTTTGATTACATTGTTCGTGTGAAAACCCGGAAAATCCAGCCAAGACATCCTAGGGTTTTAGGGTTATCGGGCATGATTTGGAGGTGTTATGGTGGATTTCCGAGAGGGTTAATGTAGTAGGTTGAATGGGTGAGTGATAGAAACTGATTTGGCAATGTTTGGATTAGTAGATTGTAAGTTATGAATTTTAGAAGTTTAGGTTGTCATTCTTTAATTTCTTGAACGATGCCTTTAGATGGTTGGGTGGTGTTGAGTGATTGAATTGTGAGTTGTTGATGGGTAAATTAGAGTTTGATTGTGTGTTTAATGCATGTTCGGTTAGATGGCCTACTTTGTCATCTAACTTAGTTGTTTGCTGTTTAATGTTATATTGATGTTATATTGATGTTTTATTGATTGATTATTGAGTACGGGAATCGGACACTTTTGTTGCTGATCTCTCGGAATATTGATGATTGATGTTTATATTTATTGCTGGGTCTCTGGTATGTGTGTGCCACCTCTCGGTCAGCAGCGGGCTGTGGGGTTGATAACGGCATGACTATCAGAGATCGCCTCCAGCTCGCATGACGGAGGTGTCATGGAGGGCGAGGTTATTGGGGGTACCCCGGGTGCGTGAGTAATGGGGAGTTACAAGAAGAATGGTTGAGATCGTGATGGCGTTTGGAGCTACACCAACTAGAGAGAGTATCCTTTATTGAATGGTCATATAGTTATGTGATGATAGTATTATTTATTGTTATTGTGTGTTTACTGACTCAAAGGATTATTCCAAGGAGTTTAGTAGACATTGCTCGAGATCTATCGGATCCTCACTGGGCTTATTTTATATAAGCTCACTCTCTATTATTGCATGCATGCAGGTGTTACTGATTTTGACTACGGGTATGTGCCTCCTGAAGAGAGAAATGTGCCTTACGTGGACGAGTCATATGTTCCTGAGTCTTATCCATGATTATATGTTGTTTAATGTCATGTATATTAACTTAGTAGACTTTTATATGCTTTGTAGTTCATTATGTAAAAGATGTTGAAAAGATAACGAATTCGTTGATGCAATCTTAGTAGTCTTTATTTTGTCTATGATTAGGTTGCTAGGTAGGCTATAATCTATTTTGGAAGTGTATGTTATATAGTAAATGTATTATGTTGGAACGGAGGCGCATAACTATGAATGAGTTGATGAAAGAATATTTAATGTATGAAATAGTTGCGTTGTATGTTGTTGATTTAATTGTGGAGTTGGTTGGTGATTTGTGGAGTTTGATGTATGTTGTTTTTAAGGGTTGGTTTAGAGCCCTGATGTTCATGTTACTGTCGTTATGCTGCCGAAATTCCGTTGCGTCCTGACTGATTGTAAGAGGGGTCGAGTTGGGGCGTGACACAGTCCCAGTATAGGCCAGGCCCAGTCTCAGGGTCAGTACAGGCCTAGTTTGGTAAGGCCTTAGCAGCAGGCTGGTTCAGCTGTTTCTTCAGCTTCTGGTTCTTCCAGGGGCAGTGTTAGTGCATCATCACCGCAATGTACACACTGCAAGCGCACGGGGCATGTAGAGGCCAATTGCAGAGTGAAGGAAGGGACGTGTTTAGGATGCGACAGCAATCAGCACAGGGCGAGGGATTTCCCTAGATATTCAAGGACTGAGAGTTGAGCAGCGACTCAGGGTTATCAAGGTAGACTTGCGGGCAATGCACCTCAGCAGTAGCGGGTTTAGGCTCGGGCCTGCACAATTGATTTAGAGAAGATGCCTGAGGAGACTGCAGTGGTGGAAGGTAACTTCCTTATACTTGATCAACTTGTTAAAGTGTTGATTGATTCTGGTGCTACGCATTCTTTCATTACTCCTGCTTATGTGCAACATGTTAATGTGCAACCTGAAAGACTACCTTATGTGGTTGAGATCAGTACCTCTTTGACTGATAAGTATGTTACTGGCTTAGTATGTAAGGATTGTATAATTCATGTTAAGGGGTATAATTTTCCTTCAGACCTTATCTTATTTCCTATCCGGGGGTATGATGTTATCTTGGGTATGGATTGGCTTTCTAAGTATGATGCCCAGTTGAACTATAGAACAAAGGTAGTACAGTTTCGTTTGCCAGATCAGCCAGTAGTTGAGGTAGTAGGGAACCAGGGTGCTAAGACGAGATTTGTTATCTCAGCAACTAAAGCTGTTAAGTTGGTGAGTAAGGGGTGTTTGGGTTATCTAGCTTATTTGATCAACAAGCCATCTGATAAGCTACAGCTAGAGGAAGTCCCTATTATTTGGGAATATCCCAATGTATTTCCCGAGGAGTTGCCAAGGTAACCGCCAGAGAGAGAGATGTGGAGTTTGTGATTAATCTTGTTCCCGGTACTAAACCTATTTCTAAATTAGCGTACCGGATGGCACCAGCTGAGTTGAAGGAGTTGAAAACTCAGTTGCAGGAGTTATTGGAGAAGGGTTTCATTCAGCAGAGTTCTTCACCTTGGGGAGCTCCTGTTTTATTTGTGAAGAAGGAGGATGGTACCTTGAGATTGTGTATTGATTACCGTGGTTTGAATCAGGTGACCATCAAGAATAAATATCCTTTGCCACTGATTGACGAGTTGTTTGATCAACTTCAAGGTGCCAAAGTCTATTCTAAATTTGATTTGATGCAAGGGTATTATCAGCTTCGGATTCGTACGGAGGATGTTCCGAAGTCTGCCTTCAGGACTCGGTACGGGCATTATGAGTTTGTTGTTATGCCCTTTGGATTAACTAATGCACCGGTAGCATTCATGGACCTTATGCATCGGGTTTTTCAGCCGTATTTAGACCAATTCGTGGTAATCTTTATTGATGATATCTTGGTCTATTCTAAATCTAAATCAGAGCTCGAGCAACATCTACGGCTTGTCTTACATAAGCTACAGGAGCATCAGTTGTTTGCCAAGTTCAGCAAATGTGAATTTTGGCTGCAATGCATATCTTTTCTTGGCCATGTTATCACACAGAGTGGTATATCTATAGATCCCACTAAGATTGAATCAATGATGTCTTGGAAACGGCCAGAGAATGTTTCTGAGGTCCGTAGCTTTCTTGGCTTGGCGGGTTATTATCGTAGGTTTGTAAAGGACTTCTCGAAGATTGCTGGGCCACTTTCTAAGTTGACTCATAAACGGACTATCTTTACTTGGGATGAGAAGTGTGAGAGTGGGTTTCAGGAGTTGAAAAAGAGGTTGACTACTGCTCCAGTACTTGCTCTACCAGAGGGGACTGATAATATGGTCATTTACAGCGATGCATCCAAGGAGGGCTTGGGATGTGTTCTTATGCAGGATGGCCGAGTTATTGCCTATGCTTCCAGGAAGTTGAAGCCTTATAAGATGAATTATCCGACTTATGATCTTGAGTTGGCAGCAGTTGTCTTCACACTGAAGAAGTGGCGTCATTATCTGTGGGGCAGTAAGTTTGAGATTTTCACTGATCATAAGAGTCTTAAGTATTTATTTTTACAGAAGGAGTTGAATATGCGCCAGCAGAGGTGGATGGAGCTTCTTGGGGATTATAATTGTTCCATCAATTTTCTAACTGGCAAGGCAAATGTTGTAGCAGATGCTCTCAGCCGGAAGACGAGTGTTGCTTGTTTGGCTGTAAAAAAATGGGAGATTCTTGAGGAATTCACTTATTGGAGACCGAAGTTGACTCAGGTTGGGGTAATGTGTTCACATCTCCGTATTCAACCTTTATTATTGTCTCAGATCAGAGAAGCTCAGCAACTGGATGTTAAACTTCAGAAGATTAAGGAGCATATCACGGATGATCAGTATGACTTTAAACTGCATGAGGATGGTATTCTTCGGTTTCAAAACAGGGTTTGTGTTCCCGATGAACCGGGCTTGAGGCGAGGTATTCTGGAGGAAGCTCATAATTCTAAGTACACTATTCATCCCGGTGGAACCAAGATGTATCGGGATTTGAAGCAACACTATTGGTGGAATAGCATGAAGAGAGAGGTTGCTCAGTTTGTATCTAGATGTTTGACTTGTCAGAGGGTGAAAGCCAAGCATCAACTGTAACACCCCGATCCCTCTCGAGACAGGAAGTTCTATTAATCAATCTAATCGCAACTCAATTCCAAACCAGGGCATAAAATTTTAGGGAAAGACGGACGGAGTCTCCCCTGTTTCTAGGCAAAATGCAAAACCTGCAATAGCATATAAGTGGACCAGCAACGTGTCCAACCATACGAACACCTCAAGGCCATCCGAGCCTTGGTTCTCAACAAGCGAACACAAGCAAATATACATTTCCAGTTTACAAGCTAACCTATCTCTTCTCATCTTTTACATGTACATTCATGCTTGGCAATTAAACTATACTAACCTATTGCATAAAATAGACAATCATACCATTCTAATAAACCTAGTTAAGTTAATTACATAACTTTTAACACTAGATACATACAATACATGAAAACATACATCTTTGCATCTTTCTACAACTCAACCACATAACACGCAAGACACCTCTTCAAGCACGATCTTTCCCGTAACCACGAACTTTCCAGCTAACATGGCATTTCCTGAAATGTAGTGGTGAGGAGTGAGTATACACAACATGTATACTCAGTGAGGGCAAGACAGATATCGAGGTGGAGAGAAAGAAAGTCGTGCAATGCAAATAAGGCAGTTAAGCAATATAACTGACAAGTAAGCAATCAATATAAACAATCAATACAATAAGCAATTAATAAAAGCATTAACACAACCATTCAAAGCTATACCACACTCTGAAGGCTATGGTTCACTCATACGAGCAATGTACCATGCAATTCGATTCCACGAGCATTACATCAATCTCGAGCTTGATGTTGACAACGATGACAATAAGCGCGCAACCACCTTATAACATCCACTGGGTGTACTCCGGAAGTACCCCGACACATCTACAACCCGAATCACCTAGGGCGGCATCCCTAGCGAGAATACGAATAGGACACGGAGCTAGAGCAAACCAACCCTGGCAGCCCGAGATTGCCTAGAGAGGCCCATCACTCACGCGCCTGACACTATACAATGCAATACGAGATACAAGCAATAAACGAGCAATAGCACGAAAGTGCAGATTAGTGGCGATAAACGAAATATCAAGCATTTACAAGCAACATTAGCATTCAATTAACTTTTCAACAAGAACATCGACTAGACACGTAATAGTAGTTCAAGCACGAAAACATCAAATATCATTATTCAAACCCTAACTTCCAAAGGCAATTACGAGCAAACGAACTACGGGATTAGGAAATCGATTTCACTACATTCACTTAGGTACTACAAGGCACGTTTCTATATCACGAAACTTCATTTTCCCAACCGAATCCCAAAAGTCCACCTACTGCGTTTGAACTACAGCTATGTTAACCGGTCACTCAATCAATGCCACAACAGCGCCTAAAGTGCTTCCATGCCCTCAATAGCAAAACCCCAACTCAATTCGAGCACGGTCAACACTTGGTCAAACAGCCCCTTTACGTTTTCTTGTCTAATTTCCAATTTTAACAAAGGCCGGTCCGTTTTTATTGCACATTTTATCTTTCTATCATTAATGGCACCTATCCAAATCAAGAAATCGTAATTCGGATAAAAAATCCAAAATTCTAGGGTTTTACTAATCATTTTTGCTATTCACGTTCTTGCTTAAATTCAATTTGCATTCCTAACCGTAAAAATCGCTAAATAACTAACAAGCAATGCTCTACGAACCCTAAAGAGCAATTCCAAGCAATTTCAAGCATTATAACGCATTAAATATCAAATCTAAGAAATTGAATCAAAAATCAAATTTGAATATAAATGCACAAAAAACGTGAAAACCCTCACAGATATTGACGAGGAAGACCCGCAAGGACCCGTGCCACGACCCCTAAGCAATTCCACGCATGATTATAGAAGAAAAATTATTTTTTTCTCCTTGGAAGCATTCGGCCATGGGGGGGATACAAAGGGTATTTTGCAATTTGTTTTGTTTTGATTTTTGCCTTGTTTTATTTATAAAAGATGACAAAGGGCATTTTGATCATTTTGCAAGGTCAAGCTTAAGTGAAAATATGGTCAAACAAGCTTATTTTGATACCATTTAATTCAATTCAAGTTAAAACAATGCAATTTTAATGAAAACCAACTAAAACTAGCTAAATTAAGCTAAAAACATTTTTTCACTAAGTCCGATGAATATTTCTCTAACTCTCATTTTCGAAATGCTACGATTGAACGGTCAATAAACGATCGCTAATTAAATGATGAGCAATAATATAAAACTATAATTTTTTTTTGAAAGGTAGAATAATAAAATAGTTTATAATTCACTCCAGCTCGGAGTTACTTTTCTCATTTAATTGAAAACCCAGTAATTTAATGCAAGAAAATAAAACCGATTATCAAAATAATCAATATTCATTTAAAAATAAATAATTTAACTATTCCTAGAATATTTTAAAGAATTATGAAATTAATGCTAGGATACGAATGAACAAGTTAATATAAACACGTAATCAAATGCAATTAAATTCTAACATTTAAGATGACACTTAATTAAATACAATAAAGTAAATCTAATTTCTATAAATAATAAAAATAGGTGATACTCTTTTAGTTAATCAATATAAAAATTATTGAATGCTTCTAAAAGAAATATCAAAATAGTGCAAAATGGATGATTAACTAATTAAACACTTAATTAAATACAGTTAAATGCTATTAAATGCATGCCGGGTTTGGGTTATAACATTCTTCCCCCTTTAAAACAATTGCATCCTCATAATTCTTCTTCCAATAGAACTCAGCATCATCTGAAACCCAACTCTGACTAATCCTCATCGGTTGCTGAGCAAGATAGTGAATAAGGATAGTCGTAGGAAAACCCGAATAGAAATCCCAACCAAGAATGCCGAGAAAATACCAACTAAGGACTGAAGCAAAGATACTATAGATAAAATTAACATCACAAATTAATAACAAGAAGGATGCTGAAGAAATACCCCACATATGAATCTTCAGTAGAAGTTCAACTACTATTGCCCGAGAACGCCAAGTAGGAAGCCAACTAAAGGCTCAAATGAAGATTCCATCCAGAGGTCCAAATAACTACCCCGCTAGTCATGAATTTCATAGAATAATTCCCTGTTAGGAGTGCTGAGGAAAGTACTAAGAAAACCCAGTTAAATATACTTCAAAAGTTCTAGATAAGTCTTCCAAATAATAACCCCATAGGATAACCAATTAGATCCCGAGTACCGCTATCAAACGTTGAGAAGAATGTCAAAGGAAATAGTAGAGAAAATATAATGTGCCCAATAAGACAATCAAGTTGAATAACAAATATAGTTTCCCAGCTAGACAAAAACCCTAAGGGAAAATACCGAGCTGGTGCACAATATACAAAACCAAACTTTGAGGCCTCTTCACTGTTTGCCAAGTGAGAACTTTATACAACTTACTACCAAGAAAGCCCAAAGTATTCGACAGCATAGCGTAAGCAATATGAGATAATAAGTCTGAACAGGATTCCAAGTGTAAGACTTCCAATAGTGCCAACAAGGAAAATACTGGTAGAATGCCCACTAAGAATTCCAAAGAATACCGTAAGTAGTACTATACAATAAGTATGATAGGAATTCCAAATACCAAACCTAGTGAAGAACACTAAAGAAAATATCCGAAACAATGCCCCAATAAGAAAGTAGCAAGGATTGCCCAATAAGTAAGTACTAGATAAATGGCCACTAAGAATTCTAGAGAATGCCATTGAAGAATTTCCAATCAGGGATGCTAGTAACACACCAATAAAGACCGAGACACATATACCATAGATAATACCATGCAGTAAGTCCGATTGAAACCCCAATAGCCAAGTCTACCATGAAGTGCCAACAGAAGTTCCAAAGAATACCCAATAAGAAAACCAAAGAATGATCCAGAGAACAACCAAATAGAACCCCAAAAGAAAGCTACTCTTTCACAACTGTTAAGCACAGAGGAGGACCTTAGAGATTCGCCAATAACTGAGCTCCAAAAGCAAACACCAACTCCCAAATAAAGGCTAGTCAAATACTGCTAATTCCCATCACTCCACATAACTTGGAGGGCCTGCTACTAACCACTTCTCTTCAGGGGGAGAAAGAAGTATTTCTTACCATTTCAACAGAATATGTATGAATGCCAAGATATCACATTTATACATATATGCCTTAATCTATTATGCAAGCATGTTTGTAAAACAGTTTATTCAACAAAGTCACTCAGGCACGACAATCAAGTCAAGCACAACATAATCAATTCAAATCACGACACAACCAATTCAAAACATTCCAATACACACATTACAAGCAATACCCCAAGTAAATAACAATTCACGAGGTCGATTCGATTCACGATGCCAATTCGATAAACGAGTAGTCACTTCACTTCACGTAACACACCTTTAGCACATACCACATAACTACATCACGTAGGTACACAGATTCAATTTAAGACACACAATCTCACATACAGGCACACATTTTCAAAACACACTTAACAAGCACACATCCAAATATCACTAACCACTAGACTGAGGACCCTGTCCTGGCTTATGAGCTAAACAAGCTCTGATAACACCTGTAACACCCCGATCCCTCTCGAGACCGGAAGTTCTATTAATCAATCTAATCGCAACCCAATTCCAAACACGGGCATAAAATTTTAGGAAAAGACAGACGGAGTCTCCCCTGTTTCTAGGCAAAATGCAAAACCTGCAATAGCATATAAGTGGACCAGCACTGTGTCCAACCATACAAACACCTCAAGGCCATCCGAGCCTTGGTTCTCAACAAGCGAACACAAGCAAATATACATTTCCAGTTTACAAGCTAACCTATCTCTTCTCATCTTTTACATGTACATTCATGCTTGGCAATTAAACTATACTAACCTATTGCATAAAATAGACAATCATACCATTCTAATAAACCTAGTTAAGTTAATTACATAACTTTTAACACTAGATACATACAATACATGAAAACATACATCTTTGCATCTTTCTACAACTCAGCCACATAACACGCAAGACAACTCTTCAAGCACGATCTTTCACGTAACCACGAACTTTTCAGCTAACATGGCATTTCTGGAAATATGGTGGTGAGGAGTGAGTATACACAACACGTATACTTAGTGAGGGCGAGACAGATATCGAGGTGGAGAGAAAAAAAAGTCGTGCAATGCAAATAAGGCAGTTAAGCAATATAACTGACAAGTAAGCAATCAATATAAACAATCAATACAATAAACAATTAATAAAAGCATTAACACAACCATTCAAAGCTATACCACACTCTGAAGGCTATGGTTCACTCATACGAGCAATGTACCATGCAATTCGATTCCACGAGCATTACATCAATCTCGAGCTTGATGTTGATAACGATGACAATAAGAGCGCAACCACCTTATAACATCCACTGGGTGTACTCCGGAAGTACCCCGACACATCTACGACCCGAATCACCTAGGGCGGCATCCCTAGCGAGAATAGGAATATGACACAGAGCTAGAGCAAACCAACCCTGGCAGCCCGAGACTGCCCAGAGAGGCCCATCACTCTCGCGCCTAACACTATGCAATGCAATACGAGATACAAGCAATAAACAAGCAATAGCACGAAAGTGTAGATTAGTGGCGATAAACGAAATATCAAGCATTTACAATCAACATTAGCATTCAATTAACTTTTCAAGCATGATTATCATTGACTTCAACAAGAACATCAACTAGACACGTAATAGCAGTTCAAGCACGAAAACGTCAAATATTACTATTCAAACCCTAACTTCCAAAGGCAAGTACAAGCAAACGAACTATGGGATTAGGAAACCGATTTCACTACATTCACTTAGGTACTACAAGGCACGTTTTCTATATCACGGAACTTCATTTTTCCAACCGAAGCCTAAAAGTCCACCTACTGCGTTTGAACTACAGCTATGTTAACCGATCACTCAACCAACGCCACAACAGCGCCAAAAGTGCTTCCATGCCCTCAATAGCAAAACCCCCAACTCAATTTGAGCATGGTCAACACTTGGTCAAACGGTCCCTTTACGTTTCCTTGTCCAATTTCTAATTTTAACAAAGGTCGGTCCGTTTTTATTGCACATTTTATCTTTCTATCATTAATGGCACCTATCCAAATCAAGAAATCGCAATTTGGATCAAAAATCCAAAATTCTAGGGTTTTACTAATCATTTTTACTATTCACGTTCTTGCCTAAATTCAATTTGTATTCCTAACCGTAAAAATAGCTAAATAACTAACAAGTAATGCTCTACGAACCCTAAAGAGGCAATTCCAATCAATTTCAAACATTATAACGCATTAAATATCAAATCTAAGAAATTGAATCAAAAATAAAATTTGAATATAAATGCACAAAAACGTGAAATGTCACGCCCCAACTCGACCCCACCTACGATCAGTCAGGACGCAACGAAATTTCGGCAGCATAACGACAGTAACATGAACATCAGGGCTCTAAACCAACCCTTAATAACAACATACATCAAACTCCACAAATCACCAACCAACTCCACAATCAAATTAGCAACATACAACACAACCATTTCATACATTAAATATTCTTTCATCAACTCATTCATAGTTATGCGCCTCCGTTCCAACATAACATACAATACCTCAACCTTATCATACATTTCAAAAATAAGTTGGGACATATTTACAACTTAACCATAGACAAAAGAAAGCCACTAAGTTAACACCATTTGGATCATCATCTTCCAACATCTATTACAATAAGAACCACAAAGCATATAAAAGTCTATTAAACTAATATACATGACATTAAACAACATATAATCATGGATAAGACTCGGGAACATATGACTCATCCACGTAAAGCACATTTTCCACATTCTCCTCTTCAGGAGGCACATACCCGTAATCCGGCTCTGCAACACCTGTAAGCATGCATTAATAGAGAGTGAGCTTATATACATAAGCCCAGTGAGGATCCGATAGATCTCGACAGTATTCACTACGCTCCTTGGATTTAGTCCTTTGAGCAAGTAAACACACAACAACAATAATAATGCTATCATCACATAACAACATAAATAATGCTATCATCACATAACAACATAAATAATGCTATCATCACATAACTATATAACCAATCAATAAGGATACTCTATTTGGTGTAGCTCCAAACGCCATCACGATCTCAACCGTTCTTCTTATAACTCCCCATTACTCACGCACCCGAGGTACCTCACTAGCCCCTTCCCTCCATGACATCTCCGTCATGCGAGCTGGGGGTAGCCTATGGCAGTCATGCCGTTATCAACCCGACAGCCCGACGCTGCCCGAGAGGTGGCACACACATACCAAGACTCCATATTCATCAATCATCATGCAAGCATAAATCAATCAATCAATTGGGAGATCAGCAACAAGAGTGCCCGATTCCCGCATTCAATAATAATCAATCAATATCATTTTATCATCATCAATAATCATATCATCATCATCAATAACATCAATAATCAATTAAACAACAAATAACTAAGTTAGATGACAAAGTAGGCCATCTAACCGAACATGCATAACATACATAATTAAACTCTAAATTACTCAACAACAACTCACCATTCATCACTCGAACACTACCCAACCATCTAAGGCATCGTTCAAGAAATTAAAGAATGAAAACCTAAACTTCTAAAATTCATAAGTTACAATCTACTAATGCAAACGTTGCCAAATCAGTTCCTATCACTCACCCATTCAACCTACTACATTAGCCCTCTCGGAAATCCACCATAACACCTCTAAATCATGCCCGATAACCCTAAAACCCTATGACGTCATGGCTGGATTTTCCGGATTTTCACACAAACAATGTAATCGAAAATTCGGCATTACAACAGCGCTAACACGTAATTATCAAGTATTTAGAAATCGACGGCAATCGATTTCGAGCAACGCAACTCAATTAAATCAACTTTGAACATTTTAATCAAAATTAAATACCCGGAAAATAAAAATTATGCTATATCCGACAGAAACTCGTAGTATTAGTATATAATGATCCCTAGCATGCATGGAGCAATAATCTAACATCAGATTAACATTCTAACGGTTCAATAATTAATTATACGCAAAAACATAAAAATGACATTTTGAGATCTAGAATTGTTCTCTCACCTTTGATGCGATAAAAGCCTAGGAATGCGTGCAATGCGTGCCCAGCAAGCGGAATCCAAGTCGGTGCGAAGTTTCACGGACAAAAACTAGGTTTTTCTTTGAAAAATTGGATTGAAAAGCTTTGAAATTCTCTTTCTTTTTCTCTCCTCTTTCTCTCGGCCATGTGTGTGTTTGTGGAGTGTGTTTTGTGTTGTGTGAGTGTGTGTTGATGACAAGGAGTATTTAAAAGCTTGGTCAATTAAAAAAATGCAAAGTCAAAGTTAGTTTTAATAGGTATTTTTGTGTTTTTAATGACTTTAATTGCATTTTAGTGCTCACCAAGTTAAAAATAAATATGCAACCCCCAAGATATCTCAAGTGGATTATTTTTAGGTGACAAGAAGTTTTACATTCAAAGAATTCCACCCGAGTCGGCTTAAAACTCGATTTTCGCAAAAGTCGGTGTAAAAACCCTAATAAATTCTTAAGCCGATTTTAAAACCGTTTTCATCAAACACAGGTCTATTAAAGTCCGTGGACTAGGTCTAGAAGGGTTAAAAAGACCAGTTTCAAAATTATAGCGGACGTGTTTCGAAAACACTATTCACTAAAAATCGACGATAAAATTTCTGACTCCGTTTTTGATGAAAATTTCATGAATGCACATTTAGCACGTATTAGAAGTATTGACATCAAAATTATAACTTTCTAGGTCCTATAGCACATAAACAGATCATATGCACGCAAAACGAGGTAAAGCACGTAAAACGAGATAAGCAGGAAAAGTGGGGTTTCACATTCTCCCCTCCTTAAAACAATTGCGTCCGCGCAATTCTCGAATTGATAGACAATTAAATCCTCAATCGTTACACTTAACAATACTTCTCTTAATTCCCATTTATCTCTTAGGATGATACCTAACCAAAGACCTCAAAAGAACAAACTCTGTTGACTGCAAGTTGATGATCATAATTCCAAACAATCTTCAATTCATAATTCTCTCCTACCTAATATCATATTGCATATGAAAGAAATCGCAACTCCAAATTCCTAGTATGACACCACTAATTATCAATCATCCCCTACTACACTAAAGAGCTCTATGAACACCCCGAGGGTTTAAAAACTCAATCACGATAACATGAATGATTACTGATCAAGGAAATATCTCAAAAGTGACATTGGTCAGAATATGGCTCTTATGACATTTACGAGGAATTAAGAATATGGAAAGTCATATTTGAGCCAACAATCAAGGGAGCAAGAGGTCAAACAAGTTAGAGAATCAAGAGGTTAATAGTTTAATAAGGAAGCATGATAACTAAGATAAGGAATGTCTCAGCACCTATCAGTTAAATAAGTACGAACAAAGGATGATAACGGATCAAAACAGTGCTGAGTATGTTGAACAAAATTCCTGAACAAGTAGACATTTCAATTCTCGATGATTGTTCAAGGAACCAACAAGTAAGTTGTACTTGAGGTGAAATGAAATTAAGAGATAAGAGATGATTAATTCAATAGAAACATGAGTGTCAAGATAATGAGTATCTCAGCACGCAATACCAAAGAAGTACGAGTAAGAAATGATAACAATAGGACAGTGCCGAGTACTTTGAGTGAGCAATTACAAGCAAAGTAATGACTCTGGATTTAATAATAAAACAATAGGATTAACAAGGATCAACAAGAATGACAATGATGTACTTAGGTAGGGAGTACATCAAGCAAGTAGAATTCGAACAAGTAAAATGGTATACCAAAAGAAAAATTACTTTCAAATGAATAGTAATAGGATGAAATGAAATATTGAAATGAATGGCTAGAGATATAGAATGAAATATAGAAGTCTCAAACCTTAACTCCAATAAGCGACATTGCTATAAGAAACAAATATGAATGTTAAGAATAGAAACAATGTCAAATGAGTATAGGATCCATTAATCCAATAAGCAAAACTTTCAAGAAATAATTGATATGCTAGAAAAGTGTAACTCTCTCTCAAATAATTGAGAATAGAGTAGAAGATAATAATAAGACTGATAGAATTTATGAAGCACAAGAAGGGTGTCCCACCTACACACTTAAACACCAACAAGTCAAATCCTACAAACTATCTTCCTCCAAAACAAGACACTAAGGAGATCCAGAGAACCTAAATAGTCATAACAATCACCAAACAAGATAAATCACTCCAAAATTTTACATTCCGTACCAGACCAATCACTAAACGAGATAAATCACCGATTACCCAACAAGATTAACTAATGAAGACTCCAAAATCTGATAACACAATACAGATTCATGCTAACCCATTATAACACAAGAGAATCCTCAATCAACAATTTAGAAAGTCATACCACCTAGAACTCAAAAGCTTAATGTAGGTAAGTAAATGTTCAGTCACCAAAATGCATTCTTATTTCCTCAAATAATTCTATCTCCCAACAATTACATCCTCGAATAAAGTAACTTTAGTCAAGAATCACTCCAATTGTTTCCAAGGTTTAAAGATCAAAACTCCAAAATACCCATTAATAATATAGCAATCCCAAATAGTAGAAATATTCACATGTTATACAACACTTCACTCCATTCACAAATATACATCACTAATTCCTCAAATAAATTCATTCTAAAATAACCTCAAGAAAGTATAATCTGAGTTCAGACTCCAAAAGTGTCTAATCACAACCTCACAAAAACCTCAACTTATGATTCATCTCCAAGTAATAACAAGTTAAACATGGCAACAAAAGTAATTATTATCATCAAGATACGTTGCTATTTCCTCGAACAACTTCATTCTCGCTAAAGGAACATCAAGATCAATCCACTAAGCCGAAACTAAAATCCATAAACATAACAATTAAAATCTAACTGATAAACTTCTAGAATAATAATAATTCAAAATCATGGCCTACCACTATTTCCGAAAACTCTTACAGTCACCCTAGACATTAAAAGGTCACTCACGAGTTAAAACATGTATGCAACTATATCATATGAAAGACAAGTACAACGAAATGCGCAATTATCATACAATGCAACATTATCGCATAACACACAATTCAACATATAAGAAGCCAACATCACATAAACAGGTTATATCATAGAAGTAAGTTATAAACAATTAAAGTCACATAAGCAACAAACTTCACATAAGACAAGTTGATCACGTAACTCACATTGGTCACTTAAAGTACATTGAGCACCTAAAGCACGTTGTTTCACATAAGCTAGTTATAAACAATTAAAAGCACATAAACAACTAACTTCACACAAGGCACAAAATCACATAAAACACAATTGTCACATAATACACATTAATCACATAATGCACATTAATTATAACACATTGAGTACGTATAACACGTTATCACATAAAACATATTAACCACATTAGTTCACTTAACACACAAGGCATACTGGTCACATAGAAAGTTAGACACATAAGTAAATTAATCACATAAACATATTAACATATGTTTCACTTTTCTTTCACTTAATACATACTTGCATGCTTAGACCACTACCCACATTCCGAGGATACCCCGGCTGACAGCTAACATGCGCTCTGATACCACTTAAACTGTCACGCCCCAACTCGACCCCACCTACGATCAGTCAGGACGCAACGGAATTTCGGCAGCATAACGACAGTAACATGAACATCAGGGCTCTAAACCAACCCTTAATAACAACATACATCAAACTCCACAAATCACCAACCAACTCCACAATCAAATTAGCAACATACAACACAACCATTTCATACATTAAATATTCTTTCATCAACTCATTCATAGTTATGCGCCTCCGTTCCAACATAACATACAATACCTCAACCTTATCATACATTTCAAAAATAAGTTGGGACATATTTACAACTTAACCATAGACAAAAGAAAGCCACTAAGTTAACACCATTTGGATCATCATCTTCCAACATCTATTACAATAAGAACCACAAAGCATATAAAAGTCTATTAAACTAATATACATGACATTAAACAACATATAATCATGGATAAGACTCGGGAACATATGACTCGTCCACGTAAAGCACATTTTCCACATTCTCCTCTTCAGGAGGCACATACCCGTAATCCGGCTCTGCAACACCTGTAAGCATGCATTAATAGAGAGTGAGCTTATATACATAAGCCCAGTGAGGATCCGATAGATCTCGACAGTATTCACTACGCTCCTTGGATTTAGTCCTTTGAGCAAGTAAACACACAACAACAATAATAATGCTATCATCACATAACAACATAAATAATGCTATCATCACATAACAACATAAATAATGCTATCATCACATAACTATATAACCAATCAATAAGGATACTCTATTTGGTGTAGCTCCAAACGCCATCACGATCTCAACCGTTCTTCTTATAACTCCCCATTACTCACGCACCCGAGGTACCTCACTAGCCCCTTCCCTCCATGACATCTCCGTCATGCGAGCTGGGGGTAGCCTATGGCAGTCATGCCGTTATCAACCCGACAGCCCGACGCTGTCCGAGAGGTGGCACACACATACCAAGACTCCATATTCATCAATCATCATGCAAGCATAAATCAATCAATCAATTGGGAGATCAGCAACAAGAGTGCCCGATTCCCGCATTCAATAATAATCAATCAATATCATTTTATCATCATCAATAATCATATCATCATCATCAATAACATCAATAATCAATTAAACAACAAATAACTAAGTTAGATGACAAAGTAGGCCATCTAACCGAACATGCATAACATACATAATTAAACTCTAAATTACTCAACAACAACTCACCATTCATCACTCGAACACTACCCAACCATCTAAGGCATCGTTCAAGAAATTAAAGAATGACAACCTAAACTTCTAAAATTCATAACTTACAATCTACTAATCCAAACGTTGCCAAATCAGTTCCTATCACTCACCCATTCAACCTACTACATTAGCCCTCTCGGAAATCCACCATAACACCTCTAAATCATGCCCGATAACCCTAAAACCCTATGACGTCATGGCTGGATTTTCCGGATTTTCACACAAACAATGTAATCGAAAATTCGGCATTACAACAGCGCTAACACGTAATTATCAAGTATTTAGAAATCGACGGCAATCGATTTCGAGCAACGCAACTCAATTAAATCAACTTTGAACATTTTAATCAAAATTAAATACCCGGAAAATAAAAATTATGCTATATCCGACAGAAACTCGTAGTATTAGTATATAATGATCCCTAGCATGCATGGAGCAATAATCTAACATCAGATTAACATTCTAACGGTTCAATAATTAATTATACGCAAAAACATAAAAATGACATTTTGAGATCTAGAATTTTTCTCTCACCTTTGATGCGATAAAAGCCTAGGAATGCGTGCAATGCGTGCCCAACAAGTGGAATCCAAGTCGGTGCGAAGTTTCACGGACAAAAACTAGGTTTTTCTTTGAAAAATTGGATTGAAAAGCTTTGAAATTCTCTTTCTTTTTCTCTCCTCTTTCTCTCGGCCATGTGTGTGTTTGTGGAGTGTGTTTTGTGTTGTGTGAGTGTGTGTTGATGACAAGGAGTATTTAAAAGCTTGGTCAATTAAAAAAATGCAAAGTCAAAGTTAGTTTTAATAGGTATTTTTGTGTTTTTAATGACTTTAATTGCATTTTAGTGCTCACCAAGTTAAAAATAAATATGCAACCCCCAAGATATCTCAAGTGGATTATTTTTAGGTGACAAGAAGTTTTACATTCAAAGAATTCCACCCGAGTCGGCTTAAAACTCGATTTTCGCAAAAGTCGGTGTAAAAACCCTAATAAATTCTTAAGCCGATTTTAAAACCGTGTTCATCAAACACATGTCTATTAAAGTCCGCGGACTAGGGCTAGAAGGGGTAAAAAGACCAGTTTCAAAATTATAGCGGACGTGTTTCGAAAACACTATTCACTGAAAATCGACGATAAAATTTCTGACTCCGTTTTTGATGAAAATTTCATGAATGCACATTTAGCACGTATTAGAAGTATTGACATCAAAATTATAACTTTCTAGGTCCTATAGCACATAAACAGATCATATGCACACAAAACGAGGCAAAGCACGTAAAACGAGATAAGCAGGAAAAGTGGGGTTTCACATGAAAACCCTCACAGAGATTGACGAGGAAGACCTGCAAGGAACCGAGCCATGACCCCCGAGCAATTCCACGCATGATTATAGAAGAAAAATTGAAGCAAAATTTATTTTTTTCTCCTTGGAAGCATTCGGCCATAGGGGGCGATACAAAGGGTATTTTGCAATTTGTTTTGTTTTGATTTTTGCCTTGTTTTATTTATAAAAGATGACAAAGGGCATTTTGATCATTTTGCAAGGTCAAGCTTAAGTGAAAATATGGTCAAACAAGCTTATTTTGATGCCATTTAATCCAATTCAAGTTAAAATAATGCAATTTTAATGAAAACCAACTAAAACTAGCTAAATTAAGCTAAAAACATTTTTTCACTAAGTCCGAGGAATATTTCTCTAACTCTCATTTTCGAAATGCTACGATCGAACGGTCAATAAACGATCGCTAATCAAATGATGAGCAATAATATAAAACTATAATTTTTTTTGAAAGGTAGAATAATAAAATAGTTTATAATTCACTCCGACTCGGAGTTACTTTTCTCATTTAATTGAAAATCTAGTAATTTAATGCAAGGAAATAAAACCGATTATCAAAATAATCAAAATAATCAATATTCATTTAAAAATAAATAATTTAACTATTCCTAGAATATTTTAAAGAATTATAAAATTAATGCTAGGATACGAATGAAAAAGTTAATATAAACACGTAATCAAATGCAATTAAATACTAACATTTAAGATAACACTTAATTAAATACAAGAAAGTAAATCCAATTTCTATAAATAATAAAAATAAGTGATAATCTTTTAGTTAATCAATATAAAAATTATTGAATGATTCTAAAAGAAATATCAAAATAGTGCAAAATGGATGATTAACTAATTAAACACTTAATTAAATGCAGTTAAATTAAATGCATGCCGGGTTCGGGTTATCACATCAATGACCTGCAGGGTTACTTCAGCCGTTGGCTATACCAGAGTAGAAGTGGGAGCATATTACAATGGATTTCGTCACTGGTTTGCCTAGAACACCAAGGGGTAATGATGCAGTTTGGGTTGTCGTGGATATTTTGATGAAGACAACTCATTTTATTTCGATGAGGATGAGAGATGAGGTTACAAAGTTGACGGGTCTTTATTTGGATCAGATTGTTAGACTTCATGGGATTCCATCTAGTATTGTCTTCGATCGAGATCCTCGATTTACTTCTTGTTTGTGGGAGAAACTTCAGGAGACCTTGGGTACTCAGTTGAACTTCAGTGCCGCGTATCATCCACAGACCGACGGTCAGTCTGAGTGGAGTATTTAGATTCTGGAAGATATGCTTAGGGCTTACGTTCTGGACTTCGGGAAGAACTGGGAGAAACATCTACCACTTGCCGAGTTTGCCTATAACAATTGTTATCAAGCTACTATTGGGATTGCACCTTTCGCAGCTCTTTACGGTCATAAGTGTCGTTCACCTTTATATTGGGACGAGGTAGGGGAGATGAAGACTATTGATCCGACTATCATGCCAGAGCTTCTTGAGAAGATTGAGAATGTTCAGTTGATCAGGCAGAGAATGCTTATGGCGCAGAGTAGATTCAAGAGTTATGCTGATAAGCGTCGTCGGGACTTGGAGTTTGCAGTCGGAGATCGGGTTTTCTTGAGATTGTCTCCTCGTAAGGGGTTTTCTCGTTATGGTAAAGGTGGAAAGCTGAGTCCGAGATTTGTTGGGCCGTTTGAGATTACCGGCAGGGTTGGTAAGTTGGCATATCGGTTGGCTTTACCGAAGAACTTCTCTAATGTCCACGATGTATTTCACGTGTCTAATTTGCGAAAATATAATCCGGATCCTTCTCATATTCTTGAGCCAGAGCCGTTACAACTTCGAGAGAATCTGACTAATGACGAGCGTCCGATTCGTATTCTAGATCAGAAGGAACGAGAGTTGAAGTCGAAGAAGATTCCGATGGTCAAAAGTTGTGGAAACATCACGGCATTGAGGAAGCTACTTGGGAGAGACGAGATCAGATGCAGCAGCAGTACCCAGATCTGTTCAGTACATCAAGTAAGAATTTTGGGGACGAAATTTCTTTATGGGGAGGGGAATGTGAAACCCCACTTTTCTATCCTGTCTCGCTTTGCGTGTTTATTCTCGTTTTGCGTGAATTGACCTGTCTATATGCTATATGGCTTAGAATGTGGTAATTTTGATATTAATACTCCTAGAACATGCTAAATGTGCATACATGAAATTTTCATAAAAAACGGAGTCAGAAATTTTATTGTCGATTTTTAGTGAATAGTGTTTTCGAAACACGTTTGCTAAAATTTTGAAACTGGTTTTTTTAACCCTTCTAGACCTAGTCCACGGACTTTAATAGACCTTTGTTTGATGAAAACGGATTTCAAATCGGCTTAGGAATTTATTAGGATTTTTACACCGACTTTTGCGAAAATCGAGTTTTAAGCCGACTCGGGTGAAATTGTTTGATTGTAAAATTTCTTGTCACCTAAAACTAACCTACTTGAGCTATCTTAGGAGTTGCATAATTTTTTTGAGCATTGGTGATCAAGAAAATGAATTTAAAGACAAGAAAACAAAAAAAAATACTAAGTTAATTCAACTTTGACTTTCATTAAATGTTGACCTTCATGCATATATCACCAACACATACTCACAAAGCACAAAACACCCTCAATTTCACACACATTGCCGAGAGGAAGAAGGGAGAAAAGAGAAAAGTTTTCGACAAGTTTTCAAAGCAAATTTTCAAAGAAAAAGCTAGTTTTTGTCCGTAGAACTTCGTGCCAAGTTGGATTCCGCTTGTTAGGCACGCATTTCTAGGCTTATATCGCATCTAAGGTGAGAGAAATTCTAGATCTCAAAACTCATCTTTTATGTTTTTGCGTAGAATTGATTATTGAACCGTTAAAATGTTAATCTGATGTTAGATTATTGCTCCATGCATGCTAGAGATCGTTTATATGTAATCTTACGAGATTTGAACCGTTGTAGCATAATTATTTATTTTTGGGTATTTAAAGTTGAGTTATTTGTCATTTCTTGATTATTTTGAGTTGTGTTGATCGAAATCGATTGCCGTCGATTTCTAAAAGTTTGATAATTACGTGGTAGCGCCGTTGTAATGCCGAATTTTCAATTGCGAGGTCGGTGCTAAAATCCGGAAATTTCAGCCATGACACACCAGGGTTTTAGGGTAATTGGGCATGATTTGGATGTGTTTTGGTTGGTTTCCGAAGGGGCTAATGTAGTTGATTGAATGGGTGAGTGATAGAAACTAATTTGGAGTTGTTTGGATTAGTAGAATGTAAGATATGAATATTTGAAGTTTAGGTTGTCTTTCTTTAAAATGTTAAATTATGCCTTTAGATGATTGGGTGTGGTTTGAGTGATTGAATTGTGAGATGATGATGGGTAAACTAGGGTTTGATTGTGTGTTTAATGCATATTCGATTGGATGGCCTACTTTGTCATCTAACTTAGTTATTTGTTGATTAAATTGATTATTGATGTTATTATGATGATAATATGATTATTGATTGATTATTGATTGATGATTGATGAACCGGGAGATAGTCAACGGAAAATGTTGTCCTCCTGTGAATGATTGATATTTATTATTATTGCTGAGTCTTTGGTATGTGTGTGCCACCTCTCGGGCAGTATCGGGTTGTCGGGTTGATAACGGCATGACTACCAGAGACTGTGTGAGGCCTGATCTCTTTGCGTGCGATACCTCATTTCGTGTGCCTAACCTAGATTTTGCGTGCCTTGACCTAGGTTTAAGAATTGTGTTTTGTTTTGTGTGCCTTGCATCGAATTACATGCATTCATTTAGAGTTGCGTGCATTTACTTGGGAAACGTGCATTCGTCTCGCAGTTCGTGTCTTGTCTCGTAGTGCGTGCCCTAAACCTAGAAAAGCATGCCCACACGTTAATCAAGAAAGCATCTTACACGAAGCACTAGATCATCAATTAATCCTACAAACTCCACTAACTAATATTAAAATGCTAAGTTAATGCACTAGAAGACGAAATTGCACCAAAAGCTAGACATTCTTTATTCTTTATTCTTTATTATTTGCATATCCCAAACACACAATAAAATAAGCCTTGAACAAGACAAAAAATTCAGATTTGAACCCATCTTTGGCCGACCACTAGGAGCTTTGGGCATGCAATCCAATTTCAAAATTTATTCCTCAAACATTCTATGACAATTTAATGACACAATGCATAAAAAATTTAACCCAAAACCCTACCCAATGCACCCAAAATCTCGACACATGCATATACCCATGCTAGGATGATTCAAATTATGCTTCTTGAAGACACAAATCTGAAATTTACAAGCTCAAGGCCGACATATGCTTCAAACTTTGCAAAACTTTTATTTTTTTTTCTTCATTTTCTCTCATTTCCTTTCATTCTTCTCTCTCCCTCTCATTCTTCTATCTCTCTCTCGGCCTTGGCTGAGTTTCTACACTCCATAGCTTATCTTCATCACTCCATGGTTCATCAAGGCATGCAAGAAGCTAGGGAGCTCGACTAAGCAAGCTAGGTTGCAAGAAACACACATGCAAGCTCTTTGAACCTCCATTTCGGTTTAGGTGAGTTTGTTAGCTTCCATTTCTTTTCTTCTTGTTCTAACCACATGCACCTACTAAGAACATGGTTACTAAGCTAGGAAATTAGAGAGAATCGAGTGGTGTCTTGGCTAAGCAAGGAAAAGAGTCAATCTTGTGCAACCATCAAGAGTCTTGTGCATCTTCTTGTTGTTTTGCTAAGGTGAGGGCTAAAACTTCTTGAAAATCTTTCAAAAAACCACATGCATGCCCTTAAATGTCTATCTTTACTTCTGCACTTGAGATATGTGTGTGTTCATGAGCTTTTATAAACATGCATGGCAAGATTCTTGGCTAGAATGTGATGATAGATGAAATTGTGTATGTGACAGCCTTCTGTCTTGTTAAGGCGAGGTAATTTTGGCTAGGTAAATGATGTTGAAAATACGTGAAAATTGGTAGGTAACTAGTTTTTCCTGTTCTGAACATTTTTTGCAGAAATAGGTCAAAGCTAATTTTGACTTTAAGGTCCTCAAAATGGCTAATTATCAAAATGTGTCCAAATCTGGAAAGTCTGGAAAAATGAAGCAGGTTTTGGCAGATTCACTGACCTTGTAGAACGAACCAGTTTTTACTTAGTAAATGATATCCAAAATGCATGAAATTTGGTGTGCAGATATATTTTTCAGTTCTGGACATTTTTGTCAGAAATGGACTAAGGCTAAATCTGACCCTAAGGCCCTCAAAAACGACAAGTATTGAAATGTGTGCAAATCTGGACAGTTTTGTGTAGTCTCACTGTTTTGGCTATAACTCTTGAAACCAAACTCCAAATGATGCGAGATTTGTTTTTGAATTTATTTCACTCCTTAAGGTTTAATTTGACATCTTGTTCACTGTAATTGGAGATTGTTTGCTTGTCTTAATGATTGTGAGAAAGCAGTCCATTGCAATGAGGGTTTCACCTATTGATATGCTTAGAAAAATTAATGTAGATTCCCTTGTTGTATTAAATGCCTGGGATTGTGGCATTTGGATGTTGTGTGGACTGTTTTGAATGCTTGAGGGTGTTTAATTTAATCAATGCATGGCTTGAGCTTAATTACGAGATGACTTGGGGCTTAATCGCACGGGTAAACTCGAATTGAAACCCTAGTAACTAGGTAAACTCGCTAAGTGTTGATCCTATGGATATTGCATTTGATTATGTGTTTAGTAGGCTGCCCGTAGTTGCCCTTGTAGCTCTAAATATGATTTCGATGATTACATGTTGATAAGTAGGCTTTTCTGCGCCCGGTCCTACGTGGATGTCGTTGCATAATGAATAATCTTATTATTTGATTACGAGAACTTTGAAATGAGTTATATGACTTGATTTATGTGCGTTACATGGCTGCCCATTTAATGTTCATATAACTCCATGTGCTTTTCAAGTGAATTTACTTGTCATATCGTGCCTCGCGTGTTTAACTATCAATGTGCAATCTTATGACTGCTCGGAGGCAACCTACTTTATTGTCCTCCCAATGTGATATATTAAATGTCATAAATGTGCATTGCATACAAGGTTGCAACCTTTCATTCTGGCGTGATAGCGTTCACGCACACCGCGCGGCATTGGGCTTGCCGGTGCAACCATGACTACCATTGTCCAATTCCCTCTCTCGCTTGGAGACTAGACTTCCTCGGAGAGTTGGGTCGTAGGATTTCGGGGTACATCCGGAGTACACCCATTTGGTGTGATAAGGGGATGAATAGAAGCTGGCCGCAACAACTGATACTGGAATTGAACTGAGAGCAAAAGCTTACCGTATCCTTTTACTATATGTATAAGTACTCTCGCTTGGTTCCTAGAGAACCTCGGGGAGGAAAGACGGGTAATTGCATTCTTTTAGTATTATATTTCATTATGTACTTATTTGCGATATATGACATGCTAGCAAAAGAGTTTTCATAAGTTGAACCAGAAAACGAGTTTCAAAACTTAATTCTCATTCCCCCTCGCTGAGTTCATAAGGACTCACCCTCTTTTATCATCTCAGGTGAAGAAGACCAAGAACAAGTACCCGAGACGACGTGCCTAACGATGATTCCTTGGAATGATTGCTTGCCCTACATGCTTTACGTGACTATGGTCATTTTGTGAACAATATGTTGCTTGAAGACTATTTCATTTCTTATGATGCTTGCTATTGTAATGTAAAAGACCCCCGTTGTAATTTGGGAACTAATTTTGGTTTGTACTGATAATAACTAGATAGACACTACTATGGTCATTTTGCTATCGTTATTGGCTAGTATCTATCATAGGATTATGAAGTATCAGGTAAAGATTAAGTAAAATGAACCCATCCAATCTTAAGCAGGTACTCATTGATAAGCTAAGATCAACAGGTACGTTTGTAACAAGGATTAACAAACAAACGAGACATAGTATCACGCTAGGTTATTAATCAAACGAGACTTCGAGATAATTGGTAGGCGTTTCAATTCATGGTAAATAGTAATCTTAGTTGGAAATGGAATCGAGATTGGAAATTTTGAGGCGTTTAGAGAATTAGGTCAAACCAAATAGCCCAATTATAGCTGTTATGCTGCTGGTTTTCTAGCGAAAAGGTGGAGTTTAGGCCAAAATGTTAAGTGTTAAACTTTAATAAACGGTTAAGTACGTGATATGACTTGAAAGTTTAGATCATACCCTAGTCTAACCTTTATAGGCCGGGTTGGGGCGTGACAGACTGCCTCCAACTTGTATGACGGAGGTGTCATGGAAGGAGAGGTTATTGGGGTACCTCGGGTGCGTGAGTTTATGGGAGTCACAAGAAGGCTGTTATGATTGTGATGGTGTTTGGAGCTACACCAACTAGTGTATCCTTTATTGAATGATCATTATAGATTATGTGATGATAGTATTATTGATGTTATTATGTGTTTACTTGCTCAAAGGATTATTCCAAGGAGTATAGTGAATACTGTTAGAGATCTATCGAATCCTCACTGGGCTTATTTTATATAAGCTCACTCTCTATTATTGCATGCTTACAGGTGTTCTTTCACAAGACTACGGGTACGTGCCTCCTGAAGAGGAAAATGTGAAAAATGTGCCTTACGTGGATGAGTCTTATGTTCTGGAGTCTTATCCTTGATGTTGTATTGTTTTACTATCTTGTATATTAACTTAGTAGACTTTTATATGCTTTGTAGTTCATAATGTAAAAGATGTTGAAAAGATAATCAATTAGTTGATGCTATCTTAGTAGTCTTTCTTTTGTCTATGCATAGGTTGCTAGGTTGGTATCAATATATTTTGCAATGTATATTAAGGTTCATGTATTATGTTGGAACGGAGGAATATAACGAGGAATGATTATTGTATAATATGGTTATGATGCATGTTGTTATTTTATTGAGGAGTTGTTTGTTGTATGGTTTATGGAGTTGATGTATGATGTTCTATTGAGGTTGGTTTAGAGCCTCGGTATCCTATTTACTGTCGTTATATTGCCAAAATTCCGTTACGTCCTGACATATTATAGGAGGAGTCGAGTTGGGGCGTGACACGATGGGAAATGAGAATCAACAAGATAGGATGCTTTGTCCCAACTAACAAGAGTAGGAAGATTCTTGCTTTGAATCTTGTGCTTGTGATGGTGATTATTCTTGCCATGTCATGGAAGTATTTAATGCTTTCGGTTTCAATGGGGCCTTGCCCCTTCTAACTTTCTTTAAGATATCGGGGAATTTTTTCTCTTGGTCCAGTAACTGTATAAAGGGTTGGTGGGTGGGGGTAGAGCCTAACGTACCAATGTCAATGAATCAAAGGTGTTTGTTTATGGTATGGAATAGGAACAGTAAGAATGGAACTGCTATCGCTTGTCCTATCATCCGCGTGGAACTTCTTTCATTCGTCAGTATGGGAAGGTAGAGTCCTTTGCTTGGGTGAAGCTGTTCTTGCTTTGAGCTAACTTCATTAGATATGAATTTCTCCCTGCTAGAAATATAAGGTAATAAGGTATAGTATGCGCCCATGACTGAAATACTAAAGTATGCCTTTCTTCTAACGAAGGCAATTTGGCCCATTTTTTCTTTAGAGCTACTTCTAAACTATGTCCACCCTAGTAAGAAGGAAATTCCATATCACGACGGCCTTCCAACATTCATTCATCTCAAAAGAAAGAGCTAGTGAACCATACCAATTCCATTCATATTCTCTTATATAGAGCAGGATAGCTGCCATCAAGCTGCCCCTTGACCTTTAGAGCGAGAGCCTTCTGAGACCAATGCTATCAAGAAGAAGGAAAAATCGCCTTTATGGAGCCTTGAGCTACACCATTGACCTTGCGCCAAGTTTTTGCTCCTAAAGAAAGGGAAGGAATCATATCTAGTTGATTGGCCGGGAAAGCTTTAGCGGGAAGAGATAGCACTGGCGAGTGACTTCAATCAATAGCAAATTAGGTAGAGCTTTGTAGGTAAAAAAATAGAATAGGAAAGGTCAGCTTAAACTCATTGGTTAGATAATAAAAGGTAAATTAGGTTTTATAGAAAAGGGGAAGGATCCAAACTAGTTCCGCCATTAGTGAGGAATATTTTTTTGATTAGTAAAGGAATGAAGCAAACCGGAAAGAATATGGATTTGTGAATCCTTCAGCGAGGAAGACAAAAGCGAGAATAGTAAGAGCTCCATAATTGAATTGTCTTCCTATAATTGAGAAGAAAGCGCTCTTACCTCTCCTTCTTACCAAAACCTTAATTTCATCAATCCTTTTCCATTTTATATCAATAAAGAACTCTTGCGTCTCATTCATCCAGTTGTGACTGCTATCGCCCTCCAAAGCCCCTTATTTATTATCTAGCTTGAGTGGTTTAACGCTCCTTCCTCAGGCAAGAAGAATAGATGGATAGACTGAGAACAAAGGGAGGGATGGCATTCATTCTTTACTTACCGCAAGAAGGAACGACAACTTACCAAGGCCAATACCTACTGCTCCTCCTAGTACAGCTACTACAACTATGATCGACTAGTAAGCAAGATCTATGAAGTTCTATTGGTCGACTTCTATCATCTTTGTCTATTCCGTTTAGGGAATGGGCTTATGTAGGATAAGGCCAACCTTTTTGAAAATCGGTAAGAACTCCATCAAGGGAATGACTAGAAGTACTTCAACTCATATGAGTTCAGGTCTTTCTTCACGTCTTGAAGGTGAAAAATCAATAGCAGTTTATTCTACTACAATAGGTTCAGCCTCTTTAGCCTTTTGTAATAGTTGATTTCCTTAGTTCTGAGATCCTGCTTAAAAAATGATGGAGACAGTCATTCAATTTATTGAAAAAGGAACTATCTGAAAGTGGAATGAACGGGAGGCTGCAAAGAATACGATTCCCTTTTTTCAGTAGTAGTTCTCTCTCCCCTTCATCTGATCCTCTCGATGTAGCTCTTTCCTGTGTCAATTGCCAATTCTTGGTCATTGAGATTCATGGGCGATTCGGATCTTTATTTAGGTTTGGAACGCTATCTTTTTTCCCCTTCCAAACAAATCAAAATTCTTGAAGTTTTTCTATTTGGAATCATGTTAGGTCTAATTCCTATTATTGGCTGGATTATTCGTAACTACATATTTACAATACAGAGGTGGTGATCAGTTGGACCTTTGATTAATTAACATCTCTTTTTTATTTACTTTCTCCTTTCTTTAATCCGGAGGAGGTCAAATTAAGGTTGCTCTTCAAGTTAATGAAGTTATTTCATTATAATTAGACCTAACAAGAACAGAATCACACTCTGTAGATTTGAACCTACGACATCGGGTTTTGGAGACCCACATTCTACCGAACTGAACTAAGAGCGCTTTCTTATCACAGTAGGTACGACTGTAACATCCCGATCCATCTCGAGACCGGGAGTTCTATCAATCAATCTAATCACAACCCAAACCAAACCCGGACATAAATTTTCAGGGAAAACGGACGGAGTCTCCCCTGTTTCTAGGCGAAATGTAAAACCTGCGACAGCATATAAGTGGACCAACACCGTGTCCAACATTCAACCACCTCAAGGCCATCCGGGCCTTGGTTCACAACAAGCAAATCACAAGTAAATATACATTCAAGCTTAGCAATTAAACTACACCAACCTATTTCATAAGCTAGACTATCATACCTTTCTGCCTCTTTTCTTTTGTCATTACAAATATACATTGAAGTTAAGCTACATTAACTAAATACATAATCTAATGAAACTTAAATTACATCTCCTTTTAACATTAAATACATATAATACATAAAAGCATATAACTTTACAACTTTGACAACTCAAATCACATAGGGACGCAGGACAACTCTTCAAGAAAGGACGTTCACGAAAACACGAACTTTCCAGCTAACATGGCATTTCATGAAAAGTGGTGGTGAGGAGTGAGTATACACAACACGTATACTCAGTGAGGGCGAGACAGATATCGAGTTGGAGAGAAAGAAAGTCGTGCAATGCAAATAAGACAGTTAAGCAATATAACTGATAAATAAGTAATCAAGACAAACAATCAATACAATAAGCAATTACTAAAAGTATTAACACAACCATTCAAAGCTATACCACACTCTGAAGGCTATGGTTCACTCATACGAGCAATGTACCATTTCACAAGCGATATATCAATCTCGATCTTGATGTTGACAACGATGACAATAAGTGCGCAACCACCTTATAACACCAATTTGGAATACCCCGGAAGTATCCATCAATTCTACGTCCCAAATCTCCCTGGGAGGCAACCCAAGTGAGAAAAGGGAATAGCAGCGAAGCTAGGGCAACCAACACAGGCAACCCGAGGCTACCCAGAGAGGCCCATCACTCACGCGCGAGACACTATGCAATGTAAGACTCGATACAAGGCAATAAACGAGCGATAGCACAACAATACAAACTAGTGACAACAAACGAGATAACAAGCAATTACAATCAATACTAACATTCAACTAACTTTTCAAGCATAACAAGAAATAATAAGCAACAATAATACCAATTAAACAAGTATATCAAGCAACCCTAAGCATTCTATAGGCATAATATCAAGATAACAAGCAAAATCACAAATCGGCCCCAACTATCAAAACACTACCATTTCCAAACGAGCCACGAGTTCTGGAAACCGACTTTGCCAATCCTCCTAGGTCACCATAAGGCACGTCTAATGACCCCGAAACCCTACTTTACCCTAGAATTCGCGCAAAGCCCCGATTTTTCCATTTGCTCGTTTGAACTACAACTATACCAACCAAACACCCAACCAACGCCATAATCGTACCAAAAGTGCTTCCATGGCCTCCCGAAACAACGCCAACACGCAAAACGAGAAAATGCCAAACTCGACCTAAACTACCCTGACTTTCACTAAGCCGTTTTTCTCCGTTTTTCCATTACACAATCCAATTAAACCACACATTTAGGCATTCTAGCATATCTAGCATATTCCTACATCAACAGAACGCGTAACGGAGCAACTTAATCAAAATGGGGGTTTACTATTCACAATTTACTATTCATTATTCAATTTATATTTCAATTTTAATATTGAACCGCAGAAAATGTTAAAAAGCTATAAATACATGTTCTACGATTGCTAGGGAACATTCTTTAAGCCTCAAAACGATTTAAATAACAATATACGGATAAATATAAAAAAATCAAAGTTAACATACAAAACTTTCAAATGCGCAAATAAACATGAAACCCTCACCTTTATCAAGCTTGAAGATGTAAAAAGGGCTTAGTTACTCCAACTTTCCTTTAGCTCGAATGTGAAAATCCCTAGTATATTCATTTAAGTATAACACTTTAGCAATTAATTATATTAACTCCACATTAGCACGTAATCCCAAACAACCACATATTATTCATGTATGTCACATTGCCACATAGCCTAAGTAATCAAACGAAAAAGTCTAAAACATTTCTTTAATCTTACCAAGGACATTAACTATATCAACTTTAACAAGTTAACTTCATAACTAATTCAACTTCATTTATATTGCAAAGGAATATCAAACTAAGTATTAAATCAAAACAACTATGCTTAACACTTAAACATAATTCAACTATAACAAAATCTAAGAATCATTTTCATGTTTATTCACCCAAGTACAACATATATAACTCAATTAATAATCAATTATAGCAATTAAGTAATCCAAATAACCAACTAGGCAACAATCTTAGCTAACTCACATAGAATCCAACAAAACCATAAATATCACCTAAACATTTTCTATTTTCTCCAACAAAGGCTTAAATTAATCAATTCAGTTACCTATTCTATAGACCTCCAAACTGACTGATTTATATATATAAACGTATTTCTCTGAGTGTAGATGACTTTAGCCTCAAGCGGAACTCAATTCCAATCTAAATTTCACAAGTTATGACCTTTTCCGTGCAACTGCGCGAACTGCCTCCTGCACCAGCGATTTTCAGACACATTTCGGAAATAGTTAAATTGCAGGGCCAAAACGTTAGAATTTGCCTTACCTCTAGAAATCCACATTTGTTCTAAACTGTATAATCTAGTTGCCATATAAATTTTGTTAATTTTAGAGCATGTTTGCTATGTCAAAAGTTCTTCGAAAACAGGGCAGTGGGCTGACGAATATGCACTTCTTGTTCTACTTGATGTTTTCATGCACTAAACTAACTACAAGCAATATACTAGTATGCAACGCATTTCTATTCCTCTCTTTAAACTTTTGGCAAACATGTAGCCTACACACAATTGAACAAATTACCTAGCATCCACTACAACATAATACATTAAGTAATTCCACATGATAGCCAAACACGCAAGTAAAGTAATCCATTGAACAATTTAAGGCAAGTCATTCATTTAACACCTAAACTACTCATATAACTCAAGAACCCACATAAACACCCCTTATACACAAGAACACTACTCGGCCCCTTAGGTTCACCACACACAAACACACCACATTCACTTTATTTTGAGCAACTAATAAGTGATCCTAGTCTCTACAACACATATAACTCAATAACCAAGCTAAAACTAAGCATTAAGGCTCTAACTTCATTTTTTTCCCTTTTTAATTCAATAAGGCAATACTAGTAATGAATCAAGTTATCCAATCACATAGACATATTCTATACCCATATTTGAGAGTAAAATAAGCATAGATAAGCATATATAGTACATTATTTAACTTCAAGAAGCCAAAGAGCACAAAACAAATAAGTTTTAACACTTTCAACATCTCAGCAGTACCTCGACTTTGGCTGCACAATTACCTAAGCAAACGACCTCCTATAAAACTGATTTTTATGTGTATGGAAAGCTCTTTGAAAGTAGATAACTCTAGAATTAAAAAAAACTCAATTCTGAGTTAAATTCATCAAGATATGACTAAAACAACTCAAGTGCGCAAAGCTGTCCAGATTGGTCATGAATTCTATCAGGTTTCGGTTTTTATTTTCTTAAAGGTATTAGATGGAGGAATTGGCCAAGTCGACCTAAGTAGAAATTGTTCTAAACTAGCTTATCTAGGTCCTGTAAAATTTTCATAATTTTCCAAGTTATCCAACTAGGTCAAAAACTCCACGAAATTCAGGAAAGTAAAACTGTCCAGTTCCAGTCAACTACAAAACTTCACTGATTTCAGCAATTACGAGCAAACAAATGATTTTTCTTCACAATTCTTCAAAAATGAAAGTTGTACCTCTCCCAGTCTAGATTAATATATGATTTTTCCAGATTTTTCCCAAAATAATTAATTGCCCAAACAATACATAAAGTACAGTAGCTACAACCAAATCCTGCAAACATATACATGTATAAACTTGTCTAATACAATAATTTCCTACGAAAAAACACATATATATGCAATGTAAGTTCTGAAATCAGTTTTTTTAAAAGATTTCCCCTCACCTTACACATGTTAGGAACGCGAGCTAAGGCACGAGAATGCGAGAAAATCAACTCGGGGTTGTTTATTTCTTCTTCTTCTCCTCTTTCTTCTTTTGATCGATTGGTGTGTGTTGTGTGTGATCTGATTTGTGTGTGTGTGTGTTGCAGTATTTTTGTGTGTGGGGGGGGTGTGTTGTGTGTGCTTTATGTTAAGTACAAATATCTAAGTGGCTCCAAAGACCAAATTTCCCCCTTAACTAAGTATATATTTCTAGTTTGCCACCTTGTAGTATTTTGACTAATCTAGTTAGCTAGTGTAGTCTAGTGTAATTATTTTATTGCCTACGATACTTAGAAAAACAAAATGCACGTGAATGTACACTAAATGAAACGAATGCACATTTTCTAAGAAATATAAAAAGTAATGCTAATAATTATATGCAAACAATTAAGGTAACATGTAAATATATGCAAATGATTAAAATAAACATATTAATATACACAAATAAATAAAATAACTATATGCTTAGGGTCGGGGTATTACACTCTCCCCTCATTCAAACAATTGCGTCCTCGCAATTCTTTCTTTCAAGAGAACTCCACATGTGAATCTTGATCACCTTGGATAAGAAGCTCGAATGCGAAAGTCACAGAAAATACCAAGAAAGAGTACCGAGTAAACACACCAATAAGAGCTTGCCGATAGAAATCCCAAAGAAAACCATCACTCATGAATGCTGGTAAAATACTCACGAGATTCTCCATATGAAGACCAATGGAAATAATATATGTGAAATCCAGAGATAAGAACGCCAAATAAAGGCTCCAATTAGAATACCAATATGGAATCTTGAAAATGAACCCCCTTGAAGACAAATACCGTGCAAGAATTCCAAATATGATAATTGAGTAAGAAGTCCCGTCGAGAGTCTCAAATGAAAATACCAAGGATAACACCAAATAAGAATCCCAGTTCTGGATACCGAGAAAATAGTGAAGTAGAATACCCCATGAGAATCTCAAACTTGCTTCTAGAAGCACTTCTTGTTATTCCCTAACATAAATTACGACTGGCTCTATTGGTTCACATCTTCAGGAAACCCACTTCCGGCTTCCTCAATAAGGAGAGTGTTTACTTACCATTTTCAAAGGAGTAATATATGTATGCAATTTATTCTATTTAAAATAAACTCTTAATGCACATTATTACAAGTAACAAAAGCAAGTAGATACTCAAGGAATCAATTAAATGTTCCTACCTCATAATCTTCACATATTGTGCATACATACCACATAAATGTACTCATAGTCACATAATACACATATCACATATTTTCCATTACTACATGAATAAATCACCTAGGTGCACACGAAATTACACATTTTGCATATTCGTCAGGTTAACATAGTGAGGCACAAAAATACATATTTTCATACAAAGACACACACAAGGATTACATGCAAGCACATTCCTAATCAAAACACACTGCACATGCACGCACTCGAGGGTTGTTACCCGACAGACCGAGGACCTTGTCCCAGCTGAGAGCTAACTAAGCTCTGATACCACTTCTGTAACACCCCGATCCCTCTCGAGACCGGGAGTTCTATCAATCAATCTAATCACAACCCAAACCAAACCCGGACATAAATTTTCAGGGAAAACGGACAGAGTCTCCCCTGTTTCTAGGCGAAATGTAAAACCTGCGACAGCATATAAGTGGACCAACACCGTGTCCAACATTCAACCACCTCAAGGCCATCCGGGCCTTGGTTCACAACAAGCAAATCACAAGTAAATATACATTCAAGCTTAGCAATTAAACTACACCAACCTATTTCATAAGCTAGACTATCATACCTTTCTATCTCTTTTCCTTTGTCATTACAAATATACATTGAAGTTAAGCTACATTAACTAAATACATAATCTAATGAAACTTAAATTACATCCCCTTTTAACATTAAATACATATAATACATAAAAGCATACAACTTTACAACTTTGACAACTCAAGTCACATAGGCACGCAGGACAACTCTTCAAGAACGGACTTTCACGAAATCACGAACTTTCCAGCTAACATGGCATTTCCTGAAATGTGGTGGTGAGGAGTGAGTATACACAACACGTATACTCAGTGAGGGCGAGACAGATATCGAGTTGGAGAGAAAGAAAGTCGTGCAATGCAAATAAGACAGTTAAGCAATATAACTGATAAATAAGTAATCAAGACAAACAATCAATACAATAAGCAATTACTAAAAGTATTAACACAACCATTCAAAGCTATACCACACTCTGAAGGCTATGGTTCACTCATACGAGCAATGTACCATTTCACAAGCGATATATCAATCTCGATCTTGATGTTGACAACGATGACAATAAGTGCGCAACCACCTTATAACACCAGTTTGGAATACCCCGGAAGTATCCATCAATCTACGACCCAAATCTCCCTGTGAGGCAACCCAAGCGAGAAAAATGAATAGCAGCGGAGCTAGAGCAACCAACACTGGCAACCCGAGGCTACCCAGATAGGCCCACCACTCACGCGCGAGACACTATGCAATGCAAGACTCGATACAAGGCAATAAACGAGCGATAGCACAACAATACAAACTAGTGACAACAAACGAGATAACAAGCAATTACAATCAATACTAACATTCAACTAACTTTTCAAGCATAACAAGAAATAATAAGCAACAATAACACCAATTAAACAAGTATATCAAGCAACCCTAAGCATTCTATAGGCATAATATCAAGATAACAAGCAAAATCACAAATCGGCCCCAACTATCAAAACACTACCATTTCCAAACGAGCCACGAGTTCTGGAAACCGACTTTGCCAATCCTCCTAGGTCACCATAAGGCACGTCTAATGACCCCGAAACCCTACTTTACCCTAGAATTCGCGCAAAGCCCCGATTTTCCCATTTGCTCGTTTGAACTACAACTATACCAACCAAACACCCAACCAACGCCATAATCGTACCAAAAGTGCTTCCATGGCCTCCCGAAACAATGCCAACACGCAAAACGAGAAAACGCCAAACTCTACCTAAACGACCCCGACTTTCACTAAGCCGTTTTTCTCCGTTCTTCCATTACACAATCCAATTAAACCACACATTTAGGAATTCTAGCATATCTAGCATATTCCTACATCAACAGAACGCGTAACGGAGCAACTTAATCAAAATGGGGGTTTACTATTCACAATTTACTATTCATTATTCAATTTATATTTCAATTTTAATATTGAACCGCAGAAAATGTTAAAAGTTATAAATACATGTTCGACGATTGCTAGGGAACATTCTTTAAGCCTCAAAACGATTTAAATAACAATATACGGATAAATATAAAAAAATCAAAGTTAACATACAAAACTTTCAAATGCGCAAATAAACATGAAACCCTCACCTTTATCAAGCTTGAAGATGTAAAAAGGGCTTAGTTACTCCAACTTTCCTTTAGCTCGAATGTGAAAATCCCTAGTATATTCATTTAAGTATAACACTTTAGCAATTAATTATATTAACTCCACATTAGCACGTAATCCCAAACAACCACATATTATTCATGTATGTCACATTGCCACATAGCCTAAGTAATCAAACGAAAAAGTCTAAAACATTTCTTTAATCTTACCAAGGACATTAACTATATCAACTTTAACAAGTTAACTTCATAACTAATTCAACTTCATTTATATTGCAAAGGAATATCAAACTAAGTATTAAATCAAGACAACTATGCTTAACACTTAAACATAATTCAACTATAAGAAAATCTAAGATTCATTTTCATGTTTATTCACCCAAGTACAACATATATAACTCAATTAATAATCAATTATAGCAATTAAGTAATCCAAATAACCAACTAGGCAACAATCTTAGCTAACCTACATAGAATCCAACAAAACCATAAATATCACCTAAACATTTTCTATTTTCTCCAACAAAGGCTTAATTTAATCAATTCAGTTACCTATTCCATAGACCTCCAAACTGACTGATTTATATATATAAACGTAGCTCTCTGAGTGTAGATGACTTTAGCCTCAAGCGGAACTCAATTCCAATCTAAATTTCACAAGTTATGACCTTTTCCGTGCAACTGCGCGAACTGCCTCCTGCACCAGCGATTTTCAGACACATTTCGGAAATAGTTAAATTGCAGGGCCAAAACGTTAGAATTTGCCTTACCTCTAGAAATCCACATTTGTTCTAAACTGTATAATCTAGTTGCCATATAAATTTTGTTAATTTTAGAGCACGTTTGCTATGTCAAAAGTTCTTCGAAAACAGGGCAGTGGGCTGACGAATATGCACTTCTTGTTCTACTTGATGTTTTCATGCACTAAACTAACTACAAGCAATATACTAGTATGCAACGCATTTCTATTCCTCTCTTTAAACTTTTGGCAAACATGTAGCCTACACACAATTGAACAAATTACCTAGCATCCACTACAACATAATACATTAAGTAATTCCACATGATAGCCAAACACGCAAGTAAAGTAATCCATTGAACAATTTAAGGCAAGTAATTCATTTAACACCTAAACTACTCATATAACTCAAGAACCCACATAAACACCCCTTATACACAAGAACACTACTCGGCCCCTTAGGTTCACCACACACAAACACACCACATTCACTTTATTTTGAGCAACTAATAAGTGATCCTAGTCTCTACAACACATATAACTCAATAACCAAGCTAAAACTAAGCATTAAGGCTCTAACTTCATTTTTTTCCCTTTTTAATTCAATAAGGCAATACTAGTAATGAATCAAGTTATCCAATCACATAGACATATTCTATACCCATATTTGAGAGTAAAATAAGCATAGATAAGCATATATAGTACATTATTTAACTTCAAGAAGCCAAAGAGCACAAAACAAATAAGTTTTAACACTTTCAACATCTCAGCAGAACCTCGACTTTGGCTGCACAATTACCTAAGCAAACGACCTCCTATGAAACTGATTTTTATGTGTATGGAAAGATCTTCGATAGTAGATAACTCTAGAATCAAATAAAACTCAATTCTGAGTTAAATTCATCAAGATATGACTAAAACAACTCAAGTACGCAAAGCTGTCCAGATTGGTCACGAATTCTGTCAGGTTTCGGTTTTTATTTTCTTAAAGGTATTAGATGGAGGAATTTGGAAAGTCGACCTAAATAGAAATTGTTCTAAAATAGCTTATCTAGGTCCTGTAAAATTTTCATAATTTTCCAAGTTATCTAACTAGGTCAAAAACTCCACGAAATTCAGGAAAGTAAAACTGTCCAGTTCCAGTCAACTACAAAACTTCACTGATTTCAGCAATTACGAGCAAACAAATGATTTTTCTTCACAATTCTTCAAAAATGAAAGTTGTACCTCTCCCAGTCTAGATTAATATATGATTTTTCCAGATTTTTCCCAAAATAATTAATTGCCCAAACAATACATAAAGTACAGTAGCTACAACCAAATCCTGCAAACATATACATGTATAAACTTGTCTAATACAATAATTTCCTACGAAAAAACACATATATATGCAATGTAAGTTCTGAAATCAGTTTTTTTAAAAGATTTCCCCTCACCTTACACATGTTAGGAACGCGAGCTAAGGCACGAGAATGCGAGAAAATCAACTCGGGGTTGTTTATTTCTTCTTCTTCTCCTCTTTCTTCTTTTGATCGATTGGTGTGTGTTGTGTGTGATCTGATTTGTGTGTGTGTGTGTTGCAGTATTTTTGTGCGTGTGTGGGGTGTGTTGTGTGTGCTTTATGTTAAGTACAAATATCTAAGTGGCTCCAAAGACCAAATTGCCCCCTTAACTAAGTATATATTTCTAGTTTGCCACCTTGTAGTATTTTGACTAATCTAGTTAGCTAGTGTAGTGTAGTGTAATTATTTTATTGCCTACGATACTTAGAAAAACAAAATGCACGTGAATGTACACTAAATGAAACGAATGCACATTTTCTAAGAAATATAAAAAGTAATGCTAATAATTATATGCAAACAATTAAGGTAACATGTAAATATATGCAAATGATTAAAATAAACATATTAATATACGCAAATAAATAAAATAACTATATGCTTAGGGTCGGGGTATTACAACGACTGTAAAGAAAAAGGATTCCTTTTCTACCTCCAATACATCTTGCATGCATATAGTCTCATAAAATGAAAATATGTATGTCCAATTTGAATCGATCTCAATGGATCCCTCATTACTGCCCAGAGGAGAAGAATAGGTAATGATGACAGGATTGGAACCCGTGACATTTTTTACCCCAAAAAAGGCGCTACCAAGCTGTGCTACATCCCTTTCAGTTGGTCTACAATGTCATTGTAGAGAATCCCTGCCCTATTTTCCTTCACATCGTTATTTCCTCCATCAATATCAAATTTCTTGTGTCATTTCTTCTTTTTTTGTATTTATTGATTTATATACTCATCATCATCCCGCCGCTCCTACCAACGCTTACTTATGAGAAAAAAGGGTTATAAATAATCAACCCTTTGAATAAGTGACGCTCCCAATAGAAAGATTTGCCATGCGACAGAGAGCCCAATTACGTGTATCCGGTTAAGCAAGCCCTGCCCGCCAGCTTCCACCCAGACAAAAAAGGTGAGCACCTAGTGTGAAATCTTGTTTTTCTAAGAAACTAATAGTTGGCAAGAAGCAAGGGGCGCAAAAGCCGGTGCGCTAACACGCATCCGCTCGTTAGCGCTTTAGTTTTCAATAAGGGGCAGAGCTTGAAGAAGCGAAGTGAGCCTAGAGTAGTAGCCTATTACGTTTTTTTCAGGCCCCTTTGATATGTTATTAGTCAAGCGCTAGCGCCCCTATAGAGTAAGGGTGTATTCTACTATCAATGAAAGCGAAAGAAAGACAAAAAAACCAATGCCTTTCGTATAGATCAAGACTTGTAGCTTGATTCTTTACTCATTCCATACTGGGAAGAATTGCAGGAAATCGTTCGATAATAAGAATTCTTCCTATTTGTTTCTCAATGATATCCGACGATCAAGACAATTCATGTGAAACTCTTTCATTTCATAGAAGTTCATTCTTATTCTTACGAAACAAATAGCATTTCCTATTGATTTGTCCCCTGGACTGGACCTATTCTGATTCTTAATTATCCGTCACTACGCTGTTCCCAAGAACTAGAAAATTTGAAATAGGAAAATTATTGGGTTATCTCAATGGGTTCAGAAACCACACGTTTCTCTGGATCATCATAGCATACTTCTGTGATATGTATTCCCCTCCAGAGTCTGTCCTCAAACATAGTTTTCTTTGCCTTTACTTTCTAAAAAACATTCTCTATACTAATCTTATGTACTCCATGAACTTTTGAAAGACTTCAGACTTCTCTTCTAAGAAATATACCCCACGAGTCATCATCAATAAATGATTGCATATAACGCTTACCTAAGCATGATGGAGTGGAGACTCTGCGAAAGACGTCTGCTAGAATGAGCTGGTCAACTTCTCCCAAGTTCTGTACATGCGCAAAGAATGTCTGAGTCCTTCTTCGTTTACTGAACCTATGAGAACACTAATAGAATATGCCAGCAAAGATCTCATTCAAGACTTGAGAAATTTCATCCATCACAATAATGTCCTTTTTATATGGTTGAGTAATAGGGCATAGCTTCCCATGTTTCTTTTTTTTGGAATAAACGATCTATCTGTACATGAAAAGGATAAAACAAAAAGAAATAATACCTTAATTCTTTATCAATGGAAAGGTCTTCGAAACTATGAATCTTTCATCTCTTCCCCTCCCGCGATAAGGACGTGTCTAAGGATGCTACTTCAGGCGGGTGTACTTCTTTCTATGGGGGTGTGCATCACTTTGGACCTTTTTTACTGGCAGATGCATGAGTTGGAACCTAATAGCTAGGCATGTTGTGGGAGGAGAATAAAAAAAAAATTGTTGCATAATACAAGTAAAAGTCAGCATCTCGCTAATCAAAATCATCATCACGACCAATAGCTAATAAAATGGCTAGTTGATCTACCGGATCAACTTCTGCCTACCCCGCCCTGTCAAAATCGCCGAGAGTGTTTTTTCTTCAATGGAAGGCCAGCCCCATGGGAAAGGGTACTTGGCTCCATTGGTGCTTCCCCTCATTCATCCCTTCGTTCCAATCTATCCAGACATATAAGGCAACACGTACTAATTTCTCCGACCATAAAAGAAGGGATTGGACTCAAGTAGGAAATGCAGGATCTCAACCCATTTCTCCCATCAAGCAAGCATCAGAGTCAACAGGCTTTGTATCTTTCTCATCCGGGATAGGCCCCAAAAAAGAAAGAGCTGCGAAATAGGAAAGACTAGCTCAAAGATGCGATGACTTTCTCTTCTCGGGCTAGTAACCTTCATTCGATGTGTATAGTTTTTGCTAAAGTGGGCGGCGGTGTCCCTCCCTCAAAGCGCGGTGGAGAGATGAGTTGCAAGATGGGTCAATGTTCTCGAAGGTAATGATTCCTATCCAAAGACAGTCTGGAGTGGCATATTTGACGCAAGATGAACCTCTAATCATCAACTGATTTGTCTGGGGGTAGAAAAAAGAGTATCGATCTCCTTCTTCTGTTCCCGCGTCTCATCCAAGGGCGAGTCTAGTATTCCGCCCTTTCTGGTTGCTTGCCTCCGATTCCCCTACTCTACCCGATTCAATCCCTCCTACCTTCCTATTGCATCTTTCTGCATGATGAATCTCTGGGGGGAGTAGCAGAGTTTTAACCTATCTATTAAGATTAGCCTTTTTCATCGGTGGGGGATAATCTGACCGTATCAAAGGTAGCTCATTCCTCTTTATTCGCCACACTTTGTTCCTAAAGATCCCCCTTTCATCGGGATTGAACCTAACTAGCAGGTCTCATCTGACTGTTCCCATCCTCAGGATCGACGGATAATTCGACTCTTGTGCAAAAAAGTCTGGAATGCCAAGTGCAGGTATTTTACTTACATTCCTATCAATGAAAGGTCTAACAGTTGGAATAATGATTCCATTGCTATTTGATAAAATTCGGGTAGTAACATTAGTTAATTAGGTGAAGGTACGGAAAGAGAGGGATTCGAACCCTCGATAAACAAAAGCCTACATAGCAATTCCAATGCTACGCCTTAAACCACTCAGCCATCTCTCCTACATAATGATTATAACCCAAAAATCGAGTGAATAGCGAGTCATTCATATTCTATTATTTGATAGGTACGACCAATCAATTCTAACTACAAAAATAGAAAATTTTGCATTCCCTTGCTAAGCCTTGTTTGATCTTTCTTTTTTGAATATCCTCATTCCTTGGATTAGTACTGGGACACATATACCAAAATCTCAGTATGCAATTTGAATAAGACATATATATTTTTTTAATTCGAAATTAGTATAGTAATTGAGGTTAGACAAAATAGAAGCCAGAAAAGGAAATCGTTTTTTAATCTGAAAAAGTATTCTTTCAGGGTGAAATTCATTTTGCATCGTACAAGAAACGAATTCCATTTGTGTATGTGTTCCCGAGAAAAAAAAGGTACTTTTATTCCATTACATGGATTGGGTTGAAAAACCAGACCCAGTTTCTCTTGGAATCCTGAATATGCCAATAATGAATTGTACTAATCCACATATGTCTCTCTCCCATCAATCGGTACTAGTTGAAGTAATCAGAATTCCCCTATTTATTTGATGAGAAATGCAAAACGAAAAAAGATAGAAAAAACAAAAAAAGATCCCCCGTTGGGAATGAAATTATGCTCCCTGTCCCCCTTTTCACAGAAAATAGAGAGATGAATTGATGTATTTATTGAATCTGTAGGGACTGACGGGGCTCGAACCCGCAGCTTCCGCCTTGACAGCGCTGTGCTCTGACCGATTGAACTACAATCCCAGGAAAATTAGGTGTATAGCCTAAAAATTCTTATTTTTTCTCTTCATTCAAACCATTTAGTTTCGCCGTCTTGTAACAGAGACACGAATGATATACTATATTATTTAATAAATCTAATTAATATGTAGTAGACTCATAGTTGGCTAATTCATGAATTAAATCAAATGGGCCCTTATTCACTAAAGAGTCACACTCTTTAAACGCCCTAAGAAAGAGGATTAAGTCATCGCTTCAAATCCCATAAAAGGGCTGTTTCTTTCCATGAAACTCCTGTCTCTCTTATTTATAAGAGATTCTAACGAACCTTAGTGTCTTCATTTTTAAGCAGAGGATATAGATATGAAAAAAGGTAACCGCCTGGTGAGTTGTTTTTTTTAATTTTTAAGTGGAATGTTCATTATGATGGTAATTAGTCGATTAGGAGAACTGCTATGTCACTACAGGGTATACTCTTCCTCATGTTTCATTATTCATGTTTTATGTCCTGGGACATAGATATTCTAGATACCCCATTATGAATCGCGAAAGTCTTCCTACTTGTCCATTGTTCCAATCAGATCTGAAAAATGAGAAAGCAAACAAAAGTCAGTCGATCTAAAAGGAATCATGACTATATAAGCTATTTTGATATTAAAAGATTCAATAAAGATGAAATTGTGGAAGCGAACCTTTGATTTCCTTGGACCACGTAAGACTTCGTCGTCCTATTGAATCTGCTTGCTTGTTCCTGGATGCTCTATAGGAATCCATCGCTATTCCTTTTCATCCACTCCTCCACCGATAAAGGTTCATTCTGAGTCACAAGAGCAATCACTTTTTTTTTTAATGATTTTTGCTTTTTGTTATGGTAATGCAATGCGAAATCAGGTTGTTTCTGATGATGAAAAGAGCTTTTTTCTTATGTGAAATTTATGAAAACCCGAAATGTCGGTAATGTTAGAAGATGACTATAGGTATTTGACGGTCAAATACATGCGGTCGGTATATCTTTGAAAGCTCAAACAGAGAGAATAAACGGACTCCTTGAAGGCTACTTAAGCCACTTTAGTGCAAACCAGAACGACTGGATCTTTTGGATGTTGCTTAGTTTTGCTATAACTTAACAACAAAAAAGCTCTGTGTCGAACTTTAGCCCCTTCGAGTTGGCCACGGGGCAACAACCTCTGACGCCCCACACCATTGCGAGAGGAGGGGGCTTGCCCATTAGCCTACTTTGCCAAGAGGCGGCAGGAGTGCAACGACCTAGCCTAAACCTGCTTAAACAATCGTCAAGCTTAGCCCAGTCTGAAAGTAGACCTTGTAGAAAAGCAGATAGGAGAGGTAGCCTATAGACTCAAGCAACCAGCTCGGTGAAAACTCACCCCCTATTCCATATGAGTCAGTTGACTTCGATTAGACTAGATCGACCTAGAAAGGAACATGCCCATGAGGGCACCACCAGATCTTGTAGATGAGCCTACTAAAGAAGAAATTGAGTATATCATAGTTGACCATACCATGGGCTAGCCCATACACCCACTGCACTAGTGGAATATTACTTAGTCAAGTAGAAAGGCCAACCTGAGAGTGAGGCAAGTCGGGAACTGGCTGAGACTTACGATTCGAAGACCAAGTCACAGACTACTGGACGTCTCGCAGAGCGACTCACAATGAGGACGTTGAGACTTTGATTCAAAAAAAAAAGATTTTTTTGGCTTAATCTGCCTTTACCAAAGATCAAAAAGTAGAGTTGTACTCCGGCTAAAAGGTTTTTTTGGAATGAAAGTTTGACTCTAATTAGATCCTTAGCGCAAGCTACATTATGTAAAAACCGAGGAAAATAACGTCAAGTAGAAACGAAAAAGGTCTTATCACTATATCTCTTCTTTTTCTTTATCTCTCCTCTATGGAAAGAGGGGATGATACGTAGCGTGGTATACCTGATCGTTTCGTCAACGAGATGTATGTAAGTCGACATAGCTCCATGTATATGTTCTTTAGAGCTAGAACCAATCAATAGAATGAAATAAAATAATGGTAAGCCTAGGGCGACGAACATGGCTCAAGAATGTCTATATAAAGCCCTTCTCTTCTTCACTCAAAAAGGCAATGTACCCTTTGACTTTATTTATAAAGAATGAATCTTTTGAAGTTATACGAACTTTTTAAAATCAAATGCCACACTCCACGTGTCACGAGATATGAAGCGTTCTAATCGAAGACTCTCTCGGACTTATTATGGTAAGGCCAATACACCAGCCAGTCTGGTTGCAAACACGCTGTGCTGTAAGCTAAGTTGTTCACCTTGTAGACAGAGGAGATATAGAAAGTGTGACGTGCATGATTCATAAGATTATATAATAGGACTAGTATATTATTTCACTTAGCCTCCCTCTCCCCGTCCCTTACTAGTCTTTGCAAGCCATCATCTTGGATTTTTTTTCGTATGCTGGGTCACCTTTCAATTATTAATTTTTTCCTCAGGTCTATATAAAACAGAATGAAAAGCCTGGGTGGAAGCACAAACAAAAGGAGAGAGGAAAAGTAGAAAGGGGGGAAGAAGTATAGTGCTAGTTCTTACTAACACTTCTTTATAAAACTTTCATTTTTGAGTGCTTTCTTTGTTCTCTTATTTGGATTGAAAGAAAGAAAAAAACTTCCATTTCTTCCTCTCCCTATCGATCGAGCATCTTCAAACCTCTTCTGTCTTTTTTATCCCTTTGACGAATTTTGGCTATGCCTAATGCCTCCCTAGCTTAATAGGCGTAAGAAAGCTAAGCTACCTGAAAAAAGGCAAGGTGCGCCTTGGATTGAACTCGACGAATTTTATTTTACCAGAGGGATTTTTTTTGAAAGATTCTTCATTGTAAGTCAAAAATAGAAAGAATCAAAATAAAAAAAAAGTACATATGCAAGAAGGGGGCCCCAATACTTCGTCATTCAGGAGGGGAAGACTAGCCTCATTACTTCCCACTAGGCGAGAGGTACACCTAACCCACCTACCCACTCATCAATCACGGTGTTTAGCTGACTTGCACTGATGGACCCCTATTGTATTGGAATTAGGCGCCCATCTTTTTACTGTTGTCAATTAATCTCTTCCATGTTTGATTCTACTCTATGCTAGAACATTTCTATGAATGCTATTATGATCTAAGTGGTCCTATTATGTGTCCCGTTCTAGAAAGCATTACTCCTCTTTTCATTCCAAATTCAAGAATATGACCGATATGATTGATTGGTTTGTGCGCCTCTCTTATTACTTTTTTTGTATCCCCCTGTTCTTCGGATACAATTCGATCCTTCTAGGGCCAAATTTCAATTTGTGGAAAGCCTTCGATGGCTTCCTTATGAAAACATCAATTTTTATTTGGGTATAGATGGTATCTCTTTATTCTTCATGATATTGACCACATTTCTGATCCCAATTTGCATTTCAGTGGGTTGGTCTGGTATGAGAAGTTATGGGAAAGAGTATATTACACCATCTTTAATTCGCAAATTTCTAATGATCGCTGTCTTCTGCATGCTGGATATTCTACTATTCTATGCTCTTCCCACAAGTGTGCCAACCCCTATGTTGTGCAGAGCTGAGCATCTTCTATTCACTAGGATAAAGCTTTTCCTCTGTAGGGGCCTTGTGTAGTAAACCCCCTATGAGCGGTCCTCTGTAAAGTAGTCCCCGCAAAGCTTTCGGGAAGAGAGGTAGTCTTGTGTGTAAGCGTAGGATTTCTAGTCGAACCCGCCCAACCCAACTAAAAAGAACTAAACCTGACAGACACATTTTTCCTTTTTCGAAAGGTACTCCGAGTAGTGGGTACCTCGTAGGACCTCAACCTGCCTACTCAGGTCTGGTATGGATATGCAGGAAGGGGTTCTCCTAGATATGTGTAGGGGTTGTGTTTGTTCGCGAGAATGGATTCCTCATCAAGTCAGTTTGGGGGGTATAGACACACTTGCGCGAATTCAGGTAACGCCTACAATGGAGAAATTGAAAGGAACTGTACCCGACCAGGGATGGACGTCAACTCGTAAGCTACCGAGGGTAGGGATAATCATCCAGGTCTTATTGTGAAAGAAAAAAGTCGCACCGCCACAACAGGCGGGTTGCTTCCTCTGTCGTTGCCGGGGAGCTCTTGGCGAGGAGACCTTAGGATAAGTTGCTAAAAGAACAGGAGGGAAGGATCGACCCATTCAGTCAAATTTCGAAGAAAGACTGTTGGCAGCAGATGGATACATTTTTTTGGCCCCTTCAAAAGGAAATGTGAGCAGGGTAGAGCTTGGCAGAGGATTCGAGAATAGGGTAGGGTCCTGTCCTTAAGATTCAGATAAGAAAAGAGTTCTAAACCTTTATGCACGTATAAGAGCTGTATACAAGTTCTGGCTAGGATGATTGGGAAAGACCTATTTGAACCGCTCACATCACATTAGTAGTAGTTTAAAGGCCATAAATCGGGGGGCGGCCATAACATAAGGCTATTACTTTCACACCTCTCTCTCTTTATCTATAGATAGAGAGAGATCCACTGCGTGAGCAACCCGACTACGCCTTACATGTGCTCTACAGATAGAGAGAGATCCACTGCGTGAGCAACCTGACTACACCTTACATGTGCTCTACAGACCGTACTCCATCTTTTTTCCTAACGAGCCAATTTTTCTTTTGTTTTGAAAGACAGGCCTTGCGTTCGGTTCGAAAGGCATGGCTTTCAGTATGTCTCCAGATAGGGCCCCCACTAGTCCAGCTAGCTAGTGAGCAGTTCTTTCGGGCAGGAAGCAGGCCGGGCCTTACGGGCGGGCATCTCTCTCAAGCCAAGCACCATTGTTCGCCACCACCCGAGAAGTAAAAGATTCGAAAGTCCAGGCTGAAAATACATGCATAGATAGTTGTCTAATGCCAAGGCTGACGATGGAAGTTCGGGACAGAGCCGTATGAGGCAGAAGTCTCATGTACGGTTCTTTGAGATGGGAGTGGCTACCTATTGGAGCTTCAACCAACAAACACCAGTCAATTCAGCTTTGGGGCCACCCCTTACTCTACCATTATTATAGGGGTATGGTGTTGGAGACAAAGAAAGATCAAGGCAGTATATTAGTTTTTCCTTTATACTTTACTTGGATATGTTTTTATGCTATTCACTATTTTGTTGATTCTTCTCCAAACAGGAACAATCAATTTACAAATATCATTAACCATAAAATTTAGTGAGCGGCGCCAAATCTTTCTATGGATTTCTTCTTTCGCCTACTTCGCCATCAAAGTGCCTATGGTACTAGTTCATATTTGGTTACCCGAAGCTCATGTAGAGGCACCTACGGTAGGATCTGTCATCTTGGCAGGAATAACTTTAAAATTAGGAACCTACGGGTTTTTAAGATTTTCAATACCTATGTTTCCCGAAGCGACACTTTGTTTCACTCATTTTATTTATACTTTAAGCGCGATTGCTAATATATATACTTCCTCGACCATTTTAAGACAGATCGATCTTCTCGATCTTAAGAATAACTCATATGAATCTAGTGATTATTGGTATGTTTAGTTGGGCGGCGGCCGTTAGGTCACCTATTTTGAGTTATGGACACACAAGGCCAAAACATGTGTGTCGGGCATGCGACCCATCAACCTACTAGCAATAGGGGAGAAAACATAGCATGTCGCAATAAAAGCTTGATTCGAGGCGTCAGCAAAACACTGTCGTCTGTTCCAAAAACAAAGGCCCCTTAGCGCCACAGGATGGGAGTAGGGGACGGCCCTACGCGCAAGCAAAAGTAGCACCAGCTCTACAAAGTCCGAATCAAATCTTTTTATTAGCTTTCCCAATTCAGTCGTGAATAAGAATTCAAGGGCATGAAGCGAGTACTTATAGCTGCTTCGCCTGCTTCTTATTATGGCAGCTATGTTTTAATGGTGGAAATGAACAAAAAATGATATGAACATGCTATTTTCAAATCGATTGGTAGATAGTTTGATTTGCTCTGATGGATCGAAAAAGATAGAGAGGGAATCTATCAAGAATAAGGGGAAATCTCATATTTCTATCTATTGATGAGACAACTATCTATTCTTGATCCATCAGAAAGACATCGATATGTATCTGATGAAGTCTACATCATATGTAGAGCGCCCAAGCGCTTTTTAGGCCAGCTCAGTTCTCTTATCCATCACATCGATCAAATGCACTGGGCTCATCTCATGGAGGGAAAAGCCAAAATGTAGTTGTCTTGTTCACCGCCTCGACGCATTCTCTTCTCTCCCAGGTATCGTCCCACAGAGAAAGAAAAAGTGCAGAGCCCCGGCCCGAGCTGTAGGTCCACTAACGTAAAGCGAGGAGTTGAGCCTGAATTAGGGAACCGAAGTCACTTTCGGAACCATACTTCCTACAACTAACATGTGTCCAGTCCAGCGGGAACATGCAACCCAAATGAACGTTAGCTGCTAAACCGAATCCCCTACTAGCCATCGGGGATGGAGTGGTAAGGCCATGATCTGCAGGGGAACTGATCACTCATTCTTCCATTGGGGACAAGTGCACGAACGACAACTCCAAACGTCACACATCCGCCGTTTACCTACCATTTAGGTGGCACCAGTGAGATCCAGCTAAGTTAAGGTACTTAGTGTCATGGCTGCTCTACTCCGCTGCGGTCTCATGTATTGAACTTCTTTGCCTTCTCGTGCGCGAAGCGAATGGGCGTTGTGCCGTGGATTAGTTTCGGGGCAGGGAGCGAAGAGATACCAGAAGAATGATACATTTGGATCGATGAGCTTTTTCAGCCGAAAAACTAAGAATGAATGGAATGTCTGTCTATCCATAAACATCTATTCTATCTGTATATCTAGGGGATCTCTCTATACATATAAAAGTGTTTTATGGCATGATATGCTCGCCTAGCCATAGCCGCATATCAGCTGCGCTCAATATACAAGATTTCTGTTGAATTAGATCTTTTGGGAAGCTTTTGGACCTAGCGAAAAGGACTCTAAGTCTTCTCACAAGCAAGCACGAGAGAAGCAAGCAAAGTAGAAGGGAGTTGCCAGAAAGAAATGACGAGGAAGCGAAGCTGTCTACGAAGCGGTAGCTTCCCCTGACCAACTAAAATACAAGAGTCGCAACCTACTTTGATTCAAAAGAAAGGCAAAGGGTTTGGCAACAAGCAAACAACTTTCTATCATAGTTGCAAGGGTTCCAAACCTTAACTACTTAAGTACCAAATGCTACTTTCGGTTGGTTTCATAAAGGGGCTGTTCACTACAAGCTATCAGCGCTCAACCCTGTCTTAGATAGAACGTTTACTTATATTATTGCCGTTCAATCCCTAAGGCAGGTTTCCGTTGAGAACGGAATAGTATTCGTGTCCAAAGGTGAACAAAGCCCTAGCTTATAGAGTTCGTTGCTTTTCCCAGGCCGAAGACGGGCTTATACGGTTCGCCTTTGTTTGATATGCTCATTCAATACCAATACAAACTAAAACTAGACCAAAGTGGAAGGCCCAGTATAGAAGCTAGAAGTAGCTAGCCTATAGTAGTCGAAAAAACAAAAGCGTCACAACAACATAAAATTAGCCTTATGAATGAATCTTAAGTAGGGGGCTTAGCCTGCCCGCCTACTAATCAAAGAGGCTGAGAGTAAGCGTAAGCTCTTCAAGCTTCCCTTCATTGGCTTCGCAGGAGCCGCACAACGCATAGCTGGAAGTCAAAGGGCCCATACTACTTGCCAAACCCTTCGCTCCGAGGGACTGTCAATCGGAAAACGCCTTCTAAACCACCAAAAGATAAGGGAAAGGGCCTATGTATTTGTATGACCCCTGCAGATTTAACCCTATCTACACTCGGAGCCACTCCCCTAGCAGTCCTGCCACCACGTAGCAGAATAGAGCTCGTGTGAAACCTTTGATTTGTGGCATAACAACTGTAAAATGTAACAAAATATTATGGCCTAGGGGCCGGAGGTATGGTAAACTCGGCCAAAACATGACACCCGAAGGGCTCAGTATGTACAATCCTATCCTATCCGAGTCCGAGTTTACCCCTTCCACTTTGGACAGCCATCCGTAGCATCATAAGGAGGACCTCCCTTTCGAGGTAAAAAAATACTAAGGTACAAAGTAGGTTGGTCTTTCTCAACGTGGGGTATAGCACTAAAAACCTTTCGATACAAGCCCCACCAACCCCGTTCACATGAAAGAAAACAAGGAGTCATTTCTTCTCTTCTTTATCTTTCTTGAGGGGGAAAGAGGGTCTTATGGAGGGAAGGGGAGGGGTGAGACTTGGGCCTACCTATTCCGATAGGACCCTATACAAGAACGGGAGTTGTTGAGAGGTTCCATATTGTCGAGATGAAGGAAGATAGAGTTAGGGCGGGAGTCTACAATGTGATACTCAAGTATGACCCAGGGAGATACATGCTAACTATCAGTAGGAAGCAAGAACCATTATTATATAAATAATTTCGCGGGGTTACAGATCTCTTATACTACCATCGATCAACAGAGTGGAACGACCAGAAAAAGAAGTTGAGTTAGAAAGCCATATGATAGGTGGTAATTATCTTGTACCGTTCGGGGGGTAATCGGCGTACTCTGATCAGTGGGGGGAATCTTTGGCTCTATTGAATATACAGGGAATTGGAGGTAGTATTCTACCGATGTCAAGTCATGGACTGGTTTCTTCAGCCCTTTTTCTATGTGTTGGTATTCTATATGATCGATATAAGACTCGACTTGTTAGATATTACGGAGGTTCAGTGAGCACCATGCCGAATTTCCTTACCATTTTCTTCTCTTCCACTTTGGCCAATATGAGTTCACCTGGTACTAGTAGCTTTATTGGGGAATTTCTCATCTTAGTAGGAGCTTTCCAAATAAATAGCTTAGTAGCCACATTAGCAGCACTTGGGATGATTTTAGGCACGACCTATTCTATTTGGTTATATAATCGTATGGTTTCTAGGAATTTAAAGCCCGATTTCCTCAATAAATTCTCTGATCCAAATGGCAGAGAAGTTTTCATATTTATACCTTTTCTTGTTGGACGGGCGACCGTCCATTAAACTACCAAAGAAAAAAAGGGTAAACCAATGGATCATGACATTGTAGGTGTTTGCAATGGGACGGATGCGACTTCTCTCAGTATGTTTGGGTCGCATAGCCCGTTGCAGAAGTCCCCCCTTTTTTTATCTAGGGAGCCAAAGCTTCACTTTACTAAAGTAATAAAATAAGGCTCGCGCGAGGGAAAGGACGAGGGGTAACCATGCATGGTACTTCTCGACCCTGTCTTCTAGGGACAGTTGAACGAGCAACTCATGAATGCTGTCGGGTAGGACGAGCCAATAACTCGAACGCGTTCGGTCTATTTTTTGAACAAGAATCACAGCCTTACCTTATTTTCACCATGATACGGAATCCAAGTTCTTACGGTAGAGCACGAGGAGATTTATTATCAATATGATGAGGGGAATGGACACCAGAAACACGACTGGGGTCTTCATGGTCCAAGATAATCAAACCATCAGTAAGAGTAACGTAAGCATGAGACTTTTTAGTAGTATTGGTGAACCAGATGGTCGCGGAGATGGAATCTGGGATTGAGGACTTGTAGTATCTCTCTAGTTCAGGAAAAAGTGAAAGAACCCCTAATATAATTCGAATGGAGGTTGACCGCTGAGCCCACTCTGGCCTTGCAAGGTGGGCCCCTGTATGAGCTGGAGCTGCCATAATTATGGCGTCAGTAATGGGAGTGCCCCAACAGAGAGAAAAGTCAGGATAACGAGCGCTCTGCCTACCAAGTAGGCGGCATGAGCGGCAGACAAGTGCTTGGTAGGCAAATAGCCCAGTGAACCGGGCAGGGCACTCGAAGAAAGGGGGTACACTGAGCAAGTACGAGAAATTGGCCCCGTTCCACTTTTTAAAAAGCAAGGACCACTACAGGAGGTCAAACCAAGGACTTATGGAAGTCAGGGCTTGTCTCCGGTCAATATTGGATGAAACAATAGGGGGCCATAGCATTGACCTCTTTTTTTATTGATTCAATACAATAGGGGAAAAGATCGTACAGTTCCCTATCGAGACAAACTCTCAACGGATCCTCCACGAGCTGGGCATACCTCTTCTGTGCGTCTTTTTCATGGCGGGAACATAACAACAGGGAAAGACTCGGTCGACAGGCCTAGGGCTCGAGGGCGAGGTTTATTTATTTAAGAGAGAGTGGGGAATGAATTAAAAGGCTTCCGTTTCTGTTCTTGGTTTGGTTCGGGCCCCTCTCGATCCTTTTCGTAGTTGAGAAAAGGGGAAGGAGTCTAAATCAATGGACATTAATGAGCCATCATTGATGGACGTTGCACATGACACGATCGATTCGACTCAAGGTTCGATGCTAATAGAAGTTGCTTACTTTATTAGTAGTGAAGGAAAAGGTCAGGGTTTTTTTCATAGGTTTAGTGGGTGGGTCTTATAAGATCAATGTCAGTCGTGTCTCATGAGATCTATGTCGGCCGTCGGAATCAAATGAAGGTCGAAGGACCATTCGATTTATTAAGGGGCATAGTAGTGCCCACGCCTGGCGCCACTCCCAGACATAGCAGTAGACGGGCGGGTCGTGCCTGAATTTAAATTGGACTAGACTCTTCTTTGTTTGAGCTGCTCCCATGCACGACTGGACGTAGAGCCACTAAGAGCTAGCATACCAGGCCGGGCGCATGTTCCAGATATCAAAAGTTGAGTCTCGATCAGCCTAGTGCACCAACCGCGTGGTACGACAGGCACTCAAAGACTTGGCAGATGATGGCCTATGTGATACCCCGAACCCGGCATACATTTAGTATCATTTAAGTGTATTTAATTAAGTGTTTAATTAGTTAAATCATCCATTTTGCACTATTTTGATATTTCTTTTAAAAATATTCAAATAATTTTTATATTGATTAATTTAAAAGATTATTACCTATTTTTATTATTTATAGTAATTAGATTTATTTTCTTGTATTTAATTAAGTGCCATCTTAAATGTTAGCATTTAATTGCATTTGATTACGTGTTTATATTAACTTGTTTATTCGTATCTTAGCATTAATTTCATAATTCTTTAAAATATTCTAGAAATAGTTAAATTATTTATTTTTAAATGAATATTGCTTATTTCGATTATTTTAATAATCGGTTTTATTTTCTTGCATTTAATTACTCGGTTTTCAATTAAATGAGAAAAGTAACCCCGAGCCCGTAGTGAATTTTAAACTATTCTACTATTCTACTTTTCAAAAATTATATTTTGATATTATTATTTACCATACTTATCGTAATCATTTATTGACCGCTTGATCGTATCGCATTGAAAATGAAAGTTAGAGGAATATTTCTCGGATTTGTGAATAGTATTTCTAGTTTTATTTAATTAGTTTTTAGTTGATTTGTATTAAATTGCATTGTTTTAACTTGAATTAGATTAAATGGCATCAAAATAAGCTAATTTGACCATTTTTAACTTGATTTTGACCAAGCTTTTTGCCTTTGACGATTTTGCCCATTTGTGTCATCTTTTAAACAAAGGAAAAGAAGAAGAAAAAAATAAAAACAAGGCAAAGGCCACCATGGCCGAAACTTCATGGAAAAAAAGAAAAAAATTTATTTTGCATTTTCTTCTCCAATCTTGCGTGGAATTGCTCGGGGATCTTGGCTCGGGTCCTTGCAAGCCTTCATCTTCAATCCTTGTGAGGGTTTTCACGTTTTTGTGTATTTTTATTCAAATTTTATTTTTGATTCAATTTTTTAGATTCGATATTTATCGCGTTATAATGCCTGTTATTGCTTGAAATAACTTCCTTAGGGTTCATAGAGCATTGCTTGTTAGTTATTTAGCGAATTTTACGACTGGAAATGCAAATTGATATTAGGGAAGAATGTGAATAGTAAAAATGAGTAGTAAAACCCTAGATTTTTGAATTTTTGATCTGAATTGCGATTTCTTGATTTGGATAGGTGTCATTAACGTTAGAAAGATAAAATGTGCAATAAAAATGGACCGGCCTTTGTTAAAATTAAAAATTAGACAAAGAAACGTTAAGGGACTGTTTGACCAAGTGTTGAACGTGCTCGAATTGAGTTGGGGGTTTTGCTATTGAGGGCATGGAAGCACTTTTGGCGCTGTTGTGGCGTTGATTGAGTGTCTGGTTAACATAGCCGTAGTTCAAACGCAGTAGGTGGACTTTCGGGTTTCGGTTGGAAAAGTGAGGTTTCGTGCCATAGAAACGTGCCTTGTAGTGCCTGGAGGAGGGTAGTGAAATCGGTTTCTTAATCCCATAGCTCGTTTGCTCGTAATTGCCTTTGGAAGTTAGAGATTGAATAGTGATATTTGTCATTTTCGTGTTTGAACTGCTATTACGTGTTTAATTGATGTTCTTGTTGATGTTAATGACAATCATGCTTGAAAAGTTAATTGAATGTTAATATTGATTGAAAATGTTTGATATCTCGTATATAGCCACTAATTTGCACTTTCGTGATATCGCTCGTTTATTGCTTGTATCTCATATTGCATTGCATAGTGTCAGGCACGTGAGTGATGGGCCTCTCTGGGCAGTCTCGGGCTGCCAGGGTTGATTGCCCTAGCTCCATGTCCTATTCCCATTCTCGCTAGGGGTGCCGCCTTGGGAGATTTGGGTCGTAGATGTGTCGGGGTACATCCGGAGTACACCCAGTTGAAGTTATAAGGTGGTTGCGCTCTTATTGTCATCATTGTCAACATCAAGCTCGAGATTGATGTATCGCTCGTGAAATGGTACATTGCTCGTATGAGTGAACCATAGCCTTCAAAGTGTGGTATATCTTTGATGGGTTGTGTTAATGTTTTCTTTAATTGTTTATTGTATTGTTGTTTATATTGATTGTTGTTCTTATTGGATATATGGTTTAACTGTCTTATTTGCATTGCACGATTTTCTTTCTCTCTATCTGGATATCTGTTTCGCCCTCACTGAGTATACGTGTTGTGTATACTCACTCCTCACCACCACATTTCAGGAAATACCATGTTAGTTGGAAAGTTCGTGGTTATGTGATAGATCGTGCTTGAAGAGTTTCCTTGCATGCTATATGGCTTGAGTTGTCAAAGATGTAAAGATTTTACTTTAATGAGATGTATATAATCAATGTGTAAAGAGAAGTCATTTAAGTTTTATGTATAGGTTAGTAAGTTCTGATTTCAAAGCATGTTTGTATTGTCTAAAGGAAAGAGTTTGAATAGTCTGGGTACTTGGAAATATATATTTGTTGTGTTTAATTGTTGAGAACCGGGGCTCGGATGGCCTTGACGAGTTATGAATGGTTGGACATGATACTAGTCCACTTATATGCTGTCGCAGGTTTTACATTTTGCCTAGAAACAGGGGAGACTCCATCTGTTTTCATTAAATATTATGCCCGGTTTGGAATTGGGTTACGATTAGATTGATTAATAGAACTTCCGGTCTTGAGAAGGATCAGGGTGTTACAAGTGGTATCAGAGCTGGCTGAGATAGCTCTCAGCCCGAAAAGGGTCCTTGGTCTGTCGGGTAGTAACCGTTGGTTGTGTGCTTGATAAGTTTGTTTTGAAAGTGTATGCATGTATGTGAGATTGTGTGTCTTGAATTGAATGTGTGCACTTATGTGATCTAGTTATGTGTTATGTTCTAAATGTGTGCATCTAAATGATATACTTCCGTGGTATGTGCTAAGTTTGTATTGTGTGCAAAAAAGTGGATATACGTGAATTGAAATGACTTCTTGTGAATCGAATTAATCTCGCAAATCAAAGTGACCTCGTAAATTGAATTGACCTCGTGAAATGTTAATTGCTTGAATTATTACTCGTAATGTGTGTACTTGAATGTCTTGGATTGAGTTGTGTTCTGATTGACTTGATTGTGATGCTTGAATGACTTTGATGATTAAACTGTTTTATAAACTTGCTTGCATAATAGTTTAAAGTGTATATGCATAAATATGATATCTTGTCATTCATTCATGGCCGTTGAAATGGTAAGAAAGAATTCTTCCTCCCCCTGAAGAGAAGTGGTTAGTAGCAGGCCCTCCAAGTTATATGTGTGATAACCCGAACCCGGCATGCATTTAATAGCACTTGACTGCATTTGATTAAATGTTTAATTAGTTAAATCATCTAATTTTCACTGTTTTGTTATTTCTTTTAGAAGAATTCGAAAAGGATTTATATTATTTGATTAAAAAATCATTACCTATTTCTAATCATTGTAGTAATTGAATTTATTCTCTTGAGATTAATTAAGTGTCATCTTAAATGTTAATATTTAATTGCACTTGATTACATGTTTATATTTATTTGTTCATTTGTAACTTAACATTAACTTCATAATTCTTTAAAATATTCTAGGAATAGTTAAATTAATTGATTTTAAATGAATATTGATTACTTTGAGTATTTTGATTATTTTAATAATGGGTTTTAATTTTTTTGTATTAAATTACTTGGTTTTAAATTAAATGAGAAAAGTAACTCCGAGCCGGAGTTAATTTTAAACTATTCTACTATTCTACTTTTCAAAGAATTAGAGCTTTATTTTATTGTTCATCACTTTATTAGCGATCGATTAGTGACCGTTCGATCGTAGAATTTCAAAAATAAGAGTTAGAGAAATATTTTTCGGATTTAGTGAAAAATGTTTTTAGCTTAATTTAACTAGTTTTAGTTGTTTTTCATTTAATTGTATTGTTTTAACTTGAATTAGATTTAATGGCATCAAAATAAGCTTATTCGATTATTTTTAACTAAAGTTTGATTTTGCAAAAGACCAAAATGCCCTTTGTCACCTAATAAATAATAAAACAAGGCTAAAATCAAAAAAACTAATTTGCAAAATGCCTCCTATGTCCTTGCCATGGCCGAAAATCACAAGGAGGAAAAAAAGATGAATTTTCTTGCATTTTCTTCTACAATTGCGCGTGGAATTACTCGGGGGTCGTGGCTCGGGTCCTTGCGGGTCTTGGTCTTCAATCTCTGTGAGGGTTTTCATGCTTTTGTGCATATTAAATGAAATTTGATTTTTGATACAAATTTTTAGATTTGATATTTAATGCGTTATAATGCCTGAAATTGATTGGAAATGCTTCTTTAGGGTTCGTAGAGCATTGCTTGATAGTTATTTAGCAATTTTTACGGTTGAAACTGCGTATTTGAAATTGGAGAAAAATAATGAATAGTGAATTGTGAATAGTAAACCCTAGAATATCGGATTTCGATCCGAATTGCGATTGCTTGATTTGGATAGGTGCCATTAGTGATAGAAAGATAAAATGTGAAATAAAAACGGATCGGCCTTTGTTAAAATTGGAAATTAGACAAAGAAACGTAAAGGGGCCGTTTGACCAAAAGTTGACCGTGCTCGAATTGAGTTGGGGTTTTGTAATTGAGGGCATGGAAGCACTTTTGTCGCTGTTGTGGCATTGATTGAATGACCAGTTAGCATAGCTGTAGTTCAAACGCAGTAGGTGGACTTTCGGGTCTCGGGTGAGAAAGTGAAGTTTAGTGACATAGAAACGTGCCTTGTAGTGCCTGAATGAATGTAGTGAAATCGGTTTCCTCATTCTGTACCTCGTTTGCTCGTAATTGTCCTTGGAAGTTGGGCTTCAATAGTGATATTTGTTGTTTTTGTGTTTGAATTGCCGTTACTTGTTTAATTGTTGATATTGTTGCTTATTATTGCTTGTTATGCTTGAAAAGTTAGTTGAATGCTAGAATTGATTGTGATTGCTTGTAATCTCGTTTGTTGTCACTAGTTTGTATTGCTGTGCTATCGCTCGTTTATTGCCTTGTATCGAGTCTTGCATTGCATAGTGTCTCGCGCGTGAGTGATGGACCTCTCTGGGTAGCCTTGGGTTGCCAGTGTTGGTTGCTCTAGCTCCGCTGCTATTCCCTTTCTCGCTTGGGTTGCTTGCTAGGGAGATTTGGGTCGTAGAATTGATGGATACTTCCGGGGTATTCCAAACGTGTTATAAGGTGGATGCGGGCTTATTGTCATCATTGTCAACATCAAGCTCGAGATTGATGTATCGCTCGTGAAATGGTACATAGCTCGTATGAGTGAACCATAGCCTTCAGAGTGTGGTATAGCTTTGAATGGTTGTGTTAATGCTTTCTTGATTGTTTATTATATTGTCCTTTGTATTGAATGCTTTCTTATTGACTTTATTGCTTAATTGTGTCTATTTGCATTGCACGACTTTCTTTCTCTCCAATTCTATATCTGTCTCGCCCTCACTGAGTATACGTGTTGTGTATACTCACTCCTCACCACCACATTTCAAGAAATGCCTTGTTAGCTGAAAAGTTCGTGGATATGTGATAGTTTGTGCCTGAAGAGTTGTCTTGCGTGCTTTGTGGCTTGAGCTGTCAAAGATGTAAAGATGTATGTTCATATGTTGTATGTATTTATTGTTAAAAGAAATGTAATTTAATCTAGCTAAGTAATTGAGGTAGATTGATAAGCTAGTTATGTATTCAGTAGTATAGTTAACCTCGATGCATGTTTGTAATTGTCTAAAAGAAAAGAGTGAGAATGGTATGATAGTATATTTTGTGCAGTAGATTAGTATGGATTAAATGTCAAGCTTGAATGTTCTTGTAAAAGATGTAAAGAGATAGGTTAGTTTCTAAACTGGAAATGTATATTTGTATGTTGTGTTTAGTTGTTGAGAACCAAGGCTCGGATGGCCTTGAGGTGGTTGAATGTTTGGACATAGTATTGGTCCACTTATATGCTGTTACAGGGTTTTACATTTTGCCTAGAAACAGGGGAGACTCCGTCCGTTTTCCCTGAAAATTATGCCCGGGTTTGGATTTGGGTTGTGATTAGATTGATTGATAGAACTCCTGGTCTCGAGAGGGATCGGGGTATTACAGGTGGTATCAGAGCTTGTCTAGCTCATAAGCCCGGACAGGGTCCTCGGTCTGGTGGGTAGTGATCCTTGAATGTGTGCTTGTTAACTGTGTTTTGAAAGTGTATGCTTGTATGTGAGATTGTGTGTCTTGACTTGAATGTATGCACCTATGTGATATAGTTATGTGTTATGTGTTAATTGTGTGCTAAGTAAAGTGAAGTGTCTAGTTGTGCATTGAATCGACCTATTGAATTGGCATCGTGAATCGAATCGACCTTGTGAATTGTTATTTGCTTGAAGTATTGCTTGTAATGTGTGTTTTAAAATGTCTTGAATTGGTTATGCTATGTTTTGAATTGATTATGTTGTGCTTGACTTGATTGTCGTGCTTGAGAGACTTTGTTGAATAAACTATTTCGTAAACTTGCTTGCATAATAGTTTAAGGCATGTGTATAACTGTGATATATTGGCATTCATACATGTCCTATGGAAATGGTAAGTAAGTCCTCTTCCTCCCCTGAAGAAAGTGGTTCACCGCTGGCTTTTCAAGGTGTATGGATTGGCAGGAAATAAATGGCATTTGACTAGCCTTTATTTGGGAATTGGTGTTTGCTTTTGGAGCTCGGTTATTGGCGAATCTCTATGGTCCTCCTCTGTGCTTAACAGTTGTGAAAGAGTAGCTTTCTCTTGGGGTTTTATTTGGTTATTCTTTGGAGCATTCTTTGGTTTTCCTAACGGGTGATCTTTGGAGACTTCTGTTGGCATTTCTTGGTGGATTTGGCTATTGGGATTTCAATCGGCCTTACTACACAGTATTATCTAGGGTATATGTGTCTCGGTCTTTATTGGTGTGCTACTGGCATTCCTGATTCGAAATTCTTCAATGGTATTTTCTGGAATTCTCAGTGGCCAATTATTTAGTATTTATTTATTAGGCAAACTTGGCTACTTTCTTATTGGAGCATTGTTTCGGATATCTTCTTCAGTGTTCCTCAGTAGATTTGGTATTTGGAATTCCTATCGGACTTATTGTATAGTACTACTTGTGGTATTCTTTGAAATTCTTATCGGGCATTTTACTAGTATTTTCCTTATTGGCATTTATTGGAAGATCCTACACTTGGAAGTTTGCTTGGACATATTATCTTGTACTGTTTACGGCTTCTCCTTCGGCCTTTCCACTCAAGGGAAATCTATACTTGCTGTTTGACTAAGATGTTGCGGTAGGAACACAGTGATTGGAAGATTTCATTTAGAGGTTAGCCTTGGGTATTCTTCTCTATATTCCTTTACAGAACTTTCAGCTGGGTCTATTTACGGTAGTCAGTACTGCATGAGGTGCATCTACTCTGGCTATCTCTTAACTTTCTTATTTGGTACTTGTTAGACTTCTATTGAAGATTCTTAAATAGGGTATTTCTTCGGTACTCTTCCTGCCATTAGTATGTGGTATTGATGATATCTACAGTATCTTTGCTTCAGTCTTTAGTTGGTATTTCCTCGGCATTCTTGATTGGAATTTCTCTTCGGGATTTCCTACGAGCATTCTTATATATTATCCTGCTCAGCAACCGATGAAGATTTATCAGAGTTGGATTTTAGATGATGCAGAGTCCTATTGGAAGAAGAATTGCGAGGACGCAATTGTTTTAAGGGGGGAAGGATGTGATAACCCGAACCCGGCATGCATTTAATAGCACTTGACTGCATTTGATTAAATGTTTAATTAGTTAAATCATCTAATTTTCACTGTTTTGCAATTTCTTTTAGAAGAATTCGAAAAGGATTTATATTATTTGATTAAAAGATTATTACCTATTTCTAATCATTGTAGTAATTGAATTTATTCTCTTGTGATTAATTAAGTGTCATCTTAAATGTTAATATTTAATTGCACTTGATTACATATTTATATTTATTTGTTCATTTGTAACATAACATTAACTTCATAATTCTTTAAAATATTCTAGGAATAGTTAAATTAATTGATTTTAAATGAATATTGATTACTTTGACTATTTTGATTATTTTAATAATCGGTTTTAATTTTCTTGCATTAAATTACTCGGTTTTCAATTAAATAAGAAAAGTAACTCCGAGCCAGAGTTAATTTTAAACTATTCTACTATTCTACTTTTCAAAGAATTAGAGTTTTATATTATTGTTCATCACTTTATTAGCGATCGATTAGTGACCGTTCGATCGTAGAATTTCAAAAATAAGAGTTATAGAAATATTTTTCGGATCTAGTGAAAAATGTTTTTAGCTTAATTTAACTAGTTTTAGTTGTTTTTCATTTGATTGCATTGTTTTAACTTGAAGTAGATTTAATGGCATCAAAATAAGCTTATTCGATTATTTTTAACTAAAGTTCGATTTTGCAAAAGACCAAAATGCCCTTTGTCACCTAATAAATAATAAAACAAGGCTAAAATAAAAAAAAACAATTTGCAAAATGCCTCCTATGTCCTTGCCATGGCCGAAAATCACAAGGAGGAAAAAAAGATGATTTTTCTTGCATTTTCTTCTACAATTGCGCGTGGAATTGCTCGGGGGTCGTGGCTCGGGTCCTTGCGGGTCTTGGTCTTCAATCTCTGTGAGGGTTTTCATGCTTTTGTGCATATTAAATGAAATTTGATTTTTGATACAAATTTTTAGATTTGATATTTAATGCGTTATAATGCCTGAAATTGATTGGAAATGCTTCTTTAGGATTCGTAGAGCATTGCTTGATAGTTATTTAGCAATTTTTACGGTTGAAACTGCGTATTTGAAATTGGGAAAAAATAATGAATAGTGAATTATGAATAGTAAATCCTAGAATATCAGATTTCGATCCGAATTGCGATTGCTTGATTTGGATAGGTGCCATTAGTGATAGAAAGCTAAAATGTGAAATAAAAACGGATCGACCTTTGTTAAAATTAGAAATTAGACAAAGAAACGTAAAGGGGCCGTTTGACCAAAAGTTAACCGTGCTCGAATTGAGTTGGGGGTTTCGTAATTGAGGGCATGGAAGCACTTTTGTCGCTGTTGTGGCGTTGATTGAATGACCGGTTAGCATAGTTGTAGTTCAAACGCGGTAGGTGGACTTTCGGGTCTCGGGTGAGAAAGTGAAGTTTAGTGACATAGAAATGTGCCTTGTAGTACCTGAGTGAATGTAGTGAAATCGGTTTCCTCATTCCGTACCTCGTTTGCTCGTAATTGTCCTTGGAAGTTGGGGTTGAATAGTGATATTTGTTGTTTTCGTGTTTGAACTGCCGTTACTTGTTTAATTGTTGATATTGTTGCTTATTATTGTTTGTTATGCTTGAAAAGTTAGTTGAATGCTAGAATTGATTGTGATTGCTTGTTATCTCGTTTGTTGTCACTAGTTTGTATTGTTGTGCTATCACTTGTTTATTGCCTTGTATCGAGTCTTGCATTGCATAGTGTCTCGCGCGTGAGTGATGGGCCTCTCTGGGTAGCCTCGGGTTGCCAGTGTTGGTTGCTCTAGCTCCGCTGCTATTCCTTTTCTCGCTTAGGTTGCCTCCTAGGGAGATTTGGGTCGTAGAATTGATGGATACTTCCGGGGTATTCCAAACTGGTGTTATAAGGTGGATGCGCGCTTATTGTCATCGTTGTCAACATCAAGCTCGAGATTGATGTATCGCTCGTGAAATGGTACATTGCTCGTTTGAGTGAACCATAGCCTTTAGAGTGTGGTATAGCTTTGAATGGTTGTGTTAATGCTTTCTTGGTTGTTTATTATATTGTCGTTTGTATTGAATGCTTTCTTATTGACTTTATTGCTTAACTGTGTCTATTTGCATTGCACGACTTTCTTTCTCTCCAACTCGATATCTGTCTCGCCCTCACTGAGTATACGTGTTGTGTATACTCACTCCTCACCACCACATTTCAAGAAATGCCTTGTTAGCTGAAAAGTTCGTGGATATGTGATAGTTTGTGCCTGAAGAGTTGTCTTGCGTGCTTTGTGGCTTGAGCTGTCAAAGATGTAAAGATGTATGTTCATATGTTGTATGTATTTATTGTTAAAAGAAATGTAATTTAATCTAGCTAAGTAATTGAGGTAGATTGATAAGCTAGTTATGTATTCAGTAGTCTAGTTAACCTCGATGCATGTTTGTAATTGTATAAAAGAAAAGAGTGAGAATGGTATGATAGTATATTTTGTGCAGTAGATTAGTATGGATTAAATGTCAAGCTTGAATGTTCTTGTAAAAGATGTAAAGAGATAGGTTAGTTTCTAAACTGGAAATGTATATTTGTATGCTGTGTTTAGTTGTTGAGAACCAAGGCTCGGATGGCCTTGAGGTGGTTGAATGTTTGGACATAGTATTGGTCCACTTATATGTTGTTACAGGGTTTTACATTTTGCCTAGAAACAGGGGAGACTCCGTCCGTTTTCCCTGAAAATTATGCCCGGGTTTGGATTTGGGTTGTGATTAGATTGATTGATAGAACTCCAGGTCTCGAGAGGGATCGGGGTATTACAATATGGATTGACGGGAATGAGCAGTATTTGACTAGCCTTTATTTGGGAGTTGGTGTTTGCTTTTGGAGCTCAGTTATTGGCGAATCTCTAAGGTCCTCCTCTGTGCTTAACAGTTGTGAAAGAGTAGCTTTCTTTTGGGGTTCTATTTGGTTGTTCTCTGGAGCATTCTTTGGTTTTCTTATTGGGTATTCTTTGGAACTTATGTTGGCACTTTTCAGTAGACTTGGCTATTGGGTTTTCAATCGGACTTACTGCATGGTATTAGCTATGGCATATGTGTCTCGGTCTTTATTGGTGTGTTACTGGCATCCCTTATTGGAAATTCTTCAATGGCATTCTATATAATTCTTAGTGGTCATTTATCTAGTACTTACTTATTGGGCAATCCTTGGTACTTTGTTACTGGAGCATTGTTTCAGATATTTTCTTTAGTATTCCTCAGTAGGTTTGCTATTTGGAATTCCTATCAGACTTATTGTATAGTACTACTTACGGTATTCTTTGGAATTCTTAGTGGGCATTCTACTAGTATTTTCCTTGTTGGCACTTATTGGAAGTCTTGCACTTGGAATCTTGTTCAGACTTATTATCTCATATTGCTTACGGTATGATGTGGAATACTTTGGGCTTTCTTGGTGGTAAGTTGTATAAAGTTTGCACTCGGCAAATGGTGATGAGGTCTTGGAGTTTGGTTTTATATGTGATGCATCTACTCTGGCTATCCTTTGACTTCCTATTTGGCACTTGTTGAACTTCTACTGGAGATTCGTATGTGGGGTATTTCTTCGGCATTCTTCTTGTCAATAATATGTGGTATTGATAATATCTACAGTATCCCTGCTTCAGTCTTTAGTTGGTATTTTCTCGGCATTCTTGGTTGGGATTTCTATTAGAGTTTTCCTATGAGTATCTTATTCAGTGTCTGGCTTAGCAACCAATGGAAAGTGGTCAGAGTTAGATCTCAGGTGATGCTGAGTCTTATTGGAAGAAGAATTGCGAGGACGCAATTGTTTTAAGGGGGGAAGGATGTGATACCCCGAACCTGACATGCATTTAATAGCATTTAACTGCATTTAATTAAGTGTTTAATTACTTAAATCATCAATTTTGCACTATTTTGATATTTCTTTTAAAAATATTCAAATAATTTTTATATTGATTAATTTAAAAGATTATTACCTATTTTTATTATTTATAGTAATTGAATTTATTTTCTTGTATTTAATTAAGTGTCAACTTAAATGTTAGTATTTAATTGCATTTGATTACGTGCTTATATTAACTTGTTTATTCGTATCTTAGCATTAATTTAATAATTCTTTAAAATATTCTAGAAATAGTTAAATTATTTATTTTTAAATGAACATTGCTTATTTCGATTATTTTAATAATCGGTTTTATTTTCTTGCATTTAATTATTCGGTTTTCAATTAAATGAGAAAAGTAACTCCGAGCCCGAAGTGAATTTTAAACTATTCTACTATTCTACTTTTCAAAAATTATATTTTGATATTATTATTTACCATACTTATTGTAATTGTTTATTGAACGCTTGATCGTATCGCATTGAAAATAAAAGTTAGAGGAATATTTCTCAGATTTTGTGAATAGTATTTCTAGTTTTATTTAATTAGTTTTTAGTTGATTTGAATTAAATTGCATTGTTTTAACTTGAATTAGACTAAATGGTATCAAAATAAGCTAATTTGACCATTTTTAACTTGATTTTGACCAAGCTTTTTGCCTTTGACGATTTTTCCCCTTTGTGTCATCTTTTAAACAACGGAAAAGAAGAAGAAAAAATAAAAACAAGGCAAAGGCCACCATGGCTGAAACTTCATGGAAAAAAAAGAAAAAAATTTCTTTTGCATTTTTTTCTCCAATCTTGCGTGGAATTGCTCGGGGATCGTGGCTCGGGTCCTTGCAAGCCTTCATCTTCAATCTCTGTGAGGGTTTTCATGTTTTTGTGCATTTTTATTCGAATTTGATTTTTGATTCAATTTTTCAGATTTGATATTTATCGCGTTATAATGCCTGTTATTGCTTGAAATAACTTCCTTTGGATTTGTAGAGCATTGCTTGTTAGTTATTTAGCGATTTTTACGGCTAGAAACGCAAATTGAAATTAGGGAAGAACGTGAATAGTAAAAATAAATAGTAAAACCCTAGATTTTTGGATTTTTGATCCGAATTACGATTTCTTGATTTGGATAGGTGTTATTAACGTTAGAAAGATAAAATGTGCAATAAAAATGGACCGGCCTTTGTTAAAATTGAAAATTAGACAAAGAAACGTAAATGGGCAGTTTGACCAAGTATTGATCGTGCTCGAATTGAGTTGGGGGGTTTTGCTATTGAGGGCATTGAAGCACTTTTGGCGCGGTTGTGGCGTTGATTGAGTGTCCAGTTAACATAATTGTAGTTCAAACGCAGTAGGTGGACTTTCGGGCTTCGGTTGGGAAAGTGAGGTTTCGTGCCATAGAAACGTGCCTTGTAGTGCCTGGAGGAGGGTAGTGAAATCGGTTTCTTAATCCCATAGCTCGTTTGCTCGTAATTGCCTTTGGAAGTTAGAGATTGAATAGTGATATTTGTCGTTTTCGTGTTTGAACTGCTATTACGTGTTTAATTGATGTTCTTGTTGATGTTAATGACAATCATGTTTGAAAAGTTAATTGAATGTTAATATTGATTGAAAATGTTTGATATCTCGTATATCGCCACTAATTTGCACTTTCGTGATATCGCTCGTTTATTGCTTGTATCTCGTATTACATTGCATAGTGTCAGGCGCGTGAATGATGGGCCTCTCTGGGCAGTCTCGGGCTGCCAGGGTTGGTTGCCCTAGCTCCGTGTCCTATTCCCATTCTCACTAGGGGTGCCGCCCTGGGAGATTTGGGTCGTAGATGTGTCGGGGTATATCCGGAGTACACCCAATGGAAGTTATAAAGTGGTTGCGCGCTTATTGTCATCGTTGTCAACATCAAGCTCGAGATTGATGTATCGCTCGTGAAATGGTACATTGCTCGTATGAGTGAACCATAACCTTCAAAGTGTGGTATAGCTTTGATAGGTTGTGTTAATGCTTTCTTTAATTGTTTATTGTATTGTTGTTTATATTGATTGTTGTTCTTATTGGATATATGGTTTAACTGTCTTATTTGCATTGCCGGTTTTTCTTTCTCTCCACCTCGATATATGTTTCGCCCTCACTGAGTATACGTGTTATGTATACTCACTCCTCACCACCACATTTCGGGAAATACCATGTTAGCAGGAAAGTTCGTGGTTATGTGATAGATCGTGCTTGAAGAGTTACCTTGCGTGCTATGTGGGTTGAGTTGTCAAAGATGTAAAGATTTTACTTTCATGAGATGTATATAATCAATGTGTAAAAAGAAGTCATTTAAGTTTTATGCATAGGTTAGTAAGTTCTGAATTCAATGCATGTTTGTATTGTCTAAAGGAAAGAGTTAGAATAGTCTGGGTACTTGGAAATGTATATATACTTGTTGTGTTTAATTGTTGAGAACCGAGGCTCAGATGGCCTTGAGGAATTTTGAATGGTTGGACATGGTTCTGGTCCACTTATATGCTATCGCAAGTTTGCATTTTGCCTAGAAACAGGGGAGACTCCGTCCGTTTTCCCTAAAAGTTTTGCCCGGGTTTGGAATTGGGTTGCGAATAGATTGATAGATAAAACTTCCAGTCTCGAGAGGGATCGGGGTGTTATAGCCTACCCCACCCAAGAGCGCTTATGTCATAGGGGAACTCATGGCTGGAAACAATATTTATGGTTTCTTTTGATATTCGGTAGGAATAATAAGAATCAAAGTCCAGATTGGTTGGTGAGCCTAGTGATAGAAAACTATCTAGCTTTGTTCGAAGAGCACTTGTTGGGTTAAAGATTTTTTTGTTGTTAAATGTTACAGCCTAAATGCTGAACTATTGACCCTACTTGTTCGAATGGGTGTTCACCCCAAAGTGTTCCCAGACTGCATGCATACATTTGTAAGTAACTTAGTGCAACATGACAAATTTCATTGAGAGGAATCAGCAAAGAAAAGAAAAAGCTCGGCTAAGAGCTAAGTCATCTTCTTCCCCTCCTCCTCGTAGATTAACTCTTTTTTTCCCCTTCCATTTGTGATAGCTACTCATACGTGCCATCCCCGCTTCCTCCTTGAAGGCGTAAGGAAGAGCCTATTCATGTGCAGTTCCTTCTTTCAAAATGGACATATTATATTAGACTCTAATCTCGTATTCTTTGTAATAAAGCCTAACCTCTTGCAATGGGTAGAATCGACAAAAGAAAGAACCAAAGTCCTTCTTTTCTTGCAACATCCGATTTGTTCACAGCTGATTGATTCAATAGCAGCTTCTTCTAGAGCAAGCAAATGGCATCCATATCAAATCCTCCAAAAGTTTTATGCTCAACAAGAAAGTCAGAAGAAGTGCCACAGCACTATTGCTATTGATCGGACATTAATAATTGCATTGCCTTAATGGGAACAGTCTTATCAGTCTTAGAAGGAAAGATAGTTGGCTAGGGAATGGGCATTAAAGCCTTGCCCCCTATTCCGCTTAACACACCAAAGATGGGAACTGTTGGGATTGAATCTACCTTTTCTTTTTTCCTTGAAGAAGCCTTATTACTAAAGCTATCTGTTAATTAAGTTAAGAAAGTCATCAAGGAGTTACGAACTCGAACATTAAAGTCTAATAGGAGCTAATCAAGTCCTTGTTTGCGTAGTAAATGATTTGGCAGAATACGGTGTTTGGAAAAATACGGTCTTTGACAGGAATAGCCTTTATCTTCTCTGCCAGTAGTGGTGTAAGAAATGATAAACGTCCAACCCCAAAAATGATTGAATGAGATCACTTTCTCCCCATATTCCACTTGTTATTCCTTAGCTTCTTTTCACTCTTTCAAAGGTGGCTCAGAAGAAAGTCTAGTGGAGAATGGTTTAGAAGGTAGGTTACCTGCTTGTAAGAGGTAGTCTAACTTAGTTAGAGGAAAGACTTCTACTTAGAAGGATAGGCAAGGTTTTATGAATTATCCTAGCAAGGCTTATAAGATAAGGCTAAGCGAAAGCAAATAGGGGGCCCCTTTTCCCTTTGTTATGTAATAAAGGTTTGGTCTTCTGTCTACCATTCCAAGGTAAATGCCTGGCTATTCAAAGCTAGCATGGTAAGGAGACGGTGAGTGAAAGTGAATCGGTTAACAAGACTGAGGAAGATGCCTAGATAGTTTTATCCCAGAGCAGGGGCCTCGAAAGGAGGCTGCAAATGCTGCTGGAAGAACAACAAGCTACAGCTGAAAGGCCAAGCTTTGAAAACTCCAGTGCACTCCTTCAAGTCCCATAACTTCTTCTCAAGCAGCGAATGGAAGAATGAAGAAATGGAGATGTGCCGCTATCCAGCCTATCTTGATAAACCAAAAGTGAGAAGGACTGGGTGAATTCAAGAGTGCTTTTCCTTTTCATTTGTGCCGCCATCAATTAAATCTATTGAACCCGGTAGGCCGTTAGCCGCAAAGAAGAAGAAATGGGGGACCATCTTGATCTCGAACACAAAATAAGCTCTTTCGCAGTCCCTACTGCTTATGGGATTGTGATCGAATTTGCTCGAAAAACTGGTAGATGATATGGATACGAACGAAGGGAAACAACTAGGCTAGACTGCTGATCTTCTGGAGTAGCCTGACCCTGGGAAAGAAACTGTAATCACTGCCGAGATTAAACATGCTGTGCCGGGTGACTGGAGTCCTCTGAGGTTAGCTGAATAGGCTGACAATCGGAAAAAAATGCTGAACAAAGGTGCTGGCCTGAACAGTGAGGCTAATCCATAACATCAACTGCAGAAGAATGAGGTTCGAGTTGATGAATAGGAGAAGGCCGCAATACATCTCCATCATCACTCTCCCTTGGGGCTGATTAATTAGGTTAAGGAAAATATGAGGCGACTCCATTAAAGAAAGCATTCAAGGATACATCGAGTCTCTTGGATTTCATGTCATAGCATCTATATCCAGAATGAGCATATCCAAGAAAGACACATGGCCTTGGGGACAATTTTTTTCTTAACTGCGCAGGAATATGAACAAAGCACGTGCATCCAACAAATAACTATAGTACTACCCCAGTAAGAAGTTCATGAGGTGCCGCTGCAGCTTCTTCCCTCTCTCTTCCCCCATAAAAGGAGAAAGATGTCCCATTCCTTCTTTATGCACAACCATATACATAGCCAGACACAAAGGTGTACAATCCGGTCAAAATCTGCGGTTCTTTAAGTTCATTCACCTCTAACTAAACTTTCAAGCTTTCTTTTTATTCTATGTACCAGTGCCACCTATTTTCTCTTTTCCTAAATAAGTGGTTAAGTGCTTGAGACTTCTCTAAAGAGAGTTGACTGGCAAAAAGCAGATCTTGTCTTAGGGCTTAGACTGACTTCCTTGACTGATAGCTTGAAGCCTAAGATGAAAAACTTCACTAGTGGAATTTGATTATGATAGTCACCCTTTTATCACTACTCCATTTTTCGTGGGATAAGCTCTGACTAAAGCTATCGAGAAGCGATCTAATCCAAATCTTCTATTTTCGACCAGAAAGCAATTCTTGATAGCCTACTTTCTTCGTAAATACCTTTAAATTCCGAATCATGCCATGGCTTACCCCTGATTCTAGGACAAAAGAAATGGACTAAGGGGGGCTTCCTTTGACTTCGATCGGCCTATTCACTCAGCTAGGGAATAAGACTAACCTAATTTCCCTATTCATTGAACCCAAGACTCAGGGCAAAGAGAACTGCCTTTGCTCCCTTCCTTCAACTTATAGGATAGAATTCGGACTCCTAACTAAACTCTCTTACATGAAAACCGGATCTTTGAGATCTAAGTACTCCTAGGGGGCACTTGGCAACTAACTCGTGGGGCATGATATCCCAAAAATCCTCAAGTACTCGTAGCATTTCCTGGAAATCGAATTCCAAATGAGATATTTCAGTCCATCGGACAAGCACATTCGCTACTAGTAATAGGATGCCTGATGAGCTTCTCCCATCAGAATAATAAAGCTTTCAATGGGTCTGGAGATGACTTAATGGCTGAAGAGTTCCCTTGCTGACTAAGAAGGGACGAGGACTTCATTACTTCCTCTAGCTAACCAACTGAGAGATTGACTAAGTTCATAGGTTAAAGATAAGCAGACTCCGTCTTCCTAGCCCTTGAAGGCGTATCAATTGATGCCTGTGTCATAGAAAGAAAGTCTAGGAAAGCGAAAGCAGAGTAAGGGAAGACGGCGAGAGGAGAAGGGTCAGTTTAGCAGTATTATCTTACTTTGCCGTCTTCTAGGGATGTAGTAGTCTTTTTTTAAATAGTTGGTAGTTCGGCTAAGGCATTAACTAATGGTTGGGAATTGATCCAATAAGTCGGTTGGATTCCTGGCTTGGAGGGAAAGAAAAAGAATAAGGCAAGCTAGTAATGGACTGAAGGAATACGAACTGTTTGAGACCGAGCCTTCTATCGATTCACCAATTGCATCAAAGCCCTTTTAGGCATTTTTTTAGGCAGGCCAAGAGAGAGCTTGTTTTCTGAATTAGTTGTAAAAGAGCCCCTTGCTTCAGTTGAAAGCCAAACTAGAGGGGAAAGAAGGGAATTAAGTAAGGTAGACTAGGAAGATGAAGTCGTAGGTTAAAATGAGTTAGAAATGGAAGCCGGGGAGAAACTAAGACCTGCGGGTCTAATATCTATGGTCACCTTCCCTCTGCCATTTCTATAGGAAATGCTAGGCCAGGTTGGGTGAGATTCTTTGACCGTCTTCTGGGGCAAGCTTTGATTGCTTCTTTGAGGCTGGAAAGCTTACTGGAAAGATCAGAGAAGATGAGCTACTCACAGGAAACTACATATCTGAGTATCCTCTGAGAGTTGATTTTCCAACTTGGTACCAGTACCAGAAGAAGGGGAAGAGAACAACCAATATGAAGAAACTGGAGCCCATAGGCGATAAAGAACCGCTTATCCCAGGCTGGTCCATAGATTAGTCTTAGTACTTGAATCTGGGTCATGCTTTTAGCTTAGAGTAGTTAATGGTCTGATATATGGCATGGCTCAATTTCATAATTGAAAATCTGTGGATTCTGAGTGGTCGTACTAAAGCCGGGGTGCTCAAATAGAGAAGGAAGTTGATTGACAGACTGAAGACAAGCTTTTTGGACCTGTAAACTATGCTCCTTCCATGTATAAAGCTCTGAGAGAGATCGATGGATGGATCATGCATCTACTGTCTATCAAGCAGCAAAACTACAACTCAGATCTAAGGCGAAGCTGATCATAGACAAAAACAAGAAATAGTCACATCTTTATTCGATAGTGCACTCTTTCGCTTCCCCTTGGTCATCTTCCATTTTCCATCGAGGTTGACTTCACATCGCTTTATTCAAATACGATAATTAAATCAGGGTAGCTATAAAGCCATTATTTCCAAATCCCCTACCACTTTCTTATCCTTGTCGTAGTTTCATACTTTGTTCACCAGAGGATGAGCGACCAAATGCTGGCTAAGTAGGAAATGACTCAAAAGCAACAATCAAGACTGAGGCGGGTCGGATCCCAACTCTCTATTCGAAAAAAGGGCATAACACTAATCCGGCATAAAAGGATCAGTTTATTCCTCCGCTAGAGAGGTAGGTGAGGAACACAGTAGTTCTACTATTGGGATTTCAGTCACTACCTACCCCGATCAATAGTTTAATCCATTTCTTTCGTTGTTGGACTTGTCTGGCTAACGTTCATATGCCCCTAAAGCCCTAAGGTAGCTAGCTATTTTCTAGATTCTTAATAACAAGCACCGAAGCAGGAAAGCTAGCCAAGTAGCATTTAGAAAAGTCTCATCCATTGGTATATGCTCTATTTGAAATAATGGAAACAGTGACTTCCTCAACAGTAGCTGGTAAGGCTGAAGTAGAGGCGAGTGGCTGTAATCGCTTACATGGGGAACTCCAGTTAACAGAGCTAGTACGAAGAAGAGCCTACAAAACCATTGACATTGTACGAGACAAAGCCAGTACGTAGAGGGGCTAAGCCACGGTAGCGGACAGGAATTGTTGGGATCATGCCCATTACAGTAGCATGAAGAGATAATAGAAAGCGGAGAATCCCAGATCTAGTCCATGTGAACTCGGTAATTAGACACATAGATTACTCTTCCTGTGGCCCAGCAGGTTAGGCTCTTGCTTCTTATATGAAAATAAGGCATTCTTGGGGTAGGCATAATCCATGGGCGGTAGAAGTCAGCGAGACATAGCAAGTAACCCATCACATAGAGGATTGTCCTGACAAACGAATCATATGCACCCAAAGCTCATGGTCCATCAGAGGTAAAAAGGACATTGAAAGAATGAGTGGCTAGTTCATTTGAGTTGCTTTAGGAACTCAATTTCCTAGCTTAAAATGAGAGTCCGACATCCTTCTTGTCGTCCAACTCAAATGGGGTTAATGGATCCCTTTAATTTAAATGGAGTTATCATGCTTGTGAAAGATAGCTATTCTTTGTATCGAAAAAGAAATGTATGAATAGAGGTCTTGTCATGCCCTAGCCAAGCCTAAAGAGGTTAAACTAGGGTTTGACTTATTATACTATTATTTTTCAATAGACCTTAATCAATTTCCTACTATTGATACTTAGTTAATTACTAAAACTCCAAAAGATTTTTCCGGAAAAATGGCAGTATGACGGCTGTAATTAGAGCATTTGGTTTTAACATAATCTTTAAAAACCACAATTGCGAAGTCTTCATTGGTTTACAACTACGACCCTTGTTCTATCTTGATCAATACACTCGTTCTAGTTAAATCAAACTTAAGAACTTAATATAGAATTATGAACTTAAACATGACGGCTACATTTCATTAGAAGTTGCTTATTAATTTTACCTTACTAGTACCTGTTTATCCATATTGAGACTTACAAGTGAGTGATTCAATGATTATAATGTAACCGGCCTTAGTTCAACCTTAGTTTGACCTTTGGATACTACTAGCAATAGTTAAACCCGAAACAAGGAAGGAAAGCATCAAACAGTCTAAGAGAGTCTGCATAGTTCCTAATTATTACAAACCAAAACAAGGCCCCGAATTACAAATGGGCCATTTAAATAGAAAGAACTAAAGTCTTCAATCAATCAAGCCAAACAACTTCAAACATATAGCCACGTTCATGCAATGCAAGCAAAACAACCAAATTACTTCAAGGAATCATCAACACGCACGTTGTCTTCAGGCACATTTTCCACTCATGCTTCACCTGTGACCAAAAGAGGGTGAGTCCTTATGAACTTAGCGAGGGGGGAACAAGTGACAAGGTTTTTGAAATCCTTTTTCCCGGTTAACTTGTGAAAACTCCTTTGAAAACATGTCATGTAACACAAATAAGATCATATATAGCATAAGTATAATAGAACAATAAACACAGTTACCACACCATTTTATTAACATAGGATAATCAGTAAAGATTTTCATCACATTCTGTTCACATATTAATCATAGTAGTGGCATATAGATAAATAGTCTTCCCTCCCCGAGGTCCTCTAGGAACCAAGCGAGAGTACTTGAAAGCACATAGTAAAAAGCATACGGTAAGCTTTCACTCTCAAGATCAATCGGTGAGCATTTGTTCTCAAGATCATTTCCAGTAACCATTGTTGTAGCCGGCATCCATCATCCACTTATCACTCCAATGGGTGTACTCTGGATTGTACACCAAACCTATGACCTAACTCTCCGAGGTAGTCTAGCTTCCAAGCGAGAGAAGGAATTGGACCATGGTAGTAACGCCAATACAACGACAAGCCCGATGCCGCCCGGAGTGACACGAACGCTACCATGCCACAATGAAAGGTTGCAACCTTGTATGCAATGCACATTTATGCCATTTAACATTTCACATTAGGAGGTCAATAAAGTAGGTTGCTTCCGAGCAAGTCTATGATCACATTTTGACATATTGGCACATAAGGCATTGTAAGAACATATAATCATTTCATATATCAATTTGAAAGCAATTAAACTTTCACGGGCAGCCAAGTAATCATATTCAAAATAAGCCATAGAATATTTTTTAACAATTCTCATTAGGAGGTCAACAAAGTAGGTTGCCTCCGGATACACGTATGATCACATATCGACAAGTAAACACACAGGGCATGCTTTGACAAGTAAATCCATTTTGTATAACACCTAGAAGCATATGAACATTTAACGGGCAGCGAAGTAACACCATACAAAACAAGTCATATAACTCATTTTAGCTCACATACCAAGTGTTGAGGACACACGAGCATGCTACGACACTTTACACACGACTGGGTGCACGAATAGTTAACTTGTCAGCATGCAATCATCGAGAATCATGCTTAGAGCTATAAAGACATTTCCGGGCAGTCCACAACTTCAACTAAAACCTCGTAAAGCATGATTTAACACTTGGAATACCTAGTTTGCAATTAGGGTTTTAGGTTCATGCTCGGGTGCAAGATTCATCAACTATTAGCTACAAGGAGTGCTTAGATCATCTTCATACATATCTAACATTTATTGGACAGCCTTGAAACATTGGAAATATCATCATTAAAACCACATGCATTCCATGAAATCTACCGATACAAACCCGAAATCATCAAAAGACATCATACGCGTGTTTACCACAATGATTCAACCATATTCATCCCTAAAATCAACATGGAACATTGTCCTAAGTATTTAAACAATTCCGAGCAGCCCACTACGCAACTCATATAATCAATTAACGCCATGAAATACATAGTAATCACCTCAAACAAGTATTTCAACCGACTAAGGACTTCCAATACATAACCACATGCAATAATAACCATCAATCTTCCAAGATATCAACAAGAATCAAACAATAACATGTTAAACACTTCATGGACAGCCTATAAACAACTCAAATATATCCATTTAACCATAGGATAGTTACTTATATAGCATGCATGTGTAGTAGGGCCTCAATTTCATGCTTACACATACAATTAAACAAGAATCCGTCATATATCGAACCAAAGTCATGTCTGAAGTTATTTGAGGAATCTCAACCAACAAAAACAGTCCATGCAACTTCTAATTTCCACAAGCCCAAGCATTCAATACCTCAAAGTACAATTACAACGAGATTTAAAGCAAGTTTCCAAGCAAAACCCCACTGCAATAGCCTATTTTTCCTCATTCGGTTAGCCAAGCAAATAACCACCAAATTCGGTGAATCAAATTTCAAATTGAAGCTTAACAAGTGCTTTAAATCTAGGAACAAACCTTGCTGCATTTTGAGTTCTGAAATAGGAGTTATGACCAAAACCGTGAGACCACGCAAATCTGTCCAGTTTTATGCACATTTCGATATTTACCCTTTTTGGGGGGTTTTAAACTCAAAATTAGCCTTAGCCTATTTCTACAAGATATGCATTTTTAACATCATTTGCTAGGCTAAAAATATTTCGTTCTACATGGACAGAGAGCTGCCAGAAAATATCATTTCATATCTCAATGTTTCAAGCAATTTCCAAGCCATGTAAGAGTAGATATGCTCATATAAATACATATACATAAACTTCAAGAGTAAATACAATCATATAAGAACATGCATGTGAATTTTGAAAGCATTTGAAAAGATTTAACCCTCACCTATTTGAAGACTTAGCAAAAATGCAAGAAACACTTGTAAAATGGTCTTGAAAGTGCCAAATCTCCTCCTTTCCAAGCTTCGCCGAAAATAACTCTTGACTTTCCTTAATTCTTAGCTTAGTTAGTGTCTAATAAAGATATGCATGTGAATAAAACAAAAATAAAAGGAAGGGAACTCACCTAAGGCCGAAAATGAGTCCTTGAGGGCTTGTTTGGCTATTTTCTTGTCTTGGCCTAGATTTGAAGCTTCTTTTTCTTTCTTATTTAGTTTGAGCAATCATTCAAGGGTGTGTAGGTGTGTGTGGTCATGAGAGAAGAGAAAACTAGAAAGAGTTTGAGTGTTTGGCCAAAATAGAGAGAGAAATGTGAGGTTTGGAGTGTTTTTTAGCTTTGTGTGCCTACGTAAAGTGTCTATTTCATGTATGGCATGATGATTTCAGCCAAAGGCATTCAAATTATGCTAACTATTCTACCTAGCGAGTGGAAGGTGTAAGGGACAAGTGTGGGCATGCTTAGGAGTTTAAAAAAAATGCATAGGGTTTTGGAAAAGTGTGTAAGAGTGTGTTTTGTTCGCTTGAGCATTTGAATTTTGATTGTGTGTTGGGTGGGTGTGTATTTTCAGATTTGAGAGGATGAGAAAGAGTGTAGAGATTTAGTGTGTGTGTGTGTGTGTGTATTTTCATGAGTCTTGTGTTTAGTGTTTGTGTAAGAAAATGTTGGCTTAGGTGTTTGTGTAACATTGAAGTTAGAATAGAATATAGGGTATGTTTAGAGGTTTGTGATATTTTGTCTTGTAGTGCGTTTAAAATATAATATTTAGGTATTAGTGGATTTTGTAGGAATAGGTGATTAGGTATATTATATTGGGGATGTTTTGGAAGATGATAGGGCTTTTGTCTTATAGTGAATTTGAATTAGGATTAAAATAATGTTAGTGAAATTTGTAGGATTTGAATTAGGAATTTAATAATGGTTAGTGAATTGTGTAGGATTATTTTATAGTCTAGTGCTTTGTTCATGAATCTTTCTTGGTTAGTGTGCAGGCACGCATTCCTAGGTCTAGGGCATGAATTACGGGGTGGACACGAACTACGAGGTAAGGCACATACTTGAAGACTAAGGCACGTACTTCAAGGTAAATGCACAGATTCTAATGCAAATGCACGCAACCCTAGGTAATGCACATAAACCAATGTAAGGCATGTATTTCAATGCAATGCACGTAAATCAAGGTGTGGCACTAAAATCTAGGTTAAGACACGCAGTTCAAGGTTAGTGCACACAAATTGAGGTATCGCACGTAAATTGAGATCAGGGCACACAATTCAAGGTCAAGGCACGTATGACGAGATATGCACGAAAACCAAGACAGGGCACGTAATCCAAGGTTGGTCATATAATTATGGGTCTAAGGCACGCAAATCAAAATAACACACGTTATTCGGGGTCAAGCCTCACATCCGCCCCTCCTTAAAAGAATTTCATCCCGAAATTCATTCTTACTTGTTGAGGTCATTTAGATGGGTTCTGGCTTTTGATATTTCTACTCTGGTCCGTTGCTTGCTCCGTGATCCCCTTTGCCAAAACCGATTCACTTCCAAACTTTCTCCAATCGTTAATTCGATGTGACCCCTACATTCACTATTTGTCCCCTTTCAATGTTTTTCCTTATTCAAATATCTATCTTCAAGTCACGAGGCTTCAGAATTTCTTTTAATCTGAACCAAGGCTCTTAAGGCGAATAGTTTCAACCTCAAATAAATTCCACTCACCTCAATCCAAGGTTATATCATACTTAAGAGGACAATGGTCCTACTGACTTAGCGACCTAGTCATTCCTTCGAACACCTATTGCCCGCCAATATATCTTCAACATTAGTGTTACTAAGCTAGGGCCATAGCCATGTAAGTGACATCAATGCTCCACTAGGTTACCGGCCGTACAACAACAATCCTAGGACTATAAATGGATACCGAAATGATCTATCTCATAAGATACTTATCATACTAATCCAAGTAGCTTGTTACACGAAATAACTTCAAGGCTATGTCAACATATAACCACAAGGCATCCTTCAATATAATCTAATAGAACTTCAAAAGTAATCAACTGCTCGTATAACTATCACTACAAGATCCACCCTCTATTCAATGACCACAATTCGAAGTCTATCAACCGCTAGTTTCTAGATGTGAAACAGTGCACATAAATACGTTTGTCTAACAGCAATCCCTTGGGTCATCATGACTCTAATTCATCTATATCTTAACTATATGAAATCTTACTCTCCTCATTTACATGTTCAACTAGCTAAGAACATCAAGACTCATCGACCTTAGGTCCTAGGATTTACCGTGAATTGTCAAGCATAATCATTATTAGCTATTTAGGCTTACTATTAGTATCCCAACATTTCCACCTTTCACAACTTGATGCCTTTATCTTGGTTCCATGGTTTATATACTAGGTCCATCAGTATTACTCAGGGATATACGCTTCCTAACATCCTCTAGGGTATCCAATTAACGAGTATGTAGAATGACTTACTTTGTATAATCACAACTAAATCTGAGAGCCACCAGATTAATACCATGATTCTTAATATCACCAATATCCAACTTAGGACCTTTAGCAACGTCAGTCATCTAATGCATAATTCAATACCTTACACTTCTATTCGACCTAACATTTTAGGTATAGTCTTCCGAACACAAGTTCTAGCTACGTGAATTCCTAAATTCCAACATCCCTATATCTTGCTATACTAAAGAATCATCAACCTTGTTAAACTCAATCTCCAGAGTTGCCTACATGTCTTGAGGTTATCCATTGTTAAGTCACTTAATTACACTATCCATGTCTTAATAATCTAACCCCTAAAAGTAACTATCGTCAACTTCCACGAATTCATCTCTTAATTTCTAGGTCATGATCTTACCATTTAGTGAACTTGAAACTCGCTAGTATACACCATATCAGATTCATCAATGCTTAATTCCAATCAAGTAAGGATTCAATCATATAAATAGTCTATTACACCAATTTAAGATATAAGAATTTGAATTAAAGGCAACTCCTAAGTCAAACTTCCATTATAAGCATATGATTATATATATACTACTCCACATGTCAATAGTATACTATTTTATCTATGGAAAGTTGTATGTCTTTAACCTTTATACTTGAACCACAATTAGAAGCACGGTTTAACGGAATCAAGAACTTCATAGCTATAAAATTGATAACTTAATCACAGGTATAGGTATTCCAAAGATAAGGAGATAACTTTACCTCAACAATTATACCTGTGCTATGCATTTTATATATGCATATCCAATAATACATACGATCCATCGAGTACCTGTGAAGATGCGAGAAATCTCTAACCTAGCCTTTTCGTTCTTCCTGCATAAATTCACTTCCTTGACAGTCCTAATCCTAACTATCTATGTGTATAAATAGTCAGTCATGGTTATATAACATGCACATGTATCAAGGAAGGAGTATAAAAGCATGCATGCATTATTGAGGGCACTAATGTGTCGGTATGCATGACACATAATACATATGGTCCATAAAGGCACATGATATTCAATGCTCAAAGCAATTAAAGCACATTAGCACACATTAACACATATAAACAAGACATCATAATTACTTTAGGGCTTCTACCCATGGTCCGAGAGTTGAACCCGACTAATGCAAAAACTACGCTCTGATACTATTCAAATAAGGTGTCACACCCCAGCCCGACCTAAAGAGGTTAAACTAGGGTTTGACTTATTATACTATTACTATTCAATAAAACTTAATCAATTTCCTACTATTGATACTTAGTTATTTACTAAAACTCCAAAAGATTTTTTCGAAAAAACGGCAGTATGACGGCTGTAATTAAGCATTTAGTTTTAACCTAATCTTTAAAAACCACAATTACGAAGTCTCCATTGGTTTACAACTATGACCATTGTTCTATCTTGATCAATACGCCCGTTCTAGTTAAATCAAACTTAAGAACTCAATATAGAATTATGAACTTAAACATGATGGCTACGTTTCGTTACAAGTTGCTTATTAATTTTACCTTACTAGTACATGTTTATCCATATTCAGACTTACAAGTGAGTGATTCTATGATTATAATATAACCCGCCTTAGTTCAACCTTAGTTTGACCTTTGGATACTACTAGCAATAGTTAAACCCGAAACAAGGATGGAAAGCAACAAATAGTCTAAGAGAGTCTGCATAGTTCCTAATTATTACAAACCAAAACAAGGCCCCGAATTACAAGTGAGCCATTTAAATAGATAGAACTAAAGTCTTCAATCAATCAAGACAAACAACTTCAAACATGTACCACGTTCAAGCAATGCAATCAAAACAACCAAATTACTTCAAGGAATCATCAACACGCACATTGTCTTCAGGCACATTTTCCACTCCTGCTTCACCTGTGACAAAAAGAGGGTGAGTTCTTATGAACTCAGCGAGGGGGGAACAAGTGATAAGGCTTTTGAAATCATTTTTCCCGATTAACTTGTGAAAACTCCTTTGAAAACATGTCATGTAACACAAATAAGATCATATATAGCATAAGTATAATGGAATAATAAACACAGTTACCACACCATTTTATTAACATAGGATAACCAGTAAAGATTTTCATCACATTTGATTCATGAATTAATCATAGTAGTGGAATATAGATAAATAGTCTTTCCTCCTTAAGGTCCTCTAGGACCCAAACAAGAGTACTTAAGCACATAGTAAAAAAGATACGGTGAGCTTTCGCGCTCAAGATCAATCGGTGAGCATTTACTCTCAAAATCATTTCCAATAACCATTGTTGTAGCCGGCATCCATCATCCACTTATCACTACAATGGATGTACTCCGGATTGTACACCAAACCTATAACCCAACTCTCCGAGGAAGTCTAGCCCCCAAGCAAGAGACGGAATTGGACCATGGTAGTCACGCCAATACACCGGCAAGCCCGATGCCGCCCAAAGTGATGCAAACACTACCATGCCACAATAAAAGGTTGCAACCTTGTATGCAATGCACATTTATGCCATTTAACATTTCACATTTGGAGGTCAACAAAGTAGGTTGCCTCCGAGCAAGTATATGATCACATTTTGACATATTGGCACATAAGGCATTGTAAGAACATATAATCATTTCATATATCAATTTGAAAGCAATTAAACTTTCACGGGCAGCCAAGTAATCATATTCAAAATAATCCATAGAGTATCTTTTAACAATTCTCATTAGGAGGTGAACAAAGTAGGTTGCCTCCGGATACACGTATGATCACATATCGACAAGTTAACATACGAGGTATGCTTTGACATATAAATCCACTTTGTATAACACCTAGAAGCATATGAACATTTAACGGGAAGCCAAGTAACACCATACATAACAAGTCATATAACTCATTTTAGCTCACATACCAAGTGTTGAGGACATACGAGCATGCTACGACACTTTACACACGACTGGGTACACGAATAGTTAACATGTCAACATGCAATCATTGATAATCATGCTTAGAGCTATAAAGACATTTCTGGGTAGTCCACAACTTCAATTAAAACCTCAATTATAAGTTATGTAAAGCATTATTTAACACTTGGAAGACCTAGTTTGCAATTAGGGCTTTAGGTTCATGCTCAGGTGCAAGATTCATCAACTATTAGCTACAAGGAACGCTTAGATCATGATCATACATATCTAACATTTATTGGACAGCCTTCAAACATTGAAAATATTATCATTAAAACCACATGCAAGCCATGAAATCCACCGATACGAACACAAAATCATCAAAAGACATCATACACGTGTTTATCACTTTGATTCAACCACATTCAACCCTAAAATCAACATGGAACATTGTCCTAAGTATTTAAACAATTCTCGGCAGCCTACTACGCAACTCATATAATCAATTAACGCCATGCAATACATAGTAATCACCTCAAACAAGCATTTCAACCGACTAAGGGCTTCAAATACATAACCATATGCAATAATAACCATCAATCTTCCAAGATATCAACAAGAATCAAACAATAACATGTTAAACACTTCGTGGCCAGCCTATAAACAACACAATTATATCCATTTAACCATAGGATAGTTACTGAGAAAGCATGCATGTGTAGTAGGGCCTCAATTTCATGCTTACACATACAATTAAACAAGAATCCGTCATATATCGAACCAAAGTCATGTCTCAAGTCATTTGAGGAATCTCAACCAACCAAAAAAGTCCATGCAACTTCTAATTTCCACAAGCCCAAGCATTCAATACCTCAAAGTACAATTACAACATGATTTAAAGCAAGTTTTCAAGCAAAACCCCACAGCAATAGCCTATTTTTCCTCATTCGTTTAGCCAACACAATAACCTCCAAATTCAGTGAATCAAAAGTCAAATAGAACCTTAACGAGTTCTTTAAATCTAAGAACAAACCTCGCTGCATTTCGAGTTCGGAAATATGAGTTATGACCAAAACCGTGAGACCACGCAAATCTGTCTAGTTTTATACACATTTCGATATTTACCCTTTTTGGAGGTTTTAAACTCACAATTAGCCTTAGCCTATTTCTTCAAGATATGTTCAGAACTGAAATGTATAGTGACTCACCAAATTTCATGAATTTTAAACATCATTTTCTAGGCAAAAACATTTCGTTCTACATGGACATAGAGGTGCCAGAAAACGTCATTTCATATCTCAAGGTTTCCAGCAATTTCCAAGCTATGCAAGAGTAGATATGCTCATATAACCACACATACATAAACTTCAAGAGTAGATATAGTCATATAAGAGCATGCATGTGAATTTTGAAAGCATTTGAAAAGATTTAACCCTCACCTCTTTGAAGACTTAGCATAAATACAGGAAACACTTGTAAAATGGTCTTGAAAGTGTCAAATCTCCTCCTTTCCAAGCTTGGCCAAAAATAACTCTTGACTTTCCTTAATTCTTAGCTTAGTTAGTGTCTAATAAAGATATGCATGTGATTAAAACAAAAAGAAAAGGAAGAGAACTTACCTAGGGCCGAAAATGAGTCCTTGAGGGCTTATTTGGCTATTTTCTTGTCTTGGCCTAGCTTTGAAGCTTCTTTTTGTTTCTTATTCGGTTTGAGCAAGCATTCAAGGGTGTGTAGGTGTGTGCGGTCGTGAGAGAAGAGAAAACTTGAGAGAGTTTGAGTGTTTGGCCAAAATAGAGAGAGAAATGTGAGGTTTGAAGTATTTTTTAGCTTTGTGTGCCTAAGTGAAGTGTCTATTTCGTGTATGGCATGGTGATTTCAGCCAAAGGCATTCAAATTATGCTAATTATTCTGCCTGGGGAGTGCAAAGGGTAAGGGAAACGTGTGTGCATGCTTAGGAGTTAGAAAAAAGGGCATAGGGTTTAGGAAAAATGAGTAAGAGTATGTTTTGTTGTCTTGAGCATTTGAATTTTGATTGTGTGTTGGGTGGGTGTGTATTTTCAGATTTGAGAGGATGAGAAAGAGTGTAGAGATTTAGTGTGTGTGTATTTTCATGAGTCTTGTGTTTAGTGTTTGTGTAAAAAAATGTTGGCTTAGGTGTTTGTGTAGCATTGAAGTTAGAATAGAATATAAGGTATATTTAGAGGTTTGTGAGATTTTGTCATGTAGTGGGTTTAAAATATAATATTTAGGTATTAGTGGATTTTGTAGGAATAGGTGATTAGGTATATTATATTGGGGATGTTTTGGAAGATGATAGGGTTTTTGTCTTATAGTGAATTTGAATTTGAATTAAAATAATGTTAGTGGAATTTGTAGGATTTGAATTAGGAATTTAATAATGGTTAGTGGATTGTGTAGGATTATTTTATAGTCTAGTGCTTTGTGTATGAATCTTTCTTGGTTAGCATGCAGGCACACATTCTTAGGTCTAGGGCACAAATTACGAGGTAGACATGAACTATGAGGTAAGACACGTACTTCAAGACTTAAGGCACGTACTTCAAGGTAAATGCATAGATTCTAATGCAAATGCACGTAATCCTAGGTAATGCACGTAAACCAATGTAAGACATGTATTTCAATGCAATGCATGTAAATCAAGGTGTGGCACTTAAATCTAGGTTAGGACATGCAGTTCAAGGTTAGTGCACACAAATTGAGGTATCACACATAAATCGAGTTCAGGGCACACAATTCTATGTTAAGGCACGTATGACGAGGCATGCACGAAAACCAAGATAGGGCACGTAATCCAAGGTCAGTCATATAATTTTGGGTCTGAGGCACGTAAATTGAAATAACACGCGTTATTCGGGGTCGGGCCTCACAAGCCTTGCCTTATGAGGGAACTGCCTTACCTAACGAGGGCTAAGAGAGACCCTCATTGCTGCTGTGCAATTTACTTGTTTAAGGGAACTAAATTGATTATTACTAATGATAAATAGTAATCGGTAGGCCCTTACCCTTTTTTTTTTGGGTCAGGTAGCAAGGCAAGTGGGAGCAGGGCATAGGGATAAAATCATTTGGTTGGTAAGAACCATGTCGAAGAAGTTCGACCTCAGAAAAAAGCCATTGGGAATGGAAAAGCCTAGTTCTTCCAAGCCAGGCCAGAGAAGGCCTAAGCCAAAATGTTAAATAGTAGGATACAAGTATATCGCCCAAAGTCTCGTTCAGTCACTTTTGGGGTGAAGGCTAAAGCACATCTTCTCAATCGAAGGAAGAGAACGAGATGTATCTTACTTATGATCTTTTTTGCAGCATCCATGAATCTTAATTAAAAATACTAGGCAATGAAATCGCACCCATTAAATAAAAGAAGACCGCTCGCCAACTACTATGATTAAAAGAACTACCATTGAACCGGCTTTCCTATCGTTATACCTAATCTATTCAAAGCAAGCAGTCAATCCCATCATTTCTCCCTTATTTTACTGGAATTTCCATCGAGCCATGTGCCTTGGCTCTCCTCCCGCTGGAACCTCCTTTACTTCAAGTCAGTGTTTTGAGATCGTTAAATACAAGCAGGAGATCGAGCATTCGCATAGAAAAAGGGTGAACAAATTAAAGTCTGTTCAAGCTGATCTGGGTCAAGCCCTTTGATTTTGATTTGAGATCCCTAGTGTCACGCCCTGACCCGACCCCGCAAAAGGCCAAGCCCGGACCCGACACATAGACGGAGTCTCCTCTATACCGCGGACGATCCGAAAACCCTAAAATCAATATAACACTTGCGAAAGCCATATAATAATCAAAACAAGCCAACTTCCTATAAAACATACATTTCTTATTATCCAACTTTCCAAACCAAAAATGCCATGCATACTACACAGGTATTTATGCCACTAAACCATTAGCTATTAGCATGCATTTCTTCACTAGTCATCCGAGTATAAGTTTACAATTTTACAAACTTTAATCCATTACAACATAAGACCATTAAAGGTCTCAAAATAGAAAATACATACAAGGCTACAAGCCTGAAAATTAAGCGACCTTCACGCAATATACATAACAAGCAAGGTTTGCACAAAAACTGGTAACCAACCACCAGCAAAGCAGGGAAGTGCTATCACGGAAACACCTCCACCTGCTCCTCCTCCTCTATTACCTCGAGAGGGTCTGCTTCAACTACTCCTGTAAAAACAAGGTATAGAAAGGAATGAGCAAAAACTATTGCTCAGCGAGGGCAATTGGTCTCAAGGACGGAGATGAGAGGAGTATGCAATGCAATTAGCCAAGCAATACATACAAATCATATAAGTTACATCCAAAGCCAACAATAAAGCAAGGCAAGTATTTAAAGCCGAAACACTCAATTAAAGGATACGATACTCTTTTCACGAGCAACTTTCAAACACGAATTCGATGACGACGCGCCGGCCCAAAACTACCTTATAACACCAGTTTGGAATACCCCGGAAGTATCCATCAACCTACGACCCAAATCTCCCTGGGAGGCAACCCAAGCGAGAAAGGGAATAGCAGCGGAGCTAGAGCAACCAACACTGGCAACCTAAGGCTACCCAGAGAGGCCCATCACTCACGCGCGAGACACTATGCAATGCAAGACTCGATACAAGGCGATAAACAAGCGATAAAGCCACACGTGGGAGAATAACAAAGTAGGTTACTCTCGCATGCAATAGCAGCAATTTGATAAGTAATTCAATCCAAAACAACTCAAACAAGTATTCCAAGTAATTCTAAGCATTCTATAAGCATAAAGACAAGAAAACACACAAAAACACAAATCGGCCCCAACTATCAAAATGCTACCATTTCCAAACGAGCCACGAGTTCTGGAAACCGACTTCGCCAACCCTCCTAGGTCACCATAAGGCACGTCTAAAGACCCTGAAACCTTACTTTACCCTAGAACTCGCGCAAAGCCCCGATTTCCCCTTTCTCGTTTGAACTACAACTATAACAACTAAACAGCCAACCAACGCCATAATCGCACCAAAAGTGCTTCCATGGCCTCCTGATACAATGCCAACACGCAAAACGAGAAAATGCAAAAGTCGACCAAAATGACCCCGACTTTTCCAAAGGCATATTTCTCATTTTTTTCCACTACGCAACCCAAACAAACCACACATTTTAGCATTCTAGCATACCTAGCACGTTTCTACATCAACGGAAAGCATAACAGTACAATTTCAACGTTTCAAGGTTTTACTATTCATAAAACACTATTCATTTCACAATTTAATTTGCAATCACAACATTTAACCACATAAAATGTTACAAAGAAATAAATACATGTTCTACAAATGCCAAGGAACATTCTAGAAGCATCAAATCGCTTTAAATAACGATCTACGGATAAATCTAAAAATTGACAAAGTTGACATACACAACGTATAAATGCACAAATAACATGCTTCCCTCACCTTAGGTACTCCTAGTCGCTAGGAAAACAACGTTGGTTGCCTCGGAAACCACCCCGCACGAGCTCACGCGAAGATTGATCGTTTGGAAGGTTGAATATTTTTTTTTCTTTCTCTCTTGTTTCGGCCAGCTTAGGATCTGTTTTGCTGCTGTTTTTTTTTTATTTTGCTTAGTTAATTGCTTATTTAAGAGTCAAATGGTCAAAGGGTCAAAGGGCTAAGTCAACAACTTAAAAACTTGGTCAAAGAGCCCTATTTTGTGCGTTTTAAAGCCGTTTTAGCCAAGGTAAGATCAAATAAAGCTAGCAACATTTAAAATATAAAATTTAAGTCATCTAAATACTATTTTCACTATTTGCTGAGGACTGGAAATCGTTCTCTAGCTATCGCTCCTTAAATGCAATGCACGTTGCATCGGCGAGAAAGTAACAATTAATTCACAAAGTATTTAAGGAAATATAATTTTCAAAATAATAAACAAAGAATTTTCACATTCCAGGCTCGGGTATTACACCCTCTCCCCCTTAAAACAATTGCGCCCACGCAATTCTTACCTGGTCAACAAACAACTCCGGATACTGATCTCGAACTTGGTCCTCTCTTTCCCAAGTCACTTTCTCAAACCCATGATGATTCCACAGAACCTTTACTAACGGAATACTCTTTCTGCGAAGCTCTTGAACTTTTCGATCCACAATTCTAATCGGTTTCTCTTCATAAGACAACTTTTCTTCAATCTGCAAAGGCTCTGGTTCAAGTACGTGTGAAGGGTCTGGATGGTACTTCTTCAACATAGACACGTGGAACACATCGTGTAGTCTCGACAAACTCGGAGGCAAAGCTAATCGATAAGCCAAAGGACCTACCTTTTCGGTGATCTCATACGGACCCACATACCTGGGACTAAGCTTCCCGCTCTTACCGTGCCGAATCAATCCCTTCCGTGGAGAAATCTTAAGAAACACCCAATCTCCCAAATCAAACTTAAGATCCCGACGGTGCTTATCTGCATAACTCTTCTGACGACTCTGAGCTGTAAGCATACGCTGGCGAATAAGGTGAACATTATCTACCATCTTAATCAACTCAGGTAACACAGTCGGATCAACTGTTCTCATCTCTCCAACCTCTTCCCAATATAATGGGGATCTGCATTTACGACCATACAACGCCTTGTAGGGAGCCATACCTATAGTAGATTGATAACTATTGTTGTAGGCAAACTCCACTAAAGGCAAAAACTTCTCCCAATTCTTTCCAAAGTCAAGCACACATGCCCGAAGCATGTCTTCCAAGATCCTGATGGTTCTCTCAGACTGGCCATCAGTTTGCGGATGATAAGCAGTACTGAAGCTCAACTTAGTTCCCATGGCCTCTTGCAACTTCTGCCAAAAACGAGATCTGAATCTAGGATCCCTATCTGACACTATACTCTGTGGCACACCATGCAATCTCACAATATTAGCAACATACAATTCAGCTAGCTTATCAAGGCTATCCTGTTTGTTCACGGGAATAAAATGTGTAACTTTAGTCAAGCGGTCCACAACAACCCAAACAGAATCACATCCTCTCGGAGATCTAGGAAGATCGGTCACAAGGTCCATTGTTATATGTACCCACTTCCATTGCGGAATTGACAACAGCTGTAGAAGTCCGGCTGGCCTCTGATGTTCAACTTTAACCCTCTGACAAGTCAAACATCTGGATACATACCCTGCAATCTCCCTCTTCATATTGTCCCACCAGAAGTGTTGCTTCAAATCTCTATACATTTTTGTACTGCCCGGGTGAATCGTATACCTCGAATTATGTGCCTCGGACAGGATCTCATTCTTCAAAGTCGGATCATCAGGAACACATACTCTATCCCTGAATCTGAAGATGCCATCTGCATGTAATTTAAACTCCGACTCTCCCCCTTTTGACTTTTCTTGGATCTTCAAGATGTGAGGATCAGTCTTCTGAGCCTCTCTGATCTGTGCTAGCAACCCTGACTGAATCTGTAAACTAGCAAATCGAATCCCTACCTCAGTAGCTTCTGGTTTCCATGAACAAATTTCTTCCAAAGTCTCCTAGTCCTTGATAATCAAGCTTGCAACAGTAGCCTTTCGGCTCAAAGCATCAGCAACAACATTTGCCTTACCTGGCACATAGTTAATAGAACAGTTATAACCACCCAATAGCTCTAGCCATCTCCGCTGCCTCATATTTAGATCCTTCTGTGAAAACAAATACTTGAGACTCTTGTGGTCAGTAAATATTTCAAATCTGCAACCCCACAAGTAATGACGCCACTTCTTCAAAGCAAACACAACTGCAGCTAACTCAAGATCATGTGTAGGGTAATTGACTTCATAAGGTTTCAATTTCCTGGAAGCATAGGCAATCACCTTACCATTCTGCATTAAAACACAGCCCAATCCTTCTTTAGATGCATCACTGTAGACAACGAAGTTCTCTGTTCCCTCAGGTAAAGCTAGTATAGGAGCTGTAGTTAGTCTCTTCTTCAATTCTTGGAAACTGGATTCACATTTGGCATCCCAATTGTAAGCAACTTTCTTCCGAGTCAACTGGCTCAAAGGTCCAGAAATTTTAGAAAAGTCTTTAACAAATCTCCGGTAGTAACCTGCCAATCCAAGAAAACTCCGAATCTCTGACACCGTCTCAGGTCTCTTCCAAGATGAAACAACTTCAATCTTAGCTGGGTCCACTGAAATTCCTCAGCCGGAAATGATATGGCCTAGAAAAGATATCTGGTTCAACCAGAACTCACACTTGCTGAATTTAGCAAAAAGCTTGTTTTCCTGCAAAGTCTGAAGCACAATCCTCAAGTGTTGCTCATGTTCAGCCTCGTTCTTCGAATACACTAAAATGTCGTCAATGAAGATCATGACAAACTGATCAAGGTAAGGCCGAAAAACCCTCTGCATCAAGTCCATGAATGCGGCTGGTGCATTCGTCAATCCAAACGGCAAAACAACAAACTCATAGTGGCCATATCTAGTCCTGAATGCCATCTTTGGTATATTGTCACTCCGAATTCTAAGTTGATAGTAACCCTGCCTCAAGTCAAATTTGGAGTAAACACTCGCACCCTGCAACTGGTCAAACAATTCTTCAATCAACAGCAAGGTGTATTTGTTCTTAATCGCGACTTGATTAAGTCCCCTGTAATCAATACATAATCGAAGAGTGCTGTCTTTCTTTCTCACAAACAACACAGGCGCACCCCACAACGAAGAACTAGGTTGTATAAACCCTTTTCTCAAGCAAGTTCTGAAGCTGAATTTTCAACTCCTGAAGTTCGGCCGGTGCCATCCTATAAGGACTCCTAGAAATTGGCGCAGTGCCTGGTACAAGATCAATCACGAACTCAATCTCCCTATCCGGTGGTAAACCGATAATTCCTCGGGAAATACACTAGGGAAGTCTTTAACAATCGGAACCTCATTCAAACCCAACTTATCAGCAGGCTGATTGATCAAATAAGCTAAGTAAGCTTCACAACCCCTATTCAACAACTTAGAAGTCTTGATCGCTGATAAAAGTGGAATGCGGGCAGCCCTGCAGTTCCCAATAATCTCTAGTACCGGTAGGTCAGGAACCTTAAGATAAACGACCTTTGTTCTACAATCCAACTGAGCATAATACTTTCCCAACCAGTCCATTCCCAAAATGATTTCAAAGTCACGGAATGGTAATATAATTAAATCAGCGGGAAATTTACGGTTCTCAATACATATATCACAAGATTTGCAAATAGACTCAGTAACAAATTTTGCACCCAAATGAGTACTAACTTCAATTTCATGAGGCAAATTATCAATGCAAACATTCACAGATCGTGCACATGCAGGAGTTATAAACGAATGTGTAGCTCCGGGATCAATCAAAACTTTAACTGGCTGAGTATTGAGAAGAAAGGTACCTTCCACTATAGCTGTAGTATCGGGTAGCTCCTCTGCATCCAGTGCAAAGACCCTAGCCTGAACTCTCTGTGCTGGACGTGCACCTGCTGCCCTATTCTGAACACCTTGGCCTCCACCACGGCCCTGAACATTATTATATTTAGGGCAATCCCTCACCCTATGGTCATCACTGCCACAACCTGTACATTTACCACTCTTCCTCCAGCAGTTAGCCTCAATATGCCCTGGTCGATTACAATAATTACACTGCTGATTTTGCCTAACCGCAGTGTTTCCCGTAGGTGCTGGGGCTCTGGCAGAGGTAGGAACTGTACCTCCCTGCTGGGGTCTAGTCACAGCTGGCCTAGCCTGAATCTGATGTGGCTGATACGGACGCTGCTGAGGAGCCTGTGCAGAAGACTGATACTGCCTCGGCTGACTCTGGCTACTCTGGCCCAAATACTACTTCTTACTCGGCTGACTGCTCTCAGCTATCATTTCAGCCTTTCGTTTCTCAAATTTCGAGGCTGCCTGAAATGCCTCGGGAAAAGTAGTGTAGGTCTGCCCAGTCAAATGCAACTGTATGTCCATTCTCAGCCCACGGACAAACCTATGTATCATCCTCCTAGCCGGCCGTACCAACTCGGGCATATACCTCGACAGGCTAACAAACCTAGCCTCGTACTGTGCAACAGTCATATTTCCCTGCTTCAGGGCCACAAACTCATCCTCCCGTCTTTCCATAGCCATCTCGGGAATATATTTGTCCCGGAACTCACTTACAAAATCATCCCACAAATGTGGAACATTCTCACAATCCCACCTCAATCTAACAGTATTCCACCACTGCTCTGCATCACCCTCAAATAAAAATGATGCATAGTCTATTCTTGCCTCATCAGTATACCTCAAAGCGGTGAAAATCTTCTCAACTCGATTAATCCATCTCTCGGCCGCCTCATCATCCGGCTCTCCGAAGAACTTTCCCGGCTCGTGCCTCAGAAATTTCTCTAACTGATTATTCTCAACTCTGTACCCCTGTCCACCAGGATTAGCTTGATTACCCTGGGGATTAATCCGGTCCTGCCTCTGCTCATGTAGTACCTGTGTGATCCGGTCTACTGTAGTAGTCATGGTAGCCATAAACTGCTCAGGCAACGGCTGCTGACCCTGTTCTGCTGCCTCTTCATCTGATCCTATACCTTGAGTACCACGACGTGGCGGCATAGTAGCAATTCACAATAGCTGGCAACATTTAAAAGCAATTTATAGACAGAAATATAGCACATAAGATTAGATAACACTCAAGTCAATAACAATCCAATATTCTATCACACAATTCACATAAGACAAGTTCAACTTGCCAAACTATTCCACTTAAACACAAAAACATTCCAAGTTCACAAAGTCATGTTATAACATTTTCTTTTCACTTAGCAATCATACATAAACACTTTAGCATTTTAGACCTTTACCCCCACAGACCGAGAATCATATCCCGGCTCATGCAAGACTATCATGCTCTGATACCACCTAAAGATGTCACGCCCCGACCCGACCCCGCAAAAGGCCAAGCCCAGACCCGACACACGGACGGAGTCTCCTCTGTACCGCGGACGATCCGAAAACCCTAAAATCAATATAACACTTGCGAAAGCCATATAATAATCAAAACAAGCCAACTTCCTATAAAACATACATTTCTTATTATCCAACTTTCCAAACCAAAAATGCCATGCATACTACACAGGTATTTATGCCACTAAACCATTAGCTATTAGCATGCATTTCTTCACTAGTCATCCGAGTATAAGTTTACAATTTTACAAACTTTAATCCATTACAACATAAGACCATTAAAGGTCTCAAAATAGAAAATACATACAAGGCTACAAGCCTCAAAATTAAGCGACCTTCACGCAATATACATAACAAGCAAGGTTTGCACAAAAACTGGTAACCAACCACCAGCAAAGCAGGGAAGTGCTATCACGGAAACACCTCCACCTGCTCCTCCTCCTCTATTACCTCGAGAGGGTCTGCTTCAACTACTCCTGTAAAAACATGGTATAGAAAGGAATGAGCAAAAACTATTGCTCAGCGAGGGCAATTGGTCTCAAGGACGGAGATGAGAGGAGTATGCAATGCAATTAGCCAAGCAATACATACAAATCATATAAGTTACATCCAAAGCCAACAATAAAGCAAGGCAAGTATTTAAAGCCGCAAACACTCATTTAAAGGATACGATACTCTTTTCACGAGCAACTTTCAAACACGAATTCGATGACGACGCGCCGGCCCAAAACCACCTTATAACACCAGTTTGAAATACCCCGGAAGTATCCATCAACCTACGACCCAAATCTCCCTGGGAGGCAACCCAAGCGAGAAAGGGAATAGCAGCGGAGCTAGAGCAACCAACACTGGCAACCCAAGGCTACCCAGAGAGGCCCATCACTCATGCGCGAGACACTATGCAATGCAAGACTCGATACAAGGCAATAAACAAGCGATAAAGCCACACGTGGGAGAATAACAAAGTAGGTTACTCTCGCACGCAATAGCAGCAATTTGATAAGTAATTCAATCCAAAACAACTCAAACAAGTATTCCAAGTAATTCTAAGCATTCTATAAGCATAAAGACAAGAAAACACACAAAAACACAAATCGGCCCCAACTATCAAAATGTTACCATTTCCAAACGAGCCACGAGTTCTGGAAACCGACTTCGCCAAACATCCTAGGTCACCATAAGGCACGTCTAAAGACCCCGAGCCCTTACTTTACCCTAGAACTCGCGCAAAGCCCCGATTTCCCCCTTTCTTGTTTGAACTACAACTATACCAACCAAACACCCAACCAATGCCAGAATCACACCAAAAGTGCTTCCATGGCCTCCCGAAGCAATGCCAACACGTAAAACGAGAAAACGCAAAAGTCGACCAAAACGACCCCGACTTTCCCAAAGGCATAATTCTCATTTTTTCCACTACACAACCCAAACAAACCACACATTTTAGCATTCTAGCATACCTAGCACGTTTCTACATCAACGGAAAGCATAACAGCGCAATTTCAATCTTTTAAGGTTTTACTATTCACAAAACACTATTCATTTCACAATTTAATTTGCAATCACAACATTTAACCGCAGAAAATGTTACAAAGCTATAAATACATATTCTACAAATGCCAAGGAACATTCTAGAAGCATCAAATCGCTTTAAATAACGATCTACAGATAAATCTAAAAATTGACGAAGTTGACATACACAACGTTTAAATGCACAAATAACATGCTTCCCTCACCTTAGGTACTCCTAGTCGCTAGGAAAACAACGTTGGTTGCCTCGGAAACCACCCCGCACGAGCTCACGCGAAGATTGATCGTTTGGAAGGTTGAATATTTTTTTTTCTTTCTCTCTTGTTTCGGCCAGCTTAGGATCTGTTTTGCTGCTTTTTTTTTTATTTTGCTTAGTTAATTGCTTATTTAAGAGTCAAATGGTCAAAGGGTCAAAGGGCTAAGTCAACAACTTAAAAACTTGGTCAAAGAGCCATATTTTGTGCGTTTTAAAGCCGTTTTAGCCAAGGTAAGATCAAATAAAGCTAGCAACATTTAAAATATAAAATTTAAGTCATCTAAATACTAGTTTCACTATTTGCTGAGGACTGGAAATCGTTCTCTAGCTATCGCTCCTTAAATGCAATGCACGTTGCGTCGGCGAGAAAGTAACAATTAATTCACAAAGTATTTAAGGAAATATAATTTTCAAAATAATAAACAAAGAATTTTCACATTCCGGGCTCGGGTATTACACCTAGTTACAGGTAAACCCAATCATTTCTATTGTATTTTAGTAGATCCCAAGGGAAAAGTCCTTCTAACATCTCTTGTTGGAATGATCAATCTAATTTTCATTGAAAAGAGGGTCTTTGTTCTTTCGCATGTAGAAAGGAGAAGAGTGAAAGAGATTACCTAAAGGAATGGATTTGAACGATGGAGGGGAGGGGAATGGAAGACTAATATTTCACATAGGAAGAACTGGCTTCAAGCAAGCGGTGCACTAACTGGGGTGGATGGGCGGGGAAGCTCAAGTAAGCGATTAATCTGTTCAGGTGGTGGTTACAACGGTTTTTCCGTCAGAGAAATAGGTTACTCGTGCTTGGAAACATGTGTCTTATGGAAGCAAAGGAAGTCTTTCTTTGAACAAGAAAAGGTCATCTCGTTCTGCCTTAATGGCTTTCCCCTCTGATCTATGACCATCCTCCTATCTATATCAAATACTGATCCCTCATAAGAGAGACCTACTTCCTAAGGCAATCAATCACCAGCTCTATCCTTAGCCGCTCACCATCTGTTCTATTGTCCCCTTCAGTGCACAGTCCTCTTTCCATTCCTTTAGTTCTTCTTTTTAGCAACCTATCGAGAGCTGTACCATCCCAATATATAGATAGCATAGTAAATACCTCAAAGAATAGGACTCCTTATCCCCAAGACTCAGCCGTTCTAGTACACATGCTAGTAATCATTGGTTGGACAGAGCGAACAAAGAAAAAGGATCCAAAGGAGAACGAGCTGCCAAGTATGATCAAAAGGCAAACAACTCAGTGAATCGGTTCAATAACTGCATCGATGCCGCTTGTAAAGCTCATTTGTCGAGACCGCTTCGTGGACTACTTTTTTCCAGTTAGAGTGACAGTGGTCCGGATTAATGGGGCACTCAACTACTAGTCTAGTAGTTGTTTTTTTCTATTAGTTGCGTATGCTCCCCGTTAACATTTTCTCTTTAGCGAAACGCTTCTATCTTGCTCTTTAGATTACTTTCTTTTAGCTACCGGCTATTTTTCTTTCTATTTCATCATTGAGTCTCAACAAGGGATCCAACTGTCTTCCCCAGACCACTGCCTTGCTGCGCTTATCATCATTTCCAATCATCCACTGAATCGTTCGTAGAAGCTAGGCCAGGCCTGTGATGCCCGAGAACTTCACTGTACATTTATTTACTGTTGCATCTACTATTTGCGCATTTTCACTATGCATTACTTGTTGCTTATGTGGTAACTATTCATCACGCTTTTCAACCAATTAATTACTTCGAATTAGCATTTTTCTTAAATCATATTAATTATTTTAGAAATGAGAAAAATGTGCATTTGAGCTAAAAGCGATAGGAGCATCCGTTTAGAAAATGATTTGTTGAAACTAATGAATAGTGTTACGTAATTAAACTATGTGTTTTAATTAGCTGACATTAATTATAACGCCCCGATCCCTCACGAGACCGGAGGCTCTAATAACCAAGCTATTCTCAACCCAATCCCAACCCGGTCTCAAAATTTTAGGAAAAAATGGACAGAGTCTCCCCTGTACCGTGGACATTCTGAAAACCTGTAAACACTCAAGAAAGTCACAACACAATAAGGCAAGCTTTTATAACTAAAGTTCAAAGGTTCATGGCCATCCGAGCCTTGAGGCATACAATAGTTTAGATTCATACAAGCATGCAACCAACTTGACTTCTTCATAAAACCGCTTATCATGCCATTCTATGATAACTTTGAAACATACTTAGAAGTTGAACCAACATGTATCAAAACAATCACACCCAAGCATGCAAAGCAACTAGAAATAGAAATATAAGTTATTACAAGCCATAGAATTACCACTGCTACTACAGTCATCTGGCTTCCAACTTACATATTACACAAATACATATATGAGCCTTAAGGCCCCAAAATAGATTATAACATAGAACAACAAATTCTTCACATAGCAACTAGAAAGCACATCCACCTCAGACAACAATCACACAGCAACTAAGGCAACTCCTTCAACTGCGCCACCTAAAACATGTTAGCGAGGTATGAGCAACTACTGTTGCCCAATGAGGGATAAAGTCTCCCGGGGCGTGCAATGCAACAAGTAATATAGTTAAACAATAATAGCAATTAAACCATTCAGGAATGACAAAGGCTTAAGTAACCACACATTAAAAAGGATACATTCACTTAACCCCAGTACTCCAATCTTCACTTGGTCTTCATTCACGATCCACGAACCACGATCTCGATCACGATAAGCCGGCATCCCAAACACCAAAGGGTACTCCGGATGTACCCAATCCTACGACCCAATACCCCCTGGCAATCTCCAGACCAGGCAAGTGAGGGAATAGGGTACGGAGCTAGAGCAACCAACCTTGGCAAGCCCGCTGCCGCCCAGAGAGGCCCATCGGATCCGCCCCGACGATAAGGTTGCGCAACCTTTGACTGGATAACACAGGAAGCAATAATAATAATAATATAACAAAATAAGCCGATATGCAAACAAGGAGGACAACAAAAGAGGTTGTCCTCGAGCACACACATTAATCACGCCATACGATGAAATATGATACATTCATTAGTCTATAATTGCTAAACTAATCCAACTAAAACACTTAAATCACTTAGTATCGAATATTTAGCATATAACAAGATAAGACACATAGAATGCACATAGAAATGATCCCTCACCTTTCAGGAAGCCAAACCTGCGCGAATTAACCCAAGATTCCCTCAATATTTTCCGAAAGCATCAATTCCCTTCAATTATCACTACCTAATACAATCAACTATATGCATAAGAAGTGATTTCTTATTCTCAACTAAAGCTAGTTCATAAAGCCATTAATTTATCCAACTCTATTTGATTCCCTTTAATTCACATAACTAACAATATATTTCATGGTTTAACAATCATTCTAATCAATATTTGAACAATACATAAACTCAAGTGATCACATATGCAACATTCTTTAATTTCCAAGTATCAGACAAAGACAATAGCATAATAAATAACATATACATAGCCATTCATATAAGTAGAAATACTATATAACATCTAACCAATAAGTTATATAAGCGTATCTTTACACATATAATGCAATTAATAAGCAATATAAACTTGTTTACTCAATCTTTAACTAGTATCGATATAACTTAACTTACAACTTCTCCGAATAGATGAACTTGTTACATAAGTACATTTAAACATTTATCCAATCAATCAAGAATCAACTAACAACAATTATTACCATGGTTCATTACTAGTTCCTTTAGTCCATTCTAGATTCATACTCAACCAAAGCCATGTAAACCAAGCAACTTAATTCATGAGACTTCACTACTATAATACATACACTACACAAAGGCATATAAACATTTAATTACTCAATTATAAAGCAATTATCATGAAATTAACTATGCGAACACAAAGGGGTCAATATTATACTTTTCAAAAAACTTAACCAAAAGCTCACATATACCTTAGAATAGCATTTAGACACTCTAGGAGCAACTACAAAGCAATACAAGTACTAAAGCAATTAATCCATTCATTTCCCCTTTGTTCAACTAGGCTATTTAGCTTCCTATCGGAATTCAATGATCAAGTTAAGCTAGCTAACCATCCTACCAATCTAAGGATACCTAAATACCTCATTTAGAACCTCCAAATGATAACCTAGAGCACAAGTACACGAAAACACCAAAAATGCCTCTTTGTGGGTTTACACTACAAGTACCAATTTTGGAACCCAAACAAGCGAAACAAAAGCACTTCTAAGGTTTCAATACTTAATAAAGACTAGCCATAATCTCAAAACGTGCCCGGATTCAAGTTAAACCCGAAACCCCTTATTAAAGTAGCCTATTTTGATCAAATTTCTCAAATTTTGAACATAGCAAGTGCAATTAACATTTTTTCCACGCTTATGGACCTAATTAGCAACTACTAGAAGCTTCGAATCGAATTAAATTGTAACTTTTTTCGGAAACCCTAGTTTAGCACTATTCATCATCTTCGCCAAGTGCCATTTTTATTTTCAAGCATTCAACAAGCATTTTAAACCATCAAACATATTCTATGAAGTCATTAGAGCATATAAGAAGCAACGGAACAAGAATTAAACCACTACAATATTAGATCACAAAAATAATAATACAAACTTTAATTGAATTTAATACAAAAATAGAATGCACCCTCACCTCTTTTGAAGATCAAAGAATGGTCTTAAGGTCCTAAGGATGAAGCACAACTAATTTGGGAAGCAATGGAAGCAAGAATGAAGCAAGGAGTTTTTTTTTTTTTTGAGAAGTTACTATTCCCGTAACTCTTTTTTGGCCATTTTTTTGACCCATTTTTTTTTTGTTTCTTGGCTTATAATATTCTCATGAGATTGTCAAAGGGTAGGTCAAGCAATTAGGGTATTTTAGTAAGGGTAAATGGGTCATTTTGGTGATTAAATTTTAGCAAAATAAAATGCCAAAAATCTGAAAAATCTGGAAAAATCCCGTTGGTATTATTCATCAGACATTTCACGAATTTTTTTCCGTTGATCCTGATATGCAATGCACGCACGGTCAGGGGCTATAGTCCCCTAAAAATATGTAGTATTTTATAAAAATATAAAATGCATTAACAGAAACAGTTGAATTTATGGAAATATGAAAAAAAATGAAGTAATTAGGTAAATTACATCTAAGTTAACCATTTAATGAATACAATTAATGAAGTGCTGGGTTCGGGGTGTCACATTAATTGCACAATTACGACTTGTTTCTAGCTAGCTAAACTCCTTTTAATAGTCAATATGTGCACCCAAACATAACCCCAACTTAATATATACTCACATAATACTTTATAACTCATAAAAACGTAAAAAAAAGGAGTGCAAAAGCTGGAATTACTGTAGCAAATTCGAACAGCCCTTAGCAGCCAAGAGGGAGATCTTTTGCTCATCAAATCTCCATTCCAAGCCAAGTCAAGCTAGGTTCAAGTAGTTGAGCGTGTCTACTAGCCTTTGCCCAGTTCCTACGCGCTTTAGGTGAGGGATTTGCATGCTATTTTTGCATTTGAAATATATGTCAACTTTCTTGAATTTCTTGATTTGCTATATTATGATCATGCAATGCTTAGATGAGCTAATGTATGTTGTATACAAGTAGTAGAGACCATATTTATGCTATTGTTTCGTATTTTAAACGGTAGAAATCGATGGTTGATTCGTAGGGGTGAATAGTGATGGGATTTCTAGGTTTTTTTGAAATCGGACTTTCTAGCTTGAATTAATGGTTCTAATAGGTGCTTTAGATGTCAATGAAGGTAATGTAAAGGCCCCGTAGTGTTTAATTGCTCGTAACCTAGCAAAAGAATGAAATAGCCGACTTTTAGAAAAAGGGTTTCGGGGTTATCGTGAATCCAGGTAAAATTGGCCTTCACTTTTGGTGCTCCTAGGCTAAGTAGACCCTAATTATGCTTTGCTAGCCTTCGTTTGAGTCTCGGGTGAGATACTTGTAGTACAAAGTCAAAAGAGAGAATTTGGGGCTTTTGGGCTAAATGCGGATAATTGCGTGACTTTGAGGGTCCTAAGGGTGTCTAATAGGTTAACTAGAAGCATGGAATAGACCACTTATGAATCTAGAATAATGGCATGAGTTTGGAAGGAAAACGGGTTGAGTTACAAAGGGGTTTAAGTACAATTTTGATTGTCTCATGCTTCTAGGACCTTGACATGACTCCTTGTGTGTTTAAATGTGTTTTCAAGATGTTTTGGAGCTTTTGTTGTAGTTCTATGTGAATCTTGATTATGCCCCTTTGTAATTTGCTTAATTGTTATATGAAATTGCTTCTATTGTTATTGTTATATTTGTTGTTGTTGTTAATTTGCTATCTTTGGACATGTGTAGGCTAGATGTTTGATAAAAATGCTTAATGAAGTGTGCAACAGTTATATATGCTTGAATAATGTTTAAAACTAGCTAGGAATGTAAGGGAACCAAGCAAAATTCACGCGTGCACATGTGTGTGTGTTCAACCATGGCTGTCCAGATTTTTTCAGCAAAACTAAGGCAATTTTGAGCTTAAAACTGTATTAATTGGGGAATGATTAGGGGTTGAATTATACATTGTTAGAAAGCCTTATGAGTCTAGTTCTAATGCTTTTTACATTGCATTATTCGGAGTTTTCTAGAATACGTTATGACCATTTTGGTGAGATGTGTCAGAACCGTCCTATTGCGTGAGAATCTGAATTTCATTGTTATTTTGCTAGAAGTGTTGATATATTTCAACTCTAATTGGATATCTTTGATCAAGACTTTATTGTGTAGTGTTCTTGAATGATTAGTAGCGTAATGGAGCTCTTATAATTATGTAAATTGTGATATAATTGAGATTGAATGAGTAAATAGAAATCATGAGTTAGTATGGAATGCAACTGCCTTTTCCCTTGCCCTTTTACCCATCTTGCTAAAATGTGAACTCATTTATTAAGTCATGTAGAGGTTAACTATAGCTTGAATGTCATACTACCTACATGAAAGTAATTGTTTAGTTATAAATGAATGTGATTTAGATCTATTCTTTATCTTGAATGCTAATTTGATTGGAAATGAAGGCTAGTGTTTTGGTGTAGCATCTATTCTTTAAGCTTATGATTTAGTTTTAAATTGAAGAGTTAGTTTAATTGTGTAGGGGTTTAGTTAGAATGTAAGTTAATTGTGAAGTAGTTATTTATTGGCTTGTTAAATGTTATATTTAACTTGAGTTTGCTATGAAAGTGAGATGAAATTGTTCTTATTTTAAATTGTTGTCAAGTTAATGTTGAAGTTATTGATAGATAGGCTCCGTATCCGGTGTCTGACTTGTGAAATAATGAGTTCTAAGTTATATTAAAGTTTGTTGAGTTAGATAATAATATGATTAGCATGGTTTGTTATCAGTTATAAAGTCTTAAGTGACACACTTATTTCTTGAATAGTTAGCTAACTAAGAGCTGGAATGTTGGTTGAGTTAAATATTATGCACTAACTAATAATCATTGGAAAGTAAGAGAATGTATGATTTAGAAGTTTTTTAAGAAGTAAATGTTTGGAAGTCTATGTTAATGAACGTATTATTGAACAATTAATGGAACTTGTCTTATTTTAGCTATAAACTCTTAAGAGGATTCCTTAAATGGAGTTAATTGTTAATCTATTATTAGGTGGAGTTGAACTAGTTTCACATGTAAGTTATTATCTAATCTAGAATGAAGAAAATCATAAACAATGTATGGTATTATGTTAACTTGGGTTAACTATGTTTTAACTTAAATGCACCTAACTTTAATATTCTAGTTGAAACACTCCCTTCTTGAGTTGTTAAGTCATCCTTTTACTTTTTACCCTAAGTTTGCTAGTGAGAAGCTTCTAACTTAGATTACTTATTTCAGGATCATGTTATGTAATATTTCCACTTGCTTAACTCATGAAATTAATGGATTGAAATTGTGAGTTTAATTGCCTACAAGTAAATTGTTATTTATATGAGAATTATTGGATTATTAATGGTTGTTACAAAAAAAAAGGGTATTTGATTGAGCTTGTTATAAAGGTTACTTGTAAAATATTAATATAGTTAATGCCATCTAGGAGGTTATGAAATGTTTTATAGCCACAAGAATGCTTCAGTTGACTATCCAAAAGATTTGAGAGTGAAGCCAATTCTTGCATCTTGGAGCTTGGTAAAGGTGAGGGATTTTTATCCTTTTGTGCATTTTGGTTCATTTTCTCTTTAATAAATTGTATGACTTAAGATAATTGCTTGAGTTATATTCTTTTTATATCTTAATTTTTTTCGAGGGCAACCTACTTTGTTGTCCCTCCTATGTGTTATTGCCCTATATTCTTGTTATACTGTCATTGGATTTAAGTGCATTCCATAGTGGTTGCGCAACCATAGTGTCAGGGGCAGTTATATTGAATATCAGCTGGGCGGCAGCGGGCTTGCCAATGGATATTCGATCTCTGTGCCCTAGTCCCTCACTCGCCTGGTCCAGAGATTGCCAAGGGGTGTTGGGTCGTAGGATTATTGAGGTACATCCAGAGTACACCCACTGGAGTGATTGGGGTTATGCCGGCACATTGATCGTGGTTCGGGATTCGTGGATCGTGGTTCGTGATCAAAGATAAGAGAATTATGGGGTGTCGGGGTTAAGTGTATCGTATCCTTTGATATGTGTGGTTATTTACTGTTTCAAATGTACTTTACTTGCCTTCTTGCATACCTGCTATAATTGTTGCATTGCACATCCCGAGTAGTCTTTATCCCTCACTGGGTAATTGTGGTTGCTCATACCTCGCTAACATATTTCAGGAGGTGCAATTGGAGGAGGAATTTCCTTAGTTGTTGTGTGATACTTGCTTGAGGTAGATGTGTTTCCTGTTGGTTATATGAAGAATCTGTTTGTATTACTTATGTCCTATTCCGGAGTCTATGGGTTCATGTATATATTGTTTAGCTGTAAGTTTGAAGGTAATGTATGATTTGTATCTGTGGCATGTAATAACTTATGTTTCTGCTCTTAGCTACTTTGCATGCTTGGGAGTGAATGATCAGTTGTATAGTTGTTTTCAATTCCTAAGAATGTTTAAAGGCTATCATGGAGTGGCATGATAAGTGGTTTTGTAAAGAAAATATATCGTGAATGCATGCTTGCATGATTCTCACTGTTTGAATGTTTTAAGGCTCGGATGGCCTTAAAGTTTGAGTTTTTAATTAGAATTGGAGTTCCAGGTTGTTTTGTGGCTTTATTGGTTGCTTACAGGTTTTCAGAATGTCCACGGTACAGGGGAGACTCTGTCCATTTTTTCTAAAAATCTGTGCCCGGGTTTGGGATCGGGTTGAGAATAGCTTGGTTTTTAGAGCCTCCGGTCTCGTGAGAGAGCAGGGCGTTACAAGGCCCCTATTGGTCTCTTCGTTTGGACCACCCGAGAAGCAATTCGAGGCCCGAACATGGTTTCATTTCAACTCTTCATCATCCTAACGTCCCCCTGCAAGAAAAGACCCCTTACTATAGATAGTCCCCCATCCACTAACTCCCTCACCGATGCTACATCTGTACACATAAGATACGTCAGTAAGCCCTATCTGTTAGCTTTTGATTGTATGGTTTCCTATATCGCTATTGTCAAGCACTTGACGTCGGAGTACTCTAGCCGATATATGTCCATAGAAGACAAGAGTTGACTAGATTCGATTGTCTCTTCTTACAGTACCCAACTAAGGTTAGTAAAGTATTAAAGGAGATTATCCATTCACTCCCTGATCTACGAGCACCCTTGCCCTGTAGATTCGTTCCCATGGTTCGAGTAAATAAAGAAATATATCATCTTTGAGGATTTGAGGCAATCCCGATTGCACAACATGACCATAGGTCTAGGGGAACTGTTTCTCAGAGTGATGTCTGGTGTGGCCTCCTTAGAAGGATATCTTAGGTTGGGGCACCTTTCTCCTTAACTGTCGGATATGAGTATAAATTGGCAAGATTGAATGTCAGTCAATCAAGAGCTCGGCATAATGAGGATAGCTAAACTTGAGTTGAATTGAGGGATTCGTTTCAGCAAGGGCCGCCTTCCTTCTTTTGTCTACACTCTCCCTTGATTGTGTAACAGAAGCACATAAGAGTGGAACAAGTTTGCGGTAGTTACTATGCTACTATTCGCATCCCAACCTAATCTCTCAACCAATGCCGCACAGTACTTGGCTAGTCCACCATTCGGGATAAGTATGGTATCAAGAAATTGTGCCTATTATTCCACCTTGGTAGGGCAGGGTAGTGGTAGGTTACTTTCAAACTTTCATTTCAAAAGAAGTGAACCATTAGTTTGTGTACATAGCAAAGCCACGCCCAATACATCGGCAACTCCCATCATATGACTTATAGTTTTCAATTAAATGCTCCTGGGCTTCTGGGCCCCATTAGCCCCACTTTCAAACATATGTCGAGATGACCGGTTCCTTCGTCACATACCTATCACTTTTGAATCTCTATCCTCTGGTAAACCTTATCCAGAAGTCACCTATTCTACAAATAGAAGTGTTTCAATTAACAAGGGTGGTCGTAGATCAGTAAGCAAGCTGCCCTCTTCTATTACCAAAAAAATGAATAAATAAATAGAGTCAACACCGAGGCAGGAAAGGGACAAGGCCAGAATGTATGGTTCCAACCGAATAGAGCTGACAAACAGACTATTAGACATACTACCAATTCCTTTGCTGTCAAATATATTTTCTATTTCCTTATGTTATGAGGTCTTCACTTAGTAGTTGGATAAAGTAGCCTTATGTTCGGATCTTCAAGCTTTAGGGATGTCTTCCGGAGCCATTCACTTTCTTTTTTTTGACGCATATCCAGCAAGGGCAGTGGTTCCCTCCCCCTTTCTTCTAGCCTGGCCCCTTCTTCTATCTTATCTAGAAACCCTTTTAGTATGATACAAAGAAAAAAGGTTGCTCTCATCATTCAGCGAATCTGGAATTCGTCTATTTGTCTATCTTACCCCATCGAAAAAGAAGCGAAGTAGACTTTGCCTTGAATGAACGATTCTTCCTTTGTTGAGCTAAGGGGGAGGTCCCGCCCAACCCAACTAAGAAGAATCAGGAGTTCCCACAGCAACCCAACCTAGAAGCATACCTCTATTTTGAAAAACCTCCGCAAGAACTCCGCGGATTGCGGAGATGTCATCCGCTAATTGATCTATAATAGAATACAGAGAATGGAAACCCGAAGCTTATCTTATATAGATGATGAGCGGAGGGCTCTATGTGACCCTCCTCTAGGAAAATAGGGGGTAGTGGTTTCCCTTTTTGTTATAACCCAAATAGCATCTTGAAGAGAATCAGGCGCTGCAGCCCTTTTAGACTTTATTACTATCCAGGAGAGAAATGCCAAAGTTTACGTAGTCCGCTCTTCCCGAGCACTATTTCTTTTTCTTGTTATTGTTCCTAATTTGTGTGTATTCTTCGTTTGCCTGCCGTTCTACCCTTTTACTGGAGATTCTTTATGCTTGAAATTAGTTTCAAGGCTCTGCTCTATCCTAGGAAAAACTGAAGGTTTGACGTAGCAGGCTTGATTAGGTTGTTTTCTTCAATTCACAAGTGGCATAGCCTCTCTTTCCCTACTCCCGGTGGGGACTAACAGAATGGTTTCATAAACCTCACCCCCGCTTCTGATTTATACTTCTTTGCCTGAGACATAAATAAAGGTAGGACTAAAGCGCTAGCGTGCTACAACTAAACTAGATCTTTGGTCAGATTCAAAGCTTATCCTAATCTCTGTCAAGTTCCAATTTAAGAGTTCTTCTGCCTAGCTCTAGAGTAAAAAAAAAGACCTAGTTTCCCCATTTCTTTGTTTTCTAAGATCAAGAAAGTGCCCTTATGACTCTGAAAAGAAATTGTTCGGATGTTTGGTTAAGTTCTAATCATCGCCTGGGCTTCATGATTCCATCTGAGCCCAAGACTTGATGAGACAAATCAAATAGTCTGTTAGCGAGCTCTTCATATTCTTTCTTTCATCCTTCTTCGGAACCTTAAATAAGGAGTTCTTCTAAGGGCTGTCGATTAGCAACAAGATGCAAGTAGTTGTTCTTTTTTTAAGGTTTTCTTGCGAGTTCTTTCTTCTCGATAAGTAGAGCAGGTCAGTACAGTTGTCTTACTTTAGCAAGTGTATCGCTATAGCTGCTCTATTGTTGTTGTATCGCTTTGATAGCTGTTATTCTAGCAGTTGTATAACTATCTTGTGGGTAGCCTCAACGCAATAGGTATAGGTTTCCTCCCAGCACAAGTAGGTAGCGAAAATTAGTTTTTTTAGTAGTAGCTGTCTAGTGTTTTTATTCGTAGCTACTGAGGAGCTGTATCTGCAATGTCAACGCTTCATTTACAGAAGTCTTTGGCGCAACTCCCTAATCTACAAGCACCCTCTTTTTCTCTTAAAAACTTATATATCCCCTACAAGCAAGTACGATAAATTCCAGATAGCTTGAGGTTGTTAACTAGTGCTAGCTACAATACAGCTACGCGGTTAGCTTACTGATCTATGACCACCCTTGTCTTAAACATAACACATTGCAGTAAATCGCTTACTAAGAACTGCTCTTAGTACACAGTAAAGTAATAGCTGTATCTCGGAGTAGTTCCTTTTAGGTTTTCTAGTTTCTTCTTGCTTTCCCGTCGGCTTTCTTCCCTAAGCGGTCGAGTCCTGGCACTTAGATATATATCGATCGTAATCGAGACTGATCTATAACTCTATCTAAAATAGAGTTTTGGTAGTTGAGTACCTTCTTTCTTTCGATTATCAACCAAACACAAGGAGTTTCTTTGATAGATAGCTTTCCTCTTTGTGATATGTTGGCTAATAGGATTTACGGTTTGGTAGGTCAACATGCCAAAAGGCGCGATCACCTAATTAAGACCAGTTGACTGCCCCATTTTTTTAGTAGGTGATTCTCTATCCATCATTAGTAATCTCAATTCACTTTTCCTATTGACTCGTACACTGCGCGCTACAACTAGTATTAGCTAGAAGGAGAAGTCAACATGATAGTACCAGCATCTCTTATGGCAGGGTAGAGTCTCAAACTAGGGCACGCCACCACAACAAGTTCAAGTTTTCAACCAGTGCATCATGTTATGGCCTATGCTACCCTACACATGTTATCTCGGTTTGGCTTCCTCTTTGGCGGCCACTTTCCTTCCCTTTCTTCTTTCGGCCTTGACCATTTTAGATCAGAAATCACTTATTCAATTGGTTGGGAGTCCCGCCATGCAACTTTCATACCCCATGGAATAATCGAATCAAGACAAAAAGAGGGACACTGTCACTAAATCTAAGAGTGAAGGGACCCATGGCCTTTATCAAATCAGAGAAAAGAGGGAGAGACTACTTAAAAAAGAAGAGAGCTAGGCAGGTTATAGATTCATAATGAGAATACTCGACATATATAGTTCTTTCTGTTTAGAAATCAATTAGATCTCGATTGATTTAGCTTGAAGCATGGCTTGCCATTTGATGCTACTCTTAGGAACATTGATACATCGACTTTCAAGCATCTCGTAGTTGAGCGGTACAGCCATCAACAATTCTAACATGGACAAAGACTGTTGAACATGGATGGTGCGAACAAGATTCGAACTCGTATATCTCTCTTTTCCTGTTAGTTCGGAAAGCAAGAAAACTATCTTCATTGACCATAAAGCATATCTTTTTACACAAATTATTGGCCCCCTCTACTGAAAGAATCAGAGTTTCAGTTTCAACTTTTGCTTCTTCAATTAGATTGGAATTTATGCCCTCTGCTATCCCTGCTGTCGTCGACCCATTTCAGGTCACACAAGGCAAAGCTCCTGGGAGAGGTTTAAAGATACTCTACCGATAGGGAGAGGACTACCTCACTTGACTAGAAAAGCAAAGGGTAGAACTCATTTCTCTTATCATTGAGAATTCTTGTCTCACTTTCTCTAGGGCATTTGAACAGACATGACTTGACCATTCTACTTTCTTTGGGGTTTCAGCGGGATGGCATTGAAGGTGACGGAGTGAAACCGCCTTGCCTGAAGGGCTTAAGGGAATTGAATTCCAGGAAGGTCTAGCCGGTCAGGCAGTCCAAGAAGTCTTCTAACTGCTTAATGGCTTTCCTCCCCGCTATGCCACTGTATAGGCATAGTCACTTGAGTGAAATTGAGTGTTGAATGGCTGCTCCTGCTTGCTATTAAAAGTTTCACTCCTCATCTGTTAAATGGAGTACTTGGTGAAGGTGTAATCACTGAGAGACTTCCCCTCTTTTTGTCATTATACCAGTTGGGACAAACCCTCTCTTTTTTATTCCCGTCTGATTCTACGTATGGCTATTCCCCTAATTCAATAGTTTTCTTCAGTTTAGGTCGGCTACTCCTTGATCTGGGCATACAATAGGGCTTGGGGTTTGGAAGTTGGTGATGGAGTCCGCCTAGGTGAATATCCTGACTTATCGATTTCCGTTGTCTTTGACTTCGGAGCTGGTGCATCTGTGACCAGGCTACTCATTTCCATTCCCTCAACGGTTTGGTAATCGGCTCATCTTGGTTGAGTTGCTTAGAAAGCTCCCTTCTCTCGTCGGCCAAGCCGCTTCTCCTTCATCTGTATTTGACTTTCCTTTTTCGGTTGATGAAATAGAGGTTGACGGGGATGAAGGTTAGAAATCATCAATTGACTCCGATGCACCTACATATAGCTACAGATGCTTTTCCCAAGAATAACTCCATTGCGTACTGAGACTAAGTTGAGTTTGAGACGAGGAATTCAATATACTGGGATCCCCAACTCTTTATTTTCAGTGGGCTGTCTGGAAGAGCTTGTTCTCTAGAGTTTCATAGAGTGATGTTCTTTTCCACAACTTGACTCTTCCTGTCACCCTTCGGCCAACTTTCGCCTCATCTTCTTTCTTCTGGGTTGGGAAAGAAAAGAGTAGGTCTTCCCTTTCCTGTCACCGATGGTTTGAGAGTTGCGTTGGCATGACGTTAATCTACTGATATTCGAGTGCTTGAGTTTCACTCATGTTATGCCTTTGGCCCAGTTGTTGGATAATCGATAGTTCTTGTCGGATTTCCCGATGGTTTAGCAACTAAACTGATTGCCCAATCTGATATAGTAGCACTGGCTGTCTTAGACGTAGACTTCCCATTTCTCATGCCCCTATTAGATTAGAGAATTTCTATTTTCTGTAATTTGTAAATGAAGATGTAGTGGATTACGCACCTACTTCTGCTTTTGGAACAGTAGGTTCACTCGTTCCCTATCTAGTCAATTGGGCTACCGATCCTAAGCCGATCGGTAAGGGAAAATTTCTTGTAGCCCCCATTTCTTCTGTCTTCCCTGACCGGGGCATGAGCCCGAACGGACTGACTAGCATCTAAAAATCTCATCTACAAGGTTTCAACCGCTCTAGTGGTAGTTGTTTTTTCCTATGCTAGCTTCAGTCAATACATTGCATTGCGCGCTCCATTCCCGGGGATCAAAATATTCTTAAGAAGGGTTTCGTCTTGAACTCCGAGTGCTTTCCAAGGCGATTAGGTTAGGGTTGGTATGGCCATCTACTGTTATACCCAAATCAATTCCATTAATTCATGGCGTTGACAGATCAGGGTCGAAATCCTCAATGGGGCTTGTCCCCCTAATCACTACAAGACGGCTAGAGCCAGATCTGAGTCCGAGTATGAACAGCTGGAAAAAAGGCTGACTGGAGAATCTATAGTGGCTCTTACATTTGACTTTGAGACCTCAACTGGCTTTCTTTTGTTGTTTGATGGGCATATTGAATGTTAAAAACATTTAGCTATGGTTTTCTTCTCGTATCCAATAGATGGGCTTGCTTTCGTGCCTAACAGCTCATCTTGCTACTCCATGAGATCCGGTTCGAACTCAAGAATGGAGCGAGTCCCTTTGATTTGATGCTACTGACCTCGATGCGACTGTGCTATTCGCTCTCCCTCTCAGCTGGCATGTCCCTTCCCGCTAGTGCTACTTTACTTTCCTTTCCTCCAGAGACCATTCTTTACCTGAACCTGGCCTAAAAGGGAAGATTAGCCCCTGCCTTCTCTAAATACTTCTCTGATTCTGTTGACATGAATGAAAGCATAGTAGGGCAAGAAGCGGTTGAACTAATGGCCTTGAAAGAACTGGCCTGAACTGAAAAGGAATAGTTAGATTTCCAGCCATAGTCATGGCTTTCTTTGGCTGCTCTCGCTATTGGTACAGCAGCTTGAAGCTACCATTTCTTCTTGATTGAAGTTAGTATAGAAAGACCTTGAATGCATTTTGCTTTCTCATATCAGTTGATGTAAAGGTTCAGCTTGGTAGATCTCATAGATAAAAAGATTGGGATCCCGACCTAAGAAAGGAAAATGTTATCAGCTCCGAAACCACTCGATCAAGCAGCTTCTACTTTTTCTATTCAAGACGGGGTGAAATCATCAATTCAATTAGCTACCGATTGTTTCATGAAACTAGCTGCCAGAACTGGGCTAGATAGGGCGTGCGAAGGGCGAAGGGGATGGCTTCTAGTTGTTCAAACTCCCTATCATCGTATGTAAGATGAAGAGAGAGATGTTCGATATTGCTTCTCTTTTGCTTACCTTCTCCTAGTGCGCTTCGATGGCTTTGCTGCTTGCTTTTTGATAGTAGTAGCTGCAACAACTCCATATCTATCTGGTCTCAGGGGATACATCTCATTGAATGTTTTCAGCATATCTCTCTAAAGTCGGGCTCCCTTTTCCACTGAGCTATTCTCCTATGCTGATCGATTGGGCTTGCTCTGCTCTCAGCTCAAGTCAAGTGATTGGGGAATAAAGAATAAAAGGTTCATCTATGCTTTTAACAATCTCTATTGTTACTGGTTAGACCGACTTGTTGGCTGATTTCATTCATTCCCGCTTCTCCCATTCCGTGTCTCCAACCGGCCATAGTGAACTTAGATGATTCATCCTAGCTTAATCGGGTTTTTACCTTTACCTCATCCATGGGACTAGCCTCTTATCTGCTTTCATAGGCTATAGTTCCTTCACCTCAATTTCACAAGCAATTGAGTGGCTTAATGCTCCTTCCTCTCCCCGAGAATAAGTTCGGGTATAGCCCTTCTTAACTAGCAGTAGTGGAATCAAAGAGAGACTTGATTGATCTTGTATTAGCTGCATAACAGAAGAGATTCTCCATAGAGTGCAAACTTTCAATTTAGATTCAAGGAATAAGAAAGACAAAGTGCGAAGAGAAGACTTAGAGTACATAGCTGGGGAAATAGCACTGATGGTAGGGCTTCCTCATCTCCTCTCCCCTCGGAGTAAAGATGTTAGGGGTAAGAGAAGAAGAGTAAGCTAATAAGCAAAGTAAAATAAAGAAAGGGATTTAGTGGGTAGGGAATATAGAAGTCCTCGCCCTCCTATCTCAGAAGGTCAGAAGGTGATTCCCTTGCTTGGCTACTTTAGTTTGACTACGCTATAAAAAGCATCTCTCAATATTAATTCTTATCCGTTTGGCATTAGTGCCTTCTTCTTTTTCCCCTTTTGCATCGCATAGAATGAATCACCTCCTGCATAATAACTATATTATCAATTATTTGGCATCTAGGTACAAAGTGCTACACTGCATGGGTACAATAAGCATACACGCTAAAGCCCTCGTCACGTTGAGAAAGAAAGAGATATTGATGAAAGGGCAGTAATAATTGGCAAGCCCAAAGAATGATTGAAACTCCTTTACCTTGGTCGGGGCTTGCCACTCAGTGATAGCACAGACCTTCTCCTTGTCCATGCGTATAGTTCCTCCCCTTATCCAGTGGCCAAGGAACAAAATTTCGTGTTGTGTGAATGAGGAGAGAAAGAAGCAAACGAGCCAGGGAAAGAAATGAGAGAGAGTGCATTATCATACAATATTTGCCCGCTCTCAGTCAATCATGGAAGATCTTTCCCCTTGGGATATTCCCTATAGGAACGCAAGCCTTTTTCACCTGTTCGATCAGTTCTACCTCAACTCGAAGCAAACAGTTTAATTGAAGCGGGACTTTGATTCACCTAGAGGGATTCAAGGGTTCGCCTAAAAAAGGTAGAAAAATAGTACTTCGTTACCTTCAAGGCTGTAGGAGGCGCCTAAGATAGAGCCTAGAGAAAGATTTTTAGGTAATGCAATTGGTGATGAGAGATGGTCCGCTACTTTATATTAGAATATTATATTATATATAAGATGGAATGAAATGCTAGTCCACACCTATCGAATTAGAATTCTACGGTACAAATAAGAATCTAGAATGATTTTCTTCCCTCAGTTGATGGTGATGCTGGTGGTAATATCCCCGGAGAAGAAGGTCTCCATTCCTATCTGTCCGTATATTACCTATGTCGTATCGGGGAAATCCCCTTGTCCTTGATAAAGTGAATTTCAATCTTCCTTCCAACTTCTTCTTTTTGTCCAAAGCATAGCGGGGCCGAGAGAAGCCCTTTTTTCGCCACATTGGGTCGCGAGCTACTGTTTAGATAAAAGCAGGAACGAAAGAAACCCTATTAGAGATCTATTTCTAGTCTTTTTTTTTTGAATTTATAGCTTCTATCCAGCCTATCCTCAACTCACTGACCTTAGAATAGGTAATCCAGTGAAAGCGGAACCCGAATCAGACTCTCGCTCCTGCCTATCGCCCTTGGGTACTTTTCTTCCTTCTGGTTGGCTTTCCAATTCCCACAGTCGATTCAAGAGCAAGCAAGTCAGGCTTTCAAGCTAGGGCAAAAACATATTCCAACTAGCTGACTTCCGCTCTCCCTATTCTACCAAGACAAGAAGAGATGCTTCTTTTCGTACTTTTTTCTTCTGGCCTTCGCTGCCTTCTCCCTGCTCCCTTCCTGTAGGCCCGTTCCTAATCTTATTGCTAAGGCCCTTACTGGCTACACCTAAAGCACCAAGAGCAACTATATCCTGTACTAAAGGAAGTAGGTTTTCTCTACACTTAAGTTCCAAGATCTGGCTTTTGCTTCTTATTTTGTTTAGCTAGTTGCATAACTCTTTCCAGCTTAGCATAAAAAATTAATTGGCTGGGGTAAAAAAAGCTAATTGAACTGAAGCCCTTGCCCTAACAGCCCTTCCTCCAAAACTTGAAGCAAGACTTGTTTGTTGATATCATCATGTGTAAGGCATCTTGAACAAAGGCACCCAAAGCAATAGGGGATAAAAATGAACATACGAATCGGCGGAAGCCTACAATACAAGAGATTCATCAACAAATGAGATTAGCTTGGGCAGGTAAGGCAGTCTTGAGAGGGTCCTTCTCACGAATCGTAAGCCACTTGTCCTGCTTCACCAGAAACTACGGATTCCGATCTCTCGAATCCTGATCCCTCTCTATCTGAATAAGTTATTTCATCAGTCTCAATCTCTGAATCCTATGAATCATAGGCGGCATTCGAATCCATCTCAAAAAAACCCTCTGCCCAATTAAAGTCAGAATAATCGGCTGAAGAATAGGTAGAAAAAGAAAAAGTTTGAAGTTGGGCTGGGGTACCGTTGTTGGCACCCTAAAGAAATGAATTCCTTTTAATTCAAAATATGAAATGGGGCTGAGCCCGTTCCTTAAGCTTAAGAGCTACGAGGATACCGCCTTTTAAGGCACTCTGAAATCGGCAATGCCTTCCTTGTCAGTTATGTGTTCCGCCTATTGATAAGTACCAATCAGGTCGTAACCATATTCTAAAGCTTTGGAACGAACGACAAACAGTAGTTGGAGGAAGAGATCGCCTTATTTCTTAGTTTTTATATTCTTTTTCTCAGTCTTTCAATCAATAATGAAGAAATGACAATTGAAAATCAATCCCTATTCCCTTGTGGCTTAAAAAACGGAGCTTTAACTTCCCGGCAGACAAACCTAACAGGCTAACTTTACCATGCCCGAAGGTAGGGTAAGTTCTACTAGCCTTAGGCAAAGAGTTGGCTTTTGTTCACATCTTTTCTGACTCTTAGAACGTATTAAGATCCCATCTTCTTGCTCTTCTGTGGAATGGAAATCTAGGGGGCATGATCGTAGCTCTCATCTCCTAAATAACAATGAGATAATAAATGGATGTACGATTGTGTCTTGGCTTTTTCGTAGAAAGGACATACCAAGATAGGGAACTGTTTTATCCAACAGACGGCCGCGATACAAACGGACGCCTGATCACGTTCCCGAATGGGAGGAACCCCTTTCCCCTGTTACATCGGGTTTTGGCAGCCGGGCCTAATTTGTCGAATAGGTACAATCGTGAGTGACGTTGTTTACCTTAGTTACTATAACTTTCTTTTCCACGTTGGTTATCGAAAGTAGCCAATGGCGCAGGTCTGGAATAGCGTACAAATGACCAAAGGTTGTAGTTTCTCTTCACCAATGTGGAAGAGAGATGGACCACTTGGAGTCCAGTTAAACTAGCCATTTAATTACTGAACATGATATCACATCTATGTCATGTGAGCATTTGGGCATTAAAACTTTGAAGGCGGATACGCACCTCTATGCCTGGCTTCCAGTCTTTGCAGTCTTCGATTCGGTCCTCAGGGAATGTGTAATAAAGGAACCCACCTTAAGAGAAGGAACTGTACTTCTCGTCTTTCCCTATATCCGTATTGAAAGTACTAAATCCCGTAGCCTGCGCTATCAGGTCGTCCAGCCCTTTAGTTCTCTTTTTCTCCTCTTAAGAACAAGTAGCTGCTACAATAATCATATTTGTTGTTCGCATATCCACTCAAGCAAGTCTGTCCCAAGCCGGTCTATTCACAAATTGGATGTTAGCTCTTTGGCACAAATCTGCTATTCTCTTAGCTCTTATTAAATCCCCTACTATTGAAAATGGTCTTGGCTATGTAACAGGAGTGATTTTCAATTTCTTTACTGAAAGATCCATGACACCAAAAGTTTGAACAAGTTTAGTATCTTGAGGTCGTCGGGGCATCGCCTTACTAACGAGCTGACAAAGTCTAATTAACTCCATTTAGTCAGCTCGGATTTGCATCACACAGCTCCCGGTATCAACTGTCACCGTTGTCATGCCTGACTTTATCAGCTTCGACATTCCCCATACTGTTATGGCAAAAGTCGAGTTTCCTATAAACTTAGGAAGACCTACAAATCTTCAATGAGAAGCCCAGGCTAGGAAAATGTGCATGATAGAGTCACCTTGACAGTTATGAATTCCAAACCATTCACCTTTTCTTCTTTCTACCTCTTTTGCGGAATACAAGATCAAGAGATGAATTAGCGGATCACAAGTCTAAGTCAAAGCATGCCTGAACCTTCTTTAGTAGTGAGTCGTACAGAGTAGTTCCCAGCATGGGCTTCAAGATCACAGTAATGCCTGCAATTTCATTGCCTTGGGTACGAATGTCATGGTCAAAGCTGCTTTCTCTAGACACCATGGAAAAGATCATTGATGATCTTAATCTTTAAGTCTGAAATTATAAGTTTCATCCTCTTTATGAGCCTGACCTGAATCATATGGGTTAACAATTCTCATTTATTAGTTATAGAAAGCCCTTCTCCAGGAAGTAAACCAACAGCCACTCATTTAAGCCGGCGGATTCAAATCCTGCTGCGCCGGTGCACAAAGCAAGAATGCTTAGAACTGCGATGTGCACTCTTCGGTCTGCCTATCATTGATTGTCCATTAAAGGCTGACTCCGCTAGGCAGAAGGACCACTATGGGATTATTCAACTACTAATTGATGACCAAGGGACTACTCTTCCTCCTCCATTACTAATATTGACAGACCTGTTGATAGGATAGCAGAGGCAGTTGAGAGTATATCTGGAGAAAGAGAAAAAACCTATGCAACTGTAGGGCACACAAAGAGCTCGTTCTGTTTTTTAACCAAGTCTTATTGCACTATCCATCTTTCATGGAAGGGGGAATCTTAAAGTATAAAGTATAGAATAGAAGTGAACGCCTTTCTATTAGAAGAAAGGCTGGCGTCTAGAGGCACTACTAGGAATAGGGACAAGGAATGACTCCACTTTAGAAGATTCTGACCGTCCAGCAATTTTCTTTTCTTGGAAAGACAAGCTTGAATTGGCTCGTGCACACACACATGGAACTTCTTACCGCCAGGGAGGGTTCCGGATCTAATAAGCAGAAATTGCTAGTTTGCTTATAAAGCGGGGTTGTCTAAGAAAGCGCCTTTTCCAACTATTACTAGTAGAATTCTGGTTTTCATCACTTTTATTTGAGTTGATGAGGTGATCTGATCTCGCCTCTAGGCAGGTTGAAGAGAAGGTTGTTATCACAGTCCTACCGCCAAATACAACAATTAGACTGCTCTGTTAGGAAGTGATTTCTCCCAAATATTCTCGAGTCTAAGTTCGCTAGAATGAGCAGTAAATAAGATGTATATAGCGGTAGGCAATTATAGACGTGTGGGAGCCATTTCCTATCTTCCCCGCCCTTGGTTACGAAATTGCACTCCTGGGTCGGTCCTTTCACCTGGCCACTACCCACAGGGGACAAGGCCTTCTTCTCTAGTCGCGGATTCTCCACTGGTTCTTCTTCAGCTTCGAATGTAGATGTGTCTGCTAAAAGCCTAGGTTTACTATTATATATGTAGCCCAGAATAATTACTTCTGGAACCAAATTTCATCTATCATTCTTTGTGAAGCAGAGACAGGTTAAGATGTGGTAGTATCTGCCGCACATTCACATTGCTGAGGGTATGCCGTGCCATTTGCCTTAGACTGGGGGTACTACTTCAAACAAGCAAACAAGGCAGGGTGAGAAGGTTTTTTTCCTTCCATTCCTCTCCATATCAGTCGAGTTACTTCATACCTTGTTCTATCAAACAAGCTTGTAAACACCTTTCCCTTAGGCTTGGAAATGGGCAATGGCAGAATTACTTAAGAATCCAAATATTATGAAGAAAGTAAAACATGAGCTTGAGAAGTCGGTGGCAAAGGCAACCCGATAGAAGAAACCGATATTGTCCGTTTGTCATATCTAGGTTGTGTTGTGAAAGAAACTTTAAGATTACACCCACCCGCTCCATTCTTATTTCCTCAAACCGCGGAGCTTGACGTAGTGGTATGTGGTTATACGATCCCAAAAGAGTCACAAGTGCTAGTAAATATACTAACAATTGGGCGTGATCCAAGTTTGTGGAAAGATCCCTTAAAGTTTAAGCCCGAGAGATTTATAGAATCAGAAATTGATATCCGAGGCCAAAATTTTGAGCTAATTCCTTTTGGCTCAGGACGAAGAATTTGCCCAGGATTGCCTTTGGGAATAAGGATGGTACCGCTAATACTAGGATCATTAGTATACTCGTTTGAGTGGAAGCTTGAAGGTGACATTGCACCTGAAGAATTGGACATGGTGGAGAAAGTTGGCGGAACATTGCAGAAGGCTCGTCCTTTACGAGCTATACCAATCCCTCTCTAATACGGTCGTAGTTCCTATTGGATAGAATGCCATGGCCGGCAGGCCACAGTCCTCTCATATTTTGTCTCGATCTGAAAACTTCTACTTTTTACCTATTTGTGAGTAATTTTTGTGCGCAAATATATTTCCTGTCATAATGCCACAATATTAAAATGTATGGTTGAAAGATTAATGTAGGTATAGACATTCATAACTTCCAGAACTTTCTCCATCAGCGTCAATTTTCTCCTTTATTTTTATGAAACTTTGTATAATTAATGTATGAGAAGTCCTTCTTGTATGGACATATATGCAAAGTTATCTACAGGAAATTCCCGTCTCTGTCTTATCCTGTATTATTCATGAAAATTTGTTACTTAAAGAACATGACATAAAACAAGATCCTTGCTATACATCGTTGAGCTTCAATGATGTATTATTTTTAGGCTAAGATCTTCTTTGTAATTGGTCTTTGATCCACCCTTTGTACTTTTATATCATTAATAAAACTTTTTGCTCGCTAATTTATTAAAAAAAAGAAAAAGAAAAAAAGAGTCAAATCCTCAACGAGGCTAATGCTTACATTATCCTTTAAGATCGTTTGTGGTGCTGGCTTCACAACAACAATTAATAAAGCAACAAGGGTAAACTTGAGTTAAAAAAGATAGTAGCATGTTAGTACTTAAAAAATAGTCTGAAGACGTGGCGATACGTTGAAAGTTTAACTTATTTGATATGATATTAGAGTTGGAGCTTAGTTTAATCTTATCAACCCTCAGTCTAGACATCGACTGTCACGCCCCGACCCAACCCCCAAGCTAAAGGTTAAGTCCGGACCCGACACACGGACAGAGTCTCCCCTGTACCGTGGACATTTTAAAAACCTGTAAACACTCAAACAAAGTCCCAACAATACAATACAAGCTTTTCTTAAACAAACAACAAAGTTCTAAGGCCATCCGACCCTTATAGTACACGATAGTTCCAAAACACACAAGCATGCGAGAACTTATTATCAACATAGTTTTATAATCATGACATCTTAGGAAATCAGTTAATCATAATTGAAAGATCAAACATTTCTACTTTAAGCCATTCACTCCCAAGCAAGCAAAGCGAATAGAAGTAGATCATAAGTTATTACAGTACATATGCTTTCAAAGCTACAACACAACCAACTAGTCTTCAACTTATACAACAAGCATATACATAGCCCTTAGGCTACAAAATAGTACATAAGATAATCAGAGGAATCTTCCACATAGCAGCAAATTCATTAACCACCTCAAGTTATCAGGCACAGCAACTAAGGTAAAGGCTCAATCTGAACTTCTTCTTCCTCAACTAATTCAACAAGCTGGGGATCACCCTCAGCGTCTCCTAAAACAGATATCGAGGTATGAGCAACCACTGTTACCCAGTGAGGGATATAGTCCCGGGGCATGCAATGCAACAAATAATACAGTTATACAACAATATCACTTAGACAATTTAAGAAACAATGATAACTAAAGTAACCACACATTTAAAAGGATACATTTCACACAATCCCCTATACACCAATCTTCACAGGTCTTCAATCACGATCCACGAACCACGAGCACGAGCACGATAAGCTGGCATAACCCCAATCACTCCAGTGGGTGTACTCCGGATGTACCCCGATGATCCTACGACCCAACATCCCCTGGCAATCTCCGGACCAGGCGAATGAGGGAATAGGGCACGGAGTTTGAATATCCACCGGCAAGCCCTCTACCGCCTATCCGATATTCAACACATCCGCCCCTGACACTATGGTTGCGCAACCACGATGCAATGCACTTAACAATGGCAATTTAATAGCAATAATATAAGCGTTAACACATAGGAGGATCAACAAAGTAGGTTGACCTCGATGCAATTAGAATAGAACAATTATATAAGCAAATATGCAGTTTTACAAAGAGACATTAGCAAGATAAGTTTAGAATCATACCAAAAGCTCCAAATCAACTTAATATCACTTATAAACACTCAAGAAGTCATGACATGGGTTTAGAAGTGTGAGACAAACTAAATTGCACCTAAACCCCTTTGTTTTTCGAACTATTTCTCTTCCAAACCAAGGTTAATGATTCCATTTTCAAAGGAAACTCTCCCAACCTTCTAACTAACCCTCAAGGTACCCTCTTAACCCTCTAACTCATTCAAATGCCCGCGATTACCCCGAAAGCCCCAAATTCCCTCTTATGGCTTTAAACTACACATACATTGTCCGGGCTTCAAACAAGGGATATCAAGGCATCTATAGCACCTAGATAGCCTAAGGATACTAGAATAGAAGCCCGAATCCATCCGGATTCGCATTAACCCCGAAAGCCCCAAGTTAAAGTCGGCTATTTTCCATTTTAAGCGATTTAAAGACAATGCAAGTGCACGGGGCTATTAGGTTACCTTCACTAGCACCTAAGGAGTCTATTAGAAGCATTGAATCAAGCTAATTCGAGCAATTACGCAAAACCCTAGAAAAACGTCACTATTCACCCAAAATTTCAAATTAACGATTCTAACCGTTTAAAAAGCGAAACAACGGCTCAAATGTGTTCTCTAGCATTCATATAGATGGTATATTAGCATAGATAACTCATACAATAGCATTTGATCACATTTTCAACAAATCAAGAAATTGACAACTATTTAGAAATGCAAAAACAAGCCGTGAAATCTCTCACCAATACGCGTAGGGGCACCTAGGAACCTTGCAAACACCCTACACTAGTTGCTCAAGGCTTGGCTTGGCTTGAATTGAAGAGTTGAAGATGGAAAATTCCTCCCAAGTGCAAAGAGGGGCTGTCGGGTTTGGGCTCCTGTTTTCAGCTTTTAATTTTTTTTTTCTTTTGCATTTTATGAGCTTAAGTGATATATAAAAGGGCTAAGTTGAAGTGGGGTCATTTGGGTGCTTAAGTGATCTATTATAATGCGCGTTGCTAGCTCCAAAACGAGGCTAATATATAAAACTTAGGCTAGCTAATTAAATCTATAAAGTTGTTACGTAACACTATTCACTTTACTAATAAAAATTATTTTCTAAATGAGCTCTCCTATCGCCTCTAGCTCAAATGCACATTTTTTCCACTACTTTTACAATTAATATGATTTAATAAAAATGCTAATTAACTGATAGAAGGCAGTTTAAAAATGGAGTGAATAGTAACTCAAGAAGGCAGTCAATAATGCACAGAAGGAAATGCGCAAACAAGGATACAACAGTTATTAAATGCATAGCTAAATCTCGGGCGTCACATCCTCTCCCCCTTAAACTAATTGCGTCCACGCAATTCTTACATGATTCGGCGAATAACTCTGGATACCGTTCCCGCATCTGATCTTCTCTCTCCCACGTCGCATCCTCTACTCCGTGATGATCCCACAGAACTTTAACCATCGGAATGCTTTTAATCCTCAGCTCCTGAACTTTCTGATCAACAATTCGAAGAGGTTTCTCTGTGTAGGTCAAAGTTTCACTGATCTCTAGCGGTTCCGGCTCAAGTATGTGAGAAGGATCTGGCTGATACTTCCGAAGCATGGAAACATGGAATACGTCATGAATTCTGCCTAGACTGGGAGGTAAAGCTAGACGGTAAGCCAAATCACCAACAGTTTCAGTTATCTCAAATGGTCCCACATATCGAAGACTGAGTTTACCTCCTTTACCATGCCGAATCAAACCCCTGCGAGGAGAAATTTTCAGAAATACTCAATCCCCCACAGCAAATTTCAGATCACGACGTCGTCTATCTGCATAACTCTTTTGCCGGCTCTGTGCTGTAAGCATTCTTTTCCTGATAAGCTACACATGATCAATCATTTTGTTCATTTCAGGTAAGAGAGTAGGGTCGATAGTCTTCATTTCACCAACATCATCCCAGTAGAGAGGAGACCGACATTTACGCCCATACAGTGCCTCATAAGGTGCCATACCAATAGTAGCTTGATAACTATTGTTATAGGCGAACTCTGCGAGTGGCAAATACCTCTCCCAACTTTTACCGAAGTCCAGAATACAAGCCCGCAACATATCCTCAAGGATTAAGATAGTTCTCTTGGATTGACCATCTGTCTGGGGATGATAAGCTGTACTGAAATTCAAATTCGTGCCCAAAGCTTTCTGAATCTTCTGCTAGAACTGAGATGTGAATCTGGGATCTCTATCTGACACGATACTCTTTGGAATCCCATGAAGTTCGACAACATTCTCAATATACAACTCTACCAGTTTATCAAGAGAATCAGACTTCTTTTTAGCAATAAAATGAGAAGTCTTGGTCAGTCTATCCACAATAACCCAAACTGAGTCATTACCCCTCGAAGACCTCGGTAAATCTGATACGAAATCCATAGTAATATGATCTCATTTCCAAACAGGAATAGCCAAAGGTTGCAACAACCCTGCAGGTCTCTGATGTTCTGCTTTAACCTTCTGGCAAGTAAGGCATCGAGCAACATAGTCAACAATTTCTCTCTTCATATTATTCCACCAGAAGTTCTGCTTCAAATCTTTATACATTTTAGTACTGCCTGGATGGATAGTATATCTGGAACTGTGTGCCTCAGCAAGAATATCCTTCTTCAGAGTTGGATCATTCGGAATACATATTCTACCTTTGAATTTGAGAATACCATCGTCGTGCAGTTTGAAATCCGACTCTCCCCCTTTAGAATTCTCTAAGACTTTCAATAATTGAAGATCAGCCTGTTGAGCTTCCCGAATCCTAGACAATAACAGAGATTGAATCTGCAAACTTGCGAATTGAATACCAGAATTTGAAGTACTAGGCTTCCATAAGCACAATTCTTCCATGAATTCCCAATTCTTGATAATCAAGCTAGCAACAGTAGCCTTTCGGCTCAAAGCATCAGCAACAATATTGGCCTTACCTGGAAGATAGTTAATAGTGCAGTTATAGTCCTCAAGTAATTCCAGCCAACGCCTCTGCCTCATGTTCAACTCTTTCTGTGAAAACAGATATTTCAAGCTCTTATGATCAGTGAAGATTTCAAATTTGTTGCCCCAGAGATAATGACGCCATTTCTTTAATGCAAGAATGATAGCTGCAAGCTCAAGATCGTGAGTCGGATAGTTGAGTTCATAAGGCTTCAGTTTCCTGCAAGCATAAGCAAGAACCCTGCCATTCTGCATCAATACACAACCCAGACCTTCCTTCGAAGCATCACTATAGATCACCAGATTATCATAACCCTCAGGTAAAGCAAGAATAGGAGCTGTAGTCAATCTCTTCTTCAATTCCTGGAAGCTGGCCTCGCATTTATCATTCCAGTCAAAAACTGTTTTCTTCTGAGTAAGTTGAGTTAAAGGCCCTGCAATCTTAGAGAAATCCTTGACAAACCTCCGATAATACCCAGCTAAACCAAGGAAACTACGAATCTCCGTGACAGTTTCAGGTCGTTTCCAAGATAACACAACTTCAATCTTCGCTGGATCAACAGAAATACCATCCTGCGAGATAATATGGCCAAGAAAAGCAACTTGCTTAAGCCAGAATTCACATTTGCTAAACTTTGCAAATAACTGATGCTCCTGAAGAGTCTGCAACACAATTCTGAGATGCTGTTCATGTTCCGCCTCAGATTTAGAATAGACAAGGATATCATCAATAAATATGACCACAAATTGGTCCAGATAAGGACGGAATACCCTCTGCATTAAATCCATGAATGCGGCGGGAGCATTAGTAAGACCAAACGGCAAGACAACAAACTCATAATGGCCATATCGAGTTCTGAAAGCAGTTTTAGGAACATCATCTTTCTTAATCCTCAGTTGATAATAGCCCTGCCTTAGATCAAATTTAGAGAATACCCTGGCGCCTTGCAACTGATCAAATAACTCTTCGATTAAAGGCAAAGGATATTTATTTTTCATGGTTACCTGATTAAGACCCCGATAATCAATGCATAGGCGAAGAGATCCGTCTTTCTTTTTAACGAATAGAACTGGCGCACCCCACGGTGAAGAACTCGGCTGAATGAATCCCTTCTCAAGCAAGCCCTGCAATTGAACTTTCAATTCCTGCAATTCAGGTGGAGCCATTCTATACGGAGTCCTAGAGATAGGTGAAGTCCCTGGCAATAAATCAATCATGAACTATATCTCTCTATCAGGCGGTAACCAAGGTAATTCCTCAGGAAAGGCCCCCGGAAACTCCCTCACGATAGGTACATCATTCAATTTCAATTGATCCCCAGGTTGATTAATCAAATATGCAAGATAAGCCTCACAGCCCTTGTTCAATAATTTAGATGCCCTAATAGAAGAAATAATAGGAGTTCCCGTAGATTTTCTACTACCAACTATTTTAAGTATAGGCTGGTCAGGCATTTCTAGATACACAATCTTCTTTCTACAATCAAGTTGGGCATAATATTTACTTAACCAGTCCATCCCCAATATAATTTCAAAGTCATTGAAGGGTAGGATAATCAAATCAGCAGGGAAAACACGACCCTCAATAAATATACTACATGCTCTGCAAATAGATCTAGTAACAAACTTCGGACCCATAGGAGTATAAACCACAATCTCATGCAACAGTTTATCATGTTTCAATTTAGCATTTTGTGCACAAGTAGGAGTAATAAAAGAATGCGAAGCCCCGGAATCAATTAAAACCTTAACTGATTGATCATTAAGAAGAAAAATACCTTCTACCACAGCGGTTGTATCTGGAAGCTCCTCAGCATCCAAAGCAAATACACGGGCCTGACCTCGTGGTGGTGGTGCTGCAGCTGGTGCTCTGGTCTGAGAGTTCTGAGCTGATGTCTGACCCCTAGGGTTCTTAAATTTCTGACAGTCTTTAACCCTGTGCTGATCACTGCCGCAACCTGTACACTTGTTATGTTTTTTCCAACAAACATCCTCAGTGTGGCCCTGGCGCTGACAGAAGCTGCACTGCTGGTGACGTCTTGCAACAGTGCCTCCCGAAGGAGCTCTGTAAGTAGAGGTAGCTGAACTACCCTGCTGCGAACGGGAAACTGCTGGACGAAACTGACTCTGAGTCTGACTCTGAACTGGTCATGCCTGAGTCTGAGTAGGCCCTGTATAACTCTGAGTCTACCTCGGCTGTGAACTCTGCCCAACTGATACAGCCTGCCCCTGGTACCCTTGACTCTGAGACTGAAACCGTTTACTCGATTGACTGGTCTCGGCTAACACATCAGCCTTGCGTTTCTCATATCTCGAGGCGGCTCGGACCACTGCAGCATAGTTAGGAAAATCATTTGAAGACAAGTTCAGCATAATATCCCTCCTCAAACCCAGGATGAACCTCTGGATCTTCATGTCCTCCGGCTGAATTAAAGCTGGTGCATAACGGGAAAGCCGGGTATAAGTGGCCTCGTATTGATCTACCGTCATACTTCCCTGCTTCAAGTTTATGAACTCTGTTTGTCGCCTCTCGTGGGCAACTACCGATATATACTTGTCTCGAAATTCTCGGAAAAAGTCGGCCCACGAATGATGAACTCCCTCAGCTCCCCATTTCTCACTGATGGTATTCCACCAATCTTCAGCATCACCCTCGAGAAGGAAAGTAGCATAAGTAATCTTCCTGTCATCATGGCACTCCAGTATCGCTGCCACTCTCTCGAACTTCCTTAGCCACATCTCAGCTTTCATATCGTCCGGCTCCCCAAAGAAAGTATAGGCCCCATGATGTATAAACCGATCATACAGATTCCCTCCGGTAGGACCACTACCTCCGGCTCTCGCAGCCTGATTACCTCCAACGACCCCTGGCTGACCCTGTTGTATAACAAATTGGGAGATAGTGTTCATAGCAGTGGCCATCGTGGCCAGGATCTGTGCAGTGCTCGGTTCTTGAACCTGCGGTGCATTTTCGGCCACCTCAGCTTCTTGCCCATGAACCCCCTCGGGTTCTCCACCAACATTCGGATTATCAGCACGACGGCGAGGCCCCATCTCGAATAGCTAGAATGCAAAGTGTTATGACAGGTATATATATGTATATATGCAATTTATAAGTAAACACATAAAGAAAAGTCCAATTAGATTCACATAAAGTCAAGTACATAGAAGTTCAAATAAATATTCCACATTCTTGAAGTAAACATAAATCATTAGATCATACTTGACATTCTGAACTCTTGATATTCTATTTCCATGCTAGCATGTTCATTCCTTATTCAAATTTCACTTAGGCAAAACAAAATCAAAGACTTATGTATTCACAAAGTCACATAACAAATCTCTACCCACAGACCGAGAAATTTAACCCGGCTTCATGCAATCTATAGCTCTGATACCACTTAAATGTCACGCCCCGACCCAACCCCCAAGCTAAAGGTTAAGTCCGGACCCGACACACGGACAGAGTCTCCCCTGTACCGTGGACATTTTAAAAACCTGTAAACACTCAAACAAAGTCCCAACAATACAATACAAGCTTTTCTTAAACAAACAACAAAGTTCTAAGGCCATCCGAGCCTTCTAGTACACGATAGTTCCAAAACACACAAGCATGCGAGAACTTATTATCAACATAGTTTTATAATCATGACATCTTAAGAAATCAGTTAAACATAATTGAAAGATCAAACATTTCTACTTTAAGCCATTCACTCCCAAGCAAGCAAAGCGAATAGAAGTAGATCATAAGTTATTACAGTACATATGCTTTCAAAGCTACAACACAACCAACTAGTCTTCAACTTATACAACAAGCATATACATAGCCCTTAGGCTACAAAATAGTACATAAGATAATCAGAGGAATCTTCCACATAGCAGCAAATTCATTAACCACCTCAAGTTATCAAGCACATCAACTAAGGTAAAGGCTCAATCTGAACTTCTTCTTCCTCAACTAATTCAACAAGCTGGGGATCACCCTCAGCGTCTCCTGAAACAGATATCGAGGTATGAGCAACCACTGTTGCCCAGTGAGGGATATAGTCCCGGGGCGTGCAATGCAACAAATAATACAGTTATACAACAATATCACTTAGACAATTTAAGAAACAATGATAACTAAAGTAACCACACATTTAAAAGGATACATTTCACACAATCCCCTATACACCAATCTTCACAGGTCTTCAATCACGATCCACGAACCACGAGCACGATCACGATAAGCCGGCATAACCCCAATCACTCCAGTGGGTGTACTCCGGATGTACCCCGATGATCCTACGACCCAACATCCCCTGGCAATCTCCGGACCAGGCGAATGAGGGAATAGGGTACGGAGTTTGAATATCCACCGGCAAGCCCTCTGCCGCCCAGCCGATATTCAACACATCTGCCCCTGACACTATGGTTGCGCAACCACGATGCAATGCACTTAACAATGGCAATTTAATAGCAATAATATAAGCGTTAACACATAGGAGGATCAACAAAGTAGGTTGACCTCGATGCAATTAGAATATAACAATTATATAAGCAAATATGCAGTTTTACAAAGAGACATTAGCAAGATAAGTTTAGAATCATACCAAAAGCTCCAAATCAACTTAATATCACTTATAAACACTCAAGAAGTCATGACATGGGTTTAGAAGTGTGAGACAAACTAAATTGCACCTAAACCCCTTTGTTTTTTGAACTATTTCTGTCACGCCCCAACTCGACCCCACCTACAATCAGTCAGGACGCAACGGAATTTCGGCGGCATAACGACAGTAAATAGATTTCCGAGGTTCTAAACCAACCTCATTAAACATCATACATCCAGCAACTCCTCAATTCAAACAACAACATACAACACAACCATATTATACAATAAACCATCCTCGTTATACGCCTCCGTTCCAACATAACATACAATACCTCAACCTTATCATACATTTCAAAAATAAGTTGAGACACAACTACAACTTAACCATAGACAAAAGAAAGCCACTAAGTTAACATCGTTTGGATCATCATCTTTCAACATCTATTACAATAAGAACCATAAAGCATATAAAAGTCTATTAAGCTAATATACATGACACTAAACAACATATAATCATGGATAAGACTCGGGAACATATGACTCGTCCACGTAAGGCACATTTTCCTCCTCAGGAGGCACGTACCCGTAATCCGGCTCTGCAACACCTGTAAGCATGCAATAATAGAGAGTGAGCTTATATACATAAGCCCAATGAGGATCCGATAGATCTCGACAGTATTCACTACGCTCCTTGGATTTAGTCCTTTGAGCAAGTAAACACACAACAACAATAATAACATTATCATCACATAACTATATAACCATTCATTAAAGGATACTCTATTTGGTGTAGCTCCAAACGCCATCACGATCTCAACCGTTCTTCTTATAACTCCCCATTACTCACGCACCCGAGGTACCTCACTAGCCCCTCCCTCCATGACACCTCCGTCATGCGAGCTGGGGGTAGCCTATGGCAGTCATGCCGTTATCAACCCGACAGCCCGACGCTGCCCGAGAGGTGGCACACACATACCAAGACTCCATAATCATCAATCATCAATCAATCATCAATCAATCAATTGGGAGATCAGCAACGAAAGTGCCCGATTCCCGAACTCAATAATAATCAATCAATAACATCAATATTAAATTAAACAACAAACAACGTAGTTAGATGACAAAGTAGGCCATCTAACCGGACATGCATAATATACATAATTAAACTCTAAATTACTCATCAACAACTCACCATTCATCACTCGAACACTACCCAACCATCTAAAGGCATCGTTCAAGAAATTAAAGAATGACAACCTAAACTTCTAAAATTCATAACTTACAATCTATTAATCCAAACATTGCCAAATCAGTTCCTTTCACTCACCCATTCAACCTACTACATTAGCCCTCTCAGAAATCCACTATAACACCTCCAAATCATGCCCGATAATCCTAAAACCCTAAGATGTCATGGCTGGATTTTCTGGATTTTCACACGAACAATGTAATCGAAAATTCGGCATTACAACAGCACTAACACGTAATTATCAAGTATTTAGAAATCGACGACAATCGATTTCGATCAACACAACTCATTTAATTCAACTTTGAACATTTTAATCAAAATTAAATACCCGGAAAATAAAAATTATGCTACATCAGACAGAAATTCGTAGTATTAGTATATAACGATCCCTAGCATGCAAGGAGCAATAATCTATCATCAGATTTCAATTCTAAATGTTAAATTTTCATTTATGAGCAAAAACATAAAAATGACATTTTGAGATCTAGAATTTTTCTCTCACCTTTGATGTGATATAAGCCTAGGAATGTGTGCTATGCGTGCCCAACAAGCAAAATCCAAGTCGGTGCGAAGTTTCACGGACAAAAACTAGGTTTTTCTTTGAAAAATTGGATTGAAAAGCTTTGAAATTTCTTTTCTTTTTCTCTCTTCTTCCTCTCGGCCTTGTGTGTGTTTGTGGAGTGTGTTTTGTGTTGTGTGAGTGTGTGTTGATGACTAGAAGTATTTAAAAGCTTGGTCAATTAAAAAAATGCAAAGTCAAAGTTAGTTTTAATTAGTATTTTTGTGTTTTTAATGACTTTAATTGCATTTTATTGCTCACCAAGTTAAAAATAATTATGCAACCCCCAAGATATCTCAAGTGGATTATTTTTAGGTGACAAGAAGTTTTACAATCCAACAATTTCACCCGAGTCGGCTTAAAACTCGATTTTCGCAAAAGTCGGTATAAAAACCCTAATAAATTCTTAAGCCGATTTTAAAACCGTTTTCATCAAACACAGGTCTATTAAAGTCCGTGGACTAGGTCTAGAAGGGTTAAAAAGACCAGTTTCAAAATTTTAGCAGACGTGTTTCGAAAATACTATTCACTGAAAATCGACGATAAAATTTCTGACTCCATTTTTTATGAAAATTTCATGAATGCACATTTAGCACGTATTAGGAGTATTGACATCAAAATTAAAACTTTCTAGGTCCTATAGCACATAAACAGAATATATGCACGCAAAACGAAGTATAGCACGTAAAACGAAATAAGTAGGAAAGTGGGGTTTCACAATTTATCTTCCAAACCAAGGTTAATAATTCCATTTTCAAAGGAAACTCTCCCAACCTTCTAACTAACCCTCAAGGTACCCTCTTAACCCTCTAACTCATTCAAATGCTCGCGATTACCCCCGAAAGCCCCAAATTCCCTCTTATGGCTTTAAACTACACATACATTGTCCGGGCTTCAAACAAGGGATATCAAGGCATCTATAGCACCTAGGTAGCCTAAGGATACTAGAATAGAAGCCCGAATCCACCCGGATTCGCATTAACCCCGAAAGCCCCAAGTTAAAGTCGGCTATTTTCCATTTTAAGCGATTTAAAGAAAATGCAAGTGCACGGGGCTATTAGGTTACCTTCACTAGCACCTAAGGCGTCTATTAGAAGCATTGAATCAAGCTAATTCGAGCAATTATGCAAAACCCTAGAAAAACGTCACTATTCACCCAAAATTTCAAATTAACGATTCTAACCGTTTAAAAAGCGAAACAACGGCTCAAATGTGTTCTCTAGCATTCATATAGATGGTATATTAGCATAGATAACTCATACAATAGCATTTGATCACATTTTCAACAAATCAAGAAATTGACAACTATTTAGAAATGCAAAAACAAGCCGTGAAATCCCTCACCAATACGCGTAGGGGCACCTAGGAACCTTGCAAACACCCTACACTAGTTGCTCAAGGCTTGGCTTGGCTTGAATTGAAGAGTTGAAGATGGAAAATTCCTCCCAAGTGCAAAGAGGGGCTGTCGGGTTTGGGCTCCTGTTTTCAGCTTTTATTTTTTTTTTCTTTTGCATTTTATGAGCTTAAGTGATATATAAAAGGGCTAAGTTGAGGTGGGGTCATTTGGGTGCTTAAGTGATCTATTATAATGCGCGTTGCTAGCTCCAAAATGAGGCTAATGTATAAAACTTAGGCTAGCTAATTAAATCTATAAAGTTGTTACGTAACACTATTCACTTGACTAATAAAAATCATTTTCTAAAAGAGCTCTCCTATCGCCTCTAGCTCAAATGCACATTTTTCCCACTACTTTTACAATTAATATGATTTAATAAAAATGCTAATTAACTGATAGAAGACAGTTTAAAAATGGAGTGAATAGTAACTCAAGAAAGCAGTCAATAATGCACAGAAGGAAATGCACAAACAAGGATACAACAGTAATTAAATGCATAGCTAAATCTCGGGCGTCACATCGACTCTGGTTGTACAACTTTTCCAAATCACTACTTAGGATGGAGATTAGTGATTAGGAAAAGTTGCACCTTTAGCAATTAATTACATATCTCTACCACATCAGTGGACATTTAGCAATTAATTTCACACATGAAGGAAATGTGATAATGGATATTTAAATTTGAACATATATGGTTGTTGTATTTTTGTATTTTAAACTTGTTGTAGCCTTTATCTTTTACTTCATCACTAAACATTTCTTACTATCACATTTTTTAGAAAATAGGTGCTTATATTTGCCTTTTTTTTGTAATGATATAGTATATAGTGTAGTTATCTATTTTAGTCTCTCAATAATGTGATTAAAAAGTTGAATAAATTGATTTTATGTTTCATATTTTAAAAGAATTTACATTACACAAATGTGATAACGGACATTGTACTAAAATTTATGTGGCCCCAAAAGGCAATCCATTCTGGTTGCGGATTGCCTTTCTCTCCTCATGTTACACTCTTTATTATTTTGGAGTTTCACCTTTAATTGACTTAGTATATGTGTAAGGGTGTACTGCTGCATTCAGAGGTTTACCAGTTCGTCAAATAATTTGATGGTCGAATTCTCACGTTATCCAAAATAAAAAATAGTCGCATTAATACAATAATGACTATTTGACTTTTCGCTGTCGTTATTTTGAATTTTCCCATAAATAGTGCTTTGATATGAAATGGTATCTGCCACTAAAGTTTTGATTCAGTGGTATGTTACTCGTTTTATATGTGAAAAGTTATAAACTCGAGTCTCGTAAATTATATCTTTAATATATATTGTACAGTCTTAAACCCCTCAAATCAAAATACAAAAATTGGTATTTGGGATGGTCAAACTTTTTTTCTAAACAAATAAAAAATTCATTACTTTAAAAATATTTACATATTTAAAGGGTGCATAGTCGGCATAAAACCCCTATACAAGAAAGCCTTGGTCTAGATAGACTTTGCAAATTGGTCTATTTAATCTATTGTCCCTGTATTTCTAATTTCCTCTATACAACTTTCGTTTGATATCAAATTTAATATTCCTAAAAATTTGGTCTTCAATGACTCTCGTACTTCGATGAATTCGTTTATTTCTTTCCTTGCGTACGTGGTATATGAAGGCATCAAAAAACACAGGAGCCATTTCCACAATTCATTAACATCCAAATAGTGAAATATTTCCATCTCACATGGCACAGTTGAAGATGGGTGGTCAAGTTGTAAGATTTAATTTTACAATTTTGTTGGTTGGGTAAATTTTACATTTGATCTCTATAATTTACATATTTTTTTAATATAGTTCTTAATATTTCAAAAGATTTAAAATAGTCTTTAATATTTATAAAAGTGATTCAAAATGGTTTATATTATTGAAAATTAGTCAATAAGATCTCTATTATTTTTCAAAAAATTTAATTTACTCTCTAAATAGGGATCATGCAGGGACTAAATTGAATTTTTTTTTTAAATAATAGAGACTAAATTGAATTTTTTTGAAAAATAATAAAAAATAAATTGATTAATTTTAAGCAATAAAGACCATTTTGAATCACTTATATAAATATTAAGGACTAATATAATTTTTTTTAAAATATTAAAAATCAACTTAAAAAAATATCTAATCAATATGCAGAGGGTCAGTACAATGTGCATGGATGGTACTCTATATTTGCTTTTTTTTAAAGAGGATTATGCTAGTTATAAGATGGAACCTAATCATATTACAATTTGTAGGAATGAGTTGAAAATTTTTATTCAGTAAAAGTTAAAAATATTTAATTTAATATTTGTATATAAATTTTTTTTTCTAATACATAAGGACAAATTGATTTTTTTACCTTAAAAATAAAGAAAAATTATGCAACTAGGCCCCATTATTTTATTTTATCTCAATTTAATCTTTATTATTTAAAGTTACGTAAAATAATCTCCGATATTTGAAAGAATGTCTCAAAATGGTCCTTCCTAGTTCCTTCCAGAAAGCCGTCAACTTTTACAGAAAACAACTAAAATGACTAAACTACTCTTCACGTTTTACGAAATAACACCACCACCCCTGAATCATTTTTATTCTTTTTCTTATCTATATTGACACACCCGCGAACAAAAAAGTGGCATGCCATCGTCAACCATCATTCGGAGCCTCTCCACCATCATCGTCGCGCGATGGTTTATGTTTGAAGATTCAATTCGCATCCACCTAAATATGGTATGTGTTTAATTTTAACCCAAATCATATATTTAATTTGAAGGCTCTGTTTTGCCTTTCGCCTAATTAAAACCCCTAAATCATTTTAACCCAAATTTTGTCAACATTTTTGTGCACATTTTTGTTGCTCTCAACTTATTTTGTCAACATTTTTGTTGCTGTGTGTTTTTGTCCTTATGGGTTTTGAAGATTGTAATGGGTTTGATCTTTTGGTTTTTGTATGCTATTTTTGGGCAATCATTTCATGTAATGACAATGGGTTATATTATTTGCAGTCATTTCGTTTCATCTCCTGATCATGTACATGTTATTTTTCCTTGGCTGGAAATCTATTAGTTTCAACGAATGCATTCTGTTTTTTTTTTTTTCCTTGGCTGGAAATCTGTGAGGAAGACATTTTCTAACTCTACTATGATGTAATCGACACAAAACTTCCCTTGATGCCAAAAAAAGAAAAGAAAATACATATATATATATATATATATATATATATATATATATATATATATATATATATATATATATATCCACGCATGTTTCAATGTTTCTTTTCTCTTACTTGCTTGATGTGACATCCGTTAAGCAGGAAAAAATTAAATTTGAACCATAAATGAAGCTGCATGAACACATACAGCTCGCGCATCTCGTGGGCGGCTATAACTCCAGTGTAAAGGTGAACGATGCCACACAATCTCAGCAAGTGTGAGAGACCATGGATTTCCTAACCATTGTGCTTACACTATTGCTAGCCTCGACATTGTTCCAAGCCCTTACTACACTATCAAGAAGAATCAAAAAGCTTCCACCAAGACCAACTCCTTTACCCTTAATTGGCAACCTTCACTTACTCGGTTCCCAACCCCACAAGTCCTTAGCCAAACTAGCCAAAACTCATGGTCCGATCATGTGCCTAAAATTAGGCCATATTACTACAGTGGTCATCTCTTCATCAGACATGGCCAAAGAAGTGCTTCAAAAGCAAGACTTAGCCTTCTCTAGCAGATCTGTTCCCGATGCAGTCCATGCCCACGACCAATATAAATACTCTGTTGTGTGGCTACCTGTTGCTTCACGGTGGCGAAGCCTTCGAAAAATCTTGAACTCTAATATCTTCTCAGGTAATAAGCTCGACACTAACCAACACCTAAGGTTTATAAAGATCGAAGAGCTGATTGCATATTTCCAGAGAAATAGTCAAACTGGTGAAGCTGTGGATATAGGTCGTGCTGCTTTTAGGACATCTTTGAATTTGTTGTCTAACTCCATTTTCTCCAAGGACTTGACTGACCCTTATTCATATTCTTCCAAAGAATTTAAAGACTATGGAATATTATGATGGAGGCTGGTAAACCAAATTTGGTGGATTATTTCCTAGTGCTTGAAAGGTTCGATCCTCAAGGAATAAGACGCCGCAAGGCCATCCATTTCAGCAAGGTGCTTAAGTTATTCGACGGTCTAATTAGTGAGCACTTGGAGCAAAAGAAATCGCAAGGCCTTGTGAAAAACGATGTGTTAGATGTTCTTTTGATGAGGAGTGAAGAAAATCCTGAAGAAATTGATAGGACTCACATTGAGCGAATGTGCCTGGTTTGAACTTATCTCTTTCCTTCATCATGTGGCCCATATCTTTCACAAATCTTTTGTGGCAGTTCCCAAAAAAAGAAATAGTATATCAACTTACTTTTTATTTGCTTAAGGGAGAATAACACAATCTGAAATCAACCAAAAATATCCATACTTGCATAACATCCATTAAAGAAAACTAAAAAAGGTTCCAGCACCACATGAAGTTTATCAACTATGCAGCTTATCAAAGTGATTAGCCATCAACATTCTTGCACTACACTCAACATTTGGACAGTCATCCACCTTGTAGAATTGCAAGATAGAAAGCTTCACCTTCTTCTTCTTGTGCTTGATCTTCTTGGGCTTGGTGTAAGTTTTCTTGTTGGGGGAGTCATGGTGGGGATGGGGATGGGGATGGGGGTGGAAGACGCCGTGGGTGGGGAAGGGGCTAGGGTTAGGGGACGCCGGGGAAGGGGAAGGGAAAGGAGGCGGCGAGGGGGGTGGGAATTTGGCATGGCTTTTTTGTTTGTGTGTACTAGAGTGGTTGAAGAAGTTTATTTTTTATTCAAGAGGAAGCGGTTAAGTTAGTAATTTAATTTATTTCAATAGGGGTAGTTTAAACATTTTAATATTTTTCTGTTAATTTTTTAACTGTCGAGACTAATTTGAACCTATTTGAAAACATTGAGAACTTATTTGGATTTTTTTAAACATTGATAACTAAAATGATCTTGGATAAACAATGGAGACTAACTATGTTATTCTCCCTTTGCCTTAACCTGATAAAAATTCATGGCAGTTCTGAAAAAATAATGTTTTTATATTACGAACTTTGGTTTAAAGGATATATATTTTTTATTATCATCATCTTCTGCCTCTCATGCACCAGTATAGATATCATATAGAAATTTTCTCATGTGGGTACTACCTTCTAGGCAAAACGCATTACTCTTGATTTATTTTATCATCTACTGAACTTTTCGATAATCCATATCACATAACTTATCTTATTGCTGAAATGGTATTCGTATGCCATCCGAATGTTTATCTTACGACCAGGTTGATGTACCTATCATGTCTTGGAATAGGCTTGGCTTGCAACGGTGTTTATGGTTTTTTTTCCCCTAAAACTTAATTGTTTCACAAGAAAATAATTATTTATAACAATTTGTTCTCATACATCAAACATGTTATTGTCATAGGACCTCTTTGCTGCTGGGCTGGATACAACTTCTAACTCATTAGAATGGGCAATGGCAGAGATTCTAAAAAATCCAGAGACTGAAGAAAGCCAAAGAGAAGCTCGTGCAAGTTACTAGTAGAGGAAAACCAATAGAAGAAGCTGATGTTGCTAGCTTGCCATATTTGCGGTGCATTGTTAAAGAGACTTTAAGGATACATCCACCAGTGCCATTCTTGATTCCACATAAAGTGGAGCAAGATGTTGAAGTGTGCGGATACAATGTTCCAAAAGGGTCTCAAGTTCTTGTAAATGCATGGGCTATTGGACGTGATTCAAACGTGTGGGAAAATCCATTAACATTTAAGCCTGAAAGATTATGGGAAACAAAAATGGACAATCGAGGTCACGATTTTGAGCTAATCCCTTTTGGTGCTGGAAGAAGAATTTGTCCAGGTTTACCATTAGCAATAAGAATGGTTCCAGTTATACTCGTTTCTCTGCTTAACTCTTTTGACTGGAAGCTTGAAGGGGACATTGAACCTGATCAATTGGTTATGCAGGAAAAATTTGGCATTACATTGCAAAAGACTTGTCCTCTACGAGCTATCCCAATTTCTCTCTGAACAAGGCGTGTTCTTTGTGCTAAAATAAGGCCATAGCCACGGTATCGTTATTAGCTGGGCAATATGTGGAAAATAGAAAGCTTATTATATATACATATTTCAGAATTTGCTTCTTTTAGTTGAGTCTAATGGTGTTGCACTTTTCTATGGAGGGATGATCAGTTTCGTCATATAAAGAGATTGTCAGTTTGTCTTTATCTCGTACTAGTATTATCCAAGAGCTACACGCAATTGTTTTATGGCAATGTCATACAAAAACCGTAACATATACTCACAATTCACACACACACACACACAACTATATACCCACACATGCACAAATACTTGAATAATTTCTAAAGCGTGAACCGTTAATGTAGGTTATAACATATAACATACAAACATTTCTCCATCATGCATGTGTCTATGTTTTCTTTTACTTTTATAAACAACTTGCTCACCAACACGACGTAATAATACCAGTATGTAACAAAGAATTACGGGGGAAGCCAATGTCGTCCCCCACTCTCTTAGGAAGTGTGAGAGACCATGGAGTTTCTAACCATTGTGCTTACACTATTGTTTGCCTTGACATTGTTCCAGAGTTTCAGTACACTCACAAGGAGAAGCAAAAAGCTTCTACCAGGGCCAACTCCTTTACCCTTAATTGGCAACCCGCTTCATTTACTCGATCGGTTCCCAACCCCACAAGTGCTTAGCCAATCTAGCCAAAACCCATGGTCCGATTATGTGCCTAAAATTAGGTCAGATTAATACAGTGGTCATCTTAGCGAAGATGTTCAATTTTGCTTCGGACAAGGTAATCTAAATATAATGTGTTTATTTAGCCAAAAAAAAAATATATATATATAATGTGTTTATTTAGCGAAAAATGAAGAATATAATATGGTTTCTATTAGCTATATTTGTATAGTATTTTGTTTACGCCGGTTCAGTCATATATATTCTTATAGTTTGTTCTTTTTCAATTTTAAATTTACCAATATTCTTTCAAGTTCATAAGATAATTGTTGGGACGACCAGCCCTATAGGTGTTAGTTTGGCACAACCATCCCTATGAAATCGACTATGCATGGAGTACTTGGAGGGCCTTGCGAACAATAATTAAGTACTTGGACGTATTTATTACTAAATTTGAGCGGTAGTAAAACAAGTAACTGGAAGGATCATATTCCACTCTCTATTTTAAATAAATAAAGGCCATAATTGAATCTCGAGGAGGAAATTTTTTTACACCTTGTTTGGATTGTAATATTTTAAGAAAAGGGAAGGAATTCTTCCTCATGTTTGAATTGCATTTTAAATGGAATGAGAGTATATGAGGGTTGAAAGAATCTCTCCATATCCTTTAATTGGGAGGATTGTAAAATTCACATAATTTGGGATATTTTGGAGAGAGAGAAAAAGTTAGCATGTTAAAAATCTTTTTTGTTCTTACTTATCTAATGACTATAGATATGAAAAGGATACTAAGTAATCTTTTATTTAAATTATTTTTTTTCGTTACTTTCCTTCTCTAATTCAAACAGATAATCATAAAATTGTTCTCTTTCCTTTATTATGTTTTTTAATATCCAAACAAGAAAATTCATTTTTTGTCATTTCCTTTTTTGTTTCCTCTACCTTACTTTCATTCCCTTTCCCTTGTGCAATCCAAATAGGGGTTATTGTCTCCAACAAAAAACCCATCTCTTTGTTTGTTTTTGAGAAGTCTTAAGGCAATCTCCAACCCATTCACTAAATCCCCTTTTATCCTACATGTAGGGATGCTTTTGGATATATTCATCTCCAACAGTATCCTTAGAGATTCTCTACAAAGTAGATAAACCCTACATCAACTTTGTACTATCTCTATATGTAGAGATAGTAAACTCATTCCTTAAAATATCTCCAAAACCATTTAACAATTAAAAAATAGAGAAGTTGTTGGAGTGAAACTGAAATAGAAATTTCTTAAAATTAAAATGTAGGGAAGCTGTTGGAGTGAAACTGAAATAAAAATTTCCTAAAATTAAAATGTAGGGAAGCTGTTGGAGTGAAACTGAAATAGAGGATCCCTACATGTAGAGAAATGATCAAAATTCCCTACTTGTGGGGAGAAAAAAATAGAAAAGCTATTGGAGATAGCCGAGGGATAAATATGGAGATATAAAGATTAGCCTCCAAATACCAAATCTAACCCCTTAAAATGGGGTAAAATGAAGGGAGATTAGATTATGTTTGGTCTAATTGTGAAATTTTAGTTTTTGAATTATAGAGCTTTTAGTCGTAAAGTTTTGGTTAGAAGTACTGTTGAACAAAAACCGTTGATTGTTTGACCTATGTCTGACAATGTTGAGCTTTAGAAATTTCGAGGGCAATATTGGAGTTTAAAAAATATGAAGAGGTATATTTAAAAAAAAAAAAAGCTTCTCAGATTATATAAAAATAATTTTATAAAAGCCTTTTTTAAAACATAATGCAATGACAATTGAAGGTTACAAAAAATATAATTCTCTATTATTGTTCTTTGGCCACAACATAAACTCCAGGAATTAACCAATCCGAACCTTTCATCTCTGAATTTATCTGCCTTCACAAAATATTTTATATGTAGTGACCCTGGTCTTAATTAGCAACAGAGTCCCTAGTGTAAGATCCTATAAGAATGCTTGTACAAATTAACTTAGTGAAAATAAGATTGATCATAAAATATTGTCTGGTTAGTGAAAGGGAAAATGTCATTTTTCCCCCATGAGGTATGACCAATATCCCAAATTCTCCCATAAACTTTTATTATTACCCAGATCAGTGTAATTGGAATCGTACGATTCATGATGAAAATCTTACGATTCGATACGATTCACTAAAAAAATGATACGAATCGGATAGGAGAATCGTGAATCGACATGAATCGCAAGTGAATCGGTACCAAATCATAACGAATCATGTGAATCGAACGATTCACTGAATCGTTCACGATTCGAGTCAATTTTTTTATTTTTTTTAAATGCCCAAAATATTTCAAAGTAGATAACAAAATAAGCCCACTTTAGTATAAAAAAAAAAAGGGAGACAAAACTCGTAACTGATTGGACCACTTGTGTTTACAGCAGCTTTTGAGCACTAGTTTGGGCACTTGTGAAATGTGATATTGTTCCGACCAAAAAAAATAGTGTGATATTGTGATGCAGAAATTGTTTGGGCTACTAGGAACAAGTGAAGTAGTGAACAATCTAAAAAAGTAACAAAAACATATATTAATATTAATTCAAATAAAGAATCTCAACTAAAAACTGTTAATAGAAACATAATATGTCAAATATCAACTAGTTTTAAATTTGTGACCGAATCGGTACGATTCACGATTCGATTCGATTCACGATTCAAAAAAAATGACATTTCGATTCACGATACGATTCACGATTCGACAACTATGACCCAGATTCCCCCATATTTTGGTCAGTTCAGCTACACAAACTCACTGCAGCATAGTCAGGAGCTGTTTGCCTACCCAATTGATCTCGCATTATACGCATGTTTGCTATAATCTTTTATCACACATATGTACATGAAAACACAAAGATGCACACTGTCACGCCCCGACCCCAACCTATCGCTAGGCTAAGGCCAAAACATGACATTGGTAACTCTTATCCCTGAGATCAACAACTTGTTAGCTATGAAACATGTAGTTATTAATTTAATAACTTGTACCTCCATTATAAATACCATAAAAATATTGAAAAGGCTTTCAAAATTCTCCCAAACATCGTCCTTAAAGGATTACATCACCCTGTTACATAATAACCAAATCAAGAACCACATGTTCATCATCCTAGTTATAGGTCTCAAAAGCATAAAGATTAATCCTAGCTACGTATCCAGTTAACCAAAATAATATTACAACAGAATAAAATGATCAATTACAAACATGTTCTTCATAGCAAGAAATAAATCCTCAAACAAGCATGTAGATCACACAACCAGGAATCCATCTCATCAACTCGACAAAGCTTGTAACCCCATGGAGGCCTGCTCAAGCTAATCCTCACCTGTAATTGTTAGAAAGAGGGTGAGCTAGATCCTTGCATATAGCTTAGTGAGGAGGAAAACAAGGAAAAGTTTCCACAAAGGTTTTATCATTTTGCAAACTTCTTGGTAAAACCATGCTATGCATATAAAATAGTTAATCAAGTATAACAAAATATCAAGATTAACCTCATATTCGAAGTATATAACAATTAACAAGAATGAAAACAACTTGATTTGAAAGATATGAGTAACTTTTCTCTCCGAGGACCTCAAGGGACCAATATCGGAACTTCATAACACATTTTCCTCAAAATGTAACACAAGAGGGCATTCCGTGGAAACGACCCAATATCATTATCAAAAGATTGGTACAAGGGAAGAAAGGTGGCTTATACAGACTTAAGAGGTATCTCCTACTATCACAGTCGTGTGTACCTCAAAAGGTGTCTCCCACTATCACTGCCGTGTGTACTTTACTCAGTATAAACCCCAACCACAAACTATACAGGAATTAATAGGGTAGGGAGATGTCTATCACTATCACAGCCGTGTGCACCTCAAAAGGTTTCTCCCACTATCACTGCCGTGTGCACCTTTGATCCCATCCCTTAACAAGTAAGAGGTTGCAATGTACTAGGATAGCAACTGTGAAACCCCACTTTCCTGCTTATCTCGTTTTACGTGCTATACCTCGTTTTGCGTGCATATGATCTGTTTATGTGCTATAGGACCTAGAAAGTTATAATTTTGATGTCAATACTCCTAATACGTGCTAAATGTGCATTCATGAAATTTTCATCAAAAACGGGATTAGAAATTTTTTCGTCGTCTTTTAGTGAATAGTGTTTTGGACGCACGCCTGCTAAAATTTTGAAACTGGTCTTTTTAACCCTTCTAGACCTAGTCCACGGACTTTAATAGACCTGTGTTTGATGAAAACGGTTTTAAAATCGGCTTAAGAATTTATTAGGGTTTTTACACTGACTTTTGCAAAAATCGAGTTTTAAGCCGACTCGGGTGAAATTGTTGGATTGTAAAACTTCTTGTCACCTAAAAATAATTTACTTGAGCTAGCTTGGGTGTTGAATAAATGTTTTGAACTTTGGTGATCAAGAAAATGCAATTAAAGTCAAGAAAACACAAAAATTAATTAGTTTTTCTAACTTAAACTATATTAAATATAAACTATATCATGCATAAGTAGTTACACACACTAAAAATAACACAAAACACCATCACACACACACACATTGCCGAGAGAAGAAGGAGAGAAAAAGAAAAGAGATTTCAAAGCTTTTCAATCCAATTTTTCAAAGAAAAACTTGGTTTTTGTCCGTAAAACTTTGCACCGACTTGGATTCTGCTTGTTGGGCACGCAATTCACGCGTCCCTAGGCTTATATCACATCAAAGGTGAGAGAAAAATTATAGATCTCAAAATGTCATTTTTATACTTTTGCTCATAAATGAAAATTTAACCGTTAGAATTGAAATATGATGATAGATTATTGCTCCTTACATGCTAGGGATCATTTTGATGCAATACTACGAATTTCTGTCGGATGTAGCATAATTTTTATTTTTCGGGTATTTAATTTTGATTAAAATGTTCAAAGTTGAATTAAATGAGTTGTGTTGATCGAAATCGATTTCTAAATACTTGATAATTACGTGTTAGCGCTGTTGTAATGCCGAATTTTTTATTACATTGTTCGTGTGAAAATCCGGAAAATCCAGCCAAGACATCCTAGGGTTTTAGGGTTATCGGGCATGATTTGGAGGTGTTATGGTGGATTTCCGAGAGGGCTAATGTAGTAAGTTGAATGGGTGAGTGATAGAAACTGATTTGGCAATGTTTGGATTAGTAGATTGTAAGTTATGAATTTTAGAAGTTTAGGTTGTCATTCTTTAATTTCTTGAACGATGCCTTTAGATGGTTGGGTGGTGTTTGAGTGTTGAATGGTGAGTTGTTGATGAGTAATTTAGGGTTTAATTGTGTATATAATGCATGTCTGGTTAGATGGCCTACTTTGTCATCTAACTAAGTTATTGTTGTTTAAATGATAATTGATGCTATCAATGATGTATAATTGATGATTGATTGATGATTGATGATGATTATGGAGTCTTGGTATGTGTGTGCCACCTCTCGGGTAGCGTTAGGCTATCGGGTTGATAACGGCATGATTGCCATAGGCTACCCCCAGCTCGCATGACGGAGGTGTCATGGAGGGAGAAGCTAGTGAGGTACCTCGGGTGCGTGAGTAATGGGGAGTTATAAGAAGAACGGTTGAGATCGTGATGGCGTTTGGAGCTACACCAAATAGAGTATCCTTTATTGATTGGTTATATAGTTATGTGATGATAATGTTATTATTGTTGTTGTGTATTTACTTGCTCAAAGGACTAAATCCAAGGAGCATAGTGAATACTGTCGAGATCTATCGGATCCTTACTAGGCTTATGTATATAAGCTCACTCTCTATTATTGCATGCTTACAGGTGTTACAGAGCCAGATTACGGGTACGTGCCTCCTGAGGAGGAAAATGTGCCTTTCGTGGATGAGTCATATGTCCCCGAGTCTTATCCATGATTCTATGTTGTTTAATGTCATGTACATTAGCTTAATAGACTTTTATATGCTTTATGGTTCTTATTGTAATAGATGTTGAAAAGGTGATGATCCAAATGATGTTAACTTAGTGGCTTTCTTTTGTCTATGGTTAAGTTGTTAGATGGGTCTCAACTTATTTTTGAAATGTATGATAAGGTTGAGGTATTGTATATTATGTTGGAACGGAGGCAGATAACGAGTACTGATTATTGTATATTACAGTTATGTTGTGTGTTGCTATGCTGTTGAGGAGTTGTTGATTGTATGGTTATGGAATTGGATGTTTAATGTTATTAATGAGGTTGGTTTAGAACCTCGGTATTCTATTTACTATCGTTATACTGCCGAAATTCTGTTGCGTCCTGACTGATTGTAGGTGGGGTCGAGTTGGGGCGTGACATTTAAGTGGTATCAGAGCGCATGTTAGTTGTTAGCCGGGATATTCTCGGAATGTGGGTAATGGTCTTAGCATGAAAGTATGTATGAAAAGAAAGAAAAGTGAATTATGTATTGATATGACTAAATGATTAAGTGATTATGTGATTTAAGTGCTTATGTGATTATGTGATCAATTTGCTTATGTGATTGAAACTTATGTGATCTATGTGCTTTATATGAGTTTGTTGTTTATGTGTTAAAAGTTGTATATAATCTATTTATGTGCTATAACCTGTGCTAACTCTTTGATTAGTACGATGGCCGGTAGACCGAGGACTCGTGGTAGGCCCGAGATTGTAGATGAGGTCCCTGGTAATGTGGCACAGGGCAGTGATAGGGGTGATGACAAGTTTGGGGCAGCAATGGATCGGATTGTAGATTTGATGGCTGGACAGGCCCAGTTGTTAGCGGGTCAGGCTGCTCAGACTCAGGTGTTGCAGGCTCAGATACAGAATGTACAGGGTGGTAATCACGGCCGAGGTACTATGAAGGAGTTTCTGGGGTACTATCCTCCTAGATTTCAGGGAGAGCCTGATGATAGGAAGGCCGAGTCGTGGATTAGTAAGTTAGAGAAAATTTTTGATCCTCTCGGGTACACTGATGAGAGGAAGGTGACTTGTGCTATCTATTTGCTTGATGATGAGGCAGAGGAATGGTGGCGCACTGTGAGAGCCAGTTGGGAGACCCGGGGTGTTCTGTATGTTTGGGATGCCTTTCTGACTGCTTTTAGGGATAAGTATGTCCCGAGGGTTGCACGGGAGAAGAGAGAGGCTGAGTTCTTGTCTTTGGTATAGGGGGATTCTACTGTGGCTCAGTATAAGGCTACATTCACTACGTTGACCCGGTATGCACCGGAGTTTGTAGCTGTGGAAGAGAGGAAGACCTGTAGATTTATGTTGGGATTAAGGCCCGAGATTCAGGATGCAATGGCTATGAATCGCTATGATATCTTCACTGAGGCTTTTGATGCAGCTTCTAGGTTAGAAAAGAGGAAAGGGGATCAGATTGTCTCCAGTCAGCCTAGTAAGAGGCCGTATCAGCCACAAGGCCAGCAGGTTTTTTACAGGCCATCAGCCCAGCAGGGTTCTTATAGGCCACAGGGTCAACAGAGTTACTATCGGCCTCAGTTTCAGCAGGGGCCATATCAGGTTCAAACTCAGTATAGGCCAGCCCAGTCTCAGGGTCAGTACAGGCCTAGTGTGGTGAGACCTCAGCAACAGACTATATCAACTGCTTCATCAGCTTCTGGTTCTTCTAGGGGCAGTGTTAGTGCCACATCATCGCAGTGTAATTACTGCAAGCGCCCAGGGCATGTGGAGTCCGACTGCAGGGTAAAGGTAGGGACATGTTTGGGTTGTGGTAGCATCGAGCATAGGGCGAAGGATTGCCCTAGATATGCGAGGACTGAGGGCCGGGCAGCGACTCAGGGTTACCAAGGTAGGCCTACGGGCAGTGTACCATAGCAGCAGCGGGTTCAAGCTCGGGCTTATGCAGTTGATATGGAGGAGATGTCTGAGGAGACTGCAGTAGTAGAAGGTAACTTCCTTATACTTGATCAACTTGTTAAAGTGTTGATTGATTCTGGTGCTACGCATTCTTTCATTACTCCTGCTTGTGTGCAACGTGTTAATTTGCAACCTGAAAGATTGCCTTATGTGGTTGAGATTAGTACCTCTTTGACTGATAAGTATGTTACTGGCTTAGTATGTAAGGATTGTATAATACATGTTAAGGGGCATAATTTTCCTTCAGACCTTATCTTATTTCCTATCCGGGGGTATGATGTTATTCTGGGTATGGATTGGCTTTCTAACTATGATGCCCAATTGAACTGTAGAACCAAGGTAATACAATTTCGCTTGCCGGATCAGCCAGTAGTAGAGGTAGTGGGTAACCGGGGTGCTAAGACGAGTTTTGTTATCTCAGCAACTAAAGCTGTTAAGTTAGTGAGTAAAGGATGTTCAGGTTATCTAGCTTATTTGATCAACAAGCCATCTGATAAGCTACAGCTAGAGGAAGTCCCTATTATCCGGGAATATCCTAATGTATTTCCCGAGGAGTTGCCAGGGTTGCCGCCAGAGAGGGATATAGAGTTTGTGATTAATCTTGTTCCCGGTACTCAACCTATTTCTAAATCGGCGTACCAGATGGCACCAGCTGAGTTGAAGGAGTTGAAGACTCAGTTACAGGAGTTATTGAAGAAAGGATTCATTCAGCAGAGTTCTTCACCTTGGGGAGCTCCTGTTTTATTTGTGAAGAAGAAGGATGGTGCTTTGAGATTGTATATTGATTACCGTGGTTTGAATCAGGTGACCATCAAGAATAAATATCCTTTGCCACTGATTGATGAGTTGTTTGATCAACTTCAGGGAGCCAAAGTCTATTCTAAATTTGATTTGAGGCAGGGGTATTATCAGCTTCGGATTCGTACGGAGGATGTTCCGAAGTCTGCCTTCAGGACTCGGTACGGGCATTATGAGTTTGTTGTTATGCCCTTTGGTTTGACTAATGCACCGGCAGCATTCATGGATTTGATGCATCGAGTCTTTCAGCCGTACTTGGACCAGTTCGTGGTGATTTTTATTGATGATATCTTAGTCTATTCTAAATCTGAATCGGAGCACGAGCAACATCTACGGCTTGTGTTAGAGAAGTTGCAGGAGCATCAATTGTTTGCCAAGTTCAGCAAATGTGAATTTTGGCTGCAACGGATTTCTTCTCTTGGCCATGTTATTACACAGAGCGGTATTTCTGTAGATCCCACTAAGATTGAATCGGTGATGTCTTGGAAGAGGCCGGCGAATGTTTCTGATGTCCGTAGTTTTCTTGGCTTGGCGGGTTATTACCGTAGGTTTGTCAAGGACTTTTCAAAGATTGCAGGGACACTATCTAAGTTGACTCAGAAACGGACTATCTTTAATTGGGATGAGAAGTGTGAGAGTGGGTTTTAGGAGTTGAAAAAGAGGTTAACTACCGCTCCAGTACTTGCTCTACCGGAGGGGACCGATAATATGGTCATTTACAGTGATGCCTCCAAGGAGGGCTTGGGATGTGTTCTTATGCAGGATGGCCGAGTTATTGCCTATGTTTCTCGAAAGTTGAAGCCTTATGAAGAAAACTATCCGACTCATGATCTTGAGTTGGCAGCAGTTGTCTTTGCACTCAAGAAGTGGCGTCATTATCTGTGGGGTAGTAAGTTTGAGATTTTCACTGATCATAAGAGTCTTAAGTACTTATTCTCACAGAAGGAGTTGAATATGCGCCAGCGGAGGTGGATGGAGCTTCTTGGAGATTATAATTGTTCTATCAATTATCTGCCTGGAAAGGCAAATGTTGTAGCAGATGCTCTCAGCCGGAAGGCTAGTATTTCTTGTTTGGCTGTCAAGAAGTGGGAGGTTCTTGAGGAGTTTAGTTATTGGAGACCAGAGTTGACTCAGGTTGGAGTGATGTGTTCACATCTCCGTATTCAGCCTTTATTATTGTCTCAGATCAGGGAAGCTCAGCAACTTGATGTTAAACTTCAGAAGATCAAGGATCAGATCACGGGTGATCAGTCTGACTTCAAACTGCATGAGGATGGTATTCTTCGGTTTCGGAACAGGGTTTGTGTTCCCGATGAGCCGAGTTTGAGGCGAGGTATTCTGGAGGAAGCTCATAATTCTGAATATACTATTCATCCCGGTGGAACCAAGATGTATCGGGATTTGAAGCAACATTACTGGTGGAACAACATGAAGAGAGAGGTTGCTCAGTTTGTATCTAGATGTTTGACTTGTCAGAGAGTGAAAGCCGAGCATCAACGACCTGCAAGTTTGCTTCAGTCGTTGGCTATACCAGAGTGGAAATGGGAGCATATTACGATGGACTTCGTCACTGGGTTGCCTAGAACACCGAGGGGTAATGATGCAGTTTGGGTTGTCGTGGATCGTTTGATGAAGACAGCTCATTTTATTGCAATGAGGATGGGAGATGAGGTTACAAAGCTGACGGACCTCTATCTGGATCAGATTGTTAGACTTCACGGTATTCCGTCTAGTATTGTCTCCGATCGAGATCCTCGATTTACTTCTCGCTTGTGGGAGAAACTTCAGGAGACTTGGGTACTCAGTTGAACTTCAGTACTGCGTATCATCCACAGACCGACGGACAATCTGAGCGGACTATTCACATTCTGGAAGATATGCTTAGGGCTTGTGTTCTGGACTTCGGGAAGAATTGGGAGAAACATCTACCACTTGCTGAGTTTGCCTATAACAATAGTTATCAAGCTACTATTGGGATGGCACCTTTCGCAGCTCTTTACGGTCGTAAGTGCCGTTCACCTTTATATTGGGATGAGGTAGGAGAGATGAAGACTGTTGATCCGACTATTATGCTAGAACTTCTTGAGAAGATTGAGAATGTTCAGTTGATCAGGCAGAGAATGCTTACGGCGCAGAGTAGATTCAAGAGTTATGCTGATAAGCGTCGACGGGACTTAGAGTTTGCAGTCGGAGATCGGGTTTTCTTGAGATTGTCTCCTCGAAAGGGGTTTGCTTGTTATGGTAAAGGTGGTAAGCTGAGTCCGAGATTTGTTGGGCCGTTTGAGATTACTGGCAGGGTTGGTAAGTTGGCATATCGGTTGGCTTTACCGGATAACTTCTCTAATGTCCACGATGTATTTCACGTGTCTAATTTGCAGAAATATAACCCGGATCCTTCTCATATTCTTGAGCCAGAGCCGTTACAGTTTCGAGAGAATTTGACTTATAACGAGCATCCGATTCGTATTCTAGATCAGATGGACCGAGAGTTGAGGTCGAAGAGGATTCCAATGGTTAACGTAGTGTGGTAGCACTACGGCATTGAGGAAGCAACGTGGGAGAGACGAGATCAGATGCAGCAGCAATACCCAGATCTATTCCGTACATCAAGTAAGAATTTCGAGGACGAAATTTCTATAAGAGGGGGAGAATGTGAAACCCCACTTTCTTACTTATCTCGTTTACGTGCTATATCTCATTTTGCGTGCATATGATCTATTTATGTGCTATAGGACCTAGAAAGTTATAATTTTGATGTCAATACTCCTAATACGTGCTAAATGTGCATTCATGAAATTTTCATCAAAAACGAGATTAGAAATTTTATCGTCGTCTTTTAGTTAATAGTGTTTTGGACGCACGTCCGCTAAAATTTTGAAACTGGTCTTTTTAACCCTTCTAGACCTAGTCCACGGACTTTAATAGACCTGTGTCTGATGAAAACGGTTTTAAAATCGGCTTAAGAATTTATTAGGGTTTTTACACTGACTTTTGCAAAAATCGAGTTTTAAGCCGACTCGGGTGAAATTGTTGGATTGTAAAACTTCTTGTCACCTAAAAATAATTTACTTGAGCTAGCTTGGGTGTTGAATAAATGTTTTGAACTTTGGTGATCAAGAAAATGCAATTAAAGTCAAGAAAACACAAAAATTAATTAGTTTTTCTAACTTAAACTATATTAAATATAAACTATATCATGCATAAGCAGTTACACACACTAAAAATAACACAAAACACCATCACACACACACACATTGCCGAGAGAAGAAGGAGAGAAAAAGAAAAGAGATTTCAAAGATTTTCAATCCAATTTTTCAAAGAAAAACTTGGTTTTTGTCCGTAAAACTTCGCACCGACTTGGATTCTGCTTGTTGGGCATGCACTTCACGCATCCCTAGGTTTATATCACATCAAAGGTGAGAGAAAAATTCTAGATCTCAAAATGTCACTTTTATACTTTTGCTCATAAATGAAAATTTAACCGTTAGAATTGAAGTATGATGATATATTATTGCTCCTTGCATGCTAGGGATCATTTTGATGCAATACTACGAATTTCTGTCGTATGTAGCATAATTTTTATTTTTCGGGTATTTAATTTTGATTAAAATGTTCAAAGTTGAATTAAATGAGTTGTGTTGATCGAAATCGATTTCCGTCGATTTCTAAATACTTGATAATTACATGTTAGTGCTGTTGTAATGCCGAATTTTCGATTACATTGTTCATGTGAAAATCCAAAAAATCCAGCCAAGACATCCTAGGGTTTTAGGGTTATCGGACATGATTTGGAGGTGTTATGATGGATTTCCGAGAGGGCTAATGTAGTAGGTTGAATAGGTGAGTGATAGAAACTGATTTGGCAATGTTTGGATTAGTAGATTGTAAGTTATGAATTTTAGAAGTTTACGTTGTCATTCTTTAATTTCTTGAACGATGCCTTTAGATGGTTGGGTGGTGTTTGAGTGTTGAATGATGAGTTGTTGATGAGTAATTTAGGGTTTAATTGTGTATATAATGCATGTTCGGTTAGATGGCCTACTTTGTCATCTAACTAAGTTATTGTTGTTTAAATGATAATTGATGCTATCAATGATGTATAATTGATGATTGATTGATAATTGATTGATGATTGATTGATGATTGATGATGATTATGGAGTCTTGGTATGTGTGTGCCGTCTCTCGGGCAGCGTTGGGCTGTCGAGTTGATAACGGCATGACTGCCATAGGCTATCCCAGCTCGCATGACGGAGGTGTCATGGAGGGAGGGGCTAGTGAGGTACCTCGGGTGCGTGAGTAATGGGGAGTTATAAGAAGAACGGTTGAGATCGTGATGGCGTTTGGAGCTACACCAAATAGAGTATCCTTTATTGATTGGTTATATAGTTATGTGATGATAATGTTATTATTGTTGTTGTGTATTTACTTGCTCAAACGACTAAATCCAAGGAGCATAGTGAATACTGTCGAGATCTATCGGATCCTCACTGGGCTTATGTATATAAGCTCACTCTCTATTATTGCATGCTTACAGGTGTTGCAGAGCCGGATTACGGGTACATGCCTCATGAGGAGGAAAATGTGCTTTTCGTGGATGAGTCATATGTCCCTGAGTCTTATCCATGATTCTATGTTGTTTAATGTCATGTACATTAGCTTAATAGACTTTTATATGCTTTATGGTTCTTATTGTAATAGATGTTGAAAAGGTGATGATCCAAATGATGTTAACTTAGTGGCTTTCTTTTGTCTATGGTTAAGTTGTTAGATGGGTCTCAACTTATTTTTGAAATGTATGATAAGGTTGAGGTATTGTATGTTATGTTGGTACGGAGGCAGATAACGAGTACTGATTATTGTATATTACAGTTATGTTGTGTGTTGCTTGCTGTTGAGGAGTTGTTGATTGTATGGTTATGAAATTGGATATTTAATGTTATTAATGAGGTTGGTTTAGAACCTCGGTATTCTATTTACTGTCGTTATACTGCCGAAATTCCGTTGCGTCCTGACTGATTGTAGGTGGGGTCGAGTTGGGGCGTGACATCAACAAAGTAGGTTGCTTCCGTCACAACAAGAATAATAACAACGTAGCGAGTAAGCACGAAAAACCTTGATAATTATATATATATAAATAATACCTAACTCTCCAAGGAAAGACACCGAGCGAGAGAGGGACTAGGATAGTAACAAAGTAGGTTGCTTTCATCACATATGTATAATACCCCAGCTCTTCAAGGAATATACCAAGTGAGAGAGGGACTAGGATAGCAACAAAGTAGGTTGCTTCCGTCACAATAGTATTAACAAGATATAGTGATTAAACATATAAACCTCTTGCGACAATAAATGATTAATCCATGGCATATCAAGTAAGCATATAATAATCATGCATATATAACATTTAGGGTGCTCCAAATATTTCCAAGTATCATAAGATAATGAAAAGACATCAATATTGCCTACGTTCAATAGTCTTCTAAGCAATATATAGAAGTTAGTAACTACATAGCACCCAAAATATGGCACAAATCCATGCTCAAGGTGTCCTCCACAGGTCGATCGGTGGAGAGGGGTTCATCCAGTCGTGCTGTTTACGAGATAAACACCATTTTTTCAACAATCAAGCTTACAACCACACCTCCCTCTACTAACAATTAAACATGCTCAAGGTGACTATTAGACATCATATAGGAGTTCAAAACGTAACCAAAACACATCCCACATCAACAATCAACACCCAACATAAGTTTACAATTCCTAGATCTACAACACAAAATACTCAATCTTCTCATCATCCAAGCTTTTGCATGAAAGCTATAGCAAGTTTAACACCAAATGAACGCTAATAATCTTGAATGAATTCTTTAAAAAAACCATTTCTGAAAAATCCCTCACCTCAATGTTGGGTTGAAAGCTACAAGAAGCAAGAAGAACTTGGACTTAGCTAGCAAATTGCAAGAAAATGGTTGAGAATGGCTTGAAGATCCTTCTTCTTCCTTTCTTCTTTCTCTCTTCTTTTTTCTCTTTCTCTCCCAGTCGTGTGGTTCTTGTGTGTGTGTGCTGAGTGTGTGTTGTGTGTTTGTGTCATGTATATATGTGTGTTGTGTGGTATGAGTGTGTTTTTGTGTGGTAGTGTTAGGTGATAGATATTTAATTTTTTCCAAGGACCAATATGCCCCTCAACTAAAACACTAACTTCTAGTTTGCCATTTTTAGTTGTTTCCTAACTATTTGGTTAGCTAGTGTAGTATAGCATAATCTATCTATCTCCTACGATACCTAAATCACACAAATGCATGTTAAACAATGCGAACACACGTAAAACGAGACGAATGCACGCTAAACAATATAAATGTGTATCAAATGATATAAATTCATATCAATTAATGCAAAAAAAGATGAAATGCTATAAGATGCATGTGGGGTCTTGTGCGGGCCTTCACACACACAAAAGGGCAATATTGTGGGAAGTTCGGGGAAAAGTTTTTGCTTTTTTAGCTTGATTGAATGTTAGGATATAATATGTTAATTATCTTTATATGATTTCTTTATTCTACCTTTTAGCATCACTAGAAAGATCATATTTTATTTTACAAGTATTTTATAATATTGTAAGAGATATATGGCTGGGTCTGTTTATTTTCTTTGGATGTCCCTTACCTTGTAATTGATCATGAAAATGGGAAAGATCCGGTAAGCATGAGGGATCTTAAGTTGTTTGGTTGCCTAATATGTAGTTGGCAATGAGTTGGGAAAAAGATTTATAACCAAAATAACAAAAAAAAGGCTTGCAGTGACTTAAAATGTGGTGCGCTTCATTTCCTAAATTGCAACGAGTGTTGGTGTGACAGATCCGATGGAAATGTTCCTACTTAATCAAGATTAGGGAAGGGGATGAAGAAAAAGAATATAAAATAATACTACAATTTTATTCATGGCTGCACATGTTATTTTGCAAGTCTTTTATACTGTAAGAGTGCTCCAGCATCAAGGTAAAAAGCTTACTCAATTTTTTTAAGAGGTGTCTTTATTGAATACTTAAAAATATTTTTTTTGCAGGCACACGTAGCTCCTTTAATCTATTTCTTTATAAGATAAGATTGAATATTTATGATGAATTGATTAAGGTGATATGTAACTTTTGTAATGAATTATGTTCTGCAAGGGGGTAAAATGGTAGTGGATGGTGATTGGTAGACTTCAATGAATTTTTTGATTGTTTCTTGAATGATGACACTAAACTATTATTTTTTTAAGGTGATATATAATTTGTAATGAGTGGATGTTGATCGGTGGACTTTTATGAATTTTTATTGTTGTGTTTAATTTCTGTTGGGATGATGAAGTGGTTTGGACAATTGTTATTTTTAGCAGTTATTTTTATTTTAGATCATTTTTGAGAGAAAATTGCATTGGTATTACAGAATAAAAGTTAAGGTATGGGGGAATCAAGGTTGTAGGCTAAAATTTATGGTGAAAAGTGAGAAAAGAAGATATGAGAAAAAGGGTAAACGAGTAATTGCAAAAAGTCAACTAGTTGATTATTAAAATTCTTTAACGTATGACGTTAGTTTGTATGAGGAAATCTCAATAATAATAAAAACTCATGGGAAAGTTTGAGATATTGGTTATACCTCATGGGAAAAAATGATATTTTCCCGAGAAATATTTAACTTGAATAAGCATAGCACTTTAAAGTATGTAGAACGTTTCATTGTCATACTGATACCTGGGTAGATTATATCCTATCTCTATGTCAAGTATGATGTTTTGATATTGACTTTATTATAACAGTACAAGAATGCTTGTTTTCAAGCTTTATAATATGAAATTATGGGATAAAAGATTTTTTTTTCCATTTGCTACGAGTGATAAGGGGTTAAAGGATTTGAAACCATTTGATTGAGAGAATAATTTCTGTCACCAAATTATTCCTCTCAACTCATTAGGTGTTTAACAAACAAAATAAAAAAATAAAAAAAAATAAAAATAAAACCTCATTTAGGTGGTGATTGAAGTTGGAGTGGGTTGCAAATGGAATGTCATTACTGATTCCATTTCGATTCTTAAACTTTGTATAAGTTAATGAATCTGGGAATTTTATTTTTTAACATATTGTTTGGAACAAATGAATTTCATAAAATTATGTTTGGAATCACATTTTTAAAAAAATTAGAAATCTGAGATTTGGAAATCCTGAATTTACTTAAACTTTACCTAAATTCTTACTCAAGAGGTAGAATTACAATTCTAAACTACCAAATTAATTGCTAATCTTTTAAAGACTAAATTATCCTACGAGTTTTCTTTTCCTTTTTACTGCCCTTATTATTTCGCTCTTATTCCTTTTGTAGTTAGTTTTTCTTATTTTTCTTGCAAGCTTCTTCACGACAAATTTCTTTTCTATATTTATTAATTCAAGCTTTTTCATCTTTAATTAGAAACCCAAATCATAAGTTATTTATTCGTCTATCCTTATTTTCAGGTGGTCTTAACATGCTTAGCCATCTAAAATAACAAATTATTTATTCATGTTATATATTCATAAATATTAATTAATTAAGTTCAATTTTAAAATTGCTTAGTGCTATTTATGGAACACATATTCGTATCAAAGTTATATGGTAGCAAAAGAATACCTAAAATATATTTATTTACAAATCATAAAATTGAATTATTATTGTTTTACAGTTTCAAAAAATATATATTTATAAATACAAATTCTCACAAAATTTATTTATAAATCAAACGACTTTCACACTACAAGTGCTTCCCAATACTCTATAAGTAACCACATTTTCCCAATTTGAAATTACCAATTTTTTATAAAAACACATTGAATTAGCTCATTTTCATATATTTGGGGACGAAATGATTTAGTTAAGTGAGCCTGACTTGTAACAAATTTAGGAACACTTGGTAGGCTAAAATTGAGCTCTAGACAAAGTCCCCTAAAAGGCCAAGCTTGGTGTCACGTGGTCAGAGATTGAGGACGAAATCTCGACACCGTACAGCCTTAGCCAAGCACAGTGGGCTGACTAAGTGCACCTGTGTGAGTGATCAGAGTGCGCGGAATAAACCTTGGGAGTGTTAGAGGTTGACGACCTCAACACTTAGTCAATGCACAACACAAGCTTGCAAAGAGTTGTGGGTGTGAAGTGTGACCCTTTGGCAAGGTGAACACTATTGAGTATGCTTGTGGAAAGCCTGAAAATATGCTAAATAAGAGAACTGGAATATGCACACGAAATGGGCAGCCAAAGTATTCATTCAAAATTCAACTCATATATATACATGTTCAAAGCTTTGATCAATGGCTATGATTCATGTCAAGTGTCTACTCTCCTAACCGTACAAATGTCTATGCACAAATATAATTTCTAAAGATATTTATACTCAAATATGCTATAAAAATCTAGAAATCCCGCCTATACACAAAATTGGAAAATTCTGGACTGTCTTGGGCAGACTGGGCAACTAGGCAGCCTGGCAGATATTTCCCATACTTAGCCATTTTTCTAGAACCTTCCAGGTTCGAATCTGCCTATTTCCCTCCCAAGTCCGCCCCAAATGCTTCCTGAGCCATCTCTACTACTCTAGAAGCTTCCAAACATGCTGGGAAGGGTCCTAGTTTGCCTTGGGCCAATTTTCGCACCGGGCCGTTGGCACTGTTCATGGCATGTTTCAGCTGTCATGACCCCATTTTTCTTAATTGCTAAATCAGTCTCTGATACCATAAAAATGACAAGAGATAAAAATTTAAGCTTACGAATCCTCAAGTATTCTGGGATCGTGATGCCACGAGCTTAAGAAGATCACTCTGCCTAAGTCCGTTAAGGCACAATATAATTTCCCAAGCACTATTAACCATAAAATAAAACATCAAACCATATATTACACTATTTCTAGTAACACCCATTATACAAAATTCATCACTAATAAATGATGGTTCAACCACTAAATACAAATTTACAAGACCTGGATCCACACGTTCAATATTTCCAATCTTAGGTCTCGAAAGAATAGTGTTTAGTCTTAACTAGGCATCTAATCTATCAAAATAATATTACAACATAATACTTGATCAATTTACAAAAATAACTTGTTACAACAATAAGCTAAAACTCCACGAGCAAGCACGTAGTTCAACTAAAGCAGAAATTCATCACAATACATCAATCTAGCTGGCAACCACACAGGAGCTTGTTCGGGCTAATCGTCACCTGAAACTGTTAGAAAGAGGGGTAAGCTAGATCCTCGCGTATAGCTCAGTGATGAGGAAAACAAAGAAGGGTTTTCATAAAGGTTTTATCGTTTTCGCAATCAGTTTGATAAATCATATCATGCACCTATCCACACAAAATATCTTTAACACAAGCCTTTAATCAGCAATGAGAGGGTCGAGATATACCGGCAAACCTGGAGGTCCCGACACTTCCTCTGTTAATAATGATTACAAGATATACAATCAAGATTTAATAACATTTAACAACTTAACTCTTCCTAGATATCACTGAGTCCCGACCCGTAGGAGGATCAATTGTTGGAAAATTTCAACATGTGGGGCCACACATGTAAATATTTAAATGTGTTGTGCTGTCTATTAATTAAGCCTAATTAAAGTGATCTAACTGAGAATTAAGTTTAGGCTTATGGGTATAATTGTCATGGATTTAATGTGTAGATACCTTAGTGATATTTCTAATTTGATGAGGGGCCAAATCAGAAATATCTAAAACTTATAAGTTATATTAGGGTTATGGTCCCCAAATGGTACGTACGTTTTGTTTTTCTCTGCATCCCCATCAACAGAGAAAGAGGCTACATCTTTAGCAAAAGTTCGTACCAATTTGGAAGATTATTACCTATTCATCTATCTCTGGCAATGGATTCAGGTACGCTTCCGCTTTCTATATCTCATTATTCTCTTGAATTGAAGTGGATAGTAACATATTATATTAGGGTTTGTTAAAGAAGTTCTTGAAAACATGTTAGATTATATTTGACAAATCCTAATAAATGGTATCAGAGCCACCTATGATCAATTCATGAGAATTTAAAGAATTTAGGGTTTTGATCTTCTATGGTAAAATTTGTTGGTATTTTTTAGTATTATGGATTCAGTGGCAGCAACGCATCGTATGGCTTTTTGATCTCGCACCGATTAATTTCATGGATAATGGGTGAACCGTAAACAAGATATATTCTTCAGCCTTGGGTTACTGATTGATTGCATATTTTTTTGTTTTGGCTAAAGGCAAAACTCACATGTTTGCATTTTATTGATACTTGGGCAATGATTATTATTTTTAATTGAATGGTAATGGATTAAGTCCTGTTACAACCCAAACCAGGCTGCCCTTTATGACGCAATATGATATACCAGTGAGAACTCTTAACTTCTGTCACCCTTGAAATAACGATATGCTATTAGAGTGGCTGGTACGTGGTGGTTTAAGTGCATATATATCTTTGAATCCCGCATGTATGTATTTTTTAAGGGTCTCTATGAAGTATTCTGAATTTGAAAACAGTTTAGGCATTCTTATTCTACTTGAAACAAGGAATCTAATAGTGCAAATTTCGTTCAGTTTGGACAAGAAATGAGCAGGCTATAATTTTTTAAAGTTTATGCTTGTTAGTTTTAGTTTATGTCAAAAAAAAAAATTGAAAATTGGTGCTTATTGCAGCACTGAAGAAGACGATGGTAAAGTCATCATTCGGCTTATGTAATTAATTATTGCCTATCTTTTTATGACAAGTGGCTGTCTCTGGCTGTGACACATGGCGGCTGATTTAATAATAATAAAAAGGAAATACTGCTTGGCAAAGTGAAATGCTGCAAGATTCAAACCTAAGACCTCTTAAATGCATGTTTGGTTTGTTTGCCACTAGGCTGGGAACATTCCTTGTGTCCTGAAGGAACATGAATATATATTTATTGCTGCAGATACGCTTATGAAGACAAAATATTTAATTTATTTTCTTCATAATTCATTTCTATTTTATATCTGAAGTTGAGAATTTTTTGTCATAAATATATATTTGGTGTACATATAGGTTCAATGCAAATTGAATATTCATTTGGACTGCTCACAAATTCAAATAATTATGGTATATCTTTTAAATAATAAATTGAGGTTGTCTAACATTCTAAGTGGACTAATTGAAACAAGATGTCACCAAAGTGACCTCTCTTATGTAGATTGTTCATGAGGGATGTTAGATGTTAGTGTGTGTGGATATTCATGCGGGTATTAGCCGGCGCAAATGAAGGTTAATATTTGGCCGAATTCCACACATACCTGTGGTGGTAAATATGTGACAATTATAAGGTTTACATGTGAGTAATAACTCAATCCAAAGATAGACTTATTATTTGACATGAGTTATTGTCAATGTTTGATCACTACACCGATGGTACCACTTACAAGTTAATATTACTGTCCAAAGACTTGATATTAATGTTGTGCTGGGTATCTTGTGATGGGGCCTACCATTATTTGAATTTATTGAATTTTAAAATATGGATATTGTTTGAACATGTTTATTGATTGTTTATTTTATTCTCATTTCAGTTAGTATGTCTACTAATACTATATTTGCCAACATAAATTCAATTCCCATTCTTAATGGGTTGAACTTTAAGGATTGGAAATAGAACATTTTAATTGTTCTTGGTTGCATGGATCTAGACCTTGCATTAAGGATTGAGCCACCTGATTCTCTTACAGATGCAAGTTCACCTAGTGACATAATGAATTTTGAGAAGTGGGATCGCTCAAATTGCATGAGTCTCATGATCAATAAGAGCGGCACTTCGGAGGCATTTAGGGGTGCGATGTCTGAAGGGATAACTAGTACCAAAGATTTACTAGCCAAAATTGAGAAGCGTTTTGCGAAAAAAAACGATAAGGCTGAAACAAGCACGCTTCTAGCAAGCTTGATTTCAATGAAATATAAGGGCAAATAAAATATAAGGGAGTACATCATACATATGTCTCACATTGCTTCAAAGCTTAAGGAGCTAAAGCTTGAGCTGTCGAATGACTTGTTCGTGCATTTAGTGTTTATAACGCTTCCTACACAATTCAGTCAATTTAAGGTCAATTATAACTGTCAGAAGGAAAAATGGACTCTAAACGAGCTCATTTCATATTGTGTGCAAGAGGAAGAAAGGTTGAAGTATGAAGGAACTGAAAATGCTCACTTGGCTAGCACCTCTAAAGATAAGGGCAAGAAAAGAAAGAAGGAATATGAAGTTGCTAAGGGTCCAGAGCAGAAGAAATCGCAACAGGAAAATAAGCGATATTTCTTATGCAACCAACATGGACATGAAAAGAAGAATTGTGCCAAATATCACACTTGGTGTGCAAAGAGAGGTACAATTCTCACTTTGGTCTATTTTAAGGTTAATTTAGCTTCAGTACCTAGAAACATTTGTGGTTAGATTAAGGTTTCTATGCATAGTTGAATAAGACACTTTGGTTGTACCGTCATTTAGACGGAATTTGGTTTGTATTTCCATTTTAGGACAAATCAGGATATTGTTGTTCTTTCGGAAATAATAAGTTTAGACTTTCTTCAAATTCAAATATTGTTATCACTAGTTCATTATGCAATTGCAATAACCTATGTATATATATGATTACCACTATTGCATCATAAAGTTAAACTTTGCATGTGGAATCACATGGTATTAAGTGCAAATTAAATAAAGAAATTTAAGTTACATTATGACACAAGCGCTAAGGTTATCACTCTGGGGAAAATCATTAAAGACTATAGCTTATATTCTAAACAAAGTACCCACTAAAGCATTCTCATATTTGGGGATGTCTATCTAAGACAAAGCCTTATAGGCCACATAAAGGAAAATTGGACTCCAAAATAGTGAGCAATTGCTTTATTAGGTATTATAAAGCGATCAGGGGCCACAAAACTTATCCCACAATTAGGTCAGTTTTGAAACAGAAACTGCAATATTTTGAGGATATTGAGTTTGGGGGATAAATAAGGTTATGGACATTGTCTTTGAGGAGGAATCAGTTTCGATTCCTACTATTGCTTTTGATAATGTGCAGGTTTCCACACTTGTCAATGATCAAGAAGCAAATTTGGAACCTCAAAAGACAATGTTGAACAACTCTCCATACAAGATAAGGTAATTGTTCCAGAAGAACAAACTCAATAACCTCAAGAAACAATGCCACTAAGGAAATCCACAAGAGAAAGGAGAAATACAATTTCTCCAAAGAACATAAGGAAAATAATGGAATGGTGGGAGATGATTCAATCAACTTCTATCAGGACATGCATGGTTCTAACTCTCAAAAGTGGATTAATACCAATCAAGAGTACAAGTTAATACAAGACAATAAATTTGGGATCTTATCCTATTACTAGCAGGTGCGAACCTCATTGGTTAAAACCAAAGGGATTTGAAAGGTAATGTGAAAAGATTACTAGTCTTGTAGCTTAAGATTTTACTCAAAAGGAAGGCATTAACTTTTGAGAGACTTTCTCTTAGGTTTCAAAGAAAGACTCTTTCAGGACAATTATGGGGAATGTTGCACATTTTGAACTTGAGTTACATCAAATGGATATTAAGACAACGTTTCTCAATGGTGACATTGATGAGACAATGTATATGGTACAACCAGAAAATTTTGTGTTGAAAGACATAAAGAATATGGTTTGCAAATTAAAGAAATCCATCTATGTACTCAAGCGAACTTTCCGTTAAAGGTACTACAAAATTCATCAAGTAATTATCTCCTTTGGTTTTGAGATAAATGTTGTTAATAATTGTATGTAACTCAATTTTAGTGGGAGTAAGAATATCTTCCTTGTTTTAGAAATTGATCGCATACAGTTTGCCACTAATGATATAGGCATGTTGCACGAAACCAACTTGGTGACGTCTCTTTTGTATTAGGATTCGGATACACTAAGATGGCTCTCGGGGTATTCTTGGATTATAACAAAAGAGCTATATCGATAAGATACTTAAAAGTTTGGCATGCAAGACAATAAACCAGGTGATACCCCTGTCACTAAGGAAAATTCAGTTTCAGAAATGCCCAAAAGGTGATGTTAAAGTTAAGAAAATTCATAAGATCCTTTATGTGTCAGTTGTAGGGAATCTTAAGAAAACTCAAGTATGTACGTGTCTTTATTGTGCGTACATAGTAAGGATGTTAGGCAGAAATTAAGGAACCCTATCATGGATCATAAAGAAATTAGGTCACAAATGGGTTATAAAGAATTGATAGAGAATAAAAGATTACATGTTCATATATCGGAAGTCAGATCAATTTGAGATCATTAGGTATTCTGATTCCGATTCTTGGGATTCCAAGACATTCAAAGATCCATCAAGTGTCTAGGTACTTAAGGAAAGAGTACAGAGTGCACAGTTTTTTATAAGGCATATTGGGACAAACTCTATGATTGCGGATCCGCTTACTAAGAAACTATCACCCAAGGTCTTTAATGAGCACATTGCTCATAAGGGTGTAGTATTATATAAGGATATCATGGTTTAGTGGGAGTTTGTATTTTGATGCTTTATGTTTGGTTTAGGACACACTTTGGTATTTGGTATTTCGATATCTTCTGCAGAAATAAAGTATTCAGTTCACATTCACTCTGTTACATAATGTTCGGTTTCGATCTCACTAAAGTAGGACCATTTGGAAATAGACATGTTTGGATCACATTTCATGTAATTTTCCATGCTACGCATCCATGATTGATCTATGTCATTTGGTTGTATTGGTATACGTGACCATTGATGGGTTTAGTTACTCTAACTGTGACGAAGACTGTTTTGATCCTATATCGATATAGTCAATGGACGAGATTGTCCGGATATACCCTAAGGTTGTGATAGCGAATTTTTGGAGCTCATAAAGTTAAACACTTTTGTAAGGTTACATATGTGGCCCAGTGGGAGATTGTTGGAAAATTTCAACATGTGGGGCCACACATGTAAATATTTAAATGTGTTGTGCTATCTATTAATTAAGCCTAATTAAAGTGATCTAATTGAGAATTAAGTTTAGGCTTATGGGTATAATTGTGATGGATTTAGTATGTAGATACCTTAATGATATTTCTTATTTGATGAGGGGCCAAATCAGAAATATCTAAAACTTATAAGTTATATTAGGGTTATGGTTCCCAAATGGTACGTACGTTTTTGTTTTTCTCTGTATCCCCATCAACAGAGAAAGTGGCTACATCTTTAGCAAAAGTTCGTACCAATTTGGAAGATCATTACCCATTTATCTATCTCTGGCAATGGATTCAGGTACGCTTCCGCTTTCTATATCTCATTATTCTCTTGAATTGAAGTGGGTAGTAACATATAATTTTAGGGTTTGTTAAAGAAGTTCTTGAAAACATGTTAGATTATATTTGAAAAATCCTAATATCAATGAGTCTTGAAAGAGAAGGGACGATAACATTTGATAGGCGAGATATACCAGCAAGCCCCACCTCTGACTGGAGGTCTCATTACTACCTCGGTAGGCGAGATATACCGGCAAGCCCATTGCTGCCCAAAGGTCTCGTTGCTACTGCATTCATTAATGGTTGCAACCGACATGCGCATTTATGATTCATATACATATACATTTACATAAGCAATAAAGTTTAGTCAATCATATAGCATATTCAAGTACATTCTATATTTCGCATTATGTAAACGTGTAAAACATTTATCATATACTCGTATGGGCATGTAAACTTCCTTAGTACCAATAAATAATAACAAGAACAGCAAGAATTTGCAAACTAATACTTAACAACAACTTACCAATAGCATATACTAGATTCACCAAGCAAATCCAATGCTCTTACATTAGCCCATCTTAGGAGGTAAATTTTCCTACTTTTCTAAACTCCAATTAATCTGATTTTAGCCTAGAATCGAAGCTTATCGAAATTAGATAACTCTAGAATCAAACGGAATGCAATTCAAAGTTGAAACGAATGAAAGATGGCCTCCGCAAAATCACTGCCCATAAATATCAAACATCCCCACAGTGGGGCCTTCATCCCGTCGATCGGATGAAGCAGGTAACGCCCGAATGAGAGTTTTTTGCCGGGCGTATTGGCCTCTATCCAAGCAACCGGATAGGGGTTGTAACACCCAGATAGCTAGATGGGAAAGACACATTTTCTACAAAAATCATCCAAATAATCCACACAACCTCCTACCATCAATCAATCATATTCAATGTAGTTTATAGGCATCATATAAGGGTTTAAACTCCACCCAAATCACCTCTCCTCAACAAACCACAACACCCAACATACATTTTCAATTCTTAGATCTACAACACATATACACAACTTTTCATCATCCAAGCTTAGATATGCAAGCTATAGTATTATTAACACCAAATGATCATTAATAAACTTGAATGAATCTTTTAAAACCATTTATGAAAAAGTCTCTCACCTTTGTCTTGAAATTTGGAAATAGGGTGATGCAAGGATCTACGATGAAATGCTCAACAATGCAAGAGAATGGCTTGAAGTTCTTTCCCTATTTCTTCTCCTTCCTCTTTTCTTCTTCTTCCTCTCTTTCTTCTCTCTCTCTTGGTCGAAAATTCTGAATATGTGTAGTATGTGTGTTGTGTCGTGTGAGTGAGTGTGTATTAGTGTGTGTTTGTGTGTTGTAGTATTTTAGTGTGTGTGGGTGGTGTAGTGTATGTTGAGATATTATCCAATTTTAGCCTAAGGACAAGAGTGCCCCTCAACTAGTTTGCGTATTACTAGTTTGCCATTATAGTGTTAATTGTAACTATCTTGGTTTTAGTTTAGTTACTCTAGTTGGTTATTGAACTTAGTTGGTCCAATTACTAGCTACACGATACAATTTACTCATATGCACGTTAAACAATGAAATGCACGTAAATCGTGATAAATACACATAAATCATTTTAAAACATGTAAAATGATTTAATTATTATATACGTTACCTAAATTACCCTGAGACATGTAATTAAATTTAAATACACGTTAAACGAGACATGTGTTCGTAAAACGATGTAAATATATATTAATTAGCATAAGTGCATATTAAATGATGTAAAAATATATAAAATACTATGAAATTCACACGAGCTCTATACGGCCTTGGTACGGGGTCTTATATCAGCTAAGCCATGGGCATCCTTGGGATTGAAACACGTGTGCCGTCTCACCACTAACTTTTTTTTGTTAGAAATGGACCACTAACTTACAAAAGTTGATATATATGTTGCAATAATTGTTGTTCAAAATCAACCTGGCAACGAGAAAGAAAAGACAAGAATCTTGAAGTGAGAGCAAATAGTTCCGTGTTTTTTTTTTCTTCGAATAAATTACTTATTTAGTTTCATATCTTTATTATTTGTTTTAATTTAATCTTTATCTTTTAAAATATATTTGTTCAGTCTCGTATTTTACTATTGATCCAACTTAGTCCTTATCTTTTAAAATGTACCCTTTTAGTCACGTGCATATTTTATTAGATTTTTGGACGAAAAAGTGGTGGAGGATTAACGTGAACTATAATGACAAAAATATTAGACTAAAAGGGTACATTTTGAAAGATAAAGACTAAGTTGAGACAAATGTTAAAGAAACGAAACTAAAATAATACATTTTGAAAGATAATGACTAAGTTAAGACAAATGATAAAGATACAAGACTAAATAAGTAATTTATTCTTTTTCTATTTTGTTTGAAGTTACGTGCTCATTTCTTGTAGTTTAGTTCACCTTTACCTACTATAGAGAAATATTTATGTATTTTTAGTTAAAAATATTAATTAGTAAAAAATATATTTATATAATTAAAAATTTATTTATTTTAGCACTTACTGGACACCTTAAGTTTGGTTCCGTAAACGTTTCTTGTAGTTTCTTGTTCATCGATCTTTGCATTCTCGTTCTACATAAAAAATGGTTGACCAAAAAAAAAGGTTCTACATAAAAATGATACATAACCTAAATATTTGAGGTCAAATTTCAAGCAAAGTTGGATTAAACCATCGCTAATTAAATACTATCCCAAGCTCGATTTTGAACTTGAAAATTCTTAAGAATACCCCTACCATTTTGGGTTATCTAATCCAACCTTTCCCTCCATACTTGGACTTCATTTCTGAGCATAATGTACCAAAATGGTTTTCTGAACCCGATGTATTTCTTGACACCTAAATTTAAAAATCTACGAAAAATAGGTGAAAATTTGAAGGGAGGGTAAAATATTATTTTCTATGGGGCTAATTATTACGTACAATGTTATTTGATTATAGTCGAGAATATAACATAAATGGAATAAATAAATAAAAAAAGTTAGGGACATGTTTAGTATGAAATCATTTTGCATTTTCTCTTTTTCAAAAAGAAAATAAATGAAGATTATGCTAGTCAAAATGGAGAAGTTTAGGAAATAAGAAAAACTAAAAATATTTTCAAACTCAACTTAAAATCAATAGTGTATCATTGCCATTTAATAATTTAGATTTTAAGTTATCTTTCTTTTTGGTTATTAGGTTTTATTTTATAGAAATTAGGTTTTTTTTTTTTTTTTTTTGCTAAATAAACAAAGTTTTCATTAAGATCAAACTCAAAATCATATACAAGATCCTATCCAAAAACAACCAAAGTGAGCCCTTTACATACAAATATCCCTAATGCTCTAGTTCAGACAAATTATATTATTCAAAGAGGTTCTCCTATATTTTTTACCTACCCAATTTCATCCTAACAAATTACATAGGCTCCGTTTGTTTGCCATAAAATAACTTGCTTGTGTAAAATATTTTCCATGAAAAATATTTTCCCGGAAAATAAAATATTTTACAGGGCTCCGTTTGTTTGCCATAAAATAACTTGTTGGAGGAAAATATTTTTTCGAAAAATAGATTACTGTAAAATATTTTTTGGTGTTTGGATATACCGTGAGTTCCGTAAAATGTTTTCTTTTCCCAAAGTCCCTTAAAATATTTTACAAAATCTTGTACTAGCTGCAATTGTTGACCGAAAAACATTTTACGGTTGACTAATTTTACGGTGTTACCAAATACCGTAAAATTAAGAAAAAGCTGCCGTAATTGTTGACCGAAAAATATTTTACGGTTGACCAATTTTCCGGTGTTACCAAACACCGTAAAATCCAAAAAATATTTTGAGGAAAAACATTTTGTGGCAAACAAACAGAGCCATAATCTCATTTTTGAGTTGCTCTTCAGAGTTAAACTTTTATCTATGAATTCTGTGATTACGTTTCCTCCAAATGATATAAACAAAAACAAGCGAATAAAAGAAGGTTGGATATCTCCTCTCTTACAAAAAATTCGGCTCCATTGACCAATATTGTCCCACTGCATAGAATTTAGGCTTTTGCAACAGAATTAGGTATGTTATCTGGTATGCCAAAGCAAATGTCATTACAAAACATAATATAGTGGGCTTCCCGACCCCCTACGGAGGCACACATCCAACACCTAAACACTGACCTCCACACCTTAGAGCCTTCAAAATCATCCAACGCCGAAACTTCTTGGACACGGCTGGTCATTAGTATAATTGTTGTTTCGGTGAGGCATTTTGTCGAACACGAGTTGAGAGTCCTTCATGGACCTGCATCGTGCGTACATTAATTGAGATAATGTTGTTGAATAAACATGGGGATTTTGGGTAGATGGGTGCGGATGTTAGGATGAGGGCATGGAGTTGACGGGCTTTGCCTATCGAGGTTGAGGTGGTGGGTGCGCATCTTTGGATGAGGAGTGCTGCTATAGAAGAGGCTTCAAGTGATGGTGGCATAAAAGACCGTTGGTTTAGTGTGTGTTTGAACTTCGCGCGCCAACATAAAGAGCACTTGGAAGTCAAATGTGTGCTCAACTTTCGATTATATCATTAGGCTCCTTAACATTTTCATGTAGTGGAATTATTTTATGCATCACTTGTAATATCCTTCTTGAGTAGCATCAAATTTTGTTCACGCTTGTGCCTTTTATTTTGGTCAGAAAAATAAAAAAGAGTTTGTCACGCTGTAATATTTTAGAATAATATTTGAAGTTCAATTTGGTTTCGTTTGTAAATACAAAAGTTGAAATTAGAATGATGCTTATAGGCCAAATTTAGCAGTTAAGTAATTTTAAAAATTAAAATTAATAGAGATGTAAAAGTAAAAAATTTTGCAAACTAAAAAAAGGCATTTTGAAGTATTTTACAGAGACAATAACTTGCTACATTTAAAGAATAAATTCACCCTTACTATATTTAGTAAGTTTATAGAACATATTATCCCTCCTCCAACTCCGAAGAGTTAAAAATTAGAAAAAAGCGAGTTAAAAAAATTAGCCACTATACTATTAATTATATCCTAGTTTGTCAGGGAATTATCAATTATTTTAATTTGGCAATTAAACTATCTCAACAGGTTGAACGTAACATAGTCCAATTAACTAGCAAATCAAAGTTACTCTAAGAACCTAACATGCTTAATTTGTAGACCTTTCTGGAAATACTAGTTCTCCCCCCCCCCCCCCCCCCCCCCCCCTATTTTACCAATATTGGTGCAATTCACATGATTAAGTATAATTTAATCATTGACCATATTCATGGACACATAACATCAATAAAGAGTTATATTGAATGAAATTATAAAAAGAATGCATTACAGATAGTCAAATGTGAACTTGATCATATGACAATTTCCCAAAATGCAAAACCTTTTATCATATACTAAGGAGCTACGTGGCCTTATCCAGCAACACCAATCCGTTCTGTTCTTAGCTATATGAATAGGAGAGGTCATGATAACTGGCAGTCGAATGATCCAAAAATAAGAGTATTAATTTGTAGCCCCACTTTTATGAAACTTACATGCACCCATGCCTAATATAGTAACATATTTGTATGAACTAGCTTTTTTTTTTGGACTATTGTATGAATTAGCTGATGGATAACGTTTTACCTTCTCCCTCTTAGGCCAACTCCAACAGTTCTTCTATTTTTTTTTTTTATATTTAGGAGATTTGAAGCATTTTTCTTATTTTTACACATCCCCTATTTTAGTTTCACTCCAACAGCTCCTATATTTTTAACCAATCCCTTATTTTATAGAATCTCTATTTTAGTTTTACTCTAACAGCTTCCCTATTTAAAAAATTCTTACTTCTATAACATTAAAAACTATGGAGAATGGGATAGGGGAGGGATTTGATTCCCCAACAATAGGGGATCCAAACTTTAAATTATTTATCCCTTAAAATATAGGGGATCATTTGGAAAAGCTGTTGAAGCTATATAGCACCAACAACTCTTCCAAATTTGATAGTTTTAGATATTTGAGAGAACTGTTGAAACTCCCCTTATTAATAGATATCACCAGTGTGTAAGACCCAATAAAGTATATATAATACAAGGAAGCCAATGTTTCCCATCTCTCACATGCACCCATGCATGCCTCATATAGTAACATATTTTTATGAACTAGCTGATGTATAACGTTTTTCCTTCCTCTCTTATTGATGAATATCACCAATGTGTGGGGTCTACATGCTAAAGAGATATTTTGAAGCAATTCCCGACCAGTATAATACAAGGAAGCCAATTAATGTCTCCCATGTCTCACCAAGTGTGAGTGACCATGGATTTTCTTATCCTTGTGTTCACACTATTGCTTGCCATGGCAATGCTCCATGGCTTCAGCACACTCTCAAGAATTAGCAAAAAGCTTCCACCAGGGCCAACTCCCTTACCCTTAATTGGCAACCTTCACTTACTCGGTGCCCAACCCCACAGGTCTTTAGCTAAGCTAGCCAAAACCCATGGTCCTATTATGTTCCTAAGATTAGGCCATCTTACTACAGTGGTTATCTCTTCATCAGCCATGGCAAAAGAAGCGCTTCAAAAGCAAGATATAGCCTGCTCCAGAAGATTTATTCCGAATGCACTCCATGCTCACGACCAACATAAATATTCTCTTGTGTGGCTACCTGTTGCATCTCGGTGGCGAAGCCTTCGGAAAATATTGAGCACTAACATCTTCTCAGGCAATAGGCTCGATGCTAACCAACACTTGAGGTTGAGAAAGGTCGAGGAGCTAATTGCATATTGCCGAAAAAATAGTCAGACTGGTAAGGCTGTGGATTTTGGGCGAGCTGCTTTTAGGACATCACTAAATTTGTTGTCTAACACTATGTTCTCTAAGGACTTAACTGACCCTTATTCAGATTCAGCCAAAGAATTTAAGGATTTGGTAGCGAATATTATGATCGAGGCTGGTAAACCCAACTTGGTGGATTATTTTCCTGTGCTTGAAAAGTTTGATCCTCAAGGTATAAGGCGTCGCATGACTATCCATATCAGCAAGGTGTTGAAGCTGTTTGACAGTTTGATTAATGAGCGCTTGGAGCAAAAAAAATCGCAAGGCATTGTGAAAAACGATATGTTGGATGTTCTTCTCACCACGAGTAAAGAAAATCCTCAAGACATTGATAGGACTCATATTGAGCGAATGTTCCTGGTACGTACTCTTTTCTTTCCCTTTCCTGGTATGTACTCTTTTCTTTCCCTCTGTCTCAGTCTCTAAAATCTTTGACTCAATATCCTTCTTGACAGTTCTCTAACATTAAAATTTTATATTATTAGCTTTTCATTTGCTTTAACTTGGTAGATGTCGTTATATTTACTTTCGAGGTAATTTGCTAATCACCAATTAGTTTTAGAATAGATGTTAATTTACCTTAACACTTTATCATTTAGGACTACTTGTAAAATCTATTAATAAAAATGTCATGTTTTGGAGTAGGCCCGTCTAACAATGACGTTTATTTATTTATTTATTCTTCTTGTCAAAATTTAATTGTTTCAATGATGAAGTAATTCATAATAGTTTGCGCTCATGCATCAACCATGTTATTGCTTGTAGGACCTATTTGTTGTGGGGACGGATACAACATCAAGCACATTAGAATGGGCAATGGCTGAATTACTTAAGAATCCAAAGACCATGATGAAAGCCAAAGAAGAGATAGCCAATGTTATTGGTAGCGGAAAGCCAATAAAAGAAGCTGATACTGGTAACTTGCCATATTTACGGTGCATTGTTAGAGAAACCTTAAGGATACACTCTCCAGTCCCGTTCATTCTTCGTGGGGTGGAGCATGATGTCGAAGTGTGCAAATACATAGTTCCAAAGGGGTCACATGTTATTATAAATGCATGGGCAATTGGGCGTGATTCAGGTGTGTGGGAGAATCCTTTGACGTTTGAGCCTGAGAGATTTTGGAAATCAGAAATGGATGTTAGAGTCCATGATTTTGAGCTAATTCCTTTTGCTGCTGGAAAAAGAATTTGCCCAGGCTTGCCACTGGCAATGAGAATGGTTCCACTTATGCTCGGTTCTTTACTAAACACCTTTGATTGGAAGCTTGAAGGAGACATTGCACCCGATCAATTGAATATGGAAGACAAATTTGGACTTACATTGCAAAAGGCTCGCCCTGTACAAGCTATCCCGATTTCTTTCTGAATATGTGGAAATTGAAAGATTGTTAATGCACGAGAAGATCCTTCTTTTAGTTGTCCATGTCTTTCTCTATAATGCTACTTAGCAAGATCTTTGCTGGGCTCATCATATTAATTCTGTTGAAAGATGACCCGAAAAAAGATTCTATTTGAAGAAGCAATATGTGTAACTTTAGCTTAAAATAATTATGATCCTAATCTAAAAGGTATCTCTTTCCCCAATGGAAAAGGATCTATCCAATTTTTATCCTCTCTAATATATTAAAACAAGAGCAGATCTAGGATTAATTTTTATCCTCTCTAATATACACAGAATACTCTGTGCAGTACATAAATTGATGGTGAATTCTCCAATCTCATGCATATCTAAGTAAAATATGACTCTTGCAACATTGTTGATAAGACCCATCCTTTTGCAACCTGGAATAAAAACTTCACTTTTTTCCCTGCTAATTTGAAGTCCAGACAGGTTTTCAAAAACAGTGATGCCTTCCTTGATGATAGCAATGGATTTGCAATCTGCTTTGGAGAAGATAAGGATGTCAATAACTGAATCAACAATCAACTGAATCAATTGGTGTAGTCTCTATTGTTAATTGGTATTTTTTTTTTAATGATAAATATTTGTGACATCATTAATAAGTTGATTGCGTAGATACAATAAAAAAAATGCATTGAATATGATATTGGAGTTGTTTTTTCAGTTATGGGTATTTTTAGAAAACTAATGAAGATTCCTGGGAATATCAAGTGTAAACCAAACACAATATTATAATATTTTCAAAAATTTCAGAAAATATTCCTATGAATATTTTTGGTATACCAAACAGATTTTACAACATTCTTGTGAATTACAATCTTGAGAATTGCATTCACACTCACGAACCAACACCCCCTTAAAGTAATTTAGCTGGCTAAACAGATAATGTGGCTGATGTCCATATACCATGAAATTGAAGCTAGTATATATAGATGCGCTCTCTTTATGGGTTAATTAAAATACTCAAATAGCGATTTATTATGAAAAATATTCGAAATTCAAATCTTGTACTGCAATCTTATAGGTATTCTTTGTAAACTTGCAATTGGATTTTTTATAAACATGTTAGACCCCTAACTTTTTTTTTTTTCAAAGTTGGACCGCTAACTTACAAAAGTTGATATGTTGCAATAATTGTTGTTCAAATCAAGTTGGCAACTAGAAAGAAAAGACAAGAATCTTGAAGTGATAGCAAATAGCTCCGTAATTTTTTATTTTTTATTTATGGAAGCAATCGATATATTAATATTCAAAAATATTTATATATGTATGATATTTACATCTACAAAAAATGACAATCCTTAATATTTCAAGCTCTACAAATAGCTTCGGTAACCGAGGTGTATTTAAATTTCTTAATTTTCTATATTTTAACTCTAACGTCAAACGTAATATTGCTGAAAATCAATTCTTCCGTTATTGTTTCATTGTTGTGTATACGTTTGTTACGTTCTTTCTAAATGTGAAAGACAAATGCTTCCAAGAAGAGCTTCATGGTAGTGGCCTGGAAAGTGGTAGAAGAAGAAATATGGTTAAGGCGCCGTTTCTTTGTAGCAAAATAATATCCTGGAAAATATTTTTCGAATTTTTCGATATTTGGTAATATGGAAAATTTGGTCAACCAAAAAATATTTTTAGTCAAGGAAAAATTTTACTTCAAAAGGGTGAAAAATATTTTTTTATCCTTTGGGAGAAAAAAAATATTTTTCGAAACTCATCCACTTCACTCTACCCTACCCTCCATCCTTACGGTTAACATATATATATACATCCAAATACCATACAATATTTTTCAGTATTCTATTTTTTAGAAAAATATTTTTTTTCTAAAAATATTTTCCCCCAATAAATTATTTTACGACAAACAAACGGAGCCTAAACCATTCTTCAATATTGTTTGATCTTTTTTTCTTTTTTGTTCGAAGTTCCGTGCTCATTTCTTGTAGTTTAGTTCACCTTTATCTAATGTGAAGAAATATCTACGTATTTTTAGTTAAAAATATTAATTAATTTCTATTTAAAAAATACACTTTTATACTTAAAAAATTATTTATTTTCTCACTCACTGAAAAAAAATTCTTGAATTCCTCTATGGTCGGAGGGACACCCCAAGTTTGGTTTCGTAACATTTCTTATAGTTTCTTGTTCATCGATCTTTGCATTATCGTTCTACATAAAAATGGTTGATCAAAAAAAAAGAAGGTTCTACATAAAAAATGATATATAGCCTAGATATTTGAGGTCAAATTTCAAGCAAAGTAGGATTAAACCATCGCCATGTGCTATCCCAAACTCGATTTTGAAATTTAACCTGATGTATTTCTTGGCACCTAAATTTAAAAATCTACAAAAAAATAGGTGAAAATTTGAAGGGAGGGGAAAATATTATTTTTTACTGGGATAATTATTACGTACAATGTTATTTGATTAAAGTCTAGAATATGCCATAAATGAAATAAAAAAGTTAGGGATCTGTTTAGTATGAAATCATTTTGCATTTTCTCTTTTCCAAAAAAGAAAATGAATGAGGATTATGCTAGTCAAAATGGAGAAGTTTAGGAAATAAGAAAAACTAAAAATCTTTTCAAACTCAACTTAAGATCAATAGTGTATCATTGCCATTTAATAATTTAGATTTTAATTTAACTTTCTTTATGGGTATTAGGTTTTATTTGATAGAAATTAAGCTTTTGCAACTGAGTTAGGTATGGTTTCTGGTATGCCAAAGCAAATGTCATTACAAAACATCATATAGTGGGCTGTAGTTTGGACCAACCCTAAACCTAAGTAATTAACCTCAGTTGGGCTACACAAAGTGAGCATAAAATGTTCCATCAAAGATTTATTGTCACATTATTATTACGTCCATGGCCGCAAAATGATAAAATGTGTCAACAAATTCTGAAACATAATTCAATGACAATTGAAGGTTATATATATATATATATATATATATATATATAAGAGTAATAGTATATATTACTCCTTTTTTCATTATCCTTTTATCACCTTTTATATAAAATCTTACATGACATACCAACTTAAAAATATATGTATTTTCTCTTTCTTCTTTTCATTTTTCTCTCTCTTCTTAATTTCGTTCTCTCTATCTCTCTTTCTAATTAGCATCCTTCTTTGTTGTGTGACAACTGTCACATAAAAAAGGACATACAATCTATTTTATTTATTTATTTATTTTTTGTGGACAAGGGTTATTATAATTGCATACCACATTGTAAATATCCCGCCGGCAATCGAACTATATAAACAAATGGCGTACATTCAATTATGTTTTTGTCAATGGCATGCCATATTTGACCCCAAAAAAAAATGGCACGCAATAGTTTGTCTCCATGGGTAATGCGACCTTTTCGGCGATTGAAAATTTGAAAGGCAATAAATTATAATTGGAAAAACTCCACATTTAGTCCCTATTATTTGTAAAAATATTTAGTTTGGTCCCTATTGTTTAAAATATTTTAATTTAGTCTCTATTATTTTCTCAAAAATTTTAATTCGTCCCTATTATTTAAAATTTCTCAATTCGTCCTTATTATTTTCCAAAATTTTTTAATTTTATCCTTATTTTTTTAAAAAATTTCAATTTCGTCCTTATTATTTTGTTAAAGTTTCAAATTCGTCTCTATTATTCAAGGACTAAATTGAATTTTTTTGAGAAATAATAGGAACAAATTTGAAACTTTTTGAAAATAATAGAGACGAAACTGAAAATTTTTGGCAAACAATAAGGACAAAATTGAGAAATTTTAAGCAATAGAGATGAAATTGATACTTTTAGGAAAATAATAGGTACTAACTTGAGACATTTTAAATAATAAGGATTAAATTGAAATTTTTTGTAAACAATAGGGACTAAATGTGAGATTTTCCCATTATAATTTATAGAAACTCGTGATGCAACTATATACTTTGAACCCTTCTCTTGACAAACTCCATATATATGCAACTATAAACAAGAAGCACAAGTAACAAATATCATAGAGAGTGTGAAGTGTGAGAGATCATGGATTACCTTACCATCGTGTTGGGACTGTTGTTGGCCGCCTTGGCATCGTTTCAGTGCCTAAGTCTACTATCAAGAAGCAGTAAAAAGCTCCCACCAGGGCCTACCCCTCTACCCATAATTGGTAACCTTCATTTGCTTGGTAACCAATTCCATGAATCTCTAGCCAAGCTTGCCGATACTTATGGCCCGATCATGTTGCTAAAGTTGGGCCGCGTGCCAACAGTTATCATATCTTCACCAGGCATGGCCAGAGAAGTTCTTCAGAAACAAGATTTAGCCTTCTCTGGTAAAAGAATTCCTGATGCTCTACGTGCTCAAGACCATTACAAATACTCTATTGTTTGGTTACCAGCCAACTCACAATGGAGAACCCTTCGAAGAATCTTGAACTCTAACATCTTTACAAACAACAGGCTCCAAGCCAATCAACACCTGAGGTTTAGGAAAGTCCAGGAGCTGATTGAATATTGCCGTAAAAATAGTCAAACTGGTAAAGCCGTGGAGATAGGCCAAGCTGTTTTCAGAACAACACTGAATCTATTGTCGAACACCATTTTCTCCAAGGATTTAACTGATCACCATTCCGATACAGCCAAAGAAGTTAAGGACGCGGTGTGGAAGATATTGGTGGAGTCCGCTAAGCCAAACCTGGTCGATTTCTTCCCTGTGCTTGAAAAGATTGATCCCCAAGGTGTAAGACGTCGAATTAGCGCTCATTTTAGTAAGGTGCTTAACATTTTTGATGGCCTGATCGATGAACGCTTGGAGCAGAGGAGATTGGAAGGCACTAAGAACAACGATGTCTTGGATGTCCTACTTAACTATATCGAAGAAAACCCCGAAGAAATTGATAGGAATCACGTTAAGCGGACATGCCTGGTTCGTGTTCTTTTTCTTCATATACTTAAACATTAAATCCATGAATTAAATTACCATAATTCATATGTAGTATAGTTGTTGTTAAAGTATATTATGGTTTCAATGTAATTCTGTATATTATGGCATTAGTTTAGACAATAGTCTAGATTTAAGCAGTATTCATATTGGTTTTCTTATTAGATTTTAGGTTTTCTTATTAGATTATGCTCCTAATTAGTGCATAATATAAGATTTATCTTCTATTGTGCCATACATATGTTATTAAGGGTACAATTGCAAGATATGAAGGTCAAGTCTCGCCATATTAGATGTGACACTAGAATAAAATGTGACGCCGATGAATCCCCAATGAATTTCATCAGACCTTTTCATCATATAATCTTGTTGTGGATTTGGATTAAATAATGAGGTCGGATGTAAGACATATATCTACTGATGTTTGGCTAGATCGTGAATTTCTGGGATAATTTGCTTCCATAGATATTTAATTACAATGTTATTTCTTTGGTTACAGGACCTATTTATTGCCGGGGTTGATACAACTGCAAGCACAGTGGAATGGGCAATGGCAGAATTACTTAAGAATCCAAATATAATGAAGAAAGTAAAACATGAGCTTGAGAAAGTTGGTGGCAAAGGCAACCCGATAGAAGAAACTGATATTGTCCGTTTGTCATATCTAGGTTGTGTTGTGAAAGAAACTTTAAGATTACACCCACCCGCTCCATTCTTATTTCCTCGAACGGCGGAGCATGACGTAGTGGTGTGTGGTTATACGATCCCAAAAGAGTCACAAGTGCTAGTAAGTATACTAACAATTGGGCGTGATCCAAGTTTGTGGGAAGATCCCTTAAAGTTTAAGCCCGAGAGATTTATAGAATCAGAAATTGATATCCGAGGCCAAAATTTTGAGCTAATTCCTTTTGGCTCAGGACGAAGAATTTGCCCAGGATTGCCTTTGGGAATAAGGATGGTACCGCTAATACTAGGATCACTAGTTAACTCGTTTGAGTGGGAGCTTGAAGGTGACATTGCACCTGAAGAATTGGACATGGTGGAGAAAGTTGGCGGAACAGTGCAGAAGGCTCGTCCTTTACGAGCTATACCAATCCCTCTCTAATATGGTTGCAGTTCCTATTGGATATAAGTCCTTCTTGTATGGACAGATATGCAAAGTTATCTACAGGAAATTCCCGTCTCTGTCTTATCCTGTATTATTCCTGAAAATTTGTTACTTAAAGAACATGACATAAACCAAGATCCTTGCTATACATCGTTGAGCTTCAATGATGTATTATTTTTAGGCTAAGATCTTCTTTGTAATTGGTCTTTGATCCACCCTTTGTACTTTTATATCATTAATAAAACTTTTTGCTCGCTAATTTATTAAAAAAAAGAAAAAGAAAAAAAGAGTCATATCCTCAACGAGGCTAGTACTTACATTATCCTTTAAGATCGTTTGTGGTGCTGGCTTCATAACAACAATTAATGAAGCAACAAGGGTAAACTTGAGTTAAAAAAGATAGTAGCATGTTAGTACTTAAAAAATAGTCTGAAGACGTGGCCGTACGTTGAAAGTTTAACTTATTTGATATGATATTAGAGTTGGAGTTTAGTTTAATCTTATCAACTCTCATTCTAGACTTCGACTCTGGTTGTGCAACTTTTCCAAATCACTACTTAGGATGGAGATTAGTGATTTGGAAAAGTTGCACCTTTAGCAATTAATTACATATCTCTGTCACGTCAGTGGACATTTAGCAATTAATTATAGATCACACATGAAGGAAATGTGATAATGGATATTTAAATTTGAACAGATATGGTTGTTGTATTTTTGTATTTTAAACTTGTTGTAGCCTTTATCTTTTACTTCATCACTAAACATTACTTACGGTCACATTTTTTAGAAAATAGGTGCTTATATTTATCTTTTTTTTTTTTTGTAATGATATAGTATATAGAGTAGTTATCTATTTTAGTCTCTCAATAATGTGATTAAAAAGTTGAAAAGATTGAATTTATGTTTCATATTTTTAGAGAATTTATATTACACAAATGTGATAACGCACATTGTACTAAAATTTATGTGGCCCCAAAAAGCAATCCATTCTGGTTGCGGATTGCCTTTCTCTCCTCATGTTACACTCTTTATTATTTTGGAGTTTCACCCTTAATTGACTTAGTATATGTGTGAGGGTGTACTGCTGCATTCAGAGGTTTACCAGTTCGTCAAATAATTTGATGGTCGAATTCTCACGTTATCCAAAATAAAAAATAGTCGCATTAATACAATAATGACTATTTGACTTTTCCCATAAATAGTGCTTTGATATGAAATGGTATCTGCCACTAAGGTTTTGATTCAGTGGTATGTTACTCGCTTTATATGCGAAAAGTTATAAACTCGAGTCTCGTAAATTATATCTTTAATATATATTGTACAGTCTTAAACCCCTCAAATCAAAAAAACCAAAAATGGTATCCGGGATGGTCAAACTTTTTTTCTAAACAAATAAAAATTTCATTACTTTAAAAATATTTACATATTTAAAGGGTGCATAGTCTGCATAAAACCCCTATACAAGAAAGCCTTGGTCTATATACTAGACTTTGCAAATTGGTCTATTTAATCTATTGTCCCTGTATTTCTAATTTCCTCTATACAACTTTCATTTGATATCAAATTTAATATTCCTAAAAATTTGGTCTTCAATGACTCTCATACTTCGATGAAATTGTTTATTTCTTTCCTTGCATACGTGGTATATGAAGGCACCAAAAAACACAAGAGCCATTTCTACAATTCATTAACATCCAAATAGTGAAAATTTTCCATCTCACATGACATAGTTGAAGATGGGTGGTCAAGTTGTAAGATTTAATTGTACAATTTTGTCGGTTGGGTAAATTTTACATTTGATCTCTATAATTTACATATTTTTTTAATATCGGTCTTAATATTTCAAAAGATTCATAATAGTCTTTAATATTTATAAAAGTGATTCAAAATGGTCTATATTATTGAAAATTAGTCAATAAGATCTTTATTATTTTTCAAAAAATTCAACTTACTCTCCAAATAGGGATCATGCAAGGACTAAATTGAATTTTTTTTAAATAATAAAGACTAAATTGAATTTTTTTGAGAAATAATAGGAAATAAATTGATTAATTTTAAGCAATAAAGACCATTTTGAATCACTTATATAAATATTAAGGACTAATATAAATTTTTTTAAATATTAAAAATCAACTTAAAAAAATATCTAATCAATATGCAGAGGGTCAGTACAATGTGCATGGATGGTACTTTATATTTGCATTTTTTAAAGAGGATTATACTAGTTATAAGATGGAACCTAATCATATTACAATTTGTAGGAATGAATCGAAAATTTTTATTCAGTAAAAGTTAAAAATATTTAATTTAATATTTATATATAATTTTTTTTTCTAATACATAAGGATAAATTGATTTTTTACCTTAAAAATAAGGAAAAATTATGCAACTAGGCCCCATTATTTTATTTTGTCTCAATTTAATTTTTATTATTTAAAATTAGGTAAAATGATCCCCAATATTTGAAAGAATGTCTCAAAATGGTCCTTCCTAGTTCCTTCCAAAAAGCCGTCAACTTTGACAGAAAACAACTAAAATGACTAAACTACTCTTCACATTTTACGAAATAACACCACCACACCAGAATCATTTTTATCCTTTTCTTACCTATATTGATACACCCGCGAACAAAAAAATGGCATGCCATCCTCAACCATCATTCGGAGCCTCTCCACCATCATCGTCGCACGATGGTTTATGTTTGAAGATTCAATTCGCATCCACCTAAATATGGTATGTGTTTAATTTTAACCCGTTTAATTTTAACCCAAATCATATATTTAATTTGAAGGCTCTGTTTTGCCTTTCGCCTAATTAAAACCCCTAAATCATTTTAACCCAAATTTTGTCAACATTTTTGTGCACATTTTTGTTGCTCTCAACTTATTTTGTCAACATTTTTGTTGTTGTGTGTTTTTGTCCTTATGGGTTTTGAAGATTGTAATGGGTTTGATCTTTTGGTTTTTGTATTCTATTTTTGGGAAATCATTTCATGTAATGAAAATGGGTTATATTATTTGCAGTCATTTCGTTTCATCTCCTGATCATGTAAGACAAAAAGCTTCACCTTCTTCTTCTTGTGCTTGATCTTCTTGGGCTTGGCATAAGTTTTCTTGTTGGGGGAGTCGTGGTTGGGATGGGGATGGGGATGGGGGTAGGAGACGCCGTGGGTAGAGAAGGGGTTAGGGTTGGGGGACGCCGGGGATGGGGAAGGGAAATGCGGCGGCGAGAGGGGTGGGAATTTGGTATGGCTTTTTTTGTGTGTACTAGAGTGGTTGAAGAATTTTATTTTTTATTCAAGAGGAAGAGGTTAAGTTAGTAATTTAATTTATTTCAATTGGGGTAGTTTAAACATTTTTATATTTTTTTGTTAATTTTTTAACTGTCGAGACTAATTTGAACCTATTTGAAAACATTGAGAACTTATTTGAATTTTTTTAAACATGGATAACTAAAATGATCTTGAAGAAACAATGAAGACTAACTATGTTATTCTCCCTTTGCCTTAACTTGATAAAAATTCATGGCAGTTCTAAAAAAATAATGTTTTTATATTACTAACTTTGGTTTAAAGGATAAATATTTTTTATTATCATCATCTTCTGTCTCTCATGCACCAGTATAGATATCATTTAGAAATTTTCTCATGTGATTACTACCTTCTAGGCAAAACGCATTACTCTTGATTTATTTTATCATCTACTGAACTTTGCGATAATCCATATCACATAACTTATCGTATTGCTGAAATGGTATTCGCATGCCATTAGAATGTTTATCTTACGACCAAGTTGATGTACCTCTCATGTCTTGGAATAGGCTTGGCTTACAACGGTGGTTATGGTTTTTTTTCCCCCAAAACTTAATTGCTTCACGAGAAAATAATTATTTATAACAATTTGTTCTCATACATCAAACATGTTATTGTCGTAGGACCTCTTTGCTGCTGGGACAGATACAACTTCTAACTCATTAGAATGGGCAATGGTAGAGATTCTAAAAAATCTAGAGACTATGAAGAAAGCCAAAGAGGAGCTCGTGCAAGTTACTGGTAGAGGAAAACCAATAGAAGAAGTCGATGTTGCTAGCTTGCCATATTTGCGGTGCATTGTTAAAGAGACTTTAAGGATACATCCACCAGTGCCATTCTTGATTCCACGTAAAGTGAAGCAAGATGTTGAAGTGTGCGGATACAATGTTCCAAAAGGGTCTCAAGTACTTGTAAATGCATGGGCTATTGGACGTGATTCAAACGTGTGGGAAAATCCATTAACATTTAAGCCTGAAAGATTCTGGGAATCAGAAATGGACATTCGAGGTCACGATTTTGAGCTAATCCCTTTTGGTGTTGGAAGAAGAATTTGTCCAAGTTTACCATTGGTAATAAGAATGGTTCCAGTTATGCTCGGTTCTCTGCTTAACTCTTTTGATTGGAAGCTTGAAGGGACATTGAACCTGATCAATTGGATATGCAAGAAAAATTTGGCATTACTTTGCAAAAGACTCGTCCTCTACGAGCTATCCCAATTTTTCTCTGAACAAGGCGTGTTCTTTGTGCTAAAATAAGGCCATAGAATTAGAGAAGACATCTACTCTACAAAGGACTCTTCTCAACATACAGTAGATATGACCTGATCACTATATTCTTTATTGTATCTTGTATATCTTAATACCTATATGGCTAAGGCTTGTGTAACTTCCAGTCTTATCACCTTGTATCAACGTGTATAAAACAATTGTACTGCACACAACAATATACAAGTTACTTCTGCTTCTTTGTAGCACTCTCTATATGGTATCAGAAGACTTACCACTCTAACGAGTCTCGATCTTACTTTTTCGCTTACAGCTCTACAAACCAATCACAGAATTGAAATGACAACTGGTTCCTCCGCAACATCCTCTGCTTGTCCCTCTTCTTCCTCTTCTCCCCATGCTCAGACAATCTGTAACGCCCCGATCCCTCACGAGACCGGAGGCTCTAATGACCATGCTATTCTCAACCCAATACCAAGCCGGTCACAAAATTTTTCCTAATGGTTAAGTTCGGACCCGACACACGGACAGAGTCTCCCCTGTACTATGGACATTCTAAAAACCTGTAAACACTCAAACAAAGTCCCAACAATACAATACAAGCTTTTCTTAATTAAACATCAAAGTTCTAAGGCCATCCGTACACAATAGTTCCAAAACCACACAAGCATGCAAGTAACTTGTTTATAATATAGTCTAATAATCATGCCATTCTAGGATAACATTAAAACATACTTAGAGATAAAACATTCTACACTAAGCCATTCACTCCCAAGCATGCAAAGCAACTAGAAATATAAATATAAGTTATTACAAGCCATAGAATTACCACTGCTACTACATTATCAGACTTCCAGCTTACATATTACTCAAATACATACATGAGCTTTAAGGCCCCAAAATAGATTATACATAGGACAACAAATTCTTCACATAGCAACCAGAAAGCACATCCACCTCAGACAAATATCACACAGCAGCTAAGGCAACTCCATCAACTGTGCCACCTGAAACATGTTAGCGAGGTATGAGCAACCACTGTTGCCCAGTGAGGGATATAGTCCCGGGGCGTGCAATGCAACAGATAATATAGTTATACAATAATATCACTTAGACAATTTAAGAAGCAATGATAACATAAGTAACCACACATTTAAAAGGATACATTTCACACAATCCCCTATATACCAATCTTCACTGGTCTTCATTCATGATCCACGAACCACGAGCACGATCACGATAAGCTGGCATAATCCCAATCACTCCAGTGGGTGTACTCCGGATGTACCCCGAATCCTACGACCCAACATCCCCTGGCAATCTCCGGACCAGGCGAATGAGGGAATAGGGCACGGAGTTTGAATATCCACCGACAAGCCCTCTGCCGCCTAGCCGATATTCAACACATCCGCCCCTGACACTATGGTTGCGCAACCACTATGCAATGCACTTAACGATGGCAAGTTAATAGCAATAATATAAGCATTAACACATATGAGGATCAAAAAAGTAGGTTGACCTCGTTGCAATTAGGATAAAAGCAAATATAGAAGCTAATAAGCAGTTTACAAATGAACATGTACCAAATAAGCATAGCTTCATACCACAAGCTCCAAACCAATTTAAAATCACATATAAACACTCAAGAAGTCCTGACATGGGTTTAGAAGTGTGAGACAACTTAAATTGCACCTAAACCCCTTTGTTTTTCGAACTATTTCTCTTCCAAACCAAAGTTAATGATTTCATTTTCAAAGGAAACTCTCCCAACCTTCTAACTAACCTCCAAGGTACCCTTTCAACCCTCTAACTCATTCAAATGTCCGCGTTTAGCCCGAAAGCCCCAATTTCCCTCTTTTGGCTTTAAACTACACCTACACTGTCCGGGCTTCAAACAAGGGATATCAAGGCATCTATAGCACCTAGGTAGCCTAAGGTTACTAGAATTGAAGCCCGAATCCACCCGGATTCGCATTAACCCCGAAAGCCCCAAATTAAATTCGGCTATTTTCCATTTTTAGGCAATTTAAGGGCAATGCAAGTGCACGGGGCTATTAGGTTACCTTCACTAGAACCTAAGGCATCTATTAGAAGCATTAATTCAAGCTAATTCGAGCAATTACGCAAAACCCTAGAAAAACGTCACTATTCACCCTAAAGATCAAAGTAACGATTCTAACCGTTTAAATTGCGAAACGATGGCTCAAATATGTTCTCTAGCACTTGTATATAGCATACATTATCATATTTGAGCATTCCATAACCATTTATTAGCAAATCCACCAAATCAAGAAAGTTATAACATTTAGAAAATGGAAAATAAATGTGTAAATCCCTCACCTAATGTGCGTGAAAGCTCGGGGAAGGCTAGAGGACACTCTAAACTACTTGTACCTAGCTTGCAAGGGCTTGGATTGAGGTGTTGGTGAGCAAAATCTCCTCCTTTCCTCCTAATGCTGCTGTCGGGTTTGCTCCTGCTCCTATTCAGCTTTTATTTATTTATTTTTTTTTTGCATTTTGAGAGTTTAAATGATATATAAAAGGGCTAAGTGGAGGTGGGGTCATTTGGGTGCTTAAGTGATCTAATATAATGCGCTTATTGAGCTTAAAACGAGTTTAGATGGTAAAATATATGCCAGCTAATTAATTACCTAAGTTAGTTGCGTAACACTATTCATTCAACTACAAAAGTCATTTTCTAAACGAGCCTTCCTAACGCCTTAAGCTCAAAAGCACATTTTTCCCACTACTTTTACAATTAATATGATTTAATAAAAATGCTAGTTAACTAATAGAATGCAGTTTAAAAACGGAGTGAATAGTAACTTAAGAAGACAATTAATAAGGCATAGAAAGAGGTGCGCAAATAAAGGATGCAACAGTAATTGAATGCATGGCTAAATCTCGGGCGTCACACAGTCTCCACTACACCCTCAGTCTCATCTCTTATCACCATCAACGTTGCCAACCAGTTGCCTTTGAAACTTACCCCTACCAATTACTACTCTTGGAATAGCCAGTTTGATGTTCTTCTCTATGGGTACGACCTCTTGGGATATGTCGATGGAATATGTTCTTGTCCGCCTGCTGAGATTCTTGTGGATGGAACATCTGCTCCAAATCCTACCCATTTATTTTGGATGCGCCAGGATAAACTTCTGCTACTTGGCATAATTGGCTCCTTGAGTCATATTGTGGTTCCCATAGTTCGATCCTGCACCACTTCTGTGGAAGCATGGCGTCGACTTGCGAAAAATTATGCCAACCCATCTTCATCCCGTATTATGGGTCTCGCTGAGCAATTGACCCTCATGAGTCGTGGCATTCAACCCATGGCCGATTACTTAGCATACGTCCGCGATATCGCTGATGAACTCGCTCTTGTTGGCGCCCTGTTACCTCCTCAATACCTCATTCCGCATACTTTAAATGGTGTTGGGCCTGCTTTCAAGGAGTTAGTTGCTGCCGTACGCGCACGCGATACCATCATAAGTTTTGATAAGCTACATGACAAGCTTATTGAGTATGAGGACTTTCTTAAACGAGAAGAATTGCGCGCGAACGGTGGTCTTGGTATTCTTGGTTCGCCAACAATTAATGCCGCACACTACAACTCCAATCCTCAATCGGGGTCTGACAAGAAGGATAATAATTCTTCAAAAAGCAACATGCAATCCCGAAATCAATCTGGTAGGGCAAACAATCGACGTGGGTCTGCTGATCAGTACTCCAGTAATGCCACATCCTCCAATTCCTCAATTGTATGCCAGTTTTGTGACAAAATCAGCCACACCGCACGACAATGTTTCACAGCCAAAAAGCTCTTCTTCCCTTCGTCGCAGCCTACTGCTAACACTGCAAATTCTTCCAACTCCAGTTCGTGGCTACTTGACTCTGGTGCATCGCACCATGTTACTTCGGATCTCGAAAATCTAACTATTCGCCAGCCATACGAGGGCCATGATGATGTTGTTATCGCCGATGGTACTGGCCTCCTCATCTCATAGACCGGTCATTCTCAATTGTCCTCCTCCCTTCGTCATTTTCATTTATCTAATGTTTTATGTGTTCCTAGCTTAAGTAAAAATTTGATTTATGTCAATCAATTTTGTCGCACGAATAATACATCAATTGAGTTTAATCCATCTTCCTTTTGTGTCAAGGATCTCTCCACGGGGGCATATCTCGTGGTGGGTCAGAGCAGGAACAGCGTCTATGAGTGGCCAGATGATGGTGCGGCACCACAATCCAAGCAAGCTTGTGTTGGCATGTGAGTGTCTCTACAAACGTGGCATGACCGCTTAGCTCATCCATCCTTCAAAGTTCTCCACCAATTGGTCGCAAATAACAGTGTTTCCCCTATTTCCCCTTCAAGTTTGTCTTCCTGTGAGTCGTGTCATTGTAGTAAAATGCATAAATTGCCGTTTGGTGCATCTAGTTTATCTAGCAGTTGACTGTTAGAACTCGTGTTTACTAATGTTTGGGGCCCGTCCCCCGTGCGATCAATAGATGGTTTTTCTTACTATGTTTTATTTGTTGACCATTTCACAAAGTTTACATGGTTGTTTCCATTAGCATTTAAGTCCGATATGTTTGACATTTTTGTTCAATTTAAAATTATGGTGGAAAACCAGTTTCGTACCTCTATTACAACTATATACTCTGACGGGGGGACTAAATATAAAGGACTCAAAACAATTTTTGCCCGTCATAGCGTTTAGCACCTTGTTTTCCCCCCATACACACCAGAACGTGTAACCGCTGCTGAGCGCCAACACTACCATATTGTTGAGAGCGGCTTGGCATTGCTGCACCGTTCGTCCCTACCAACCTGTTTCTGGTCCTTTGCATTTCAAATGACAACATTTTTTATCAATAGGCTTCCCACACCCATTCTTAATGGCAAATCTCCCCTCACAAAGCTATATTTGCAAACACCTAACTACTCGAAATTGCATATTTTCAGATGTTTATGCTACCCTTGGCTACGCCCTTACTCTTAACACAAGCTAGAGTCTAGATCTAAGCCATGCATTTTTCTCGGGTATTCAAACAGTTATGATGCATTTATCTATTTTGAACACAATTCCCACAAATTTCACTACTCCAGGCATGTTCTTTTTGTGGAAAATAATTTTCCATCCTTCAAGTTAGGTAGCTCTCATTCTGTGATCAATGCTAGAACTATTTCCCAATGGTGTTCGCTGCTTACACTAACTATATATACCCCTATTGACCAGTCATCAAGTCCAGCTCCTAATGCATTATCTCCTATCACTCACATTTCGTTCTTCCCTCCGTTGTCCCAAATATGTTCCACATCGTCTCTGTTTGCCAATGTTCGTGAGATACAAGACAATCAACACAGCCAACCAATAGCTCCATCATCTGCCACTCAATCACATGCTGCGCCTAATACCGTCTTACCACCACAGGTACCTGCCCTTCCACCTACTAATCTCACTTTATCACTTGAACATGCACATCTTACTCTTCCACCAACTGGTGATACTAAATTTGTTCCGCCAGTGCATCCTATGCAAACACGTTCAAAAAACAAAATTTTTAAACCTATCCAAAAACTTTCACTCAATGTCACAAGACACCCCCTCCCTCTGACCGTTGAACCCACATCAGCTCGTCAGGCATTACAGTACCCTGAATGGAAAACTGTGATGCTTGATGAGCTGACTGCTCTTGCAAAAAATTCCACTTGGGTCCTTGTTCCACGTGAGTCCTCTCAAAATAATGTCGGGTGTAAGTGGGTCTTTCGAATAAAACGAAATCCGAATGGCACTATAGCTCGTTACAAGGCACGCTTAGTCGCCAAAGGATTTCATCAACGTCCTGGTATAGACTTCCTTGAAACATTTAGCCTAGTCTACAAACCATCTACCATTCGTGTTATTTTAAGCATAGCTGTGTCAAATGGTTGGCCTATAAATCAGTTGGACGTGAATAATATTTTTCTTCATGGAACTCTTTCCAAACCAGTTTTCATAGCCCAAGCTCCTGGATTTATCGATGTCGCCCGTCCTACTCATGTTTGTCGTTTATCCAAGTCGTTGTATGGCCTCAAACAAGCACCACGTGCTTGGTACAATGAGCTAAAAACTTTCATTCTTTCACTCGGCTTCGGGTCAACACGCTCCAATTCTTCATTGTTTGTCTATGCTAATAATGGTATTACTGCATACATTTTAGTGTATGTCGATGACTTGTTAATTACAGGTAATACAATTGGATTTCTTCACAATACTGCTACTGCACTTTCTACAAAATTTTCAATTAAGGACTTGGGGAGTCTTGGGTATTTTCTGGGAGTTGAAGCTGTACCATACAACAAAGGTCTCTTTTTATCCCAGCACAAGTATGTGCGGGATTTGCTTACTAAATTCCATATGGACGGCACTAAAGAGTCCTGCACACCTGTTAGCAGTTCAACCCAACTAATACTTGAGTCAGGCGAGCCAATTCAAAATGCTACTGACTATCGGCGACTAATTGGCAGCTTGCAATACTTGGCCATAACTTGTCCCGATATTGCATATATTGTCAACAAGCTGGCTCAATTCATGCATAATCCCAAACATCCACATTGGGTTGCGGCGAAAAGATTGCTTCGCTACTTAAAGCACACAGTTCATTATGGTTTGTTACTTCAAAAGTCCCTGTTATCCTCTCTGGTTGCCTACTCTTACGCTGATTGGGCAGGGAATCGAGATGACTACAAGTCCATCTCAGCTTATATTATCTTCTTGGGCAGCAATCCAATCTCTTGGTGCTCTAAGAAACAGAAAATGGTTGTTCGCTCCTCGACTGAAGCAGAATACAGGTCTATTACTGCGGCAACAGCCGAAGTGTGTTGGCTTCTAAATCTTCTTCGTGAAATGCATTTTCAGCTACCCACGACTTCGCACCTGTTGTGCGACAACATTGGTGCTACTTATCTTTGCGCCAACCCAGTATTTCATTCCCGAATGAAGCATCTAACTCTAGACTATCACTTCGTTTGTGATAAAATTACAGCTGGTGAATTGCAAGTAGCTTATGTGTCCACTCGTGATCAACTTGCAGACTGCCTTACCAAGCCTCTTCCGAAGGCACGCTTTCATGATCTTCGAACCAAGATGGGTGTTGTCGATGGCAACACCCTCTTGTGGGGGCATATTAGAGAAGACATCTACTTTACAAAGGACTCTTCTCAACATACAATAGATATGACCTGATCACTATATTCTTTATTGTATCTTGTATATCTTAATACCTGTATGGCTAAGGCTTGTGTAACTTTCAGTCTTATCACCTTGTATCAACATGTATAAAACAATTGTACTGCACACAGCAATATACAAGTTATTTCGGCTTCTTTGTAGCACTCTCTATACATAGCCACGGTATTGTTATTAGCTAGGCAATATGTGGAAAACAGAAAGCTTATTATATATACATATTTCAGAATTTCCTTCTTTTAGTTGAGTCTAATGGTGTTGCACTTTTGTATGAAGGGATGATCAGTTTCGTCATATAAAGAGATTGTCAGTTTATGTCTTTATCTCATACTAGTATTATCCAAAAGCTACACGCAATTGTTTTATGGCAGTGTCATACGATAACCGTAACATATACTCACAATTCACACATACATACATACACAACTATATACCCACACACGCACAAATACTTGAATAATTTCTAAAGCTTGAACCGTTAATGTAGGTTATAACATATAACATACAAACATTTTTCCATCATGCATGTGTCTATGTTTTCCTTTACTTTTATAAACAACTTGCTCACCAACACGACGAAATAATACCAGTATGTAACAAGGAATTAAGGGGGAAGCCAATGTCGTCCCCCACTCTCTTAGGAAGTGTGAGAGACCATGGAGTTTCTAACCATTGTGCGTACACTATTGTTTGCCTTGACATTGTTTCAGAGTTTCAGTACACTCACAAAGAGAAGCAAAAAGCTTCCACCAGGCCAACTCTTTTACCCTTAATTGACAACCCACTTCACTTACTTGATCGGTTCCTAACCCCACAAGTGCTTAGCCAATCTAGCCAAAACCCATGGTCCGATTATGTGCCTAAAATTAGGTCAGATTAATACAGTGGTCATGTGACACCCGAGAATTTCACCCTAAATTTATTATCATCATTGCATACTTATGTGCGCATTTCTACGTGCATCATTTTTCTTGTTTAATTGTTTTTGTTATGGGTTACTATTCATAAAATTTTCGACTGTTTCGAAAGCTTGATTTTAAATTTTTCCTAGGTCACTCGACATTTAAAAGGAACCAAGAAATTTTCGTTTTGAACTTTCGAGCTTAGGACTATGCGTTTGAAAAATAATTTTCGTGAGCTTTGAATAGTGTTACGTTAGAATAGTGCTAGTATTAAATTAAAAAGCATTTGTAATAGCAATTAGCTTTAATTGATTAAGTTTTTGAGATTAATTAGCTTAGAATATTAAACATATACTACATATAATAAAACTACCTCATGAAATAAAATAGAAGATAGCATATTAGTCATCAAAACAAATTCAGAAATTCCATCCATGTCCCCCCTGCTGGCCGTCCACTTCAAGAGAGGAAAGGAGAAAATTTTGCTTCTTCATCCATGCACTTGAGCTCTTAGAGTGATCTTGGGGGGACTTTTGAGCAACTTAGGACCTTCAACAAAGCTTCTACATCTTCAAAATTGTGAGGGAGTCTTATTTGTTTGAGTTTAAAGTTTGTATGCATATGTTCAATTTTATTGAATTGTCAATTATAGCTATATATCTTGTTATGAATGCTTCCTATGAGTTATTTAAAGTCTCTAGAGCTAACTTTTGTGGTGTGATAACAAATTTAACGGTTGAATGTTGAGATTGATCAAAGAGGTAATGAATAGTGCCTAAAACTAGGGTTTTGAGAAAAAATTGATAATTGGCTTGAATTGATGCCTCAATTAGGTGCTCTAGACCCTAGGGAAGGTAATTGAAAAGCCACGTTAGGTTGAATCACCCGAATTCGAACTTTAGTGCATAAATAGCTTACTTTAAAAAGGGGGTTTTGCACGTTAGACAATCCGGGCAAATTTGGGCATCGATTTGGGTATCCTTGAGCTAAGGAAGCACCTTTGGTGCTTTCGTTTCGCGAAATTGGGGTTCGATTAGTATGGCTATAGTTCAAACCCGTTCGGGGCCTTCCCGAACTTTTGCTTCCAAAATGAGTTTTAGTGACTTTAAAGGGTATCTTTGAGCTTAATTAGGAATATAGAAAGACTAGGGTATGATTGGGAATCTCAAACTATGCTTAGGAGAAAGAAAGCTAGGTAAAAAAAAGGGGGAAAGTAGTATTTAGCCTTTTTAGTTGCAATTGGAACTTGTTGTGTGTTAGTAGTGCCTTGCATAGAATATTTAGGATGTATTTAAGTTATTTGAGTAGATTATTGGAATTAATTATGTTGTTTGTTTTCTTTTGGCATCTATTAGTTAATATCTTGCATATATGAGCTTTTATCGTGCATATATGTGAGGGCGGCCTACTTTGCCGTCCCTCTTACGTGTTATGTGATATTATTGATTGCTTGTGACTTGTATTGGGTTGCGCAACCTATATCGGACATGGTAGCGTCGAGAAACACGGGTGGCATCAGGCTTGCCGTGGTCCCTCGACTACCATGGTGCCTATTCCCTTCTCGCTAAGGCATACTCCACTACCCCAGAGGCGTGGTTCACCTGCTGGGCATGGACCTACCTCAGGAAAAAGGGTCGTAGGATCGGGATACATCCGGAGTATCCCAAGTGTGGTGTTTGGGTTTTGCCGGCATATTCGTGATACTCGTGGTTCGTGGCTCGTGATCGAAGACTTGGAAGTGGAACCGTATCCTTTTTAAAGTGATTAATAGTTTGATTTATTGTCTTGATAGTTTATGTGTCTTGTATATATGTTTACTTGTGTTGCATATCATATTGCACGTTTACATGCTGCATCGCCTCCCTCGCTGGGCAACTTTATTGCTCACTCCTCATTGAACTGTTTCAGGAGAAGCTGAGGTGAATCCCCAGCTATTAGAAGTAGAAGAAGAGGAAGAAGTTCAAGTAGATCAGAATCAGTGATCTTGTGTGCTGAGGTGGATTTTATGTGCTTCTTACGTGGAGTTCTTGTTATTAATGTATTTTGAGACCTTAGAGTCTTGTATGTATATGTCTAGTAGATGTGTATTAAGAGTTTAAGAAAGTTGTTGGATTGTAATAATGAATTCTAGACTTTATTTTTCTCTTGCATGCTTGGAGTGTTTGTAAATCTTCATATGGAACTTAGAAGTTTATTGTATTTAATTACTTATGACTAAAACCAACTTATCTCGCATGCTTGTGTGCTTTAGTAGAAAATTGTTGCTCCAAGGCTCGGATGGCCTTGTGATTTTGTTTTGGCTTTGGAGTTATTGTTGATAAGTTGTTGCTTTTAGTTCAGATGTCTTGAATGAGTGTTTACAGGTATCAGTTTTGTCCTTGGTATAGAGGAGACTCTGTCCGAGTGACGGGTCCGAGCCTGACTTAGCGTGGGGTTGGGTTCGGGGCGTTACAGGTCATCTTAGCGAAGATGTTCAATTTTGCTTCTGACAAGGTAATCTAAATATAATGTGTTTATTTAGCCAAAATAAAAAAATAAAAATATAATGTGTTTATTTAGCGAAAAACGAAGAATATAATGTGGTTTCTATTAGCTGTATTTGTATATTATTTTGTTTCCACAAGTTCAGTCATATATATTCTTATAGTTTGTTCTTTTTTATTTTTAAATTTACCAATATTCTTTCAAGTTCATAAGATAATTGTTGGGACGACCAGCCCTATAGGTGTTAGTTTAGTACGACTATCCCTATGAAATCGACCATGCATGGAGTACTTGGAGGGCCTTGCGAACAATAATTAAGTACTTGGACATATTTATTGTTAAATTTGAGCGGTAATAAAACATGTAAATGGAAGAATCACATTGTACACTCTATTTTAAATAAATAAAGGCCAGAATTAAATCTCGGGGATGAAAATTTTTTACACCTTGTTTGGATTGTAATTTTTAAAGAAAAGGGAAGGAATTCTTCCTCATGTTTGGATTGCATTTTAAGCGGAATGAGAGTATATGAGGTTTGAAAGAATCTCTCCATATCCTTTAATTGGGAGGATTGTAAAATTCACCTAATTTGGGATATTTTGGAGAGAGAAAAAAAGTTAGCATGTTAAAAATCTTTTTTGTTCTTACTTATCTAATGACTATAGATATAAAAAGGATACTAAGTAATCTTTTAATTAAATTATTTTTTTTTCTTTACTTTCCTTCTCTAATTCAAACAGATAATCATAAAATTGTTCTTTTTCCTTTATTATGTTTTTTAATATCCAAACAAGAAAATTCATTTTTTGTCATTTCCTTTTTTGTTTCCTCTACATTACTTTCATTCCCTTTCCCTTGTGCAATCTAAACAGGGGTTATTGTCTCCAACAAAAAACCTATCTCTTTGTTTGTTTTTGAGAAGTCTTAAGGTAATCTCCAACCCATTCACTAAATCCCCTTTTATCCTACATGTAGGGATGCTTTTGGAGATATTCTTCTCCAACAGTATCCTTAGAGATTCTCTACAAAGTAGATAATCCCTACATCAACTTTTTACTATCTCTATATGTAGAGATAGTAAACTCCTTCCCTAAAATATCTCCAAAACCATTTAAAAATTAAAAAATAGAGAAGTTGTTGGAGTGAAACTGAAATAGAAATTTCCTAAAATTAAAATGTAAGGAAGCTGTTGGAGTGAAATTGAAATAGAAATTTTCTAAAATTAAAATGTAGGGAACTTGTTGGAGTGAAACTAAAATAAAGGATCCCTACATGTAGAAAAATGATCAAAATTCCCTACATGTGGGGAGAAAAAAATAGAGAAACTATTGGAGATAGCCGAGGGATAAATATGGAAATATAAAGATTAGCCTCCAAATACCAAATCTAACCCCTTAAAATGGGGTAAAATGAAGGGAGATTAGATTCTGTTTGGTCTAACTGTGAAATTTTAGTTTTTGAGTTATAGAGCTTTTAGTCGTAAAGTTTTGGTTAGAAGTATTGTTGAACAAAAACCGTTGATTGTTTGTCCTATGTCTGACAATGTTGAGCTTTAGAAATTTCGAGGGCAATGTTGGACTTTAAAAAATATGAAGAGGTATATTTAAAAAAGAAACAGAAAAATAACTTCTTGTTATGGAATATCGATTGGTGGATATTCACTATTGATCTAAGCAACTTACAAGCAGCAGTGTAAGCACCTTACAGTCATCAGCTACTAGCTTCTGAAACTCTATAAATAGAAAAGTATAATTGAAATGTAAATGATTCAAAAATGAATAAGAGTTTCAGTTTTCTCTTGATATTATTTGTTGTCTTTTGCAGTATTTTATAACACGTTATCAGCATGAGTCTCTACATTGAATTACTTGGTAGAAAGTTATGGTGGGAATCAAATCTTACTCTTTGAATATGAAAAGGAAAACCTTGTCGCGGTTTTTGAAGCTATTTCAGATAGAGGTATGAATATTTTTCTTTTATTATCTTATCATTAAAAGATTGAAATTCACATTGTTATAGTGAAAATTCTACTAGAATTTATAGAAAGCCAAAATTTTCAGTTGGCTTAAATCGTTCCCTGAAGTGAGGGGAATTAAGATTCTCTTATGTGAATTGATATTAGATTCCCCGAAGTGAATCAAAAATTGCATTCCCTGAAGTGAATGAAATTAAAGTGGGTAGAATTATATTCTCTGAAGTGAATGAAATAGTAATTCCCTGAAGGAATATAATTCCCTAAAGTGAGTGGAATTAAATTATCTGAAGCGAATGGAATTTATTTTCCTGAAGAAAATAACATTATATTCCTTGCATCGGATGAAACTATATTCCCCGGAGTGAATAGAGTTGTGTTCTCCAAAGTGACTGATATTGCACTTCTTGTACTAACTGTAATATCTAAATATTAAATTGGTCATAGTCATGACCGTGGTTGAGATAATATGTCCCACAAACAATGCTAAGATTGATAATCCTCACCACCAGTAGTGGAATAATGAGGAAAAGCATGATAAGTCAAAACTACAATAAACATTTGTGGTTTGAATGCACATTAAGTGTGTACCTGTCGTACACTTGGCCCAAGGCACAAGTACAAGTTATTTGATTTTACTAATCTAACTTGCTCCAGCAGAGCAATATAACATAACCTTGTGGCCCATAATTTCGAATCGTGGATTCATTATATTTTAGCAAGTCCAGAAGATTTTTGCTAAGATTAAAGATATTTGTCGAAATGAATATCTTATTAAGACCACAAATGATGGTGATAAAGAATATCTTTGCATTTTCTTTTGAATCCATGCTAGAAGCATATATTTCAAAATTCTTGCTCTTTCTTATGGGTTGTATCATACAATCATACGGGCAATTAAATCACCTCTTGTACAAATGCAAATATATCATAATCCAATTGTTCTCATGGTTTGGCATAATCAGCTTGGCTACCTAAGGGCGTAATGATATCTTGAACCCCTAGTTGATGATCATGTTAAAGCACGCTTTGGTGCTTGTTGTTCCCTCCATTAAAGGGAAAGAAAATCGCTACCTGAAGTTAGCATGAGATATTTTAGAGGAACCTGAAGTTCATTGTGATACATCTTTGATATCTTAATATAATGTATGTTGGAGGACAATATTATTATCTCATTTGAATCTAAGACATTAGCTCAATGAACTTGAAGTTCAAGTGATTCTTCATTTGCAGAGTATTACAAATAATTTACAAGATGCAAATAATATTGTGAAATCACAAATATTTGCTATGAATGTGTCAACACAAATTGTTGGCCCAGAAGGACATTTAGTGAACGCATAGCATATGCATCTGAGACACACTAGAAGTGTGATGTATCTATCGATGCAAAGGATATTATACCTAATATATGAATTATGAATCCTGAAGATGCCATATCTTTAAGAAGCACGGTAGAACTAGCAAAACCAACCGATGATGTTGAATGCACAATCCCTGTCAAGATTGAAGAATAATTGGTCCTTAGGGAAACCAAACGCTTAGAATAAAGTGATTAAGATCTTGAACCACAAAGTGTGGATGAATGTCGACAAAGACCTGATCGGTCAAAGAGAGAGAAGCAATATAGTGAAAACTCAGCTCACATGTCAAATGTGAAATTCTCGTATGTAGGATTGATGGGGAGCATTGTGAACCAAACCCTATGTCATTTTCAATCCTACAACGCTTGGATACTTGTAAGTACTGTACCATATAGGTATATATCCCTTAAACTGCTTAAAGCTTTGCAGGGAATGGGTTAGTATGCTATATGGGTACGCTTTCGCTTATATCCTCATATGATAACTGTAATACCATTATTAATGAGTTCCTATGCTTCTTATAGAAATGGCAACAACTTGCCAATATAAATCACGTGATATTGATATTGAAGTTCCTGAAGAACTTATTATGCCTAAAGCATATGATATTGAAGTTCTTGAAGAACTTACTATGCCTGAAGCATATGACTCGAAATCCCGGGAAATGTAATCGATTACAAAGATCTTTGTACAAATAAAAACATTCTGGAAGAAATAACCTTCTTAGTATATGTTGATATTTTGTTGGTCATATATCTTATTAAGAAGTATTATCTCCTTGTGGATCTCTATTTGCTATCAATTGTTTATTGTTTTATAATTTAAATTTGCCAATTATTGCTAAAATATATGCTTATAATTCTTGAATGTCATAAACGCTCTTGAAGAGCTTATACAATTGAGAGTTTATCGACCTGAAGATCGAGTACTCACTAACAAAATAATATTGAAAGCATTAGAATGATATGATTACTGTCCTAATCTTCAAAAGGACGCTTGGGATGATAATGAGATAACTATTGGTCCTGAAGTACCATGTCTCAGTCCTATTGATCCACTAATGTATCTTGCTAATAATAGAAGGCCAGATAGTTGTCTTCCATTAATTTGTTAGCGAAATATAGGATAGTTCCAACCTGAAGGTATTGGAATGAAAATAAGCACCTGTCGTGCTATCTATGTGGAACATCAAATATGGACTTATATTATCCAAGAATGTTGATCTTATCATAGTCAGCCCTGTAGATGCTGACCAGTTACCTGACCCCCACAAAGAAAGATCACAGACATTTCATGTATTTACTTGTAATATGGCTCCATGAAATAGAACATGAGTGCTGCTCTTTCAAATCATGATGAGATTGTGAAAATTCATGAGACTAGTTGAGAATGTATATAATTAAGATTTGTTATACAATACATTCAGGAATCATACGGTTTACCTTTTGAAAGAGTTAGTCTCATTAAAGGTAGCTATGGCGACATGATGAAACATATTTCGTCAAAATATTTCTATACACATGAGTTTCAAAAGAATGGTATTGTTGATATTTAACAAGTTCACTCAGCTGAAAATCTAGCAAATTTGTTTACTAAAGCTTTACCAACAAAGATGACAAAGGACATACTCAGAAGTGTAGAATGCATCGCTTAAAAGATCTGTCACCATGACGCATGTTGCAATGAGGGGGAGAAAATATTGATGCACTGTACTCTTTTTCTTTCACCAAGGTTTTTCTCCCACTGGGTTTTTCCTGGTAAGGTTTTAACGAGGCAGGGCAAATATGTTTGATATGATAGAAATATGTCGAGCTAAAGTTCTTTTTCATGGATGAACTCCAAGTAAAAGTAAAATAGATGTTCATCGGAGATTGATTTCAGTCAAACTAAAAGAATACTCTTGTTATGGTTAGATGAGGGGAAGACAAATACGCACTGTACTCTTTTTTCCTTTGCTTAGGTTTTATCCCATTGGGTTTTCCTAGCAAGGTTTTTAATGAGACAATGGTTGAGTGTATAATAAGATTTTATAGGGATAAAGCTCATCCACTAACAACCCCGATGGTTGTTAGGCCACTTGATGTGACAAAAGATCCTTTTTTGTCATTGAGAATATGGAGAAAAATTACTTGGTCCTGAAGCACCATATCTGAGTGTCATTGGCGCATTAATGTACCTAGCTAATAATACAAGGCTAGATATTGCTTTTTCTGTTAACTTATTAGCCAGGTATAGTGCGGCTCCAACTCGCAGACATTGGAACGGAATTAAAAACATATTCCACTATTTGCGTGGAACACTAGATATGGGTTTATTCTATTGAAGACAGTCAAGATCTTCATTAGTTGGTCATGTTAATCCTAGTTATCTATCAGACCCTCATAAAGCAAGATCACAAATGGGATACGTCTTTCATTTTGGTGACACTGTTATATCATGGCGGTCCATGAAGCAAACAATGACTGCCATTTCCTCTATTCATGCTGAAATTTTAGCTATTCATGAAGCTAGCCAAAAATGTGTTTGGTTGAAATATGTCATCCAACATATTCAAGAATCATGTGGATTACCCTCCGACAAAGACCAACCAACCACACTATATAAAGATAACACAACATGTATTACACAAATCAAGGGTGGTTATATCACAAAAATTCTTCTACACACATGAGCTCCAAACAAGCAGAATAGTTGATATTCAGCAAGTACGGTTGAGTGAAAATCTAGCATATTTATTCACTAAAGCATTACCACCAACGATCTTCAAATCACATGTACAAAGATATGGAATGCACCGCTTGAAAGATTTATCATCATGAGGGGGAGAGGCTATTTGTGCATTGTACTCTTTTTCCTTCACCAAGATTTTTATCCCAACTGGGTTTTTCCTAGTAAGGTTTTAACGAGGCAAGCCAAATGCAATAATATTTTTCATAAAGATAATGTACTCTTTTTCCTTAGTCAAGTTTTTATCCCACTGGGTTTTCTTGACGAGGTTTTAATGAGACATATTTTTATAATGAATATCCAAGGGGGAGTGTTATGAAATATCAATTGGTGGATATTCAATATCGATCTAAGCAGCTTACAAGCAGCAGTGTAAGCAGCTTACAGTCATCAGCTATTAGCTTCTAAAACTCTATAAATAGAAAAGCATAATTGAAATGTAAATGATTCAGAAATGAATAAGAGTTTCAGTTTTCTCTTGATACTATTTGTTGTCTTTTGCAGTATTTTACAACACTTCTCACATTATATAAAAATAATTTTATAAAAGCCATTTTTAAAACATAATGCAATGACAATTGAAGGTTACAAAAAATATAATTCTCTATTATTGTTCTTTGGCCACAACATAAACTCCAGGAATTAACCGATCCGAACCTTTCATCTCTGAATTTATCTGCCTTCACGAAATATTTTATATGTAGTGACCCTGGTCTTAATTAGCAACAGAGTCCCCAGTGTAAGATACTATAAGAATGCTTGTACAAATTAACTTAGTGAAAATGAGATTGATCATAAAATATTGTCTGGTTAGTGAAAGGAAAATGTCATTTTTCCCCCATGATGTATGACCAATATCCCAAATTCTCCCATAAACTTTTATTATTACCCAGATCAGTGTAATCGGAATCGTACGATTCGCGATGCTAATCTTACGATTCGATACGATTCACTAAAAAAATGATACGAATCGGATAAGAGAATCGTGAATCGACATGAATCACAAATGAATCGGTACCAAATCATAACGAATCGTGTGAATCGAATGATTCACTGAATCGTTCAGAATTCGGGTCAATTTTTTTTTTTTTAAGCCCAAAATATTTTAAAGTAGATAACAAAATAAGCCCATTTTAGTAAAAAAAAAAAAAGAAGACAAAACTGGTAACTGATTGGACCACTTGTGTTTACAGCAGCTTTTATGCACTAGTTTGAGCACTTGTGAAATGTGATATTATTCCGACCAAAAAAAATAGTGTGATATTGTGATGCAGAAATTGTTTGGGCTACTAGGAACAAGTGAAGTAGTGAACAATTTAGAAAAGTAACAAAAACATATATTAATATTAATTCAAATAAAGAATCTCTACTAAAAACTGTTAATAGAAACATAATATGTCAAATATCAACTAGTTTTAAATTTGTGGCCGAATCGGTACGATTCACGATTCGATTCGATTCACGATTCGACAACTATGACCCAGATTCCCCCATATTTTGGTCAGTTCAGCTGCACAAACTTACTGCAGCATAGTCAGGAGTTGTTCGCCTACCCAATTGATCTCGCACTATATGCATGTTTGCTATAATCTTTTATCATACATACGTACATGAAAACACAAATATGCACACTGTCACACCCCGACCCTGACCTATCGCTAGGCTAAGGTCAAAACATGACGTTCGTAACTCTTATCCCTGAGATCAACAACCTGATAGCTATGAAACCTGTAGTTATTAATTTAATAACTTGTACCTCCATTATAAATACCATAAAAAGATTGAAAAGGCTTCTAAAATTCTCCCAAACATCGGCCTTAAAGGATTACATCACCCTGTTACATAATAACCAAACCAAGAACCACATGTTCATCATCCTAGTTATAGGTCTCAAAAGCATAAAGATAAATCCTAGCTAGGTATCTAGTTAACCAAAATAATATTACAACATAATAAAATGATCAATTACAAACATGTTCTTCATAGCAAGAAATAAATCCTCAAACAAGCATGTAGATCACACAAGCAGGAATCCATCTCATCAACTTGACAAAGCTTGTAACCCCATGGAGGCCTACTCAGGCTAATCCTCACCTGTAATTGTTAGAAAGAGGGTGAGCTAGATCCTCGCATATAACTTAATGAGGAGGAAAACAAGAAAAGTTTCCACAAAGGTTTGATCATTTCGCAAACTTCTTGATTTGAAAGATATGAGCAACTCTTCTCTCCGAGGACCTCAAGGGACCAATATCATAACTTCAAAACACATTTTCCTCAAAATGTAACACAAGAGGGCATTTTGTGGAAGCGACCCAATATCATAATCAAAAGATTGGTACAAGGGAAGAAAGGTGGCTTATACGGACTTAAGAGGTATCTCCCACTATCACAGTCGTGTGCACCTTAAAGGGTGTCTCTCACTATCACAGCCATGTGCACATTACTCTGTATAAACCCCAACCACAAACTATACATGCATTAATAGGGTAGGGAAATGTCTGTCACTATCACAGCCGTGTGCACCTCAAAAGGTGTCTCCCACTATCACTGCCGTGTGCACGTTTGATGCCATCCCTTAACAAGTAAGAGGTTGCAACCTTCATACAAATATACATATATAATACCCAACTCCCTAATAGACGTCACCAAGAGAGAGAGGGACTAGGATAGCAATAAAGTAGGTTGCTTCCGTCACAACAGGAATAATAACAACGTAGCGAGTAAGCACGAAAAACCTTGATAATTATATATATATATATAATACCCAACTCTCTAAGGAAAGACATCGAGCGAGAGAGGGACTAGGATAACAACAAAGTAGGTTGCTTCCGTCATATATGTATAATACCCCAGCTTTCCAAGGAAAACACCAAGTGAGAGAGGGACTAGGATAGCAACAAAGTAGGTTGCTTCCGTTACAACAGTAATAACAAGATATAGTGATTAAACATATAAACCTCTTGTGACAATAAATGATTATACCATGGCATATCAAGTAAGCATATAATAATCATGCATATATAACATTTAGGGTGCTCCAAATATTGCCAAGTATCATAAGATACTGAAAAGACATCAATATTGACTACGTTCAATAGTCTTCTAAGCAATATATAGAAGTTAGCAACTATATAGCACCCAAAATATGGCACAAATCCATAATTAAATTCTACTATGATAAACTAGGGTTCGATACAGTTCTAACGCTTCTGGCTGTGCCTAAATTCAACATCCGTAGCTCATGGAATCACTAAAATAAGTTTATCACATTTTGACCAAACCGGAAGCTTCACCAGCGGACGAGGTGTCCTCCACAAGTCGATCAGTGGAGGGGGGTTCGTCCATTCGTGCTGTTTACGAGAAAAATACCATTTTTTCAACAATCAAGCTTACAACCACACCTCCCTCTACCAACAATTAAGCATGCTCAAGGTGACTATTAGGCATTATATAGGAGTTCAAAACGTAACCAAAACACATTCCACATCAACAATCAACACCCAACATAAAAATGGTTGAACAAGTTTGGTTTCGTAACATTTCTTATAGTTTCTTGTTCATCGATCTTTGCATTATCATTCTACATAAAAATGGTTGACCAAAAAAAAAGAAGGTTCTACATAAAAAATGATACATAACCTAGATATTTGAGGTCAAATTTCAAGCAAAGTAGGATTAAACCATCGCCATGTGCTATCCCAAGCTCGATTTTGAAATTTAACCTGATGTATTTCTTGGCACCTAAATTTAAAAATCTACAAAAAAATAGGTGAAAATTTGAAGGGAGGGAAAAATATTATTTTTTACGAGGATAATTATTATGTACAATGTTATTTGATTAAAGTCGAGAATATGACATAAATGAAATAAAAAAAGTTAGGGATCTGTTTAGTATGAAATCATTTTGCATTTTCTCTTTTCCAAAAAAGAAAATGAATGAAGATTATGCTAGTCAAAATGGAGAAGTTTAGGAAATAAGAAAAACTAAAAATCTTTTCAAACTCAACTTAGGATCAATAGTGTATCACTGCCATTTAATAATTTAGATTTTAATTTAACTTTCTTTATGGGTATTAGGTTTTATTTTATAGAAATTAATCTTTTGCAACTGAGTTAGGTATGGTTTCTGGTATGCCAAAGCAAATGTAATTACAAAACATCATATAGTGGGCTGTAGTTTGGACCAACCCTAAACCTAAGTAATTAACCTCAACTGGGCTACACAAAGTGAGCATAAAATGTTCCATCAAAGATTTATTGTCACATTATTATTACGTCCATGGCCGCAAAATGATATCAAAATGTGTACAACAAATTCTGAAACATAATTCAATGACAATTGAAGGTTATAAAAAAAAAAATATATAAGAGTAATACTATATATTACTCCTTTTTTCATTACCTTTTTATCACCTTCTATATAAAATCTTACATGACATGCCAACTTAAAAATACATGTATTTTCTCTTTCTTCTTTTCATTTTTCTCTCTCTTCTTAATTTCTTTCTCTCTATCTCTCTTTCTAATTAGCATCCTTCTTTGTTGTGTGACAACTGTCACATAAAAAAGGACATACAATCTTTTTTTTTTTTTTTTGTGGACAAGGGTTATTATAATTGCATACCACATTGTAAATATCCCACCGGCAATCGAACTATATAAACAAATGGCGTACATTCAATTATGTTTTTGTCAACGGCACGCCATATTTGACCCCAAAAAAAAAATTGGCACGCAATAGTTTGTCTCTATGGGTAATGCGACCTTTTCGGCGATTGGAAATTTGAAAGGCAATAAATTATAATTGGAAAAACTCCATATTTAGTCTCTATTATTTGTAAAAATATTTAATTTGGTCTCTATTATTTAAAATATTTTAATTTAGTCTCTATTATTTTATCAAAAATTTTAATTCGTCCCTATTATTTAAAATTTTTAAATTCGTCCTTATTATTTTCCAATTTTTTTTTAATTTTATCCTTATTATTTTTAAAAAATTTCAATTACGTCCCTATTATTTTGTTAAAGTTTCAAATTCGTCTATATTATTCAAGGACTAAATTGAATTTTTTTGGGAAATAATAAGGACGAATTTGAAACTTTTTGAAAATAATAGGGAAGAAACTGAAACTTTTTGGCAAACAATAAGGACGAAATTGAGAAATTTTAAACAATAGAGATGAAATTGATACTTTTAGAAAAATAATTGGGACTAACTTGAGACATTTTAAATAATAAGGACCAAACTGAATTTTTTTGTAAATAATAGGGACTAAATGTGATATTTTCCCATTATAATTTATAGAAACTCGTGATGCAACTATATACTTTGAACCCTTCTCTTGACAAACTCCATATATATGCAACTATAAACAAGAAGCACAAGTAACAAATATCATAGAGAGTGTGAAGTGTGAGAGATCATGGATTACCTTAGCATCGTGTTGGGACTGTTGTTGGCTGCCTTGGCATCGTTTCAGTGCCTGAGTCTACTATCAAGAAGCAGCAAAAAGCTCCCACCAGGGCCTACCCCTCTACCCATAATTGGTCACCTTCACTTGCTTGGTAATCAATTCCATGAATCTCTAGCCAAGCTTGCCGATACTTATGGCCCGATCATGTTGCTAAAGTTGGGCCGTGTGCCGACAGTTATCATATCTTCACCAGGCATGGCCAGAGAAGTTCTCTAGAAACAAGATTTAGCCTTCTCTGGCAAAAGAATCCCTGATGCTCTACATGCTCAAGACCATTACAAATACTCTATTGTTTGGTTACCAGCCAACTCACAATGGAAAACCCTTCTAAGAATCTTGAACTCTAACATCTTTACAAACAACAGGCTCCAAGCCAATCAACACCTGAGGTTTAGGAAAGTCTAGGAGCTGATTGAATATTGCCGTAAAAATAGTCAAACTGGTAAAGCCGTGGAGATAGGCCAAGCTGTTTTCAAAACAACACTGAATCTATTGTCCAACACCATTTTCTCCAAGGATTTAACTGATCACCATTCCAATACGGCCAAAGAAGTTAAGGACGCGGTGTGGAAGATATTGGTGGGGTCCGCTAAGCCAAACCTGTTCGATTTCTTCCCTGTGCTTGAAAAGATTGATCCCCAAGGTGTAAGACGTCGAATTAGCGCTCATTTTAGTAAGGTGCTTAACATTTTTGATGGCCTGATCGATGAACACCTGGAGCAAAGGATATTGGAAGGCACTAAGAACAATGATGTCTTGGATGTCCTACTTAACTATATCGAAGAAAACACCAGAAAAATTGATAGGAATCACGTTAAGCGGACATGCCTGGTTCGTGTTCTTTTTCTTCATACACTACAAGAAACAGTGGAGTTTGTGACTCCAGAAAACGTCACAATTTCGTCGCAAATATTTATTTGCCATGAAATTACGACAAAGTAGTAATCGTCGCTAAACCTTGCGTGGCTAAATCATTTTTCGTCGTAATAACATCGCTTTGTGACAGATTTGCGACGAACAGAAACCCGGGAATATTTTGTTGCAAGATCGCCGCAAATGGTGACTAATTTGCTACAAATTCATTTTGTGGCCAAAGCGTGGCATGATTTCGTCGCCAATTAATGGCAGAATTTTACGCAAAATAGTGGCAACTTGGTTGACGCAATTACGTGACAAAAGTTTTGTTTCCAAACTGTGGCGAATTGTTTGTCGTAGTTGCGTGGCAAAAATTATGTCGTGGCCAAATCGTGGTAATTTATTTTGATACACAATCGTGGCAACTTATTTGACGCAATTACGTGGCAAAAGTTCTGTTGCCATATGGCAAAACTTTTGCCGCAGTTGCGTGGCAAAAAATTATGTCGTGGCCAAATCATGGCAATTTATTTGATACAATTACGTGGCAAAAGTTCTGTTTCCATGTGGCGAAAATTTTGTCGCAATTGCGTGGCAATTTATTTTGATGCAAAATCCTGGCAACTTGTTTGACGCAATTATGTAGCAAAAGTCTGGTGCGTGGCAAAATCATGGCAATTTATTTTGATGTAAAATCGTGGCAAAAGTTATTTAGCTACAAGTTAAATTCTTTTGTCACCAATTCGTGGCAATTCTCAAATCCACCCAATAGAAAAAAGGTGGTTTGTGACGTCATCTTGTGTATCCTGCTAAATTACAAAAGAATATAAATTTAAACCCCATAATTGAATATCATAAATTACACAATCTATACATTCATTCAAATGAACACAAATCTACGCCAAAGTAGCTAAGTCATGCCATAATATATAAAAAGTGCCACCATTTAACAAAGTACACTTCCAATATACATTCAAAAAGAAATACTAAATATACATCTATCATAACGTCATCTGGCTTGTTTGTCCTAGTATGATAAGCTCCAAAAGAGAACTGTATACAAAAAGTTTACAGCATCTTCCATTACGACACGACATCTTTGCATAGAGACAATCCATATCTAAGCCTACTATTTTCACCATCTTCAGATAATCCATGTCATATCTGCAAACAATAAAACAAATCAACCAACTCAACCAAAACATTGCGATACATAAAAATGAGAATGAAGGCAAAAACAAATTTTACGAGTCCGATATACAATTTCTTCCAATGATTGTGTTTAATTAACACAATTGCAAACAAAACATCATATGTACCTTAAAACTCTTTTCAACAAAATATTATATTTTATTAGCCCTTTTTAAGACTCTATCAGTAGTATACATGACATATATTCATAAACTCAACATATACATATAACATAATATGCAGGAAAGACTAACATAATCCAAATTATAAACAGGTACAACGAAAAGTTAAAATGATCAATATATTTGTATAAAATATCAGAATTACATAACATACTTGAACCCGCTTACTTGTTAAGGTTTCCAATAGAAGATAAAGTCATACCATGACCCTATGGATCGTATTGGGCATCATCGCCTTGTTGTTCTGAGGGAGGCTGAGATTGATCCTGATGCGGCTGGGGTGGATAGGGCAATAATTGGGTCAACTGAGCGATTTGTTGCTCAAGCCTTCTATACTGCTCGTTCTGTTTTTCGAATTGGCTCATGAACTGACCCCTTAATTCTAATGTTGCCTTATTGACGACTTCCTGCATGTTCTCCTTTGTGATTTAACGAGAAGAATATGGAATGTCGTGCGCGGATCCTCCTATAGCCTACGATCCTACACCGTTCAACTGTCATCTAGCCGATCCACCTACTGCCTGGCAAAATAATGCATCGTGGTTGATAGGTGGTGCAGTTGGATCTCCTTGCCATATCGTTATGGCCTGCTAGACCAATTCCTTGTATATGACCTATAATTAATACATAATTATTGTCATTTTACTTTACTGTTAATTATTGATTATATGACATAAATAAACATAAATAATTGATATACCATGGTTTGTTCAGCCTTGGGGTCGGAGTATGCACCATCGGGGCCTTTCTTATGTACTTTCTCAAACACATATGCCTTCGTAACTAGTGCGATCTTTTTTAATTCCTATAATAACATTAATCAAACAACAATTATTATATTAAAGATTTAACGTTCATATAGGATTACAATTTAAATAAATAGTTTAACATTTACCATTCTTCTCTTGATCTCCTGAAACCCCACACAACCACCATAATGTAGAGATGGCTTACTCATTCTGTTCTTCTTGTTTTCCTCTGACTTCTTCTTCCATGCATCTGTGTTCCACTGTTGACATAGTGCATCCCATTCGCTATCACTCAACCAAGAGGGCTTAATATTTTTCTTCTTTTGCATGTAGTGACCCTTACAGAAAAGGTCCCGTAACCGAGCACTAACATTTTTAAAAAATAATTGGCGGATAACTGGTTCATCATAGGGGTACCACTTGTACAATCTCTATAGCCATATATTAAGTATTAGTAATACAAGTTATATATTGTCACGGTATGTGTAACTGAAATATAAATAATGAAATTAATTTTGTGTACTTAGTTAGTACCTGAAAAGCGATCCACCATCTCTCTTTAACCTCAACTGGAATCAAAGTCCATCGCATCCAAGGCGTATTGAACCCAATAGATAATATATTGACAATCTCTCGCGCCGCCCCAACTGGTATCCATCTGCAATTGGTAAAGATACAAAGTATACTAACAGTTGTAATAGAAAAAATAATCAAGAAAATAATGTACATATTATATAAAATTGTATTTAATGTTCTAATACCCATTTTCATAGATTGTCATGTGTGTACGCCTATCAATCTGCCACACAGTGTACGCCTCCAAAGATGGGAATCCAAACCTCTAAATGTAATCCTGCAGCCCATCGCGAGGCATCAGTAGAAGACTTTGGTAGGTCAGTAGATTATGTGGACCGGACCATAGGCGGGTCATCGGAGTCGACTTGCAAACCATCTAAGTGTCGTGGTAAGCCCGTGGATGAAGTAGATGCCGGAGATTGATCATCTGTGGGTAAATTGGTCGGTCTGCCAGTCTGTGACATCAACCCTCCACTCGATGGTATTTGAGAGGATGAAGTAGATGTGTGCCCAACATTGAAGGCAGAGTAGGATGCATGTGTACCACCTGAACGTGCAATAGACTGCTGCAACGCCCCATGACGCACGTATCGTCTAGCCGTACCTTTACTTTTATCTTTACCTGAAGACATGTCTGTTTTGAACAAAATCCAACTATCATTAAAAATGTAGATCTATATACACAATTTGAATACATTATCGTCATATTAAATGTTTATCAATAGTATTAATACATTGAAATAATCTACTAAATATCATTAGCACTGTCATGCCCCGGCCCTTCACGGAGTTAGGACTCCTATTAACTTCACTAACGTTAACCCAACCCTAACCTTGGGCACGAAAAATGAGAAAAAACAGACAAAATCTCCCCTGTTTATAGGATTAACCATATACCTGCACTCAGAACAATTGATCCACAAAACATGATATAACATTCCTATGATAACATACCCAAGTTCCTAAGGCCATCCGAGCCTTTCTACTTAGCAAAATTAAAGTGTACATGCATTATTTCTTTCATTTCTAGCATAGTATGATTATAATTTCGCTTATCATACCACTAGACTGTTTCCTATTTAACTAATTTAGAATTTGTATTCCATTCAAACTATCCACAAGCTTAATTAACTACATACAAACTATTACAAGCATTGTTCAACTTAAATTAACTTTATACACACCAACAACTTAAACTAAATATATACAAATTAAATTAAGGCAATCATCAACATGATCGTCAATGTCATCATTATCGTCGCCTTAATCTTCATAATCTCTGTCTTCATCTTCATCTTCTTCTTCGTCTTCATCTTCTTCTTCGTCTTCATCTTCGTCTTCGTCTTCATCTTCGTCTTCGTCTTCATCTTCGTCTTCGTCTTCATCTTTGTCTTCGTCTTCATCTTCATCTTCATCTTCGTCTTCTTTGTCTTCGTCTTCGTCTTGTTGAAATTGTAACTCATTCAATTCCTCTTCTAATACCTCAATATTTTCAATTGATTCATGAACACGTTGAGGTAACTCTTCATCATCTAGTAGTACTATAGGCACATCCATTACATCGGACTGAAAAGGTAATTCCTCTTCTATTCCATACTTTTCCCGAGGCACGTCATAGTAATTTCTCGGTCTTATTTTGCATACAACCCACCAATCAGCACGATCTCTCTTAGCACTAGGGTACTTGCAGTAATACACTTGATGTGCTTGTTCTGCTAACAAAAATAGTTCATATTTTGGAAATCCCCTCTTCACATTGACCTCGACAAGTCGATACTTAGGATGTTCCTTAACACCTTTACCTTTTTGCGTATCATACCAGTTGCACTTAAAAAGAACAACTCTTGTATGTTTCTGTGTTGGATTATGGTATTCTAATTCAACTATGCCCTTCAATATTCCATAGTAATCACCGTACTCGGTAGTACCATCATATGTCCCTTTGACGAACACTCCACTATTCATTGTGGACTTGGAAGACCCGTAATCAAGGGTGTCAAATCTGTATCCATTAACCAAGTAGCTTGACCACGTGCGCACTCTCCTACTTGGCCACATAGAAAGATATTTCACCCGATCATCAACACCATTAGTACCGACAAACTGCAAAGAACGAAATTTACCAGAAGTCAAAGAGTTGAGTGTTAACTTCAATGCAAATAAACCATCAATATGTACTTTAATTGATGTGTACTTACATGGTCATATAACCATTTTGGAAAAAGATTGTCAATTTTATTTTGAATTTGTGTCGCCGTTAATGGTGGATAATTTCGGGAAAGATATTCCTCAAACATCTTGGGAACAATATGTAGGGTTCATATTAGAAATGTATTAGTGTAACATTATATGTACAAAATGTCATGACCTTATCTGATATAAGGGTGAACCTCTTGGCAATTCATTAGTACATATAGGTGTGCCGCATATAACTCTCGATCGTCCAAATTTCGGTTCTTTTCTTTCCCTATGGGACAACCTGGGTAAGTAAATATAGATAAGCATCCATCAGGATAGTCCACATCACTATATTGGTCATTTCGACCAATATTTCTTGTTTTAGTTCCCACATGAGATTCGAAATAATATGAACAAAAGGTTGCAGTTTCAAGGGAAAGATAAGCTTCACATATAGATCCCTCGACCCTTGCTTTATTCCTTACATTCCTCTTCAAACGATGTAAGAACCTACATGAGTGTTGGTCTTTAAACATAAGTAATGTTTAATGCAAGTGTTAGCATATAAATTTAGGAAAAAGATAGAATTACCTTTCGAAAGGATACATCCACCGATATTGTATAGGACCACCGCATATTGCTTCATACACCAAGTGAACTGGCAAATGCTCCATCGAATTGAAGAAAGCAGGGGGTAAGATCTTTTCCAGGTTACAAAGAGTCATGACAATATTTTCTTGCATTCTTTCCAGATCTTCTCTATGAAGAGATGTACAACATATATCACTGAAGAACAAACTTAGTTCCGTAAAAGCTTCCCAAACATGTTTAGGAAATACCTCACATAAAGCTATAGGGAGCAATCTCTCCATAAAGACATGACAATCATGACTCTTCATATGTGACAATTTCATATCTTGCATGTCAACACACCTTGATAAATTAGATGCATATCCATCAGGGAGTCGTAAGTCCTTAACCCAATCTAGAATTGTCTTTCCCCCAGCCCCTGCCAATGTGTATACACCCATCTTCAGTTTGTAACCACCACCTGGTTTGCTCTGAACACATAATTCGGGATGGTCACAAAAGTTTGAAACATCAATCCTCGCTTTGAGATTATCTTTTGTCTTGCCCTTGACGTCCATCACAGTGCTGAAAACATTCTCAAAGACATTTTTCTCAATATGCATCACATCCAAATTATGATGCACAAGATGTGAACGCCAATAGGGTAAATCTCAAAAAATGCTTCTTTTCGTCCAATTATGCCAATCCCCAAAGCCATGTATCTTTTTTCTTTTACAAGATGTCAATTCACTTGCAGTAGGGAAGTCTTTTACATATTCCCAAATTTGTTCACCGTCTAATATAGGAGGACGACAAGAGCTTTCTGCTCTACCCTTAACAAAGTTTTTCTTGTCTCGCCGTAACAAACTACTCAGTGGTAAGAACTGACGATGACAATCAAAGAAGAAATTCTTCCTACCTGCGGTCAATTGAAAAGCCTTTGAATGTTCCATGCAATACGAACACGACAATCTCCCATATGTACTCCAACCAGATAACATACCATACACCGGAAAGTCATTTATTGTCCACAATAAAGCTGCCCTCAATTGAAAATTTGTTTCTGTTGACACATCATAACAAGAAGGCCCTACTTCCCATAAATCTTTCAATTCTTTGATTAAGGGCTCTAAGTATATATCAATGTTCTTGCCGGGATTTTTCGGGCCTGGAATAAGAAGTGTCAGGAACATGACAGGGTTCTTCATACACATCCATGGTGGCAAATTGTATGGTGTCATAATCACTGGCCAACAAGAATAAGGTTTAAAATTTGAGTTGTATGGATTAAACCCATTTGAGCATAGCCCAAGAAGAACATTTCTTGGCTCGGCTGCAAAATTAGGATATACTCTGTCAAAGTGTTTCCATGCCTCAGCGTCAGACGGGTGACATATCTTCCCATCTTCGACTTGATGTTTCTTATGCCATTGCATATGTTCAGCTGTAACCTTTGACATGTATAACCTTTGTAATCTCGGAGTTAGTGGAAAATATCTCAACTTTTTGTTAGCTATGAGTTTACCCCGTCTTGACGTCTTGTAACGTGGCTCACTACAACAGGGACAAAAGTCCAGGTCACTTCTATCCCTATAAAATAATGTACATCCATTTTTGCAGACGTCTATCTTTTCATACCCCAATCCTAAAGGCCTTATTTCCTATTTGCAGTTGTAAAATTTTTCAGGTAAATTATGAGTTTTTGGCAACGCTTCCCTCACTGTGTCGATCATTCTATTGAAGCATTGTTCACCCATATTTTCTTCACACTTGATATTTATGAAACAAGACACAGCAGACAAATGAGTTAGAGTCTCACAACCATCCCACAATGGTTCATCAGCAACCTTCAAGAGATTGAAAAAACATGATGCTTCCGTATTAGGTGGTTCACGTGGTTGGTCGTGATCCATAACGAACTCCGGACCAGCAACATCAAATACCATTGTCCTATAGGTATTTCCTTCGTCAATGTTATTATAATTATGAGTAAAGGTCTACTGAGAAGAATTACCATAATTATGAATTTGCTCCCCATGTGAAGTCCATTCGTAATAATAAGGCATGAAACATTGTTCGTATCCAAAAACTTGCGATTTTTGCATTTTTCACATGGACATCTTATCTTATCACCGTCCATGTAATGTTGTTGATTACTTACAAATGCAATAAATTCATGTACACCTTCAATGAACGTATTACTAAGCTGCCTGTCAGGTTCCAAACAGTGATTCGTCCATTCACGATTGGAATCCATTTGGTTAAATATTGTATCATAACAAATACATAGAATATGGACTTCATAGTTAAGAGTATGAATTGCACTAATTTCGGGAAAAAAAAACTTAATGGTTTCATTTGCAATAAATGGAATTCCTAAACTCATAGCCCAATATGTTAATGGGCTCAATTATAACTGTTGGACCTAATTAAATTTATGGGGCCCTATTACAATTGTTGGGCCAAATTCAATTAATTGGGCCTAATTAAAGTTATTTAGCCTAGTAATTATTAAGTGAATTAAAGATATTGGACCCTAAAAGTAGAAATATGTTTCTTGTAATGATATTATTTTTATGTATAAGAGCTAATTGGCAGGGTGATATTAAATAATTTTGTCAATGAATTTTATAATAATATTTGTATATGGATATATTATTTTTTGGTAGAATTCAATTGATTTTGGGTCTAAAAATATCTGAGCTTACTAAAAAAAGGACAATAGGCAGCAATTTCACCACGGTAATGCTAACTGTTGGATTATGAAGTTTAATGTTTATCGTAGTACAAGATTGTCTAAAGTTGTAGTAATGTAATCTCATTTCTTTCAAATGATTCTCACATAGTTCTAGTTACCCATCTTTTTCCCATATTGTTTTTTTTTTTTTATCATAATCTTTTTCCTATCAGGTAGATGAACAATGAACTAAGAATTTACCAAATAAACTATGATGTTTAGTAGCCCAAGTGCCAAATGTTGCACAGATCAAAGAACTAGGCATATCATTCGATTATTGATAGAGACTAACTTAACTAAAAAAGAAAAAACAATTATCGTCTTATATGGTTATATGCAATATGGGATCTAATCCAATGTAGACAATTTAAATTAGTACAGTTTGGAAAAGAATCAAGTCTTCATTATTATTGTACCTCTAATTAACACAATAAGAATGCATCACATATCATAGCAGCGTGTTCCTACATAATCATCATTTAGAAACTAAATCGAACAAAACATAATTGGACAAAGTTTCAGTCACAATACCTTTAACGCAGAGTAAGGAAATGGATCATGCAGCCTTGAATATGAAAGATCATAAGGTGTTCAAGAATATGAAAATGAAGTTATTCCCATAAAAAAATTAACAGCTCTATCACATTTTCTATACCAAAAAGTACAGACAACTGATAAAGCAAGAAGAGGCATAATCAAATCAAATACTAGTCACTCTCAACTCTAAAACTATCTCGATCCCTGATCAAATTTGCCCTTTTCAAGTCAAACATTGTCTTCGCCGTTTGGAGTTAATAGCATCACCATTACAATCAAAATTACAATTGAATATATTTTTAACTTGAGGAAGCCTGCAATTTCTTAAGCTACTTACATATTCATTATGTATATTTATAATGAGACAGCAGTTAGCACTAAGAAAAGTGACCCACATCATCTATTATTACACAGTTAATAATATTCAAAACTTAATAGCTAAAATATTACATTGATGATAAGAAATTCATCTTGAAAAATATCACATTGGATTGATCTTAAGGTTATATAATTTTGTAGTGCAGAAGATAGCCTTAATTAACATATACTCTAAAGAAATCAAGAAATAGATATTAATATTTATAATGACTATGTAGGTTTTTAAGTGTTATAGATAGGCATAACATTTTAAAATATCTAAAAACATCAATACTTCGAGTATGCATGTCTTAATTATACCAATTGATCTTGAATATGCACAAGTGAAAATTGTGGTGAAAGTGCATAGCAAATGATTATAAGCCATAGAGTTATGGACCATCAACTTTTTGAAATGGTTGTAAAGCTAGTTAACTAAAGGAATAAAAACCAAAAGATAAAGTTGGCCAGACTTTGTCCCTTAATGTTTGTAATTCAAGCACTAGAAGAGATTCCAAGGCACATGCTAAAAACTGTTGGACGTAACAAAAGTATAAACCACTCGTTAATCACATTGCAATAACTTCAACTAGCTAGACACAAAATGGAGTTCACACGACTCCTAAAGATTGAGTAAAGTAGTAAGACAATAATATATCCTGATTAAGAATTGGGATTAAAAATTTCTATCTCCTTATCATCTTTCACCGATATAAAGTTTTTGTACCGAGAAAATTATAACACTGAGGTAGATTTAAAGAATCTTACCTAATGTAACTTTTTCGTCATCGATTACAAGAAAATAGGAAAAGAGTTCACACACATAAATGATGAAGATCAATGGAATCAAACACTTATTCTTCTATGTGTGGCTAATAGTAATTCGAATATGCTAGTCTCATTTCCAAAATACTAAGTCTACAAGAAAAAGAATCGTATCTTCAGGACTTGGCATAAATGGGAAGCTCTCAAATTCCATATAATTCAAATCGCATCTTAGTGGCAAGAATGTTGTCATACTAATAATATTCAACAAACCCTATTTATTCTTCATGCTTTACACTTTGTACCATTGTTTTGGACAAGTGATCTTATCTGAACACTTTTTAGATACCAAATTAATAGGCAAGTGTACTAAAATTTCTCAAAGAAAACATTGTTATTAAAATCTTGTACTTCACAATTACTAAATGGACTTTGAAATAAAGTTATGTGATAATATCTAATTTTTTATCTTAGTTACGTGAAATCATGAAGGCAGAATCAATCATAGTCGTAAAACTGCAAGCAGCTACTAGAGTCAGACCCTTTTTTAGTTGGGGCAGGGTAAAAGAAACGAAAGAAAAATGAATAAAAAGAGAAAGTAAGACGGGGGAAGATACAAGAAAAAAAAAGATAATAAAATGGATACAAGATTGCATTTCAATTTCAATTCTATAAGAAATTTACAATGAAAACAAAACAAAGTAACTACTACAGTCAAACCTGAAAGGATTTTCGATTTGTACCGTCATTGACAAAAAATAACATCACAAAAACCCATATCCTGTCATTGGCTAATTCACAAAATGCTCAAGCAAATTTCCACTTAAAGTATTCCTTAAAGGCTTGATTAGCATTTGTTTAAAGTTCAATTTCTAAAGTTTGTAAACTTTATGCAAACGACAGGTTATGTTACAACCAGCAACGAAGACATCATTATCATTTTCTGGGCTGAATATAAAATCAAGGGAGAAAGTCAATATAGAAAAGTACCCTACCCCAAATTAAAAAATAAAAGAAGCTGGAAAATTCATATAACAATACATCAAATTAAAAAAATAAAAGAAGTTGGAAAACTCATATAGCAATAAAGTGCAGTAGAAGTAAAAAAAGGAAAAAGGTAATTCTGCTATCTCATACATCAAACAAAAAAGGGTAAGAAAAGCATTTAACTTTGCTCATTATTTCACTAGGCAGATACTACATAACAAGATTCAGTCCAACCAGCGGAAAAAATTCAAAAGTGCTTAATGAAATTCAACATTTGAAAAATCTGAGGATGTTGTCACCACCAAGAAAAAACCCAAAATACTGAACACATCTTAATTCGTCCCTACACCATAATTCATTAAGCTAACACTTCGAACAAACCATCTTAATTCAGCCTCTTCTACTTTCGCATTCAGAGTAAACATATCCTCCTTCTTCACCACTGGCTCTGCCTCCTTATCCCTAGTTTCCCTCACAATAACATTAGTTGACTTCGCCTCTTTATTCTCTTTCACTTCATCATCCACTACCTTACCGTCTCTAAGCTCCTTCCCTAAATCTGTTTCCTCATTTTTTCGAAAACAATTTAACGTAGACGCATCATTTGCAATGCTAGCACCATTACTTTCATCCTTCTTTGTTGAATTAAAATTAACACTATTGATATGTGGCTTTTCAATTTTTATAAGGATTATATTCAAATTAACTGGCACAAGATTCTTCGAATTATTCGATAAATTAGAATTTCCTCTCTGCCTTTTCTCCCTATCAGCCTTATCAGCTGCAAATTCAGCAATAACACCATCCACTATACTAACATCATCCAGCCGCAAAAAAATAAGTAAAAGAATGTAGCTTGAATGAAGAACAAGATGAAATAGTGACTAATTAGACTCTCTCAATGCTCACAAAAATTCCAATCAAGAGAGATAGCACTACTTAATCACCATAGATAATGGAAATTAATGTCGTCCTCTTCGATTTTACCTTCTAAAATGGAAGAGTTTTGCAATGTTTAGTATAAACTTTCAGTAGAAGAAAACAGAGTTGTGAATATTTGGTTTTAGAATTTTGGATATGATATTGATTTTGAAATCAATAGTTTTTTGAGAAATATGTTATCATGAAAATTTGTTTATATGTAATTACTACCCGAAGCCTTTTTATTGACTTTAAAACCAACCACTTGTAATAATATTAGCAAATATTTATTTTCTCCTTTTGTTTTAATTCAAAACCAATTTGATTACTGCAAGAAAATCTTAATGAAACAAAGACACAAGAAATTCAACGCAGAGAAAACAACCAAATGTTAAAAGTCAACAAAGACTAAATAAATCCAGAAGCTTAGAGTATAGAAAACACACAATATGTTAAAGAGTCAACAAAGACTCTCTAGAATTCTCATAATCCAAAAGTTTAGACTATAGAAGTCCTAGTTAAGATAATGTAACAAGGACTTCGCACATCTAAACTTTTCCATCTCGACCAAAGAAAGAGACATGCTCTTGATACTAATAGACAAAGTTTAGACTATAAAAATCATAGTGAAGATAATGTCTACCCATATAATACTCTCCCTTGGGGTAAACAAGGATAAACTTTAAGAAACATATTAATCGTTTGAAGAATTATAAGAAATCTATTAAACTAAATAAATCAAAGTACACATATCACTAAATAAATCCAAGTACACATATCACTTAATATGTTACATACGAGTAACATCCCAATAGAATGAGTACATGGAGTTCACACTTGAAAGCAGCCACAATGGCCGGTAAAAGTTATTTTTTGTAGTGATAGAATGAAAAGAAGAGTGAGAAGGTCTAACTAATCAGGCCAAAACACGGAAATGGCCAACTTGAGTATACCAAAAGGGCATGTAACAACAAGATATATTATGTAAGATCTATGTAACATGTTTGTGGACTAGTGAGAAACATAATTAACTGCATGTGTACCTTTTGATGGAACAAAGGCAATATCAATATACTACTTTGAGGACACTAGAACCTCTTCAAATACACTTGTTGTATCAGTTCCCACCACTTTTACCTTAACATTTGGGGTTCCAACAGCTCTACATAAGACCATCAGTAGATAGAAGATCAATATAACCATCTGAAAGAAAATCGAATGGAAACTCCAGTCTTGTAAAACCTAATCTAAACAGTAGTGTTACATATCACTTTGATGACTTGGTTACATAATTGCTTCATTTTGATCTCGCAAAATGTCCACAATATCTTTTGGTAGACACTAGTTGAATATAGAAAATACTACTTATATAATACAAAATATTTTCTCAATAAGTACATAACAAAAAGATTCTAATCAAACAGTAAAATAAGCTAGCTCTTACTTCCAAGCATTGAGAAAAACCTGGCATGCCTCAAGTGAAGTTATAACAATCTAGTCAAATGAAGTTTCTGCTGCCATGAAGATGAGCTATATCAAACATCCTTTCATCAAACAAAGCAAAAGAAGTAGTTCTTATCTAGGTTTTCACTTCAAATTTGAATGAACTGATACAAGTTCGGATGAGCTAATCACTCCATAAGTCATCACTAGGACACCATGTACATGAATTATCTAACAAGCGTTACAACCAAAACGTGTCTTGCTGCTACAAACGGATGTAACAGGCAAGTTATATCAAAAGCCACAATTTAGTGGAAGAAGTTTCACATCAACTTTAAGACCACTAATTTGATCATAAAAGAGTTACCACGTAACTCCTCTACAAGCAAAACATCATGGTAACAAGGCATAATTGTCAGGAACTTAGCATCCAGCCTTCACAGCCGGATAGACATCATCCCAAAAAGATGCAAGAAGTCAAAGCAATTGCATGCCGACCTAAAATGTGCAACAAGCTTTACAAAGGAATAAAATTTAGGAAAAAAATGACTCTAAAATTGAATGAAGTTGGAAATAATAAATAGCTAGAAAGAAAAGAATGTCCCAAGCAAATAATTCCAGTGCATATACAGACATGACATGATCAGATGATACTTCAATCAATTATACACAGAAAGATCGTAAGAGCTTACCGCTTAGTACAGAAGATAGCTTATTCAGATCAGGCAAGTACATATGCTTGATGAGGGGAAGCTCCATACAACTGATTCCATGTTTGGCCTGTGTGCAACACGAAAATTTTCATCCAACTACTTTCAAGCTTATGTGTTAATAATTAATTCTTAATTCAATCATCCTCAAGCTTCTTGGAATTACAACTTCTATTTCGATTGAGAAATCATCTGGTCTTATTTCAATCATGAACAAAAGAAACTTAATAACTAAAAGTCATAAACATTACAAAGACAAAAGAAAGCACTGTCAAAATGCTTTGCCACTAGCTAACATAAATACATTATCACACTCAATAACAGAAAGCAATATCTTTTTATTTCTTTTCTTTTTATATTCTGATCTTTCAAAATTAAAGATTAAGCAGCTGCTCAAAATCTCTCAACAACACTCAGCAAAAGAAACCGATCTCAACTCTAACAACTACTTCTCTAAGAAAGGTAACATTAACATTACAAAACCTGAAACTTTATGCCTATTAAATCTTGTCTACGTCACAAGAGTGCTACCGGTGGTAGATTCACTGCAAACCAAAAATCACAAAATAAGCATACATATTTAAGTCCTCGTAGTGGACTACCAAATTTACTATGACAAAACCTTAATTCATAAGCCAAAACCTTAATTCATGCAAACATTCAGATTCAAAATGGCTTTGGTTCGTGGTGCTGCTCTTGCTTGGTTTTTGGCGAGCCCCTATAAATTATTGTAGGGATAAGCGTGTCTATGTTAAGATAGTGGACGAAAATGAAGAGGGGTGAGTGAGTACCTGGATGAGGGCAGAGACCACTGCTGATGTTAAGATCAAAGCCTCGATCTTGTGAATAAGAAACACAAAATGGTCGGATGAAAAAGTAGAACAAAGGATGGTGCGCGGTAGCGATGGGATGCAGAAATGATACTTGAGATAGCGGTGGTGCGCAGTGGTAGTGGTGCGAGGTGGTAGTAGTGGGAGGTGGGGCTGTGCGTGTGGTTGGAAATGGAACGAGTGAAAAAAGGGCTAGGTTAAATGGCCGCTTTTTCACCTATGTAATTTTTTTTTACTAAATGTAGTGTGCGTCGCTAATACGTAACAGGTGTGTCATAAACTTTGCATCCATTTGGCTACAACATTTTAAATGGCGTTTTGCAAGAAAATCGAGACGGCGAAGTGTACTTAAATGTCTGTTTATCACAAAAGCGTAGCAATTTTACCACGAACTTGCGACAAACTGTGAATGTTGTCAGAAGTTCGTCACAATATTTACGTCAATATTGAGACAAAATTGGTCAAAAAAGTTCGTCACAGTTTTGTAGCAAATCACCATGATATTGCGACAAAATATAATGCCCGCGCTATAGTCGTCCCATTTCGTGGCCAAAGTGTCGCAGTTTGGGACGATATTGCCACGATTAAGATTTCCTGTATTTACTATTGACTTTCATGGTAGAATTGTCGCAAATTGCGACGACATTGCGTCAAAAATAGTTACTGTCATTGATTCATCACTATTTCGACACAATATGAGAGCCATAAACTACCGTAGCTACTTCGTCCCAAATTTGCGACCTTTTTTTTTTCATCGCAAACTTCATCGCAAAGCAGCTCCATTTTAGTAGTGATATACTTAAACATTAAATCCATGAATTAAATTACCATAATTCATATGTAGTATAATTGTTGTTAAAGTATATTATGGTTTCAATGTAATTTTGTATATTATGGCATTAGTTTAGACAATAGTCTAGATTTAAGCCGTATTCATATTGGTTTTCTAATTAGATTTTAAGTTTTCTTATTAGATTATGTTCCTAATTAGTGCATAATATAAGATTTATCTTCTGTTGTGCCATGCATATGTTATTAAGGGTACAATTGCAAGATATGAAGTTCAAGTCTCGCCATATTAGATGTGACATTAGAATAAAATGTGACGCCGATGAATCCCCAATGAATTTCATCAGATCATTTCATCATATAATCTTGATGTGGATTTGGATTAAACAATGAGGTCGGATATAAGACATATATCTACTGATGTTTGGCTAGATCGTGAATTTCTGGGATAATTTGCTTCCATAGATATTTAATTACAATATTATTTCTTTGGTTACAGGACCTATTTATTGTCGGGGTTGATACAACTGCAAGCACAGTAGAATGGGCAATGGCAGAATTACTTAAGAATCCAAATATTATGAAGAAAGTAAAACATGAGCTTGAGAAAGTCGGTGGCAAAGGCAACCCAATAGAAGAAACCGATATTGTCCGTTTGTCATATCTAGGTTGTGTTGTGAAAAAAACTTCAAGATTACACCCACCCGCTCCATTCTTATTTCCTCGAACCGTGGAGCATGATGTAGTGGTGTGTGGTTATACGATCCCAAAAGAGTCACAAGTGCTAGTAAGTGTACTAACAATTGGGCGTGATCCAAGTTTGTGGGAAGATCCCTTAAAGTTTAAGCCCGAGAGATTTATAGAACAGAAATTGATATCCGAGGCCAAAATTTTGAGCTAATTCCTTTTGGCTCAGGACGAAGAATTTGCCCAGGATTGCCTTTGGGAATAAGGATGGTACCGCTAATACTAGGATCACTAGTAAACTCATTTGAGTGGGAACTTGAAGGTGACATTGCACCTGAAGAATTGGACATGGTGGAGAAAGTTGGCGGAACATTGTAGAAGGCTCGTCCTTTACGAGCTATACCAATCCCTCTCTAATATGGTTGCAGTCCCTATTGGATAGAAGTCCTTCTTGTATGGACAGATATGCAAAGTTATCTACAGGAAATTCCTATCTCTATCTTATCCTGTATTATTCCTGAAAATTTGTTACTTAAAGAACATGACATAAAACAAGATCCTTGCTATACATCGTTGAGCTTCAATGATGTATTATTTTTAGGCTAAGATCTTCTTTGTAATTGGTCTTTGATCCACCCTTTGTACTTTTATATCATTAATAAAACTTTTTGCTCGCTAATTTATTAAAAAAAGAAAACGAAAAAAAGAGTCATATCCTCAACGAGGCTAGTACTTACATTATCCTTTAAGATCGTTTGTGGTGCTGGCTTCATAACAACAATTAATGAAGCAACAAGGGTAAACTTGAGTTAAAAAAGATAGTAGCATGTTAGTACTTAAAAAATAGTCTGAAGACGTGGCCGTACATTGAAGGTTTAACTTATTTGATATGATATTAGAGTTGGAGCTTAGTTTAATCTTATCAACTCTCATTCTAGACTTCGACTCTGGTTGTGCAACTTTTCCAAATCACTACTTAGGATGAAGATTAGTGATTTGGAAAAGTTGCACCTTTAGCAATTAATTACATATCTCTATCACGTCAGTGGACATTTAGCAATTAATTATAGATCACACATGAAGGAAATGTGATAATGGATATTTAAATTTGAACAAATATGGTTGTTGTATTTTTGTATTTTAAACTTGTTGTAGCCTTTATCTTTTACTTTATCACTAAACATTACTTACTATCACATTTTTTAGAAAATAGGTGCTTATATTTGTCTTTTTTTGTAATGATATAGCATGTAGAGTTGTTATCTATTTTAGTCTCTCAATAATGTGATTAAAAAGTTGAATAGATTGAATTTATGTTTCATATTTTTAGAGAATTTACATTACACAAATGTGATAACGCACATTGTACTAAAATTTATGTGGCCCCAAAAAGCAATCCATTCTGGTTGCGGATTGCCTTTCTCTCCTCATGTTACACTCTTTATTATTTTGGAGTTTCACCCTTAATTGACTTAGTATATGTGTGAGGATGTACTGCTGCATTCAGAGGTTTACCAGTTCGTCAAATAATTTGATGGTCGAATTCTCACGTTATCCAAAATAAAAAATAGTCGCATTAATACAATAATGACTATTTGACTTTTCACTATCGTTATTTTGAATTTTCCCATAAATAATGCTTTGATATGAAATGGTATATGCCACTAAGGTTTTGATTCAATGGTATGTTACTCGCTTTATATGCGAAAAGTTATAAACTCGAGTCTCGTAAATTATATCTTTAATATATATTGTATAGTCTTAAACCCCTCAAATCAAAAAAACAAAAAATGGTATCCGGGATGGTCAAACTTTTTTTCTAAACAAATAAAAAATTCATTACTTTAAAAATATTTACATATTTAAAGGGTTCATAGTCGGCATAAAACCCCTATACAAGAAAGCCTTGGTCTATATACTAGACTTTGCAAATTGGTCTATTTAATCTATTGTCCCTGTATTTCTAATTTTCTCTATACAACTTTCGTTTGATATCAAATTTAATATTCCTAAAAATTTGGTCTTCAATGACTCTCGTACTTCAATGAAATCGTTTATTTCTTTCCTTGCGTACGTGGTATATGAAGGCACCAAAAAACATAGGAGCCATTTCCACAATTCATTAACATCCAAACAGTGAAATTTTTCCATCTCACATGACACAGTTGAATATGGGTAGTCAAGTTGTAAGATTTAATTGTACAATTTTGTTGGTTGGGTAAATTTTACATTTGATCTCTATAATTTACATATTTTTTTAATATCGTTCTTAATATTTCAAAAGATTCATAATAGTCTTTAATATTTATAAAAGTTATTCAAAATGGTATATATTATTGAAAATTAGTCAATAAGATCTCTATTATCTTTCAAAAAATTCAATTTACTCTCCAAATAGGGATCATGCAGGGACTAAATTGATTTTTTTTTTTAAATAATAAAAACTAAATTGAATTTTTTTGAGAAATAATAGGAAATAAATTGATTAATTTTAAGCAATAAAGAACATTTTGAATCACTTATACAAATATTAAGGACTAATATAATTTTTTTTAAATATTAAAAATCCTCTTTAAAAAATATATAATCAATATGTAGAGGGTCAGTACAATGTGCATGGATGGTACTCTATATTTGCATTTTTTAAATAGGATTATGCTAGTTATAAGATGGAACCTAATCTTATTACAATTTGTAGGAATGAATCAAAAATTTTTATTCAGTAAAAGTTAAAAATATTTAATTTAATATTTATATATAATTTTTTTTTCTAATACATAAGGACAAATTGATTTTTTACCTTAAAAATAAGGGAAAATTATGCAACTAGGCCCTATTATTTTATTTTGTCTCAATTTAATCTTTATTATTTAAAATTAGGTAAAATGATCCCCAATATTTGAAAGAATGTCTCAAAATGGTCATTCCTAGTACCTTCCAGAAAGCCGTCAACTTTTACAGAAAACAACTAAAATTACTAAACTGCTCTTCACGTTTTACGTAATAACACCACTACCCTTGAATCATTTTTATCCTTTTTCTTACCTATATTGACACACCCGCGAACAAAAAAGTGGCATGCCATTGTCAACCATCATTCGGAGCCTCGCCACCATCATTGTCGCGTGATGGTTTATGTTTGAAGATTCAATTTGCATCCACCTAAATATGGTATGTGTTTAATTTTAACCCGTTTAATTTTAACCCAAATCATATATTTAATTTGAAGGCTCTGTTTTGCCTTTCGCCTAATTAAAACCCCTAAATCATTTTAACCCAAGTTTTGCATTTTTGTGCACATTTTTGTTGCTCTCAACTTATTTTGTCATCATTTTTGTTGCTGTGTGTTCTTGTCCTTATGGGTTTTGAAGATTGTAATGGGTTTGATCTTTTAGTTTTTGTATGCTATTTTTGGGCAATCATTTCATGTAATGACAATGGGTTATATTATTTGTAGTCATTTCGTTTCAATAGGGGTAGTTTAAACATTTTAATATTTTTTTGTTAATTTTTTAACTGTCGAGACTAATTTGAACCTATTTGAAAACATTGAGAACTTATTTGAATTTTTTTAAACATTGATAACTAAAATGATCTTGGAGAAACAATGGAGACTAACTATGTTATTATCCCTTTGCCTTAACCTGATAAAAATTCATGGCAGTTCTCAAAAAATAATGTTTTTATATTACTAACTTTGGTTTAAAGGATAAATATTTTTTATTATCATCATCTTCTGTCTCACATGCACCAGTATAGATATCATTTAGAAATTTTCTCATGTGGGTACTACCTTATAGGCAAAACGCATTACTCTTGATTTATTTTATCATCTACTGAACTTTTCGATAATCCATATCACAAAACTTATCTTATTGCTGAAATGGTATTCGCATGCCATCCGAATGTTTATCTTACGACCAAGTTGATGTACCTCTCATGTCTTGGAATAGGCTTCGCTTGCAACGGTGTTTATGGTTTTTTTTTTTCTCCCAAAACTTAATTGTTTCACGAGAAACTAATTATTTATAACAATTTGTTCTCATACATCAAATATGTTAAGCCTGAAAGATTCTGGGAATCAGAAATGGACATTCAAGGTCACGATTTTGAGCTAATCCCTTTTGGTGTTGGAAGAAGAATTTGTCCAGGTTTACCATTGGCAATAAGAATGGTTCCAGTTATGCTCGGTTCTCTGCTTAACTCTTTTGACTGGAAGCTTGAAGGGACATTGAACCTGATCAATTAGATATGCAGGAAAAATTTGGCATTACATTGCAAAAGACTCGTCCTCTACGAGCTATCCCAATTTCTCTCTGAACAAGGCATGTTCTTTGTGCTAAAATAAGGCCATAGTATTAGAGAAGACATCTACTCTACAAATGACTCTTCTCAACATACAGTAGATATGACTTGATCACTATATTCTTTATTGTATCTTGTATATCTTAATACCTGTTTGGCTAAGGCTTGTGTAACTTCCAGTCTTATCACCTTGTATCAACGTGTATAAAACAATTGTACTGCACACAGCAATATACAAGTTACTTCTGCTTCTTTGTAGCACTCTCTATATGGTATCAGAAGACTTACTACTCTAACGAGTCTCGATCCTACTTTTTCCGCTTGCAGCTCTACAAACCAACCACATAATTGAAATGGCAACTGGTTCCTCTACAACATCCTCTGCTTCTCCCTCTTCTTCCTCTTCTCCCCCTGCTCAGACAATCTCCACTACACCCTCAGTCTTATCTCTTATCACCATCAACGTTGCCAACCAATTGCCTTTGAAACCCACCCCTACCAATTACTACTCTTGGAAGAGCCAGTTTGATACTCTTCTCTATGGGTACGACCTCTTGGGATATATCGATGGAATATGTCCTTGTTCGCCTGCTGAGATTCTTGTGGATGGAACATCTACTCCAAATCCTGCTCATTTATTTTGGATGCGCCAGGATAAACTTCTGCTACTTGGCATAATTGGCTCCTTAAGTCATACCGGGGTTCCCATAGTTCAATCCTGCACCACCTCTACGGAAGCATGGCGTCGACTTGCAAAAAATTATGCCAACCCATCTTCATCCCGGATTATGGGTCTCGCAAAGCAATTGACCCTCATGAGTCGTGGCACTCAACCCATGGCCGATTACTTAGCACAAGTCCGCGACATCGCTGATGAACTCGCTCTTGTTGGCACCCTGGTACCTCCTCAATACCTCATTACGCATACTCTAAATAGTGTTAGGCCTGCTTTCAAGGAGTTAGCTGCTGCTGTCCGCGCACGCGACCCGTCATAAGTTTTGATGAGCTACATGACAAGCTTATTGAGTATGAGGCCTTTCTCAAACGAGAAGAATTGCTCGCGAATAGTGGTCTTGGTATTCTTGGTTCGCCAACAGTTAATGTCGCACACTACAACTCCAATCCTCAATCAGGGTCTGGCAAGAAGAATAATAATTCTTCAAAAAGTAACATGCAATCCCGAAATCAGTCTGGTGGGGCAAACAATCGACGTGGGTCTACTGATCAATACTCTAGTAATGCCACATCCTCCAAGTCCTCATTTGTATGCCTGTTTTGTGACAAACGCGGCCACACCGTACGACAATGTTTCACAGCCAAAAAGCTCTTCTTCCCTTCGTCGCAACCTAGTGCTAACACTGCAAATTCTTCCAACTCCAGTTCATGGCTACTTGACTCTTGTGCATCACACCATGTTACTTCGGATCTCAAAAATCTAACTCTTCGCCAGCAATACGAGGGCCATGATGATGTTGTTATCGCCGATGGTACTGGCCTCCCTATCTCATATATGGGTCATTCTCAATTGTCCTCCTCCCTTCATCATTTTTATTTGTCTAATGTTTTATGTGTTCCTAGCTTGAGTAAAAATTTGATTTTTGTCAATCAATTTTGTCGCACGAATAATACATCAATTGAGTTTAATCCATCTTCCTTTTGTGTCAAGGATCTCTCCACGGGGGCATCTCTCGTGATGGGTCAGAGCAGGAACAGCATCTATGAGTGGCCAGATGATGGTGCGGCACCACAATCCAAGCAAGCTTGTGTTGGCATGCGAGTGTCTCTACAAACGTGGCATGACCGCTTAACTCATCCATCCTCCAAAGTTCTCCACCAATTGGTCGCAAATAACAGTGTTTCCCTTATTTCCCCTTCAAGTTTGTCTTCCTGTGGGTCATGTCATTGTAGTAAAATGCATAAATTTCCATTTGGTGCATCTAGTTTATCTAGCAGTCGACCGTTAGAACTCGAGTTTACTGATGTTTGGGGCCCGTCCCCTGTGCGATCAATAGATGGTTTTTCTTACTATGTTTTATTTGTTGACCATTTCACAAAGTTTACATGGTTGTTTCCATTAGCATTTAAGTCCGATATGTTTGACATTTTTGTTCAATTTAAAACTATGGTGGAAAACCAGTTTCGTACCTCCATTGCAACTAATTACTCGAAATTGCGTATTTTCGGATATTTATGCTACCCTTGGCTACGCCCTTACACTCAACACAAGCTAAAGTCTAGATCTAAGCCATGCATTTTTCTCAGGTATTCAAACACTTATGATGCGTTTATCTGTTTTGAACCCAATTCCCACAAATTTCACTACTCCAGGCATGTTCGTTTTGTGGAAAATAATTTTCCATCCTTCAAGTCAGGTAGCTCTCATTCTGTGATCAATGCTAGAACTATTTCCCAATGGTGTTCGCTGCTTACACTAACTATACATACCCCTATTGACCAGTCATCAAGTCCAGCTCCTAATGCATCATCTCCTATCACTCATATTCCGTTCTCCCCTCCACTGTCCCAAACATGTTCCACATCATCTCCGTCTGCCAACGTTCGTGAGATACAAGACAATCAACACAGCCAACCAACGGCTCCATCATCTGCCACTCAATCACATGCTGCGCCTAATACCGTCTCACCACCACAGGTACCTGCCCTTCCACCTACTAATCTCACTTCATCACTTGAACATACACATCCTACTCTTCCACCAACTGGTGATACTGAATTTGCTCTGCCAGTGCATTCCATGCAAACACGTTTGAAAAACAAAATTTTTAAACCTATCCAAAATCTTTCACTCAATGTCACAAGACACCCCCTCCTTCCCTTGAACCCACATCAGCTCGTCAGGTATTACAGTACCCTGAATGGAAAACTGTGATGCTTGATGAGCTGACTGCTCTTGCAAAAAATTCTACTTGGGTCCTTGTTCCACGTGAGTCCTCTCAAAATAATGTCGGGTGTAAGTGGGTCTTTCGAATAAAATGAAATCCGAATGGCACTATAGCTCATTACAAGGCACGCTTAGTCGTCAAAGGCTTTCATCAACGTCCTGGTATAGACTTCCTTGAAACATTTAGCCTAGTCTGCAAACTGTCTACCATTCGTGTTGTTTTAAACATAGCTGTGTCAAATGGTTGGCCTATAAATCAGTTGGACGTGAATAATGTTTTTCTTCATGGAACTCTTTTCGAACCAGTTTTCATAGCCCAACCTCCTGGATTTATCGATGTCGCCCGTCCTACTCATGTTTGTCGTTTATCCAAGTCGTTGTATGGCCTCAAACAAGCACCACGTGCTTGGTACAATGAGCTAAAAACTTTCATTCTCTCACTCGGCTTCGGGTCAACACGCTCCGATTCTTCATTGTTTGTCTATGCTAATAATGGTATTACTGCATACATTCTAGTGTATGTCAATGACTTGTTAATTACAGGTAATACAATTGGATTTCTTCACAATACTGCTGCTGCACTTTCTACAAAATTTTCAATTAAGGACTTGGGGAGTCTTGGGTATTTTTTGGGAGTTGAAGTTGTACCATGCAACAAAGGTCTCTTTTTATCCCAGCACAAGTATGTGCAGGACTTGCTTACTAAATTCTATATGGATGACGCTAAAGAGTCCTGCACACCTGCTAGCAGTTCAACCCAACTAATACTTGAGTTAGGCGAGCCAATTCAAAATGCTACTGACTATCGGCGACTAATTGGCAGCTTGCAATACTTGGCCATAACTCGTCCCGATATTGCATATATTGTCAACAAGCTGGCTCAGTTCATGCATAATCCCAAACATCCACATTGGGTTACGGTGAAAAGACTGCTTCGCTACTAAAAGCACACAGTTCATTATGGTTTGTTACTTCAAAAGTCCTCGTTATCCTTTCTGGTTGCCTACTTTGATGCTGATTGGGCAAGGAATCGAGATGACTACACATCCATCTCAGCTTATATTATCTTCTTGGGCAGCAATCCAATCTCTTGGTGCTCTAAGAAACAGAAAACGGTTGCTCACTCCTCGACTGAAGCAGAATACAGGTATGTCGTTGCAGCAACAACCGAAGTGTGTTAGCTTCTAAATCTTCTTCGCGAAATGCATTTTCAGCTACCCACGACTACGCGCCTGCTGTACGACAACATTGGTGCCACCTATCTTTGTGCCAACCAAGTATTTCATTTCCGAATGAAGCATCTAGCTCTGGACTATCACTTCGTTCGTGATAAAATTGCAGCTGGCGAATTGCAAGTAGCTCATGTGTCCACTCGTAATCAACTTGCAGACTGCCTTACCAAGCCTCTTCCGAAGGCACGCTTTCATGATCTTTGAACCAAGATGGGTGTTGTCGATGGCAACACCCTCTTGCGGGGGCATATTAGAGAATACATCTACTCTACAAAGGACTTTTCTCAACATACAGTAGATATGACCTGATCACTATATTCTTTATTGTATCTTGTATATCTTAATACCTGTATGGCTAAGGCTTGTGTAACTTCCAGTTTTATCACCTTGTATCAACGTGTATAAAACTATTGTACTGTACACGTCAATATACAAGTTACTTCTGCTTCTTTGTAGCACTCTCTATACATAGCCACGGTATCGTTATTAGCTGGGCAATATGTGGAAAATAGAAAGCTTATTATATATACATATTTCAGAATTTCTTTCTTTTAGTTGAGTCTAATGGTGTTGCACTTTTGTATAGAGGGATGATAAGTTTTGTCATATAAAGAGATTGTCAGTTTATGTCTTTATCTCATACTAGTATTATCCAAGAGCTACACGCAATTGTTTTAATGCAGTGTCATACGAAAACCGTAACATATACTCACAATTCACACACACACACACACAACTATATACCCATACACACACAAATACTTGAATAATTTCTAAAGCTTGAACCATTAATGTTGGTTATAACTTATAACATACAAACATTTCTCCATCATGCATGTGTCTATGTTTTCCTTTACTTTTATAAACAACTTGCTCACCAACACGACGTAATAACACCAGTACGTAACAAGGAATTAAGGGGGAAGCCAATGTCGTCCCCCACTCTCTTAAGAAGTGTGAGAGACCATAGAGTTTCTAACCATTGTGCGTACACTATTGTTTGCCTTGACATTGTTCCAGAGTTTCAGTACACTCACAAAGAGAAGAAAAAAGCTTCCACCAGGGCCAACTCCTTTACCCTTAATTGGAAACCCGCTTCACTTACTCGATCGGTTCCCAACCCCACAAGTGCTTAGCCAATCTAGCCAAAATCCATGGTCCGATTATGTGCCTAAAATTAGGTCAGATTAATACAGTGGTCATCTTAGCGAATATGTTCAATTTTGCTTCAGACAAGGTAATCTAAATATAATGTGTTTATTTAGCCAAAATAAAATAATAAAAAAATAATGTGTTTATTTACCCAAAAACGAAGAATATAATGTGGTTTCTAGTAGCTGTATTTGTATAGTATTTTGATTCCGCCAGTTCAGTAATACCTACTCTTATAGTGTGTTCTTTTTTTAAAAAAAATTTACCAATATTCTTTCAAGTTCATAAGATAATTGTTGGGACGACCAGCCCTATAGGTGTTTGTTTGGTACGACATCCCTATGAAATCGACCATGCATGGAGTACTTGAAGGGCCTTGCGAACAATAATTAAGTACTTGGACGTATTTATTGCTAAATTTGAGCTGTAGTAAAACATGTAAATGAAATAATCACATTGCACTCTCTATTTTAAATAAATAAAGGCCAAAATTGAATCTCGGGGAGGAAAATTTTTTACACCTTGTTTGGATTGTAATTTTTATAGAAAAGGGAAGGAATTCATCCTCATGTTTGGATTGCATTTTAAGCGGAATGAGAGTATATGAGGGTTGAAAGAATCTCTCCATATCCTTTAATTGGGAGGATTATAAAATTCACCTAATTTGGGATATTTTGGAGAGTGAGAAAAAGTTAGCATGTTAAAAATCTTTTTTGTTCTTATTTATCTAATGACTATAGATATGAAAAGGATGCTAAGTAATCTTTTAATTAAATTATTATTTTTCTTTACTTTCCTTCTCTAATTCAAACAGATAATCATAAAATTGTTCTATTTCCTTTATTATGTTTTTTAATATCCAAACAAGAAAATTCATTTTTTGTCATTTCTTTTTTTGTTTCCTCTACCTTACTTTCATTCCCTTTCCCTTGTGCAATCCAAACAGGGGTTATTGTCTCCAACAAAAAACCCATATCTTTGTTTGTTTTTGAGAAGTCTTAAGGCAATCTCCAACCCATTCACTAAATCCCCTTTTATCCTACATGTAGGGATGCTTTTGGAGATATTCATCTCCAACAGTATCCTTAGTGATTCTCTACAAAGTAGATAATCCCTACATCAACTTTTTACTATCTCTATATGTAGAGATAGTAAACTCCTTCCCTAAAATATCTCCAAAACCATTTAACAATTAAAAATAGAGAAGTTGTTAGAGTGAAAATTAAATAGAAATTTCCTAAAATTAAAATGTAGGGAAGCTGTTGGAGTGAAACTGAAATAGAAATTTCCTAAAATTAAAATGTAAGGAAGCTGTTGGAGTGAAACTGAAATAGAGGATCCCTACATGTAGAGAAATGATCAAAATTCCCAACATGTGGGGAAAAAAAATAGAGAAGCTATTGGAGATAGCCAAGGGATAAATATGGAGATATAAAGATTAGCCTCCAAAAACCAAATCTAACCCCTTAAAATGGGGTAAAATGAAGGGAGATTAGATTCTGTTTGGTCTAACGGTGAAATTTTAGTTTTTGAGTTATAGAGCTTTTAGTCGTAAAGTTTTGGTTAGAAGTATTGTTGAACAAAAACTGTTGATTGTTTGGCCTATGTCTGACAATGTTGAGCTTTGGAAATTTCAAGGGCAATGTTGAACTTTAAAAAATATGAAGAGGTATATTTAAAAAAGAAACAGAAAAATAACTTCTCAGATTATATAAAAATAATTTTATAAAAGCCTTTTTTAAAACATAATGCAATGACAATTGAAGGTTACAAAAAATATAATTCTCTATTATTGTTCATTGGCCACAACATAAACTCCAGGAATTAACCGATCCGAACCTTTCATCTCTGAATTTATCTGCCTTCACGAAATATTTTATATGTAGTGACCCTGGTCTTAATTAGCAACAGTGTAAGATCCTATAAGAATGCTTGTACAAATTAACTTAGTAAAAATGAGATTGATCATAAAATATTGTCTGGTTAGTGAAAGGGAAAATGTCATTTTTCCCCCATGAGGTATGACCAATATCCCAAATTCTCCCATAAACTTTTATTATTACCTAGATCAGTGTAATCGGAATCGTACGATTCGCGATGCGAATCTTACGATTCGATACGATTCACAAAAAAAAAACGATACGAATCGGATAGGAGAATCGTGAATCAACATAAATCGCAAGTGAATCGGTACCAAATCATAGCGAATCGTGTGAATCGAACGATTCACTGAATCGTTCACGATTCGGGTCAATTTTTTTTTTTAAAGCCCAAAATCTTTCAAAGTAGATAACAAAATAAGCCCACTTTAGTAAAAAAAAGGAATACAAAACTCGTAACTGATTGGACCACTTGTGTTTATAGCAACTTTTATGCACAAGTTTAGGCACTTGTGAAATGTGATATTGTTCCGACCAAAAAAAATAGTGTGATATTGTGATGCAGAAATTGTTTGGGCTACTAGGAACAAGTGAAGTAGTGAACAATCTAGAAAAGTAACAAAAATATATATATTAATATTAATTCAAATAAAGAATCTCAACTAAAAGCTGTTAATAGAAACATAATATGTCAAATATCAACTAGTTTTAAATTTGTGACCGAATTGGTACGATTCACGATTCAATTCGATTCACGATTTAAAAAAATGACATTTCAATTCACGATACGATTCACGATTCGACAACTATGACCCAGATTCCCCTATATTTTGGTCAGTTCAACTGCACAAACTCACTGCAGCATAGTCAGGAGTTGTTCGCCTACCCAATTGATCTCGCACTATACGCATGTTTGCTATAATCTTTTATCACACATACGTACATGAAAACACAAAGATTCATACTATCACGCTCCGACCCCGACCTATCGCTAGGCTAAGGCCGAAATATGACGTTTTTAACTCTTATCCCTAAGATCAACAACCTGATAGCTATGAAACATGTAGTTATTAATTTAATAACTTGTACCTCCATTATAAATACCATAAAAAGATTGAAAAGGCATCCAAAATTCTCCCAAACATCGGCCTTAAAGGATTACATCACCCTGTTACATAATAACCTAACAAGAACCACATGTTCATCATCCTAGTTATAGGTCTCAAAAGCATAAAGATTAATCCTAGCTAGGTATCTAGTTAACCAAAATAATATTACAACATAATAAAATAATCAATTACAAACATGTTCTTCATAGCAAGAAATAAATCCTCAAACAAGCATTTAGATCACACAAGCAGGAATCCATCTCATCAACTCGACAAAGCTTGTAACCCCATGGAAGCCTACTCGGGCTAATCCTTACCTGTAATTGTTAGAAAGATGGTGAGCTAGATCCTCACATATAGCTTAGTGAGGAGGAAAATAAGGAAAAGTTTCCACAAATGTTTTATCATTTCGCAAACTTCTTGGTAAAACCATGCTATGCATATAAATAGTTAATCAAGTATAACAGAATATCAAGATTAACCTCATACTCGAAGTATATAACAATTATCAAGAATGGAAACAACTTGATTTGAAAGATATGAGCAACTCTTCTCTCTGAGGACCTCAAGGGACCAATATCGGAACTTCATAACACATTTTCCTCAAAATGTAACACAAGAGGGCATTCCGTGGAAACGACCCAATATCATAATCAAAAGATTGGTACAAGGGAAGAAAGGTGGCTTATACGGACTTGAGAGGTATCTCCCACTATCACGGTCGTGTGTACCTCAAAAGGTGTCTCCCACTTTCACTGCCACGTGCACTTTACTCCGTATAAACCCCAACCACAAACTATGCAAGAATTAATAGGGTAGGGAGATGTCTGTCACTATCACAGCTGTGTGCACCTCAAAAGGTGTCTCCCACTATCACTGTCGTGTGCACATTTGATCCCATCCCTTAACAAGTAAGAGGTTGCATCCTTGATACAAATATACATATATAATACCCAACTCCCCAAGGGACGTCACCAAGAGAGAGAGGGACTAGGATAGCAACAAAGTAGGTTGCTTCTGTCACAACAGGAATAATAACAAGTTGCGAGTAAGCACGAAAAACCTTGATAATTATATATATATAAATAATACCCAACTCTCCAAGTAAAGACCCCGAGCGAGAGAGGGACTAGGATAGCAACAAAGTAGGTTGCTTTCATCACATATGTATAATACCCCAGCTCTCCGAGGAATATACCAAGTGAGAGAGGGACTAGGATAGCAACAAAGTAGGTTGCTTCCGTGACAACAGTAATAACAAGATATATTGATTAAACATATAAACCTCTTGCGACAATAAATGATTAAACCATGGCATATCAAGTAAGCATATAATAATCATGCATATATAACATTTAGGGTGCTCCAAATATTGCCAAGTATCATAAGATAGTGAAAAGACATCAATATTGCCTACGTTCAATAGTTTTCTAAGCAATATATAGAAGTTAGCAACTACATAGCACCCAAAATATGGCACAAATCCATAATTAAACTCTACTATGATAAACTAGGGTTCGATACGATTCTAACGCTTCCGACCGTGCCTCAATTCGACATCCGTAGCTCATGGAATCACTAAAATAAGTTTATCGCATTTTGACCAAACCAGAAGCTCCACCAGCGGACGAGGTGTCCTCCACAAATCGATCGGTGGAGGGGGGTTCATCCGGTTGTGCTGTTTACGAGAAAAACACCATTTTTTCAACAATCAAGCTTACAACCACACCTCCCTCTACCAACAATTAAGCATGCTCAAGGTGACTATTAGGCATCATATAGGAGTTCAAAACGTAACCAAAACACATCCCACATCAACAATCAACACCCAACATAAAAATGGTTGACCAAGTTTGGTTTCGTAACATTTCTTATAGTTTCTTGTTCATCGATCTTTGCATTATCGTTCTACATAAAAATGGTTGACCAAAAAAAAAGAAGGTTCTACATAAAAAAAAAAATGATACATAACCTAGATATTTGAGGTCAAATTTCAAGCAAAGTAGGATTAAACCATCGCCATGTGCTATCCCAAGCTCGATTTTGAAATTTAACCTGATGTATTTCTTGGCACCTAAATTTAAAAATCTACAAAAAATAGGTGAAAATTTGAAGGGAGGGGAAAATATTATTTTTTACGGGGATAATTATTACGTACAATATTATTTGATTAAAGTCAAGAATATGACATAAATGAAATAAAAAAGTTAGGGATCTGTTTAGTAGGAAATCATTTTGCATTTTCTCTTTTCCAAAAAAGAAAATGAATGAAGATTATGCTAGTCAAAATGGAGAAGTTTAGGAAATAAGAAAAACTAAAAATCTTTTCAAACTCAACTTAAGATCAATAGTGTATCATTGCCATTTAATAATTTAGATTTTAATTTAACTTTCTTTATGGGTATTAGGTTTTATTTTATAGAAATTAAGCTTTTGCAACAGAGTTAGGTATGGTTTCTGGTATGCCAAAGCAAATGTCATTACAAAACATCATATAGTGGGCTGTAGTTTGGACCAACCCTAAACCTAAGTAATTAACCTCAGTTGGGCTACACAAAGTGAGCATAAAATGTTCCATCAAAGATTTATTGTCACATTATTATTACGTCCATGGCCGCAAAATGATATCAAAATGTGTACAACAAATTCTGAAACATAATTCAATGACAATTGAAGGTTTTAAAAAAAAATATATAAGAGTAATAGTATATATTACTCCTTTTTTCATTACATTTTTATCACCTTCTATATAAAGTTTTACATGACATGCCAACTTAAAAATATCTGTATTTTCTCTTTCTTCTTTTCATTTGTCTCTCTCTTCTTAATTTCTTTCTCTCTATCTTTCTTTCTAATTAGCATCCTTCTTTGTTGTGTGACAATTGTCACATAAAAAAGGACATACAATCAATTTTTTGTTTTTTGTTTTGTGGACAAGGGTTATTATAATTGCATACCACATTGTAAATATCCCGCCGGCAATCGAACTATATAAACAAATGGTGTACATTCAATTATGTTTTTGTCAATGGCACGCCATATTTGACCCAAAAAAAAAAATTGGCACACAATAGTTTGTCTCTACAGGTAATGTGACCTTTTCGGCGATTGGAAATTTGAAAGGCAATAAATTATAATTGGAAAAACTCCATATTAGTCTCTATTTTTTGTAAAAATATTTAATTTGGTCTCTATTGTTTAAAATATTTTAATTTAGTCTCTATTATTTTATCAAAAATTTTAATTCGTCCCTATTATTTAAAAATTTTCAATTCGTCCTTATTATTTTCCAAAATTTTTTAATTTTATCCTTATTATTTTAAAAAAATTTCAATTTCGTCCCTATTGTTTTGTTAAAGTTTCAAATTCATCTCTATTATTCAAGGACTAAATTAAATTTTTTTGAGAAATAATAAGGACGAATTTGAAACTTTTTGAAAATAATTGGGACAAAACTGAAACTTTTTGGCAAACAATAAGGACGAAATTTAGAAACTTTAAACAATAGAGATAAAATTAATACTTTTAGAAAAACAATAAGGACTAACTTGAGACATTTTAAATAATAAGGACCAAACTAAAATTTTTTGTCAATAATAGGGACTAAATGTGATATTTTCCCATTATAATTTATAGAAACTCGTGATGCAACTATATACTTTGAACCCTTCTCTTGACAAACTCCATATATATGCAACTATAAACAAGAAGCACAAGTAACAAATATCATAGAGAGTGTGAAGTGTGAGAGATCATGGATTACCTTACCATCGTGTTGGGACTGTTGTTGGCCGCCTTGGCATCGTTTCAGTGCCTGAGTCTACTATCAAGAAGCAGCAAAAAGCTCCCACCAGGGCCTACCCCTCTACCCATAATTGGTAACCTTCACTTGCTTGGTAACCAATTCCATGAATCTCTAGCCAAGCTTGCCGATACTTATGGCCCGATCATGTTGCTAAAGTTGGGCCGCGTGCCGGCAGTTATCATATCTTCACCAGGCATGGCCAGAGAAGTTCTCCATCAACAAAATTTAGCCTTCTCTGGCAAAAGAATCCCTGATGCTCTACGTGCTCAAGACCATTACAAATACTCTATTGTTTGGTTACTAGCCAACTCACAATGGAGAACCCTTCGAAGAATCTTGAACTCTAACATCTTTACAAACAACAGGCTCCAAGCCAATCAACACCTGAGGTTTAGGAAAGTCCAGGAGCTGATTGAATATTGTTGTAAAAATAGTCAAACTGGTAAAGCCGTGGAGATAGGCCAAGCTGTTTTCAGAACAACACTGAATCTATTGTCCAACACCATTTTCTCCAAGGATTTAACTGATCACCATTCCGATACGGCCAAAGAAGTTAAGGATGCAGTGTGGAAGATATTGGTGGAGTCCGCTAAGCCAAACCTGGTCGATTTCTTCCCAGTGCTTGAAAAGATTGATCCCCAAGGTGTAAGATGTCGAATTAGCGCCTATTTTAGTACGGTGCTTAACATTTTTGATGGCCTGATCGATGAACGCCTGGAGCAAAGGAGATTGGAAGGCACTAAGAACAATGATGTCTTGGATGTCCTACTTAACTATATCGAAGAAAACCCCGGAGAAATTGATAGGCATCACGTTAAGCGGACATGCCTGGTTCGTGTTCTTTTTCTTCATATACTTAAACATTAAATCCATGAATTAAATTACCATAATTCATATGTAGTATAATTGTTGTTAAAGTATATTATGGTTTAATGTAATTCTGTATATTATGGCAATAGTTTAGACAATAGTCTAGATTTAAGCAGTATTCACATTGGTTTTCTTATTAGATTTTAAGTTTTCTTTTTAGATTATGTTCCTAATTAGTGCATAATATAAGATTTATCTTTTGTTGTGCCATGCATATGTTATTAAGGGTACAATTGCAAGATATGAAGGTCAAGTCTCGCCATATTAGATGTGACACTAGAATAAAATGTGACGTCGATGAATTCCCAATGAATTTCATCAGACCATTTCATCATATAATCTTGATGTGGATTTGGATTAAATAATGAGGTTGGATGTAAGACATATATCTACTGATGTTTGGCTAGATCGTGAATTTCTGGGATAATTTGCTTCCATAGATATTTAATTACAATGTTATTTCTTTGGTTACAGGACCTATTTATTGCCGGGGTTGATACAACTGCAAGCATAGTGGAATGGGCAACGGCAGAATTACTTAAGAATCCAAATATTATGAAGAAAGTGAAACATGAGCTTGAGAAAGTCAGTGGCAAAGGCAACCCGATAGAAGAAACTGATATTGTCCGTTTGTCATATCTAGGTTGTGTTGTGAAAGAAACTTTAAGATTACACCCACCCGCTCCATTCTTATTTCCTCGAACCACGGAGCATGACGTAGTGGTGTGTGGTTATACGATCCCAAAAGAGTCACAAGTGCTACTAAGTATACTAATAATTGGGCGTGATCCAAGTTTGTGGGAAGATCCCTTAAAGTTTAAGCCCGAGAGATTTATAGAATCAGAAATTGATATCCGAGGCCAAAATTTTGAGCTAATTCCTTTTGGCTCAGGACGAAGAATTTGCCCAGGATTGCCTTTGGGAATAAGGATGGTAACGCTAATACTAGGATCACTAGTAAACTCATTTGAGTGGGAGCTTGAAGGTGACATTGCACCTGAAGAATTGGACATGGTGGAGAAAGTTGGCAGAACATTGCAGAAGGCTCGCTTGTCCTTTACGAGCTATACCAATCCCTCTCTAATATGGTTGCAGTTCCTATTGGATAGAATGCCATGGCCGGCAGGCCACAGTCCTCTCATATTTTGTCTCGATCTAAAAACTTCTACTTTTTACCTAATTGTGAGGAATTTTTGTGCGCAAATATATTTCCTGTCATAATGCCACAATATTAAAAGGGTGAAGTGCATCAGACCCCCTTGTACTTTAGTGAAAGTGCACAACACCCCCCTATAGTTTAAAAACCCTCTGGGTTAGTCATTATAGTTTTTCAAAAGTACACAACATCCCCCTACCGTTAAAATATCCGTTAAATTTAATGGAGAATGTACTTCACACGCGTTTAGTGAGATTTTTTTTTGATTTTTAACGAATTTATTCATTATATAATTATATGAATTGACCAAATTACCATTTTTTTTGCCTAAACAAAAGAGGAAATGGCAAAAGAGAGAAAAAAAATGAGGGTATTTACGTCTTTTTTACAAAATCCGTTAAATATGATGGATTTTATAACTGTAGGGGGTGTTGTGCACTTTTAAAAAATATAGAGACTAGTTCATGGAGTTTTTGAACTATAGGGGGGTGTTGTGCACTTTCGATAAAGTATAAGGGGGTCTAGTGCACTTCACCCATATTAAAATGTATGGTTGAAAGATTAATGTTGGTATAGACATTCATAACATCCAGAACTTTCTCCATCAGCGTCAATTTTCTCCTTTATTTTTGTGAAACTTTGTATAATTAATGTATGAGAAGTCCTTGTATGGACAGATATGCAAAGTTATCTACAGGAAATTCCCGTCTCTGTCTTATCCTATATTATTCCTGAAAATTTGTTACTTAAAGAACATGACATAAAACAAGATCCATGCTATACATCGTTGAGCTTCAATGATGTATTATTTTTTAGGCTAAGATCTTCTTTGTAATTGGTCTTTGATCCACCCTTTACACTTTTATATCATTAATAAAACTTTTTGCTCGCTAATTTATTAAAAAAAAAAAGAAAAAGAAAAAAAGAGTCATATCCTCAACGAGGCTAGTACTTACATTATTCTTTAAGATCGTTTGTGGTGCTGGCTTCATAACAACAATTAATGAAGCAACAAGGGTAAACTTTAGTTAAAAAAGATAGTAGCATGTTAGTACTTAAAAAATAGTCTGAAGACGTGGCCGTACGTTGAAAGTTTAACTTATTTGATATGATATTAGAGTTAGATCTTAGTTTAATCTTATCAACTCTCATTTTAGACTTCGACTCTGGTTATGCAACTTTTCCAAATCACTACTTAGGATGGAGATTAGTGATTTGGAGTAGTGATTTGGAAAAGTTGCACCTTTAGCAATTAATTACATATCTCTGTCACGTCAGTGGACATTTAGCAATTAATTATAGATCACACATGAAGGAAATGTGATATTGGATATTTAAATTTGAACAGATATGGTTGTTGTATTTTTGTATTTTGAACTTGTTGTAGCCTTTATCTTTTACTTCATCACTAAACATTACTTACTGTCACATTTTTTAGAAAATAGGTGCTTATATTTGTCTTTTTTTGTAATGATATAGTATATAGAGTAGTTATCTATTTTAGTCTCTCAATAATGTGATTAAAAAGTTGAATAAATTGATTTTATGTTTCATATTTTTAGAGAATTTACATTACACAAATGTGATAACGCACATTGTACTAAAATTTATGTGGCCCCAAAAAGCAATCCATTCTGGTTGCGGATTGCCTTTCTCTCCTCATGTTGCACTCTTTATTATTTTGGAGTTTCACCCTTAATTGACTTAGTATATGTGTGAGGGTGTAGTACTGCTGCATTCAGAGATTTACCAGTTCGTCAAATAATTTGATGGTCGAATTCTCACGTTATCCAAAATAAAAAATAGTCGCATTAATACAATAATGGCTATTTGACTTTTCATTGTCGTTATTTTGAATTTTCCCATAAATAGTGCTTTGATATGAAATGGTATTTGCCACTAAGGTTTTGATTCAGTGGTATTTTACTCGCTTTATATGCGAAAAGTTATAAACTCGAGTCTCGTAAATTATATCTTTAATATATATTATACAGTCTTAAACCCCTCAAATCAAAAAAACAAAAAATGGTATCCGGGATGGTCAAACTTTTTTTCTAAACAATTAAAAAATTCATTACTTTAAAAATATTTACATATTTAAAGGGTGTATAGTCGGCATAAAACCCCTATACAAGAAAGCCTTGGTCTATATACTAGACTTTGCAAATTGGTCTATTTAATCTATTGTCCCTGTATTTCTAATTTCCTCTATACAACTTTCGTTTGATATCAAATTTAATATTCCAAAAAATTTGGTCTTCAATGACTCTCGTACTTCAATGAAATCGTTTATTTCTTTCCTTGCGTACGTGGTATATGAAGGCACCAAAAAACACATGAGCCATTTCCACAATTCATTAACATCTAAACAGTGAAATTTTTCCATCTCACATGACACAATTGAAGATGGGTGGTCAAGTTGTAAGATTTAATTGTACAATTTTGTTCGTTGGGTAAATTTTACATTTGATCTCTATAATTTACATATTTTTTTAATATCGTTCTTAATATTTCAAAAGATTCATAATAGTCTTTCATATTTATAAAAGTGATTCAAAATAGTCTATAGTATTAAAAATTAGTCAATAAGATCTTTATTATTTTTCAAAAAATTCAATTTACTCTCCAAATAGGGATCATGCAGGGACTAAATTGAATTTTTTTAAAAAAATAATAAAGACTAAATTGAATTTTTTTGAGAAATAATAGGAAATAAATTGATTAATTTTAAGCAATAAATACCATTTTCTATCACTTATATAAATATTAAGGACTAATATAATTTTTTTAAAAAAAATATCTAATCAATATGCAAAGGGTTAGTACAATGTGCATGGATGGTACTCTATATTTGCATTTTTTAAAGAGGATTATGCTAGTTATAAGATGGAACCTAATCATATTACAATTTTGTAGGAATGAGTCAAAAATTTTTATTCAGTAAAAGTTAAAAATATTTATTTTAATATTTATATATAAATTTTTTTTCTAATACATAAGGACAAATTGATTTTTACCTTAAAAATAAGGGAAAATTATGCAACTAAGCACCATTATTTTATTTTGTCTTAATTTAATCTTTATTATTTAAAATTAGGTAAAATGATCCCCAATATTTGAAAGAATGTCTCAAAATGGTCCTTCATAGTTCCTTCCAAAAAGCCGTCAACTTTTACAGAAAACAACTAAAATGACTAAACTACTCTTCACGTTTTACGAAATAACACCACCACCCCTGAATCATTTTTATCTTTTTTCTTACCTATATTGACACACCCGCGAACAAAAAAGTGGCATGCCATCGTCAACCATCATTCGGAGCCTCTCCACCATCATCGTCGTGCGATGGTTTATGTTTGAAGATTCAATTCGCATCCACCTAAATATGGTATGTGTTTAATTTTAACCCAAATCATATATTTAATTTGAAGGCTCTGTTTTGCCTTTCGCCTAATTAAAACCCCTAAATCATTTTAACCCAAATTTTGTCAACATTTTTGTGCACATTTTTGTTGCTCTCAACTTATTTTGTCAACATTTTTGTTGCTGTGTGTTTTTGTCCTTATGGGTTTTGAAGATTGTAATGGGTTTGATCTTTTGGTTTTTGTATGCTATTTTTGGGCAATCATTTCATGTAATGACAATGGGTTATATTATTTGCAATCATTTCGTTTCATCTCCTGATCATGTAAGACAGAAAGCTTCACCTTCTTCTTCTTGTGCTTGATCTTCTTGGGCTTGGTGTAAGTTTTCTTGTTGAGGGAGTCGTGGTGAGGATGGGGATAAGGATAGGGATGGGGATGGGGATGGAGGTGGGAGACGCTGTGGGTGGGGAAGGGGTTAGGGTTGGGGGACGCCGGGGAATGGGAAGAGAAATGCAGCGGCGAGCGGGGTGGGAATTTGGTATGACTTTTTTTGTGTGTGTACTAGAGTGGTTGAAGAATTTTATTTTTTATTCAAGAGGAAGAGGTTAAGTTAGTAATTTAATTTATTTCAATAGGGGTAGTTTAAACATTTTAATATTTTTTTGTAAATTTTTTAACTGTCGAGACTAATTTGAACCTATTTGAAAACATTGAGAACTTATTTGAATTTTTTTAAACATTGATAACTAAAATGATCTTGGAGAAACAATGGAGACTAACTATGTTATTCTCCCTTTGCCTTAACCTGATAAAAATTCATAGCATTTATCAAAAAATAATGTTTTTATATTACTAACTTTAGTTTAAAGGATAAATAATTTTTATTATCATCATCTTCTGTCTCTCATGCACCAGTATAGATATCATTTAGAAATTTTCTCATGTGGGTACTACCTTCTAGGCAAAACGCATTACTCTTGATTTATTTTATCATCTACTGAACTTTTCGATAATCCATATCACAAAACTTATCTTATTGCTGAAATGGTATTCGCGTGCCATCCGAATGTTTATCTTACGACCAAGTTGATGTACCTCTCATGTCTTGGAATAGGCTTGGCTTGCAACGGTGTTTATGGTTTTTTTCCCCCCAAAACTTAATTGCTTCACGAGAAAATAATTATTTATGACAATTTGTTCTCATACATCAAACATGTTATTGTCGTAGGACCTCTTTGCTACTGGGACGGATACAACTTCTAACTCAGTAGAATGGGCAATGGCATATATTCTAAAAAATCCAGAGACTATGAAGAAAGCCAAAGAGGAGCTTGTGCAAGTTACTGGTAGAGGAAAACCAATAGAAGAAGCTGTAACGCCCCGATCCCTCACGAGACCGAAGGCTCTAATAACCATGCTATTCTCAACCCAATACCAAACCCGGTCACAAAATTTTAGGAGAAAAACGGACAGAGTTTCCCCTGTACTATGGACATTCTGAAAACCTGTAAATTCTCAAATAAGGTAACTACAAGGTAAAAAAACTTTTCATGGCTAAATATTTAAAGATTCACGGCCATCCGAGCCTTGAAGCAAACAACAGTTCCAAAACCACACAAGCATGCAAGTAACTTGTTTATAATATAGTCTAATAACCATGTCATGCTAGGATAATATTAAAACATACTTAGAGATAAAACATTCTACACTAAGCCATTCACTCCCAAGCATGCAAAGCAACTAGAAATAGAAATATAAGTTATTACAAGCCATAGAATTACCACTGCTACTACATTATCAGACTTCCAGCTTACATATTACTCAAATACATACATGAGCTTTAAGGCCCCAAAATAGATTATACATAGGACAACAAATTCTTCACATAGCAACCAGAAAGCACATCCACCTCAGACAAATATCACACAGCAGCTAAGGCAACTCCACCAACTGTGCCACCTGAAACATGTTAGCGAGGTATGAGCAACCACTGTTGCCCAGTGAGGGATATAGTCTCGGGGCGTGCAATGCAACAGATAATACAGTTATACAACAATATCACTTAGACAATTTAAGAAGCAATAATAACATAAGTAACCATATATTTAAAAGGATACATTTCACACAATCCCCTATACACCAATCTTCACGGGTCTTCATTCACGATCCACGAACCACGAGCACGATCACGATAAACCGGCATAACCCCAAACACTCCAGTGGGTGTACTCCGGATGGACCCCGATAATCCTACGACCGAACATTCCGTGGCAATCTCCGGACCAGGCGAAAGAGGGAGTAGGGTACAGAGTTTGAATATCCACTGGCAAGCCCTCTGCCGCCCAGCCGATATTAAACACATCCGCCCCTGACACTATGGTTGCGCAACCACTATGCAATGCACTTAACAATGACAAGTTAATAGCAATAATATAAGCATTAACACATATGAGGTTCAACAAAGTAGGTTGACCTCGAGGCAATTAGCATAGAAGCAATTATAGAAGCTAATAAGCAGTTTACAAAGGAACATATACAAAAAAAGCATAGAATCATACCAAAAGCTCCAAATCGACTTGAAACCACATAAAAACACTTAAGGAGTCATGCCATGGGTTTAGAAGTGTGAGTCAACCGAAATTGCACCTAAACCCCTTTGTTTTTCAAACTATTTCTCTTCCAAACCAAGGTTAATGATTCCATTTTCAAAGGAAACTCTCCCAACCTTCTAACTAACCCTCAAGGTACCCTCTCAACCCTCTAACTCATTCAAATGGCTGCGATTACCCCGAAAGCCCCAAATTCCCTCTTATGGCTTTCAACTACACATACAATGTCCGGGCTTCAAACAAAGGATATCAAGACTTCTATAGCACCTAGGTAGCCTAAGGATACTAGAATTGAAGCCCGAATTCACCCGGATTCGCATTAACCCCGAAAGCCCCAAATTAAAGTCGACTATTTTACATTTTTAGCGATTTAAGGACAATGCAAGTGCACGGGGCTATTAGATTACCTTCACTAGCACCTAAGGCATCTATTAGAAGCCTTTAATCAAGCTAATTCGAGCAATTACGCAAAACCCTAGAAAAACGTCACTATTCACCCTAAAAATCAAACTAACGATTCTAACAGTTTAAATTGCGAAACGATGGCTCAAATATGTTCTCTAGCACTCATATACAAGGTATAATAGCATAGATAATCAATACAATAGCATTTGAACACATTTTCAACAAATCAAGAAAATAGCAACTATTTTAAAATGCGAAAATAAGCCGTGAAATCCCTCACCAATGCGCGTAGGAGCTCCTAGGAGGCTAGTAGACACCCTAAACCACTTGTACCTAGCTTGGCTTGGCTTGGAATGAGGATTTGTTGAGCAAAAAAACTCTATTTCTTCTCCAATTCAATTCTCGGATTTGCTACAGTGTTTTCAGCATGCTCTTTTTTTTTTTTTTTTTTTTTGCTAAGTTATGAGCTAATGTGTGTGTTGTGTGAGTTATATATTAAATGGGGCTAAGTTGCTTGCTTAAATGGTTCACTAAATGCGCTTAGTTAGCTTAAAACGAGCCTAGATAGTAAAATGAATGCTAGCTAATTCATTCCCTAAGTTATGTTACGTAACACTATTCATTCAACTACAAAAATTATTTTCTAAACGAGCTCTCCTATCGCCTCTAGCTCAATTGCACATTTTTCCCACTACTTTAACAATTAATATGATTTAATAAAAATACTAATTAACTAATAGAATGCAGTTTAAAAACGGAGTGAATAGCAATTTAAGAAGACAATTAATAAGGCATAGAAAGAGGTGCGCAAATAAAGGATGCAACAGTAATTGAATGCATGGCTAAATCTCGGACGTCACAGAAGCTGATGTTACTAGCTTGCCATATTTGCGGTGCATTGTTAAAGAGACTTTAAGGATACATCCACCAGTGCCATTCTTGATTCCATGTAAAGTGGAACAAGATGTTGAAGTGTGCGGATACAATGTTCCAAAAGGGTCTCAAATACTTGTAAATGCATGGGCTATTGGACGTGATTCAAACGTGTGGGAAAATCCATTAACATTTAAGCTTGAAAGATTCTGGGAATCAGAAATGGACATTCGAGGTCACAATTTTGAGCTAATCCCTTTTGGTGTTGGAAGAAGAATTTGTCCAGGTTTACCATTGGCAATAAGAATGGTTCCAGTTATGCTCGGTTCTCTGCTTAACTCTTTTGACTGGAAGCTTGAAGGGACATTGAACCTGATCAATTGGATATGCAGGAAAAATTTGGCATTACATTGCAAAAGACTTGTCCTCTACGAGCTATCCCAATTTCTCTCTGAACAAGGCGTGTTCTTTGTGCTAAAATAAGGCCATAGTATTAGAGAAGACATCTACTCTACAAAGGACTCTTCTCAACATACAGTAGATATGACCTGATCACTATATTCTTTATTGTATCTTGTATATCTTAATACCTGTATGGCTAAGGCTTGTGTAACTTCCAGTCTTATCACCTTGTATCAACGTGTATAAAACAATTGTACTGCACACAGCAATATACAAGTTACTTCTACTTCTTTGTAGCACTCTCTATATGGTATCAGAAGACTTACCACTCTAACGAGTCTCGATCCTACTTTTTCCGCTTGCAGCTCTACAAACCAACCACAGAATTGAAATGGCAACTGGTCCTTCCGCAACATCCTCTGCTTCTCCCTCTTCTTCCTCTTCCCTCCCTGCTCACCACTACACTCTCAGTCTCATCTCTTATCACCATCAACGCTGCCAACCAATTGCCTTTAAAACTCACCCCTACCAATTACTACTCTTGGAAGAGCCAGTTTGATGCTCTTTTCTATGGGTACGACCTCTTGGGATATATCGATGGAACATGTCCTTGTCCGCCTGCTAAGATTCTTGTGGATGGAACATCTGCTCCAAATCCTTCCCATTTATTTTGGATGCGCCAGGATAAACTTTTGCTACTTGGCATAATTGGCTCCTTAAGTCATACCGTGGTTCCCGTAGTTCGATCTTGCACCACCTCTGCGGAAGCATGGCGTCGACTTGCGAAAAATTATGCCAACCCATCTTCATCCCGGATTATGGGTCTCGCTGAGCAATTAACCCTCATGAGTCGTGGCACTCAACCTATGGCCGATTACTTAGCACAAGTCCGCAACATCGCTAATGAGCTCGCTCTTGTTGGTGCCCTAGTACCTCCTCAATACCTCATTACGCATACTCTAAATGGTGTTAGGCTTGCTTTCAAGGAGTTAGCTGCTGCCGTCCATGCACGCGACACCGTCATAAGTTTTGATGAGCTACATGACAAGCTTATTGAGTATGAGGCCTTTCTCAAACGAGAAGAATTGTGTGCGAACGATGGTCTTGGTAATCTTGGTTCGCCAATAGTGAATGTCGCACGCTACAACTCCAATCCTCAATTGGGGTTTGGCAAGAAGAATAATAATTCTTCAAAAAGTAACATGCATTCCCGAAATCAGTCTGGTGGGGCAAACAATCGACGTGGGTCTGCTGATCAGTACTCTAGTAATGCCACATCCTCCAAGTCCTCATTTGTATGCTAGTTTTGTGACAAACGCGGCCACACCGTATGACAATGTTTCACAGCCAAAAAGCTCTTCTTCCCTTCGTCGCAGCCTACTGCTAACACTGCAAATTCTTCCAACTCCAGATCATGGCTACTTGACTCTGGTGTATCACACCATGTTACTTCGGATCTCAAAAATATAACTCTTCGCCAGCAATACGAGGGCCATGATGATGTTGTTATCGTCGATGGTACTGGCCTCCCCATCTCATAAATGGGTCATTCTCAATTATCCTCCTCCCTTCATCATTTTCATTTATCTAATGTTTTATGTGTTCCTAGCTTGAGTAAAAATTTGATTTCTGTCAATCAATTTTGTCACACGAATAATACATCAATTGAGTTTAATCCATCTTCCTTTTGTGTCAAGGATCTCTCAACGGGAGCACCTCTCGTGGTGGGTCGAAGCAGGAACAGCATCTATGAGTGGCCTGATGATGGTGCGGCACCACAATCCAAGCAAGCTTGTGTTGGCATGCGAGTGTCTCTACAAACGTGGCATGACCGCTTAACTCATCCATCCTCCAAAGTTCTCCACCAATTGGTCGCAAATAACAGTGTTTCCCCTATTTCCCCTTCAAGTTTGTCTTCCTGTGAGTCGTGTCATTGTAGTAAAATGCATAAATTGCCACTTGGTGCATCTAGTTTATCTGGCAGTCGACCGTTAGAACTCGTGTTTACTGATGTTTGGAGCCCGTCCCCCGTGCGATCAATAGATGGTTTTTCTTACTATGTTTTGTTTGTTGACCATTTCACAAAGTTCACATATTTGTTTCCATTAGCATTTAAGTCCGATATGTTTGACATTTTTGTTCAATTTAAAACTATGGTGGAAAACCAGTTTCGTACCTCCATTGCAAGTATATACTCTGACGGGGAACTGAATATAAAGGACTCAAAACAATTTTTGCCCGTCATTGCATTCAACACCTTGTTTCCCCCCCATATACACCAGAACGTGTAGCCACTACTGAGCGCCGACACCGCCATATTGTTGAGTGCGGCTTGGCATTGCTGTACCGTTCGTCCCTACCAACCTGTTTCTGGTCCTTTGCATTTCAAACGGCAACATTTTTTATCAATAGGCTTCCCACACCCATTCTTAATGGCAAATCTCCCTTCACAAAGCTATATTAGCAAATACCTAACTACTCAAAATTGCGTATTTTCGGATGTTTATGCTACCCTTGGCTACACCCTTACACTCAACACAAGCTAGAGTCTAGATCTAAGCCATGCATTTTTCTCGGGTATTCTAACACTTATGATGCGTTTATCTGTTTTGAACCCAATTCCCAAAAATTTCACTACTCCAGGCATGTTCTGTGACGCCCGAGAATTTGCCATGCATTTAATTACTGTTGCATCCCTTGTTTGTGCATTTACTTCTATGCCTTATTAATTGACTTTGTGACTACTATTCACCCCGTTTTTAAAATGCTTTCTATTAGTTAATTAGCATTTTTATTAAATCATATTAATTGTAAAAGTAGTGGGAAAAATGTGCTTTTGAGCTTAAGGCGTTAGGAAGGCTCGTTTAGAAAATAATTTTAGAAGTCAAGTGAATAGTGTTACGTAACTAACTTAGGTAATTAATTAGCTAGCATATATTTTTACATCTAAGCTCGTTTTGGAGCTAGCAACGCGCATTTTATTAGACCACTTAAGCACCCAAAGGACCCCACCTCAACTCAAACCCTTATTATATCACTTAAACACACAAAATGCAAAAGAAAAAAATAAATAAAAGCTGAAGAGCAGCCCCATAAACCCGACAGCCCTTCTTTGCTTATGGGAGCATTTTTCCATCTTCAACTCTCCAAATCAAGCCAAGCCTTGAGCAAGTGGATTAGGGTGTCTTCAAGCCTCCTAGGTGTTCCTACGCGTAGTGGTGAGGGATTTCATGGCTTAATTTCGCATTTTAAAATAATTGCTATTTTCTTGATTTGTTAGAAATGATGTTTAATGCTATTGCAAGGCTCAAATAAGCTTATATATGTTGTGTACACATAGTAGAGACCACTTTTATGCTATTGTTTCATGAATTAAACGGTAGAAATCGATAGTTTGATTCTTAGGATGAATAGTGACGTTTTTTCTAGGGTTTTGTGAAATTGCTCGAATTGACTTGAATTAATGCTTCTAATTGATGCCTTAGGTGCTAGTGAAGATAATTAAATAACCCCGTACACTTGCATTGCCCTTAAATCGCCTAAAAATGGAAAATAGCCGACTTTAAGTTGGGGCTTTTGGTGTTAATGCGAATCCGGGTGGATTCGGGCTTCGATTCTAGTTTCCGTAGGCTACCTAGGTGCTATAGATGCCTTGATATTCCTTGTTTGAAGCCCGGACAATGTAGGTGTGGTTTAAAGCCAAAAGAGGGAAATTGGGGCTTTTGGGGTAAACGCGAGCATTTGATTGAGTTCGAGGGTTGAAAGGGTACCTTGGGGGTTAGTTAGAAGGTAGGGAGAGTTTCTTTTGAAAATGAAATCATTAACTTGGGTTTGGAAGAGAAATAGTATGTAAAATAAAGGGGTTTAAGTGAAATTTCGTTCGTCTCACATTTCTAAACCCACGGCATGACTTCATGAGTGTTTATATATGATTTTAAATTGATTTGGAGCTTTTGAAATGATTCTATGCTTATATGGTATAAGTTCATTTGTAAACTGCTTATTAACTTCTATATTTGCTTCTATCCTAATTGCAACGAGGTCAACCTACTTTGTTGATCCTCATATGTGTTAATGCTTATATTATTGCTATTAACTTGCCATCGTTAAGTGCATTGCATAGTGGTTGCGCAACCATAGTGTCGGGGCGGATGTGTTGAATATCGGCTGGGCGGCAGAGGGCTTGCCGGTGGATATTCAAACTCCGTACCCTATTCCCTCATTCGCCTGGTCCGGAGATTGCCAAGGGATGTTGGGTCGTAGGATTCGGGGTACATCCGGAGTACACCCACTGGAGTGATTGGGGTTATGCCGGCTTATCGTGATCGTGCTCGTGGTTCGTGGATCGTGATTGAAGACCAGTGAAGATTGGTGTATAGGGGATTGTTGAAATGTATCCTTTTAATTGTGTGGTTATTTAAGTTTTCATTGATTCTTAAATTGTTAAAGTGTTATTGTTGTGTAATTGTGTTATCTGTTGCATTGCACGCCCCGGGACTATATCCCTCACTGGGCAACAGTGGTTGCTCATACCTCGATATCTGTTTCAGGAGACGCTGAGGGTGATCCCCAGCTTGTTGATTTAGTTGAGGAAGAAGAAGTTCAGACCGAGCCTTTACCTTAGTTGCTGTGTCTGATAACTTAAGGTGGTTAATGTTTTTGATGCTTTGTGGAAGACTCCTCTGATTACTTTTTGTACTATTTTGTAGCCAAGGGCTTTGTACATGCTTGTTGTATAAGTCGAAGATTAGATGGCTGGGTTGTAACTTTGAAAGTCTATGATCTGTAATAACTTTTATTCTTGCCTTATTTCCTTGCATGCTTGTGAGTGGAAGGTTAATGTAGAATGCTTTACTCTTTAAGTTGTTATATTGATTTCCTAGAATGTAATGATTATAAGTCTATGCTGACAACCAGTTCTTGCATGCTTGTGTGTATTGGTGATATTGTGTACTATAAGGCTCGGATGGCCTTATAGCTTTATTGTTTAATTAAATTAAGCTTGTATGTGTTGTAGAGACCTTGTTTAAGTGTTTACAGGTTTTTAGAATGTCCACGGTACAGAGGAGACTCTGTCCGTGTGTCGGGTCCGGACTTAACCTTTAGCTTGGGGGTTGGGTCGGGGCGTGACATTTAAGTGGTATCAGAGCTATAGATTGCATGAAGCCGGGTTAAATTTCTCGGTCTGTGGGTAGAGACTTGTTATGTGACTTTGTGAATACATGAGTCTTTGATTTTGATTGACCAAAGTGAAATTTGAATAAGGAATGAACATGCTAGCATGGAAATAGAATATCAAGAGTCTAGAATGTCAAGTATGATCTAGTGATTTATGTTTACTTCAAGAATGTGGAATATTTATTTGAATTCCTATGCACTTGTCTTTATGTGAATCTAATTGGACTTTTCTTTATATGTTTACTTATAAATTGCATATATACATATATACCTGTCATAACACTTTGCATTCTAGCTATTCGTGATGGGGCCTCGCCGTCGTGCTGATAATCCGAATGTTGGTGGAGAACCCGAGGGGGTACAAGGGCAAGAAGCTGAGGTAGCCGAAAATGCACCGCAGGTTCAAGAGCCGAGCACTGCACAGATCTTGGCCACGATGGCCACAGCCATGAACACTATCGCCCAGTTTGTTACACAACAGGGTCAGCCAGGGGTCGTTGCAGGTAATCAGGCTGCGAGAGCTGGAGGTAGTGGTCCTACTGGAGGTAATCTGTATGATCGGTTTATACATCATGGGGCTTATACTTTCTTTGGGGAGCCGGACGATATGAAAGCTGAGATGTGGCTAAGAAAGTTCGAGAGAGTGGCAGCGATATTGGAGTGCCATGATGACAGGAAGATTACTTATGCTACTTTCCTTCTCGAGGGTGATGCGGAAGATTGGTGGAATACCATCAGTGAGAAATGGGTAGCTGAGGGAGGTCATCATTCGTGGGCCGACTTTGTCCGAGAATTTCGAGACAAGTATATATCGGTAGTTGCCCGCGAGAGGCGCCAGACGGAGTTCATAAACTTGAGGCAGGGAAGTATGACGGTAGATCAATACGAGGCTACTTTTACCCGGCTTTCCCGTTATGCACCAGCTTTAATTCAGCCGGAGGACATGAAGATTCAGAGGTTCATCATGGGTTTGAGGAGAGATATTATGCTGAATTTGTCTTCAAATGATTTTCCTAACTATGCTGCAGTAGTCCGAGCTGCCTCGAGATATGAGAAACGGAAAGCCGATGTATTAGCCGAGACCAGTCAATCGAGTAAACGGTTTCAGTCTCAGAGTCAAGGGTACCAGGGGCAGGCTGTATCAGTTGGGCAGAGTTCGCAGCCGAGACAGACTCAGAGTTACACAGGGCCTACTCAGACTCAGGCACGACCAGTTCAAAGTCAGACTCAGAGTCAATTCCGTCCAGCGGTTTCCCGTTCGCAGCAGGGTAGTTCAGCTACCTCTACTTACAGAGCTCCTTCGGGAGGCACTGTTGCAAGACGTCACCAGCAGTGCAGCTTCTGTCAGCGTCAGGGTCACACTGAGGATGTTTGTTGGAAGAAACATAACAAGTGTACAGGTTGCGGCAGTGATCAGCACAGGGTTAAAGACTGTCAGAAATTTAAGAACCCTAGGGGTCAGACATCAGCTCAGAACTCTCAGACCAGGGCCCCAGCTGCAGCACCACCACCACGAGGCCAGGCCCGTGTATTTGCTTTGGATGCCGAGGAGCTTCCGGACACTACCGCTGTGGTAGAAGGTATTTTTCTTCTTAATGATCAATCAGTTAAGGTTTTAATTGATTCCGGGGCTTCGCATTCTTTTATTACTCCTACTTGTGCACAAAATGCTAAATTGAAACATGATAAACTGTTGCATGAGATTGTGGTTTATACTCCTATGGGTCCGAAGTTTGTTACTAGATCTATTTGCAGAGCATGTAGCATATTTATTGAAGGTCGTGTTTTTCCTGTTGATTTGATTATCCTACCCTTCAATGACTTTGAAATTATATTGGGGATGGACTGGTTAAGTAAATATTATGCCCAGCTTGATTGTAGAAAGAAGATTGTGTATCTAGAAATGCCTAACCAGCCTGTACTTAAAATAGTTGGTAGTAGAAAATCTACGGGAACTCCTATTATTTCTTCTATTAGGGCATCTAAATTATTGAGCAAGGGTTGTGAGGCTTATCTTGCTTATTTGATTAATCAACCTGGGGATCAACTGAAATTGAATGATGTACCTATCGTGAGAGAGTTTCCGGAGGTCTTTCCTGAGGAATTACCTGGGTTACCGCCTGATAGAGAGATAGAGTTCATGATTGATTTATTGCCGGGGACTTCACCTATCTCTAGGACTCCGTACAGAATGGCTCCACCTGAGTTGCAGGAATTGAAAGTTCAATTGCAGGGCTTGCTTGAGAAGGGATTCATTCAGCCGAGTTCTTCACCGTGGGGTGCGCCAGTTCTCTTCGTTAAAAAGAAAGACGGATCTCTTCGCCTGTGCATCGATTACCGGGGTCTTAATCAGGTAACCATCAAAAATAAATATCCTTTGCCTTTAATCGAAGAGTTGTTTGATCAGTTGCAAGGCGCCAGGGTATTCTCTAAATTTGATCTGAGGCAGGGCTATTATCAACTGAGGATTAAGAAAGATGATGTTCCTAAAACTGCCTTCAGAACTCGATATGGCCATTATGAGTTTGTTGTCTTGCCGTTTGGTCTTACTAATGCTCCCGCCGCATTCATGGATTTAATGCAGAGGGTATTCCGTCCTTATCTGGATCAATTTGTAGTCATATTTATTGATGATATCCTTGTTTATTCTAAATCTGAGGCGGAACATGAACAACATCTCAGAATTGTGTTGCAAACTCTTCAGGAGCATCGGTTATTTGCAAAGTTTAGCAAGTGTGAATTCTGGCTTAAGCAAGTTGCTTTTCTTGGCCATATTATCTCGCAGGATGGTATTTCTGTTGATCCAGCGAAGATTGAAGTTGTGTTATCTTGGAAACGACCTGAAACTGTCACGGAAATTCGTAGCTTCCTTGGTTTAGCTGGGTATTATCGGAGGTTTGTAAAGGATTTCTCTAAGATTGCAGGGCCTTTAACTCAACTTACTCAGAAGAAAACAGTATTTGACTGGAATGATAAATGTGAGGCCAGCTTCCAGGAATTGAAGAAGAGATTAACTACAGCTCCTATTCTTGCTTTACCTGAGGGTTATGATAATCTGGTGATCTACAGTGATGCTTCGAAAGAAGGTCTGGGTTGTGTATTGATGCAGAATGGCAGGGTTATTGCTTATGCTTCCAGGAAACTGAAACCTTATGAGCTCAACTATCCGACTCACGATCTTGAGCTTGCAGCTATCATCCTTGCATTAAAGAAATGGCGTCATTATCTTTGGGGCAACAAATTTGAAATCTTTACAGACCATAAGAGCTTGAAATATCTGTTTTCCCAGAAAGAGTTGAACATGAGGCAGAGGCGTTGGCTGGAATTACTTGAGGACTATAACTGCACTATTAATTATCTTCCGGGCAAGGCCAATATTGTTGCTGATGCTTTGAGCCGAAAGGCTACTGTTGCTAGCTTGATTATCAAGAATTGGGAATTCATGGAAGAATTGTGCTTATGGAAGCCTAGTACTTCAAGTTCTGGTATTCAATTTGCAAGTTTGCAGATTCAATCTCTGTTGTTATCCAGGATTCGAGAAGCTCAACAGGCTGATCTTCAATTATTGAAAGTCTTAGAGAATTCTAAAGGGGGAGAGTCGGATTTCAAACTGCACGACGATGGTATTCTCAAATTCAAAGGTAGAATCTGTATTCCGAATGATCCAACTCTGAAGAAGGATATTCTTGCTGAGGCACACAGTTCCAGATATACTATCCATCCAGGCAGTACAAAAATGTATAAAGATTTGAAGCAGAACTTCTGGTGGAATAATATGAAGAGAGAGATTGCTGACTATGTTGCCCGATGTCTTACTTGTCAGAAAGTTAAAGCAGAACATCAGAGACCTGCAGGGTTATTGCAGCCTTTGGCTATTCCTGTTTGGAAATGGGACCATATTACTATGGATTTCGTATCCGATTTACCGAGGTCTTCGAGGGGTAACGACTCAGTCTGGGTTATTGTGGATAGACTGACCAAGACTTCTCATTTTATTGCTAAAAAGAAGTCTGATTCTCTTGATAAACTGGTAGAGTTGTATATTGAGAATGTTGTCCGACTACATGGAATTCCAAAGAGTATCGTATCAGATAGAGATCCCAGATTCACATCTCAGTTCTGGCAGAAGATTCAGAAAGCTCTGGGCACGAATTTGAATTTCAGTACAGCTTATCACCCTCAGACAGATGGTCAATCCGAGAGAACTATCTTAATCCTCGAGGATATGTTGCGGGCTTGTATTCTGGACTTCGGTAAGAGTTGGGAGAAGTATTTGCCACTAGCAGAGTTCGCCTACAACAATAGTTATCAAGCTACTATTGGTATGGCACCTTATGAGGCACTGTATGGGCGTAAATGTCGGCCTCCTCTCTACTGGGATGATGTTGGTGAGATGAAGACTATCGACCCTACTCTCTTACCTGAAATGAACAAGATGATTGATCAGGTGCAGCTTATCAGAAAAAGAATGCTTACAGCGCAGAGTCGGCAAAAGAGTTATGCAGATAGAAGACGTCGTGATCTGAAATTTGCTGTGGGGGACCGGGTATTTCTGAAAATTTCTCCTCGCAAGGGTTTGATTCGGCATGGTAAAGGAGGTAAACTCAGTCCTCGATATGTGGGACCATTTGAGATAACTGAAACTGTTGGTGATTTGGCCTACCGTCTAGCTTTACCTCCCAGTCTGGGCAGAATTCATGACGTATTCCATGTTTCCATGCTTCGGAAGTATCAGCCAGATCCCTCTCACGTACTTGAGCCGGAACCGCTAGAGATCAGTGAAACTTTGACCTACACAGAGAAACCTCTTCGAATTGTTGATCAGAAAGTTCAGGAGCTGAGGACTAAAAGCATTCCGATGGTTAAAGTTCTGTGGGATCATCACGGAGTGGAGGATGCGACGTGGGAAAGAGAGGATCAGATGCGGGATCGGTATCCAGAGTTATTCGCCGAATCATGTAAGAATTGCGTGGGCGCAATTAGTTTAAGGGGGAGAGGATGTGACGCCCGAGAATTTGCCATGCATTTAATTACTGTTGCATCCCTTGTTTGTGCATTTACTTCTATGCCTTATTAATTGACTTTGTGACTACTATTCATCCCGTTTTTAAAATGCTTTCTATTAGTTAATTAGCATTTTTATTAAATCATATTAATTGTAAAAGTAGTGGGAAAAATGTGCTTTTGAGCTTAAGGCGTTAGGAAGGCTCGTTTAGAAAATAATTTTAGAAGTCAAGTGAATAGTGTTACGTAACTAACTTAGGTAATTAATTAGCTAGCATATATTTTTACATCTAAGCTCGTTTTGGAGCTAGCAACGCGCATTTTATTAGACCACTTAAGCACCCAAAGGACCCCACCTCAACTCAAACCCTTATTATATCACTTAAACACACAAAATGCAAAAGAAAAAAAAAAATAAAAGCTGAAGAGCAGCCCCATAAACCCGACAGCCCTTCTTTGCTTATGGGAGCATTTTTACATCTTCAACTCTCCAAATCAAGCCAAGCCTTGAGCAAGTGGATTAGGGTGTCTTCAAGCCTCCTAGGTGTTCCTACACGTAGTGGTGAGGGATTTCGTGGCTTAATTTCGCATTTTAAAATAATTGCTATTTTCTTGATTTGTTAGAAATGATGTTTAATGCTATTGCAAGGCTCAAATAAGCTTATATATGTTGTGTACACATAGTAGAGACCACTTTTATGCTATTGTTTCATGAATTAAACGGTAGAAATCGATAGTTTGATTCTTAGGGTGAATAGTGACGTTTTTTCTAGGGTTTTGTGAAATTGCTCGAATTGACTTGAATTAATGCTTCTAATTGATGCCTTAGGTGCTAGTGAAGATAATTAAATAACCCCGTACACTTGCATTGCCCTTAAATCGCCTAAAAATGGAAAATAGCCGACTTTAAGTTGGGGCTTTTGGTGTTAATGCGAATCCGGGTGGATTCGGGCTTCGATTCTAGTTTCCGTAGGCTACCTAGGTGCTATAGATGCCTTGATATTCCTTGTTTGAAGCCCGGACAATGTAGGTGTGGTTTAAAGCCAAAAGAGGGAAATTGGGGCTTTTGGGGTAAACGCGAGCATTTGATTGAGTTCGAGGGTTGAAAGGGTACCTTGGGGGTTAGTTAGAAGGTAGGGAGAGTTTCTTTTGAAAATGAAATCATTAACTTGGGTTTGGAAGAGAAATAGTATGTAAAATAAAGGGGTTTAAGTGAAATTTCGTTCGTCTCACATTTCTAAACCCACGGCATGACTTCATGAGTGTTTATATATGATTTTAAATTGATTTGGAGCTTTTGAAATGATTCTATGCTTATATGGTATAAGTTCATTTGTAAACTGCTTATTAACTTCTATATTTGCTTCTATCCTAATTGCAACGAGGTCAACCTACTTTGTTGATCCTCATATGTGTTAATGCTTATATTATTGCTATTAACTTGCCATCGTTAAGTGCATTGCATAGTGGTTGCGCAACCATAGTGTCGGGGCGGATGTGTTGAATATCGGCTGGGCGGCAGAGGGCTTGCCGGTGGATATTCAAACTCCGTACCCTATTCCCTCATTCGCCTGGTCCGGAGATTGCCAGGGGATGTTGGGTCGTAGGATTCGGGGTACATCCGGAGTACACCCACTGGAGTGATTGGGGTTATGCCGGCTTATCGTGATCGTGCTCGTGGTTCGTGGATCGTGATTGAAGACCAGTGAAGATTGGTGTATAGGGGATTGTTGAAATGTATCCTTTTAATTGTGTGGTTATTTAAGTTTTCATTGATTCTTAAATTGTTAAAGTGTTATTGTTGTGTAATTGTGTTATCTGTTGCATTGCACGCCCCGGGACTATATCCCTCACTGGGCAACAGTGGTTGCTCATACCTCGATATCTGTTTCAGGAGACGCTGAGGGTGATCCCCAACTTGTTGATTTAGTTGAGGAAGAAGAAGTTCAGACCGAGTCTTTACCTTAGTTGCTGTGTCTGATAACTTAAGGTGGTTAATGTTTTTGATGCTTTGTGGAAGACTCCTCTGATTACTTTTTGTACTATTTTGTAGCCAAGGGCTTTGTACATGCTTGTTGTATAAGTCGAAGATTAGATGGCTGGGTTGTAACTTTGAAAGTCTATGATCTGTAATAACTTTTATTCTTGCCTTATTTCCTTGCATGCTTGTGAGTGGAAGGTTAATGTAGAATGCTTTACTCTTTAAGTTGTTATATTGATTTCCTAGAATGTAATGATTATAAGTCTATGCTGACAACCAGTTCTTGCATGCTTGTGTGTATTGGTGATATTGTGTACTATAAGGCTCGGATGGCCTTATAGCTTTATTGTTTAATTAAATTAAGCTTGTATGTGTTGTAGAGACCTTGTTTAAGTGTTTACAGGTTTTTAGAATGTCCACGGTACAGAGGAGACTCTGTCCGTGTGTCGGGTCCGGACTTAACCTTTAGCTTGGGGGTTGGGTCGGGGCGTGACATGTTCGTTTTGTGAAAAATAATTTTCCATACTCCAAGTCAGGTAGCTCTCATTCTGTGATCAATGCTAGAACTATTTCCCAATGGTGTTCGCTGCTTACACTAACTATACATACCCCTATTGACCAGTAATCAAGTCCAGCTCCTAATGCATCATCTCCTATCATTCATATTTCGTTCTCCCCTGCACTGTCCCAAACATGTTCCACATCGTCTCCGTCCGCCAACGTTCGTGAGATGCAAGACAATCAACACAGCCAACCAATGGCTCCATCATCTGCCACTCAATCACATGATGCGCCTAATACCGTCTCACCACCACAGGTACCTATCTTTCCACCTACTAATCTCACTTCATCACTTGAACATGCACATCCTACTCTTCCACCAACTGGTGATACTGAATTTGCTCTGCCAGTGCATCCCATGCAAACACGTTCGAAAAACAAAATTTTTAAACCTATCCAAAAGCTTTCACTCAATGTCACAAGACACCCCCTCCCTCTAACCCTTGAACCCACATCAGCTTGTTAGGCATTATAGTACCCTGAATGGAAAACTACGATGCTTGATGAGCTGACTGCCCTTGCAAAAAATTCCACTTGGGTCCTTGTTCCATGTGAGTCCTCTCAAAATAATGTCAGGTGTAAGTGGGTCTTTCGAATAAACCAAAATCCGAATGGCACTATAGCTCGTTACAAGGCACGCTTAGTCGCCAAAGGCTTTCATTAACGTCCTGGTATAGACTTCCTTGAAACATTTAGCCTAGTCTGCAAACCATCTACCATTCGTGTTGTTTTAAGAATAGCTGTGTCAAATGGTTGGCCTATAAATCAGTTGGACGTGAATAATGCTTTTCTTCATGGAACTCTTTCCGAACCAGTTTTCATAGCCTAACCTCCTAGATTTATCGATGTCACCCGTCCTACTCATGTTTGTCGTTTATCCAAGTCATTGTATGGCCTCAAACAAGCACCACGTGCTTGGTACAATGAGTAAAAACTTTCATTCTCTCACTCGGCTTCGGGTCAACACGCTCCGATTCTTCATTGTTTGTCTATGCTAATAATGGTATTACTGCATACATTCTAGTGTATGTCGATGACTTGTTAATTACACGTAATACAATTAGATTTCTTCACAATACTACTGCTGCACTTTCTACAAAAGTTTCAATTAAGGACTTAGGGAGTCTTGGGTATTTTCTGAGAGTTGAAGTTGTACTATGCAACAAAGGTCTCTTTTTATCCCAGCACAAGTATGTGCGGGACTTGCTTACTAAATTCCATATGGATGGCGCTAAAGAGTCCTGCACACCTGCTAGCAGTTCAACCCAACTAATACTTGAGTCAGGCGAGCCAATTCAAAATGCTACTGACTATCGGCTACTAATTGGTAGCTTGCAATATTTGGCCATAACTCGTCCCGATATTGCATATATTGTCAACAAGATGGCTCAGTTTATGCATAATCCTAAACATCCACATTGGGTTGCGGCGAAAAGACTGCTTCGCTACTTAAAGTACACAGTTCATTATGGTTTGTTACTTCAAAAGTCCCCGTTATCCTCTCTGGTTGCCTACTCTAACGCTGATTGGGCAGGGAATCGAGATGACTACACGTCCATCTCAACTTATATTATCTTCTTGGGCAACAATCCAATCTCTTGGTGCTCTAAGGAACAAAAAACGGTTGCTCCCTCCTCGACTGAAGCAGAATATAGGTCCGTCGTTGCGGCAACAACCGAAGTGTGTTGGCTTCTAAATCTTCTTCGTGAAATTCATTTTCAGCTACCCACAACTCCGCGCCTACTGTGCGGCAACATTGGTGCCACCTATCTTTGCACCAACCCAGTATTTCATTCCCGAATGAAGCATCTAGCTCTAGACTATCACTTTGTTCGTGATAAAATTACAGCTGGCGAATTACAAGTAGCTCATGTGTCCACTCGTGATCAACTTGCAGACTGCCTTACCAAGCCTCTTCTGAAGGCACGCTTTCATGATATTCGAACCAAGATGGGTATTGTCGATGGCAACACCCTCTTGCGGGGGCATATTAGAGAAGACATCTACTCTACAAAGGACTTTTCTCAACATACAGTAGATATGACCAGATCACTATATTCTTTATTGTATCTTGTATATCTTAATACCTGTATGGCTAAGGCTTGTGTAACTTCCAGTCTTATCACCTTGTATCAACGTGTATAAAACAATTGTACTGCACACAGCAATATACAAGTTACTTCTGCTTCTTTGTAGCACTCTCTATACATAGCCACGATATCATTATTAGCTGGGCAATATGTGGAAAACAGAAAGCTTATTATATATACATATTTCAGAATTTCCTTCTTTTAGTTGAGTCTAATGGTGTTGCACTTTTGTATGGAGGGATGATTAGTTTCGTCATATAAAGAGATTGTCAGTTTATGTCTTTATCTCGTACTAGTATTATGCAAGAGCTACACACAATTGTTTTATGGAAGTGTCATATGAAAACCGTAACATATACTCACAATTCACACACACACACACACACAACTATATACCCACACACGCGCAAATACTTGAATGATTTCTAAAGCTTGAACCGTTAATGTAGGTTATAACATATAACATACAAACATTTCTCCATCATGCATGTGTCTATGTTTTCCTTTACTTTTATAAACAACTTGCTCACCAACATGACGTAATAACACCAGTATGTAACAAGATGATGTATCTATATTTTTAGGCCTACTTGTTTGCATTTTATCATTAATTATTCACATTTATTGAATAATTTGATCATTTTAATTGTGTTTTAGTGCATGTAAGAATTGAATGATGAAAGAAAATTTGGAGTCCAATTGGAAGAAAATTGGATGAAAAAAAAAGAAATGTGAATTTTGTGAAAAATTCCCATTGAAATAGAGCAAAAAGAAAAGCCAAAGAAAAGTAATAAAAGAAAAAGAAAGGAGATTAAAAAAAAAAGATCAAGTTGACCTGTTGACCAAGGCTAATGCTTGGCCAACATTGGTCAACGTGGTCCAAGTCCAATATGGACTTAGATTTCAAAAATAATAATAAAAAAAGAACCATATGGCCAAAGTTGGCCACATAGATTAAAAAGCCCACAAAAGGGCGGTGACTTGTTCTTATAAAAAGGACAGAGTCAACAATCAACAAAGGAGGTGAAGGGAGTTGCGGCGCAAGAAAATAAAGGAACGAAGAAGGAGCCGCGGCACAATAAAAAATAGAGAAACAAAAGGCTTTTGACGGCTGGAAAAAAAGGGAAAAGATCTGAAGCAACAAAGGCAGAGAACCACACACGATTCATTGTTTTGGACCTTCGTTCAGGTTTTGTCGATCAATTGGAATTCAGATTAAATACTCTTTGACTTGTTTAACTTAATTTATAGGGAAGTTTATAATAATTTCTCTTCAAAGTTTTGATTTAAATTTGTCAAACATGAATAGTTAAATTATTGTTTAGGGTAGGATTACTATGTAATAGATTAATTTTATGGTCTCGAATTTGGATTGAATATGTTGATGCTGTTTTATATATTTGATTTACATGCTTTATTATTTATCCAATCAATTCATTATGCTTGTAGCTAGTGTGTTATAGGAATTCATACGGTAGATCAAATATATAGATTGGGCTTTATTACGAAAACTATAGGTTGTACCGTAGTTTTCCACATGTAATTAATTAACTTGTGAGTCTAGAATTTTAGGACAAATCTATACTTCAGCTAGATAATGGGCTTGGGGATAGCGTTGCACCTCTTAACTAGGTCTAAATTGTTAATTAGTTAAATTTAGGTGATTATTTAATTAATTAGGATTGTAGTCTAATTTTGCATCAAAATAGTAAATCCTAAGTTCGAGCCTAGAATTTGAACTTTGCATAGGAATCCGATCCCTAAACACTTTCCCAATTGTGATCAAACCTTTCCTTTAGTTCTCACATATTTTAGCTTTCAATTTAATTCTAACTTTATTTTATTTTTCATTAGTTTTAGTTCAAAACACCAATTCATTATTTAATTTAATTTGATCACTTAGGCATTTTACATTCACTTTTCCACAAACTTTCAAATAGTCTCCCAGAGGATTCAACCTCGCACCTAGCACACTACACTACATTTACTCGTGCACTTGCGAGTTAAAACTTGGCTTATAATTGACCTTAATTTTACCCTAAGCTAAGCACCCATCACAAGGAATTAAGGGGGAAGCCAATGTCGTCCCCCACTCTCTTAGGAAGTGTGAGAGACCATGGAGTTTCTAACCATTGTGCGTACACTATTGTTTGCCTTGACATTGTTCCAGAGTTTCAGTACACTCACAAGGAGAAGCAAAAAGCTTCCACCAGGGCCAACTTCTTTACCCTTAATTGGCAACCCGCTTCACTTACTCGATCGGATCCCAACCCCACAAGTGCTTAGCCAATCTAGCCAAAATCCATGGTCCGATTATGTGCCTAAAATTAGGTCAGATTAATATAGTGGTCATCTTAGCGAAGATGTTCAATTTTTCTTCGGACAAGGTAATCTAAATATAATGTGTTTATTTAGCCAAAATAAAAAAATAATGTGTTTATTTAGCGAAAAACGAAGAATATAATGTGGTTTCTATTAGCTGTATTTGTATAGTATTTTGTTTCCACCAGTTCAGTCATATATATTCTTATAGTTTGTTCTTTTTTATTTTTAAATTTACCAATATTCTTTCAAGTTCATAAGATAATTGTTTGGACGACCAGCCCTATAGGTGTTAGTTTGGTACGACCATCCCTATGAAATCGACCATGCATGGAGTACTTGGAGGGCCTTGCGAACAATAATTAAGTACTTGGACGTATTTATTGCTAAATTTGAGCGGTAGTAAAACATGTAAATGGAAGAATCACACTGCACTCTCTATTTTAAATAAATAAAGGCCAGAATTGAATCTCGGGGAGGAAAATTTTTTACAGCTTGTTTGGATTGTAATTTTTAAAGAAAAGGGAAGGAATTCATCCTCATGTTTGGATTGCATTTTAACCGGAATGAGAGTATATGAGGGTTGAAAGAATCTCTCCATATCCTTTAATTGGGAGGATTGTAAAATTCAACTAATTTGGGATATTTTGGAGAGAGAGAAAAAGTTAGCATGTTAAAAATCTTTTTTGTTCTTACTTATCTAATGACTATAGATATGAAAAGGATACTAAGAAATCTTTTAATTAAATTAATTTTTTTCTTTAATTTCCTTCTCTAATTCAAACAGATAATCATAAAATTGTTCTCTTTCCTTTTATTATGTTTTTTAATATCCAAACAAGAAAATTCATTTTTTGTCATTTCCTTTTTTGTTTCCTCTACCTTACTTTCATTCCCTTTCCCTTGTGCAATCCAAACAGGGGTTATTGTCTCCAACAAAAAACCCATCTCTTTGTTTGTTTTTGAGAAGTCTTAAGGCAATCTCCAACCCATTCACTAAATCCCCTTTTATCCTACATGTAGGGATGCTTTTGGAGATATTCATCTCCAACAGTATCCTTAGAGATTCTCTACAAAGTAGATAATCCCTACATCAACTTTTTACTATCTCTATATGTAGAGATAGTAAACTCATTCCCTAAAATATCTCCAAAACCATTTAACAATTAAAAAATAGAGAAGTTGTTGGAGTGAAACTTAAATAGAAATTTCCTAAAATTAAAATGTAGGGAAGCTGTTGGAGTGAAACTGAAATAGAAATTTCCTAAAATTAAAATGTAAGGAAGCTGTTGGAGTGAAACTGAAATAGAGGATCCCTACATGTAGAGAAATGATCAAAATTCCCTACATGTGGGGAGAAAAAAATAGAAAAGCTATTGGAGATAGCCGAGGGATAAATATGGAGATATAAAGATTAGCCTCCAAATACCAAATCTAACCCCTTAAAATGGGGTACAATGAAGGGAGATTTGATTCTGTTTGGTCTAACTATGAAATTTTAGTTTTTTGAGTTATAGAGATTTTAGTCGTAAAGTTTTGGTTAGAAGTACTGTTGAACAAAAACCGTTGATTGTTTGGCCTATGTCTGACAATGTTGAGCTTTAGAAATTTCGAGGGCAATGTTGAACTTTAAAAAATATGAAGAGGTATATTTTTAAAAAAATAGAAAATAACTTCTCAAATTATATAAAAATAATTTTATAAAAGCCTTTTTTAAAACACAATGCAATGACAATTGAAGGTTACAAAAAATATAATTCTCTATTATTGTTCTTTGGCCACAACATAAACTCCAGGAATTAACTGATCTGAACCTTTCATCTCTGAATTTTTCTGCCTTCACGAAATATTTTATATGTAGTGACCCTGGTCTTAATTAGCAACAGAGTCCCCAGTGTAAGATCCTATAAGAATGCTTGTACAAATAACTTAGTGAAAATGAGATTGATCATAAAATATTGTCTGGTTAGTGAAAGGGAAAATGTCATTTTTCCCCCATGAGGTATGACCAATATCCCAAATTCTCCCATAAACTTTTATTATTACCCAGATCAGTGTAAACGGAATCGTACGATTCGCGATACAAATCTTACGATTCGAAACGATTCACTAAAAAATGATACGAATCGAATAGGAGAATTGTGAATCAACATGAATCGCAAGTGAATCGGTACCAAATCATAGCGAATCGTGTGATCACGATTCGGGTCAATTTTTTTTTTTTTTTTTAAAAGCCCAAAATATTTCAAAGTAGATAACAAAATAAGCCCACTTTAGTAAAAAAAAGGAAGACAAAACTCGTAATTGATTGGACCACTTGTGTTTACAGCAGCTTTTATGCACTAGTTTAGGCACTTGTCAAATGTGATATTGTTCCGACCAAAAAAAATAGTGTGATATTGTGATGCATAAATTGTTTGGGCTACTAGGAACAAGTGAAGTAGTGAACAATCTAGAAAATTAACAAAAACATATATTAATATTAATTCAAATAAAGAATCTCAACTAAAAACTGTTAATAGAAATATAATATGTCCAATATCAACTAGTTTTAAATTTGTGATCGAATTGGTACGATTCACGATTCAATTTGATTCACGATTCAAAAAAATGACATTTTCATTCACGATCTGATTCATGATTCGACAACTATGACCCAGATTCCCCCATATTTTGGTAAGTTCAACTGCACAAACTCACTACAGCATAGTCAGGAGTTGTTCGCCTACCCAATTGATCTCGCACTATACGCATGTTTGCTATAATCGTTTATCACACATACGTACATGAAAACACAAAGACGCACATTGTCACGCCCCGACCCCGACCTATCGCTAGGCTAAGGCCAAAACATGACGTTCGTAACTCTTATCCCTGAGATCAACAACCTGATAGCTATGAAACCTGTAGTGTAGTTATTAATTTAATAACTTGTACCTCCATTATAAATACCATAAAAAGATTGAAAAGGCTTCCAAAATTCTCCCAAACATCGGCCTTAAAGGATTACATCACCCTGTTACATAATAACCTAACCAAGAACCACATGTTCATCATCCTAGTTATAGGTCTCAAAAGCATAAAGATTAATCCTAGCTAGGTATCTAGTTAACCAAAATAATATTACAACATAATAAAATGATCAATTACAAACATGTTCTTCATAGCAAGAAATAAATCCTCAAACAAGCACGTAGATCACACAAGCAGGAATCCATCTCATCAACTCAACAAAGCTTGTAACCCCATGGAAGCCTACTCAGGCTAATCCTCACCTGTAATTGTTAGAAAGAGGGTGAGCTAGATCCTCGCATATAGCTTAGTGAGGAGGAAAACAAGGAAAAGTTTCCTCAAATGTTTTATCATTTCGCAAACTTCTTGGTAAAACCATGCTATGCATATAAACAGTTAATCAAGTATAACAGAATATCAAGATTAACCTCATACTCGAAGTATATAACAATTATGAAGAATGGAAACAACTTGATTTGAAAGATATGAGCAACTCTTCTCTCCGAGGACCTCAAGGGACCAATATCGGAACTTCATAACACATTTTCCTTAAAATGTAACTCAAGAGGGCATTCCGTGGAAACGGCCCAATATCATAATCAAAAGATTGGTACAAGGGAAGAAAGGTGGCTTATATGGATTTAAGAAGTATCTCCCACTATCACAGTCATGTGCACCTCAAAAGGTGTCTCCCACTATCACTGTCATGTGCACTTTACTCCGTATAAATCCCAACCACAAACTATACAGGAATTAATAGGGTAGGGAGATGTATGTCACTATCACAGCCGTGTGCACCTCAAAAGGTGTCTCCCACTATCACTGTCGTGTGCACCTTTGATCCCATCCCTTAACAAGTAAGAGGTTTCAACCTTGATACAAATATACATATATAATACCCAACTCCCCAAGGGACGTCACCAAGAGAGAGAAGGACTAGGATAGCAACAAAGTAGGTTGCTTCCGTCACAACAGGAATAATAACAACGTAGCGAGTAAGCATGAAAAACCTTGATAATTATATATATATAAATAATACCCAACTCTCCAAGTAAAGACACCGAGCGAGAGGGACTAGGATAGCAACAAAGTAGGTTGCTTTCATCACATATGTATAATACCCCAGCTCTCCGAGGAATATACCAAGTGAGAGAGGGACTAGGATAGCAACAAAGTAGGTTGCTTCTGTCACAACAGTAATAACAAGATATAATGATTAAACATATAAACCTCTTGCGACAATAAATGATTAAACCATGGCATATCAAGTAAGCATATAATAATCATGCATATATAACATTTAGGGTGCTCCAAATATTGCCAAGTATCATAAGATAGTGAAAAGACATCAATATTGCCTACGTTCAATAGTCTTCTAAGCAATATATAGAAGTTATCAACTACATAGCACCCAAACTATGGCACAAATACATAATTAAATTCTACTATGATAAATTAGTGTTCGATATGGTTCTAACGCTTCCGACCGTGCCTCAATTCGACATCCGTAGCTCATGGAATCACTAAAATAAGTTTATCGCACTTTGACCAAACCAGAAGCTCCACCAACGGACGAGGTATCCTCCACAAGTCGATCGGTGGAGGGGGGTTCGTCCGGTCGTGCTGTTTACGAGAAAAACACCATTTTTTCAACAATCAAGGTTACAACCACACCTCCATTTACCAACAATTAAGCATGCTCAAGGTGACTATTAGGCATCATATCAGAGTTCAAAACGTAACCAAAACACATCCCACATCAACAATCAACACCCAACATAAAAAAGGTTGACCAAGTTTGGTTTCGTAACATTTCTTATAGTTTCTTGTTCATCGATCTTTGCATTATCGTTCTACATAAAAATGGTTGACCAAAAAAAAAGAAGGTTCTACATAAAAAATGATACATAACCTAGATATTTGAGGTCAAATTTCAAGCAAAGTAGGATTAAACCATCGCCATGTGCTATCCCAAGCTCGATTTTCAAATTTAACCTGATGTATTTCTTGGCACCTAAATTTAAAAATCTACAAAAAATAGGTGAAAATTTGAAGGGAGGGGAAAATATTATTTTTTACGGGGATAATTATTACGTACAATGTTATTTGATTAAAGTTGAGAATATGACATAAATGAAATAAAAAAGTTAAGGATCTGTTTAGTATGAAATCATTTTGAATTTTCTCTTTTCCAAAAAAGAAAATGAATGAAGATTATGCTAGTCAAAATGGAGAAGTTTAGGAAATAAGAAAAACTAAAAATCTTTTCAAACTCAACTTAAGATCAATAGTGTATCATTGCCATTTAATAATTTAGATTTTAAATTAACATTCTTTATGGGTATTAGGTTTTATTTTATAGAAATTAAGCTTTTGCAACTGAGTTAGGTATGGTTTTTGGTATGCCAAAGCAAATGTCATTACAAAACATCATATAGTGGGCTATAGTTTGGACCAACCCTAAACCTAAGTAATTAACCTCAGCTGGGCTACACAAAGTGAGCATAAAATGTTCCATCAAAGATTTATTGTCACATTATTATTACGTCCATGGCCGCAAAATGATATCAAAATGTGTACAACAAATTCTGAAACATAATTCAACGACAATTGAAGGTTATAAAAATATATATATATAAGAGTAATAGTATATATTAGTCCTTTTTTTATTACTTTTTTATTACCTTCTATATAAAATCTTACATGACATGCCAACTTAAAAATATATGTATTTTCTCTTTCTTCTTTTCATTTTTCTCTCTCTTCTTAATTTTTTTCTCTTTATCTCTCTTTATAATTAGCATCCTTCTTTGTTGTGTGACAACTGTCACATAAAAAAGGACATACAATCTAGTTTTTGTTTTTTTTTTTGTGGACAAGGGTTATTATAATTGCATACCACATTGTAAATATCCCGCCGGAAATCGAACTATATAAACAAATGGCGTACATTCAATTATGTTTTTGTCAATGGCACGCCATATTTGACCCAAAAAAAAAAAATGGCACGCAATAGTTTGTCTCCACAGGTAATGCGACCTTTTCGGCGATTGGAAATTTGAAAGGCAATAAATTATAATTGGAAAAACTCCGTATTTAGTCCCTATTATTTGTAAAAAATATTTAGTTTGGTCTCTATTGTTTAAAATTTTTAATTTAGTCTCTATTATTTTTTAAAAAATTTTAATTCGTCCCTATTATTTAAAATTTCTCAATTCGTCCTTATTATTTTCCAAAATTTTTTAATTTTATCCTTATTATTTTTAAAAAATTTCAATTTCGTCCTTATTGTTTTGTTAAAGTTTCAAATTCGTCTCTATTATTCAAGTACTAAATTTAATTTTTTTGAGAAATAATAGGAACAAATTTGAAACTTTTTAAAAATAAAAGGGACGAAACTGAAAATTTTTGGCAAACAATAAGGACGAAATTGAGAAATTTTAAACAATAGAGATGAAATTGATACTTTTAGGAAAATAATAGGGACTATATTGAGACATTTTAAATAATAAGGACCAAACTAAAATTTTTTGTAAACAATAGGGACTAAATGTGAGATTTTTCCATTATAATTTATAGAAACTCGTGATGCAACTATATACTTTGAACCCTTCTCTTGACAAACTCCATATATATGCAACTATAAACAAGAAGCACAAGTAACAAATATCATAGAGAGTGTGAAGTGTGAGAGATCATGGATTACCTTACCATCGTGTTGGGACTGTTGTTGGCCGCCTTGGCATCGTTTCAGTGCCTGAGTCTACTATCAAGAAGCAGCAAAAGGCTCCCACCAAGGCCTATCCCTCTACCCATAATTGGTAACCTTCACTTGCTTGGTAACCAATTCCATGAATGTCTATCCAAGCTTGCCGATACTTATGGCCCGATCATGTTGCTAAAGTTGGGCCGCGTGCCGACAGTTATCATATCTTCACCAGGCATGGCCAGAGAAGTTCTCCAGCAACAAGATTTAGCCTTTTCTGGCAAAAGAATCCATGATGCTTTACGTGCTCAAGACCATTACAAATACTCTATTGTTTGGTTACCAGCCAACTCACAATGGAGAACCCTTCGAAGAATCTTGAACTCTAACATCTTTACAAACAACAGGCTCCAAGCCAATCAACACCTGAGGTTTCGGAAAGTCCAGGAGCTGATTGAATATTGCCGTCAAAATAGTCAAACTGGTAAAGCCGTGGAGATAGGCCAAGCTGTTTTAAGAACAACACTGAATCTATTGTCCAACACCATTTTCTCCAAGGATTTAACTGATCACCATTCCGATACGGCCAAAGAAGTTAAGGATGCGGTGTGGAAGATATTGGTGGAGTCCACTAAGCCAAACCTGGTCGATTTCTTTCCTGTGCTTGAAAAGATTGATCCCCAAGGTGTAAGACGTCGAATTAGCGCTCATTTTAGTAAGGTGCTTAACATTTTTGATGGCCTGATCGATGAACGCCTGGAGCAAAGGAGATTGGAAGGCACTAAGAACAACGATGTCTTGGATGTCCTACTTAACTATATCGAAGAAAACCCCGGAGAAATTGATAGGAGTCACGTTAAGCGGACATGCCTAGTTCGTGTTCTTTTTCTACATATACTTAAACATTAAATACAAAAATTAAATTACCATAATTCATATGTAGTATATTTGTTGTTAAAGTATATTATGGTTTCAATGTAATTCTGTATATTATGGCATTAGTTTTGACAATAGTCTAGATTTAAGCAGTATTCATATTGGTTTTCTTATTAGATTTTAAGTTTTCTTATTAGATTATGTTCCTAATTAGTGCATAATATAAGATTTACCTTCTGTTGTGCCATGCATATGTTATTAAGGGTACAATTGCAAGATCTGAAGGTCAAGTCTCGCCATATTAGATGTGACACTAGAATAAAATGTGACGCCGATGAATCTCCAATGAATTTCATCAGACCATTTCATCATATAATCTTGATGTAGATTTGGATTAAATAATGAGGTCGAATGTAAGACATATATCTACTAATGTTTGGCTAGATCGTGAATTCCTGGGATAATTTGCTTCCATAGATATTTAATTACAATGTTATTTCTTTGGTTACAGGACCTATTTATTGCCGGGGTTGATACAACTGCAAGCACAGTGGAATGGGCAATGGCAGAATTACTTAAGAATCCAAATATTATGAAGAAAGTAAAACATGAGCTTGAGAAAGTCGGTGGCAAAGGCAACCCGATAGAAGAAACCGATATTGTCCGTTTGTCATATCTAGGTTGTGTTGTGAAAGAAACATTAAGATTATACCCACCCGCTCCATTCTTATTTCCTCGAACCGTGGAGCATAACGTAGTGGTGTGTGGTTATACGATCCCAAAAGTGTCACAAGTGCTAGTAAGTATACTAACAATTGGGCGTGATCCAAGTTTGTGGGAAGATCCCTTAAAGTTTAAGCCCGAGAGATTTATAGAATCAGAAATTGATATCCGAGGCCAAAATTTTGAGCTAATTCCTTTTGGCTCAGGATGAAGAATTTGCCCAGGATTGCCTTTGGGAATAGGGATGGTACCGCTAATACTAGGATCACTAGTAAACTCATTTGAGTGGGAGCTTGAAGGTGACATTGCACCTGAAGAATTGGACATGGTGGAGAAAGTTGGCGGAACAATGCAGAAGGCTCGTCCTTTACGAGCTATACCAATCCCTCTCTAATATGGTTGCAGTTCCTATTGGATAGAATGCCATGGCCGGCAGGCCACAGTCCTCTCATATTTTGTCTCGATCTGAAAACTTCTACTTTTTACCTAATTGTGAGGAATTTTGGTGCGCAAATATATTTCCTGTCATAATGCCACAATATTAAAATGTATGGTTGAAAGATTAATGTAGGTATAGACATTCAGAACATCCAGAACTTTCTCCATTAGCGTCAATTTTCTCCTTTATTTTTATGAAACTTTGTATAATTAATGTATGAGAAGTCCTTCTTGTATGGACAGATATGCAAAGTTATCTACAGGAAATTCCCGTCTCTGTCTTATCCTGTATTATTCCTGAAAATTTGTTACTTAAAGAACATGACATAAAACAAGATCCTTGCTATACATCGTTGAGCTTCAATGATGTATTATTTGTTAGGCTAAGATCTTTTTTGTAATTGGTCTTTGATCCACCCTTTGTACTTTTATATCATTAATAAAACTTTTTGCTCGCTAATTTATTAAAAAAAAGAAAAAGAAAAAAAGAGTCATATCCTCAACGAGGCTAGTACTTACATTATCCTTTAAGATCGTTTGTGGTGCTGGCTTCATAACAACAATTAATGAAGCAACAAGGGTAAACTTGAGTTAAAAAAGATAGTAGCATGTTAGTACTTAAAAAATAGTCTGAAGACGTGGCCGTACGTTGAAAGTTTAACTTATTTGATATGATATTAGAGTTAGAGCTTAGTTTAATCTTATCAACTCTCATTCTAGACTTCGACTCTGGTTGTGCAACTTTTCCAAATCACTACTTAGGATGGAGATTACTGATTTGGAAAAGTTGCACATTTAGCAATTAATTACATATCTCTGTCACGTTAGTGGACATTTAGCAATTAATTATAGATCACACATAAAGGAAATGTGATAATGGATATTTAAATTTGAACAGATATGGTTGTTGTATTTTTGTATTTTAAACTTGTTGCAGCCTTTATCTTTTACTTCATCACTAAACATTACTTACTGTCACATTTTTTAGAAAATAGGTGCTTATATTTGTCTTTTTTTTGTAATGATATTGTATATAGAGTAGTTATCTATTTTAGTCTCTCAATAATGTGATTAAAAAGTTGAATAAATTGATTTTATGTTTCATATTTTTAGAGAATTTACATTACACAAATGTGATAACGCACATTGTACTAAAGTTTATGTGGCCCCAAAAAGCAATCCATTCTGGTTGCGGATTGCCTTTCTCTCCTCATGTTGCACTCTTTATTATTTTGGAGTTTCACCCTTACTTGACTTAGTATATGTGTGAGGGTGTAATACTGCTGCATTAAGAGGTTTACCAGTTCGTCAAATAATTTGATGGTGAATTCTCACGTTATCCAAAATAAAAAATAGTCGCATTAATACAATAATGACTATTTGACTTTTCACTGTCGTTATTTTGAATTTTCCCATAAATAGTGCTTTGATATGAAATGGTATCTGCCACTAAGGTTTTGATTCAGTGGTATGTTACTCGCTTTATATGCGAAAAGTTATAAACTCGAGTCTCGTAAATTATATCTTTAATATATATTGTGCGATGAATCGCATCCCACATCGGAAGGCTAGGATGCTAGGCTGCTTGATATAAGGGGAAGTCCTCTTGTATCGTGCACGGCCGTTTTCCTGGCAGTGACTGGGAGGCGACAAAACCGTGAGGTGTATGGGCACCAAAGCGGACAATACGTGCATAGTGCGCTTTCGGGCAGGTTCGCCATGGCCTCGGTGCACGCTCGTCCCCTATGGGCGGGGTGTATCCTGCAGGCGTGGGAGCTGGGTCCGGGGCGTTACAAAGGTGGTATCAGTGGAATTATCAGTGGCAATGGTATATGTATTTCTCTTGGTAAACTTGTTAGTACACTTATTGGCTTCAAGTCTGACTAGAGTTGCTACAACTATTGAAGGATTATTCTAAAGCCTAAGAAATTGTGAGGACGCAATTTTTATAAGGAGGGAAGAGTGTGACGACCGAGAACCTCATCATATTCATTTTAAATTGTTGAATGTCATATTTGAGCATTAAATGTGCATTTATTCAATTTTTAGCATAAGGCATTATTCATAAGGAAAATTTATTGTTTAATTTTTTTAAAACTGTATTTTTCTCCTGTCACATACATGTATGAGAAATGTGAAAAATATTATTTTGTGTATTTAATGTTGGGAGTGTGCATTTAGAAAATAGTTTTTGTCTTGAATGAATAGTGTTACGAAAGAATAGTAACTTTTTGTATAATTTTTATTTGGGCTTCTAGTGAATTAGTTAGACTCTATTGCATTTTTAAGCTTAGTTGATTTAGTCTTGGTTATTTTTAAAACCCAAATTAGTCACCCACCTATTAAATACCTCATATATCATAAACACACTTATAACTTAGCAAATAAAAGAAAGAAAAAAAAAACACCAAAGAGCCCCCCCAACCCGTCGAAACAGAGAAGGAAAAGGGAAAAAAAACCTCACTTCAACCCTTACATTTCAAGCTCTTCCAAGCCATCTAGGAGTGATTCCAAGAGTTCTTAAGCCTTCTTCTAGCTCCTTAGCACGTTTTGGTGAGGAATATTGCATAATATTGCATTTTCTATGTTTATGTTGAAATTTTGAATTTCTAGATTTGCACATATTAGCTTATAAAATGCTTGGTTATGGTGCTATATGATCTCTACATGTTGTAGAGACTTAGTTTATGAAGTTTGATAAGCTTGTTTTTGGAATTAATGCAAGGATCAAATTATTGAAGATGATGAATAGTATATGTAAATAGTAACCTGCGAATTTTGGGCTTTTTGCATTTCTAATCATTTTATTGCTTCTAATACATGAAATAATAGCTAGAGAGCTTGTAGAGTAAACTTTTGACATGTATTTGCATGTATGCCTATGTATTGTTGGTTGATTAGCTAATTGCATGAAATGGTGTTGAGAACTTGAAATGCCTTTAAGATGTTTGAGGAAGTGCCTAGGTGAAGCTTTAAGTTAGTTGTGGAGTTAGTAACATGCTAAGCTAGTGGATTGAGCAAGAGGTTAAACTAATTGAACATTAGTGCAAAGGTAGTAATCTGGGCAGCCTACCGTCCATCACGTTTGGAACCATTTTCGACATAGCAAACGTACTCTAAAATTAACGAAATTTACACAGTAGCTAGATTAGGAAGTTCTGAACAAATGTTGATTTCTAGAGCTAAAGCTAATTTGAACGTTTTGACCTTCTGATTTAACCATTTTTTAAATATGTCCTGAAAATCGCTGGTTCAGGGTAGTTATGTGCAGTCGTACGGAAATGGTTGTATCTTGAGGAATTTAGATCAGAATTGAGTTCCGTTTGGTTCTAAAGTTACCTACACTCGAAGAGCTACGTTTATACATAAAAATCAGAGAATTTGGAGATGAATAGAGTAGGTAAATAATTTGATAAAATTAGGATTCTGTTAGAAGATTTGAAAAAAATGCATGCTTTCATGGAGCTCTAACTTGACTTGTTTTGAGCTTTGAGGTAGTGTGATTGAAGCTTGATTTTGTGTTATCTAAGGGTGCTATAGGTGACATTAAACCTAGATTAGTGTTTAAATTGGTTAGAACTTGATTAATTGAATTGCACACAAAAAGGGGCTATGCGTATATTTGTTATCCAGATGGGTTTGAATGCCTTGAATGGTGTTATATATGTTAGATAATGTCTCTAATGCATTTATGGCATTGATTAAAGGTGTCGTTAGGGGACTTTGGAACAAATGTTTTAATTCGACTTGTTGATTATGTAATTAGTCTTAGAGGTGTTAGAAAGCCTCTAAAATGTAATTATGACGCTTAATTGCTAATCGGATTAATTAGATATAGTTCAAATCACCTAAGCGGCTTTTCGAAGTTTTTGAGTTAACATGCTTAAAAATGGGATTTCTTGGCATTTACGTGGGTCATAAGGTGGCAATAATTGATTAATAAAGTTAAATTTAGAATTCTTTATCCGGTGTGAAGTTTAGAACATATTTTGTAAACAATTGGAAAAGGATTTTGTTAGAATTTATATGAATTGGTTGAACTTGTTGCTTAGTTAGTTATTTGGACTACTTAATTGCTATATTTGATTTTCAATTGAGTTATATATGATGTATTGAGTAAATAAGCATGATAATGACTTTTAGAACATATTATAGTTGAATTATATTTAAGTGTTAAAGTAGTTGTCTTGATTGGAAGTTTAACTTGATATTCCTTGTGGTATAAACGAAGTTAAGTTAGATAGGAAGTTTAACTTGTTAGATTGTAACGTAGCTTGTCACGCCCCAACTCGACCCCACCTGCAATCAGTCAAGACGCAACGGAATTTCGGCAGCGTAACGACAGTAAATAGATTTCCGAGGTTCTAAACCAACCTCATTAATAACATTAAACATCAAATTCTATAACCATACAAACAACAATTCCTCAACAGCATAACAAAACAAAACATAACCGTAATATACAATAATCAGTCTTCGTTATCTGCCTCCGTTCCAACATAACATACAATACCTCAACTTTATCATACATTTCAAAAATAAGTTGAGACACATCTACAACTTAACCATAGACAAAAGAAAGCCACTAAGTTAACATCATTTGGATCATCATCTTTCAACATCTATTACAATAAGAACCATAAAGCATATAGAAGTCTGTTAAGCTAATATACATGACATTAAACAACATAGGATCATGGATAAGACTCAGGAACATATGACTCATCCACGTAAGGCACATTTTCCTCCTCAGGAGGCACGTACCCGTAATCCGGCTCTGCAACACCTGTAAGCATGCAATAATAGAGAGTGAGCTTATATACATAAGCCCAGTGAGGATCCGATAGATCTCGACAGTATTCACTACGCTCCTTGGATTTAGTCCTTTGAGCAAGTAAATACACAACAACAATAATAACATTATCATCACATAACTATATAACCATTCATTAAAGGATACTCTATTTGGTGTAGCTCCAAACGCCATCACGATCTCAACCGTTCTTCTTATAACTCCCCATTACTCACGCACCCGAGGTACCTCACTAGCCCCTCCCTCCATGACACCTCCGTCATGCGAGCTGGGGGTAGCCTATGGCAGTCATGCCGTTATCAACCCGACAGCCCAACGCTGCCCGAGAGGTGGCACACACATACCAAGACTCCATAATCATCAATCATCAATCAATCAATTGGGAGATCAGCAACGAAAGTGCCCGATTCCCGAACTCAATAATAATCAATCAATAACATCAATATTAAATTAAACAACAAACAACGTAGTTAGATGACAAAGTAGGCCATCTAACCGGACATGCATAATATACACAATTAAACCCTAAATTACTCATCAACAACTCACCATTCAACACTCGAACCCAACCCCATCATCTAAAGGCATCGTTCAAGAATTTAAAGAATGACAACCTAAACTTCTAAAATTCATAACTTACAATCTACTAATCCAAACATTGCCAAATCAGTTTCTATCACTCACCCATTCAACCTACTACATTAGCCCTCTCTGAAATCCACCATAACACCTCCAAATCATGCCCGATAACCCTAAAACCCTAGGATGTCATGGCTGGATTTTCTGAATTTTCACACGAACAATGTAATCGAAAATTCGGCATTACAACAGCGCTAACACGTAATTATCAAGTATTTAGAAATCGACGGCAATCGATTTCGATCAACACAACTCATTTAATTCAACTTTGAACATTTTAATCAAAATTAAATACCCGGAAAATAAAAATTATGCTACATCCGACAGAAATTCGTAGTATTAGTATATAACGATCCCTAGCATGCAAGGAGCAATAATCTATCATCAGATTTCAATTCTAACGGTTAAATTTTCATTTATGAGCAAAAACATAAAAATGACATTTTGAGATCTAAAATTTTTCTCTCACCTTTGTTGCGATATAAGCCTAGAAATGCGTGCTATGCATGCCCAACAAGCAGAATCCAAGTCGGTGCGAAGTTCCACGGACAAAAACTAGGTTTTTCTTTGAAAAATTGGATTGAAAAGCTTTGAAAATCTCTTTCTTTTTCTCTCTTCTTTCTCTCGGCCTTGTGTGTGTTTGTGGTGGTGTTTTGTGTTGTGTTGAGTGTGTGTTGATGACATTAGCTTATAAGGTCAATAATTTAATAAAGTCAAAGTTAATTTAAATTGATATTTTTGTGTTTTCTTGACTTTAAACTCATTTTATTGCTCACCAAGGCTCAAAATAATTATGCAACCCCCAAGATATCTCAAGTGAATTATTTTTAGGTGACAAGAAGTTTTACAATCCAATAATTTCACCCGAGTCGGCTTAAAACTCGATTTTCGCAAAAGTCGGTGTAAAAACCCTAATAAATTCTTAAGCCGATTTTAAAACCGTTTTCATCAAACACAGGTCTATTAAAGTCCGTGGACTAGGTCTAGAAGGGTTAAAAAGACCAGTTTCAAAATTTTAGCGGACGTGTTTTGAAAATACTATTCACTAAAAATCGACGATAAAATTTCTGACTCCGTTTTTGATAAAAATTTCATGAATGCACATTTAGCACGTATTAGGAGTATTGACATCAAAATTATAACTTTCTAGGTCCTATAGCACATAAACAGATCATATGAATGCAAAACGAGGTATAGCACGTAAAACGAGATAAGCAAGAAGTGGGGTTTCACATTCTCCCCTCCTTATAGAAATTTCGTCCTCGAAATTCTTACTTGATGTACGGAATAGATCTGGGTATTGCTGCTGCATCTGATCTCGTCTCTCCCACGTAACTTCCTCAATGCCGTGATGCTTCCACAACACCTTAACCATCGGAATCCTCTTCGACCTCAACTCTCGGTCCATCTGATCTAGAATACGAATCGGACGCTCGTCATAAGTCAAATTCTCTCGAAGCTGTAACGGCTCTGGCTCAAGAATATGAGAAGGATCCGGATTATATTTCCGCAAATTAGACACGTGAAATACATCGTGGACATTAGAGAAGTTCTCCGGTAAAGCCAACCGATATGCCAACTTACCAACCCTGCTAGTAATCTCAAACGGCCCAACAAATCTCGGACTCAGCTTTCCACCTTTACCATAACGAACAAACCCCTTACGAGGAGACAATCTCAAGAAAACCCGATCTCCAACTACAAACTCTAAGTCTCGACGACGCTTATCAGCATAACTCTTGAATCTACTCTGCGCCGTAAGCATTCTCTGCCTGATCAACTGAACATTCTCAATCTTTTCTAGAAGCTCTGGCATAATAGTCAGATCAACAGTCTTCATCTCTCCTACCTCGTCCCAATATAAAGGTGAACGGCACTTACGACCGTAAAGAGGTGCGAAAGGTACCATTCCAATAGTAGCTTGATAACTATTGTTATAGGCAAACTCGGCAAGTGGTAGATGTTTCTCCCAGTTCTTCCCGAAGTCCAGAACACAAGCCCTAAGCATATCTTCCAGAATCTGAATAGTCCGCTCAGACTGACCGTCGGTCTGTGGATGATACGCGGTACTGAAGTTCAACTGAGTACCCAAAGTCTCCTGAATTTTCTCCCACAAACGAGAAGTAAATCGAGGATCTCGATCATAGACAATACTAGATGGAATACCGTGAAGTCTAACAATCTGATCCAGATAGAGATCCGTCAACTTTGTAACCTCATCTCCCATCTTCATGGCAATAAAATGAGCTGTCTTCGTCAAACGATCCACGACAACCCAAACTGCATCATTACCCCTCGGTGATCTAGGCAACCCTGTGACGAAGTCCATCGTAATATGCTCCCATTTCCACTCTGGTATAGCCAACGGTTGAAGCAAACCTGCAGGTCGTTGATGCTCGGCTTTCACTCTCTGACAATTCAAACATCTAGACACAAACTGAGCAACCTCCCTCTTCATGTTGTTCTACCAGTAATGTTGCTTCAAATCCCGATACATCTTAGTTCCACCGGGATGAATAGTATATTTAGAATTATGAGCTTCCTCCAGAATACCTCGCCTCAAGCCCGGTTCATCGGGAACACAAACCCTGTTCCGAAACCGAAGAATACCGTCCTCATGCAGTTTGAAGTCAGACTGATCATCCGTGATCTGATCCTTGATCTTCTGAAGTTTAACATCAAGTTGCTGAGCTTCCCTGATCTGAGACAATAATAAAGGCTGAATACGGAGATGTGAACACATCACTCTAACCTGAGTCAACTCTGGTCTCCAATAACTAAACTCCTCAAGAACCTCCCACTTCTTGACAGCCAAACAAGAAATACTAGTCTTCCGGCTGAGAGCATCTGCTACAACATTTGCCTTTCCAGGCAGATAATTGATAGAACAATTATAATCTCCAAGAAGCTCCATCCATCTCCTCTGGCGCATATTCAACTCCTTCTGTGAGAATAAGTACTTAAGACTCTTATGATCAGTGAAAATCTCAAACCTACTACCCCACAGATAATGACGCCACTTCTTGAGTGCAAAGACAACTGCTGCCAACTCAAGATCATGAGTCGGATAATTTTCTTCATAAGGCTTCAACTTTCGAGAAGCATAGGCAATAACTCGGCCATCCTGCATAAGAACACATCCTAAGCCCTCCTTGGAGGCATCACTGTAAATGACCATATTATCGGTCCCCTCTGGTAGAGCAAGTACTGGAGCGGTAGTTAACCTCTTTTTCAACTCCTGAAATCCATTCTCACACTTCTCGTCCCAATTGAAGATAGTCCGTTTCTGAGTCAACTTAGATAGTGGCCCCGCAATCTTTGAGAAGTCCTTGACAAACCTACGGTAATAACCCGCCAAGCCAAGAAAGCTACGGACATCAGTAACACTCTCTGGCCGCTTCCAAGACATCACCGATTCAATCTTAGTGGGATCTACAGAAATACCACTCTGTGTAATAACATGGCCAAGAAAAGAAATCCGTTGCAGCCAAAATTCACATTTGCTGAACTTGGCAAACAACTGATGCTCCTACAACTTCTCTAATACAAGCCGTAGATGTTGCTCGTGCTCCGATTCAGATTTAGAATAGACCAAGATATCATCAATAAAAATCACCACGAACTGGTCCAAGTACGGCTGAAAGACTCGATGCATAAGATCCATGAATGCTGCCGGTGCATTGGTCAAACCAAAGGGCATAACAACAAACTCATAATGCCCGTACCGAGTCCTGAAGGCAGACTTCGGAACATCGTCCTTGCGAATCCGAAGCTGATAATACCCCTGCCTCAAATCAAATTTAGAATAGACTTTGGCTCCCTGAAGTTGATCAAACAACTCATCAATCAATGGCAAATGATATTTATTCTTGATGGTCACCTGATTCAAACCACGGTAATCAATACACAATCTCAAAGTACCATCCTTCTTCTTCACAAATAAAACAGGAGCTCCCCAAGGTGAAGAACTCTGCTGAATGAATCATTTCTTCAATAACTCCTGTAACTGGGTCTTCAACTCCTTCAATTCGGCTGGTGCCATCCGGTACGCCGATTTAGAAATAGGTTGAGTACCAGGAACAAGATTAATCACAAACTCTATATCCCTCTCTGGCGGCAATCCTGGCAACTCCTCGGGAAATACATTAGGATATTCCCGGATAATAGGGACTTCCTCTAGCTGTAGCTTATCAGATGGCTTGTTGATCAAATAAGCTAGATAACCCGAACACCCCTTACTCACCAACTTAACGGCTTTAGTTGCTGAGATAACAAAACTCGTCTTAGCACCCCGGTTACCCGCTACTTCTACTACTGGCTGATCTGGCAAACGAAACTGTACTACCTTGGTTCTACAGTTCAACTGGGCATCATACTTAGAAAGCCAATCCATGCCCAGAATAACATCATACCCCCAGATAGGAAATAAAATAAGGTCCGAAGAAAAATTATGCCCCTTAACATGTATTATACAATCCTTACATACTAAGCCAGTAATATACTTATCAGCCAAAGAGGTACTAATCTCAACCACATAAGGCAATCTTTCAGGTTGCAATTTAACATGTTGCACACAAGCAGGAGTAATGAAAGAATGCGTAGCACTAGAATCAATCAACACTTTAACAAGTTGATCAAGTATAAGGAAGTTACCTTCCACAACTGCAGTCTCCTCAGGCATCTCCTCCATATCAACTGCATAAGCCCGAGCCTGAACCCGCTGCTGCTGTGGTACACTGCCTGTAGGCCTACCCTGGTAACCCTGAGTCGCTGCCCGACACTCAGTCCTCGCATATCTAGGGCAATCCTTCGCCCTATGCTCGATGCTACCACAACCCAAACATGTCCCTGCCTTTACCCTGCAGTCGGACTCCACATGCCCTGGGCGCTTGCAGTAATTACACTGCGATGATGTGGCACTAACACTGCCTCTAGAAGAACCAGAAGCTAATGAAGCAGCTGATACAGCCTGCTGTTGAGGTCTCACCACACTAGGCCTGTGCTGACCCTGAGACTGGGTTGGCCTATACTGAGTCTGAACCTGATATGGCCTCTGCTGAAACTGAGGCTGATAGTAACTCTGCTGACCCTGTGGCCTATAAGAACCCTGCTGGGCTGGTGGCCTGTAGACAACCTGCTGTGCTGGAGGCCTATATATAACATGCTGGCCCTGTGGCTGATACGGCCTCTTACTAGGCTGACTGGAGACAATCTGATCCCCTTTCCTCTTCTCTAACCTAGAAGCTGCATCAAAAGCCTCAGTGAAGATATCATAGCGATTCAGAGCCATTGCATCCTGAATCTCGGGCCTCAATCCCAACATAAATCTACGGGTCTTCCTCTCCTCCACAGCTACAAACTCCGGTGCATACCGGGACAACCTAGTGAATGTAGCCTCATACTGAGCCACAGTAGAATCCCCCTGTACCAAAGACAAGAACTCAGCCTCTCTCCTCTCCCGTGCAACTCACGGGACATACTTATCCCTAAAAGCAGTCAGAAAGGTATCCCAAACATATGGAACACCCCGGGTCTCCCAACTGGCTCTCACAGTGCGCCACCATTCCTCTGCCTCATCATCAAGCAAATAGACAGCACAAGTCACCTTCCTCTCATCAGTGTACCCGAGAGAATCAAAAATTTTCTCTAACTTACTAATCCACGACTCGGCCTTCCTATCATCAGGCTCTCCCTGAAATCTAGGAGGATAGTACCCCAGAAACTCCTTCATAGTACCTCGACCGTGATTACCTCCCTGTACATTCTGTATCTGAGCCTGCAACGCCTGAGTCTGAATAGCCTGACCTGCTAACAACTGGGCCTGCCCAGCCATCAAATCTGCAATCCGATCCATTGCTGACCCTAACCTGCCATCACCCCTATCACTGCCCTGTGCCACATTACCAGGAACCTCATCTACAATCTCGGGCCTACCACGAGTCCTCGGTCTACCGCCCATCGTACTAAGGAAAGAGTTAGCACATGTTATAGCACATAAACAGGTTATATACAACTTTTAACACATAAACAACAAACTCATATAAAGCACATAGATCACATAAGTTTCAATCACATAAGCAAATTGATCACATAATCACATAAGCACTTAAATCACATAATCACTTAATCATTTAATCATACCAATACATATTTCACTTTTCTTTCTTTTCATACATATTTCATGCTAAGACCATTACCCACATTCCGAGAATACCCCGGCTGACAACTAACCTCGCTCTGATACCACTTAAATGTCACGCCCCAACTCGACCCCACCTACAATCAGTTAGGACGCAACGGAATTTCGGCAGCGTAACGACAGTAAATAGATTTCTGAGGTTCTAAACCAACCTCATTAATAACATTAAACATCAAATTCTATAACCATACAAACAACAATTCCTCAACAACATAACAAAACAAAACATAACCGTAATATACAATAATCAGTCTTCGTTATCTGCCTCCGTTCCAACATAACATACAATACCTCAACTTTATCATACATTTCAAAAATAAGTTGAGCCACGTCTACAACTTAACCATAGACAAAAGGAAGCCACTAAGTTAACATCATTTGGATCCTCATCTTTCAACATCTATTACAATAAGAACCATAAAGCATCTAGAAGTCTGTTAAGCTAATATACATCACATTAAACAACATAGGATCATGGATAAGACTCAGGAACATATGACACAACCACGTAAGGCACATTTTCCTCCTCAGGAGGCACGTACCCGTAATTCGGCTCTGCAACACCTGTAAGCATGCAATAATAGAGAGTGAGCTTATATACATAAGCCCAGTGAGGATCCGATAGATCTCGACAGTTTTCACTACGCTCCTTGGATTTAGTCCTTTGAGCAAGTAAATACACAACAACAATAATAACATTATCATCACATAACAATATAACCATTCATTAAAGGATACTCTATTTGGTGTAGCTCCAAACGCCATCACGATCTCAACCGTTCTTCTTATAACTCCCCATTACTCACGCACCCGAAGTACCTCACTAGCCCCTCCCTCCATGACACCTCCGTCATGCGAGCTGGGGGTAGCCTATGACAGTCATGTCGTTATCAACCCGACAGCCCAACGCTACCCGAGAGGTGGCACACACATACTAAGACTCCATAATCATCAATCATCAATCAATCAATTGGGAAATCAGTAACGAAAGTGCCCGATTCCCAAACTCAATAATAATCAATCAATGACATCAATATAACATCAATATTAAATTAAACAACAAACAACGTAGTTAGATGACAAAGTAGGCCATCTAACCGGACATGCATAATATACACAATTAAACCCTAAATTACTCATCAACAACTCACCATTCAACACTCGAACCCAACCCCATCATCTAAAGGCATCGTTCAAGAATTTAAAGAATGACAACCTAAACTTCTAAAATTCATAACTTACAATCTACTAATCCAAACATTGCCAAATCAGTTTCTATCACTCACCCATTCAACCTACTACATTAGCCCTCTCGGAAATCCACCATAACACCTCCAAATCATGCCCGATAACCCTAAAACCCTAGGATGTCATGGCTGGATTTTCCGGATTTTCACACGAACAATGTAATCGAAAATTCGGCATTACAACAGCGCTAACACGTAATTATCAAGTATTTAGAAATCGACGGCAATCGATTTCGATCAACACAACTCATTTAATTCAACTTTGAACATTTTAATCAAAATTAAATACCCGAAAAATAAAAATTATGCTACATCCGACAGAAATTCGTAGTATTAGTATATAACGATCCCTAGCATGCAAGGAGCAATAATCTATCATCAGATTTCAATTCTAACGGTTAAATTTTCATTTATGAGCAAAAATATAAAAATGACATTTTGAGATCTAAAATTTTTCTCTCACCTTTGATGCGATATAAGCCTAGGAATGCGTGCTATGTGTGCCCAACAAGCAGAATCCAAGTCGGTGCGAAGTTCCACGGACAAAAACTAGGTTTTTCTTTGAAAAATTGGATTGAAAAGCTTTGAAAATCTCTTTCTTTTTCTCTCTTCTTTCTCTCGGCCTTGTGTGTGTTTGTGGTGGTGTTTTGTGTTGTGTTGAGTGTGTGTTGATGACATTAGCTTATAAGGTCAATAATTTAATAAAGTCAAAGTTAATTTAAATTGATATTTTTGTGTTTTCTTGACTTTAAACTCATTTTATTGCTCACCAAGGCTCAAAATAATTATGCAACCCCCAAGATATCTCAAGTGGATTATTTTTAGGTGACAAGAAGTTTTACAATCCAATAATTTCACCCGAGTCGGCTTAAAACTCGATTTTCGCAAAAGTCGGTGTAAAAATCCTAATAAATTCTTAAGCCGATTTTAAAACCGTTTTCATCAAACACAGGTCTATTAAAGTCCGTGGACTAGGTCTAGAAGGGTTAAAAAGACCAGTTTCAAAATTTTAGCGGACGTGTTTTGAAAACACTATTCACTAAAAATCGATGATAAAATTTCTGACTCCGTTTTTGATAAAAATTTCATGAATGCACATTTAGCACGTATTAGGAGTATTGACATCAAAATTATAACTTTCTTGGTCCTATAGCACATAAACAGATCATATGTACGCAAAACGAGGTATAACACGTAAAACGAGGTAAGCAAGAAAGTGGGGTTTCACATAGCTAATACCCTTGCAAGAATAAGGAAATGCTTTAGAGTCATTTGTGTGATTTCTTGGGCTATGTGACAATATGATATAAATGTGATTATATATAACTTCTATTGTTGTGGATTGAGTTAAGCAAAAGTTAAATTAAGTTAAAAATTAATATAGATAATTGCTAAAGTGTTAAACTCATATGAACACGCTAGGATACATGTCCAAGCTAGTTCGAGGAGGTTGGTGGTATCAGAGCCGACCTTCCTTTGTGCCGTTAGCCCGCGAGGGCGCGGGCCTCCTTAAAGGGGGGTGAATGTGAGGAATCGCATCCCACATCGTAAGGCTAGGATGTTGGGCTACTTGATATAAGGGGAAGTCCTCTTGTATCGTGCATGGCCGTTTTCCTGGCAGTGGCTGGGAGGCGACAAAACCGTGAGGTGTATGGGCACCAAAGCAGACAATACGTGCATAGTGCGCTTTCGGGCAGGTTCGCCATGGCCTCGGTGCACGCTCGTCCCCTATGGGCGGGGTGTATCCTGCAGGCGTGGGAGCTGGGTCCGGGGCGTTACATATTGTACAGTCTTAAACCCCTCAAATCAAAAAAACAAAAAATGGTATCCGGGATGGTCAAACTTTTTTTCTAAACAAATAAAAAATTCATTACTTTAAAAATATTTACATATTCAAAGGGTGCATAGTCAGCATAAAACCCCTATACAAGAAAGCCTTGGTCTATACACTAGACTTTGCAAATTGGTCTATTTAATCTATTGTCCCTGTATTTCTAATTTCCTCTATACAACTTTCGTTTGATATCAAATTTAATATTCCTAAAAATTTGGTCTTCAATGACTCTCGTACTTCGATGAAATCGTTTATTTCTTTCCTTGCGTACGTGGTATATGAAGGCACCAAAAAACACAGGAGCCATTTCCACAATTCATTAACATCCAAACAGTGAAAATTTTCCATCTCACATGACACAGTTGAAGATGGGTGGTCAAGTTGTAAGATTTAATTGTACAATTTTGTTGGTTGGGTAAATTTTACATTTGATCTCTATAATTTGCATATTTTTTTTATATCGTTCTTAATATTTCAAAAGATTCATAATACTCTTTAATATTTATAAAAGTGATTCAAAATGGTCTATATTATTGAAAATTAGTCAATAAGGTCTCTATTATTTTTCAAAAAATTCAATTTACTCTCCAAATAGGGATCATGCTAAATTGATTTTTTTAAAAAAATATTAAAGACTAAATTGAATTTTTTTGAGAAATAATAGGAAATAAATTGATTAATTTTAAGCAATAAAGACCATTTTCAATCACTTATATAAATATTAAAGACTAATATATAATTTTTTTTAAATATTAAAAATAAAATTAAAAAAATATCTAATCGATATGCAGAGGGTCAGTACAATGTGCATGGATGGTACTCTATATTTGCATTTTTAAAGAGGATTATGCTAGTTATAAGATGGAACCTAATCATATTACAATTTGTTGGAATGAATCGAAAATTTTTATTCAGTAAAAGTTAAAAATATTTAATTTAATATTTATATATAAATTTTTTTTCTAATACATAAGGACAAATTGATTTCTTACCTTAAAAATAAGGGAAAATTATGCAACTAGGCTCCATTATTTTATTTTGTCTCAATTTAATCTTTATTATTTAAAATTAGGTAAAATTATCCCCAATATTTGAAAGAATGTCTCAAAATGGTCTTTCCTAGTTCCTTCCAGAAAGCCATCAACTTTTACATAAAACAACTAAAATGACTAAACTACTCTTCACGTTTTACGAAATAACACCACTACCCCTGAATCATTTTTATCCTTTTTCTTACCTATATTGACACACCCGCGAACAAAAAAGTGGTATTCCATCGTCAACCATCATTCGGAGCCTCTCTACCATCATCGTCGCGCGATGGTTTATGTTTGAAGATTCAATTCGCATCCACCTAAATATGGTATATGTTTAATTTTAACCCGTTTAATTTTAACCCAAATCATATATTTAATTTGAAGGCTCTGTTATGCCTTTCGCGTAATTAAAACCCTGAAATCATTTTAACCCAAATTTTGTCAACATTTTTGTGCACATTTTTGTTGCTCTCAACTTATTTTGTCAACATTTTTGTTGCTCTGTGTTTTTGTCCTTATGGGTTTTGAAGATTGTAATGGGTTTGATCTTTTGGTTTTTGTATGCTATTTTTGGGCAATCATTTCATGTAAAGACAATGGGTTATATTATTTGCAGTCATTTCGTTTCATCTCTTGATCATGTAAGACAGAAAGCTTCACCTTCTTCTTCTTGTGCTTGATCATCTTGGGCTTGGTGTAAGTTTTCTTTTTGCGAGAGTCGTGGTGGGGATAGGGATGGGGGTGGAAGATGCCGTGGGTGGGGAAAGGGTTAGGGTTGGGGGACGCGAGGGAAGGGGAAGGGAAATGGGGTGGCGAGGGGGGTGGGAATTTGGTATGGCTTTTTTTTTTGTGTACTAGAGTGGTTGAAGAATTTTATTTTTTATTCAAGAGGAAGAGGTTAAGTTAGTAATTTAATTTATTTCAATAGGGGTAGTTTAAACATTTTAATATTTTTTTGATAATTTCTTAACTGTCGAGACTAATTTGAACCTATTTGAAAACATTGAGAACTTATTTGAATTTTTTTAAACATTGATAACTAAAATGATCTTGGAGAAACAATGGAGACTAACTATGTTATTCTCCCTTTGCCTTAACCTGATAAAAATTCATGGCAGTTCTCAAAAAATAATGTTTTTATATTACTAACTTTGGTTTAAAGGATAAATATTTTTTATTATCATCATCTTTTATCTCTCATGCACCAGTATAGATATCATTTATAAATTTTCTCATGTGGGTACTACCTTCTAGGCAAAACGCATTACTCTTGATTTATTTTATCATCTACTAAACTTTTCGATAATCCATATCACATAACTTATCTTATTGCTGAAATGGTATTTGCATGCCATCCGAATGTTTATCTTACGACCAAGTTGATGTACCTCTCATGTCTTGGAATAGGCTTGGCTTGCAACGGTGTTTATGGTTTTTTCCCCCAAAACTTAATTGTTTCACGAGAAAATAATTATTTATAACAATTTGTTCTCATACATCAAACATGTTATTGTCATAGGACCTCTTTGCTGCTGGGACGGATACAACTTCTAACTTATTAGAATGGGCAATGGCAGAGATTCTAAAAAATCCAGAGACTATGAAGAAAGCCAAAGAGGAGCTCGTGCAAGTTACTAGTAGAGGAAAACCAATAGAAGAAGCTGATGTTGCTAGCTTGCCATATTTGCAGTGCATTGTTAAAGAGACTTTAAGGATACATCCATCAGTGCCGTTCTTGATTCCACGTAAAGTGGAGCAAGATGTTGAAGTGTGCGGATACAATGTTCCAAAAGGGTCTCAAGTACTTGTAAATGCATGGGCTATTGGACGTGATTCAGACGTGTAGGAAAATCCATTAACATTTAAGCCTGAAAGATTCTAGGAATCAGAAATGGACATTCGAGGTCACGATTTTGAGCTAATCCCTTTTGGTGTTGGAAGAAGAATTTGTCCAGGTTTACCATTGGCAATAAGAATGGTTCCAGTTATGTTCGGTTCTCTGCTTAACTCTTTTGACTGGAAGCTTGAAGGGACATTGAACCTAATCAATTGGATATGCAGGAAAAATTTGGCATTACATTGCAAAAGACTCGTCCTCTACGAGCTATCCCAATTTCTCTTTGAACAAGGCGTGTTCTTTGTGCTAAAATAAGGCCATAGTAGTAGAGAAGACATCTACTCTACAAAGGACTCTTCTCAACATACAGTAGATATGACCCGATCACTATATTCTTTATTGTATCTTGTATATCTTAATACCTGTATGGCTAAGGCTTGTGTAATTTCCAGTCTTATCACCTTGTATTAACTTGTATAAAACAATTGTACTGTACACAGCAATATACAAGTTACTTCTACTTCTTTGTAGCACTCTCTATATGGTATCAGAAGACTTACCACTCTAACGAGTCTCGATCCTACTTTTTCCACTTGCAGCTCTACAAACCAACCACAGAATTGAAATGGCAACTGGTTCCTCCGCAACATCCTCTGCTTCTCCCTCTTCTTCCTCTTCTCCCCTGCTCAGACAATCTCCACTATACCCTCGGTCTCATCTCTTATCACCATCAACGTTGCCAACCAATTGCCTTTGAAACTCACCCCTACCAATTACTACTCTTAGAATAGCCAGTTTAATGCCCTTCTCTATGGGTACGATCTCTTGGGATATGTCGATGGAACATGTCCTTGTCCGCCTGCTGAGATTCTTGTGGATGGAATATCTGCTCCAAATCCTGCCCATTTATTTTGGATGCGCGAGGATAAACTTCTGTTACTTGGCATAATTGGCTCCTTAAGTCATACCGTGGTTCCCATAGTTTGATCCTGCACCACCTCTGCGGAAGCGTGGCATTGACTTGCAAAAAATTATGCCAACCCATCTTCATCCCGGATTATAGGTCTCGCTGAGCAATTGACCCTCATGAGTCGTGGCACTCAACCCATGGCCGATTACTTAGCACAAGTCCGCGACATCGCTGATGAACTCGCTCTTGTTGGTGCCCTGGTACCTCCTCAATACCTCATTACGCATACTCTAAATGGTGTTGGGCCTGCTTTCAAGGAGTTAGCTGCTGCCGTCCGCGCACGCGACACCTTCATAAGTTTTGATGAGCTACATGACAAGCTTATTGAGTATAAGGCCTTTCTCAAATGAGAAGAATCTTGGTATTCTTGGTTCGCCAACAGTTAACGTCGCACGCTACAACTCCAATCCTCAATCGGGGTCTGGCAAGAAGAATAATAATTCTTCAAAAAGCAACATGCAATCCCAAAATCAATCTGGTGGGGCAAACAATCGACGTGGTTCTGCTGATTAGTACTCCAGTAATGCCACATCCTCTAAGTCCTCAATTGTATGACAGTTTTGTGACAAACGCGGCCACACCGCACGACAATGTTTCGCAGCCAAAAAACTCTTCTTCCCTTCGTTGCAGCCTATTGCTAACACTGCAAATTCTTCCAACTGCAGTTCGTGGCTACTTGACTCTGGTGCATCGTACCATGTTACTTCGGATCTCAAAAATCTAACTCTTCGCTAGCCATACGAGGGCCATGATGATGTTGTTATCGTCGATGGTACTGGCATCCCTATCTTATTTACGGGTCATTCTCAATTGTCCTCCTCCCTTCGTCATTTTTATTTATCTAATGTTTTATGTGTTCCTAGCTTGAGTAAAAATTTGATTTCTGTCAATCAATTTTGTCACACGAATAATACATCAATTGAGCTTAATCCATCTTCCTTTTGTGTCAAGGATCTCTCTACGGGGGCACCTCTTGTGGTGGTTCGGAGCAGGAGCAGCGTCTATGAGTGGCCAGATGATGGTGTGGCACCACAATCCAAGCAAGCTTGTATTGGCATGCGAGTGTCTCTACAAACGTGGCATGACCACTTAGCTCATCCATCCTCCAAAGTTCTCCACCAATTGGTCGCAAATAACAGTGTTTCCCCTATTGCCCCTTCAAGTTTGTCTTCATGTGAGTCGTGTCATTGTAGTAAAATGCATAAATTGTCGTTTGGTGCATCTAGTTTATCTAGCAGTCGACCGTTAGAACTCGTGTTTATTGATGTTTAGGGCCCGTCCACCATGCGATCAATAGATGGTTTTTCTTACTATGTTTTATTTGTTGACCATTTCACAAAGTTTACATGGTTGTTTCCATTAGCATTTAAGTCCGATGTGTTTGACATTTTTGTTCAATTTAAAACTATGGTGGAAAACCAGTTTCGTACCTCCATTGCAACTATATACTCTGATGGAGGGACTGAATATAAAGGACTCAAAATAATTTTTGCCCGTCATGGCATTCAGCACCATGTTTCCCCCCCATACACACCAGAATGTATAGCCACTGCTAAGCACCGACACTGCCATATTGTTGAGAGCAGCTTGGCATTGTTGCACCGTTCATCCTTACCAACCTATTTCTGGTCCTTTGCATTTTAAATGGCAACATTTTTTATCAATGGGCTTCCCACACCCATTCTTAATGGCAAATCTCCATTCACAAAGCTATATCAGCAAACACCTAACTACTCGAAATTGCGTATTTTCGGATGTTTATGCTACCCTTGGCTACGCCTTTACACTCAACACAAGCTAGAGTCTAGATCTAAGCCATGCATTTTTCTCGGGTATTCAAACACTTATGATGCGTTTATCTGTTTTGAACCCAATTCCCACAAATTTCACTACTCCAGGCATGTTCGTTTTGTGGAAAATAATATTCCATCCTTCAAGTCAGGTAGCTCTCATTCTGTGATCAATGCTAGAACTATTTCCCAATGGTGTTCGCTGCTTACACTAACTATACATATCCCTATTGACTAGTCATCAAGTCCAGCTCCTAATGCATCATCTCCTATCACTCATATTCCGTTCTCCCCTCCACTGTCCCAAACATGTTCCACATCATCTCCATCTGCCAACGTTCGAGAGATGCAAGACAATCAACATAGCTAACCAACGGCTTCATCATCTGCCACTCAATCACATGCTGCGCCTAATACCATCTCACCACCACAAGTACCTGCCCTTCCACCTACTAATCTCACTTCATCACTTGAACATGCACATCTTACTCTTCCACCAACTGGTGATACTGAATTTGCTTTGCCAGTGCATTCCATGCAAACACGTTCAAAAAATAAAATTTTTAAACCTATCCAAAAGTTTTCACTCAATGTCACAAGACACCCCCTCCCTCTAACCCTTGAACCTACATCAGCTTGTCAGGCATTACAGTACCCTGAATGGAAAATTGCGATGCTTGATGAGCTGACTACTCTTGCAAAAAATTCCACTTGGGTCCTTGTTCCACGTGAGTCCTCTCAAAATAATGTTAGGTGTAAGTGGGTCATTCGAATAAAACAAAATCCGAATGGCACTATAGCTCGTTACAAGGCACGCTTAGTCTCCAAAGTCTTTCATCAACGTCCTGGTATAGACTTCCTTAAAACATTTAGCCCAGTCTACAAACCGTCTACCATTCGTGTTGTTTAAAGCATAGCTGTGTCAAATGGTTGGCCTATAAATCAGTTGGACGTAAATAATGATTTTCTTCATGGAACTCTTTCCGAACCAGTTTTCATGGCCCAACCTCCTGGATTTATCGATGTCGCCCTTCCTGCTCATGTTTGTTGTTTATCCAAGTCGTTGTATGGCCTCAAACAAGCACCACATGCTTGGTACAATGAGTTAAAAACTTTCATTCTCTCACTCGGCTTCGGGTCAACACGCTCTGATTCTTCATTGTTTGTCTATGCTAATAATGGTATTACTGCATACATTCTAGTGTATGTCGATGACTTGTTAATTACAAGTAATACAATTGGATTTCTTCACAATACTACTGCTGCACTTTCTAGAAAATTTTCAATTAAAGACTTGGGGAGTCTTGGGTATTTTCTGGGAGTTAAAGCTGTACCATGCAACAAAGGTCTCTTTTTATCCCAGCACAAGTATGTGCGGGACTTGCTTACTAAATTCCATATGGACGGCGCTAAAGAGTCCTGCACACCTACTAGCAGTTCAACCCAACTAATACTTGAGTCAGGCGAGCCAATTCAAAATGCTACTGACTTTCGGCGACTAATTGGCAGCTTGCAATACTTGGCCATAACTCGTCCCGATATTGCATATATTGTCAACAAGCTAGCTCAATTCATGCATAATCCCAAACATCCACATTGGGTTGCGGCGAAAAGACTGCGTCGCTACTTAAAGCACACAGTTCATTATGGTTTGTTACTTTAAAAGTCCCCGTTATCCTCTCTGGTTGCCTACTTTGATGCTGATTGGGCAGGGAATCGAGATAACTACACATCCATCTTAGCTTATATTATCTTCTTGGGTAGTAATCCAATCTCTTGGTGCTCTAAGAAACAGAAAACGGTTGCTCGCTCATCGACTGAAGCAGAATACAGGTCTGTTGTTGCGGCAACAACCGAAGTGTGTTGGCTTCTAAATCTTCTTCGTGAAATGCATTTTCAGCTACCCACGACTCCGCGCCTGCTATGCGACAATATTTGTGCCACCTATCTTTGCGCCAACCCAGTATTTCATTCTCGAATGAAGTATCTAGCTCTAGACTATCACTTCGTTCGTGATAAAATTGCAGCTGGCGAATTGCAAGTAGCTCATGTGTCCACTCATGATCAACTTGCAGACTGCCTTACCAAGCCTCTTCCGAAGGCATGCTTTCATGATCTTTGAACCAAGATGGGTATTGTCGATGGCAACACCCTCTTGCGGGGGCATATTAGAGAAGACATCTACTCTACAAAGGACTCTTCTCAACATACAGTAGATATGACCCAATCACTATATTCTTTATTGTATCTTGTATATCTTAATACCTGTATGGCTAAGGCTTGTGTAACTTCCAGTCTTATCACCTTGTATCAACGTGTATAAAACAATTGTACTGCACACAGCAATATATAAGTTACTTCTGCTTCTTTGTAGCACTCTCTATACATAGCCACGGTATCGTTATTAGCTGGGCAATATGTGGAAAACATAAAGCTTATTATATATACATATTTCAGAATTTCCTTCTTTTAGTTGAGTCTAATGGTGTTGCACTTTTGTATGGAGGGATGATCAGTTTCGTCATATAAAGAGATTGTCAGTTTATGTCTTGATCTCGTACTAGTATTATCCAAGAGCTGCACGCAATTGTTTTATGGCAGTGTCATACGAAAACCGTAACATATACTCATAATTCACACACACACATACACACAAATATATACCCACACACGCACAAATACTTGAATAATTTCTAAAGCTTGAACTGTTAATGTAGGTTATAACATATAACATACAAATATTTATCCATCATGCATGTGTTTATGTTTTCCTTTACTTTTATAAACAACTTGCTCACCAACACGACATAAAAACACCAGTATGTAACAAGGAATTAAGGGGGAAGCCAATGTCGTCCCCCACTCTCTTAGGAAGTGTGAGAGACCATGGAGTTTTTAACCATTGTGCGTACACTATTGTTTGCCTTGACATTGTTCCAAAGTTTCAGTACACTCACAAGGAAAAGCGAAAAGCTTCCACCAGGGCCAACTCCTTTACCCTTAATTGGCAACCCACTTCACTTACTCGATCGGTTCCCAACCCCACAAGTGCTTACCCAATCTATCCAAAATCCATGGTCCGATTATGTGCCTAAAATTAGGTCAGATTAATACAGTGGTAATCTTAGCGAAGATGTTCAATTTTGCTTCGGACAAGGTAATCTAAATATAATGTGTTTATTTAGCCAAAATAAAAAAATAAAAAATAATGTGTTTATTTAGCAAAAAATGAAGAATATAATGTGGTTTCTATTAGCTGTATTTGTATAGTATTTTGTTTCCACCGGTTCAGTCATATATATTCTTATAGTTTGTTCTTTTTTATTTTTAAATTTACCAATATTCTTTCAAGTTCATAAGATAATTGTTGGGACGACCAGCCCTATAGGTATTAGTTTGGTACGACCATCCCTATGAAATCGACCATGCATGGAGTACTTGGAGGGCCTTGCGAACAATAATTAAGTACTTGGATGTATTTATTGCTAAATTTGAGCGGTAGTAAAACATGTTAATGGAAGAATCACATTGCACTCTCTATTTTAAATAAATAAAGGCTAGAATTGAATCTCGGGGAGGAAAATTTTTTATACCTTGTTTGGATTGTAATTTTTAAAGAAAATGGAAGGAATTCTTCCTCATGTTTGGATTGCATTTTAAGCGGAATGAGAGTATATGAGGGTTGAAAGAATCTCTCCGTATCCTTTAATTGGGAGGATTGTAAAATTCACCTAATTTGGGATATTTTGGAGAGAGAGAAAAAGTTAGCATGTTAAAAATCTTTTTTGTTCTTACTTATCTAATGGCTATAGATATGAAAAGGATACTAAATAATCTTTTAATTAACTTATTTTTTTTTCTTTACTTTCCTTCTCTAATTCAAACAGATACTCATAAAACTGTTCTCTTTCCTTTATTATGTTTTTTAATATCCAAACAAGAAAATTCATTTTTTGTCATTTCTTTTTTTGTTTCCTCTACCTTACTTTCATTCCCTTTCCCTTGTGCAATCCAAACAGGGGTTATTGTCTTCAACAAAAAACCCATCTCTTTGTTTGTTTTTGAGAAGTCTTAAGGCAATCTCCAACCCATTCACTAAATCCCTTTTTATCCTACATGTAGGGATGCTTTTGGAGATATTCATCTCCAACAGTATCCTTAGAGATTCTCTACAAAGTAGATAATCCCTACATCAACTTTTTACTATCTCTATATGTAGAGATAGTAAACTCCTTCCTTAAAATATCTCCAAAACCATTTAACAATTAAAAAATAGAGAAGTTGTTGGAGTGAAACTAAAATAGAAATTTTCTAAAATTAAAATGTAGGGAAGCTGTTGGAGTGAAACTGAAATAGAGGATCCCTATATGTAGATAAATTATCAAAAACTGTTGAAGTGAAACTGAAATAGAGGATCCCTATATGTAGATAAATTATCAAAATTCCCTACATGTGGGGAGAAAAAAATAGAAAAGCTATTGGAGATAGCCGAATGATAAATATGGAGATATAAAGATTAGCCTCCAAATACCAAATCTAACCCCTTAAAATGGGGTAAAATGAAGGGAGATTAGATTCCGTTTGGTTTAACTGTGAAATTTTAGTTTTTTGAGTTATAGAGCTTTTAGTCATAAAGTTTTGGTTAGAAGTACTGTTGAACAAAAACCGTTGATTGTTTGGCCTATGTCTGACAATGTTGAGCTTTAGAAATTTCGAGGGCAATGTTGAACTTTAAAAAATAAGAAGAGGTATATTTAGAAAAGAAACAGAAAAATAACTTCTCAGATTATATAAAAATAATTTTATAAAAGCCTTTTTTAAAATATAATGCAATGACAATTGAAGGTTACAAAAAATATAATTCTCTATTATTGTTCTTTGGCCACAACATAAACTCCAGGAATTAACCGATCCGAACCTTTCATCTCTGAATTTATCTGCCTTCATGAAATATTTTATATGTAGTGACCCTAGTCTTAATTAGTAACAGAGTCCCCAGTGTAAGATCCTATAAGAATGCTTGTACAAATTAACTTAGTGAAAATGAGATTGATCATAAAATATTGTCTGGTTAGTGAAAGGGAAAATGTAATTTTTCCCCCATGAGGTATGACCAATATCCCAAATTCTCCCATAAACTTTTATTATTGCCCAGTTCAATGTAATCGGAATCGTATGATTCGCGATGAGAATCTCACAATTCGATACGATTCACTAAAAAAATGATGCGAATCGGATAACAGAATCGTGAATCGACATGAATCGCAAGTGAATCAGTACCAAATCATAGCGAATTGTGTGAATCGGACGATTCACTGAATCGTTCACGATTCGGGTCAATTTTTTTTTTTTAAAAGCCCAAAATATTTCAAAGTAGATAACAGAATAAGCCCACTTTAGTAAAAAAAGGAAGACAAAACTCGTAACTGATTGGACCACTTGTGTTTACAGCAGCTTTTATGCACTAGTTTGGGCACTTATGAAATATGATATTGTTCCGACCAAAAAAAATAGTGTGATATTGTGATGCAGAAATTGTTTGGACTACTAGGAACAAGTGAAATAGTGAACAATCTAGAAAAGTAACAAAAACATATATTAATATTAATTCAAATAAAGAATCTCAACTAAAAACTGTTAATAGAAACATAATATGTCAAATATCAACTAATTTTAAATTTGTAACCGAATTGGTACGATTCACGATTCAATTCGATTCACGATTCAAAAAAATGACATTTCGATTCAAGATACGATTCCTGATTCGACAACTATGACCCAGATTCCCCCATATTTTGGTCAGTTCAACTGCACAAACTCACTGCAGCATAGTCAGGAGTTGTTCGCCTACCCAATTGATCTCGCACTATACGCATGTTTGCTATAATCTTTTATCACACATATGTACATGAAAACACCAAGATGCACACTGTCACGCCCCTACCCTAACCTATCGCTAGGATAAGACCGAAACATGACGTGCGTAACTCTTATCCCTAAGATCAACAACCTGATAGCTTTGAAACCTGTAGTTATTAATTTAATAACTTTTACCTCCATTATAAATACCATAAAAAGATTGAAAAGGCTTCCAAAATTCTCCCAAACATTGGCCTTAAAGGATTACATCACCCTGTTACCTAATAACCTAACCAAGAACCACATGTTCATCATCCTAGTTATAGGTCTCATAAGCATAAAGATTAATCCTAGCTAGGTATCTAGTTAACCAAAATAATATTACAACATAATAAAATGATCAATTACAAACATGTTCTTCATAGCAAGAAATAAATCCTCAAACAAGCACGTAGATCACACAAGCAGGAATCCATCTCATCAACTCGACAAAGCTTGTAACCCCATGGAAGCCTACTCAGGCTAATCCTCACCTGTAATTGTTAGAAAGAGGGTGAGCTAGATCCTCGCATATAGCTTAGTGAAGAGGAAAACAAGAAAAAGTTTCCACAAATGTTTTATCATTTCGCAAACTTCTTGGTAAAACCACGCTATGCATATAAATAGTTAATCAAGTATAACAGAATATCAAGATTAACCTCATACTCGAAGTATATAACAATTATCAAGAATGGAAACAACTTGATTTGAAAGATATGAGCAACTCTTCTCTTCGAGGACCTCAAGGGACCAATATCGGAACTTCATAACACATTTTCCTCAAAATGTAACACAAGAGGGCATTCCGTGGAAACGAGCCAATATCATAATCAAAAGATTGGTACAAAGGAAAAAAGGTGTCTTATACAGACTTAAGAGGTATCTCCCACTATCACAGTCGAGATCACCTCAAAAGGTGTCTCCCACTATCACTGTCGTGTGTACTTTACTCCGTATAAACCCCAACCACAAACTATACAAGAATTAATAGGGTAGGGAGATGTCTGTCACTATCACAGCCGTGTGCACCTCAAAAGGTGTCTCCCACTATCACTGCCGTGTGCACCTTTGATCCCATCCCTTAACAAGTAAGAGGTTGCAACCTTGATACAAATATACATATATAATACCCAACTCCCTAAGGGACGTCACCAAGAGAGAGAGGGACTAGGATAGCAACAAAGTAGGTTGCTTCTGTCATAACAGGAATAATAACAACGTAGCGAGTAAGCACGAAAAACCTTGATAATTATATATATATATATATAAATAATACCCAACTCTCCAAGTAAAGACACCGAGCGAGAGAGGGACTAGGTTAGCAACAAAGTAGGTTGCTTTCATCACATATGTATAATACCCCAGCTCTCCGAGGAATATACCAAGTGAGAGAGGGTCTAGGATAGCAACAAAGTAGGTTGCTTCCGTCACAACAGTAATAACGAGATATGGTGATTAAACATATAAACCTCTTGCGACAATAAATGATTAAACCATGGCATATCAAGTAAGCATATAATAATCATGCATATATAACATTTAGGGTACTCCAAATATTGCCAAGTATCATAAGATAGTGAAAAGACATAAATATTGCCTACGTTCAATAGTCTTCTAAGCAATATATAGAAGTTAGCAACTACATAGCACCCAAACTATGAAACAAATCCATAATTAAATTCTACTATGATAAACTAGGGTTCGATACGGTTCTAACGCTTTTGACCGTGCCTCAATTCGACATCCGTAGCTCATGGAATCACTAAAATAAGTTTATCGCATTTTGACCAAACCAGAAGCTTCACCAGCGGCCGTGCTGTTTACGAGAAAAACACCATGTTTTCAACAATCAAGCTTACAACCACACCTCCCTCTACCAACAATTAAGCAAGCTCAAGGTGACTATTAGGCATCATATAAGAGTTCAAAACGTAACCAAAACACATCCCACATCAACAATCAACACCCAACATAAAAATGGTTGACCAAATTTGGTTTCGTAACATTTCTTATAGTTTCTTGTTCATCGATCTTTGCATTATCGTTCTACATAAAAATGGTTGAACAAAAAAAAAAGAAGGTTCTACATAAAAAAATGATACATAACCTAGATATTTGAGGTCAAATTTCAAGCAAAGTAGGATTAAACCATCACCATGTGCTATCCCAAGCTCGATTTTGAAATTTAACCTGATGTATTTCTTGGCACCTAAATTTAAAAATCTACAAAAAATAGGTGAAAATTTTAAAGGAGGGGAAAATATTATTATTTACGGGGATAATTATTAGGTACAATGTTATTTGATTAAAGTTGAGAATATGACATAAATGAAATAAAAAAGTTAGGGATCTGTTTAGTATGAAATCATTTTGCATTTTCTCTTTTCCAAAAAAGAAAATGAATGAAGATTATGCTAGTCAAAATGGAGAAGTTTAGGAAATAAGAAAAACTAAAAATATTTTCAAACTCAACTTAAGATCAATAGTGTATCATTGCCATTTAATAATTTAGATTTTAATTTAACTTTCTTTATGGGTATTAGGTTTTATTTAATAGAAATTAAGCTTTTGCAACTGAGTTAGGTATGGTTTCTGGTATGCCAAAGCAAATGTCATTACAAAACATCATACAGTGGGCTGTAGTTTGGACCAACCCTAAACCTAAGTAATTAACCTCGGCTGGGCTACACAAAGTGAGCATAAAATGTTCCATCAAAGATTTATTGTCACATTATTATTACGTCCATGGCCGCAAAATGATATCAAAATGTGTACAACAAATTCTGAAACACAATTCAATGACAATTGAAGGTTAAAAAAAAAAAAAAAAATATATATATATATATATATATATATATATATATATATATATAAAATAGAATGTATATATTACTCCTTTTTTCATTACCTTTTTATCACCTTTTATATAAAGTCTTACATGACATGCCAACTTAAAAATATATGTATTTTCTCTTTCTTCTTTTCATTTTTCTTTCTCTTCTTAATTTCTTTCTCTTTATCTCTCTTTCTAATTAGCATCCTTCTTTGTTGTGTGACAACTGTCACATAAAAAAGGACATACAATCTATTTTTTGTTTTTTTTTTTGCGGACAAGGGTTATTATAATTGCATACCACATTGTAAATATCCAGCTGGCAATCGAACTATATAAACAAATGGCATACATTCAATTATGTTTTTTGTCAATGGCACGCCATATTTGACCCAAAAAAAAAAAATGGCATGCAATAGTTTGTCTCTACGGGTAATGCGACCTTTTCGGCGATTGGAAATTTGAAAGGCAATAAATTATATTTGGAAAAACTCCATATTTAGTCTCTATTATTTGTAAAAATATTTAATTTGGTCTCTATTGTTTAAAATATTTTAATTTAGTCTCTATTATTTTATCAAAAATTTTAATTCATCCCTATTATTTAAATTTTTTTAATTCGTCCTTATTATTTTCCAAAATTTTTTAATTTTATCCTTATTATTTTTAAAAAATTTCAATTTCGTCCCTATTGTTTTGTTAAAGTTTCAAATTCGTCTCTATTATTCAAGGACTAAATTGAATTTTTTTTGAGAAATAGTAAGGACGAATTAGAAACTTTTTAAAAATAAAAGGGACGAAACTGAAAATTTTTGGCAAACAATAAGGACGAAATTGAGAAACTTTAAACAATGGAGATGAAATTGATACTTTTAGAAAAACAATAGGGACTAACTTAAGACATTTTAAATAATAAGGACCAAACTAATTTTTTTTGGAAATAATAGGGACTACATGTGATATTTTCCCATTATAATTTATAGAAACTCGTGATGCAACTATATACTTTGAACCTTTCTCTTGACAAACTCCATATATATGCAATAATGCAACTATAAACAAGAAGCACAAGTAACAAATATCATAGAGAGTGTGAAGTGTGAGAGATCATGGATTACCTTACCATCGTGTTAGGACTGTTGTTGGCCGCCTTGGCATCGTTTCAGTGCCTGAGTCTACTATCAAGAAGCAGCAAAAAGCTCCCACCAAGGCCTACCCCTCTACCCATAATTGGTAACCTTGACTTGCTTGGTAACCAATTCCATGAATCTCTAGCCAAGCTTGTCGATACTTATGGCCCGATCATGTTGCTAAAGTTGGGCCGCGTGCCGACAGTTATCATATCTTCACCTGGCATGGCCAGAGAAGTTCTCCATAAACAAGATTTAGCCTTCTCTGGCAAAAGAATCCCTGATGCACCACGTGCTCAAGACCATTACAAATAATCTATTGTTTGGTTACCAGCCAACTCACAATGGAGAACCCTTCGAAGAATCTTGAACTCTAACATCTTTAAAGCAACAGGCTCCAAGCCAATCAACACCTGAGGTTAAGAAAGTCTAGGAGCTGATTGAATATTGCCGTAAAAATAGTCAAACTGGTAAAGCCGTGGAGATAGGCCAAGCTGTTTTCAGAACAACACTGAATCTATTGCCCAACACCATTTTCTTCAAGGATTTAACTGATCACCATTCTGATATGACCAAAGAAGTTAAGGATGCGGTGTGGAAGATATTGGTGGAGTCCGCTAAGCCAAACCTAGTCGATTTCTTCCCTGTGCTTGAAAAGATTGATCCCCAAGGTGTAAGACGTCGAATTAGCGCTCATTTTTGTAAAGTGCTTAACATTTTTGATGGCCTGATCGATGAACGCCTGGAGAAAAGGAGATTGGAAGGCACTAAGAACAACGATGTCTTGGATGTCCTACTTAACTATATCGAAGAAAACCCCGGAGAAATTGATAGGAATCACGTTAAGTGGATATGCCTGGTTCGTGTTCTTTTTCTTCATATACTTAAACATTAAATCCATGAATTAAATTACCATAATTCATATGTAGTATAATTGTTGTTAAAGTATATTATGGTTTCAATGTAATTCTGTATATTATGGCATTAGTTTAGACAATAGTCTAGATTTAAGCAGTATTCATATTGGTTTTCTTATTAGATTTTAAGTTTTCTTATTAGATTATGTTCCTAATTAGTGCATAATATAAGATTTATCTTCTGTTGTGCCATGCATATGTTATTAAGGGTACAATTGCAAGATATGAAGGTCAAGTCTCGCCATATTAGATGTGACACTAGAATAAAATGTGACACCGATGAATCCCCAATGAATTTCATCCGACCATTTCATCATATAATCTTGATGTGGATTTGGATTAAATAATGAGGTCGGATGTAAGACATATATCTACTGATGTTTGGCTAGATCGTGAATTTCGGGGATAATTTGCTTCCATAGATATTTAATTACAATGTTATTTCTTTGGTTACAAGACCTATTTATTGCCAGGGTTGATATAACTGCAAGCACAGTGGAATGGGCAATGGCAGAATTACTTAAGAATCCAAATATTATGAAGAAAGTAAAACATGAGCTTGAGAAAGTCGGTGGCAAAGGCAACCCGATAGAAGAAACCGATATTGTCCGTTTGTCATATCTAAGTTGTGTTGTGAAAGAAACTTTAAGATTACACCCACCCGCTCCATTCTTATTTCCTCGAACCGCGGAGCATGACGTAGTGGTGTGTGGCTATACGATCCCAAAAGAGTCACAAGTGCTAGTAAATATACTAACAATTGGGCGTGATCCAAGTTTGTGGGAAGATCCCTTAAAGTTTAAGCCCGAGAGATTTATAGAATCAGAAATTGATATCCGAGGCCAAAATTTTGAGCTAATTCCTTTTGGCTCAAGACGAAGAATTTGCCCAGGATTGCCTTTGGGAATAAGGATGGTACCGCAAATACTAGGATCACTAGTAAACTCATTTGAGTGGAAGCTTGAAGGTGACATTGCACCTGAAGAATTGGACATGGTGGAGAAAGTTGGCAGAACATTGCAGAAGGCTCGTCCTTTACGATCTATACCAATCCCTCTCTAATACGGTTGCAGTTCCTATTGGATAGAATGCCACGGCCGGCAGGCCACAGTCCTCTCATATTTTGTCTCGATCTGAAAACTTCTACTTTTTACCTAATTGTGAGTAATTTTTGTGCGCAAATATATTTCCTGTCATAATGCCACAATATTAAATGTATGGTTGAAAGATTAATGTAGGTATAGACATTCATAACATCCAGAACTTTCTCCATCAGCGTCAATTTTCTCCTTTAGTTTTGTGAAACTTTGTATAATTAATGTATGAGAAGTCCTTCTTGTATGGACAGATATGCAAAGTTATCTACAGGAAATTCCCGTCTCTGTCTTATCCTATATTATTCCTGAAAATTTGTTACTTAAAGAACATGACATAAAACAAGATCCTTGCTATACATCGTTGAGCTTCAATGATGTATTATTTTTAGGCTAAGATCTTCTTTGTAATTGGTCTTTGATCCACCCTTTGTACTTTTATATCATTAATAAAACTTTTTGCTCACTAATTTATTAAAAAAAAAGAAAAAGAAAAAAAGAGTCATATCCTCAATACATTATCCTTTAAGATCGTTTGTGGTGCTGGCTTCACAACAACAATTAATGAAGCAACAAGGGTAAACTTGAGTTAAAAAAGATAGTAGCATGTTAGTACTTAAAAAATAGTTTGAAGATGTGGCCATACGTTGAAAGTTTAACTTATTTGATATGATATTAGAGTTGGAGCTTAGTTTAATCTTATCAACTCTCATTCTAGACATCGACTCTGGTTGTGCAACTTTTCCAAATCACTACTTAGCATGGAGATTAGTGATTAGGAAAAGTTGCCCCTTTAGCAATTAATTACATATCTCTGCCACGTCAGTGGACATTTAGCAATTAATTTCACACATGAAGGAAATGTGATAATGGATATTTAAATTTGAACATATATGGTTGTTGTATTTTTGTATTTTAAACTTGTTGTAGCCTTTATCTTTTACTTCATCACTAAACATTACTTACTATCACATTTTTTAGAAAATAAGTCCTTATATTTGTCTTTTTTTGTAATGATATAGTATATAGAGTAGTTATCTATTTTAGTCTCTCAATAATGTGATTAAAAAGTTGAATAAATTGACTTTATGTTTCATATTTTAAAAGAATTTACATTACACAAATGTGATAACGGACATTGTACTAAAATTTATGTGGCCCTAAAAACCAATCCATTCTGGTTGCGGATTTCCTTTCTCTCCTCATGTTACACTCTTTATTATTTTGGAGTTTCACCTTTAATTGACTTAGTATATGTGTGAGGGTATACTGCTGCATTCAGAGGTTTACCAGTTCGTCAAATAATTTGATGGTCGAATTCTCATGTTATCCAAAATAAAAAATAGTCGCATTAATACAATAATGACTATTTGACTTTTTGCTGTCGTTATTTTGAATTTTCCCATAAATAGTGCTTTGATATGAAATGGTATCTGCCACTAAAGTTTTGATTCAGTGGTATGTTACTCGCTTTATATGTGAAAAGTTATAAACTCGAGTCTCGTAAATTATATCTTTAATATATATTGTACATTCTTAAACCCCTCAAATCAAAATACAAAAAATGGTATTCGGGATGGTCAAACTTTTTTTCTAAACAAATAAAAGATTCATTGCTTTAAAAATATTTACATATTTAAAGGGTGCATAGTCGGCATAAAACCCCTATACAAGAAAGCCTTGGTCTAGATAGACTTTGCAAATTCGTCTATTTAATCTATTGTCCCTGTATTTCTAATTTCCTCTATACAACTTTCATTTGATATCAAATTTAATATTCCTAAAAATTTGGTCTTCAATGACTCTCGTACTTCGATGAATTCGTTTATTTCTTTCCTTGCGTACGTGGTATATGAAGGCATCAAAAAACACAGGAGCCATTTCCACAATTCATTAACATCCAAACAATGAAATTTTTCCATCTCACATGGCACAGTTGAAGATGGGTGGTCAAGTTGTAAGATTTAATTGTACAATTTTGTTGGTTGGGTAAATTTTACATTTGATCTCTATAATTTACATATTTTTTTAATATCGTTCTTAATATTTCAAAAGATTTAAAATAGTCTTTAATATTTATAAAAGTGATTCAAAATGGTCCATATTATTGAAAATTAGTCAATAAGATCTCTATTATTTTTCAAAAAATTTATTTTACTCTCCAAATAGGGATCATGCAGGGACTAAATTGATTTTTTTTTAAAAGTAATAGAGACTAAATTGAATTTTTTTGAGAAATAATATAAAATAAATTGATTAATTTTAAGCAATAAAGACCATTTTGAATCACTTATATAAATATTAAGGACTAATATAATTTTTTTTAAATATTAAAAATCAACTTAAAAAAATATCTAATCAATATGCAGAGGGTCAGTATAATGTGCATGGATGGTACTCTATATTTGTTTTTTTTAAAGAGGATTATGCTAGTTATAAGATGGAACCTAATCATATTACAATTTGTAGGAATGAGTTGAAAATTTTTATTCAGTAAAAGTTAAAAATATTTAATTTAATATTTATATATAAATTTTTTTTTCTAATACATAAAGACAAATTGATTTTTTACCTTAAAAATAAAGAAAAATTATGCAACTAGGCCCCATTATTTTATTTTGTCTCAATTTAATCTTTATTATTTAAAGTTACGTCAAAGAATCTCCGATATTTGAAAGAATGTCTCAAAATGGTCCTTCCTAGTTCCTTCCAGAAAGTCGTCAACTTTTACAGAAAACAACTAAAATGACTAAACTACTCTTCACGTTTTACGAAATAACACCACTACCCCTGAATCATTTTTATTCTTTTTCTTATCTATATTGACACACCCGCGAACAAAAAAGTGGCATGCCATCGTCAACCATCATTCGGAGCCTCTCCACCATCATCGTCGCGCGATGGTTTATGTTTGAAGATTCAATTCGCATCCACCTAAATATGGTATGTGTTTAATTTTAACCCAAATCATATATTTAATTTGAAGGCTCTGTTTTGCCTTTCTCCTAATTAAAACCCCTAAATCATTTTAACCCAAATTTTGTCAACATTTTTGTGCACATTTTTGTTGCTCTCAACTTATTTTGTCAACATTTTTGTTGTTGTGTGTTTTTGTCCTTATGGGTTTTGAAGAATGTAATGGGTTTGATCTTTTGGTTTTTGTATGCTATTTTTGGGCAATCATTTCATGTAATGACAATGGGTTATATTATTTGCAGTCATTTTGTTTCATCTCCTGATCATGTACAGGTTATTTTTCCTTGGCTGGAAATCTGTTAGTTTCAACGAATGCATTCTATTTTTTTTTTCCTTGGCTGGAAATCTGTGAGGAAGACATTTTCTAACTCTACTATGATGTAATCGACACTAAACTTCCCTTGAAGCCAAAAAAAGAAAAGAAAATACATATATATATATATATATATATATATATATATATCCACGCGTGTTTCAATGTTTCTTTTCTCTTACTTGCTTGATGTGACATCCGTTAAGCAGGAAAAAATTAAATTTGAACCGTAAATGAAGCTTCATGAGCACATACAGCTCGCGCATCTCGTGGGCGGCTATAACTCCAGTATAAAGGTGAACGATGCCACACAATCTCAGCAAGTGTGAGAGACCATGGATTTCCTAACCATTGTGCTTACACTATTGCTAGCCTCAACATTGTTCCAAGCCCTTACTACACTATCAAGAAGAATCAAAAAGCTTCCACCAAGACCAACTCTTTTACCCTTAATTGGCAACCTTCACTTACTCGGTTCCCAACCCCACAAGTCCTTAGCCAAACTAGCCAAAACTCATGGTCCAATCATGTGCCTAAAATTAGGCCATATTACTACAGTTGTCATCTCTTCATCAGACATGGCCAAAGAAGTACTTCAAAAGCAATACTTAGCCTTCACCAGCAGATCTGTTCCGGATGCACTCCATGCCCACGACCAATATAAATACTCTGTTGTGTGGCTACCTATTGCTTCCCGGTGGCGAAGCCATCGAAAAATCTTGAACTCTAATATCTTCTCAGGCAATAGGCTCGACACTAAACAACACCTAAGGTTTATAAAGATCGAAGAGCTGATTGTATATTGCCAGAGAAATAGTCAAACTGGTAAAGCTGTGGATATAGGCCATGCTGCTTTTAGGACATCTTTGAATTTGTTGTCTAACACCATTTTCTCCAAGGACTTGACTGACCCTTATTCAGATTCTTCCAAAGAATTTAAAGACTATGGAATATTATGATGGAGGCTGGTAAACCAAATTTGGTGGATTATTTCCCAGTGCTTGAAAGGTTCGATCCTCAAGGAATAAGACGCCGCATGGCCATCCATTTCGGCAAGGTGCTTAAGTTATTCGACGGTCTAACTAGTGAGCGCTTGGAGCAAAAGAAATCGCAAGGCCTTGTGAAAAATGATGTGTTAGATGTTCTTTTGATGAGAAGTGAAGAAAATCCTGAAGAAATTGATAGGACTCACATTGAGCGAATGTGCCTGGTTTGAACTTATCTCTTTCCTTCATCATGTGGCCCATATCTTTCACAAATCTTTTGTGGCAGTTCCCAAAAAAAGAAATAGTATATCAACTTACTTTTTATTTGCTTAAGGGACAATAACACAATCTGAAATCAACCAAAAAAATCCATACTTGCATAACATCCATTAAAGAAAACAAAAAAAAGGTTCTAGCACCACATGAAGTTTATCAACTATGCAGCTTATCAAAGTGATTAGCTACCAACATTCTTGCACTCCACTCAGCATTTGGACAGTCATCCACCTTGTAGAATTGCAAGATAGAAAGCTTTCCCTTCTTCTTCTTGTGCTTGATCTTCTTGGGCTTGATGTAAGTTTTCTTGTTGGGGGAGTCGTGGTAAGGATGGGGATGGGGATGGGGATGGGGATGGGGATGGGGGTGGGAGACGCTGTGGGTGGGGAAGGGGTTAGGGTTGGGGGGGCGCCGAGGAAGGGGAAGGGGAAGGGAAAGGGGGCGACGAGAGGGGTGGGAATTTGGTATGGCTTTTTTGTTTATGTGTACTAGAGTGGTTGAAGAAGTTTATTTTTTATTCAAGAGGAAGGGGTTAAGTTAGTAATTTAATTTATTTCAATAGGGGTAGTTTAAACATTTTAATATTTTTCTGTTAATTTTTTAACTGTCGAGACTAATTTGAACCTATTTGAAAACATTGAGAACTTATTTGGATTTTTTTAAACATTGATAACTAAAATGATCTTGGAGAAACAATGGAGACTAACTATGTTATTCTCCCTTTGCCTTAACCTGATAAAAATTCATGGCAGTTCTCAAAAAATAATGTTTTTATATTACTAACTTTGGTTTAAAGGATAAATATTTTTTATTATCATCATCTTCTGCCTCTCATGCACCAGTATAGATATCATTTAGAAATTTTCTCATGTGGGTACTACCTTTTAGGCAAAATGCATTACTCTTGATTTATTTTATCATCTACTGAACTTTTCGATAATCTATATCACATAACTTATCTTATTGCTGAAATGGTATTCACATGCCATCCGAATGTTTATCTTACGACCAGGTTGATGTACCTATCATGTCTTGGAATAGGCTTGGCTTGCTACGGTGTTTATGGTTTTTTTTTCCCCCCAAAACTTAATTGTTTCACGAGAAAATAATTATTTATAACAATTTGTTCTCATACATCAAACATGTTATTATCGTTGGACCTCTTTGCTGCTGGGCTGGATACAACTTCTAACTCATTAGAATGGGCAATGGTAGAGATTCTAAAAAATCCAGAGACTGAAGAAAGCCAAAGAGGAGCTCGTGCAAGTTACTGGTAGAGGAAAACCAATAGAAGAAGCTGATGTTGCTAGCTTGCCATATTTGCGGTGCATTGTTAAAGAGACTTTAAGGATACATCCACCAGTGCCATTCTCGATTCCACGTAAAGTGGAACAAGATGTTGAAGTATGCGGATACAATGTTCCAAAAGGGTCTCAAGTTCTTGTAAATGCATGGGCTATTGGACGTGATTCAAACGTGTGGGAAAATCCATTAACATTTAAGCCTGAAAGATTATGGGAATCAGAAATGGACATTCGAGGTCACGATTTTGAGCTAATCCCTTTTGGTGGTAGAAGAAGAATTTGTCCAGGTTTACCATTGGCAATAAGAATGGTTCCAGTTATACTCGGTTCTCTGCTTAACTCTTTTGACTGGAAGCTTGAAGGGGACATTGAATCTGATCAATTGGTTATGCAGGAAAAATTTGGCATTACATTGCAAAAGACTCGTCCTCTACGAGCTATCCCAATTTCTCTCTGAACAAGGCGTGTTCTTTGTGCTAAAATAAGGCCATAGCCACGGTATCGTTATTAGCTGGGCAATATGTCGAAAATAGAAAGCTTATTATATATACATATTTCAGAATTTCCTTCTTTTAGTAGAGTTTAATGGTGTTGCACTTTTCTATGGAGGGATGATCAGTTTCGTCATATAAAGAGATTGTCAGTTTGTCTTTATCTCGTACTAGTATTATCCAAGAGCTACATGCAATTGTTTTATGGCAATGTCATACTAAAACCGTAACATATACTCACAATTCACACACACATACACACACACACACACACAACTATATACCCACACATGCACAAATACTTGAATAATTTCTAAAGCGTGAACCATTAATGTAGGTTATAACATATAACATACAAACATTTCTCCATCATGCATGTGTCTATGTTTTCCTTTACTTTTATAAACAACTTGCTCACCAACATGACGTAATAACACCAGTATGTAACAAAGAATTAAGGGGGAAGCCAATGTCGTCCCCCACTCTCTTAGGAAGTGTGAGAGACCATGGAGTTTCTAACCATTGTGCTTACACTATTGTTTGCCTTGACATTGTTCCAGAGTTTCAGTACACTCACAAGGAGAAGCAAAAAACTTCTACCAGGGCCAACTCATTTACCCTTAATTGGTAACCCGCTTCACTTACTCGATCGGTTCCCAACCCCACAAGTGCTTAGCCAATCTAGCCAAAACCCATGGTCCGATTATGTGCCTAAAATTAGGTCAGATTAATATAGTGGTCATCTTAGCGAAGATGTTCAATTTTGCTTTGGACAAGGTAATCTAAATATAATGTGTTTATTTAGCCAAAATAAAAAAATAAAAATATAATGTGTTTATTTAGCGAAAAACGAAGAATATAATGTGGTTTCTATTAGCTGTATTTGTATAGCATTTTGTTTCTACCGGTTCAGTCATATATATTCTTATAGTTTGTTCTTTTTTAATTTTAAATTTACCAATATTCTTTCAAGTTCATTAGATAATTGTTGGGACGACCAGCCCTATAGGTGTTAGTTTGGTACAACCATCCCTATGAAATCGACCATGCATGGAGTACTTGGAGGGCCTTGCGAACAATAATTAAGTACTTGGACGTATTTATTGCTAAATTTGAGCGGTAGTAAAACAAGTAAATGGAAGAATCACATTCCACTCTCTATTTTAAATAAATAAAGGCCAGAAGTACTGTTGAACAAAAACCATTTAACAATTAAAATGAAGGGAGATTAGATTCCGTTTGGTTTAACTATGAAATTTTAGTTTTTAAATTATAGAGCTTTTAGTCGTAAAGTTTTGGTTAGAAGTACTGTTGAACAAAAACCGTTGATTGTTTGACCTATCTCTGACAATGTTGAGCTTTAGAAATTTTGAGGGCAATATTGGACTTTAAAAAATATGAAGAGGTGTATTTTAAAAAAAATAGAAAAATAACTTCTCAGATTATATAAAAATAATTTTATAAAAGCCTTTTTAAAAACATAATGCAATGACAATTGAAGGTTACAAAAAATATAATTCTCTATTATTGTTCTTTGGCCACAACATAAACTCCAGGAATTAACTGATCCGAACCTTTCATCTATGAATTTATCTGCCTTCACGAAATATTTTATATGTAGTGACCCTGGTCTTAATTAGCAATAGAGTCCCCAGTGTAAGATCCTATAAGAATGCTTGTAAAAATTAACTTAGTGAAAATGAGATTGATCATAAAATATTTCCTGGTTAGTGAAAGGGAAAATGTCATTTTCCCCCATGATGTATGACCAATATCCCAAATTCTCCCATAAACTTTTATTATTACCCAGATCAGTGTAATCGGAATCGTATGATTTGTGATGCGAATCTTACGATTCGATACGATTCACTAAAAAAAGGATACGAATCGGATAGGAGAATCGTGAATCAACATGAATCGCAAGTGAATCGGTACCAAATCATAACGAATCGTGTGAATCGAACGATTCACTGAATCGTTCACGATTTGAGTCAATTTTTTTATTTTTATTTTAAAAGCCCAAAATATTTCAAAGTAGATAACAAAATAAGCCCACTTTAATAAAAAAAAAAATAGGGAGACAAAACTCGTAACTGATTGGACCACTTGTGTTTACAGCAGCTTTTGAGCACTAGTTTGGGCACTTGTGAAATGTGATATTGTTCCGACCAAAAAAAATAGTGTGATGTTGTGATACATAAATTGTTTGGGCTACTAGGAATAAGTGAAGTAGTGAACAATCTAGAAAAGTAACAAAAACATATATTAATATTAATTCAAATAAAGAATCTCAACTAAAAACTGTTAATAGAAACATAATATGTCAAATATCATTAGTTTTAAATTTGTGACCGAATTGGTACGATTCACGATTCGATTCGATTCACGATTCAAAAAAAATGATATTTCGATTCACGATACGATTCACGATTCAACAACTATGACCCAGATTCCCCCATATTTTGGTCAGTTCAGCTGCACAAACTCACTGTAGCATAGTCAGGAGCTGTTCGCCTACCCAATTGATCTCGCATTATACGCATGTTTGCTATAATCTTTTATCACACATATGTACATGAAAACACAAAGATGCATACTGTCATGCCCCGACCCCAACCTATCACTAGGCTAAGGCCAAAACATGACGTTCGTAACTCTTATCCCTGAGATCAACAACCTGTTAGCTATGAAACATGTAGTTATTAATTTAATAACTTGTACCTCCATTATAAATACCATAAAAAGATTGAAAAGGCTTCCAAAATTCTCTCAAACATCGGCCTTAAAGGATTATATCACCCTGTTACATAATAACCAAACCAAGAACCACATGTTCATCATCCTAGTTATAGGTCTCAAAAGCATAAAGATTAATCCTAGCTAGGTATCTAGGTAACCAAAATAATATTACAACATAATAAAATGATCAATTACAAACATGTTCTTCATAGCAAGAAATAAATCCTCAAACAAGCACGTAGATCACACAAGCAGGAATCCATCTCATCAACTCGACAAAGCTTGTAACCCCTTGGAGGCCTGCTCAAGCAAATACTCACCTGTAATTGTTAGAAAGAGGGTGAGCTAGATCCTCGCATATAGCTTAGTGAGGAGGAAAACAAGGAAAAGTTTCCACAAAGGTTTTATCATTTCGCAAACTTCTTGGTAAAACCATGCTATGCATATAAAATAGTTAATCAAGTATAACATAATATCAAGATTAACCTCATACTCGAAGTATATAACAACTAACAAGAATGAAAACAACTTGATTTGAAAGATATGAGTAACTCTTCTCTCCGAGGACCTCAAGGGACCAATATCGGAACTTCATAACACATTTTCCTCAAAATGTAACACAAGAGGGCATTCCGTGGAAACGACCCAATATCATTATCAAAAGATTGGTACAAGGGAAGAAAGGTGGCTTATACGGACTTAAGAGGTATCTCCTACTATCACAGTCGTGTACACCTCAAAAGGTGTCTCCCACTATCACTGCCGTGTGTACTTTACTTCGTATAAACCCCAACCACAAACTATACACGAATTAATAGGGTAGGGAGATGTCTATCACTATCACAGTCGTGTGCACCTCAAAAGGTTTCTCCCACTATCACTGCCGTGTGCACCTTTGATCCCATCCCTTAACAAGTAAGAGGTTGCAACCTTGATACAAATATACATATATAATACCCAACTCCCCAACGGACGTCACCAAGAGAGAGACAGACTAGGATAGCAACAAAGTAGGTTGCTTCCGTCACAACAAGAATAATAACAACGTAGCGAGTAAGCACGAAAAACCTTGATAATTATATATATATAAATAATACCTAACACTCCAAGGAAAGACACCGAGCGAGAGAGGGACTAGGATAGCAACAAAGTAGGTTGCTTTCATCACATATGTATAATACCCCAGCTCTCCGAGGAATATACCAAGTGAGAGAGGGACTAGGATAGCAACAAAGTAGGTTGCTTCCGTCACAATAGTAATAACAAGATATAGTGATTAAACATATAAACCTCTTGCGACAATAAATGATTAATCCATGGCATATCAAGTAAGCATATAATAATCATGCATATATAACATTTAGGGTGCTCCAAATATTTCCAAGTATCATAAGATAGTGAAAAGACATCAATATTGCCTACGTTCAATAGTCTTCCAAACAAGATATAGAAGTTAGCAACTACATAGCACCCAAACTATGGTACAAATCCATAATTAAATTCTACTATGATAAACTAGGGTTCGATACGGTTCTAACGCTTCCGACCGTGCCTCAATTCGACATCCGTTGCTCATGGAATTACTAAAATAAGTTTATCGCATTTTGACCAAACCAGAAGCTTCACCAGCGGACGAGGTGTCCTCCACAGGTCGATCGGTGGAGGGGGGTTCGTCCGGTCATGCTGTTTACGAGATAAACACTATTTTTTCAACAATCAAGCTTACAACCACACTTCCCTCTACTAACAATTAAACATGCTAAAGGTGACTATTAGGCATCATACAGGAGTTCAAAACGTAACCAAAACACATCCCACATCAACAATCAACACCCAAAATAAGTTTACAATTCCTAGATCTACAACACAAAATACTCAATCTTCTCATCATTCAAGCTTTTGTATGAAAGCTATAGCAAGTTTAACACCAAATGAACATTAATAATCTTGAATGAATTCTTTAAAATAAACCATTTACGAAAAATCCCTCACCTCAATGTTGGGTTGAAAGCTACAAGAAGCAAGAAGAACTTGGACTTAGCTAGCAAATTGCAAGAAAATGGTTGATAATAGCTTGAAGATCCTTCTTCTTCTTTTCTTCTTTCTCTCTTCTTTTTTCTCTTTCTCTCCCAGTCGTGTGGTTCTTGTGTGTGTGTGTTGAGTGTGTGTTGTGTGTTTGTGTCGTGTATATGTGTATGTTGTGTGGTGTGAGTGTGTTTTTGTATGGTAGTGATAGGTGATAGATATTTAATTTTGCCCAAGGACCAATATGCCCCTCAACTAAAACACTAACTTCTAGTTTGCCATTTTTAGTTGTTTCCTAACTATTTGGTTAGCTAGTGTAGTATAGCATAATCTATCTATCTCCTACGATACCTAAATCACACAAATACATGTTAAACAATGCGAACACACGTAAAACGAGACGAATGCACGCTCAACAATATAAATGTGCATCAATTGATATAAATGAATATTAATTAATGCAAAAAAAGATGAAATACTATAAGATGCATGTGGGGTCTTGTGCAAGCCTTCACACACACAAAAGGGAAATACTGTGGGAAGTTCGGGGAAAAGTTTTTTCTTTTTTAGCTTGATTGAATGTTAGGATATAATATGTTAATTGTCTTTATATGATTTCTTTATTCTACCTTTTAGCATCACTAGAAAGATCATATTTTATTTTGCAAGTATTTTATAATATTGTAAGAGATATATGGTTGGGTCTGTTTATTTTATTTGGATGTCCCTTACCTTGTAATTGATCATGAAAATGAGATCGATCCGGTAAGCATAAGAGATCTTAAGTTGTTTGATTGCCTAATATGTAGTTGGCAATGAGTTGGAAAAAAGATTTACAACCAAAATAACAAAAAAAAAGGCTTGCAGTGACTTGAAATGTGGTGTGCTTCATTTCCTAAATTGCAACGAGTGTTGGTGTGACAGATCCAATGGAAAGGCTCCTACTTAATCAAGATTAGGGAAGGGGATGAAGAAAAAGAATATAAAATGATACTACAATTTTATTCATGGCTACACATTTTATTTTGCAAGTATTTTATACTGTAAGAGTGCTACTGCATCAAGGTAAAAAGCTTACTCAATTTTTTTAAGAGTTTTCTTTATTGAATACTTAAAAATATTTTTTTTTGCAGGCACACGTAGCTGCTTTAATCTCTTTCTTTATAAGATAAGATTGAATATTTATGATGAATTGGTTAAGGTGATATGTAACTTTTGTAATGAATTATGTTCTGCAAGGGGGTAAGATGGTAGTGGATGGTGATTGGTAGACTTCAATGAATTTTTTGATTGTTTCTTAAATGATGACACTAAACTATTATTTTTTAAGGTGATATGTAATTTGTAATGAGTGGATGTTGATCGATGGACTTTTACGAATTTTTATTGTTGTGTTTAATTTCTGTTGGGATGATGAAGTGGTTTGGACAATTGTTATTTTTAGCAGTTATTTTTATTTTAGATCATTTTTGAGAGAAAATTGCATTGGTATTACAGAATAAAAGTTAAGGTATGGGAGAATCAAGGTTGTAGGCTAAAATTTATGGTGAAAAGTGAGAAAAGGATATATGAGCAAAATGGTAAAAGAGTAATTGCAAAAAGTCAACTAGTTGATTATTAAAATTCTTTAACGTATGACGTTAGTTTGTATGAGGAAATATCAATAATAATAAAAACTCATGGGAAAGTTTGAGATATTGGTTATACCTCATGGGAAAAAATGATATTTTCCCGAGAAATATTTAACTTGAATAAGCATAGCACTTTAAAGTATGTAGAATGTTTCATTGTCATACTGATACCTGGGTAGATTATATCCTATCTCTATGTCAAGTATGATGTTTTGATATTGACTTTATTATGACAGTACAAGAATGCTTGTTTTCGAGCTTTATAATATGAAATTATGGGATAAAAGAAATTTTTTTTCCATTTGCTACGAGTGATAAGGGGTTAAAGGATTTGAAACCATTTGATTGAGAGAATAATTTATGTCACCAAATTATTCCTCTCAACTCATTAGGTGTTTAACAAACAAAATAAAAAATAAAAAATAAACCCTCATTTACGTGGTGATTGAGATTGGAGTGGGTTGCAAATGGAATGTCATTACTGATTCCATTTCGATTCTTAAACTTTGTATAAGTTAATGAATCTGGGAATTTTATGTCTTAACATATTGTTTGGAACAAATGAATTTCATAAAATTATGTTTGGAATCACATTTTTAAAAAATTAGAAATCTGAGATTTGGAAATCTTGAATTTACTCAAACTTTACCTAAATTCTTACTCAAGAGGTAGAATTTACAATTCTAAACTACCAAATTAATTGCTAATCTTTTAAAGACTAAATTATCCTACGAGTTTTCTTTTCTCTTTTACTTCCCTTATTATTTCTCTCTCATTCCATTTGTAGTTAGTTTTTCTTATTTTTCTTGCGAGCTTCTTCACGACAAATTTCTTTTCTATATTTATTAATTCAAGCTTTTTCATCTTTAATTAGAAACCCAAATCATAAGTTATTTATTCGTCTATCCTTATTTTCAGGTGGTCTTAACATGCTTAGCCATCTAAAATAACAAATTATTTATTCATGTTATATATTCATCAATATTAATTAATTAAGTTCAATTTTAAAATTGCTTAGTGTTATTTATGGAACACATATTCGTATCAAAGTTATATGGTAGCAAAAGAATACCTAAAATATATTTATTTACAAATCATAAAATTGAATTATTATTGTTTTACAGTTTCAAAAAATATATATTTATAAATACAAATTCTCACAAAATTTATTTATAAATCAAACGACTTTCACACCACAAGTGCTTCCCAATACTCTATAAGTAACCAGATTTTCCCAATTTGAAATTACCAATTTTTGATAAAAACACAATGAATTAGCTCATTTTCATATATTTGGGGACGAAATGATTTACTTAAGTGAGCCTGACTTGTAACAAATTTAGGAACACTTAGTAGGCCAAAATTGAGCTCTAGACAAAGTCCCCTAAAAGGCCAAGCTTGGTGTCACGTGGTCAGAGATTGAGGATGAAATCTCAACACCGTCAGCCTTAGCCAAGCACAGTGGGCTGACTAAGTGCACCTGTGTGAGTGATCAAAGTGCGCGGAACAAACCTTGGGAGTGTTAGAGGTTGACGACCTCAACACTTAGCCAATGCACAACACTAGCTTGCAAAGAGTTGTGGGTGTGAAGTGTGACCCTTTGGCAAGGTGAACACTATTGAGTATGCTTGTGGAAAGCCTGAAAATATGCTAAATAAGAGAACTGGAATGTGCACACGAAATGGGCAGCCAAAGTATTCATTCACAATTCAACTCATATATATACATGTTCAAAGCTTTGATCAATGGCTATGATTCATGCCAAGTGTCTACTCTCCTAACCGTACAAATGTCTATGCACAAATATAATTTATAGAGATATTTACACTCAAATATGCTAGAAAAATCCAGAAATCTTGCCTATACACAAAATTGGAAAATTCTGGACTGTCTTGGGCAGACTGGGCAGCCTGACTGGGCAACTAGACAGCCTGACATATATTTCCCATACTTAGCCATTTTTCTAGAACCTTCCAGGTTCGAATCTGCCTATTTCCCTCCAAGTCCGCCCCAAATGCTTCCTGAACAATCTCTACTACTCTAGAAGCTTCCAAACATGCTAGGAAGGGTCCTAGTTTGCCTTGGGCCAATTTTCGCACCCGGACCGTTGGCACTGTTCATGGCATGTTTCAGCTGTCATGACCCCATTTTTCTTAATTGCTAAATCAGTCTCTGATACCATAAAAATGACAGGAGATAAAAATTTAAGCTTACGAATCCTCAAGTATTCTGGGATCGTGATGCCACGAGCTTAAGAAGATCACTCTACCTAAGTCCGTTAACGCACAATATAATTTCCCAAGCACTATTAACCATAAAATAAAACATCAAACCATATATTACACTATTTCTAGTAACACCCATTATACAAAATTCATCACTAATAAATTATGGTTCAACCACTAAATACAAATTTACAAGACCTAGATCCACCTGTTCAATATTTCCAATCTTAGGTCTCGAAAGAATAGTGTTTAGTCTTAACTAGGCATCTAATCTACCAAAATAATATTACAACATAATACTTGATCAATTTACAAAAATAGCTTGTTACAACAATAAGCTAAAACTCCACGAGCAAGCACGTAGTTCAACTAAAGCAAAAATTCATCATAATACATCAATCTAGCTGGCAACCACACAGGAGCTTGTTTGGGCTAATCGTCACCTGAAACTGTTAGAAAGAGGGGTAAGCTAGATCCTCGCGTATAGCTCAGTGAGGAGGAAAACAAAGAAAGGTTTTCATAAAGGTTTTATCGTTTTCGCAATCAGTTTGATAAATCATATCATGCACCTATCCACACAAAATATCTTTAACACAAGCCTTTAATCAGCAATGAGAGGGTCGAGATATACCGGAAAACCTGGAGGTCCCGACACTTCCTCTGTTAATAATGATTACAAGATATACAATCAAGATTTAATAACATTTAACAACCTAGCTCTTCTTAGATATCACTGAGTCCTGACCCGTAGGAGGATCAATGAGTCTTGAAAGAGAAGGGATGATAACATTTGGTAGGCGAGATATACCAGCAAGCCCCACCTCTGACTGGAGGTCTCATTACTACCTCGGTAGGCGAGATATACCGACGAGCCCGTTGCTGCCCAGAGGTCTCGTTGCTACTGCATTCATTAATGGTTGCAACCGACATGCGCATTTATGATTCATATACATATACATTTACATAAGCAATAAAGTTTAGTCAATCATATAGCATATTCAAGTACATTCTATATTTCGCATTATGTAAACGTGTAAAGCATTTATTATATACTCGTATGGGCATGTAAACTTCCTTAGTACCAATAAATAATAACAAGAATAGCAAGAATTTGCAAACTAATACTTAACAACAACTTACCAATAGCATATACTAGATTCACCAAGCAAATCCAATGCTCTTACATTAGCCCATCTTAGGAGGTAAATTTTCCTACTTTCCTAAACTCCAATTAATCTGATTTTAGATTAGAATCGAAGCTTATTGAAATTAGATAACTCTAGAATCAAACGGAATGCAATTCGAAGTTGAAACGAATGAGATATGGCCTCTGGAAAATCACTGCGCAGAGCTGTCAAACATCCGGGCATTGGGGCCTTCATCCGGTCGGTCGAATGAAGCAGGTAACGCCCAGATGAGAGTTTTTTGCCGGGCGTTTTGACCTCTATCCAGGCAACAGGATAGGGGCTATAACGCTCGGATAGCTAGATGGGAAAGACACATTTTCTACAAAAATCATCCAAATAATCCACACAACCTCCTACCATCAATCAATCATATTCAATGTAGTTTATGGGCATCATATAAGGGTTTAAACTCCACCCAAATCACCTCTCCTCAACAAACCACAACACCCAACATACATTTTCAATTCTTAGATCTACAACACATATACACAACTTTTCATCATCCAAGCTTAGATATGCAAGCTATAGCATTATTAACACCAAATGATCATTAATAACCTTGAATGAATCTTTTAAAACTATTTATGAAAAAGTCCCTCACCTTTCTCTTGAATTTGGAAGTTGGATAATACAAGGATCTATGATGAATTGCTCAACACTACAAGAGAATGACTTGAAGTTCTTTCCCTCTTTCTTCTCTTTCCTTTTCTCTTCTTCTTCCTCTCTTCCTTCTCTCTATCTCTTGGTCAAAAATTCTGAATTTGTGTAGTGTGTGTGTTTGTGTCGTGTGAGTGAGTGTGTTTTAGTGTGTGTTTGTGTGTTGTAGTATTTTAGTGTGTGTGGGTGGTGTAGTGTTGATATTATCCAATTTTAGCCTAAGGACAAGAGTGCCCCTCAACTAGTTTGCGTATTACTAGTTTGCCATTATAGTGTTAATTCTAACTATCTTGGTTTTAGTTTAGTTACTCTAGTTGGTTATTGAACTTAGTTGGTCCAATTACTAGCTACACGATACAATTTACTCATATGCACTTTAAACAATGAAATGCACGTAAATCGAGATAAATGCACATAAATCATTTTAAAACATGTAAAATGATTTAATTATTATATATGTTACCTAAATTACCCTGAGACATGTAATTAAATTTAAATGCACGTTAAACGAGACATGTGTTCGTAAAACGATGTAAATATATATTAATTAGCATAAGTGCATATTAAATGATGTAAAAATATATAAAATACTATGAAATTCACACGAGCTCTATACAGCCTCGGTACGGGGTCTCACATCAGCTAAGCCATGGGCATCCTTGGGATTGAAACACGTGTGCCGTCTCACCACTAACTTTTTTTTGTTAGAAATGGACCACTAAATTACAAAAGTTGATATATATGTTGCAATAATTGTTGTTCAAAATCAACCGGCAACGAGAAAGAAAAGACAAGAATCTTGAAGTGATAGCAAATAGTTCCGTGTTTTCTTTTTCTTCGAATAAATTACTTATTTAGTTTCATATCTTTACTATTTGTTTTAATTTAATCTTTATCTTTTAAAATATATTTGTTCAGCCTCGTATTTTACTATTGATCCAACTTAGTTCTTATCTTTCAAAATGTACCCTTTTAGTCACGTGCATATTTTATTAGATTTTTGGACGAAAAAGTGGTGGAGGATTAACGTGAACTATAATGACAAAAATATTAGACTAAAAGGGTACATTTTGAAAGATAAAGACTAAGTTGAGACAAATGTTAAAGATACGAAACTAAAATAATATATTTTGAAAGATAATGACTAAGTTAAGACAAATGATAAAGATACGAGACTAAATAAGTAATTTATTCTTTTTCTATTTTGTTTGAAGTTACGTGCTCATTTCTTGTAGTTTAGTTCACCTTTACCTACTATAGAGAAATATTTATGTATTTTTAGTTAAAAATATTAATTAGTAAAAAATATATTTATATAATTAAAAATTTATTTATTTTAGAACTTACTGGACACCTTAAGTTTGGTTCCGTAAACGTTTCTTGTAGTTTCTTGTTCATCGATCTTTGCATTCTCGTTCTACATAAAAATGGTTGACCAAAAAAAAAAGCTCTACATAAAAATGATACATAACCTAAATATTTGAGGTCAAATTTCAAGCAAAGTTGGATTAAACCATCGCTAATTAAATACTATCCCAAGCTCGATTTTGAACCTTAAAATTCTTAACAATACCCCTACCATTTTGGGTTATCTAATCCAACCTTTCCCTCCATACTTGGACTTCATTTCTGAGCATAATGTACCAAAATGGTTTTCTGAACCCGATGTATTTCTTGACACCTAAATTTAAAAATCTACGAAAAATAGGTGAAAATTTGAAGGGAGGGTAAAATATTATTTTCTATGGGGCTAATTATTACGTACAATGTTATTTGATTAAAGTCGAGAATATAACATAAATGAAATAAATAAATAAATAAAGTAAGGGACATGTTTAGTATGAAATCATTTTGCATTTTCTCTTTTTCAAAAAGAAAATGAATGAAGATTATGCTAGTCAAAATGGAGAAGTTTAGGAAATAAGAAAAACTAAAAACCTTTTCAAACTCAACTTAAAATCAATAGTGTATCATTGCCATTTAATAATTTAGATTTTAAGTTATCTTTCTTTTTGGTTATTAGGTTTTATTTTATAGAAATTAGGTTTTTTTTTTTGCTAAATAAACAAAGTTTTCATTAAGATCAAACTCAAAATCATGTACAAGATCCTATCCAAAAACAACCAAAGTGAGCCCTTTACATACAAATATCCCTAATGCTCTAGTTCAGACAAATTATATTATTCAAAGAGGTTCTGCTATATTTTTTACCCCCACCCAATTTCATCCTAACAAATTACATAGGCTCCGTTTGTTTGCCGTAAAATAACTTGCTTGTCTAAAATATTTTCCGTAGAAAATATTTTTCTGAAAAATAAAATATTTTACAGGGCTCCGTTTGTTTGCCGTAAAATAACTTATTGGGGGAAAATTTTTTTGAGAAAACTACATTATTGTAAAATCTTTTCTGGTATTTGGATGTACCGTGAGTTCTGTAAAATGTTTTCTTTTCCCAAAGTCCCTTAAAATATTTTACAAAATCTTGTACTAGCTGCAATTGTTAACCGAAAAATATTTTACAGTTGACTAATTTTACGGTGTTACCAAACACAGTAAAATTAAGAAAAAGCAACCGTAATTGTTGACCCAAAAACATTTTACGGTTGACCAATTTTCCGGTGTTACCAAACACCGTAAAATCCAAAAAATATTTTCAGGAAAAATATTTTGTGGCAAACAAACGGAGCCATAATCTCATTTTTGAGTTGCTCTTCAGAGTTAAACTTTTATCTATGAATTCTGTGATTGCGTTTCCTCCAAATGAAATAAACAAAAACAAGCGAATAAGAGAAGGTTGGAGATCTCCCCCCTTACAAAAAATTCGGCTCCATTGACCAATATTGTCCCACTGCATAGAATTTAGGCTTTTGCAACAGAATTAGGTATGTTATCTGGTATGCCAAAGCAAATGTCATTACAAAACATAATATAGTGGGCTTCCCGACGCCCTACGGAGGCACACATCCAACACCTAAACACTGACCTACACACCTTAGAGCCTTCAAAATCATCCAACGCTGAAACTTCTTGGACACGGCTGGTCATTAGTATAATTGTTGTTTCGGTGAGGCATTTTGTCGAACACGAGTTGAGAGTCCTTCATGGACCCGCATCGTGCGTACATTAATTGAGATAATGTTGCTGAATAAACATGGGGATTTTGCGTAGATGGGTGTGGATGTTAGGATGAGGGCATGGAGTTGACGGGCTTTGCCTATCGAGGTTGAGGTTGTGGTTGCGCATCTTTGGATGAGGAGTGCTGCTATAGAAGAGGCTTCAAGTGATGGTGGCAAAAAAGACGGTTGGTTTAGTGTGTTTGAACTTCGCGCGCCAACATAAAGAGCACTTGGAAGTCAAATGTGTGCTCAACTTTCGATTATATCATTAGGCTCCTTAACATTTTCTTGTAGTGGAATTATTTTATGCATCACTTGTAATATCCTTCTTGAGTAGCATCAAATTTTGTTCACGCTTGTGCCTTTTATTTTGGTCAGAAAAATAAAAAAGAGTTTGTCACGCTGTAATATTTTAGAATAATATTTGAAGTTCAATTTGGTTTCGTTTGTAAATACAAAAGTTGAAATTAGAATGATGCTTATAGGCCAAATTTAGCAGTTAAGTAATTTTAAAAATTAAAATTAATAGAGATGTAAAAGTAAAAAGTTTTGCAAACTACAAAAAGGCATTTTGAAGTATTTTACAGAGACAATAACTTGCTACATTTAAAGAATAAATTCACCCTTACTATATTTAGTAAGTTTATAGAACATATTATCCCTCCTCCAACTCCGAAGAGTTAAAAATTAGAAAAAAGCGAGTTTAAAAAATTAGCCACTATACTATTAATTATATCCTAGTTTGTCAGGGAATTATCAATTATTTTAATTTGGCAATTAAACTATCTCAACAGGTTGAACGTAACATAGTCCAATTAACTAGCAAATCAAAGTTACTCTAAGAACCTAACATGCTTAATTTGTAGACCTTTCTGGAAATACTAGTTCTTCCCCCTTTTTTACCAATATTGGTGCAATTCACATGATTAAGTACAATTTAATCATTGACTATATTCATGGACACATAACATCAATAAAGAGTTATATTGAATGAAATTATAAAAAGAATGCATTACAGATAGTCAAATGTGAACTTGATTTTACGACAATTTCCCAAAATGCAAAACCTTTTATCATATACTAGGAGAGGTCATGATAATTGGCAGTCGAATGATCCAAAAATAAGAGTATTAATTTGTAGCCCCACTTTTATGAAACTCACATGCACCCATGCCTCATATAGTAACATATTTGTATGAACTATCTTTTTTTTTTGGACTATTGTATGAACTAGCTGATGCATAACACGTTTTACCTTCCTCTGTTATTGATGGATAAATGTTATGGACCTGTGAATTTTAGGGAGTAATTGAAAGTAGAATAAAAGACAGAAGAGAGCTCAAGAGGAGTTTTTATTGAATTTTCTACAACAAAGATACATAAAATGGAAAGCTGCAATCTAAGGAAAGGAAAGAAACGGAAGCAGGAAAAAAAAACTGAAAATAAGAAACTGATTCTTCTCTGCCTACATTCAAGACTCCACTACATCATATAGACTATCTAGCTAATAACTACCCAACCACTGCTAATAACTAACCAGCCACTAACCAGCCACGTAATCAACAAAGTAAACTGGCTTAGCTCTGTTTCTAATGCTTCTTCTTATCAGCGAGCCTTCTTGTTCTCTGTCATGTTGGGTTGACACTTTTTCCTCGTCGTGGTCCATTTCTTTTTGGTTCATAACAATTCTTCCCCCTTTTGAAAGAACCTTGTCCGCAAGGTTCGGATTGAAGTTAGGATATGCGGCAAAGAACTCTTGTTGATCCAACCATGATGCTTCTTTGCGTGGCAAATGCTGCCACTGAACCAGAACTTGGGGGATTATTGTTCCATTGTGCAAGAGCTCTCTACTTTTTAAGATAGCAGCTGGTTGTAATGATGGCATACCCGATTCCGGAGGCATAACAACCTGTTGAGGTGCGACACCGAAGCTTCCTACTGCTTTCTTTAAGAGGGAAACATGGAATACCGGGTGTATTTTTGCATAAGTTGGCAATGCTAATCGGTAAGCTACCGGACCAATTTTAGCAGTGATCTCAAAAGGCCCAAAAAATTTTCTGCTGAGTTTTTGATTGCCACGACCTCGCACAGACGTCTGCCTATAAGGTTGCAAATGGACTAACACCCAATCACCGACTTGAAATTCACGTTCAGTGCGATGCTTGTCAACCTGTTCCTTCATTCTCTGTTGAGCCCTTTGCAAATTACTTCTTAGTTGTGCCAAAATTGTTGGAAGGATCGTGCACATAGATACATTAGGAACACAATAATATTTTAACGTGGTTCGGCATAGCCTACGTCCAAAGAATATTATTCTTTATTACTCATAGAAACTACTACAATAATGACTCTGATATACTTAACTAGAGGTATATGTACTCTAACTTTAACTAATCTAATATGGTACATCCACCTTGTGGCGTGTGACAACTAAAATCAACCTAGGTAACCCTATTTATAAATAATAATTGCTAATCCTTTTAGGAATAAAATTCCTATACTCTATACTAAAACTTATTTAATAGAATCCTATTCACTAATAGAATCCTAATCAAGTTTAATTACTAACATCCCCCCTTAAACTTGATTTGACTTACTAGCAACCACGAACCACCATGATGTGATCCACCGCCATCTTCTCCAATGGTTTCTTCCTTCGCCGACGACAATCTAGTCAAGGGAGGCATGCAGCAGCAGTACCATCACCTATTTCTCTTTCCAGCAAATCTAATTGTCTGCTTATCATGGTTTCAACCTCCAATGGGTTGTCAAGCCACAAAAACCTATAGTTGCTTCTTCATTAACGAGACGACTCTGTCTTTGGCCTCGTTTTGAGCAGCAGCATATTTCTCTTTGCCGTTGCAATTCTTCCTTTTTTTATTTTTTATTTTTTCCTTCTTTATTTTTTTTTGTCTTTTTTTTCCTTTTTTTCTTTTTTTGTTGATTTTTAATTTTTTCGGTTGTGTTCTCTCTTAACTTGTAACTTTTTCTTCGCCATTCGTCTCCATCTCTTTCTTCAATAGTGGTAATCGTTGATTTTCTTCTAGACAATCGCAGTTGTCTGTCTTTTTCTGCTCACTTGGGGACACCATCTCCTTCATAGGGCAACAGCGATGACGCGTAACCATCCCTTCTCTGTTGGCCATGTTGTTATCTTTTGAACTTGGAGTTGCTATTGGAACTCCATTGCTCCGGCGCGGCATCAATCTGCTAAACGCGTCGCGGCAGCAATCTTCAACAACGAGCACTACACCATATCTCGACGCAAGCTTCTTGGTTGCTTCAACGTCTTTTTTTTTGTATTCTTCAACTTTAACAACGTAATGCACTTCTCTTGGCGACGATAATAACCAACATATCTATATGCAGTCCCAGGCTCTGATACCACTTTGTTGGAAGGATCGTACACATAGATACGTTGGGAACACAATAATATTTTAACGTGGTTCGGCATAGCCTACGTCCACAGAATATTATTCTTTATTACTCATAAAAACTACTACAATAATGACTCTGATATACCTAACTAGAGGTTTATGTACTCTAACTTTAACTAATCTAATATGGTACACCCACCTTATGGCGTGTGACAACTAAAATCAACCTAGGTAACCCTATTTATAAATAATAATTGCTTATCCTTTTAGGAATATGATTCCTATACTCTATACTAAAACTTATTTAATAGAATCCTAATCACTAATAGAATCCTAATCAAGTTTAATTACTAACAAAAATAACATCTCTGTGTTGCAACTCCATGTCAATCGAAGCATTAGCCGCTGATTGTGGAACATATCACATCAAGGTTGGAGGATCTCGTCCATACACCGCAATAAATGGGGTCATACCAATTGATGTATGATAGGCAGTGTTATATGAATACTCGGCCCAGGATAAAAACCTTGCCCACAACTTTGGATTGTCCATTACATAACTTCTCAAATATATTTCTAGAGTGCGATTGAGCCTTTCCGTCTGACCATCAGTTTGAGGGTGGTAAGAGTTGCTCATATTCAGAGAAGTGCCTTGCAACTTGAATAATTCTCTCCAAAAAGAACTAGTGAAAAGCTTGTCACGATCACTAACTATGGAACGGGGCATGCCATGTAAACGAACCACATCACGTATAAAAATTTCAGCAATCTTTGCACTTGTAGCTTGTCCCGGAATAGCAGAAAAATGACCATATTTTGTGAGTCTGTCAACAACAACGAGTATTTCGGAAAATCCTTTAGAAAGAGGCAAACCTTGGATGAAGTCCATAGATACATCTTCCCAAATTTTATCCGAAATAGGTAATGGCTGCAATAAGCCAGTTGGTGCCAAATGACTACCCTTTGCTTGTTGACAAACTAAACACTATTCTACATACTTACGAACATCATCTTTCATGTTTTTCCAATAACAATTCGGAGCTAGGAGCATGTAAGTACGCAAAATACCTACGTGTCCCCCAACTGGAGAATCATGAAACTCTTTTAAAATAGTTGGTCGAAGTGAAATAGGTATTACCAACCTGTTTTTGAAGTATAGAAGACCATCTTGAACTGCATAACCTGGCATCGTTTCAAGAGATGAAATAAATTGTTGATGAAGCTCACTGAGTTCAGGATCAGATTGATTTGCTGCTTGCAACTCAGAAATGAAATGTAGTTTTACCAAAGAGAAGGACTGTAAACGAGCTTCAATCGGATTTCGGGATAAAGCATCAGCAGTAGTATTCTCTTTTCCCGACTTATAGACAATCTCAAAATCAAACCCCAACAGTTTGGCCAACCACCTTTGTTGGTTTGGTGTTTGGATAGTTTGCTCAACTAATGCCCATAAGCTTTTCTGATCAGTCCGCACAGTAAATTTTCTCCCCAAAAGGTACTGCCTCCACTTAGCAATTGCAGTCGTGATTGCGAACATCTCATGTTGATAAGTTGAACCATGTTGTAGCCGTGGCATTAACTTTTGGCTAAAGAAAGCTATTGGATGTTCATTTTGCAACAAAGTTGCACCGATTCCTATTCCAGACGCATCTATTTCCAAGACAAAATGAAGCTTAAAATTTGGAAGAGCAAGCACTGGAGCTGTTGTGAGTGCTTGTTTGAGATTTTGAAAAGCAATTGTCGCAGCGGAAGTCCAACAAAAGGCTTCTTTCTTTAATAAATCAGTCAATGGAGATGCTATAGAAGCATAATTTTTGATGAACCTTCTATAGTAACCCGTAAATCCCAAAAAGCCTCTTAATGACTTCACTATCCGTGGCTCGACCCATTTCATAACAGCTTCGATTTTGGCCGTATCCATGGAAACTCCTTTTGGTGATATAATATGGCCAAGATACTCAATTTGTTGTGTGCCAAAGACGCACTTGGATTGCTTTGCAAAAAATTGATGTTGTTATAGTAAAGTCAACACTTGAGCAAGGTGTTGAATATGTTGATCGAAGCTTGGACTATAAACCAATATATCATCAAAAAAAACCATGACACACTTCCTGAGAAGAGGGCAGAATGTATCGTTCATGACCGATTGAAACGTTGAGGGTGCGTTTGTTAGCCCAAACGGCATCACCAAGAATTCATAATGGCCATCGTGCGTTCTAAACGCTGTTTTATGCGTGTCACTTGGCTTGACCCGAATTTGATGATATTCGGATCTGAGATCTAATTTGGAGAAATATTGTGCCCCGTGTAACTCATCAAGAAGTTAATCAACGGTCGGAATTGGAAACCTATCTTTAACAGTCACCGCATTCAACACACGAAGTCAGTACAAAACCTCCAAGTGCCATCTTTTTTCTTTACCAACAATACTGGAGACGAAAAAGAACTCTGGCTCGGCTTGATAATTCCATCTGCGAACATTTCAACAACGAGCCTTTCAATTTCAAATTTCTGAAAATGAGGATATCGATAAGGCTTCACGTTAACAGGCGCTGTGCCGGGCTGCAAGTAAATAGCATGGTTTCTCTCTCGAGACGGTGGTAACCCGTGAGGTACTGAGAATACTTTCTCAAACTTCTGCAACACAGCCTGTAGATTAGGATGTACAATTGATTCCGCCTCCATATGCTCTAATTCCACCTTTAAACTGAAGCAAGCAGCTAATGACCCAGTTGAATGCATTCGTCTAACTCCCTTGTAAGGAACATTAGTAAGAATAAAAATTCTATCACCTTTTAACAGAACATCACGACCATGAACTTGGAACTGCATTGTAAGCTTTGAATAATCCTGCAAAATAGGACCAAGCGTGGACAACCAAGACACTCCCAAAACCACATATGATCCAACCAAGGGCAAAACATGTAAATCCACCACAAACTCATGACCCTGTGCTAAGATTTTACCATTTCGAACACCCCTTTCGCTGACCAACTTCTGACCGTTTCCTACCGCTACCGATAAATTGGGAGTAGATTCAATTGGAAGCTTAAGAAACTTTGCAATTCGAGTCTGTATGAAGCTATGAGTATTGCCCCCGTCAACCAACACCTGCACTGCCACTCCATTAATTATACCAGAGAATCGTAATATAGTTGGGGATAAGTTACCTGATAAGGCATTCATTGAAATTTCGAGCATGGCTTCTAACTCCTCTGTTTGTAATTGGACTGCCAATTGCTCATCAGTCTCTGGCTCTGCATCATCGGCATCCTCACAATCAAGTAACAACAATTGTGGTTTTGTTTTGCACCGGTGACCTGCTACATATTTTTCGTCACAATTAAAGCACAAATTCTTTTCCTTCCTGAGCTGCATCTCCTTTGGTGTAAGGCGTTTAATGGTAAAAGGTGTGGTCTGTGTTTGAGGTTGGAAAGTGGATTTTGTGTAGGTAGCAGGTGGGTTTATATGGTTGGGTTGATTAATTTGTGGATTCATTTGGGATGTGGGCTGAGATTGATTAAAGTGTCTGGACTGAAAAGTGTTTAGGTTTTGGTAAGTGTTTGGAAGCCAACGATTTTTTTCATTTTTGTGGAATTGATGTTTTTGGTCTGTGATTTTAGATTCTTGCAATTTTGCAAGACTCATGGCTTAGGAAAGGGTCATGGGTCGCAACGCCAGCACCTGAGAACGTATTTTGGGTCGCAAACCAGCCACAAAACAACTGAGTAAAAATGAAGATGGAAGGCCCGTAGTCCGATTAGACAACATTTCAAACTGAGATTGGTACTCATCAACTGTAGAAGTTTGCAACAGCTTAGATAAAGCTCCTTGCGGGTCTTCGAACTCCGATGGCCTAAAGCGAATTTCTAATGCCCGAACAAACTGTTCCCAATTGGTGAATTGATGATTACGAAACATCCATTGAAACCATTGCAGTGCACGACCATCCATGTGAAAAGAGGAAATCAATAGACGTTGTTCATCCGGAGTGTAATGATATGAGAAAAATCTTTCTGCTTTGAAAATCCAACCACTCGGGTCTTCTCCATCAAAGCGAGAAAAGTCTAACCTCATCTGTCGAGCTTGTAACATAGGCAAAAGTGGTGGTGGTGGCGTCATTGTGTACGGTGCTGGTGACCAGTGAGTAATAGGCGGAGTGAAGCCTACCATTGTCGTCACCAATGGCACACCATGAGAGCTAGCAGATGGCGTAGGCAGCGGGGTTGTGATCTGAACGCCGGTGGGTAACGGAAAGCCTGGTGGGGCAGATGTCGTCAACCCAGCAGACAATCCACTACTCGCTGGTGGTGGTGGTGGTTGTTCCTCCAATTTCTCTGTCAATAACTTCAAAGTTTGATCAAATTTACCATCTAAGAGAGTAACCTTAGTGATAAGCTCACTCAACGATTGTTGATGGTCGTCGAGGCGTTGATTTTGCTGATTAGTTGTATCCTGAAGTTTTTTAACTGTTTCGTCCAATGCTTTAAGTCTCGTCCCCTCAGCCATGTTCTCTCAATGAAAGCACCAATGTTATGAACCTGTGAATTTTAAGGAGTAATTGAAAGTAGAATAAAAGACAGAAGAGAGCTCAAGAGAAGTTTTTATTGAATTTTCTGCAACAAAGATACATAAAATGGAAAGCTGCAATCTAAGGAAAGGAAAGAAAATGAAGCAGGAAAAAAACTAAAAATAAGAAACTGATTCTTCTCTGCCTACATTCAAGACTCCACTACATCATATAGACTATCTAGCTAATAACTACCCAACCACTGCTAATAACTAACCAGCCACTAACCAGTCACGTAATCAACAAAGTAAACTGGCTTAGCTCTGTTTCTAATGCTTCTTCTTATCAGCGAGCCTTCTTGTTCTCTATCACGTTGGGTTGACACTTTTTCCTCGTCGTGGTCCATTTCTTTTTGGTTCATAACAATATCACCAGTGTGTAAGACCCAAGTGTTAAAAGAGAAAAAGTATATATAATACAAGGAAGCCAATGTCTCCCATCACTCACCAAGTGTGAATGACCATGGATTTTTCTAATCCTTGTGTTCACACTATTGCTTGCCATGGCAATGCTCCATGGCTTCAGCACACTCTCAAGAATAAGCACAAAGCTTCCACCAGGTTAACCTTCACTTACTCGGTGCCCAACCCCATAAGTCTTTAGCTAAGCTAGCCAAAACCCATGGTCCTATTATGTTCCTAAGATTAGGGCATCTTACTACAGTGGTTATCTCTTCATCAGCCATGGCAAAAGAAGCGCTTCAAAAGCAAGATATAGCCTGCTCCAGAAGATTTATTCCGAATGCACTCCATGCTCACGACCAACATAAATATTCTCTTGTGTGGCTACCTGTTGCATCTCGGTGGCGAAGCCTTCGGAAAATATTGAGCACTAACATCTTCTCAGGCAATAGGCTCGATGCTAACCAACACTTGAGGTTGAGAAAGGTCGAGGAGCTAATTGCATATTGCCGAAAAAATAGTCAGACTGGTGAGGCTGTGGATATTGGGCGAGCTGCTTTTAGGACATCACTAAATTTGTTGTCTAACACTATGTTCTCTAAGGACTTGACCGACCCTTATTCAGATTCAGCCAAAGAATTTAAGGATTTGGTAGCGCATATTATGATCGAGGCTGGTAAACCCAACTTAGCGGATTATTTTCCTGTGCTTGAAAAGTTTGATCCTCAAGGTATAAGGCGTCGCATGACTATCCATATCAGCAAGGTGTTGAAGCTGTTTGACAGTTTGATTAATGAGCGCTTGGAGCAAAAAAAGTTGCAAGGCATTGTGAAAAACGATATGTTGGATGTTCTTCTCACCACGAGTAAAGAAAATCCTCAAGACATTGATAGGACTCATATTGAGCGAATGTTCCTGGTACGTACTCTTTTCTTTCCCTTTCCTGGTATGTACTCTTTTCTTTCCCTCTGTCTCAGTCTCTAAAATCTTTGACTCAATATCCTTCTTGACAGTCCTCAAACTTTAAAATTTTATATTATTAGCTTTTCATTTGCTTTAACGTGGTAGATGTCGTTATCTTTACTTTTGAGGTAATCTGCTAATCACCAATTAGTTTTAGAATAGATGTTGTTAATTTACCTTAACGCTTTACCATTTAGGACTACTTGTAAAATCTATTAATAAAAATGTCATGTTTTAGAGTAGGCCCGTCTAGCAATGGCGTTTATTTATTTATTTATTCTTCTTGTCAAAATTTAATTGTTTCAATGATGAAGTAATTCATAGTAGTTTGGGCTCTTGCATCAACCATGTTATTGCTTGTAGGACCTATTTGTTGTAGGGACGGATACAACATCAAGCACATTAGAATGGGCAATGGCTGAATTACTTAAGAATCCAAAGACCATGATGAAAGCCAAAGAAGAGTTAGCCCATGTTATTGGTAGGGGAAAGCCAATAAAAGAAGCTGATATTGGTAACTTGCCATATTTACGGTGCATTGTTAGAGAAACCTTAAGGATACACTCTCCAGTCCCGTTCATTCTTCGTGGGGTGGAGCATGATGTCGAAGTGTGCAAATACATAGTTCCAAAGGGGTCACATGTTATTATAAATGCATGGGAAATTGGGCGTGATTCAGGTGTGTGGGAGAATCCTTTGACGTTTGAGCTTGAGAGATTTTGGAAATCAGAAATGGATGTTAGAGTCCATGATTTTGAGCTAATTTCTTTCGGTGCTGGAAAAAGAATTTGCCCAGGCTTGCCACTGGCAATGAGAATGGTTCCACTTATGCTCGGTTCTTTACTAAACACCTTTGATTGGAAGCTTGAAAGAGACATTGCACCCGATCAATTGAATATGGAAGACAAATTTGGACTTACATTGCAAAAGGCTCGCCCTGTACAAGCTATCCCGATTTCTTTCTGAATATGTAGAAATTGAAAGATTGTTAATGCACGAGAAGATCCTTCTTTTAGTTGTCCATGTCTTTCTCTATAATGCTACTTAGCAAGATCTTTGCTGGGCTCATCATATTAATTATGTTGAAAGATGACCCAAAAAAAGATTCTATTTGAAGAAGCAATATGTGTAACTTTAGCTTAAAATAATGAGCAAATTGGACAAATAGTCCCCCATTGTTTATAAATTTTGGACAAATAGTCCCTATTGTTTCACACGTCATTCCCTTAGTCCCTATTGTTTGCAAAAGTCTCACAATTAGTCCTCATTGTTTGCAAAAGTCCCACAATTAGTCCCCATTGTTTGCAAAAGTCACTCAATTAGTCTCCATTGTTTGCAAAAGTCACTCAATCAGTCCCCATTGTTTGCGAAAGTCACTCAATTAGTCCCCAATGTTTGTTGCAAATATTGGGGACTGATTGAGTGACTTTTGCAAACAATAGGGACTGATTAAGTGACTTTTGCAAACAATAGAGACTAATTGAGTGACTTTTGCAAACAATGAGGACTAATTGTGGGACTTTTGCAAACAATGGGGACTAACGGAATGACTTGTGAAACAATAGGGACTATTGATAAAATTTTTACAAACAATGGGGATTATTTATCAAAAATTTGTAAACAATAGGGACTATTTGTAAGATTTTCCCTAAAATAATTATGATCCTAGCCTAAAAGGTATCTCTTTCCCCAATGGAAAAGGATCTATCCAATTTTTATCCTCTCTAATATATTAAAACAAGAGCAGATCTAGGATTAATTTTTATCCTCTCTAATATATTAAAACAAGAGCAGATCTAGGATTAATTTTTATCCTCTCTAATATACACAGAATACACTGTGCAGTACATAAATTAATGGTGACCTCTCCAATCTCATGCATATCTAAGTAAAATATGACTCTTGCAACATTGTTGATAAGACTCATCCTTTTGCAACCTGCAATAAAAACTTCACTTTTTCCCTGATAATTTGAAGTCCAGACAAGTTTTCAAAAACAGTGATGCCTTCCTTGATGATAGCAATGGATTTGCAATCTGCTTTGGAGAAGATAAGGATGTCAATAACTGAATCAACCATACAACGTTAATAAGGTAAGCGCATTGAAGATTAAATAAATAAATAAATTTGGGAAAATTGAGCGTAATATAATAGCACTAACGAAGTAATGCATGGCTTTTCGAAGTTTGCACTGAAGAAAATTCTTATATTAATCCGGATTGATAGGTCAATCTCTCATATAATTAATAAAATCTATATGTGTAAATTCAATTAATATGTAAGACACTGATAGTTTATTGATTGAAGAATTTCCTTATAAAAAACAAAATTCTTCACTGGTTCTGACCAAAAAATAAAGTCTTCACTGCGCACCATTCATGGAGTATATGACAAGTCCAATGTCCAAGCTCATTTTGTGTGAAAATTCTCTCAAATGTCCTTGTTCTTAGACTCAAGCCCTACTTGGATAGTATAATATCTGCTAACCAAAGCACTTTCATCCAAGGGAGAGTCATACAGGACAATCTCATCATTGCACATGAAATCGCTCATCATCTCCGAACTCACAAAAGTTCAAAATCCTTCAAAGCAATGATTAAGCTCAATATGAATAAAGCTTTTGATGTCGTTGAATGAGACTTTCTTGAGAAACTGGCTTTCACCCTCGCTAGACAAAACTTATAATGCAAGCCATATCTTCAGTCCAGTATCATATCCAAGTTAATGGGGATTTGTTCCATTCTCACAGAAGCTTTATCAAAAATTCTCTCACACAAATCTGCTCTGGGACTTATCAAGGGTATTAAAATCGCTAGGCATTGCCCTTCGATCACCCATCTTCTCTTCGCAAATGATTCACTCTTCTTCATTGAAGCCAATGCCAGTGAAGCTCTTGCTCTAAAAGACACTTTATATCACTATTGTTTTGCTTCGGGCCAAAGTATCAATCTTAGTAAATCTAGCATCACTTTTAGCAACAATACACCTTCTCTTGTGAAAGAAAAAATTTGCAATCTGCTACGCATCCAATGCAACCGTGACTTGGGAAAATACCTTGGCATTCATTCTTCTTGGGGAAGTTCAAAAAGAACTGCCCTTAACTGGCTTTTAAATAGAATTTCTTCCAAGGTGCAAGGTTGGAAGGAAAAATTCCTTTATGAAGAAGGCAAAGAAATCCTTATAAAATGGGTCCTTCAAGCAATCCCTAGCTGTATAATGTCTTTCATTCTTATTCCTAAGTCCATATGTAAAAAGCTTTGTGCCATTACCTCTAATTTTTGGTGGAGCAAAAATGGCAACAATGGTTTTCGATGGATGAGTTGGAATATTTTGTCTGACTCTAAATGGGATGGTGGATTAGGTTTCAAAAATTTTGAACTCATGAATATCTCCCTTCTTGCAAGTCAAGCATGGAGAATACTTAAAAACCTTTCATCCGTCACAGCAAGAATCCTTCAAGGAAAGTACTTTCCTAACAACAGCTTTTGGAATGCTAAGCCAGGCTTACGGCCCTCTTGGGCTTTTCGTAGCCTTATTGCAGGAAGAGATCTTCTAAAAAAATGAAGTTTTATGGCAAGTTGGAGATGGCCAGCAAATTGATATCTGGATTGATCCTTGGGTCACCAATTTTCGCTCTATCCCCCAGCCAAATAACTGTCATCTTAAGAAAGTTCACGAGCTTATTGAAAATGGAAGGTGGAGACGTGACTTGTTTGCCTAAGTGTTTGATAGAGAAACTCAATCAAGAATCCTCAAATTTTCTCTTCTGTCAGCATCTAGAGAAGATACTATCATCTGGCCTCACACAAAATCCGGGGTGTATACTGTTAAGAGTAGTTGTCGCAACCTCAAGATAGCTAACAAACCCTCCCCAGCGAACCAAAGTTCATCACATATCTTCCCAAGTCAGCTTTGGAAAGCAATTTGGAATACAAAAGTTCCTTCCAAAGTTAATGCTTTCATGTGGAGAGCCTGTAGGAATCTCATTCCAACTGAAGAAAACAAGGTCAAGAAAAGATGCTCAAATAGTCCTATATGCAAAATCTGCAATAAAGAGCCGGAAACTATTGAACATCTCTTAATTTTATGTCCGTGGAGCCTCCTTTGTTGGTTTGCATCTCTACTCCAATTCCTTCCTAATGACAACAACATTACAAGATTTGATGCCTAGTACTTGGAGCTCATTCAAAAATGTCAAGCAGCGGGATATGCGAAAGGAAAAGTTAAAGCAATCATTGGTCATCTCTGCTGGCAAATTTGGAAGAGTAGGAATGCTTTTGTTTTTTATGGAGTTAGAACCTGCCCAATCCGAACTACTACAAATGCTAATCTATACCTCTCTGAGTTTTCTCGAGCCACTCAAGTCAATTCAAAAGCCTGCACATCATCGCTTATACCTACCCTAGCTCATGACTCTTGTTGGAGACCACCTACTAGAGGCACTTTGAAAATCAATTGTGATGTCTCCTTCGATCATGCGAAGTTCTCTACTGGCATTGCTTCCATTTGCAGGAACTATGAAGGCAATATTCTTGATAGCGTAGCCTATGAAACAAGATGTGATTTCTCGCAACAATCTGAAGTCTTACATCTTCTTAATCGAACCAAGCTCGTAAACTCCATCAACTATGACAGTATAATTATTGAGTCTGACTGCGAGGAAGTCGTTAAGGCTGTGCATCCTAACCCCACTCCTAGCTGGAAAATTGAGCCTATTGTTGTAGACATCAGAGTTGAGCTTGCTAAAAAGAGTGGCATACAAATTTAGCTTATAAGTAGATCAACTAATGTAATATCGAATTGGATTGCTAACAAGACCCGTTTATTTTCACTTCTTTTAGACTGGTTATCAAGTATTCTCCATCCCTTTTGTACTCTACTGCACGCAGATATGCCTACCTTTGATGTAGGTTAATGTATTTTCCTTTGCTTTATGAATGAAACTTTCTTTGACAAAAAAATAGTGAGTGTAAGAGTGGGCATCACATTCTAGGGCCCACATTTTATTTTTAGGTTGATTGATCGAATTGAAGAGTAACCCCATTTTATGCGGACATGAGAAAACCCTTGCTTCGTCTTTAAACATCGTTGTTTGTAGGAGTGGAGTCAGAAATTTAAAATTGAAGGTCAAGATTCAATCAGTAATACTATTTAACAAAAATTTGAAGTTCAGAGGACTAGATGTTTTAATTTTTTAAAATATTACATATATTTTTGTAAAACAAAATAAATATTACATGTGTTTTTCTTTTCTAAATCTTAGCGGGGCTGGGGTTTGCAAGTGAAAAACTTTTCATAGATTAAACGACCATCAGACTATGAACGAGAAAGTGACCTTCACATGATGTAAGGCTTACACCATATAGAGAATCTGTCATGATTGGATAATGTATTAAAACTTCTTATAGTAGTGTAGCTGGCTAAACAAATAATGTGGCTGATGTCCAGATACCATGAAATTGAAGCTAGTACATATAGATGTGCTCTCTTTATGGGTTAATTAAAATACTCGAATAGTGATTTATTATGAAAAATATTCAAAATTCAAATCTTGTACTGCCATCTTATAGGTACTCTTTGTAATATTGTAATTGGATTGTTTATAAACATGTAAGCCCCCTACCTTTTTTTTTTTTTTTTTTTTTTCAGAATTGGACCACTAACTTACAAAAGTTGATATGTTGCAATAATTGTTGTTCAAATCAACTTGGCAACTAGAAAGAAAAGACAAGAATCTTGAAGTGATAGCAAATAGCTCCGTGATTTTTTTTTTTTTTTTACTGGAAGCAATCGATATATTAATATTCAAAAATATTTATATATGTATGATTTATATCTACAAAAAATAATCATTTTTGATATTTGAAGCTTTACAAATAGCCTCATTAACCAAAGTGTATTTAATTTTCTTAATTTTGTACATTTTAACTCTAACGTCAAATGTAATGTTGCTAAAAATCAGTTCTTCCGTCAATGCTTTATTGTCGTGTATACGTCTGTTATGTTCCTTCTAAATGTGAAAGATGAATGCTCCCAAGAAAAGCTTCATGGTAGTGGCCTAGAAGGTGGTAGAAGAAGAAATATGGTTAAGGCGCCATTTATTTGTAGCAAAATAATTTCCTGGAAAATATTTTTCGAATTTTTCGATGTTTGGTAACACCAAAAATTTGGTCAACCAGAAAATATTTTTCAGTCAAGGAAAAATTTTAGTTCAAAAGAGTAAAAAATATTTTCTTGTCCTTTAGGAGAATTTTTTTTTTTTTTTTTCAGAACTCATCCATTTCACCCTACCTCACCCTCCACCCTTCACCCTTCACCTTCCACCCTCAACCCTCAACCCTCCACCCTCACGGTTAACATATATACTATATGTGTATTTTTTTTTATTATATAAAATCTCATGTCAAAAAATATTTTTCATTGTACAGCCAAACACTTGAAAATATTTTTTACTATTCTATTTTTTAGAAAAATATTTTCCCCCAATAAATTATTTTACGATAAACAAACGGAGCCTAAACCATTCTTCAATATTGTTCGATCTTTTTTCTTTTTTGTTCGAAGTTCCGAGCTCATTTCTTGTAGTTTAGTTCACCTTTATCTAATGTGAAAAAATATCTACGTATTTTTAATTAAAAATATTAATTAATTTTCACTGAAAAAATACACTTATATACTTGAAAAATTATTTATTTTCTCACTCACTGAAAAAAAATTCTTGAAGGCCTCTATGGTCGGAGGGACACCCCAAGTTTGGTTTCATACATTTCTTATAGTTTCTTGTTCATCGATCTTTGCATTATCGTTCTACATAAAAATGGTTGACCAAAAAAAAGAGGTTGTACATAAAAATGATACATAACCTAGATATTTGTGGTCAAATTTCAAGCAAAGTAGGATTAAACCATCGCCATGTGCTATCGCAAGCTCGATTTTGAAATTGAACCTGATATATTTCTTGGCACCTAAATTTAAAAATTTACAAAAAAATAGGTGAAAATTTGAAGGGAGGGGAAAATATTATTTTTTTCCGGGGATAATTATTACGTACAATGTTATTTGATTAAAGTCGAGAATATGACATGAATGAAATAAAAAAGTTAGGGATCTGTTTAGTATGAAATCATTTTGCATTTTCTCTTTTTCAAATAGAAAATGAATGAAGATTATGCTAGTCAAAATGGAGAAGTTTAGGAAATAAGAAAAACTAAAAATCTTTTCAAACTCAACTTAAAATCAATATTGTATCATTGCCATTTAATATTTAGATTTCAATTTAACTTTCTTTTTGGTTATTAGGTTTTATTTCATAGAAATTAAGCTTTTGCAACTGAATTACGTATGGTTTCTGGTATGCCAAAGAAAATGTCATTACAAAACATCATATAGTGGGCTGTAGTTTGGACCAACCCTAAACCTGAGTAACCTTAGCTGGGCTACACAAAGTGAGCATAAAATGTTCCATCAAAGATTTATTGTCACATTATTATTACATCCATGGCTGCAAAATGATATCAAATGTGTACAACAAATTCTGAAACATAATTCAATGACAATTGAAGGTTATAAAAAAAAATAATAATAATGTGAATAAACGGCTAAAAGTTCAAATATTTGGAACTTTATGAGGTAGACTTGAGCGAGCCTTAAGTTGACCAGAAGGATTTAGAAATTGGAGCACCTCCGCCGATCAAGGCAGAAATGCCTCCCAGTCCGCGGACTTGTAAGCTGATATTACGGTTTAAAAAAGAGCAAATAAGGTTATGGGCGAGTTGGTAGAATGATGTAGCCACATATTATAATTAAAAATTTTAAGTTTGGATCGTAAGAAAAAAAAAATAAACGAGATTTTCTTTTGTTTTTTTGGGATTCGAAATAGGAGGTTTGATGCAAATATTATATCATAAGGGTGTTGTATATATAAAAAAAATTGATCTCAAAATCTTTTATATTAAGGCTCCGTTTGTTTGATGTAAAATAACTTGTTTGTGGAAAATATTTTCTTGGAAAATAAAATATTTTTCTTGACTCCGTTTGTATGCCGTAAAATAACTTATTGGAAAAAAATATTTTTTAAAAAAATAGAATACTGAAAAATATTTTCTAATGTTTAGATGTTTAATGAGTTCCGTAAAATGTTTTCTTCTCCCAAAGAACATAAAAATATTTTCCCAAAATACAACACTATTAAAACCATCATCTACCACCAATCGCCTCCACGCGCATTATTTAGTATTTTCACTAAGCCACAACATGATATTTTCTATAATGACGGATATTAAGATTGAAATTCAAAAGAAACTAAGATTGCAATAAAATTACATTTTTATCACCTCTTACATAAAATTTTACATGACATGTCAATTTGAAAATATCTTTATTTTCTCTTTCTTCTTTTATTTTTTTTTTTCTCTCCCTTCTTAATTTCTTTCGCTCTCTCTTTCTAATTAGCATCCTTCTTTGTTGTGAGACAACTGTCACATAAAAAAAGGGCATACAATCTATCTTTTTTTTTTTTTTTTTTTGTGGACAAGGGTTATTATAATTGCATACCACATTGTAAATATCCCGCCGGCAATCGAACTATATAAACAAATGGCGTACATTCAATTATGTTTTTGTCAATGCCACGCCATGTTTGACCCAAAAAAAAAAAAATGGCACGCAATAGTTTGTCTCCACGGGTAATGCGACATTTTCGGCGATTGGGAATTTGAAAGGCAATAAATTATAATTTATAGAAACTCTTGATGCAACTATATACTTTGAACCCTTCTCTTGACAAACTCCATATACATGCAACTATAAACGAGAAGCACAAGTAACAAATATCATAGAGAGTGTGAAGTGTGAGAGATCATGGATTACCTTACCATCGTGTTGGGAGTGTTGTTGGCCGCCTTGGCATCGTTTCAGTGCCTGAGTCTACTATCAAGAAGAAGCAAAAAGCTCCCACCAGGGCCTACCCCTCTACCCATAATTGGTAACCTTCACTTGCTTGGTAACCAATTCCATGAATCTCTAGCCAGGCTTGCCGATACTTATGGCCCAATCATGTTGCTAAAGTTGGGCCGCGTGCCGACAGTTATCATATCCTCACCAGGCATGGCCAGAGAAGTTCTCCAGAAACAAGATTTAGCCTTCTCTGGCAAAAGAATCCTTGATGCTATACGTGCTCAAGACCATTACAAATACTCTGTTGTTTGGTCACCAGCCAACTCACAATGGAGAACCCTTCGAAGAATCTTGAACTCTAACATCTTTACAAACAGAAGGCTCCAAGCCAATCAACACCTGAGGTTCACGAAAGTCCAGGAGCTGATTGAATATTGCCGTAAAAATAGTCAAACTGGTGAGGCCGTGGAGATAGGCCAAGCTGCTTTCAGAACATCACTGAATCTATTGTCCAACACCATTTTCTCCAAGGATTTAACTAATCACTATTCCGATACGGCCAAAGAAGTTAAGGACGCGGTGTGGAACATATTGGTGGAGTCCGCTAAGCCAAACCTGGTGGATTTCTTCCCTGTGCTTGAAAAGATTGATCCCCAAGGTGTAAGACGTCGAATTAGCGCTCATTTTAGTAAGGTGCTTAAGATTTTTGATGGCCTGATCGATGAACGCCTGGAACAAAAGAGATTGGAAGGCACTAAGAACAACGATGTCTTGGATGTCCTACTTAACTATATCGAAGAAAACCCCGGAGAAATTGATAGGAATCACGTTAAGCGGACATGCCTGGTTCGTGTTCTTTTTCTTCATATACTTAAAACACTAAATCCATGAATTACGATAATTCATATGTAGTATAATTGTTGTTAAAGTATATTATGGTTTCAATATAATTCTGTATATTATGGCATTAGTTTAGATAATAGTCCAAACTTAAGCAGTATTCATATTGATTTTCTTATTAAATTTTGTTAGAAAATTGAGACAGAAGAATATTTGTTGAATTCTTCAATTAATTAGCAGTAGAAATAGTTACAATAATAATTGTTGGAGCATCACCTCTCCAACATTAATTTTGGAGATCATGGCTCTATTGTGTGGTTCATGACTCCTAATTGAGTAGCTCTTGTTTGGCTACTCTTGAAACTCTCTAGTTTAGTTGATTTTGCAAGCTCAGTTTACAAATGGAACATAAGAGACCTATTTATACATGTGCTAAGTCGGTGCCTTAACCGACTTTACAATTCTAGACAATTCAACCATGACATAAAATTATTTCCACTCTCTAATATTTCATTATAGTATCGTGATATTTTCAAATTATTTATTGCCTTTGTGCTTCTCCAGTAGCTTCTTCAAACTTCTGCACTAAACTCTCTTGCTTTGAATTCTAAAATGAGCACTAACATTTCAACACTCCCCCATAGAGTCTTCTAGTATACCGGCTACTTAAGCAAAGACCTCCAGATTCTTCTAGTTTTGACATTCATCGAGTATTTGTAGATGCACTAAAAAACATCTAGGACATCTTAAAATCAACTATAATGGCTGAAATTTCAAACTTGTACAACTTCCTTCATCTGTAGCTGAATTGAATTCATATCTTCTTGATGTTGTTTTATTTGAAAATTACAATTTACTTCTTCAACAGAAAGAGCCTTCGTGGGAATACCTCCAAGCCCTTGAAAATCTTCAATTTCTTCCACGGAAGTGGTTGACTCCTATTGGTAGTCTCGAACAAAACTAGTTGATGCTTGTTGATGATCTCCAGCGGAAGCTAGTTGATGCCTCTTGCACTTGAAGCCTAATTGATAGCTTTTGATGCCCAGTTAATGGGTCTTAGTTGATGCCCAGTTAATGATCCAATTGGACTCTGATACCGTGTTGAAAAATTGAGACGGAAGAATATGTGTTGAATTCTTCTTTTGATTAGTAATAGAAATAGTTACAATAATAGTTGTTGGAGTATCATCTCTCCAACATTAATTTTAGAGATCGTGACCCTGTGTTGTTAGATCTCTTGACTCGTAAATTTTAGGAGCTCTTGTAGGCTACTTGTTGGAGCTTAGTTGATTTAGCCCACCATACACAATGAATACAAGAATCTATTTTTAGTGGCCTTAGGTCGGTGATGCAATCACTTCAAAGGCCTAGAATCTTCAATTTTGTGGCGGTGGCATTCATCAGCTAAATGGATTGATCATTGCATTACTTCTCTAGAGTCTTCTAGTATGCCGATTACTTAAGCAAAAATCTCCAGATTCTTCTAGTTTTGAATTCTAAAATGAGCACTAATATTTCAACAGATTTTAAATTTTCTTATTAGATTATGTTCCTAATTAGTGCATAATATAAGATCTATCTTCTGTTGTACCATGCATATGTTATTAAGGGTACAATTGCAAGACGAAGGTCAAGTCTCGCCATATTATACGTGACACTGGGATAAAATGTGACGCCGATGAATCCCCAATAAATTTCATCAGACCTTTTCATATAATCTTGATGTGGATTTGGATTAAATAATGAGGTCGGATGTAAGACATATATCTACTGATGTTTGGCTAGATCGTGAATTTCTGGGATAATTTGCTTCCATAGATATTTACAATGTTATTTATTTAATTACAGGACCTATTTATTGCCGGGGTTGATACAACTGCAAGCACAGTGGAATGGGCAATGGCAGAATTACTTAAGAATCCAAATATTATGAAGAAAGTAAAACATGAGCTTGAGAAAGTCGGTGGCAAAGGCAACCCGATAGAAGAAACCGATATTGTCCGTTTGTCATATCTAGGTTGTGTTGTGAAAGAAACTTTAAGATTACACCCACCCGCTCCATTCTTATTTCCTCGAACCGCGGAGCATGACGTAGTGGTGTGTGGTTATACGATCCCAAAAGAGTCACAAGTGCTAGTAAGTATACTAACAATTGGGCGTGATCCAAGTTTGTGGGAAGATCCTTTAAAGTTTAAGCCCGAGAGATTTATAGAATCAGAAATTGATATCCGAGGCCAAAATTTTGAGCTAATTCCTTTTGGCTCAGGACGAAGAATTTGCCCAGGATTGCCTTTGGGAATAAGGATGGTACCGCTAATACTAGGATCACTAGTAAACTCATTTGAGTGGAAGCTTGAAGGTGACATTGCACCTGAAGAATTGGACATGGAGGAGAAAGTTGGCGGAACATTGCAGAAGGCTTGTCCTTTACGAGCTATACCAATCCCTCTCTAATACGGTTGGAGTTCCTATTGGATAGAATGCCGTGGCCGGCAGGCCACAGTCCTCTCATATTTTGTCTCGATCTGAAAACTTCTACTTTTTACCTAATTGTGAGGAATTTTTGTGCGCAAATATATTTCCTGTCATAATGCCACAATATTAAAATGTATGGTTGTAAGATTAATGTAAGTATAGACATTCATAACATCCAGAACTTTCTCCATCAGCGTCAAGTTTCTCCTTTATTTTTGTGAAACTTTGTATAATTAATGCATGTATGAGAAGTCCTTGTATGGACAGATGTGCAAAGTCATCTACAGGAAATTCCCGTCTCTGTCTTATCCCGTATTATTCCTGAAAATTTGTTACTTAAAGAACATGATATAAAAAAAGATCCTTGCTATACATCGTTGAGCTTCAATGATGTATTATTTTTTAGGCTAAGATCTTCTTTGTAATTGGTCTTTGATCCACTTTTTGTACTTTTATATCATTAATAAAACTTTTTGCTCGCTAATTTATTAAAAAAAAGAAAAAGGAAAAAAGAGTCATATCCTCAACGAGGCTAGTAACATTATCCTTTAAGATCGTTTGTGGTGCTGGATTCATAACAACAATTAATGAAGCAACAAGGGTAAACTTGAGTTAAAAAAGATAGTAGCATGTTAGTACTTAAAAAATAGTCTGAAGACGTGGCCATACGTTGAAAGTAAACTTATTTGATATGATATTAGAGTAGAAGCTTAGTTTAATCTTGTCAACTCTCATTCTAGACATCGACTCTGGTTGTGCAACTTTTTCAAATCATTACTTAGGATGGAGATTAGTGATTTGGAAAAGTTGCACCTTTAGCAATTAATTACATATCTCTACCACGTCAGTGGACATTTAGCAATTAATTATAGATCACACTTGAAGTAAATGTGATAATGGATATTTAAATTTGAACAGATATTGTTGTTGTATTTTTGTATTTTAAACTTGTTGTAGCCTTTATCTTTTACTTCATCACTAAACATTACTTACTGTCACATTTTAAAAAAAATAGGTACTTATATATATATATTGTAATGATATAGTATATAGAGTAGTTATATATTTTAGTCTCTCAATAATGTGATTAAAAAGTTGAATAAATTGATTTTATGTTTCATATTTTTAGAGAATTTACATTACACAAATGTGATAACGGACATTGTACTAAAATTTATGTGGCCCCAAAAAGCAATCCATTCTGGTTGCGGATTGCCTTTCTGTACTCATGTTAAACTCTATATTATTTTGGAGTTTCACCCTTAATTGACTTAGTATATGTGTGAGGGTGTACTGCTGCATTCAGAAGTTTACCAGTTCATCAAATAATTTGATGGTCGAATTCTCACGTTATCCAAAAAAAAAAAAAAAATAGTCGCATTAATACAATAATGACTATTTGACTTCTCACTGTCATTATTTTGAATTTTCCCATAAATAGTGCTTTGATATGAAATGGTATCTGCCACTAAGGTTTTGATTTAGTGGTATACTACTCGCTTTATATGCAAAAAGTTATAAACTCGAGTCTCGTAAATTATATCTTTAATATATATTATACAGTCTTAAACCCCTCAAATCAAAAAACAAAAAATGGTATCCGGGATGGTCAAACTTTTTTTCTAAACAAATAAAAAATTCATTACTTTAAAAATATTTACATATTTAAAGGGTGCATAGTCGGCATAAAACCCCTATACAAGAAAGCCTTGGTCTATATACTAGACTTTGCAAATTGGTCTATTTAATCTATTGTCCCTGCATTTCTAATTTCCTCTATACAACTTTCGTTTGATATCAAATTTAATATTCCTAAAAATTTGGTCTTCAATGACTCTCATACTTCGATGAATTCGTTTATTTCTTTCCTTGCGTACGTGGTAGATGAAGGCACCAAAAAACACAGGAGCCATTTCCACAATTCATTAACATCCAAACAGTGAAATTTTTCCATCTCACATGACACAGTTGAAGATGGGTGGTCAAGTTGTAAGATTTAATTGTACAATTTTGTTGGTTGGGTAAATTTTACATTTGATCTCTATAATTTACATATTTTTTTAATATCGTTCTTAATATTTCAAAAGATTCATAATAGTCTTTAATATTTATTAAAGTGATTCAAAATAGTCCATATTATTGAAAATTAGTCAATAAGATCTCTATTATTTTTCGAAAAATTCAATTTACTTTCCAAATAGGGATTATTTTAGGGACTAAACTGAATTTTTTAAAAAAATAATAGAGACTAAATTGATTTTTTTTTATAGAAATAATAGAAAATAAATTGATTAATTTTAAGCAATAAAGACCATTTTGAATCACTTATATAAATATTAAGGACTAATATAATTTTTTTTAAATATTAAAAATTAACTTAAAAAAATATCTAAGCAATATAGGGTCAGTACAATGTGCATGGATGGTACTCTATATTTGCTTTTTTTAAAGAGGATTATGCTAGTTATAAGATGGAACCTAATCATATTACAATTTGTAGGAATGAGTCGAAAATTTTTATTCAGTAAAAGTTAAAAATATTTATATATAATTTTTTTTAATACATAAGGACAAATTAATTTTTTACCTTAAAAAAAAAAATACAACTAGACCCTATTATTTTATTTTGTCTCAATTTAATCTTTATTATTTAAAGTTACATAAAATGATCCCTAATATTTGAAAGAATGTCTCAAAATGATCCTTCCTAGTTCCTTCCAGAAAGCCGTCAACTTTTACAAAAAACAACTAAAATGACTAAACTACTCTTCACGTTTTACGAAATAACACCACCACGCCTGAATCATTTTTATTCTTTTTCTTATCTATATTGACACACCCGCGAACAAAAAAAGTGGCATGCCATCGTCAACCATCATTCGCAGCCTCTCCACCATCATCGTCGCGCGATAGTTTATGTTTGAAGATTCAATTCGCATCCACCTAAATATGGTATGTGTTTAATTTTTACCCAAATCATATATTTAATTTGAAGGCTCTGTTTTGCCTTTCGCCTAATTAAAACCCCTAAATCATTTTAACCCAAATTTTGTCCACATTTTTGTGCACATTTTTGTTGCTCTCAACTTATTTTGTCAACATTTTTGTTGCTGTGTGTTTTTGTCCTTATGGGTTTTGAAGATTGTAATGGGTTTGATCTTTTGGTTTTTGTATGCTATTTTTGGGCAATCATTTCATGTAATGACAATGGGTTATATTATTTGCAGTCATTTTGTTTCATCTCCTAATCATGGAGTAAATTGCTTGTCACCTCCTTATGTTTTGACGTAAATACTCATTCACCTCCTGTGTTTTTAAAATAGGCTCATTACCCCCTATAATTTTCAGGATGTAGCTGACGCACCCAACTCGCTAACGCCGTTAATAAAGTTAACGAAACTGATAAAATGACCACTTTACCCCTTCTTTTTCTCCTTTTTCCCTTTTATTTTATTTTCTTCTTTTTCCTTCATCCTCTTTCTTCATCTTCTTTATGTTGTCCATGACGCTGTAGTCTAGTTGTTGAAGTCCACTTTAATTATAAAAGTGGTCATGGGTTCGAATCTAAGCAATAGCAGGTATTTGTAAGCGATTTCATCTAGTTTATTGGACTAAAAAATACTCTTGTAAGCAGCAGGATTCGAACCCACATGGACAAAGGAAATATGACTTTAAACCTTTATCCAGTAACTACTATAACAAACATGTGATGTCGTATTAATTTATCAAACAAATTATTTTAGATGCTGTATCGTTTTTTTCTCTCTCTGCGAACACAACCCAACCACCATTGCCATCCATTATCACAACTTCATGCTCTCAAGAAAGGATCCTTCTCTATTACTGATTATGTCCAACAAATTCATAATCTGTCACCCACTCTCTGATTCCGATTTAGTACTAGTGACTTTAGATGACCTTCCCAAACACTACAGATCATTCGTCACTTCCATTGAAAATCTTTCCAACACTCTCACCTTCAATCAGCTCCGTGCCAAACTTCTGATTTATGAGCAACGTATGCTCATTGAAGGAGAAGACTGAAGGATCTTGTATATTTAGAGCTATAAACATCATCTAGCTAAGAATCGAGCGGAAGCGAAACATGACATTCAAAAATTTCTGGAATTCAAAGCATGATGTTCATATGAAACTCTAATCTTGATATCATGTGATTAACATATGCAAAACATATATATAGCAAATATATATATTGACAAGTGATAGAAGTAGGAGATACCTCTTGTAGACAACTCATAGGAGATATGAATCTGAAATTTCTTATCACTTGATGGAAGACACTATCCCTTGAAAGCACAAGAGCTCTAGTCCGTCCACACGAGCACTGAATGGCTTCTCCATTTCCGTGGTTGTTTTGTGCTAGATCTACCATGGAAGATTTATGAGCTTGTTGTTGAAGAAGAGAGCAAAACCATTTCCTTCTTCTTCCTTGTTCATGGCTACATTTTGGTAAAGAAGAAGAGAAGACAACTTCATCTCTTTTGCTTCATTTTTCAGCCATGTATGATGAAGATAATGAAGAAGATAAGACTTCTTCTTCTCATTATTTGCTGCGTTTTTCTCTGATTTTCAGCCATGGAGGCTTGAGGAGAGAGATAGATGAAGACAACTCATTTCTTGGTTGATGATGAAGACAATTCTTTTTCTTCATCTTTTTCTTTCTCCAACGTATGGAGAGAAGAGAAGGTGACAAGCCTTGTCATCTTTTTCCCTCTTTTCTTATTCTTGTCTCCTTTTGAAATAAAAGAGAAAACAACATTCCTTGAATTAAGGTTGTGTTGTTTTGTCTCTTTGTTAGAAAATAAAAGATGACAAAGTTGTCATCTTTTGTTTCTTTTATTGTAGTATTTTTCCACTAATGTATTTAAATATTCAACCTAATCACAATTAGTTGAAATTATGAAAACAACATTTTCATATTTTCACATTAGCCCCAACACTTAATAATAATTGCATATTGACCCCAATAACTTTTAAAAAGTCAATTACACCATTGTTAACTCCTTAACAATTACACAATTATTAACTCCTTAACAATTACACAATTGTTAACTCCTTAACAATTACACAATTGTTAACTCCTTAACAATATAAGAGAAAAAAATATAATTGTTAACACTTTAACAATTCAAGAGAAACTAAACACAATTATTAACACTTTAATAATTCAAGAGAAAATAAACGAATTATTAACACTTTAATAATTCAAGAGAAACTAAATGAATTATTAACACTGTAATAATTCAAGAGAAACTAAACGAATTGTTAACACTTTAACAATTCAAGAGAAAATAAATGCAATTGTTAACACTTTAACAATTTAAGAGAAACTAAATCAAGCTCAATAGAAAAAACATTCACCATGCTCTATTGTGTGTGACTTTCTAGATTCACTACTATATAGCACTGAAGAAACGTTGAACACTTTCAATGTTAATCGAGCTATTCGATTTGTTTAGAGAATGTCTCCCGTCATTCTCAAAACACCCTCAGAGTTCTTGAGTGACGTTCTAGCTACCAACATATCAAGACAGTTTATAAAGTAATGAAATCTTATTCAAGTGAATCTATTTATGGTCGCTGATTATCGTACAATCCAATCCTTCCATTAATTGTCCCGTTGAGCAAGAACCATGATCCAATTAAGTTCATAGACTCGAAACGATGCATAGATCCAAATGATGGAATGAGAGATGACACATGGAAAAACCCATTTCTATCATTCATGCCTTGGCCAAGAACTTCCTCATTCAACAACCAAACTTGGATCGCATAGGACATCGCCTCACGTCGGAGGTTAACGGATCCTCTCTTGACCACTACTTGTCAATCACTATACCAGACGAATGAAACTGCGAGAGGACGTATCTCATCTCGTTTGTTGAAACAATCATTGTCCAAACGCTAGAATCAAACCCCAATACATATGACAACCGTAACGTCTCAAGTCTAAGGATTACATGCACAATCGCAACGATTAACAAATTATTAATCCAAAGTCATGTAATTTGTTATTCACGTCACATTCAATGATCTATTCAACTAATAGTCATCCACATGTTTGTAAGTCGCATCGCTATGCTGTTATGGCACGTGGCTCACCATCCTTTATCATTAATATCTCTATATTAATCAAAGGTAACAACACATGTGATAGTCCGTAATTGATTATTAAAGTCCCGATCAAATAATCTAAGGACTATGAACACTTTAAGTATTTATCATATTAAAGAAATACGCCAACATATTCTAAATGCTTTTAGAATACATTCCTCTAATGAAAATACTAGGGACTCATTCATACACGTAAAGAAGGAAAATATGAATGTCCTAATTATGTCAATATGTAAACGAACATATAAACACTAATGCCATAAGTAAATGTCAAAATGCCCCAATATATGTCATCCAAATATGTAGCATTAGGGCATATCTCTAACAATCTCTCACTTGCACTAATGCTATGAAACATAGTATTAATACAACAAACAATGATATCATATACTCATCTTCTCAAAACGAGGACTTAGCTGTGACTGATTCATAGCTACGGTAAGTGGGTCAACTACATCAAGAGATGTGGCTGTTTTCTGCAAAGACATATCTCAATATGATTATTGGCTACAGATACAACACATGAAAATGGAAACACTTTTCCAAATGTTTGGACATATAGTGAGACCTTGGTTCCACAAGCTTGTGCAGTAGCTCCGTATAGTCATAACAATAAAAGCATCACAACTTAACGATAGGAACCATAACCAACTCGTATGATTTCCTCGATCCAAACAACTTCTTTCGTAATATTACATATCACAAAAGACATAAGTTATGTAATGGAATCTACAGTTTTCTCAAAACCTTTCTAACTTACTGAGCTCCTACTACAAATGAATGTGAACCCTAATATAGACATTCTATTATAAGATTCAGATTAAGAATCTGAACTAGTAAATCCATCACTACGGAATTTACATCCTCCATGAACTAAAATATATATCTTTAGTGCTTCCCAAGTACTTAAGAATATACTTCAATTCTATCAACAATTCCCAAAATTGGATTGGACTAATATTTACTCGTAACACTTTACAGTTTATGCAATATCAAGTCTTGTACATAATATAACAAATATGAAGTTACTATAACTTTGAATACAAATTTGTTATGCAACTAGAGTTTCTTGAACACTTTCAAAACCACTCTTATGTACAATCTAAGGAATATGTCGAGTAATCTATTTGTACTATCATTATAGCTACAAATTCACAAGATACGAACGACAAGTTCTAAATAGAGAACATTTAATATGACTAGACTATAATTAATATCACAACACACATATCATCAACTATGATATTGAAGTCATCATTATTGCAATCATAGAAAAGTGGATGCGCTCCCACTATTCTTTTGCAATCACAAGGTTCATCTACATTTTAAATGAAATCTAACTCTTTAATCTCATTTGAAATGGGTGAAACATTTCCAAGGAATTCACTTAAAAATCCACAAGTGGATTTATCAAGTATGAACATATTACTCATATCAATAGATCATAATTATCAATATAGTAATACAATGTGTTATAATGACTAGCATAATACAACGAGACTAAAGCACAATAATTGATAAAAGGATTTCATCATAGCTAACACTTTGTCTTTGATGATATCTTTTAGAAACCAATATAGCTATAAAAGGTCATTACCCTTTTCTATTAACTTCAACCTTTATCTCGGAGATCAATATCCAGATTAAGCTAAAGTATATGAAGTCTCATTATTATGCTTTGCATTATATAGTTTCTTGGAATCGATATCAAATATATCGTTTCTTTGTAGATTGTAGGATCAACTAATTGATAATTATCTCAAATACACAAACAACGTTTGTGCTTCTAAAAGGATATCCCTATATTCTTTTAAAAAATGAGATACACTACTAGTTTTTCAAAGATCTTGTGTGATGACTCATCACGGACCTTATTGAATAGATTCATTACTTTGGTCTAGGTGATTTTATAGCTTTAGAGGATACATCATCAATTTCTATTTTATTATAAAGTAACATCTTCTTGAACAAAACCTTTTCTTCAAGAAATATTACAATATAATAGATCAATAGACATTGATCACTAAATAGAAATTATATCCTACAAAACTAGGATATACTATAAAATTACCTTTAACCAAAACTCCCACTAGTCCTTTAAAAAACTTTTCAATAAAAGTAGGACAAACCAAAATTAACACATTTAATACTTGGTTGACATCCAACTTATATCAAATATAAAGTTCTAGCAATAGCAGATAGTTACTATTTAATATAACATTAAATTAAGGAAAGCATGACCCACAAATAAATAGAATGATTAGTCAAACTAATCAATAACTTTACTACGTCCAACAAAGCACAGTTTCTTCACTAAGAAAACCCTATTTATTTATGGTACACCGGACATTATTAATTTCGATACTATATCAAAATTTTAGGATACTCAAATAAAATAGTACTTAAGTATTTTGCCTTCGTGATCTAATCATAAGGCACTAATACATTTTTCTATACGAGCCTATTCTCAAATAGCTCTAAATACATCAACATGTACTAATCCAAATAAGCTAGTAGTTTTAATCATTTATCAAACAAAGTATGACTTGGCTACCTTTCCAATAAATCAGATGTATAAGTTGATCAAACCAACCTAATCATCATCTTATTATTAGAAAAACCTAATCATGTAGAAACTACAATTAATTTGGATCATTTGAGTAATCTTAAAATTTGGTGGATGGTTATAACGGTTGTCAATATATTTGCAATACATTCTTTCGTCCATATTAAGACAATAAAGACTACACCATAATGCACTTATACAAGCTTTATGAATATACATTTTATTCCTAATATCATTTAGGTATAATATTTAAAATGCAAAATATGTCCAGAAGGCATCCAAACAAATTGTCTTTAGCTAACGCAACAACCTTTGTTTCATTTGCTAACACTGAAAACATTCCACGCTTCCAAAAGTGCACTACTGAGATTAAGATTCTATCCTCGAACACATTCACTAATGTTTCACTAGAATCCATAAAGTAGTACCAATTACAATCAAAGAAGATTTATAATTCATAGTAGCTTTACAACCTTGACATTCAAGCTATAAAGATACTTTGGATTAAAACCTCTTTTAATGTCCGGTTTTAAGGCTATGAAAACATCATTTACACATGCCTATTCAATCCTTAATATTCTTCTTAGAATGCTCCCACTGGCTAATAGAAATCATCTCTATTTGTCTTTCTTCTTTGCATTACCACTAACCAAAGAGGAAATACGAATATGAGAATGAATTCTATTTATATCTAATATCATGCATTAAATATGCTTACCATAAAACCATTTGCTAGTTTAGAATTATATTATTTACATCTTGCATACCTTTATGCAAACTATGAAAGAATATAAATATTTAGCATATTTAATTTGTTTTACTTATCAACCATAAGTACTACAACATTTTATTTTGATACTTTATCAAGATAAAAAATAACGGAGCATATAACTCTAAGACTTTATTAAGTTTCTAAGAACCATTCTTAGATAATAACGTTAATCAAAAATTTTGGTCCAGTTGCGCGATATAAAGTCTAGTTAATTAAAAATGACGGGTTCATTGTTGTAGCCATAAACGTATGTAGAAAATAAGATCGCTAGTTGATATAAACTTGTTAAAACATTTAATTTGGCCTTTAATTAAATGATACATCCCACTAATTTTATCGAATCTCACACTTCCTAAATGAGATCGTGAATCTAATTAAAGACTCATTAGTAGGTGACCATGATTCTCTTTAATATGAATACCCCTCAGCTTTGGTGCATTATTGGAATATATATACAAAGAGTTAGCAACGATTATTATCTATATCACTATATAGGATATGGCCATTTTGCCCCTAAATCACCGTAACCTCAGCTTTGGTGCATTATTGGAAACGTGATCTAGTTAGATTACACCCACCGTCACAGTGTTGCGACAATTTGAATCCCGGACCTCAGCTTTAGTGCGTTATTGGCCTCGTGATATTGGAACAACACAACATCACTATGCTTGCTAGGTAAACATAATACTTTCATGGAATATGTCTTCCTACCTTTGGGTTAGCCAAGACATACCCAATCGAGCAAATATAACCTAGGATAGTGGAGGGCAATGATAAACACTTTTACCACTTTACAATCTAATATGTTTGCACATAGGAAGATTTTGAATTTAATTAGGTCTCATTATGCACATTAGTTAATTTACAAGCATACATCACATATAAGCAAATAAATAAACATACATGCAAAATCATACATTATGGTGGATCATGGACTTGGACTATGAATTAAATCAAGACAAAAATAAAACCTAAATAAACACATCAACATGTCTTCTTTGGTCTTGTCTTCTTGAATTCTTCAAAGATCCAAAGCGCCTTAAACTCCTTGAAAGTCTCCAATGGTCTTCTTGCAAACTTCTTGTAGAAATTACATACATTATGTCTCACTACAAATTTCTCTCAATTGCAAGAAAATAAAACGAGACTTATGTCTCAATTACATACTAATGAATGATATAATTAGTTACAACGTCATCTAATGAAATTACAACTAATTAACCATTCACTAACCAAGTCCATGATCAAATTCACCATTTATCATCCAACATCATTATGTAAGATAAAACTCATAAAGCATAGGATATGCATCATATACATAAACAATAAAGCTAACACAAACTAATGTATCCAATACATTAAATAAATAAAAGGCATGTTTGCAATAAGTTTCATATCTTGAGATTTTAGCATCTCATGTTAAACAACACAAAAGAACTAGATAAAATCAATTTTAAGTCCATACTTGTTCAATAAGGCCCAATGCAAATCCTTTGTTAATTTAATGGCCCAATTTGAGTTCCAAGACTCATATTAATCTTCACTAAGAAAAACAATCTCATCTAATCTTATTAGACTAAAGCCCATTGATTTTTAAGCCCATTGGACTTAACCAAAGTCAAACCAATTAGTCATGGCTTTTAATTTATGACCCATCATAAATCTGCTGCACATATACCAACTTTTTTGACTCGTTTATCCTACCTACAGTTCTCCAAAAATTCTGAAATTTTTCATAGATGTATCTCTTTGAGTGTAGATAGTTTTAGAACAGAACTCAATTCGGAGTTAAATTGACTAAGTTATGTCATTCGGAACACAACTGCACAAACTGTCCAGTTTTACGCGAGAATCAGTGAACTTACTGATTTTGATTTTTTTGAAACCATTAGCCACGAAATTAGGAGATTCATTTTAGAGGATGAAATGTTCTACTATCTCTATAGCATAACATATCCAAAAATCAGCCAAATCTAACAACATTTACTATGCCAAAACAGTCACGCAAAAAACAGTGGACAGAAACATTTTCAGAAATGTTGAAACTCTTTCCTTGTTCTTTTGTGCTCAAGACTTTAGAAACTTTAAGCAAACACATATGTAATCACATGAACATCAAGTCCTTGCTCTGATACCACTTGAAGGATCTTGTATATTTAGAGCTATAAACATCATCTAGCTAAGAATCGAGCGGAAGCGAAACATGACATTCAAAAATTTTTGGAATTCAAAGCATGATGTTCATATGAAACTCTAATCTTGATATCATGTGATTAACATATGCAAAACATATTTATAGCAAATATATATATTGACAAGTGATAGAAGTAGGAGATACCTCTTGTAGACAACTCATAGGAGATATGAATCTGAAATTTCTTATCACTTGATGGAAGACACCATCCCTTGAAAGCACAAGAGCTCTAGTCCGTCCACACGAGCAATGAATGGCTTCTCCATTTCCGTGGTTGTTTTGTGCTAGATCTACCATGGAAGATTTATGAGCTTGTTGTTGAAGAAGAGAGCAAAACCATTTCCTTCTTCTTCCTTGTTCATGGCTACGTTTTGGTAAAGAAAAAGAGAAGACAACTTCATCTCTTTTGCTTCATTTTTCAGCCATGTATGATGAAGATAATGAAGAAGATAAGACTTCTTCTTCTCATTATTTGCTGCATTTTTCTCTGATTTTTAGCCATGGAGGCTTGAGGAGAGAGATAGATGAAGACAACTCATTTCTTGGTTGATGATGAAGACAATTCTTTTTCTTCATCTTTTTCTTTCTCCAACGTATGGAGAGAAGAGAAGGTGACAAGCCTTGTCATCTTTTTCCCTCTTTTCTTATTCTTGTCTCCTTTTGAAATAAAAGAGAAAACAACCTTCCTTGAATTAAGGTTGTGTTGTTTTGTCTCTTTGTTAGAAAATAAAAGATGACAAAGTTGTCATCTTTTGTTTCTTTTATTGTAGTATTTTTCCAGTAATGTATTTAAATATTCAACCTAATCACAATTAGTTGAAATTATGAAAACAACCTTTTTATATTTTCACATTAGCCCCAACACTTAATAATAATTGCATATTGACCCCAATAACTTTTAAAAGGTCAATTACACAATTGTTAACTCCTTAACAATTACACAATTATTAACTCCTTAACAATTACAAAATTGTTAACTCCTTAACAATTACACAATTGTTAACTCCTTAACAATATAAGAAAAACAAAATATAATTGTTAACACTTTAACAATTCAAGAGAAACTAAACACAATTATTAACACTTTAATAATTCAAGAGAAAATAAACGAATTATTAACACTTTAATAATTCAAGAGAAACTAAATGAATTATTAACTCTTTAATAATTCAAGAGAAACTAAACGAATTGTTAACACTTTAACAATTCAAGAGAAAATAAACGCAATTGTTAACACTTTAACAATTTAAGAGAAACTAAATCAAGCTCAATAGAAAAAACATTCACCATGCTCTATTGTGTGTGACTTTCTAGATTCACTACTATATAGCACTGAAGAAACGTTGAACACTTTCAATGTTAATCGAGTTATTCGATTTGTTTAGAGAATGTCTCCCGTCATTCTCAAAACACCCTCAGAGTTCTTGAGTGACGTTCTAGCTACCAACGTATCAAGACAGTTTATAAAGTAATGAAATCTTATTCAAGTGAATCTATTTATGGTCGCTGATTATCGTACAATCCAATCCTTCCATTAATTGTCCCGTCGAGCAAGAACCATGATCCGATTAAGTTCATAGACTCGAAACGATGCATAGATCCAAATGGTGGAATAAGAGATGACACGTGAAAAAACCATTTCCATCATTCATGCCTTGGCCAAGGACTTCCTCATTCAACAACCAAACTTGGATCGCATAGGACATCGCCTCACGTCGGAGGTTAACGGATCCTCTCTTGACCACTACTTGTCAATCACTATACCAGACGAATGAAACTGCGAGAGGACGTATCTCATCTCGTTTGTTGAAACAATCATTGTCCAAACGCTAGAATCAAACCCCAATACATATGACAACCGTAACGTCTCAAGTCTAAGGATTACATACACAATCGCAACGATTAACAAATTATTAATCCAAAGTCATGTAATTTGTTATTCACGTCATATTCAATGATCTATTCAACTAATAGTCATCCACATGTTTGTAAGTCGCATCGCTATGCTGTTATGGCACGTGGCTCACCATCCTTTATCATTAATATCTCTATATTAATCAAAGGTAACAACACATGTGATAGTCCGTAATTGATTATTAAAGTCCCGATCAAATAATCTAAGGACTATGAACACTTTAAGTATTTATCATATTAAAGAAATACGCCAACATATTCTAAACGCTTTTAGAATACATTCCTCTAATGAAAATACTAGGGACTCATTCATACACGTAAAGAAGGAGAATATGAATGTCCTAATTATGTCAATATATAAACGAACATATAAACACTAATGCCATAAGTAAATGTCAAAATGCCCCAATATATGTCATCCAAATATGTAGCATTAGGGCATATCTCTAACAAAGACTTCATGCCTACTGATGTCACAAGTTTGTCATCCCAAATTCCAAATTCTTCTAAAACCACTCATGCATTGACCGCCCATATTTCCTCTTCAAAGCCTTCTAACGCCGCCAAGTCTTCTTCGTTGTGTCAATCGTCCACTGCTTCTTATAAAGGCAAATGCCAAATTTGCCGGAAAAATGGTCACTGCTGCCAAGTGCAAATATCGTTACACTTAGTCCAGAAATAGTGCTCCTTCATATCAGTTTGCCGAGCTCCAATGGTATCGGCATCTTAGCACAAAAAAATAACGTAAAAAAAAAAACCAAACAAGATGAACCCACTTACCAACAGTAAAAATCAATTTCTTCAGCTATTTCGCTTTCTCGTATGTTTTACTGCTGCAAGAAGAGGACAACTTATATCTTGTCTCAAGGGTATTTTGGTCCATTTGTTGTTCAATTAAAGATGATATGGCACCAATAAGCAGCAAAAAATGCATATGATTCGCGTGAGATGCACGTCTAGTTCAAACTGACAGAAATGTTAACGGATGGAGTCGGTGAGCTATAATCGAAAAAACACAAGGGGGTATGAGCCTATTTTAAAATTACAAGGGGCGAATGAGTATTTCGAGCAAAACACAGGGGGACGGCAAGCAATTTACTCCCTGATCATGTACAGGTTATTTTTCCTTGGCTGGAAATCTATTAGTTTCAACGAATGCATTCTGTTTTTTTTTTCCTTGGCTAGAAATCTGTGAGGAAGACATTTTCTAACTCTACTATGATGTAATCGACACAAAACTTCCCTTGATGCCAAAAAAAGAAAAGAAAATACATATATATATATATATATATATATATATATATATATATATATATATATATATATATATATATATCCACGCATGTTTCAATGTTTCTTTTCTCTTACTTGCTTGATGTGATGTCCGTTAAGCAGGAAAAAATTAAATTTGAACCGTAAATGAAGCTGCATGAGCACATACAGCTCGCGCATCTCGTGGGCGGCTATAACTCCAGTATAAAGGTGAACGATGCCACACAATCTCAGCAAGTGTGAGAAACCATGGATTTCCTAACCATTGTGCTTACACTATTGCTAGCCTCGACATTGTTCCAAGCCCTCACTACACTATCAAGAAGAATCAAAAAGCTTCCACCAGGACCAACTCCTTTACCCTTAATTGGCAACCTTCACTTACTCGGTTCCCAACCCCACAAGTCCTTAGCCAAACTAGCCAAAACTCATGGTCCAATCATGTGCCTAAAATTAGGCCATATTACTACGGTGGTCATCTCTTCATCAGACATGGCCAAAGAAGTGCTTCAAAAGCAAGACTTAGCCTTCTCCAGCAGATCTATTTCGGATGCACTCCATGCCCACGACCAATATAAATACTCTGTTGTGTGGCTACCTGTTGCTTCCCGGTGGCGAAGCCTTCGGAAAATCTTGAACTCTAATATCTTCTCAGGCAATAGGCTCGACGCTAACCAACATCTAAGGTTTATAAAGATTGAGGAACTGATTGCCTATTGCGGGAGAAATAGTCAAACTAGTGAAGCTGTGGATATAGGCCGTGCTGCTTTTAGGACATCTTTGAATTTGTTGTCTAACACCATTTTCTCCAAGGACTTGATTGACCCTTATTCAGATTCTTCCAAAGAATTTAAAGACTATGGAATATTATGATGGAGGCTGGTAAACCAAATTTGGTGGATTATTTCCCAGTGCTTGAAAGGTTCGATCCTCAAGGAATAAGGCGCCGCATGACCATCCATTTCGGCAAGGTGCTTAAGTTATTCGACGGTCTAATTAGTGAGCGCTTGGAGCAAAAGAAATCGCAAGGCCTTGTGAAAAATGATGTGTTAGATATTCTTTTGATGAGAAATGAAGAAAATCCTGAATAAATTGATAGGACTCACATTGAGCGAATGTGCCTAGTTTGAACTTATCTCTTTCCTTCATCATGTGGCCCATATCTTTCACAAATCTTTTGTGGCAGTTCCCAAAAAAAGAAATAGTATATCAACTTACTTTTTATTTGCTTTAGGGAGAATAGCACAATCTGAAATCAACCAAAAATATCCATACTTGCATAACATCCTTTAAAGAAAACTAAAAAAGGTTCCAGCACCACATGAAGTTTATCAACTATGTAGCTTATCAAAGTGATTAGCTATCAAGATTCTTGCACCACACTCAGCATTTGGACAGTCATCCACCCTGTAGAACTGCAAGACAGAAAGCTTCACCTTCTTCTTCTTGTGCTTGATCTTCTTGGGCTTGGTGTAAGTTTTCTTGTTGGGGTAGTCATGGTGGGGATGGGGATGGGGATGGGGATGGGGGTGGGAGACAGCGTGGGGGGGGAAGGGGTTAGGGTTGGGGGACACCGGGGAAGGGGAAGGGAAAGGCGGCGGCTAGGGGGGTGGGAATTTGGTATGGCTTTTTTTTTGTGTGCTAGAGTGGTTGAAGAAGTTTATTTTTTATTCAAGAGGAAGAGGGTAAGTTAGTAATTTAATTTATTTCAATAGGGGTAGTTTAAACATTTTACTAATTTTCTGTTAATTTTTTAACTGTTGAGACTAATTGAACCTATTTGAAAACATTGAGAACTTATTTGAATTTTTTTAAACATTGATAACTAAAATGATCTTGGAGAAACAATGGAGACTAACTATGTTATTCTCCCTTTGCCTTAACCTGATAAAAATTCATGGCAGTTCTCAAAAAATAATGTTTTTATATTATAACTTTGGTTTAAAGGATAAATATTTTTAATTATCATCATCTTCTTCCTCTCATGCACCAGTATAGATATCATTTAGAAATTTTCTCATGTGGGTACTACCTTCTAGGCAAAACGCATTACTCTTGATTTATTTTATCATCTACTAAACTTTTCGATAATCCATATCGCATAACTTATCTTATTGCTGAAATGGTATTCGCATGCCATCCAAATGTTTATCTTATGACCAAGTTGATGTACCTCTCATGTCTTGGAATAGGCTTGGCTTGCAACGGTGTTTATGGTTTTTTTTCCCCCAAAACTTAATTGCTTCATGAGAAAATAATTATTTATAACAATTTGTTCTCATACATCAAACATGTTATTGTCGTAGGACCTCTTTGCTGCTGGGACGGATACAACTTCTAACTCATTAGAATGGGCAATGGCAGAGATTCTAAAAAATCTAGAGACTATGAAGAAAGCCAAAGAGGAGCTCGTGCAAGTTACTGGTAGAGGAAAACCAATAGAAGAAGCTGATGTTGCTAGCTTGCCATATTTGCGGTGCATTGTTAAAGAGACTTTAAGGATACATCCACCAGTGCCATTCTTGATTCCACGTAAAGTGGAGCAAGATGTTGAAGTGTGCGGATACAATGTTCCAAAAGGGTCTCAAGTACTTGTAAATGCATGGGCTATTGGACGTGATTCAAACGTGTGGAAAAATCCATTAACATTTAAGCCTGAAAGATTCTGGGAATCAGAAATGGACATTCGAGGTCACGATTTTGAGCTAATCCCTTTTGGGGATGGAAGAAGAATTTGTCCAGGTTTACCATTGGCAATAAGAATGGTTCCAGTTATGCTTGGTTCTCTGCTTAACTCTTTTGACTGGAAGCTTGAAGGGGACATTGAACCTGATCAATTGGATATGCAGGAAAAATTTGGCATTACATTGCAAAAGACTCGTCCTCTATGAGCTATCCCAATTTCTCTCTGAACAAGGCGTGTTCTTTGTGCTAAAATAAGGCCATAGCCATGGTATCGTTATTAGCTGGGCAATTTCTTTCTTTTAGTTGAGTCTAATGGTGTTGCACTTTTGCATCGAGGGATTATCAGTTTCGTCATATAAGGAGATTGTCAGTTTATGTCTTTATCTCGTACTAGTGTTATCCAAGAGCTACACGCAATTGTTTTATGGCAATGTCATACGAAAATCGTAACATATACTCACAATTCACACACACACACACACATACAACTATATACCCACACACGCACAAATACTTGAATAATTTCTAAAGCTTGAACCGTTAATGTAGGTTATAACATATAACATACAAACATTTCTCCATCATGCATGTGTCTATGTTTTCCTTTACTTTTATAAATAACTTGCTCACCAACACGACGTAATAACACCAGTATATATCAAAGAATTAAGGGGGAAGCCAATGTCGTCCCCCACTCTCTTAGGAAGTGTGAGAGACCATGGAGTTTCTAACCATTGTGCTTACACTATTGTTTGCCTTGACATTGTTCCAGAGTTTCAGTACACTCACAAGGAGAAGCAAAAAGCTTCCACCAGGGCCAACTCATTTACCTTTAATTGGCAACCCGCTTCACTTACTCGATCGGTTCCCAACCCTACAAGTGCTTAGCCAATCTAGCCAAAACCCATGGTCCGATTATGTGCCTAAAATTAGGTCAGATTAATACAGTGGTCATCTTAGCGAAGATGTTCAATTTTGCTTCGGACAAGGTAATCTAAATATAATGTGTTTATTTACCCAAAATAAAAAAATAAAAAAATAATGTGTTTATTTAGCGAAAAATGAAGAATATAATGTGGTTTCTATTAGATGTATTTGTATAGTATTTTGTTTCCACCGGTTCAGTCATATATATTCTTATAGTTCGTTCTTTTCTATTTTTAAATTTACCAATATTCTTTCAAGTTCATAAGATAATTGTTGGGACGACCAGCCCTATAGGTGTTAGTTTGGTATGACCATCCCTATGAAATCGACCATGCATGGAGTACTTGGAGGGCCTTGCGAACAATAATTAAGTACTTGGATGTATTTATTGCTAAATTTGAGCGGTAGTAAAACAAGTAAATGGAAGAATCACATTGCACTCTCTATTTTAAATAAATAAAGGCCAGAATTGAATCTCGGGGAGGAAAATTTTTTACACCTTGTTTGGATTGTAATTTTTAAAGAAAAGGGAAGGAATTCTTCCTCATGTTTGGATTGCATTTTAAACGGAATGAGAGTATATGAGGGTTGAAAGAATCTCTCCATATCCTTTAATTGGGAGGATGTAAAATTCACCTAATTTGGGATATTTTGGAGAGAGAGAAAAAGTTAGCATGTTAAAAATTTTTTTGTTCTTACTTATCTAATGACTATAGATATGAAAAGGATACTAAGTAATCTTTTATTTAAATTATTTTTTTTCTTTACTTTCCTTCTCTAATTCAAACAGATAATCATAAAATTGTTCTCTTTCCTTTATTATGTTTTTTAATATCCAAACAAGAAAATTCATTTTTTGTCATTTCCTTTTTTATTTCCTCTACCTTACTTTCATTCCTTTTCCCTTTCCCTTGTGCAATCCAAACAGGGGTTATTGTCTCCAACAAAAAAACCCATCTCTTTGTTTGTTTTTGAGAAGTCTTAAGGCAATCTCCAACCCATTCACTAAATCCCCTTTTATCCTATATGTAGGGATGCTTTTGGAGATATTCATCTCCAACAGTATCCTTAGAGATTCTCTACAAAGTAGATAATCCCTACACCAACTTTTTACTATCTCTATATGTAGAGATAGTAAACTCATTCCCTAAAATATCTCCAAAACCATTTAACAATTAAAAAATAGAGAAATTGTTGGAGTGAAACTGAAATAAAAATTTCCTAAAATTAAAATGTAGGGAAGTTGTTGGAGTGAAACTGAAATAGAAATTTCCTAAAATTAAAATGTAGAGAAGTTGTTGGAGTGAAATTGAGATAGAAGATCCCTACATGTAGAAAAATGATAAAAAATTCCTATGTGTAGGGAGAACAAAATAGATAAGCTATTGGAGATAGCCGAGGGATAAATATGGAGATATAAAGATTAGCCTCCAAATACCAAATCTAACCCCTTAAAATGGGGTAAAATGAAGGGAGATTAGATTCTGTTTGGTCTAACTGTGAAATTTTAGTTTTTGAGTTATAAAGCTTTTAGTCGTAAAGTTTTGGTTAGAAGTACTGTTGAACAAAAACCGTTGATTGTTAGACCTATGTCTGACAATGTTGAGCTTTAGAAATTTCGAGGGTAATATTGGACTTTAAAAAATATGAAGAGGTATATTTAGAAAAAAAATAGAAAAATAACTTCTCAGATTATATAAAAATAATTTTATAAAAGCCTTTTTTAAAACATAATGCAATGACAATTGAAGGTTACAAAAAATATAATTCTCTATTATTGTTCTTTGGCCACAACATAAACTCCAGGAATTAACTGATCTGAACCTTTCATCTCTGAATTTATCTGCCTTCACGAAATATTTTATATGTAGTGACCCTGGTCTAAATTAGCAACAGAGTCCCTAGTGTAAGATCCTATAAGAATGCTTGTACAAATTAACTTAGTGAAAATGAGATTGATCATAAAATATTGTCTGGTTAGTGAAAGGGAAAATGTCATTTTTCCCCCATAAAGTATGACCAATATCCCAAATTCTCCCATAAACTTTTATTATTACCCAGATCAGTGTAATCGGAATCGTAGGATTCGTGATGCGAATCTTACGATTCGATACGATTCACTAAAAAAATAATACGAATCGGATAGGAGAATCGTGAATCGACATGAATTGCAAGTGAATCGGTACCAAATCATAACGAATCGTGTGAATCGAATGATTCACTGAATCATTCACGATTCGGGTCAATTTTTTATTTTTTATTTTTAAAAAGCCCAAAATATTTCAAAGTAGATAACAAAATAAGCCCACTTTAGTTATAAAAAAAAAGGAGACAAAACTCGTAACTGATTGGACCACTTGTGTTTACAGTAGCTTTTGAGCACTAGTTTGGACACTTGTAAAATGTGATATTGTTCCAACCAAAAAAAATAGTGTGATATTGTTTGAGTTACTAAGAACAAGTGAAGTAGTAAACACTCTAGAAAAGTAACTAAAACATATATTAATATTAATTCAAATAAAGAATCTCAACTAAAAACTGTTAATAGAAACATAATATGTCAAATATTAATTAGTTTTAAATTTGTGACCGAATCGGTACGATTCACGATTCGATTCGATTCACGATTTAAAAAAATGACATTTCGATTCACAATACGATTCACGATTCAACAACTATGACCCAGATTCCCCCATATTTTGGTCAGTTCAGCTGCACAAACTCACTGTAGCATAGTCAGGAGCTGTTCGCCTACCCAATTGATCTCGCACTATACGCATGTTTGCTATAATCTTTTATCACACATACGTACATGAAAACACAAAGATGCACACTGTCACGCCCCGACCCCGACCTATCACTAGGCTAAGGCCGAAACATGACGTTCGTAACTCTTATCCCTGAGATCAACAACCTGATAGCTATGAAACATGCAGCTATTAATTTAATAACTTGTACCTCCATTATAAATACCATAAAAAGATTGAAAAGGCTTCCAAAATTCTCCCAAACATCGGCCTTAAAGGATTACATTACCCTGTTACATAATAACCAAACCAAGAACCACATGTTCATCATCCTAGTTATAGGTCTCAAAAGCATAAAGATTAATCCTAGCTAGGTATCTAGTTAACCAAAATAATATTACAACATAATAAAATGATCAATTACAAACATGTTCTTCATAGCAAGAAATAAATCCTCAAACAAGCACATAGATCACACAAGCAGGAATCCATCTCATCAACTCGACAAAGCTTGTAACCCCATGGAGGCCTGCTCAGGCTAATCCTTACTTGTAATTGTTAGAAAGAGGGTGAGCTAGATCCTCGCATATAGCTTAGTGAGGAGGAAAACAAGGAAAAGTTTCTACAAAGGTTTTATCATTTCGCAAACTTCTTGGTAAAACCATGCTATGCATATAAAACAGTTAATCAAGTATAACAGAATATCAAGATTAACCTCATACTCGAAGTATATAACAATTAACAAGAATGGAAATAACTTGATTTGAAAGATATGAGCAACTCTTCTCTCCGAGGACCTCAAGGGACCAATATCGGAACTTCATAATACATTTTACTCAAAATGTAACACAAGAGGGCATTCTATGGAAACGACCCAATATCATAATCAAAAGATTGGTACAAGGGAAGAAAGGTGGCTTATACGGACTTAAGAGGTATCTCCCACTATCACAGTCGTGTGCACCTCAAAAGGTGTCTCCCACTATCACTGCCGTGTGTACTTTACTCCGTATAAACCCCAACCACAAACTATACAGGAATTAATAGGGTAGGGAGATGTCTGTCACTATCACAGCCGTGTGCACCTCAAAAGGTGTCTCCCAGTATCACTGCCGTGTGCACCTTTGATCCCATCCCTTAACAAGTAAGAGGTTGCAACCTAGATACAAATATACATATATAATACCCAACTCCCCAAGGGACGTTACCAAGAGAGAGAGGGACTAGGATAGCAACAAAGTAGGTTACTTCCGTCACAACAGGAATAACAACAACGTAGCGAGTAAGAACGAAAAACCTTGATAATTATATATATATATAAATAATACCCACCTTTCCAAGGAAAGACACCGAGCAAGAGAGGGACTAGGATAGCAACAAAGTAGGTTGCTTTCATCACATATGTATAATACCCCAGCTCTCCGATAAATATACCAAGTGAGAGAAGGACTAGGATAGCAACAAAGTAGGTTGCTTCCATTACAACAGTAATAACAAGATATAGTGATTAAACATATAAACCTCCTACGACAATAAATGATTAATCCATGGCATATCAAGTAAACATATAATAATCATGCATATATAACATTTAGGGTGCTCCAAATATTGCCAAGTATCATAAGATAGTGAAAAGACATCAATATTGCCTACGTTCAATAGTCTTCTAAGAAATATATAGAATTTAGCAACTACATATCACCCAAACTATGGCACAAATCCATAATTAAATTCTACTATGATAATCTAGGGTTCGATACGGTTCTAACGCTTCCGATCGTGCCTCAATTCGACATCCGTAACTCATGGAATCACTAAAATAAGTTTATCGCATTTTGACCAAACCAAAAGCTTCACCAGCGGACGAGGTGTCCTCCACAGGTCGATTGGTGGAGGGGGGTTCGTCCGGTCGTGCTGTTTACGAGAAAAACACCATTTTTTCAACAATCAAGCTTACAACCACACCTCCCTCTACCAACAATTAAGCATGTTCAAGGTGACTATTAGGCAACATATAAGATTTCAAAACGTAACCAAAATACATCCCACATCAACAATCAACACCCAACATAAGTTTACAATTCGTAGATCTACAACACAAAATACTCAATCTTCTCATCGTCCAAGCTTTTGTATGAAAGTTATAGCAAGTTTAACACCAAATGAACGTTAATAATCTTGAATGAATTGTTAAAAAAAAAAACCATTTATGAAAAATCCATCACCTCAATGTTGGGTTGAAAGCTACAAGAAGCAAGAAGAACTTGGACTTAGCTAGCAAATTGCAAGAACATGGTTGAGAATGGCTTGAAGATCCTTCTTCTTCCTTTCTTCTTTCTCTCTTCTTTTCTCTCTTTCTCTCCCAGTCGTGTGGTTCTTGTGTGTGTGTGCTGAGTGTGTGTTGTGTGTTTGTGTCATGTATATGTGTGTGTTGTGTGGTGTGAGTATGTTTTTGTGTGGTAGTGGTAGGTGATAGATATTTAATTTTTCCCAAGGACCAATATGCCCCTCAACTAAAACACTAACTTCTAGTTTGCCATTTTTAGTTGTTTCCTAACTATTTGGTTAGCTAGTGTAGTATAGCATAATCTATCTATCTCTTACGATACCTAAATCACACAAATGCATGTTAAACAATGCGAACACACGTAAAACGAGACGAATGCACGCTAAACAATATAAATGTGCATCAATTGATATAAATGCATATCAATTAATGCAAAAAAAGATGAAATGCTATCAGATGCATGTGGGGTCTTGTGCGGGCCTTCACACACACAAAAGGGCAATACTGTGGGAAGTTCGGGGAAAAGTTTTTGCTTTTTTAGCTTGATTGAATGTTAAGATATAATATGTTAATTGTCTTTATATGATTTCTTTATTCTACCTTTTAGCATCACTAGAAAGATCATATTTTATTTTGCAAGTATTTTATAATATTGTAAGAGATATATGGCTGGGTCTGTTTATTTTCTTTGGATGTCCCTTACCTTGTAATTGATCATGAAAATGAGATTGGTCCAGTAAGCATGAGAGATCTTAAGTTGTTTGGTTGCCTAATATGTAGTTGGCAATGAGTTGGAAAAAATATTTACAATGAAAATAACAAAAAAAAAGGCTTGTAGTGACTTGAAATGTGGTGCGCTTCATTTCCTAAATTGCAACGAGTGTTGGTGTGACAGATCCAATGGAAGTGCTCCTACTTAATCAAGATTAGGGAAGGGGATGAAGAAAAAGAATATAAAATAATAATACAATTTTATTCATGGCTGCATATTTTATTTTGCAAGTATTTTATACTATAAGAGTGCTACTGCATCAAGGTAAAAAGCTTACTCAATTTTTTTAAGAGTTTTCTTTAATGAATACTTTAAAAAAAAAAATTTGCAGGCACACGTAGCTCCTTTAATCTCTTTCTTTATAAGATAAGATTGAATAGTTATGATGAATTGGTTAAGGTGACATGTAACTTTTGTAATGAATTATGTTCTGCAAGGGGGTAAGATGGTAGTGGATGGTGATTGGTAGACTTCAATGAATTTTTTGATTGTTTCTTGAATGATGACACTAAACTATTATTTTTTAAGGTGATATGTAATTGTAATGAGTGGATGTTGATCGGTGGACTTTTATGAATTTTTATTGTTGTGTTTAATTTCTGTTAGGATGATGAAGTAGTTTGGACAATTGTTATAGAAAATTTGGTATTACAGAATAAACGTTAAGGTATGGGGGAATCAAGGTTGTAGGCTAAAATTTATGGTGAAAAGTGAGAAAGGAAGATATGAGAAAAAGGGCAAAAGAGTAATTGCAAAAAATCAACTAGTTGATTATTAAAATTCTTTAACGTACGGTGTTCGTTTGTATGAGGAAATCTCAATAATAATAAAAACTCATGGGAGAGTTTGAGATATTGGTTATACCTCATGGGAAAAATGATATTTTCCCGAGAAATATTTAACTCGAATAAGCATAGCACTTTAAAGTATGTAGAATGTTTCATTGTCATACTGATACTTGGGTAGATTATATCCTATCTCTATGTCGAGTATGATGTTTTGATATTGACTTTATTATGACAGTACAAGAATGCTTGTTTTCGAGCTTTATAATTTGAAATTATGGGATAAAAAGAATTTTTTTTTCCATTTGCTACGAGTGATAAGGGGTTAAAGGATTTGAAACCATTTGATTGAGAGAATAATTTCTGTCACCAAATTATTCCTTTCAACTCATTAGGTGTTTAACAAACAAAATAAAAAATAAAAAATAAAACCTCATTTAGGTGGTGATTGAGGTTGGAGTAGGTTGCAAATGGAATGTCATTACTGATTCCATTTCGATTCTTAAACTTTGTATAAGTTAATGAATCTGGGAATTTTATTTCTTACCATATTGTTTGGAACAAATGAATTTCATAAAATTATGTTTGGAATCACATTTTTGAAAAATTAGAAATCTGAGATTTGGAAATCCTGAATTTACTCAAACTTTACCTAAATTCTTACTCAAGAGGTAGAATTTACAATTCTAAACTACCAAATTAATTGCTAATCTTTTAAAGACTAAATTATCCTACGAGTTTTCTTTTCTCTTTTATTGCCCTTATTATTTCTCTCTCATTCCATTTGTAGTTAGTTTTTCTTATTTTTCTTGCGAGCTTCTTCACGACAAATTTCTTTTCTATATTTATTAATTCAAGCTTTTTTTATCTTTAATTAGAAACCCAAATCATAAGTTATTTATTCGTCTATCCTTATTTTCAGGTGGTCTTAACATACATAGCCATCTAAAATAACAAATTATTTATTTATGTTATATATTCATCAATATTAATTAATTAAGTTCAATTTTAAAATTGCTTAGTGCTATTTATGGAACAAATATTCGTATCGAAGTTATATGGTAGCAAAAGAATACCTAAAATATATTTATTTCCAAATCATAAAATTGAATTATTATTGTTTTACAGTTTCAAAAAAAAAAATTATAAATACAAATTCTCACAAAATTTATTTATAAATCAAACGACTTTCACACCACAAGTGCTTCCCAATACTCTATAAGTAACCAGATTTTCCCAATTTGAAATTACCAATTTTTTATAAAAACACATTGAATTAGCTCATTTTCATATATTTGGGGACGAAATCATTTAGTTAAGTGAGCCTGACTTGTAACAAATTTAAGAACACCTGGTAGGCTAAAATTGAGCTCTAGACAAAGTCCCCTAAAAGGCCAAGCTTAGTGTCACGTGGTCAGAGATTGAGGAAGAAATCTCGACACCGTACAGCCTTAGCCAAGCACAGTGGGCTAACTAAGTGCGCCTGTGTGAGTGATCAGAGTGCGTGGAATAAACCTTAGGAGTGTTAGAGGTTGACGACCTCAACACTTAGCCAATGCACAACACAAGCTTGCAAAGAGTTGTGGGTGTGAAGTGTGACCCTTTGGCAAGGTGAACACTATTGAGTATGCTTGTGGAAAGCCTGAAAATATGCTAAATAAGAGAACTGGAATGTGCACACGAAATGGGCAGCCAAAGTATTCATTCACAATTCAACTAATATATATACATGTTCAAAGCTTTGATCAATGGCTATGATTCATGCCAAGTGTCTACTCTCCTAACCGTACAAATGTCTATGCACAAATATAATTTCTAGAGATATTTACACTTAAATATGCTAGAAAAATTCAAAAATCCCGCCTATACACAAAATTGGAAATTTATGGACTATCTTGGGCAGACTAGGCAGCCTGACTGGGCAACTAGGCAGTCTGGCAGATATTTCCCATACTTAGCCATTTTTCTGGAACCTTCCAAGTTCGAATATGCCTATTTCCCTCCAAGTCCGCCCCAAATGCTTCCTGAGCCATCTCCACTACTCTAGAAGCTTCCAAACATGCTGGGAAGGGTCCTAGTTTGCCTTGGGCCAATTTTTGCACCTGGGCCGTTGGCACTGTTCATGACATGTTTCAACTGTCACGACCCCATTTTTCTTAATTGCTAAATCAGTCTCTGATACCATAAAAATGACTAGAGATTAAAATTTAAGCTTACGAATCCTCAAGCATTCTGGGATCGTGATGCCACGGGCTTAAAAAGATCACTCTGCCTAAGTCCGTTAAGGCATAATATAATTGCCCAAGCACTATTAACCATAAAATAAAACATCAAACCATATATTACACCATTTTTAGTAACACCATTATACAAAATTCATCACTAATAAATGATGGTTCAACCACTAAATACAAATTTACAAGACCTGGATCCACCTGTTCAACATTTCCAATCTTAGGTCTCGAAAGAATAGTGTTTAGTGTTAACTAGGCATCTAATCTACCAAAATATACAACATAATACTTGATCAATTTACAAAAATAACTTGTTACAACAATAAGCTAAAACTCCACGAGCAAGCACATAGTTCAACTAAGGCAGAAATCCATCACAACACATCAATCTAGCTGGCAACCACACAGGAGCTTGTTTGGGCTAATCGCCACCTGAAACTGTTAAAAAGAGGGGTGAGCTAGATCCTCGCGTATAGCTTAGTGAGGAGGAAAACAAAGTCATAAAGGTTTTATCATTTTCGCAATCAGTTTGATAAATCATGTCATGCACCTATCCACACAAAATATCTTTAACACAAGCCTTTAATCAGCAATGAGAGGGTCGAGATATACTAGCAAACCTGGAGGTCCCGACACTTCCTCTGTTAATAATGATTACAAGATATACAATCAAGCTTTAATAACATTTAACAACCTAGCTCTTCCAAGATATCACTGAGTCCCGACCCGTAGGAGGATCAATGAGTCTTGAAAGAGAAGGGACGATAACATTTGGTAGGCGAAATATACTAGCAAGCCCCACCTTTGACTGGAGGTCTCATTACTACCTCGGTAGGCGAGATATACTGGTGATCCCGTTGCTACCCAGAGGTCTCGTTGCTACCGCATTCATTAATGGTTGCAACCGACATGCGCATTTATGATTCATATACATATACATTTACATAAGCAATAAAGTTTAGTCAATCATATAGCATATTCAAGTACATTCTATATTTCGCATTATGTAAAGGTGTAAAACATTTATCATATACTCGTATAGGCATGTAAACTTCCTTAGTACCAATAAATAATAACAAGAATAGCAAGAATTTGCAAACTAATACTTAACAACAACCTACCAATAGCATATACTAGATTCACCAAGCAAATCCAATGCTCTTACATTAGTCCATCTTAGGAGGTAAATTTTCCTACATTTCTAAACTCCAATTAAACTGATTTTAGTCTAGAATCGAAGCTTATCGAAATTAGATAACTCTAGAATCAAACGGAATACAATTTGAAGTTGAAACGAATGAGATATGGCCTCCGAAAAATCCCTACGCAGAGCTGTCAAACATCCGGGCATTGGGGCCTTCATCCGGTCGATCGGATGAAGCAGGTATCGCCCGGATAGGAGTTTTCTGCCGGGCATTTTGGCCTCTATCCGGGCAACCGGATAGGTGATCGCGTCTTTTTTCGCTCAAAAATAGTAAGGTTAAATGATTGAAAATATTGCTTACCTTGAATTACCTCTAGCTGTGGCGAGTAGAGGGTCGATTCACGGAGATTGGGTTATCAAATTAAGTTAAGTCCTTAATTTAGAATTGTTTGACTATCTCCCGTCACGGATAAATTTGATTAAGTCCAAAAGTCCAAAAGTACGGAAGTACGGAAAATTAAGTCCAAGAAATGTCCACAAAATGTCCAAAGATACGGTAATAACAAAGTCCAAAAGTGAATTAATCAAAAGTACTAAATTAAAGAATTACAACACTCAACACTAAAAATCCAAAGGGTTAATGATTCAGGGTGGTTATAGCTCGGTATACGCAAGTACAAAGTTATTGATTCAGATTAAAAGTTAAGTCCTTCAGAAATAAGGCTACAAGCTCCTACTACTGAAATGAGCCTTTAATTACGTAAGTGATAAGATTAATTAATTAACAAGACTGGATGTGTTGGTACAACCTAACGATTTCCAATCTCTCAATTAATCTTTCACTTATGTAACCTGGAGGTGTCGGTACAACCAGACTAGAATCTATCCAAAGTAGTCTCGTATTGCGACTTGTTTACAAAACCGGGCGTATATGTACTTTCAATTAAATATAACATAACTACAAGTATACGTATAATTAATCAAAGAATATTTTAAAATAGAAATACGAGACTTTAATAAATCTGAATCACAACATATGTACAAGAGTAACCTCACACGTATCACCCCGAATCTTCGGTCTAGTATGCCATAATAAATTGTAAAGTACAATAAATCATAACGAAAACCAAAATAAAAGAATACTTATCGTGTTGAACGAATTTTGGTAGACCGGTATGATTTCAGTATGATGATAGCTCACTAGCCCCTCCCTTTGGGATTAAACTTTGCACACAACTCAGAATAATAACTAAAGCACTCAAACACAAGAGCAAAATCTAAGCTAAGAAGAGAAAATGGTACAAGAAAAATGAAATGAGGAATGAAGTATTTATAGAGAAATTTTGGCACTATTCACAAGTACATTTCAAACCATGATATCATCAATGTGTCAGCGTGATGTCATTTGCCTAGGTCATCATTGTGTCAGCATGATGTCATTCGCCTAGGTCATCCTTGTATCAGCGTGATGTCAGCAAATATACTATTTACACGTTGACTTTACTATTAATGTGTTGACTTTGACTTTTACTAGTCACCTATTGACTTTGACTTTGACCAAAAGTTGACTTTGATTTTGACCAAAAGTTGACTTTTACTATTCATCCGTTGACTTTGACTTTGATCAAAAAGTTGACCAAAGCTACTTCAAGGTTTTTCAGTGTCCTGAATCCGTTTTCGCACTCCGTTTGGCCAAATTCAATCTCGATTTGCTCATGTCAAGGTCGTTCTTCCTTCCTCCTTCAGTATTGCGCTGACAATTCACTTCAAAAGTTGGCTTTTGTGGCCATTTTTGTTATTTCTTCTTCAGAACCTATATTGCATTAAATTTGTGTAAAATATACAATTAAACTTGAAATAATAATGCAATATACATAATTTAATGGGTTAAAGTTACTAAAAATACAGATTTATCAACCTCCTCAAACACATTCTTTGTTTGTCCTCAAGTAAAGGTATCAATTACTTCATATATTCATAAATATTAAATCTAAGCAGTCAATGTATTCATACAGTTAAATTTTATAAAATTACAAGATTAACTAGAAGAAATGAAACCAACTTAATTACAAAAAATCCTTTGAGCCTTTTTAAGCACTTGTAACTCAATTAAGAAGTAAGAAAATTAATCACGCAAAATTTGTAAAATCGAAAATATTTTCTATGGATAGTCATGAAATGTTAAAACTCAACTCCATTCCAAATCATGTAGTACTCCCTTAGATTTTTTCTATATTTTTTTTTCTTTTTATGAAATAGATGACTCGAATGATAGATGTTGGTTGATTCAACGACTTCATTAAAGTATTGCATTTTCTTCGGTTGAATTGTGTTTGGTGAAAGAAGGCTTGTTTGGCAAGATTTGTATTAATAGCTTTTTCATAACAAAAATGCTCAAAAATGGTTAGAAGAAAGCATTTGTTATGGATTTCTTTGCTGCCTCTTTTTGTTGAATCAACATTTTTGATATTTGAATGATGTTGAGCGAGTCATCTACACTTTTTTTTTCAAAGGAGTACACCAATCTAGAAAAATAAGTCAAATTTTAATAAAACACAAAAATATCTCAATCTACTCTTTTTTTGATAATTAATCAAATACTTCTAATTAAATCATGTGACGCTGTTGGGATATAATAATAGTTAACAAGGTTTCAAAAAAAAATCTAAATACAAACTCAACTCTTAGCGGCTAATCATTTTTCCATTCCAAATTCACAGTTAATTCAAATATTTTATCACAATCTAACCATATTTCAACAATTAACCACTCAATTTTAATTATTATGAATAAGAGAAGTAAAATTTTTTTTTTTTGGTATCAGGTTGGTATCAACTTTTTTTTTTCCTCCTCAAACTCAAACGTTACATTGTCCTCAATGAAAGAAAACTATGTAATGCAAAGTAAAAAGAAAGACACAACCTGATAAACAATCCAAGCAATGTTCCTAAAAAACTTTCTGAAAGAAGAATTGTCAAACAAAATCTCAAAAACCAACAATAGCCGTGAGTTTAAATAAAAACTAAAATATAAAAAAACGATGAAATAACTAAAATAACATAAAAAAAACACACCACTGAGTCACGATGGTGGTGGCGGCTGAGGACCTGAGCCTGAACCTCTCATTGAAGCAAGTTCAACTCGTAATGCAGTAAACTCTTCCTTATGTGACTGCTTAAATTCAACAAATTCAGCTTTCAGTTCACCTATGTCTCCCAATCCTACAGCAAGGTTAGTATTCATGGCTTGCAGTTCTCTGTACATTTTTTTCATTAATGATTCTTCAGATTGATCACCCTGTTGTTGGGAAGAAATGGCACCTTCAGCAAATTGAGTGGAAGGTCGTGGAGCATTTAATGCTAAGGGCATTTTTTGAACAGCGCGCTCCAAATGTTTAAAACTCTTCGAGAACTCTGATTCACCATATAAAGTAATAGGGAGATCCATGTATGGCTCATCAAGTGCAAAAGAAAAATCAAACCGTTGACGCAAAGAAATTATCAGTCGAGGAAAATGAAGTGTAGATGTAGCATCAAACCTCTTCATGTGGTCTATAAGACTCATCATGTTGTCTCCAATAACAGCTCCAACATCAAAAAGAGCACCTTGATAAATCCAGTATAAAACTTGTAAAATAACTCCCGTCCTTTCATGATCATGACCATAAGGGCAAAGGTTCTTTTTAACAATAATATATGTTAACCACATGTCCCTTGGAAGGGAAGATCTCCTTACACCCACACCGTGTGGCAGAACCGGACCCCCACACAAATTTGTAGCAATGTCTAAATCAGTAGATGTAGCAAGGAAATCCATATTTTCCTCATAAAAATAATCATGCCCACACAGTATAGTCATGATATCAGTAATAGTAAATTGAAATTCAAAACCATCAATTGATGTAGTAAATTTTTCATTATCGTATGAAAGATGCTCATAAAAAAGGCGAATGAGGCGAGAAAAAACAGGAACATCATCAAAAGGTGGGTGCAGAAAAAAATCAAGAAAATACCCCTCAAAAAATTCAAAAGCACATTGCCCACCTTCGGAGGCTCTCAACGCATCCGAAAAATTAGTTTCGGCCTCAATTTGAGCATTGTCAAGTCTTGCAGTCAATTATAATTTCTGCCTTTTGGGAGCCATAATCTTAATAATAAACAAAAAAAACTAAATCAGAAAAATCACAAAACAAAATTATATATATATATATATTGTTTTTTTTTAAATTTACATAAATACTATTTATTCAAACAATACCAAATAACAACTGCAAAATCATCCTTAACACACAACATTATAAATCATCCGGTTAAATTCTATAACATGTAAATAATTTATAAATCTTAGATGTAGGGTAACAAAAATAATAGACATAAATGAATCTACATAAATCTATTTTTTTTTTTTTTGATTTTTTTTTTCAGAATTAAATTTAAAGGAATTCTAACAGAAAATTTAAAATTAAAATCTAACCAAATTCTATATACATTCTATATACATACACATATACATACACATATACATTCATATATACATACATAAATCTGAAAAAAAAAAAATCATACCAAAACGAAGATTAAGAGCTATAGAACAACAATAAATTGAAAGTAAGCAATAAGAATCATCCTGAAGCCTTCAAATATGCGTATATACATACATAAATAAATATGTAAAAATAGATCTAATACTTGAAATAAACTGAAAATAAATGCGAAAATAAAAAAGAAAGCATAAAAACTAACCTCTTAATGTAGATTTGGAGAAAACTTGGGGTAGAGAAGGGTTTTGTTGAGGTTTGTGGGTGATTTTTGTGGGTGGAGGGGTGTGTTTTTTTTAGGTTTCAAGGCTGCTGCAATCGGGGCTTATGTTATAAGCCCCGACTGTGGTTGGGAGCTCGAGCGCCTACAGGGCGCTCAAGCGCCCTGCTGCGTTCTTTCAGTGAATTTTTTTATTTTTATTTTTTTTAATAGCAATAAATACATATATAGCAGACTAACATATATATATACATAAATTTATATACATTATTTAACATAAATATCTTAACATAAATATATATATATATATATATATAGATTATATGAATACAAAAACCATAAACAAACCACACTATTTTATTAATCATAAAGACATTACATAAAAGAAATGAAAATACAACAACAGAAGACTATCCTCTAAACTTGGAAATACATGATTAACTTCAATCATTCCTAATATTTCTACGATCTCAGTTGACTAGGAGATAAATAAAAAAAATGTAAAAGATGAAAATGCTTGCAAAATAGTACACAACCATGGCAAATTGATCAGGCGTGAGAGTTCCGAACATCATTGTGTTGAATGCAGCTAAATAGAGAAATGAAAGAAAAAAAAAATTGAGAAAGAGAGAGAGAGAGGAGGCGGCAGTGGAGAGAAAAGAAAATGAGGAGAAGAAGAAAAGAAAAGGGCTTTAAACCTACCAGTTAGGTCACACACCGGTCGAGCGCCCTGTAAGTGCGTTCGAGCTTGATTCTTCCCGTTTTTGCCTTAAATGCTTTTGCAAATTCACAAAGTAGGAAGATATAATCTTCCTCAAACCTATTTCCTACAAGAGTTTTTTTTTTATAAAATAAAATAAAATTGGTACATGAGAAAAATAAATACACGAATTTTAAACCATTTAAATATCCTAAAACAAGTGTAAGAATATACAAATGAACACCGACCAATAGTCATCCATCAACCTTAAATATGCTTCCAAAAGGAATAGTTGGATCCAGATTTAATTTAAGAAAATTTGAGTTTAGACTAAATTTAGAGTTCATCAACTTAACGAAGAATTGTCCGCCAGTTTGGAAGGCAACACTGGAAGCCTGGAAAAAGCAAAAATAGGATCCCAACCCTATTTCAGTTTCATACCTATGCAACAAAGTAGACCACATCCGAACACCAAGTGAATGGCATTAAAATCTGGAAAGTAAATCTACCCGCCATAGCGTAAGAACTGGCCGAAGCAGAGGTGATGAATCACGTATCACTTACCCCTCAGAATGGTATAAGTTATCTTTCTCTCAAATACCATGAGAGCCACTATTTCCATAACAGTGGAAAAAGACCTCCTAACGTTGAAGTTAACGCCAATTTAAAACTAATTGGTAACCAAACGACAACATCTAGGATAAACCTTGGAATGTTACCGCCATGAGATCCTAGATTACCCAGAGATCACTTGGGTTCATGTGAGGCACACACCCTAGTACAAAAAATACCCTGTTTTATCCTCAGACAGTCACTACCGAATGTTGCCACTGTGTACCCATCTTCCCACCCATTTAGGATGAGTGCGTCACATAAATTGTCAGAGTTTTTCATTCTAACCGAGAATGGGCACTGGAACCATTTAATGTCAGCCAGTAAGACATCCACACACAGTTAAGTATTGTAGTTTAACGCCTTCGGGCAAATTTTTTTTTTTTTTTTAAAATAATATATTAAAATCAAGGGACTAGCTCTTCCAGAGGTTTCTATGTTCACGTCATCTAGTACTTTCCTTTGGCACTCACATGGGGCCACAGCCAGTTCCACAGGGTCAAGAGCAAGACAGTGGAGTTTTATGTTACAGACAATACCGTCTAGTGAATGCTCTCACTCCTAACTACCTTATCAAGTAATGCCCAAACAGACCCTAAACTACATTAAGCTGGTGGAGCGGCAAGTACTGTTAGACAGAGTTGCACTGGTCAGACAACCGCACACAGAAAACGTACAGTGACCACTAGTATCATGACAATTATACCTTTATGAGTGTTTTTCAGGGTTAAGACCCAAACTACTTTAAGCTAGAGAAAGACTCATTTGGTACTAATAAAAATAACAAAAATAATAAAAATAAAATTAAAAATCCTAGGTTTCCTCATAGGAGCGCTAAGTTTAACGTCTTCAACCAGACAGAATTACTTTGAAATTGTTACTCTGCAGGGATTGGATTCTTAAGTTCAATTGACTCTTCACCCCAATTCTTTAACTGGATCGCTGGTTTTAGCCTTTGTCCATTTACAAACATAGTTTTCCCATTTGTTTTATCTTTTATCTTGACAACCCCAGACGGAAAAACTTGTTCAACCTTAAATGGTCCATCCCACCTAGACCTCAATTTTCCTGGAAACAATCGTAACTTAGAATTAAATAACCACACATCTTCTCCAGGAATAAATGACTTACGAATAATCATTTTATCATGCGTTCTCTTCATTTTCTCACTGTAAATCTTGGCATTCTCGTATGCCTCTAAACGCATTTCTTCAAGTTCATTTAGATAGAATAACCTGTTTTTACCAGCTTTCTGCAAGTCAAAATTCACAGTTCTAATTGCCCAATAAGCCTTATGTTGTAACTCAACAGGTAAATGACATGATTTTTCATAAACTAAACGAAAAGGTGACATTCCTATGGGATTTTTATATGCAGTTTTATATGCCCAAAGCGCATCATTCAATCGAGTGGACCAATACTTCCTATCAGGTCTAACTGTCTTCTCAAGGATTGATTTAATTTCCCTATTAGAATCCTCAACCTGTCCACTAGTTTGTGGGTGATATGGAGTTGCAACCTTATGAATGACTGAGTATTTCTTCAACAATTTTTTAAAAGTTCGGTGAATGAAATGACTTCCACCGTCACTAATGATGGCTCGTGCAATTCCAAACCGACAGAAAATGTTTTCTTTTATAAATTTCATCACAACAGTGTGATCATTAGTCCTTGTTGCAATTGCTTCAATTCATTTAGACACATAATCAACACCAACCAAAATGTATTGAAAACCAAAGGAGAAGGGGAAAGGACCCATGAAATTAATACCCCAAACATCAAAAAGTTCACAAACCACAATGGGATTTAAGGTCATCATATACCTTTTTCCTATGTTACCTGTCTTTTGGCATCTTTCACATGCCTTGCAAAACTCATGAGTGTCCTTGATTAATGTGGGCCAATAAAACCCATTTTGCAGAACTTTGATAGCTGTTCGTCGTCCTCCAAAGTGTCCCCCACATTCCTGCGAATGACAAAATGACATGATGCTTAGCTGTTCAGACTCGGGTACACATCTACGAATAATTTGATCATAACAAATACGGAACAAATGAGGATCCTTCCAGAAATAATTCTTTGCAATTGAGAAAAATCGATCTCTCTCAGCCTTGTTCCACTCCTTGGGTATTTTACCAACTGCAAGATAATTCACAATATGAACGTACCAAGGAAGTTTAGGAGTAGAAATTAACAGCAATTGTTCATCAGGAATTGTATCTCTCAAGGGTAACTTATTTTATGTTTCTTGAGTTACAATCATTGACAAATGATCAGCAACAACATTTTCTCGACCTTTCTTATCCTTGATTGTTAAATCAAATTCTTGAATTAATAACAACCATCGAATAAGCCTAGGTTTAGCATCTTTCTTTTCCAACAGGTATCTTAATGCCAAGTGGTCAAAATAAATGATTATTTTTTACCCTAACACATAAGACCAAAATTTTTCTAATGCAAGAACTACATCAACCAATTCTTTCTCTGTGGTGGTATAGTTTTTCTGGGCGTCATCTAAAGTTCGGCTGGCGTAATAGATCACACAAGGGACTCGATCCTTGCGCTGACCTAATACAGCTCTTATGGCATAATCCGAAGCATCACACATAATTTCAAAAGGAAGAGAGTAATCTGGTGGTTGAATCACTGGAGCAGTGAAAAATGCATTTTTCAGTGTTTCAAAAGCAGTAACACATTTTTCATCAAATTGGAATGGAGTATCCTGTGCCAAAAAATTTGATAAAAGTCTAGCAATTTTACTAAAATCCTTTATAAATCGTCGGTAGAAACCAGCATGTCCAAGGAACGATCTCACCTGTTTAACAGTTGTTGGATGGGGCAAATCAGAAATAATATAAACCTTAGCTTTATCAACCCGAACTCCTTCCTTGGATATAATGTGTCCGAGAACAATTCCCTCTTGAACCATGAAATGACTTTTCTCCCAACTAAGTATGAGATTAGATTCCTGACATCTTTTCTACACCAAAGAAAGATTATTCAAACAAGTGTCAAATGAAGAGCCAAAGATAGAAAAATCATCCATAAAGACTTCAACAAATTCATCCATCATATCAGTGAAAATAGACATCATGCAACGTTGAAAAGTGGCTGGTGCGTTACAAAGGCCAAAAGGCATTCTTCTATAAGCAAACGTGCCAAAAGGACATGTAAAAGTTGTCTTTTCCTGATCTTCAGGGTCCACAGGGATCTGATTGTATCCCGAGTACCCGTCAAGAAAACAGTAATAACCTTGTCCTGCCAACCTGTCCAAAATTTGATCAATGAATGGTAAAGAAAAATGATCCTTTATTGTTGCAGCATTGAGTTTCCTATAATCAATACACACACGCCATCTAGTTGTGGTGCGGGTAGGTACCAATTCACCTTTATCATTTGTCACCACAGTGATTCCTGATTTCTTAGGTACAACCTGCATAGGACTAACCCATTTACTATCCGAAATAGGATAAATGATACCTGCATCTAACAACTTCACTATTTCCTTCTTTACAACTTCCCTCATGTTCGGGTTCAGCTTACGTTGCATCTCTCTAGATGTCTTGGCTCCATCTTCCAAATTAATCTTATGCATGAAAAAAGAGGGATCTATTCCTTTAAGGTTTGCAATAGTCTAGCCTAACGCTTCTTTATTCTTAGACAACACATCTACAAGTTTAGCTTCCTGTTCCAAAGAAAGGTTAGAAACAATAATAGCTGGAAGTGTTTGATCTGCCCCTAGAAAAACATACTTGAGATGACTAGGAAGTTGCTTCTATTCCAACTTAGGAGGAGATTGTATAGAAGGAAGCATGGGTTCTTTAGAAAGAGTCAAGGATGGTTCTATTGCACAAACTTGAAGTTTTTCATCAAATCTTAAATTGCTTTCTAAAAATTCATCAGATTCCTCCTCAAACCTACTCAACACTACTTCATCATCATTTAAAGTATTCTCCAAAAAATCTTTTTGTATAAGACTAAGAAAAGACTCTTCAATTAATGGATCAATCTTATCAAGAATAAAACATTCAAGACCATCATCTCTATCTGTAAACCTAGCAACATTAGCAACATTCAGCTTTACCTTAATATCTCCAAATGTAAACTCCAATTCTCTAGTTGCACAGTGAATTTTTGCATTAGCTGTTGCTAAAAATGGTCTCCCTAATATAACTAGTGTGAAACCCCACTTTCTTGCTTATCTCGTTTTACGTGCTTTACCTCGTTTTGCGTGTATATAACCTGTTTATGTGCTATAGGACCTAGAAAGTTATAATTTTGATTTCAATACTTCTAATACGTGCTAAATGTGCATTCATGAAATTTTCGTCAAAATCGGAGTCAGAAAATTTATCGTCGATTTTCAGTGAATAGTGTTTTCGAAACACGTCCGCTATAATTTTGAAACTGGTCTTTTTAACCCTTCTAGACCTAGTCCACGGACTTTAATAGACCTGTGTTTGATGAAAACGGTTTTAAAATCGGCTTAAGAATTTATTAGGGTTTTTACACCGACTTTTGCAAAAATCGAGTTTTAAGCCGACTCGGGTGGAATTCTTTGAATGTAAAACTTCTTGTCACCTAAAAATAACTCACTTGAGATATCTTGGGGGTTGCATAATTAATTTTAACTTGGTGATCACTAAAATGCAATTAAAGACATTAAAAACACAAAATTACCTATTAAAATAACTTTGACTTTAATTAAATAGTTGACCATTTAAGCTTATGTCCTCAACACACACTCACACAACACAAAAACACCACCACACACACACACATTGCCGAGAGGAAGAGGAGAGAAAAGAGAAGAGAAAAACTTAAGCTTTCAATCCAATTTTTCAAAGAAAAACCTAGTTTTTGTCCGTGAAACTTCGCACCGACTTGGATTCTGCTTGTTGGGCACGCATTGCACGCATTCCTAGGCTTATATCGCATCTAAGGTGAGAGAAAAATTCTAGATCTCAAAATGTCATTTTTGTGTTTTTGCGTATAAATGAAGATTGAACCGTTAGAATTGAAATCTGATGATAGATTATTGCTCCTTGCATGCTAGGGATCATTATATACTAATACTACAAGTTTCTGTCGGATATAGCATAATTTTTATTTTCTGGGTATTTAATTTTGATTAAAATGTTCAAAGTTGATTTAATTGAGTTGTGTTGCTCGAAATCGATTGCCGTCGATTTCTAAATACTTGATAATTACGTGTTAGCGCTGTTGTAATGCCGAATTTTCGATTACATTGTTTGTGTGGAAATCCGGAAAATCCAGCCATGACGTCATAGGGTTTTAGGGTTATCGGGCATGTTTTGGAGGTGTTATGGTGGATTTCCGAGAGGGCTAATGTAGTAGGTTGAATGGGTGAGTGATAGGAACTGATTTGGCAATGTTTGGATTAGTAGATTGTAAGTTATGAATTTTAGAAGTTAGGTTGTCATTCTTTAATTTCTTGAACGATGCCTTAGATGGTTGGGTAGTGTTCGAGTGATGAATGGTGAGTTGTTGTTGAGTAATTTAGAGTTTAATTATGAATATTATGCATGTCCGGTTAGATGGCCTACTTTGTCATCTAACTACGTTGTTTGATGTTTAATTTTATATTGATGTTATATTGATGTTATATTGATGTTATTGATTGATTATTATTGAATGCGGGAATCGGGCACTCTTGTTGCTGATCTCCCAATTGATTGATCGATTTATGCTTGCATGATGATTGATGAAAATGGAGCCTTGGTATGTGTGTGCCACCTCTCGGGCAGCGTCGGGCTGTCGGGTTGAAACCGGCATGACTGCCATAGGCTACCCCCAGCTCGCATGACGGAGATGTCATGGAGGGAAGGGGATAGTGAGGTACCTCGGGTGCGTGAGTAATGGGGAGTTATAAGAAGAACGGTTGAGATCGTGATGGCGTTTGGAGCTACACCAAATAGAGTATCCTTATTGAATGGTCATATAGTTATGTGATGATAGCTTTATTTATGTTATTATTGTTGTTGTGTGTTTACTTGCTCAAAGGACTAAATCCAAGGAGCGTAGTGAATACTGTCGAGATCTATCGGATCCTCACTGGGCTTATGTATATAAGCTCACTCTCTATTAATGCATGTTTCAGGTGTACTTTCACAAGATTACGGGTACGTGCCTCCTGAAGAGGAGAATGTGGAAAATGTGCCTTTTGTGGATGAGTCATATGTTCCCGAATCTTATCTATGACTTTATGTTGTTAAATGTCTTGTATATTAGTTTAATAGACTTTATATGCTTTACGGTTCTTAATGTAATAGATATTGAAAAGATGTTGAACCAAATGATGTTAACTTAGCGGTTTCCTTTTGTCTATGGTTAAATTGTAGTTGTGTCTCAACTTACTTTTGAAATGTATGATAAAGTTGAGGTATTGTATGTCATGTTGGAACGGAGGCGTATAACGAGGATGTTTTATTGTATAATATGGTTGTGTTGTATGTTGTTGTTTGTATTGAGGAATTACTGGATGTATGATGTTTAATGAGGTTGGTTTAGAACCTCGGAAATCTATTTACTGTCGTTATGCCGCCGAAATTCCGTTGCGTCCTGACTGATCGTAGGTGGGGTCGAGTTGGGGCGTGACAACTAGAGTTTGGAACTTTTGAATTTCTCCTGGTTCCATATCTAGCACAACAAAATCCACAGAAAAATAAAATTCATCAACCTTTATCAACATATCTTCAATCATGCCCTTATGAATTCTAAGCGATCTATTAGCCAGTTGAAGGGTGACAGGAGTAGTTTTCAATTCTCCTATATCTAATTGCTCAAAAAGATTAAAGGGGAGAAGATTCACACTAGCTCCTAAATCAAGAAGGGCACGATCTACACAATGATTACCAATATAGCAAGGAATGGTAAATGCTCCTGGATCTTTCAATTTTTGTGGAACATGAAAAGTAAGAATGCTGCTTACATTTTCAGTCAATCTTACTTTGTTTGATATCAAAGTTGAATTCCTTCTTTTCTGAGTGCATAAATCCTTAAGAAACTTTGCATAAGCAGGAATTTGTCTAATGATTTCTAACAGAGGTAAATTGATTTTAACTTGCTTAAAGGTTTCAAGCATTTCTTCCCTTTTTGAATCTTTATTAGGTGGATTACCTAATGCCTGTGGAAAGGGTGCCTTGGGACTCAGTGTCAATAGAATATTTTCATGTGAAATGAAAGTTTCAGGTTCATTTGCAGTTTCTTTTGATGAATCAACAGTAACTTGTGACTTAGCTTTTTGCTTTACAAGTCTTGCATTTTCGTAAGCTTCGACACTTACCTTGTTATCAACTTTCTTACCACTCGCAATGTAGTAACAGCTTGAAGATCTTCCACTATTTGACTTGTAGATGCTACATGGGCCGTACCTTTTGGGTTTCCATTTGGTTGGGCAAGGGGTATTCCTTCTTCCCTTTTATGAATTGTGTTAGCTAATTACCCAATTTGTCTTTCCAAGTTGGCAATTGCCTTTGTATGTGTACTTACCAGTTGTATAGTTGGTTCCCAACTGTAAAGCTTTTTCAAAACCTATTCTTCAAAAGTAGTCCCATAAGAATTAGAACCTAAATTGGAGCTCGTAGGTACCTGTCCTTGTGGAACTGAATGAAATCCTAGAGGATAGCTTCTTGGTCTTTGTTGTTGAACATCTTCCCGATTCTGATCCCACCGAAAATTTGGATGATCTCGTGTACCTGGATTATAAGTGTTAGAGAATGGATCATAAGTACGGGGATATCTATAAGCAGCACAAGCTTGCTCTGAAATTGAATTGGGATTTGATGCAAGAACACCTTCACCTGAATCAACTACATGCAATGATTCTTTCCTTTTAACCATTTTTTCCAATGCAAGAGATAGATTTTCAATCTTTGATGTCAAAGAATTGTAATCATTTGATCCTACACTTTCTCTCTTTTCTCTAGATGAAGTTGCACGCTTTTGTGAATTGCTCAGTTTTATGAATAATTCTGTGGCTTCTTCTGGGGATTTTTCAAGAAGTGAGCCATTACAAGCTGAATCGAGCAAACTTTGATTATGCTCATTTAACCCTTGATAGAAATTTTGAGCTAATTGCCAATCTAGAATACTATGGTGTGGACATTCATAAGTTAAGGTTTCAAATATGTCCCAACTCTCATGAAGTGCCTCTCTAGGTAACCGAGAAAAATTATTTAATTGATTCCTACATTCATTGGTTTTTGAAGAAGAGTAAATTCTTTCAAGAAATTCTCTTTGCAATTGATCCCAAGAAGTAATAGAACCAGATCGTAATCTGTAAAGCCAATTTTGTGCTTGACCCATTAAAGAGTAAGGAAACAATCTCAATTTAACAACCTCTTCTGAGGCAGTTCTAGTATTGATCGATCTGCATGTATGAACAAAAGTATTAATGTGATCATACGGGTTTTCATTAGAAAGACTGTGGAACAAGGGAAGCATTGAAATCATGTGAGACTTTATTTTAAAACCATCATCAGTTTCAGGTAAGGCGATAGATCGTGGAGGAACATAATCTTGTGGTGTGGAAAAATCTTTTATGCTCCTTCTCTCATTTCCTACTTCTCTACCTTCAACTTGATCCTGATTTTGGTTTTGATTCAGATGTTGATCAGCCATGATTAGAAAAGTTCGTGCTTTGATTCTGGATTTAAAGGTTTTCTCAATTTTTGAATCCAAGACAAAGATGGGTGGCTTTAAAGATCTCCGACCATGCATACAAAACTAAAACTCAAAAAGAAACAAAATAATAATAATAATAATAATAATAATAATAATAATAATAATAATAATAATAATAAAGTCTATACAAAATAGCTAAATTGACTTAAATAAAAATAAAAACTAAAATCTAAAATATATACATATAAACACTTATATACATAAATCAAAGACTTACCTTATTTGATGAACACCGATCCCCGGCAACGGCGCCAAATTTTGATCGCGTCATTTTGCGCTCAAAAATAGTAAGGTTAAATGATTGAAAATATTGCTTACCTTGAATTACCTCTAGCTGTGGCGAGTAGAGGGTCGATCCACGGATATTGGGTTATCAAGTTAAGTTAAGTCCTTAATTTAGAATTATTTGACTATCTCCCGTCACGGATAAGTTTGATTAAGTCCAAAAGTCCAAAAGTCCAAAAGTACGGAAGTAGGGAAATACGAAAAATTAAGTCCAAGAAATGTCCACAAAATGTCCAAAGATACGGTAGTAACAAAGTCCAAAAGTGAATTAATCAAAAGTACTAAATTAAAGAATTACAAGACTCAACACTAAAAATCCAAAGGGTTAATGATTCAGGGTGGTTATAGCTCGGTATACGTAAGTACAAAGTTATTGATTCAGATTAAAAGTTAAGTCCTTCAGAAATAGGGCTACAAGCTCCCACTACTGAAATGAACCTTTAATTACGTAAATGGTAAGATTAATTAATTAACAAGACTGGATGTGTTGGTACAACCTAACGATTTCTAATCTCTCAATTAATCTTTCACTTATGTAATCTGGAGGTGTCAGTACAACCAGACTAGAATTCATCCGAGCTAGTCTCGTATTGCCACTGGTTTACAAAATCGGGCATATATGTACTTTCAATTAAATATAACATAACTACAAGTATGCGTATAATTAATCAAAGAATACTTAAAAATAGAAATACGAGACTTTAATAAATCTAAATCACAACATATGTACAAGAGTAACCTCACACGTATCACCCCGAATCTCGGGTCTATTGTGCCATAATAAACTGTAAAGTACAAGAAATCATAACGAAAACCAAAATAAAAGAATACTTATCGTGTTGAACGGATTTTGGTAGACCGATATGATTTCGGTATGATGATGGCTCATTAGCCCCTCCCTTTGGGATTAAACTTTGCACACAACTCAGAATAATAATTAAAGCACTCAAACACAAGAGCAAAATCTAAGCTAAGAAGGGAAAACGGTACAAGAAAAATGAAATGAGGAATGAAGTATTTATATAGAAATTTTGGCACTATTCACGAGTACTATTCAAACCATGATATCATCAATGTGTCAGCGTGATGTCATTTGCCTAGGTCATCATTGTGTTAGCGTGATGTTATTCGCCTAGGTCATCATTGTGTCAGTGTGATATCAGCAAAAATACTATTCACATGTTGACTTTACTATTTATGCGTTGACTTTGACTTTGACCAAAAAGTTGACCAAAGCTACTTCAAGGTTTTTCAGCGTCCTGAATCTGTTTTCGCACTTCGTTTGGCTAAATTCAATCTCGATTTGCTTATGTCAAGGTCGTTCTTCCTTCCTCCTTCAGTATTGCACCGAAAATTCACTTCAAAAGTCGGCTTTTGTGGCCATTTTTGCTATTTCTTCTTTAGAACCTATATTGCATTAAATTTGTGTAAAATATACAATTAAGCTCGAAATAATAATGCAATATACATGATTTAATGGGTTAAAGTTACTAAAAATACAGATTTATCAATAGGGGCTATAACGCCCGGATAGTTAGATGGGAAAGGCACATTTTCTACAAAAATCATCCAAATAATCCACACAACCTCCTACCATCAATCAAGCATGTTCAATGTAGTTTATGGGCATCATATAAGGGTTTAAACTCCACCCAAATCACCTCTCCTCAACAAACCACAACACCCAACATACATTTTCAATTCTTAGATCTACAACACATATACACAACTTTTCATCATCCAAGCTTAGATATGCAAGCTATAGCATTATTAACACCAAATGATCATTAATAAACTTGAATGAATCTTTTAAAACCATTTATGAAAAAATCCCTCACCTTTGTCTTGAATTTGGAAGTAGGATGATGCAAGGATCTACGATGAAATGCTCAACAATGCAAGAGAATGACTTGAAGTTCTTTCCCTCTTTCTTCTCTTTCCTTTTCTCTTCTTCTTCCTCTCTTCCTTCTCTCTCTCTTGGTCAAAAATTATGAATGTGTGTAGTGTGTGTATGTTTGTGTCGTGTGAGTGAGTGTGTTTTAGTGTGTGTTTGTGTGTTGTAGTATTTTAGTGTGTGTGGGTAGTGTAGTGTGTGTTGAGATATTATCCAATTTTAGCCTAAGGACAAAAGTGCCCCTCAACTAGCCTGCGTATTACTAGTTTGCCATTATAGTGTTAATTCTAACTATCTTGGTTTTAGTTTAGTTACTCTAGTTGGTTATTAAACTTAGTTGGTCCAATTACTAGCTACAGGATACAATTTACTCATATGCACGTTAAACAATGAAATGCACGTAAATCGAGATAAATGCACATAAATCATTTTAAAACATGTAAAATGATTTAATTATTATATACGTTACCTAAATTACCCTGAGACATGTAATTAAATTTAAATGCACGTTAAACGAGACATGTGTTCGTAAAACGATGTAAATATATATTAATTAGCACAAGTGCATATTAAATGATGTAAAAATATATAAAATACTATGAAATTCACACAAGCACTATACGGCCTCGGTACAGGGTCTCACATCAGCTAAGCCATAGGCATCCTTGGGATCGAAACATGTGTGTTGTCTCACCCTTCCCCACCTAAATTGGCGTCTTCCTCGTCGTCAATGCTCACACGAACACACGGTGAACTGCCTCGCACCGTTTGGCTTCCGTCTATGCATGACCTCCGGTTGACCCTTGCGTTGGGCTACGGACTCGAACCTCAGGTGCACGCTTGGATTGCCAACACACTGACTGGAGGTTGCCTCAGTTTTTGTACACGAACACACTTGCCTGTGCGACAAGCGTTGAGCACCCTCGGTAGGCCTGCCTGTTACTACTAGGACGGGGTACGATTTTTTACCACGCACCTGTCTTTGGATCAGTTGCACAGCAAAGAGAGACTTGGTGTCTGCCTTCATCTCTCGCGTCATCGGGATAGCACAAAGGGGTTCAGTTCTTGTCACCACAATAGAATTTTCAAACGGCATAATGAAAGCACGTATCTCGTCTAGCCATTCTAGGCCAAGCACCACATCATCGTCGTCTAACTACACGATTGTGAAATTCACTACGTTTTGCCACGGTCGAATCGTTGCTTTCACCCCACGAGCAATACCACTGATTGGAATGGCCTTGGTGTTGGCTTTCTTGATCATTCCTTTCGATGAGCTAACCCGCAATCCAAGCCGTCGGGCAACATCTTCTCCCACGAAGTTGTTGGTAGCTCCCATGTCTACCAATGCCTTCAACATTCGGCCCCTGATAGTAATGGGGACATAGAGTGACCTCTTCTGTGGCTCTTTGGGTACTTCGGTCTTGACTGCACCGAGGATCCGAAGTGAACCCAGCTGTACCTCCTGCTCTTGGGATGGTTGGCAATCATCCTGTTGTTGTAAAAGAGATGCCAGCTTGCCTCGTTAAGGGCATTTGGCTACACGATGCTCTTTGCTCCAGCACAAGAAGCACTCATAGTTGTATGGCTTGTGTATGCCAGACTTGTTGTTCTACCGGCCTTGTTGTCTACCTTCGTTGTGTGAGTAATGGGGCGCGTCCTCCCTTTGTTAAGGTGAAAGCGAGCCTTCACCGTTGCGGGATAGAGGTGTGACCCTGTTCTTGCTGCCTTCTCCCCCACCTGATTCCTTGCCATCTTTCGGGCCTTGTCCCCTGCCTTTGTGGGATGCATCGCCTCCTCTCTGGAACTCTACCAAACCCTCGGCTGCAGATATAGCTGAGCCCAAATCCTGGACACCACGGTATTGCAACTCCTACTTCGCCCATAACTGTAAGCCGTCAAGGAATGAGAAAAGAGCATCCTTGTCTGTCAAATCAGTGATCTCTAGCACCAACTCCTAAAATTCCTTCACATAGTCCCGTATGCTACCTCGCTGGTACAACCGTCTCAACCGATCATGGGCCTCGTTCTCGGTATTCTCGGGGTAGAACTGCCTCTTGAACTCCCGTTTGAAATCGTCCTAAGTGTTGATTGTACAAAGGCCCTGTTCCATGTCCTGTGAATGCCTCCGCCACCATAGCATAGCCACATCAGTCAGATATAAGGGCGCTGTGCGTACCCTCGCAGCATCATCCCAAATGTAGGCTACGGCAAAGTATTGCTCCAAACTCCACAGAAAGTTGTCGAGCTCTAAAAGAGGTTGGTCGAGGTACGTCCTACCTTGGAGCTAACGGGGCTGTCGTGCATACACCACTGCTGATGGCAGCCTTGTACGTAGCAATATCGGCCTTGATACTGCCCACTTCAGCCTTAAGTTCACCCAAGCCCGTGGTGAACTCTTCACGAAAACGATCGATGGATTGCCTTAGAGAATCTGCGAAGGAGTTGAGGGTGACCAACAATTGTCCTTCAAGGTCTTCCCCTCGTTCCTCCAACACCGCAACACGATTGATAATTTCGGTCTCATCCTTGGCCTCGAGTTCACGTACTCGGTCCATAATATCATCGAGCACCAAGCTGTTCTCAAGTGTGGCTTGAGAAACACTATCCAACTGCGTCTCTATCGAGCTAAGCTAGTCCACAGAGCTAGCCTGAGAGTGTGAGGCTTTGGCCTTGTCCCTCTTGGCCTGCCTCTCAGTAAGTCTCTCTGCTTGTCCTTCAGGTGCCGCCTAAGTAGCAGGGGCTACATTACCTTCCTCCATTCCAGCCATCATCACACCAACAGCAACACAATGAAACCACGAACTGATGAAGAGCACGCAATAGTCTTCAGCAACACACGATTTTGAGCCAAGCAGCCTTGGCTCTGATACCACCTGTCACGTGGTCAGAGATTGAGGACCAAATCTCGACTCCGTGCGGCCTTAGCCAAACACAGTGGGCTGACTAAGTGTGCCTGTGTGAGTGATCAGAGTGCACAAAATGAACCTTGGGAGTGTTAGAGGTTGACGACCTCAACACTTAGCCAATGCACGACACAAGCTTGCAAAGGGTTGTGGGTGTGAAGTGTGACCCTTTGGCAAGGTGAACATTATTGAGTATGCTTGTGGAAAGCCTGAAAATATGCTAAATAAGAGGGCTGGAATGTGCACATGAAATGGGCAGCCAAAGTAGTGCCTTTCATTCACAATTCAACTCATATATATATACATGTACAAAGCTTTGATCAATGGCTATGATTCATGCCAAGTGTCTACTCTCCTAACCGTACAAATGTCTATGCACAAACATAATTTCCAGAGATATTTATACTCAAATATGCTAGAAAAATCCAGAAATCCTGCCTATACACAAAACTGAAAAATTTTGGACTGTCTTAGGCAGACTGGGCAGCCTGACTGGGCAACTAGGCAGCCTGACAGATATTTCCAGGTTCGAATCTGCCTATTTCCCTCCAAGTCTGCCCCAAATGCTTCTTGAGCCATCTCCACTACTCTAGAAGCTTCCAAACACGCTGGGAAGGGTCCTGGTTTGCCTTGGGCCAATTTTCGCATCCGGGCTGTTGGCACTGTTCATGGCATGTTTCAGCTAAGCCATGGGTATCCTTGGAATCGAAACACACGTGCCTTCTCATTAGGCTAACTTTGGAGAGACTAACGGAACCCAACTTTTTGTTTGTCTCTATTTTGTTATTTAGGCTCCGTTGTTTGTTGTAAATATATATATTTTTTAATTTTTCAGTATTTGATAACATTTAAAAATTGGTCAATCAGAAAATATTTTTCGATCAAAGAAAATTGTTTAGTTAAAAAGAGTGAAAAATGTTGCTTAGCAAAAAAAAAAAAAAAAGTGAAAAATATTTTTATCTCCTTTTGGAGAAGAAAATATTTTTCACTCACTTTACCCCACATCTACCCAGCGCAATGCACCCCCGACCCCACTTTCGTTATATTTTTAATTAATTATTATTAAATATAAATTAAATATAATAATTTTTTAAATTAATTTAATAATAAAAATTAATTAATTTTAAATTAATGACTACTTAATTAATTAAATTAATAATTAACAAAATAATTTTTAATAAATTGATATTAGTTAATAATAATTACTTAATCTTTAATTTAATTTTTTGTATTCATTTATTAGCTATTAATTAACTATTTCACTAACTTAGCTTAAATTATAATTTCATAAATTAATAATATTTTATTATTATTAATTTATTAATTATGTATTATTTAAAATTACTAATTAATTAATTTATATATTATTTATTAATTAAAAATTTCATTAATTAATTATTTTTACTTATTTTAAATTTTTATTAATTAATTAATAGTGATTAATTATTAATAATTTTTAAAAATTAACAAAGTAATAAATTTAATAAAATTTTAATAGTAACAAACAAATGTCAAAAAATATTCTGTTTTTCAGGAAAATATTTTCTCCTAAAAATATTTCCACCAGCAAGTTATTTTACAGCACAAACGGAGCCTTAATGAATTTCTTTTCATCCAACTTTTTGCACTCGTGAGCATTGCTTTTCTTGTCACGTTGTGAGATCTTTTCTAAGACCAATGCCAACAGGTTCACTATCTTTTTCCCTACATATAGGGGTTTGAAGCACTTTTCCTACATCTAGAGATCTTGTATTTGAGTTTTAGTCTAACAACTTCCCTACATTTAATCAATCCCTTAGTTTGGAAAATTTTATATCAGTTTTACTCCAACAATTTTTCTAGTGTAGAGGCTCGTTATTTTAATTAAACATATTATTTTAATATTGTTTCCTTTTTATATGTTTATTTTTCTCTATGCGATTCTTTTTTTAATTACTAACATAAATTTTTATTTTCTAATATTATTTTTATTGTGTAATTTAAATTTTTATTTTTTAATATTATTTATCCATGCCTTCCTATCCAATGGTTAAAAATCAGAATATTGGAGAGTTTAAGTTTTAAAACTTTTTTTTTTCTAGTTTTTTACTGTTGAACAATATTTGTGAGATGATGTAAGTGATGAGATTTTCTCTCTTACATATGAAGAAGATGGAAATGGGTGTCAGAATTCCTTATAATTTACGAAATGAGATAGAGAATCTATTGAAACATAATTTTATTAATCTCAGTAGGGAAGCATTTAAGGCATTTATTGGAGATGGATAATGCTGAATTCCTACGCATGTGTGAATGCTACCAAAATTCTGTGCATTCTAGAGACTTCTTTAAGGGGAATTGGTAAACTAGTCAGACCATGTAATAGGAGGTCGGCCCTACAGACAACTGCGGCCTACACCGACAGTCACGACTTGACGATCGTGTTGAATTATTTTTTCTTCTTCGAGTTTGTCTTTAGGCATTGTAACATGACATATTTTGATTCACGACATGAGAGTATATATTATTTTAACACGGTTCCATATAGTCTATATTAATAAAATATTGTTTTTTTATTAAGAATGATATTTATACATATATTTAGAGGTATATAATAAATAATTCTAATATAATTTAATATGATACACCTATTTTGTAATGTATGACCTCTAAACACAAGTTAGATAATTTTTTTTATAATAAACTAATACTAATTATACTAAAAATAGAATTTCTATACTCTTCCTTTTTTTAATATTTAATTAAGCTTGTGATTCGAGTCATAATCCGACAATTCCTTCATGCTCTTTTCATATTCTATGTCGTGAGACAGATATTCTAGACTACTTCTTTCTTATTTATTTATCCTTCTAATGAATCCTTAAGCTTCTTGCGGGGTCCGACATAATAGTTTAATTAAATAACGTTGTTGTATTTTGGGCTTTACATGTTGCCTTGGAACAGACGCAAGAAACTTTGCGCTTAGTAGGCAACGGTTCTAAACTGCAACCACCTTCTAGAATGGTGTTGGACATATCTCACTACTTTTCACGGTTAAAGACTAAAGAGATCATCTTTAATACGGAATTGAATCTCATTATGTTATTAGAAAAATTAATAATTTGAGGTAATTATTTGACATTTACACTCAGTAGTTTAAATCATTTTATCTTAATTAATTTATCACTCTATCACCATTAATTTTTATAATAATATTAAATTAAAAAAATATGTTAGCTGGTTTAGGAAGACTTGATCATAAGAATTATTTAGACCACTTACATGTTGTAAAGGAACACAAATTGATATACAACTAATTAGTATCGCATTGATTTTCGCAATCGAAAAACCCTTCTCATTTTAAATTATATTAAAAATTCTTAGAATATGAATAGTATGAGTTTAGATAATCTCCTCTACTTATTCTCTCATATATTGGATGAGGTGCAATATGGATTATGAGATTTGAAATTTTTAAATCTCAATCATCCATTTTGAATTTCAATTTCAAAAAAGGTAGTTAAAATAAATTTGAAATAAATTGTTAAAATCTAAAAAGACTAAATTTCATAATTCATATTACACCTTATATGGTAGATGAGAGACTAAATAAAAAAGAGAATCCAAATCCAAATAAGGCATATGCCCAAGTTGCCTAAGGGTCAGTTTAAGTAACAAACATCAATAGGTCAAAAACATTAGATAGAGATAGAACTGGTATAATAATTCCTAAATGAGTATTGCTCTAGTATATATATTTTGCTGTAACTTAACTTTGTCTCCAATCAATCGAAAAAAAAGAAGAAAAAATAGCGGTGGTTACCAATTTATTGTTCATAGGCCAAAACGCTGTGTATTTGCATCGTTCTATGTAGGGTTCATCATCAACTACAAATTGATCATAAAAACGACTTGCTCTCGACAAGAGACTTTTCTTTCTTGTTTTGGTCAATCTCACTCAACCAAAGATGACATCTCGCGGTGATAAGAAGTGCCCAAGTAGTTCGTTTATCTATCCTAGCTCTATCGCAGCCGATGTCACATCTCATTACAGCACATGCTGCTAATTAAGACTTGTTCTCAACCAAAACCAAATTCTGAACCAAAACCAATGTGCTCTATACGAATGCGGCGCTCTAACACAAAAAATGGGTCTTATATATATATGGGGTTTATTTTTTATTTTACATTCACGTGTAGAAACAAATTCCAAATCAATGAAATCTCATGGTCAATCCTTCTCATTTTCAATTATATTAATGAGGTCAACGTCTCAAACTGAAGACGTAGATTCTAATTTGACACTTGAGTTCACGCATATAGTACGGGGTTCATGAGCGGTTTCAAACGTTTCCCCAAAGAGATCAGTGACGGAGACATGTTTGGCATTTAGCTTTAATTTCTAGTACTTAACCAAAACCTTTATAATCCTATAAAGCCAAAGTGCTTTACCAAGACTTTTATGGCCTAGAATGCCAAAGTACTTGACAAAGACTTTTATGACCGCGAGGGTACCGCGTAACGAAGACTTTTATGACCACAGGGTAGCCGTTCCACTAAGACGGCTAGAAAAAGTTATTATTATTATTATTATTTCACTATGCGAGTAAGTTTTCCATTAATTCAAAAATGAGATAAAAATCTTTTAGTCTTTCAGGTTTTAAAAAAATAATTTTTTTATTTTTTAATTTTTAAAAAGTAATTATTTGGTTTATTTTTTATGGTAGGTTGACGAAAAAATTATCAGCTGAAGAGTATTTTAGAGATTTTACATCGTTTTAAAATCAAAACAAAAAAAAAAAATTAAGTGGTCCTAGTGGAGCCACATCAACTCCACTAAAACCACCTTAGTGGTTGTCTAAACTGCAGGAAAAACTTTGATTTTCTCTTGGTAAGTTTAGAAATTGTTCTATGGAAACTTTTTGTTCATTGGGTATCCAAAATATGCAGAATGCGTATCGTAATCTTACACAGTAGAAATAGAGCTTGTATGAATTGTCTCTTGATTCAGATATACAAACAATTGCTTTTAATCTACAATAACATCTCTTATTTTTTAACTTAATAATTGTTCTGTTTATTTTTTTTTTTAACTGTGGTGGATGATGATATTGAAGATATTTTGTATAAATTATATATATTTTTATTTTGGTTTGGACATGTATATTTTGTAAATTTTTTGGTGATTTTTTCTAATTTTTATGATATCCCATGATTGCCAAAATGGTATTTAAATAAGCATCAAAGTAGTCGTTGCTCTCTCTCTTTTTACCGTTGGTAGCAATGGTAAAAGAATGAGAGATTCATCAGCTTTCAAAACGTGTTTTTAATTTCATATAAAAGAGAGAAAATGGGTCCAAAGATAAAATAGAAAAATCACAAAAAGTTAAAATTTTTCGTTAACTTACCGTTAAAAATGGACCACAGTCACTTTCAGAAAATTAAGGGATCAAAATGTTACTTTTCCAAAACTTAAGGAACCAAAAGATTTTTATCTCATTCAAAAACTGTACAAAAATTACAAAACTCCCTTATAAAAGGCAGCTAGGTTAGGTGAATATTCGATTCCTTTCAATTTTTCATAAATAACATAGAAGTCTATTTAAGATACTATTACAAAAACCAAGATAATCCAATAAAGCTATCCTTACAAAGGTTGCTAAAATGTAAAAGTTGTTAAATTTGGAAATTTTTAAAGACTTAGTCTCTAAAAAATATTATTAATGATTTAAATATATATGAGACTCATCACTTTTCATAACTTTTGAGGCAAGCACCCCATATATCAAATGGGTCTCTATTTTGCCTCAAAAGTTGTGAAAAGTGGTGAGTCTCATGTATTTTTAAATCATTAATAATATTTTTTAGAGATTAAGTCTTTAAAAATTTCCAAATTTAACAAATTTTATATTTTAGCAACCTTTGATAAGGATAACTTAATTTATTTCTAATATGAAGCTATGGATTTTCTCAAAGGTTGGGCTTGTACGGAGACGACTCTTAGAGAAGTTTATGACCACAAGGGTAGAGCTTATACAAGGCTCCTAAAGAAGTTTATGACAACAAGGATACAATGCAAAATTGTACTCTATGTTTTTATTAAAATTTCACCTTAAACAATGTTGTATAGTAATAACACAGTAGATCATTTTAAAGCAGTATTGGATAAATTAATAGTTTTTTAAATAAAAATTTTGTCTAATTATCAGTGTGCTAAATTAACAAATATTATAAAATTATAAGATAACACATTTTAAATACTTTTATTATATTTTATAAGTCACAAATATTTTATAAATTAATAATTATCTAAAAGGTATATACATATTTTTTGTAAGTGTTCACCAGACAATTTAGATTTTCTCTTTAGATATTTTATACGTTTTATACATTTTTCACTTTTAAAATTTTAAGATCTTTCTCATGCTAAATTTTAAAGAACCTACCCTTTGCTAACGTACAAATCATTTCTTTTTGAAAACGTATTGTTGGAATTATTTTTACATTCATGTAGGATACTGTAATTTTCTCACATCGAGATCTCACTTTTACAAGGAGTGATTTTTAAGTGTACGGGGTTTTCCATCCTACTAGACTAGTCTTTTGAGTTGGACTCTCCCTTTGTACTTGAGTTGTTATATTGGTACTTTTATTGATAATAGACTCCATGGAAGGAAGATTATAGGTTAGATTAAGGTGTAGTAAGTGTCATACTGAATATTAGTAGATTGGTACAGGTCCTTGTTATGAGAAAATGGCTACCGCTGGGTTAGTGTTGATAGGCTAGGAAGAAGGAAGCGTCGGTTCTTTAAGGGAGGTGGAATATAATGATCCCAAATTGGGATCTCACCCTCAGTAGGGGTGATTTTTAAGTGTAAGGGGTTCTCCTTCTTAATAGGCTAGTATTTTGGGTTGGGTTCTCTTCTTGGCTCACATAACGCTTTACACGTTTCTTCTATCATAATTATTTTCTCGACACCTTTGAGATTAAAAAAAAAAAAACTATTTTTGTTATTTTAAAACTAAAGGTATTGTAGCGTCCCAGAAAGCGAATCCCACGAAGGGGAGCGGCACAGCCCGAGCACATTACTATGCAGATATTGTCCGCTCTGGTTACACCTCGCACTTAACGCACGAGTGTGCCCTCACGGTTTTGTTCTACCCGTCAAGGCTCGAACCATGACAGAAAAATGCGTCTACACAAATAAAGGGAAACTTCCACTTATATCCAATAGCCCAAAGACCAAGCCAATTGATGTGGAATATTACATCCGCCCCCCTTGGGGACCCAGCGTCCTCGCTGGAACAAAGACTGGTCAGCTCTGATACCACTTTGTAGCGCCCGGGAAAGCGAATCCCACGAAGGGGAGAAGTACAGCCCGAGTACACTACTATGCAAATATTGTCCGCTCTGGTTACACCTCGCACTTAACGCACGAGCGTGTCCTCACGGTTTTGTTCCTCCCACCAAGGATCGAACCCTGATAGGAAAACGCGTCTATACAGATAAAGTGACACTTTCACTTATATCCAATAGCCCCAAAACCAGATCTGTTGATGTGGAATATTACAGGTATCATAGATAATAAGTTATTGTTGGACTAAATAAATTTTGCTTTGATTCATATACATTTATATAATTGTTTCAATAGAGTTAAATACGTTGGATTCTTAAGCTAATTATGTATCATTTAATACTTTTATTTTTTTATCGAAAAGCTTTTTGTAGTTTACTTAACTGAAAAAGTAAAGTAGGTTAGCATTACAATGTTGCAGTTAGATGCTGGCCAATCCTATGACATTGATCGTGGAGTACCTAGTAGGCTTCGGGAACAATAAAATTGCACATCGGATAGTGCTTTGAGAACAATCACAATTGCACATCGAACACATTCATCGCATTTCATTTGTTAGGTGCATGTTTTGCGAACTTGGGTTCTTTCTTAGTTCCATATATAATCTCTTAGTCCTTAGGAGGTGAATTGAATTACTTAATACCACAAGATTAAATCATAATTATTTGAAAAATACTCCGTTGATAGAAAAATAAAGACAAAACATGAAGGAAATATATATAGATTAAAGATAATATGAACCATCACCAGCAACAGCTTTAGAATAGAGGAAGATAATGACTACGTACATATTGAAATTTAGATATTAAGAAATACAATATGAGAATGCCTTATAACTTGATGATCAAGAGTAGAGAATTAAACTAATTAGAAACATAGCCTAATAACAATAGGGCAAATAGTCACTACAAGAAAAACGCTCAAAGGTGACGGTCTGTCGCCTTTTCGTCACCAAAAAAGCGACGAAAATGAGACGAAACTTTAGCTACATGAATAGTGACCATTTTGAGACGGTTTGGAGACGACTTAGATATGTCGTCTCCAAACCGTCTCGAAAGGCATCTATTGATGCCTTCAGAGACGGTTTTACAAGTCGTTTCCAAATAGTCACCAACAGGAGACGATTTTGAGACGCTTTATCTATATCGTCTCCAAATCGTCTCCTAATGCGATGATTTGGAGATGATTTTGTCTGTCTTCTCGAAATAGTCACCAACCAGAGACGGTTTGGAGATGATTTATTTATGTTGTCTCCAAACCGTCTCTTAATGGCGACAATTTAGAGACAGTTTTATGAGTCGTCTCCAAATAATCGCCAAGAGACGGTTTGGAGACGATTTATTTATATGATCCCCAACCCCAGTCCTATTGGCTAAAACATATTATTTATAGATTTTTCATAACCTAAAAACACTATAAATTACATTACAAATTAAAGAAATTAAATCAAGAAAAACGTCTAACGTATAGTATGTAATTACGTAATGACAATATAAACAATTTGTCCTTCAAAAAAATCACAAAATAAATGACACCCTATTAAAGGAGGATTATGAATGAGCTTGGAAAAGACAACATTAATTTTTAATCCATACATTGATAATTAAGGATTACATCAGAGTCGTAACAAATACGTCATACCAAGTACATAACACCTAACAACGTACATAATCACAATAGGCTGAATACATTCTTACAATAACGAACAGACCGCATCATCTAGTTACCGAAAACTAAGTTCATATTCCTAACCTTAATATGCTAAACTTAACAGAAATATTAGGGGAAACACTTGGGAAAATAAATCTTCAGCATTTTTTCAAAAACTAGTTGATGAACTTGAGAAGGAACATGATTGTCGTCTCCAACTCGTCTCTAAATGGTCTATCGATTTGTCTAATCAGTTGGAGATGACATGTTTTTGTCAGTAAGGGCTGAGAACCTTTCGTTTAATGTCTTCTTTTTATCTCTTATCAGAGACAAATTAGTGACGGAACATGATTGTCGTCTCCAATTTGTCTTCGATAAGAGACAAAATGGAGACGACATGCTTCAAGGTATATAATTGAAACAAATACGAGACATTAAAATCATGTTAAATATATAATATTATGTAGTTATTAAATTTATGTTGTCATCAACTTATTAAATAAATTAATAATTTATTTTAAATAAGTAAATAATCTAATAATGATACTTAAGATATATATTAAAATTTCTAATTACTTGGCCAATAATTTATTTGTACCTAGAATTAAAGTTAATATCAATAATTAACTTATTATTACCAATTTGTTGATGAACTTGTAATTAAAGTACTAATTAAATAGCAAATATGAGATTAAAATTAAATGACTAGGTATCTTAATTACTTTAATTTTCCAATAAATTTTTAAAAAATTATCTTACTAATTCCTTTTTAAAATAAAGGAACATAATTTTTTTTTAAAAATAAAAAAATAACAAGCATGGGAGACGGATTGGTCCATCTCCCAAAAGGAGACTGACACAATTGGTCCGTCTCCACTCCTTTTGGTGACGGACCCAATGGTCTGTCACGAGTGGAGACGGACCATTACTCATTTGGGAGATGGACCGATAGGCCTGTCTCCGTTTGGAGACGACCCAATGGTCCGTTAGGAGTGGAGACGGACCATTGGGTTCATCTGTACTCCTTTCGGAAAAGGACCCATCTGTCTCTATACCTTTGTCCGTCTCCACTTCTTTTGGGAGACGGAGCCATTGGGTCCGTCTCCCAAAAGGAGACGGTCCAAAAGGTCCGTCTCCAAAAGGGAGACGAACACATTTTTTTTTTTTAAGCCCAAGGAATGGGTTCGTCTCCCAAATGGGCCAGCATAGCACTTAAAGTGTTGTGCTTTTTTTTTTTTAAACCCAAGGGAGACGGACCCTTGGGTCTTAAATGTTGAGGGCATCTGCCTTTTTTAAAAAAAAAAAACCCTATCCTTCACTTGTTGCCCCCCTTCCTCCCCCTCCCCCCCCCCCCCCCCAAACCCTACCCCAGCCCATAATACCCTACCCCACCCCTCAAAACCACCTCTTACCTCTAAAATTTCCTTCTCCACCACCACCCCCTCCATTTCTCAAACCACATTAAGGTTATATATATGTATATGAAATGTATATATATATGTAGATGTATGTGTATATATAGATGTATATGTATGTGTAGATGTAGACATGTAGATGTAGATATAGATATATACGTATATGTATATATAGATGTATATGTATATGTATATGTAGATGTAGATGTAGATATAGATATATATATGTATATGCATATGTGTATGTGTATGTATATGAGTTTATATATATATATATATATATATATATATATATATATATATATACACACACACACACACACACACACACACACATATATATATATATATGTGTGTGTGTGTGTGTATATATATATATGTGTGTGTGTGTGTATGTATATATATATATGTGTGTGTATGGTAGACATGTTTTTTTTCATTTTTTTTATTTTTTGGGTTTTTGTATATTTTTTTCAGTTTTTTTTCTTTATTTTTCATTTTTTTTTGGTAATTTTTTGTTTAATAATTTTTTGGTTTTTTTTGATGTTTTAGTTTATTTCTTTTTTCTGTTTTATTTTGAATTTTTTCCATTATTTGTTATTTATATATTTTGTATTTTTATTTTTTATTCATGTTTTAGTTTATTTTTATTTTCAGTTTTTATGTTTATTTTTTTTCATTATTTGTTATTGTCATACTATGCATTTTCGTATTTATTTTTTTTTCCTGCTTTTATTTTTTTCTTTTTTGTTCATTTTTTTGTAATTTTTTTGTATAATTTTTTGTTCTTTATTGATGTTTTAGTTTATTTATTTTTTCAATTTTTATTTTTATTTTTTTCAATATTTGTTGTTGTGATATTTTGCATTTTAGTTTTGTATGTTGTTTTCAATTTTAATTTTTGTTTGTTTATTAATTATTTTAATATTTATTAACTTCAGGAATTCGCTATTGGACAAATCGTAATACGTGTCAGGTTAGTATTCTAATGTGTTTAATACCATCCTAATACTACTTATTATATATGAATGGTGTTAATCCTATGTTTGGGAATGTGTTCTCATTTATAGAACTTCCTTTTTATAAATGTTTAGTTTCATGAATATAGTTTGATTTAAATAATTGGAAAATTTGAGTTAGTTGATATTTTGATATTTAATGTTTTATAAAAAAGTTTACAAGACTAGTCTAATTAAATATACAAATTACTATTAGTGTTTCGTATTATGTTGGTGTCACGTGCCATTAATTAGAAAGTAATAATATTCTAACAAATGTATCATAGAGGATACGAGAAAGGATATGAGTGATCAATACAATTGTACCGTGTAAGAATAATACGTCCTAATTGTTAATAGGCGCATCAAGGAAGTCTATAACTTTGTCAAACCTCTAACTTTGATAGAACATATATTTATTTATATCAACAATATTCATTTTATTACATAGGAAGTTCTTGGTCAAGATAAATTCGCCAGTTCTTGTAAAGATACTTCACAGTTCTTGTTTTAAATGAAATTTGATTGTCATTGTTCGAGTCCCAAGTCCAAGCTCATCTTGTAATATGGTTTATTATTAATATGATTGTCCATTGGCATCGTTCTATTGCGACCTAATAATACCCTAATATTGTATCACCTTTAATAATCCAAAATCTTATCTAAAACTTAGGTTTACTACAGTAAAATATAAAATGAAATCATCTCGTGCATGGATGGACCATAGACTAACACTCGACAGATAGCTTAAAGATGAATTTATCAACGGTGTAAAGGAATTTGTTGCGTTCGCATGTAGTCAAAGGTATTACATGGATGGTGAAAAAATAATATGCCTATGTGCTAAATGCAAAAATCGCAAATTTGAACTACCTGATGATGTTAAAATCTATCTTTGTAAGAAGGGGTTTGTGCCAGATTATTATGAATGGATTGCACACAGGGAACATGTGCCCAATTATCATGGTCCGTCTCAACATAATGTTATAGATGAGATTTGTCCAGGGGTGACAAAACTAAATAATGATATGAGAATGGTTATTGACGCTGCTGGATCGGAGTTCTTCATGGATAATAACGAAACATGTGAAACACCGAATGCTGATGGACAAAAGTTTTTTGATCTGGTTGAGGCTGCTAACGAGCCATTGTGGATGGATATGAATATCGCACTGTGTTATCTACCGTGTGTCGTTATATTAATATCAAATCTGAAGAGAATATAAGTGAAAAATGCTTCAATAGACTCATTGCTAAAGTCAGGGATACGTTGCTAGATACTAATAAGATGTCGAAAAATTTGTATCAGTTCAAGAAGGTAATAAAGCCTTTAGGGTTGGGATATAAGAAGATAGATGTTTGTATAAATAGATGTATGTTATTCTACAATGACAGAAGTCGCTTATAGAATTGTCCCTATTGTGGTCACCCCCGATTCAAGCCATCAACATGTGGTAATAAACGGGGTAAACTTATAGCCTACCAACAATTGAGGTTTTTTCCATTGACCCCTAGGTTGCAAAGATTATACATGTCAAAGGTTATAGCGGAACATATGCAGTGGCACAAGAAATATTTAGTTGAAGATGGTAAACTATGTCATCCATCTAACGGTGAGGCATGAAAATACTTTGATAGATCTTATCCTGATTTTGCATATGAACCAAGAAATGTCCAGCTTGGTTTATGCTCGGATTGGTTTAACCCTCACAGTTCAAATGATATACCTTATTCTTGTTGGCCTGTGATAATCACACCTTACAGCCTTCCACCGTGGATGTGTATGAAGGACCCTGTCATGTTCTTGACACTTTTTATACCTGGTCTGAAATGTCCTGGTAAGGACATTGATGTGTATTTAGATCGATAAATTGAAGAAGTTATCGTTAAAATGGATACCTTTCTATGATGTGGCAACGCAAAAGAATTTTCAGTTGAGGGCATCTTTAATGTGGACAATTAATGACTTTCCAGCATATGGTATGTTGTCTAGGTGGAGTACTCATGGTAACCTGGCATGTCCGTATTGTATGGAAAAGACAAAAGCATTCCGATTGCCAGCAGGTAGGAAGACTTGCATATTTGATTGTCATCGTCAATTCTTACCATGACATAGTGCTATACGGCATGACAAAAAGAATTTTCTTAAGGGTAGAGTTGAAATATCTACTCCTCTGTCAAGACTAGATGGTGAACAACTGTGGGATAGTATGAAACGTTACCCTAAAATCACCAAAATGGAAGAAGATAAACTCCTTCCTTTTGGGGTTAGGCACAATTGGACCAAGAGAAGTATTTTTTGGGATTTGCCTTACTGGAAAACACATATTGTGCGACACAATTTGGACGTCATGCATATTGAGAAGAATGTTTTTAATAATGTTTTCAACACCGTGATGGGTATGAAGGGAAAGACAAAGGACAACTTCAAAGCGAGAATTGATATTGATGAATTTTGCAACCGTCCAGAATTATGTGGTGTGAACCAACTGAAAATGGGTGTTTACACACTCCCTATGGCAAGCAGAAGAACACTTCTTGAATGGGTTAAAGACCTACGAGTCCCTGATGGATATTCTTCCAATTTGTCAAGATGTGTGGATATGAAACAGTTGAAGATATCACACAGGAAGAGTCACGATTGTCATGTGTTTTTGGAGAGATTGCTTCTTATTGCATTACGTGAACTAATGCCGAAATACGTTTAGGAAGCCTTCTCCTAACTAAGTTTATTCTTCACCAACATATGCTGCACAACTCTTCAAAGACACGAATTGGAAAGGATGCAAGAAAATATAGTTGTGATTCTTTGCAACTTGGAAAAGATCTTACCCCCTGCCTTCTTCGATTCAATAGAGCATTTGCCAATCCATTTGGTGTATAAGGCAATATGTTGTGGTCTTGTACAATATCAATGAATGTATCCATTCGAGAGGTTCTTGCAGCGCTTGAAAATGAGTGTAAAAAATAAGGCACGTGACGAGGGATCTATATGTGAAGCATATCACATCCTAGAAACATTCACTTTTTGTTCATATTATTTCGAACCACACGTGGTAACTAAAACTCGCAGGGTTGGTTGGAATGACCAATGTAACGAGGTGAACTACCCTGAAGGATGTTTGTCTATATTTACTTACCCGAGTTGTCCAATTGAAAAGGAAACAATACGAACATTGAAGGATGAAAAACTGCATGCAGCACACTTATATGTATTGATGAATTGCCCAGAGGTTTACCCATATATCAGGTAAGGCTATGGTACTTTGATCTGTCTATTATAAATTGTTAGTATTCATACGGAAAAACCCATTAGAAATTAATTTATTTTGATTGCAGATTGTTCGAGAAAAATCTTGTATGGAACTTTTCCCCATTGACACCCGCATAGATTCAAGATCAAATTGAGAGTTGTTTTTCGAAATGGTTATATAACCATGTAAGTACCTATGCAACTAATGAATATAATCCTCTTAATTTGGATTATACCATTAGCGACTTGTGATTTTTCTAGCTAATCGGCACTAATAGAATAGAAGACCATGTAAATGCCTTTCTATGTGGCCAAGTTGTAGGGTATGCACATGGTCAAGATACTTGGTGAACGGATACAGATTTCACACCTTTGAATTTGGAAAATTCAAGTCCACAATTAATAGAAGGGTATTCGTGAAAAGGGTTGCGGCTGGTAGTATTGAGGATATTGGGTACTACGGAATGCTAAATGACATTATTGAACTAGAATATCATAATCCAACGGTGCACCATACTAGAGTAGTTCTTTTCAAATGTGACTGGTACGATTCTACAAAGGATAGAGATGTAAAGTACCATACTAAGTCCCAATTGGTTGATGTCAACATGAAGAGAAAATATCACAAATATGAACTGTTTGTGTTGGCAGAACAAGCATCTCAAGTGTACTATTGTAAGTATCCAAGGGCCATAAGGGATAGAGATTTTTGGCACTGTGTGGTTAAAATACGAGGTAAGAATTTCTCAAACGTGTCTAGACTGGAAAGAGAAGTAAAGGACCAATCAGCTTTCCAGACAGATGAATTGAATGTACCTGAAGTACAACCTACTGATACGGTCTTACCTTTACTTTGTCGTGAGTCGAGAGACAATGAACTGGAAGAAGACGAGTTAGAAGACAACAACTAAGAAGAAGAAGAAGAAGAATTAGAAGAAGAAATACAAGAAGATGATGATGATGATGATGATGATGATGATGATGATAGTGATGACGATGATGATGACGCCGACGCCGATGATAATGCTGCATATGATACTTAATTATTTTGTTTTTGTATAAATATATGTGTTATGTAATAGACGAATGGTTTTTCAAATTACATATATCTTTATTAGTCTATATGTTAAATTGAATATGTCTTTTGTCAAACACAGTCATATCAACACGCTTAGGCAATTTATTACTCCTGGGGCGTTATGGGGAGGTGGGAATTCAGAAGGCCAAAGCATGTCGGTTGGCCGTAGCCTGTTAGGAAGGTAGCAATCGGCTACAAAAGGTTCAACTACAGGAGCGGCCCCAATTAGCCGTGGAGCAACAAGAGGACATCAATCAGCTGGCCGTGGATCCACGGGAACAAACACGTCTACTGGTCGTGGCTCATTCTCATCTTCTACGGGACTGAGCCAAAGGATGCCTCACTCGCCGATGCCCACATGAGATGGATCCCTTGCCTCCGCCTCTTTTATAAATGTTTTACGAAATGGATTAGATGATACTCTAGTAGAGGACACCGCTAGCAATCCTATGGCCCCACCTTAGGCCATCTCCTGAGCAGCCAGAGACATCGCCCGTACCTAAGAGAGTAGATAAGGGACTTGAGGATTGGTAGAGATATGGATTTGACAGTTCACATGCCTATATTGCGTGGTAGATTGATCGGCGCACGCATCTGCAGGTCGATGGTGCCTATATATATATATATATTGCCATTGTACAAATTCATGGATCCATGACTTATTCATACTTTGTTTGAAATTGTAGATGGATTCTTTATAGAGTGACAAAAGAGGTGAAAAATACTGTAAATATATATATATATATATTGCCATTGTACAAATTCATGGATCCATGACTTATTCGTACTTTGTTTGAAAATTGTAGATGGATTCCTTATAGAGTGACAAAATAGGTGAAAAATGTTGTAACTGTCGCGTATACCGAGGCTTGGCCCAGTTGGAAACATGTTCCAAATGATGTCCAAGACAAATGGCTCTCTACATTTAAGGTACGAAGTACATATTATTATAACACAACTTTTTAATAATAAAGTTATATCTATGTATTAGCTTTATATTATTGTATTACATAAAGTGTACAAATGGTTCCCTTATGATAAACCTGTCATTTGACGCGTGTTCAATCCTAGAGCCCAACATTGCATTTGAAATCTTTTCAACAAGGGTCGTGTCAAAGATAAGAAGCCAAAATGGACCGGCGATGCTGTATGGGAATCACTGAATTAAAAATGGGGTACTCCGGAATGGATTGCGATTTCTGAGCAAAATTCAAAAAATCGCATCAATTCTCCGTCACCGCACTTTTTAGGTTGTATCCCATATCCAGAGGCTAAGAAAAGATTGGTATGTATTGAATTTTTCTTTATGCATCAAAATTTGTCTAATTATCGGAAAAGGTAGACTTCTTTTTCAATTATCAATTTTATGTTTTTGTGCCCCACTAATTTAGGAAGAGGAACGTGGGGAACCTGTGGCCCGTTTCGATGTGTTCGTAAAGCCTCATCGCAAGGGTCCCGACGGTCCATTTTCAGACCCTTGGGTGGAATAGACCGCAGTACGTAATTTTGATACGTAATTGAAAGTTAATTAGTTCATCACTAAAAATGGATGCATTGTTGTTGTTTTTTATATTATTGCTTCTAAAACTTGGTAATTAGGCCATAGAGAACATTTTAATCGATTCCTAATTAGTTTATATCATATTTTATTATATTTGAATATTTTGAGGTTGTTTAAAGACTTATTTTGGTTGAAGTTATGCAAAACCTTGTATCGTAGCTCAACTAAGATGTTCATAATCATTATTATGTCGTGCTACCATCACGTAGTGGCTTAGAATTGCAATTGGAATTCTTAATATAGCGGGTGGTGTTGAGTGGAATTTTCTTCAGCATTGGATTTTGAAGCCTTTTGGGTGGTTTTTATGTAAATATATCAAATTTAAGTTTTTAGTTAAAGTTGGTTGTCTTGCTATGTAATATCATAAGCATTTTTGCTTTGTATAGTTGGTTAGACTTATGAATTCCTTTATATTATGCGTATGTATGTTTTCAAGTATGTTGTTGTATTGTGGCGGACAACTTAAACTGTGGTTGGTTTGGTTGTGGTTGGTTGGTTTTTGAATGATGATTTGGTTGTATATGGATATTTGCAGTGTTATGCATGTTTAATTATTTTGGGAAAACTATATTATATACATTATAACGCCAAAATTCTATCGCGTATTAACTTGATTATAGTAGAGGTCAAGTTGGGGCTTGACATTGCCTTATTCCTCTAAATCTTATCAAAACAATTGATGTTCTTTCATTTTTTGTGATAAATTGCAGGCTAGGTATAATGAGTTGGTGGAGCAAGCAAATGAGGCGTCAGAGGAAGGTTCAACGGGAACGCCTGTTGATCATGATGCCCTATTTCTCCAGGCTGTTAGAGGGAGCAGCAAAGGCCCCGTATACGGGATGGGTCCTCAAGCTTCTGTGGGGTCCGCACACAACGTCCTGTCTTCAAGATGCCATATGACAGAGATGAATATCTAAGCAGCTGTTGCTAAAGCGATAGATGAGGTGGTGTATAAACCATGAGAAGACCAGGCTGAGATCGAAGGGATGATCAACCCGACATATGATAGAGATGGATATCAAAGCAGCTGTTGCCAAAGTAACAATTCAGTACTCCTCCACAACAACAACCTCGTCTTGGTGATCGAAGGGATGATCAACCCGACTGATAATTGTTCAATCTTTATATTAATGTATTATGTAATATAAACTATGTTTTATGATGTGTGTACTTCAACTTTCGAACATAAAATGTGGACATTACCATCTAATTACGCTAATTTCATGTTTGTTTAATTAGTATGTCAAGCCTTCTAAAATTTGGGAATGTATAATAGGTTGATTTTGAAATTTTTGTAAAAAATAAAAAATAAAAAAAATTCATAAACTGCGACGAAAAAGAGATGATTTGTAAAAATCCAAAAAAGTGACGAAAATGAGACGACGTGGAAAGGAGACGAAAAAGAGACGACATGGAAAAGGAGACGACGTGGAAAAAGAGACAAAAAGGAGACGACGTGAAAAAGGAGACGACATGGAAATGAAGTCGAAAATGAGACGACGTGGAAAAGGAGACAAAAAGGAGACGATGTGAAAAAGGAGACGAAAAAGAGAAGACGTGGAAAAGGAGACCAACCGGAGACGATTTGGACATGTAGACGAATCGGAGACGAATTAGAGACGAACTGAAAGGGAGACTAGTCGGAGACAATTATTATGGAGACGAATATAATTTGTGACGAAACGGGGATGATTTTGAATTTTGTCTCAATTTGAGACGAAATGGAGACAAAATTCAAAATTGGAGATGGTTCGAAAGGTGACAACACATTTTCGTCTCTTTTCCGTTTCCATTTCCAGATTGGAGATGAAAAAGAGACGGAAATTAGCCGTTTCCGTTTTTGAAATTTCTTGTAGTGAGTGATCAACTTAAGTTTGGCAATTGAATTGTTAAGGTATTTTGAAGACATTGATTAAAGTAGTCAAAAGAACATATATAGGAGAACAGTAACAAAAAATGAGCAAGAGTCGAGTGATCAGTGAAGCCACAAAGAGCATAAAAATAAACAATGGTGGCTAACACAATTTTTAAAACCATGATGAACGCAACAAGAAGGTTCATAGAGTAGAATTAGATGTTCTAAAACAGAATTCAGAAAATTAGAGACTAAAGACGACATGATTGTTTAGAAGACCTAGACAATTTTCTAATAGGTTAAACTAGAGAATAAATTATTCGAAGTAGTAAACTAAGAGATACAAATATTCCAGGCAATGGCAACGATAATGTTGGTAATAACAAGATAGCAATCACACAAGTTACTAGATGACAACTTTGATACCAAGTTGAAAGAAAAAGAAAAAGGAAGCGAAAGAAATATATATAAATCGAAGATAATATGGAACACCATCAAAGATGACTCTAGAAAAAGATAGATACAATGATATATATTGAAATCTTGGTACTCAAAAAGATAATATGTAATTGTCTATTTAATAGGCCACATAACTTTGTGATCAAGAATAAAGAATTAGACTAGTTAAGAACATAGCATAATAAGGAAACTCAAAACCTAATCTAAAGAGGAAACTTGAAAACTCCTTAATTCTAGTGCAAATTATTGCTACAATTTAAGGAATAGTAATGTATATGTCACTCGTGTGATGTTTCACATATAAAATAGGGAAAATCTCACATTTAGTCTTTATTGTTTGTAAAAAATTTATGTTTGGTTTCTATTGTTTAAAATGTCTTAATTTAGTTCCTATTGTTTTTCCAATGGCTTCAATTTCATCTTTATTGTTTAAAGTTTTTCAATTTCGTCCTTAATGTTTGCCAAAAAATTTCAGTTTCGTCCTTATTGTTTTCAAAAAATTTCAAATTCGTCTCTATTGTTTCTCAGAAAATTTCAATTTAGTCCTTGAATAATATGGACGAATTTGAAACTTCAAGAAAATAATATGGATAAAATTGAAACTTTTTAAAAATAATAAGGACAAAATTGAAACTTTTTGATAAATAATAAAGATAAAATTGAAAAATTTTAAATAATAAAGATGAAATTAGGATTTTTTTGCAAACAATGGGGACTATATTAAGACAAATAAAATAATAGAGACTAAACTAAGACAATTAGGTAACAATAGGAACTATTTGTGGAATTTTTCCTATAAAATACACTTATCATATCAAGAGAAGTGAAGTATTACATGTATAATATAAAATAATGTTGTTTACGAAATTATACTAAAACTCTAATTATACTTTAACATACTCATTAGAAGCATCAATTGTTTTCTACTGTAAATCAAAGATAAAAAAGATCTCATCGGATAGTTGGAGAATATAAAAATTAGTTTGTTCTGCATGGGAGAAAAACCTAATGATCTATATATTTAGTATTTCTGACATCTAGATATTGAGATTGTGGCATTTTGTCGCCAAACGTATCATGTTCTCTACCACTACTATTTCACTGGGAACATCACTATGACCTGATCAGTTCCATAGATTACAACAATTTCTTCATAGTTGTATTAGCTCACGAAAATTATAAATTCTAGAGTCTTATATCTTCAAAATCTATGTTGTGCGTTTATTTGGTGTAATTGTGAGATTTTAGCTATTGAATTATAAAATTTTGATTAAAAGTGTTGTTGAATAAAAATTGGTGATCGACTATTTGGCCATGTAATAATCAAAAGTTTTGTTTACTATCACAATAGAATAAATAAAAAGAGTATGAGAAAAAATAAAAAAATTATAGTAAATTATTGAAAAAATATTGATGGGTATTTTTTTGGGAAAAAAAGAAGAAAAACAATCATGATGTGAAAACAGTAGTACAATAAAAGCATTTTGAGAAAAGTTCTAATTCGGATATTTTTATTTGTTAGTTCAACTTTTACCTAAAAGTTTTTTAGAAAAATGAGTTAAATAGGTTAGTTTTAATTTTAAAATTTATCAAAAATACTTTTAAGTGTTTAAAAATTAGACCAAAAAGACCCTAAGCCAAAAGAAAGGCCACAATCGTTGTCCTTAATGCCATCAAATCATTCAACAATAGTTCCCATTGGGAAATCAAGCCTATTGTTAATGACATAATCATGATTGCAGCTGAGATCAACCATATAAGATTTTAGTACACTAAGAGGACAACTAATAGAGTCGCCGACTGGGTTGCCAAACAAAAGTTATTTGACAAGTTATCATTTGACTAGTTTTCTAACATTCTCCCCTCCCTTTGGAATATTTTTGTAAATAACCTCCCACCCACTGGGGTTGGATAACTTATTGTATCTCTAAAGGTTTCATTTTAATGAATTTATTTATTTTTTTTAGAAAAAAAAGGAAGGCCACAATATTAACTTTGGGGGAGGAAAACTTAGTTTCTGCAAGAGAAAATGGATGCCAGGGTATTAGTAACGATGTTAGTTGACTCATTACAGTCTATTCAATTACAAGAATACATAAAAAAATACAACGGCTCCCCAAGTTTGGGAGGCTGGAAACTACAGTCTATTCAATTACAAGAATACATAAAAAAAAAATTGAAAAAAAGAATACATAAAAAATACAACCGCTCCACAATTTTGGGAGGTTGGAAATTACCCACCCAGCTGCTTTTTTTGTTTTTTTGTTTTTTTGTTTTTTTATCGAAATGATGTTTTGTTTATTAATATACCACACAGGAATCAACCAACTATTTGATAATCTATTACAATTGACCCTTCTTTGTGACGCCCGGGTTTTAGCCATGCATTTAATTACTGTTGCATCCCTTGTTTGCGCATTTACTTCTATGCCTTATTAACTGACTTTGTGACTACTATTCACTCTATTTTTAAACTACTTTCTATTAGTTAATTAGCATTTTTATTAAATCATATTAATTGTAAAAGTAGTGGAAAAAATGTGCATTTGAGCTAAAGGCGTTAGGAGGGCTCGTTTAGAAAATAATTTTAGAAGTCAAGTGAATAGTGTTACGTAACTAACTTAGGTAATTAATTAGCTAGCATATATTTTACCATCTAAGCTCGTTTTAAAGCTTACTACGCACATTTTATTAGATCGCTTAAACACCCAAAGGACCCCACCTCAACTTAACCCCTTTATATTAACACTTAAGCTCATATAATGCAAAAAAAAAAAAAAAAAAAGAAAGCTGAAACAGCAACCCCAAACCCGACAGACCCTCCTTGCACTTGGGAGCATTTTTCCATCTTCAACTCTTCAATTCAAGCCAAGCCAAGCCTTGAGCAACTAGTGTAGGGTGTTTGCAAGGTTCCTAGGTGCTCCTACGCGTAGTGGTGAGGGATTTCACGACTTGTTTTTGCATTTTTAAATAGTTGCTCATTTATTGATTTGTTGAAAATATGATTATATGCCATTATAATTGTTATCTATGCTAATATACTATCTATATGAATGCTAGAGAACACTTTTGAACCGTCGTTTCGCAATTTAAACGGTTAGAATCGTCAGTCTGATTTTTAGGGTGAATAGTGACATTTTTTCTAGGGTTTTGTGTAATTGCTCGAATTAGCTTGAATTAATGCTTCTAATTGAGGCCTTAGGTACTAGTGAAGATAATTAAATAGCACTGTACACTTGCATTGCCCTTAAATCGCCTAAAAATGGAAAATAGCCGACTTTAAGTTGGGGCTTTCGGGGTTAATGCGAATCCAGGTGGATTCGGGCTTCAATTCTAGTATCCTTAGGCTACCTAGGTGCTATAGATGCCTTGATATCCCTTGTTTGAAGCCCGGACAATGTAGGTGTGGTTTAAAGCCAAAAGAGGGAAATTGGGACTTTCGGGGTAAACGCGGGCATTTGATTGAGTTCGAGGGTTGAGAGGGTACCTTGGGGGTTAGTTAGAAGGTTGGGAGAGTTTCCTTTGAAAATGAAATCATTAACTCTGGTTTAGAAGAGAAATAGTTCGAAAAACAAAGAGGTTTAGGTGCAATTTAAGTTGTCTCACACTTCTAAACCCATGTCAGGACTTCTTAAGTGTTTATATATGATTTTAAACTGATTTGGAGCTTTTGGAATGATTCTATGCTTATATGGTATAAGTTCATTTGTAAACTGCTTATTAGCTTCTATCTTTGCTTCTATCCTAATTGCAACGAGGTCAACCTACTTTGTTGATCCTCATATGTGTAAATGCTTATATTATTGTTATTAACTTGCCATCGTTGAGTGCATTGCATAGTGGTTGCGCAACCATAGTGTCGGGGTGGATGTGTTGAATATCGGCTGGGCGGCAGAGGGCTTGCCGGTGGATATTCAAACTCCGTGCCCTATTCCCTCATTCGCCTGGTCCGGAGATTGTCAGGGGATGTTGGGTCGTAGGATTCGGGGTACATCCGGAGTACACCCACTGGAGTGTTTGGGGATTATGCCGGCTTATCGTGATCGTGCTCGTGGTTCGTGGATCGTGATTGAAGACCAGTGAAGATTGGTGTATAGGGGATTGTTGAAATGTATCCTTTTGATTGTGTGGTTATTTAAGTTATCATTGTTTCTTAAATTGTTAAAGTGTTATTGTTGTGTAGTTGTATTATCTGTTGCATTGCACGCCCCGGGACTATATCCCTCACTGGGCAACAGTGGTTGCTCATACCTCGATATCTGTTTCAGGAGACGCTGAGGGTGACCCCCAGCTTGTTGATTTAGTTGAGGAAGAAGAAGTTCAGATCGAGCCTTTACCTTAGTTGCTGTGTCTGATAACTTGAGGTGGTCATTGAATTTGCTGCTATGTGGAAAGTTCAACTAATTGCTTTATGTACTATTTTGTAGCCAAGGGCTATGTATATGCTTGTTGTATAAGTCGAAGATTAGTTGGTTGGGTTGTAGCTTGAAAGTCTATGAACTGTAATAACTTTTATTCTTGCCTTATTTCCTTGCATGCTTGGGAGTGGATGGTTGATGTAGAATGCTTTATCCTTTAAGTTGTTTTATTGATTTCCTAGAATGTTATGATTATAAGACTATGCTGACAACAAGTTCTCGCATGCTTGTGTGTTTTGGAGATATTGTGTACTATAAGGCTCGGATGGCCTTATAACTTTATTGTTTTATTAAGAAAAGCTCGTATGTATTGTTGGGACCTTGTTTAAGTGTTTACAGGTTTTTAGAATGTCCACGGTACAGAGGAGACTTTGTCCGTGTGTCGGGTCCGGACTTAACCTTTAGCTTGGGGGTTGGGTCGGGGCGTGACATTTAAGTGGTATCAGAGCTATAGATTGCATGAAGCCGGGTTAAATTTCTCGGTCTGTGGGTAGAGAATTGTTATGTGACTTTGTGAATACATGAGTCTTTGATTTTGATTTGCCTAAGTAAAATTTGAATAAGGAATGAACATGCTAGCATGGAAATAGAATATCAAGAGTCTAGAATGTCAAGTATGATCTAGTGATTTATGTTTACTTCAAGAATGTGGAATATTTATTTGAACTTCTATGCACTTGACTTTATGTGAATCTAATTGGACTCTTCTTTATGTGTTTACTTATAAATTGCATATATACATATATATATACCTGTCATAACACTTTGCATTCTAGCTATTCGTGATGGGGCCTCGCCGTCGTGCTGATAATCCGAATGTTGGTGGAGAACCCGAGGGGGTTCAGGGGAAAGAAGGTGAGGTGGCCGAAAATGCACCGCAGGTTCAAGAACTGAGCACTGCACAGATCTTGGCCACGATGGCCACAGCTATGAACACTATCGCCCAGTTTGTTATACAACAGGTTCAACCAGGGGTCGTTGCAGGTAATCAGGCTACGAGAGCCGGAGGTAGTGGTCCTATTAGAGGGAATCTGTATGATCGGTTCATACATCATGGGGCCTATACTTTCTTTGGGGAGCCGGACGATACGAAAGCTGAGATGTGGCTAAGGAAGTTCGAGAGAGTGGCAGCGATACTGGAGTGCCATGATGACAGGAAGATTACCTATGCTACTTTCCTTCTCGAGGGTGATGCTGAAGATTGGTGGAATACCATCAGTGAGAAATGGGTAGCTGAGGGAGGTCATCATTCGTGGGCCGATTTTGTCCGAGAATTTCGAGACAAGTATATATCGGTAGTTGCCCGCGAGAGGCGACAAACTGAGTTCATAAACTTGAGGCAGGGAAGTATGACGGTAGATCAATACGAGGCTACTTTTACCCGGCTTTCCCGTTATGCACCAGCTTTAATTCAACCGGAGGACATGAAGATTCAGAGGTTCATCATGGGTTTGAGGAGAGATATTATGCTGAACTTGTCTTCAATGATTTTCCTAACTATGCTGCAGTAGTCCGAGCTGCCTCGAGATATGAGAAACGGAAGGCCGATGTGTTAGCCGAGACCAGTCAATCGAGTAAACGGTTTCAGTCTCAGAGTCAAGGGTACCAGGGGCAGGCTGTATCAGTTGGGCAGAGTTCGCAGCCGAGACAAACTCAGAGTTACACAGGGCCTACTCAGACTCAGGCACGACCAGTTCAGAGTCAGACTCAGAGTCAGTTCCGTCCAGCAGTTTCCCGTTCGCAGCAGGGTAGTTCAGCTACCTCTACTTACAGAGCTCCTTCGGGAGGCACTGTTGCAAGACGTCACCAGCAATGCAGCTTCTGTCAGCGTCAGGGTCACACTGAGGATGTTTGTTGGAAGAAACATAACAAATGTACAGGTTGCGGCAGTGATCAGCACAGGGTTAAAGACTGTCAGAAATTTAAGAACCCTAGGGGTCAGACATCAGCTCAGAACTCTCAGACCAGGGCCCCAGCTGCAGCACCACCACCACGAGGCCAGGCCCGTGTATTTGCTTTGGATGCCGAGGAGCTTCCGGACACTACCGCTGTGGTAGAAGGTATTTTTCTTCTTAATGATCAATCAGTTAAGGTTTTAATTGATTCCGGGGCTTCGCATTCTTTTATTACTCCTACTTGTGCACAAAATGCTAAATTGAAACATGATAAACTGTTGCATGAGATTGTGGTCTATACTCCTATGGGTCCGAAGTTTGTTACTAGGTCTATTTGCAGAGCATGTAGTATATTTATTGAAGGTCGTGTTTTTCCTGCTGATTTGATTATCCTACCCTTCAATGACTTTGAAATTATATTGGGGATGGACTGGTTAAGTAAATATTATGCCCAGCTTGATTGTAGAAAGAAGATTGTGTATCTAGAAATGCCTGACCAGCCTGTGCTTAAAATAGTTGGTAGTAGAAAATCTACGGGAACTCCTATTATTTCTTCTATTAGGGCATCTAAATTATTGAGCAAGGGTTGTGAGGCTTATCTTGCTTATTTGATTAATCAACCCGGGGATCAATTGAAATTGAATGATGTACCTATCGTGAGAGAGTTTCCGGGGGTCTTTCCTGAGGAATTATCTGGGTTACCGCCTGATAGAGAGATAGAGTTCATGATTGATTTGTTGCCGGGGACTTCACCTATCTCTAGGACTCCGTACAGAATGGCTCCACCTGAGTTGCAGGAATTGAAAGTTCAACTGCAGGGCTTGCTTGAGAAGGGATTCATTCAGCCGAGTTCTTCACCGTGGGGTGCGCCAGTTCTATTCGTTAAAAAGAAAGACGGATCTCTTCGCCTATGCATTGATTATCGAGGTCTTAATCAGGTAACCATCAAAAATAAATATCCTTTGCCTTTAATCGAAGAGTTGTTTGATCAGTTGCAAGGCGCCAGGGTATTCTCTAAATTTGATCTGAGGCAGGGTTATTATCAGTTGAGGATTAAGAAAGATGATGTTCCTAAAACTGCCTTCAGAACTCGATATGGCCATTATGAGTTTGTTGTCTTGCCGTTTGGTCTTACTAATGCTCCCGCCGCATTCATGGATTTAATGCAGAGGGTATTCCGTCCTTATCTGGATCAATTTGTAGTCATATTTATTGATGATATCCTTGTTTATTCTAAATCTGAGGCGGAACATGAACAGCATCTCAGAATTGTGTTGCAGACACTTCAGGAGCATCGGTTATTTGCAAAGTTTAGCAAATGTGAATTCTGGCTTAAGCATATTGCTTTTCTTGGCCATATTATCTCGCAGGATGGTATTTCTGTTGATCCAGCGAAGATTGAAGTTGTGTTATCTTGGAAACGACCTGAAACTGTCACGGAAATTCGTAGCTTCCTTGGTTTAGCTGGGTATTATCGGAGGTTTGTAAAGGATTTCTCTAAGATTGTAGGGCCTTTAACTCAGCTTACTTAGAAGAAAACCGTATTTGACTGGAATGATAAATGTGAGGCCAGCTTCCAGGAATTGAAGAAGAGATTAACTACAGCTCCTATTCTTGCTTTACCTGAGGGTTATGATAATTTGATGATCTATAGTGATGCTTCGAAGGAAGGTCTGGGTTGTGTATTGATGCAGAATGGCAGGGTTATTGCTTATGCTTCCAGGAAACTAAAGCCTTATGAACTCAACTATCCGACTCATGATCTTGAGCTTGCAGCTATCATTCTAGCATTAAAGAAATGGCGTCATTATCTCTGGGGCAACAAATTTGAAATCTTTACAGACCATAAGAGCTTGAAATATCTGTTTTCCCAGAAAGAGTTGAACATGAGGCAGAGGCGTTGGCTGGAATTACTTGAGGACTATAACTGTACTATTAACTATCTTCCAGGTAAGGCCAATATTGTTGCTGATGCTTTGAGCCGAAAGGCTACGGTTGCCAGCTTGATTATCAAGAATTGGGAATTCATGGAAGAATTGTGCTTATGGAAGCCTAGTACTTCAAATTCTGGTATTCAATTTGCAAGTTTGCAGATTCAATCTCTGTTGTTATCCAGGATTCGAGAAGCTCAACAGGCTGATCTTCAATTGTTGAAAGTCTTAGAGAATTCTAAAGGGGGAGAGTCGGATTTCAAACTGCACGACGATGGTATTCTTAAATTCAAAGGTAGAATCTGTATTTCGAATGATCCAACTCTGAAGAAGGATATTCTTGCTGAGGCACACAGTTCCAGATATACTATCCATCCAGGAAGTACGAAAATGTATAAAGATTTGAAGCAGAACTTCTGGTGGAATAATATGAAGAGAGAAATTGCTGACTATGTTGCCCGATGTCTTACTTGTCAGAAAGTTAAAGCAGAACATCAGAGACCTGCAGGGTTGTTGCAGCCTTTGGCTATTCCTGTTTGGAAATGGGATCATATTACTATGGATTTCGTATCCGATTTACCGAGGTCTTCGAGGGGTAACGACTCAGTCTGGGTTATTGTGGATAGACTGACCAAGACTTCTCATTTTATTGCTAAAAAGAAGTCTGATTCTCTTGATAAACTGGTAGAGTTGTATATTGAGAATGTTGTCCGACTACATGGAATTCCAAAGAGTATTGTGTCAGATAGAGATCCCAGATTCACATCTCAGTTCTGGCAGAAGATTCAGAAAGCTTTGGGCACGAATTTGAATTTCAGTACAGCTTATCATCCCCAGACAGATGGTCAATCCGAGAGAACTATCTTGATCCTTGAGGATATGTTGCGGGCTTGCATTCTGGACTTCGGTAAAAGTTGGGAGAAATATTTGCCACTAGCAGAGTTCGCCTACAACAATAGTTATCAAGCTACTATTGGTATGGCACCTTATGAGGCACTGTATGGGCGTAAATGTCGGTCTCCTCTCTACTGGGATGATGTTGGTGAGATGAAGACTATCGACCCTACTCTCTTACCTGAAATGAACAAAATGATTGATCAGGTGCAGCTTATCAGAAAAAGAATGCTTACAGCACAGAGCCGGCAGAAGAGTTATGCAGATAGACGACGTCGTGATCTGAAATTTACTGTAGGGGACCGGGTATTTCTGAAAATTTCTCCTCGCAAGGGTTTGATTCGGCATGGTAAAGGAGGTAAACTCAGTCCTCGATATGTGGGACCGTTTGAGATAATTGAAACTGTTGGTGATTTGGCTTACCGTCTAGCTTTACCTCCCAGTCTGGGCAGAATTCATGACGTATTCCATGTTTCCATGCTTCGGAAGTATCAGCCAGATCCCTCTCACATACTTGAGCCGGAACCGCTAGAGATCAGTGAAACTTTGACCTACACCGAGAAACCTCTTCGAATTGTTGATCAGAAAGTTCAGGAGCTGAGGACTAAAAGCATTCCGATGGTTAAAGTTCTGTGGGATCATCACGGAGTAGAGGATGCGACGTGGGAAAGAGAGGATCAGATGCGGGATCGGTATCCAGAGTTATTCGCCGAATCATGTAAGAATTGCGTGGACGCAATTAGTTTAAGGGGGAGAGGATGTGACGCCCGGGTTTTAGCCATGCATTTAATTACTGTTGCATCCCTTGTTTGCGCATTTACTTCTATGCCTTATTAACTGACTTTGTGACTACTATTCACTCTATTTTTAAACTACTTTCTATTAGTTAATTAGCATTTTTATTAAATCATATTAATTGTAAAAGTAGTGGGAAAAATGTGCATTTGAGCTAAAGGCATTAGGAGGGCTCGTTTAGAAAATAATTTTAGAAGTCAAGTGAATAGTGTTACGTAACTAACTTAGGTAATTAATTAGCTAGCATATATTTTACCATCTAAGCTCGTTTTAAAGCTTACTACGCACATTTTATTAGATCGCTTAAACACCCAAAGGACCCCACCTCAACTTAACCCCTTTATATTAACACTTAAGCTCATATAATGCAAAAAAAAAAAAAAAAAAAAAAGGTCAAAAAGCAGCCCCAAACCCGACAGCCCCTCCTTGCACTTGGGAGCATTTTTCCATCTTCAACTCTTCAATTCAAGCCTCTCCAAGCCTTAAGCAACTAGTGTAGGGTGTTTGCAAGGTTCCTAGGTGCTCCTACGCGTAGTGGTGAGGGATTTCACGACTTGTTTTTGCATTTTTAAATAGTTGCTCATTTATTGATTTGTTGAAAATATGATTATATGCCATTATAATTGTTATCTATGCTAATATACTATCTATATGAATGCTAGAGAACACTTTTGAACCGTCGTTTCGCAATTTAAACGGTTAGAATCGTTAGTTTGATTTTTAGGGTGAATAGTGACGTTTTTTCTAGGGTTTTGTGTAATTGCTCGAATTGGCTTGAATTAATGCTTCTAATTGATGCCTTAGGTACTAGTGAAGATAATTAAATAGCGCCGTACACTTGCATTGCCCTTAAATCGCCTAAAAATGGAAAATAGCCGACTTTAAGTTGGGGCTTTCGGGGTTAATGCGAATCCGGGTGGATTCGGGCTTCAATTCTAGTATCCTTAGGCTACCTAGGTGCTATAGATGCCTTGATATCCCTTGTTTGAAGCCCGGACAATGTAGGTGTGGTTTAAAGCCAAAAGAGGGAAATTGGGGCTTTCGGGGTAAACGCAGGCATTTGATTGAGTTCGAGGGTTGAGAGGGTACCTTGGGGGTTAGTTAGAAGGTTGGGAGAGTTTCCTTTGAAAATGAAATCATTAACTCTGGTTTAGAAGAGAAATAGTTCGAAAAACAAAGAGGTTTAGGTGCAATTTAAGTTGTCTCACACTTCTAAACCCATGTCAGGACTTCTTAAGTGTTTATATATGATTTTAAACTGATTTGGAGCTTTTGGAATGATTCTATGCTTATATGGTATAAGTTCATTTGTAAACTGCTTATTAGCTTCTATCTTTGCTTCTATCCTAATTGCAACGAGGTCAACCTACTTTGTTGATCCTCATATGTGTAAATGCTTATATTATTGTTATTAACTTGCCATCGTTGAGTGCATTGCATAGTGGTTGCGCAACCATAGTGTCGGGGCGGATGTGTTGAATATCGGCTGGGCGGCAGAGGGCTTACCGGTGGATATTCAAACTCCGTGCCCTATTCCCTCATTCGCCTGGTCCGGAGATTGCCAGGGGATGTTGGGTCGTAGGATTCGGGGTACATCCGGAGTACACCCACTGGAGTGTTTGGGAATTATGCCGGCTTATCGTGATCGTGCTCGTGGTTCGTGGATCGTGATTGAAGACCAGTGAAGATTGGTGTATAGGGGATTGTTGAAATGTATCCTTTTGATTGTGTGGTTATTTAAGTTATCATTGTTTCTTAAATTGTTAAAGTGTTATTGTTGTGTAGTTGTATTATCTGTTGCATTGCACGCCCCGGGACTATATCCCTCACTGGGTAACAGTGGTTGCTCATACCTCGATATCTGTTTCAGGAGACGCTGAGGGTGATCCCTAGCTTGTTGATTTAGTTGAGGAAGAAGAAGTTCAGATCGAGCCTTTACCTTAGTTGCTGTGTCTGATAACTTTAGGTGGTCATTGAATTTGCTGCTATGTGGAAAGTTCAACTAATTGCTTTATGTACTATTTTGTAGCCAAGGGCTATGTATATGCTTGTTGTATAAGTCGAAGATTAGTTGGTTAGGTTGTAGCTTGAAAGTCTATGAACTGTAATAACTTTTATTCTTGCCTTATTTCCTTGCATGCTTGGGAGTGGATGGTTGATGTAGAATGCTTTATCCTTTAAGTTGTTTTATTGATTTCTTAGATTGTTATGATTATAAGACTATTCTGACAGCAAGTTCTCGCATGCTTGTGTGTTTTGGAGATATTGTGTACTATAAGGCTCGGATGGCCTTATAACTTTATTGTTTTATTAAGAAAAGCTCGTATGTATTGTTGGGACCTTGTTTAAGTGTTTACAGGTTTTTAGAATGTCCACGGTACAGAGGAGACTCTGTCCGTATGTCGGGTCCGGACTTAACCTTTAGCTTGGGGGTTGGGTCGGGGCGTGACATTCTTGACCACCAAATCCTTAGGAATGATATTGGGTAGGAAAATTCGAAACCAATGCGTATATGATCGATAACAAGCTCGACAACAAAATTGTTATGGTATATGTTAGAGTTTGATTTTTATCAAGAATAATTGACTACCTTCTAATAGATTTTGATACTAAATATTCAAAAAAATAAAAACTCAAAACCTGACTAACACATGATCCCCATAAGTTAATGAAATATTTCGGTAATTCCTTTTATTTTTTTTACTAAAAAAACAAAACTTATTACATCAAGATAAATTTAAGAGATATTTCACTTTCTTAAATCTTTTTCCAAAATGTCTGTGAAGAGAATGCGAGTGATGGTACAGGTGGTGGAAGCCGAGGCAGAAGGTTAATCCCAGACGCAAGCTTCAATTGCTGACTATTGTAGTCAATGAAACCAGTATAAAACAAGGAAGCCAATATGCTCCAATCTTTCAGTGTTGTTTTAGAGAGACCAGGGACTTTCTAATCGTTGTGTTTGTTGAAAAATTTTATAAAGTGTGAGTTTATATTAATTAATTATTTTAATTTTTATAAAATGAGTTGATGAATAGTTCTTTAATGGTAAACTTATATGTAATCATACAGTTATTGGGTTCAACATCTTGGTTATTAAAAATCTAGTTGGTCAGTTAAGTGTAGCTATTTGTTTTACTAAATTCAGTGATGGGAGGACCCAGTAGAACCCCTATTTAAGCTTGGTCCCCTTCCTAACTTGGCATGGAAAAGGATCTTATACGTTTCGCAGTGTTATCTTGAACTAGTCCCATTAAAAGCTGCCAAAAAGTAAGGATATAGGGAGGAAAACCTAGTACGCGTTGTATTGCACAATGATTCGTCAAATCCCATGAAGCAAACAGGCATGACTATTTATCTTTTATATTTTGTGTTCTAATTTCATATATGAGCCCTGAGAATTTTATGCGACGTTGTAAGTTATGATTGTATTAAATAAATTTTATATGTGATATCAGAGCCTAGCATATATGATTTATGATTGTATTAAATAAATTTTATATGTGATATCAGAGCCTAGCATATATGATTTAGAACCCATAAAGAGAAGTGGCTTAAGACGATTGTTTCATGATTGACTAAGTTTATCTAGTTGGTTTCAAGTTTTCCAATTCTGGATTACATACAACTTTTCCATGCTTTTATTTAGTTGTTAGGCCAACTTCAACAACTCCCCTATGTTTTTCTTATATTTAGGAGATTTGAAGCATTTTCCTCATTCTTACAGATCTCCTATTTGAGTTTCACTCCAACAACTCTCCTATTTTTAACTAATCCCTTATTTTATAGAACCCCTATTTTAGTTTTACTCAAACAACTCCCTTATTTAGAAAATTCCTATTTCTATTTTACTCCAATATCTATTTTTATTTTCAAAAACAACATTAAACACTATGAGGGAGGGGATGGGATGAGGGAAGGATTTGATCCCCCAGCAATGGAGGATCCAAATGTCAAATCATTTATCCTCTAAAATATAGGGGATGCGAGACCCCGTACCAAGCCAGTATAGGGCCCATATGCATTTATAACATTTCATACATTTTTGCATCATTTAATATGTATTTATATCAACTAATATGAATTTATATCATTTTACGTGCCTATACCTCGTTTAGCGTGCATTTAAATTCAAGTACGTGTCCTTGAGTAATTTAGGTAATGTAGATAATAATTAAATCATTTTATATGCATTTGATGTGTTTTATATGCTGATAAATAGGTTTATGTATGTTTACCTTGATTTACGTACATTTACTTTGAAATGCATGCTTTTATTTCGAAATACGTACATATATATCGCTTTACGTGCACATATCTCATTTAACGTGTATTTAAATTCAATTATGTGTCTTTGAGTAATTTAGGTAATGTGAGCAATAATTAAATCATTTTATGTGCATTCATCTCGATGTACGTGCATTTCATCATTTAACGTGCATGTGAGTAAATTATATCGTGTAACTAGTAATTGGAACCAACTAAGTTTAATAACTAACTAGAGTAACTAAACTAAAACCAAGATAGTTAGAATAATCATTATAATGGCAAACTAGTAATACGCAAGTTAGTTGAGGGGCATTCTTGTCCTTAGGCAAAAATTGGTTAATATCTCAACACACACTATACCACCTACACACACTAAAACACTACAACACACAAACACACACTAAAACACACTCATTCACACGACACAAACACACACACTACATACATTCAGAATTTGTGACCAAGAGAAGAGAGGAAAGAGGAGAATAAGAAGGAGAAGAGGAAGGAGAAGATCTCAAGCCATTACTTATCATCTTTTCTTGCATTTTCTCTAGCTTGATTAAAGTTTTCTTGCTCCATTCCTTTCTTGAACTCAAAGCAAAGGTGAGGGATTTTTTCATAAATGGTTTTAAAAGATTCATTCAAGTTTATTAATGTTTGTTTGGTGTTAGTCTTGTGATATCTTGCATATAAAAGGCTTGGATGATGAGAATGTTGAGTATTATGTGTTGTAGATCAAGGATTTTGAATTTAATGTTGGGTGATTGATGATTGTTGAGGTGGGATGGTTTTGGTTGAGTTTGAAGCCTTGTATGATGCCTAATAGTAATTTAGAACTTGCTTGTGTGTTAGTATGAGGATGGGAGGTTGTTTGGATGATTTTGGTAGAAAATGAACATTTCCCGTTCAGCTATCCGGGCATTACAGCCCTTATCCAGTCGCCCGGATAGAGGCCTCAACGCCCGGCAGAAAGCTTCGATCCGGGCGTTACCCGCTTCATCCGGTCGACCTGATGAAGGTAGTATCGCCCGGCTGTTTGACAACTCTGTGCAGTGATTTTGCGGAGGCCATATCTCATTCGTTTCAACTCTGAATTGCATTACGTTTGATTCTAGAACTATTTAATTTCGATAAGCTTCGATTCTAGACTAAAATTAGATTAATTGGAGTTTGGGAAAGTACGTAACTTTACCTCCTAATTTAGGCTATTGCAAATGAGTTGAGTATGCTTCATAGTTTCGTTTGTGCTTGCATTTTATTGTCGTTTTAAGTTGTTTTAAGGTACCCTTACACCCTCCTTTGGTATTTGGTTATGTTGAGTCTTCTAAATGGTATTAATATGGTCAAGCATGATTAGCATCGATTTCATGATTGTCTAAACGGCGCACTTATGACTACACGCTTATAAGCTATGTACATGAAATATACCTGAACTTGCTTGGATTATGCTCGAGCCCTAAATATGCTTGAATATGTTTGAACCGTGATTTCACTATTATGTTCTTGATTACTGTTACTAACCGGTGGCAACCTACTTTGTTGCTTCTGAGCCTATTTGCTATTTTGAATTCCTATCTCATTTGGGGTGTCACCTGGAGAGATGGAAGGTATATATTTGACACAATTAAGCAATCTAATGGACCCTATGGTAGAAGTTCCTGTATCACTTGGGCGGCGTTGGGCTTGCCAGGATGGACAGGATACCATGGCCTTTGTTTGGGTGTATATCTGGATTTCACTATTATGATTGGTGTATGGGGATATGATATTGATAAAGATGATTGAAAAAAAGTTCTGAGACTGGCCATCTCCAACAAAGTTCCTGATATTGTATCCTTTGACCTACTCTCTCTTGGTACAACCATCGGAGAGTAGAGCAGCTTGCTATGTATTAAGCCCGTTTTGATCTTGTTATATCCTGATTATACATGTTGAGTTGATTTCATTCTAGTTATATGTTGTATTCGCATAGCATGGTTTTAGAAAGAAGATTACCAAAAGATAAAACCTTTTTGAAAACTTTTCATTGTTTACCCCTCACTGAGCTATATGCGAGGATCTAGCTCACCCCTCTTTTAACCATTTCAGGTGAAGACAAGCCTAGCAAGCTTCCATGTGATTACAAGTTTCATTGATGCAATGAGTCGGATTCCTGCTTATGTAATCTACATGCTTACCTGTGAAGATATACTCTTTGTTGTAATAAGTATGATTTTGTATAATTGAAGTAGTTAATCTATTGTAATAGTCTTTTGGCCAACTAGATACCTAGCTAAGTTGAATACTCTACTTAGTAGGCCTAAGTTTGGAATGTTGGCTGGTGGACTTGGGTATTGTAACCTGTAACAGGGTGTTGTAACCTTTAAGGCCGATGTCTTGGGAGAATGTTGAAAGTCTTTTGGAACTTCTTGTGAAATGTTATAACTGTTCAGGTTTCTATTTCAATTCTTGCAGGGGTTAAGCATTGACACGTCATGTTTCGGCCTTAACCTAGCGATGGGTCGGGGTCGGGGCGTGACAGGGGATCATTTAGAGGAGCTGTTGGAGCTATATAGCACCAACAGATCCCCCAAATTTGATGCTTTTGGCCATTTTTTTTTGGTTAAATAAGCATTTTATTCACATGGACGCAAAAGAGTACAATAGGATTATCCCACACCAGTGAGGTACAGATCAGCTTCAAGCAAGGCTTGGAGGGGAGAGGGAATAATTACAAACCAGTCAATAGCTAACTTATCCTTAGCTTTACTTTTCGCAACCCAGTCTGCAACTTTGTTAGTTGTTCTATTGGAAGACTGAAATCAATGATAGTTGATCTCAGCTGCAATTGATCTAATATCATCCATAATAGGTTTAGCTTTCCACCAGATTGTTTTCCCTTGTGAGACAATTGCATCATGGACAGCTCTAGCATCATTTTCAAAAATGATGTGATCAAGGGCCAAACTTTTAACTACCAGGCAAGCAAGCCTGACAGCAAAAACTTCAGCTAAAAAGGTTGAGTTGCAAACCACAAGGTTCGTAGCCCCATGAAGAATAGCTCCCGGAGAATTTCTGCAAACAGCGACAATAAAAAACTTACCATTACCAGCCTCTGTAGCATCAACATTAATTTTAAACCATCTTGCTGGAGGGGCGAGACCAGGAGACTGCATGATTGGGAAAGTTGGAGTTTGACTGATCAAGTTGCACAACAGTAGCAACACAATGGATTTCATTGATCTCGACCTGAGCTCTATGAAGTGCTATATCAATATCAATTGGTGAGTTTTCAAACATATGAGAACACCTCTTTTTTCCAGATGTGCCAACAATATATGGCAAGTTTAGCCTCTGCTTCACTATTTAAATAACCTGCAACACCAAATCTATTTGACATATGAAGTAACCAGGCATGAAATCTTGCAGTAATTTGAGGATCAATTCTAATCTGAAAAACACAACCCCACCAGAACCTTTGTGTCCATGGGCAAGTCAAGAACAGATGTTCAGTTGTTTCCTTCTCCTTGAAGCAAATTCTGCACATTGGATTATCGATACTCTTACGTTTAAACTAGTTGTCTTGAGTAGGGAGGGCATTTGAGCAAATCCTCCAAATAAAGTTCCTAATTTTCGGCATGACTTTAAGACCCCAGATCAGCTTCCATAACTCATCAGGTATCACATAAGAGCTACAGACTTTAACATCATGATGGCCATGCAAAATAACCTTTTTTGCCGCATAGTAGCCAGTGCGAACACTATAGTTCCCATCAGTGGTAAGTGGCCAGATAAGAGAGTCAAAAACATCAATATAAGGAACATAAGTAGCTGCAATTTCCTCAGCCAGATTCTTATCAAACAGAGAGTGAATGAGATGAAGATTTCATCCCCCAAAAGGAAGGACGAGATCTTTCACTTTAGAGACATTGACTACCCCACTTGGTTTACTCAAACTTTTACAACTAGAGAGCCATGGAACCTCCCAGATATTAGTTGTTCTACTATGTCCAATCCTCCAAGCAGCTTCACTTTTCAAAAGGTCTCGGCCTTTAATGATACTTTTGCCAACACCAAGATGTTCCTTTTCCTTTCCTTGCATTCCAAAAATCCCTAGATTTATAATAGATTCCTTTGAGCATAGATGCCACCATAGATGAAGGATTAGAGACAATTCGCCACGCCTGCTTAGCCACCAATGCAACATTCATTACTTGGAAATCTTTAAATCCAATTCCACCAGACTTCTTGGCCTTAGTGATTTGATTCCAGTGCACCTAGTGAATTCCTCTATCATTGCTCCTGTTCTACCAGAATTTAGCAATTTCTGCACTAATCTCTTTGCAAACAGGTTTAGGGAAAATGCATACAGACATAGGATAGGTAAGCATTGCTTCAATAACTGCTTTGATAAGCACCTCCTTACCTGCTTCAAACAAATATACATGTTAAGGCAATAAAGTTGATTGGAAATTGATTGGCTATGTTTTTGCAAAACTTTTGTTATTACCATTTGTACTGTGCAGGAAGAATATTATGGTAACTTATCATAAAAGAGGGAGCTTCGTGATGATTAAAGAATTGCATTGATTGTCTATTCATAAGGAAATGAATAATAAGGTTTTATAAGAAGAGGCCCTTCTTGAAGCCCAAGCCATGATGACCTGTAGCAATCAAGAATATAGATATGTGGAATAGGTTACAGAGGAGCATGGGGTGGAACGGCAAGAAAACATAAGGGATTTATGTCCATTGTTCCATGACATGTTCCAACAAGATCTGTGTTTGAGTTCTTGATTTTATCAGTGTTGCAACTCTGTTTATTTTGACAGTGCGTCATGAGCAACTTGTATAAGCCTTTGAGTGATTAGATTGTTGTATCCTTTAATCATTCTTCAGGGGAAGAAGTGGTAGTTCTCGGGAGAGAATGTTGCAAGTCCGGGAGATAATGTTGCAAGTCGAGGGGAGCTCGCCAAACTAGAGTTCGCTAAGGAGTTCTTCATTGGGGCGTCAAAGGTCAAGAAGGAGTCTTTACTTGTGTAAGTCCATTGGTGATATAACTTGATATTTTTTAGTGAATTGGTTTGTTGGACCAGGGGTTGGTCTCGTAGACGTAGACCGCATGGTTGAACCACGTTAAATCTTGGTGTTCTTAATCCTGTTACTGCTTTATTTTATTCCGCTGCTCTATATTCTTTCTACTTAGGTTGCAACATTAAATGAAACAGGCTATTAAGCTACTGAGATGATTGTGTGTTTCAGTTAATGTTACAACATCACCTGTAACAGTTTTCTTTTACACCACAAACTCCATTCATTAATCAAACTATTCATACTTATACTGCAAAAACTCTATCAATACATTTTTCCAGTTGCTCAGTTTTGAGTTGATTCTATTTTTGATCCGTTGAAGTGCTTGAGACTTAGATTTGCCCCATTCAGTTGGTAAACCAAGGTAACTACCAAGGTTTTGTACCTGCTTGATTTTTAATTAAAACATTGTAAGATACTGTAATAACACAATTCATAATCCACTTGATCCAAGTAGGGTGGAAATTAAGTTTAAAAAGCAGTTTTTTCAGAAATTCCTACTCTACTTGATCATAAGCTTTGTGCATATCCAGCTTAACAGCAACAAACCACTTTTTTGAGTATTTTTCTTTTTAAAAAATAAAATAAAATGGATTGCCTCTTGACCAACAATGATATTATCTTGAATAGCTCCCCTTAGTGTATGCCTCACGATGTTGCTTATATTAGCAAACTATTGTTGACTTTATACATAGTTGGGGATTGAAGGAGTATAATATTAGTTATTATATATGAAATAAAAATTTCTTTAGTAGTCTTATTCGAAAGAAGCACTGCGCCTAAGAACCACCCAAACATGTAGATCTCCAAGTAAATCATATTTTTATCATTTTATGCCTGGTCACTAGTTGACCATGATTCAAATCATTTAAGCATGAGCTGAAGTTAGGAATTGTATATTGTAAGCATCACGTTTCAAAAAAATCATACATTGACTTTTCATAATCAGGAATTGTATCTAGGTTGGATATTATAATATAATAAGAACAACCAAGTTGCATATGGATTACATGGCTGTAGCTTCGGAATCGTTTTTTTCTTTTGCTCAAGCCTAGGAATGTTATGGCAAACACAATTATACTTGTACATTAGGGATCTTTAGATTCTGAATCTTTTCAAAGCAATAGAGTCGTGGACTATGTCTTATCAGATATAGTTTCGTCTCTAATTAAATTTTATTCGAATTTGATTTGTATTATGTCTCGAGGATAATCACAACTTTTCAACTTAAGTTATATGGTGCATATTGATGATTAATTATTTTTTATTAGTTGAAAGGTTTAGTATACTTGGTATATGGGCTAATGCCAAATTTTATACTTTTGTCTGCCATTTATTTTAACGTGAGCATGAGATATACTGAATCTCTTACTTCAATATAATTATTCTATTTACATGTGACTGCGGCATTACATGTTTTCTATGAATAATTTACTAATAAATATAGTCATTATGTACACTTATATTATGGGATTGAATAACTTGTGTCTTGAAGCTCAAAGTATTGCCATTTTTGGGCAAGTATTATCAATAGCTTACGGAAGTTACGGAAGGCTTTTTGGGATTATGACGTCGCTCATGACTAGCCTCAATCGAGAATTCCAGCACTAAGTTAATTTTGAGCCAGTTATTCATCTAGATAATGTTACATGTAGTTGCATGCATAAAAGGTGATGTTGTCTCAATCAAATAATTTTGTTATTGACGTAGATAGATTAACTGAAATTGGCCTCTATATGAGTCGACAAAGTATTTGATAAGAATCCTGAGATGTTTGTTTCTATGAATTAGTATATGCAGTTACTTGTTCAAAGTGGATAATTATGTGTATTAATTTAGAATAAGCAAAAGTGTCAATGACAGTGGGAGGTGCTTTATTTGACTTGAAAAGGGTTTTCTCACTGTTTTACTTAAGTGAGAGATTATCATAGTAATTTAATTTAATTTTTTATGTCATTTTGTTTTATTTTTATTTTTATTTTATTTTTTATTTTATGTTATTTTATTTTTAAAATAAATTAAAAAATGTTAATTTAACTTAAAAAATTAATAATTCTTATTTATTTTATTTTTTTATTTTTTTAAATATTTATTTTACTTTATTCTTATTAATTTTATTTTATTTTTTAATTTATTTTATGTTTATTATATCTTATTTTAATTTTTAATTTTATTTGTATTTAATTTTATATTTTATTTTATTTTATTATTTATCATTAATTTTATTTTATTTTTTATTTTATCTTATATTTATTTTTTATATTTTTATTTGATTTTATCTTATTTTTACTTTATTTTAATTTATTTTTTATTTTTATATTTTTACTTTTTATTTGATTTTTTACATTATTTTATTTTATTCATTTTAATTTTATATTTTTTAAAATGGGTATTTATGTGTTTTGTTTTCTTCAAAACATCCCACAACTTGAAAATGTAAGATTCTCACCTCCTCACATGATAATTGAAATTGAACAAATCATGACAAAATTGTATTCCTAAAAATGTGATATTTCTAAAAATAATTTTTTATTTCGTGAACCAAACATGAAAATAACATATTCCAAACTTCACATTCTTAGAAATTGTGTAAGATTCGGCGAACCAAATGTCTCCTTAATAATATTAGTAACTATTTATGACTCTTACAACTTGTTTGGATTGGCATTTTTAAAGGAAAGTAAATGTTAGGGAATAATTTTTCAATCCTTTATCTTGTTTGAATTGCAAATTTAAATGAAGAAAAGGTTATGGAGGGATTAAATCCCTCCATTTTTGTTAATGAGAAAGATTTTGTAATCTTTTTAAATTGGAATATTTTGGAAGGAAATGAAAAGTTTTGTGCAAAAAAATCTCTTTTGTTCTTCTATATCTCATTGTCATAAAAATAAAAATAAAGTATTTAAATAATTTTACATTTAAAATTATCATTTCATTTATTTTTCTTCTCCAATCCAAATAAAAAACCATAAAATCATTTACTTTTTTTTTCATTATTATTTTTTTCCAATCCAATTTTCTTTTCCTTTCCTTTGTTTTTCTTCCTCCTCTTTCTTTTCCTTTCCTTTCCTTCGTGCAATCCAAACATGGGGCATTTGGTGGGAAAACGTTTCATGTTCTCTACCTGTTCGGGGGATGTTACAGGTGGTGGCGGCCGAGGAAGAAGGTCCGATACGCAAGCTTCAGTTGTTGACTATTATAGCTGTGAAACACCACGCCAGCGCTATGACACCAGTATAAAAGAAGGAAGCCAATGTGCCCTAATCATGTAAGTGTGAGAGAGACCATGGACTTTCTAATCGTCGTGCTTACATTACTGTTTGCCTTAGCATTGTTCCATGGCCTCGGTATACTCTCAAGAAGTAGCAAAAAGCTTCCACCAGGGCCAATTCCCTTACCCTTAATTGGCAACCTTCACTTACTCGGTGCCCAACCCCACAAGTCCTTAGCCAAGCTAGCCAAAACCTATGGTCCAATTATGTGCCTAAAATTAGGCCGGATTACTTCAGTGGTGATATCTTCACCAGCCGTGGCCAAACAAGTGCTTCAAAAGCAAGATTTAGCCTTCTCCAACAGATGTATTCTGGATTCAGTCCGAGCTCGCGACCATGATAAATATTCTGTTGTGTGGCTACCTGTCGCTTCTCAATGGCGAAGCCTTCGGAAAATATTGAACACTAACATTTTTTCAGGCAACAGCCTCGACTCTAACCAGCACCTAAGGTTTAAAAAAGTCGAGGAACTGATTGCATATTGCCGAAAAAATAGTCAAATTGGTGAGGCTGTGGATATAGGCGCTGCTGCTCTCAAGACATCTTTAAATTTGTTGTCTAATACCATTTTATCAGTGGACCTGGCCGACCCATATTCAGATTCAGGCAAAGAATTTAAGGACTGGGTATCGGAAATTGAGGTGGTGACTGGTAAACTCAACTTGGTGGATTTTTTTCCTGTGCTTAAAATGTTCGTTGATCCTCAGGGTGTAAGGCGTGACATGACCATCTATATGGACAAGGTGCTAAATCTAATTGACGGTCTGATTAATGAGCGATTGGAGCAAAAAAAATCACAAGGCGTTGTTAAAAAAGATTTTTTGGATGTTCTTCTTACCACGAGTCAGGAAAATCCCCAAGAAATTTCTAGGCCTCACATTCAGCATATGTGTCTGGTTTGTATTCTTCTCTTTCCTTCATCACAGTTTCTCAAATTTTTTACTCAAATCTTTTGTGGTAGTACCTAAGCAAATGATATTCTTATCTTTGTTTTCTTCCTATCACACAACTAAAGGAAAAGAGCCAACATTGTATAAGTTTTTTCCCAAAATTTTAACTGTTTCATTGGCACAAAATTATTCATAACTGTTTGCTCATACATCAATTATATGTTACTCTCATAGGACCTATTTATTGCGGGGACAGATACAACTTCTGGCACAGTAGAATGGGCAATGACAGAAATGCTTAGAAATCCTGAGACCATGAAAAGAGCCAAAGATGAACTAGCGCAAGTTATTGGAAGAGGAAAACCAATACCAGAAACTGATGTTGCTGACTTGCCATATCTACAGTGCATTGTTAAAGAAACCTTAAGGTTGCACACGTTACTTCCGTTCTTGATTCAGCGTACAGTGGAGGAAGATGTTGAATTATGTGGATATATTATTCCAAAGGGTTCACAAGTGCTTGTAAATGCATGGGCAATTGGACGTGATCCAAGTGTGTGGGAGAATCCCTTAACATTTAAACCTGAGAGATTTTGGAAATCGAAAATAGATGTTCGTGGTCTCGATTTTGAGTTACTTCCTTTTGGTGGTGGAAGAAGAATTTGCCCAGGCATGCCATTGGCTATGAAAATGATTCCATTTATAGTCGGTTCTTTGCTGAACTCCTTTGATTGGAAGCTTGAAGGGGACATTACACCAGATCATTTGGATATGGAGGAAACATTTGGCTTTACAATGCAGAAGACTCAACCTCTGAGAGCTATCCCGATTTCTCTGTGACTAAGTGGTGTTTTTTTGCACTAAATAAGGCCCACAACCACTATATCGTTATTGGTTGGGCACTATACGTGAAGTTCTAGTTTAGTTCCTTTTAATGCTTTAGCATTTTGGCATGGTCAGATGATAGTAGTCATCATATAAAGAAATGCCCCTCTATGTCTTTATCTCATACTATTTCTAAATAAAGATTCCAGTTACTTTTTAGGGACTTGCGTCGGCCTGATTCCTCCAACACTAGAATTTATTCCGTATAAATTCCAGTAGGTGATTTAATCATGTCATATATATATATATATATATATATATATATATATATATATATTATAATGAATACAGCAATATTTAAGTTGAATAACACTTAAACATTTATGTTTCATGTTCATAATGATTCTTTGAAAGATTATATTGTATGACTATTGGTGGATGAATGTTTTTGTTTTTGTTTTTACTTTAAAGGTAGAACATACAGGGAATCAATCTCTGTACTCTTTATTCATAAAATAAGAATCATACCAGTAAAATAATATATCAACTATATATATATATATATATATTACAAAACTGTAGTTCATTAGATCTCTATGTGTGGTAACGCTGTGAGATTTTCTTGTCACATTCTCTCAAAACATAGGAGTTACATTATTATAATATCTCGCTATACTATCATGAAAAGTGTCGAATCATATTTAATAGTACTTTTATGTATGTAGTATGTTTCATGGTCATAACGACACTTGATAGATATATTCTACGTACCTTTCTGTCAAGTATGATATTTTAATATTGAGAAATGCTTGTTTTCGAGCTTTATAATCTGTAATTACAGGTTGTATAAAGAAATTTTTATTTTCCTTTTATTACGAGTTATAACGTTGAGGGATTTGAAGCCATTTGATTGAGAGAATTTATCCCTCTTAGAAACATTTAGTATTTTGGTGTTTTTCCTTTCTCCAAATGGAAAGAGATAAAGAGAGTTTTGGCCACCCCAAACTGACCAAAGTGATTTCCTTAAATGAGCGAACATGCAATAAATTTATGAAGATTTTTTTTTTTCATGGTAGAAAAATTTATGAAGACTTTGTAGGCTAAAATTGAGCTCTAGACAGAGTTCTATAAATGGGCACGCTTAGACTGACTTTGTGAGAGACTAACATAACCTAATCCACAAATCAAAAATACTTTTATCAATTCGGACGGATAGATCAATTTCTCACATAGTAGGTAAGATTTACACGTGTATGTCCTACTAATAAATGAGAGATTGACATCAATCCGAATTGAAAAGTTTTGCGTGACAAACTTCTAATGTTGGGTTATTGGAGCCAAAACACAATACTACGATTTTCTTTGGGCTTTATACGTGTGTTGTGTGATTCTTCCAAAAGGTACTCTAAGTAACGTGAATTTACATGCAAACGAGAGATATTCACATGGGTTAGAAAGACTTAATCATAGAAATTTAGACCACTTGCGTGTTGGTAAAAGAATACAAATTAATACAAACATTAGCCGCTATTACCAATTAAGTAGTGTTCGCTGGCCAAACCCGCCACTTATTTGCAGCGTTTCATGTAGTGTTTGTTGGCCAAATCCGTATTTTCAAGATCACAAAAATTTCCAACGCTGCGAGAGAGCTAAGATAGATTCATATAACTAAAAGGTAACATGTTTTAACCCTCATTAGAAATTAAAAAGCATTTCTAAATCTATCCATATCTGCGAGGGTGGTTGTCGTAGTGATTTGGGGTGTTTGTATCTTCACCTCATGGATTGTCATTTGACTACTTAATGATAGAATATAAGTTGGTTGAGATAGGAAAACTATAATGAATTTACATGCCCACTCTACCTTATTTCTCTGAATGTGGATTAATCACTTTGAAGAGCACTTTGCTTTTATCATGTCGAAAGGAAATAGAGGAATCTTCATGTAGGTCCTAATTTAAATTCTTAGCAAGCGTGATGCATGAATAAGAGTTAGTAATACAGAGTGAGAAAGTCTTATAGTAAGGCCCGTGAATAAGCCTTTCCTCCATTGGAAAGACAAGATTAATGATGTGAATAAGACCTCATCTCGATTGTATATTTTCTATCAGAGAAAAGTTAATAAAAAATATTGTTTTGTAAAACTAATATGTATGGAGAAGTCAACAACAAAACCCTATTGAGACCGTCGCTTGTGAATATCTTTAGTAGTTTGTTATGGTAAGGTGTTTCATCTGCTTTTTTAATTTTTGTATAGTAATGTTTAATAGGAACATTCTGAAAGAGAAAAAACGTTTAATTATAATTGCGAGAATTATACCAATAGATTAAATAACCAATAATCGTGCAAGCTTTAATTTGAAAACAGCCTCTCAGTCAATTTCGATTTCGATGATGGAATTGGGATAGTCACATCCCATCACCGCACATGCTGAAATTTGCTCTCAACCAAAGACGTTTTTCCTTCCTCTTTTGGTGAATCTCAACCAAAGATGAGTCTTGTGGTGATGAAAATCCCCCACGTAGTTGTCAGTTTGCGTGAGATTTTGGACATGATCTGTAAAGACACCTAGAGAAGTTCATGACCACATGCTTAGCTTAATTATTCAAAGGGAGACATCTCAGGCATTTACCCCTTCTTTGCACGCCAAAGCGCTTAATTATTCAAAGGGAGACTTCTAGAGAAATCTGTGACAACAAGGGTAGCGCTTATGCAAAGACACCTAGAGACAGACGTTCATGACCACATGTATAGCTTACACATGACTCCTAAAGCAGTTTATGATCACGTGTAGCTCTTACACAAAGACTCCTAGAGAAGTTCGATTTTGGGGAAAAGGATTGGTTTAGGTGAGAGTTTTAAATCTCTCACCTTATTTGAATTTGGAGGGTTGAGAATATATGGTTAGGAGTTGATATTGAAAATCATTTATATTGGTGATCTCACAACCACCGAAAATTGGGGTAAAAAAGAATGACTTTTGGGATGATTGAATTTTAAATGATTATACTATCCTTATTAGCAAAAGTAAGAAGAAAGTATGACACATTAATTAAAAAAGATAGATAAATGAAATGGTCTTTTATCTTTAGATTTTATGATATTTTTGTCATTTATCTAGCAAACGTGACAAATTAGTTCATTATCTTTAAATATGTGATGTCATTAGTTTTTTTAACTAATTCAGTCAAATTTTTAACGTGAATTGTATGCGCCTGAAACGTGATCAACTTAAGTCAAATTTTAGAGAAGTAAGGGGCTAATTGGTCACGTATTGAGCATCTATATTAAAAGATTGACAAAATTTGTTAAAAAGATTAATGGCGTCGCAAATTTAAAAATAACACAGAGTCTAAAGATAAGAATCGTTTTGATCATTTACTCATAAGTTAATTTGTTTCTTTTGTAACTTTACTTAATTCAAACTAATTTCAACTTTCTCATTTTTTTTCTTTATTATTGAATCATTTACTTTTCTTTATTATTGTTTCCTTGTTTATCGCTACAAGTGCAGTGCTTTATACAGAAACTGCCAAACAAGCTTATGCTTGCAAGGATAAAGTGAACATTTTACTCTATATTATTAAATTGCACGTTAAATTATGTTGAATTATAGTAATATATATCAATCCTCTATAATTTATACACATGTAGTTCATTGTCTCTGTGTTTGGAATACCCACGTGATATAAAACAAAGAATTATTGTATAATCACACTAGCATATCCTCAACTTGCAATTTCAACGGAATATAATTAACTAAAAAAGTAAAGTACGTTAGCATTAGGATATTGTAATCAGATTCGTGTCAATCCTATGACATTGACCGTAATGTAGTTGGAGAGCATTTTTATTTTTATTTTTATTTTTATTAGAGGGCTTTGGGAACAATCACAATTGCGCATCAGACAAATTCATCGCATTTCATTTGTTAGGTGCATTTTTTTTTTCCCTCTATGAAGGAGACACGAGCAGAATTACAAAGAAATAATTCTTAAAGATTTTACACCTCTTTTATCATGACTACATACGGTAAAAGACCTTCCGGAGGTAGATGAAGAACATGTGTTCCCACAGGGTTGTTAGGTGCATATATCCTAGTCTTTAGGGGGTGAATTGAATATTTTCAAAAAATTAAATTTCAATCATTTGAAAATTACTCTGTTGAAAGAAATAGAGAAAATGAAAGAAATACATGTGAATTAAGATAATAGGAACCATCGACAACAATATATCAAGAAAGAAAAGAAGATAATAACTATATAATGAAATTTTTATATTAAGAAATAGGAAAAACGAAGCAAATGGTTCATATTATTTTTTAAAATTTTAAATTCGTCTATATTATTCAAAATTAATCAATTTAGTCGTTATTAATTTTTTTAAAAAGTTCAAATTCGTCTATTTATTTAAAATTAATCAATTTAATTCCTATTATTATTAAAAAATTTCAAAAATAATGCTACATCTACTTGTGGGACGTTCAAAACGTCGACAAGTTTTGAAGCTCTTTCCCATTGTATAATACCTCTATGTACAACTATTGACTTCTACGAAGAGGCGACTGTTATTAATATAAAAATTTAGTAATTTGACAAAAACAAAAAAAAATAAAAAACAAAAAACAAAAAAACCTGTTGATCTTGAGTTTGTGGCATTTGGCAAGCAAAAGTATCATGTTCTCTACCAATGCTTTTATTTCACTGGGAACATCACTAGACATATGAGCTGAGTTCAAAGTCTTAAAAATTTTGTTAGTTCACATAAATTACAGATTCTAGAGTCTGATATCTCCAAAATGCTTACTGAATTAAAAGAAGGCCAAAACATTAATCTTGGGGAGGAAAAATTAGTTTGTCCAAGAGAAAATGGGTGCCACTTTCCAATTACAAGATTTTAGTTGACTAATTATAATCTATTCAATTACAACAAAACATATAATAAATCATAGTAGTTTCTCATATTTTCAGAAGTGTTATTTTTTCTTTTTCTAAAGGCTAATTTATGCATGTAAATCCCTATTGTTTATATATTATTTTTAAATTGATGTTTAATGTTCTAAAACAATCATAGTAGTCTTTAATGTTTATAAAAGTGATTCAAAATGGTCTCTATTATTCTTATTGTTTTCAAAAAAATTAATTTATTCTCTATTATATTCTAAAAAATTCAATTTAGTCCGTGCACGTAATCTCTATTTGGGAACTAAATTATATTTTTTGAGAAATAATAGGGATTAAATTGATTTATTTTAAATAATAAAGACTATTTTAAATCACTTTTATAAATATTAAAACTTAATATGATATTTTTAAAATATTAAAGACTAATTTTTTTAAAAATATAAATATATGCATAATTTACCCTCTAACTTAACAACAACCAAGTAATTAATAGCTTTGGTGTCAATCTTCAATGGTGATAATTAAGAGCTTTGCTGTCAGTCTTCAATTGTGATAATTAAGAGCTTTGCTGTCAGTCTTCAGTCTTCAATGGTGATAATTAAGAGCTTTGCTGTCAGTCTTCAATGTGATATTGAGAAGGCTATAAAGCTGAGCGAAATAAAAAGGACGCACATGGCGTATTTTAAAGAGGACAACTTTATCGAGCAGGTGTTTTTTTGGTCAGCAGCGAAGTTCATGGAAGAGGCCAAAAAACAAGTTTACATCAACAATACCCACAGGGATCGACCAAAAAAACAAAAACCCATAGGGGGCATGTCAGAAATTACAGGATCATATCACAATTACAATTTGTACAAAATGATTTTATAATAGGAGGGAAGGAGCTGTGTTGCTTTCTCCGGCAAAAGTATTTTTTTATTTTTTATAATACAAAGTCAAAGTTATAATTTAAATTTAAAATTTTTTATCATAACAAATTACTAATCAATTATTTCATTCAATTTTGAGTGCAAAAACATATATATTTTCTTAATATTGTAAAGGTCATTTGTTCTTTACGAATGTCAAAATGCATGCCATATCACCTGCTGCTGTCATATACATATTTTCAATTGTCATTTGGAGATTTAATCCCTCAAACTCATAAAAATAGATATATTTTTATTTTCACATAAATTAAGAAAATGTAGTTAATGTAGTTAAAGCAAAAAAAAATTTACTTAATCTTTTCCTAATATACCCCTCTTTAACATTAAATACTCAGACTACAATTAATTAATTATATAATTGTTGATAAAGATACACATTAAATAAAAACATATTAAAAACCTAATAGATTAACTATCCTTTCAAAGAAGTAAGTGGACAATAATTTAGAACAAGTTAAAAAAAAGTGAGCCTATTTTTATGGGATGGAGAGAGCACATAGAGATATGACCATGTTGCCGATTGTGACAGGAAGTTTCTCGGCTTTGAAAGGTCATTGGCCTTTTCCAGGCCATATAAACCTTATAAAATAGCACATATAGTCCTCATTATTTTTTTAAAATTTTTATTTTTTATTTTTTATTTAAATTTAGTTAATTTAGTCTTTATTATTTTTCAAAAATTTTTACTTTCGGTGAAACTCACAAAAACTAGACTTCGGGCAGGGATGAGATAATAGGTTGGAAAATACGGATGAAGGATAGAAGAAGAGAAAGATCAGAGAGCGTAATCCACAACCTTTTGGTACTTGTATCTTATGTACAATCATATAATGAAAAGTGGTGAATTTATTTAAAAAGCTAAACACATGAAGGTTTTATTTTTTTGTTGAGCTAAACACATGAAGGTTTTATTTTTTTGTTCAACACAAAAATATTATCCTGAGATGTCACTGTTCAATCCCTTCGAATTGGGATAAAATGAAGGTAGGTAATTCTCCTAATTCTCTGCCTTTTCAATTTATATATAAAATTTGTGTAATTTTATTTGACACTCCTTGCACTTTTGATAAGCATGAACTATATTTCACACTTTTTAATATATGAGTGTCACACTCAAGTGATTCGTTAGTTTTTCTATTAAAAAATTTATAAAAGTCACTTTTTGCTTTTACTATGTGAAAGAATTAATAAATACCCAAAAGTTCTCATGTAACTGTTTTTGCTTTTGAGTTAACATCATCTAATTATGCAAATATATACTTCTAGTGTAATTTTCTTTAGGATTCTTTAATTTCCTTGAGGATTCTTTCTCCAAGTAAATCCGAATAGCCATAAGCATTTCTAAACCCTATTATTGAATATCGATTAATAAAAATAAAATCATTGATTAGTAAAAAAAGAAAAACAACTTACTCTGTGCAATGGGACAAAAGGCAACATATATATGCTCCGTTTGTTTGCCGTAAAATAATTTATTTGTGAAAAATATTTTTCTGGAAAATAAAATATTTTACAGGATTTCGTTTGTTTGTCGTAAAATAACTTGTTGGGGGAAAATATTTTTTTGAAAAATAGAATATTGAATAATATTTTTTGGTGTTTGGATGTATCATGAGTTCCGTAAAATGTTTTTTTCTCTCAAAAGAAATGAAAACATTTTTTCAGAATTTTGTACTAGTCGCAATTGTTGACCGGAAATATTTTACAATTGACTAATTTTTCGGTGTTACCAAATATTGTAAAATTAAACAAAAACAGCCGTAATTTTTGATCAAAAAATATTTTACAGTTAATCAATTTTTTAATATTATTAAATATCATAAAATCTAAAAAATATTTTTCAGCAAACAACCGGAGCCATAGTGTATAACGTATATGATCATCTATGCACGTTTCAATTCTTCTTTTTCGACGAGTTGAAAAAGGCAGCATACATAGTGTATAATGTATAGGCAGAACTTTTTTTTCTTAACAAAAAAAAAAAAAAAACTCCTGAAGTGCTATGATGCAACTAATTTATCCTCATCTACTTAATAAAATATTCCAACATAAGGTTACTGTAGAACATAATCTCTATATCATTAGCAGAGAAAGATAACCATAAAATAGTCGTCTCTTTTATTGTTCAAAGACTTAAAGTTTCTCTAGCTACATATGAAACGTTAACTACACCATACAATAGTCTACTGATAAAAATTGCTCTTAATAAAAGTTTAAGAATTAATCATATTATATATATATATATATATACCCACAGATATATATGATTCTATATACGTGTTAGAGGAATGAAAAACTTACAGGTTTGTTGGAGATGAGATGTTCGCCAAGGGTAAGACCGATATCGAAGCGGGTGTAGATAGAGAAGAAGATGGATCGAGAGATCCCATTATACGCGATGCCACTTGACTTGATTTTTGGATTTATTTTGCAGATAAGGACCGGTCAAGAAGAAGAAGAAGAAGAAGAAGAAGAAGCAACGTTGAAAGAGAAGAGAAATTTTTTTAGTTTTGGTGAGTCTGATATCGTGGAGAAAGAAGGCAAGATTTAGGAAATATTAATTAAGGAAATAAAAAGAAATTAATAAGAGAGAGAATTATAAAAAAAGAAGAAGAAAGAGAAATAAAAAAAAACTAGTTGGCATGCCACGTAGGATGCCACGTAAGGGGTGATAAAAAGGTAATAGAAAAAGAGGTGATATATAACATTACTCTAAATAATTAGCAGAAAAACAAGTAGGAAAAAACAACTTTATATTCAAAATTGAAAAGCTACTTTCAATTCCTAATTCATACAAGCGATCTTTGCTATCATTTAGCTTCTATTGTAGTATTACTAATTGATATTTAAAGAATTTCAACACGGGAAGTGTTCAAACTACTTTTAAAAAGTGGATAACAGGATTTTAGAGTAAATATCTTAATTTTGATGAGCAAGTTAACCAATTGTCATATTTTCATGTAAAATGTGATGCTTGTGAGTGACAAGAAACTAGCAACCAGTGCATGGTATAATTAGCCAAACTAGAATGATTACATTGAACCCAAGGCAATGAAAAAAGTTCAACTTCTGGTGGTTTAACCATCTCTAGTTGACCAAGAAGAGGCTGACTAGCTAGGGTTATTGCCATAGGGACAGACATAAACTCATAAAATTCAACATATCTGTAGAAAGACCATTTGGCATCAAATAAATATAGCATAACTATTTGCTGCCAAATGGTCTTTGGAATTGGCCTATGGGAGGGTTGTGGATTTTGTTCAAGTTAACAACATTGTTGCTCCTTTGGAGCTTACAAATGAAAAGGTGGATAAATACATTAGCAAGAATCATTGGAATTGGCCTCTTGAGATCAACTTTATGAACTAGTTGACGGCTTCTCTTTCTTCCTATATCTGCCAAGATACTATTGGCTAGTATGCAAGTAGCAGTGGTGAATTTAAATTTTCTTCCACCTGGGAGTGCATTCATGAAAAGAAAGGGGAAATGGATTGGGCTGAACTCATTGGGAACAAAGTTGTTGTCCCTAAACATGGCTTTTGCACTTAGCTTATGTGTTTAAATCGTAGCCCTAGTAAGGAACGATTATTTAATTGGGGTGTTATTGATAATACAAACTTTGTTTTCTGTGGGTTGGGGATGGAATGTAGGGATCACCTTTATTTTGAATGCCCATTTACTAACAGAATTTGGAGACATTTTACTTCTCTTATTAAGGAGCAGAATCTTGTTACCCATTGGGATTTGATGACTACCCGACTTTGCAGAATTTGCAGAAAGAAGACACTTAAGGTTGATATTGTAATAACTATGTTTTGTGCGAGTGTCTACTACATATGGCAGGAAAAAATAGAATAATACATAGTACTAGTACATGCTCCGAGGAGCAGATTATGGAGAAGATCCTTCTTAATGTTAGAGATAACATAGCGTTACAAAGTACGTATGTTAATAGCGCACACAATAAGACCCTCAGTGCTGTTTGGCAGATCATGGATAGATTGATGTAAAGATCCCATTGTGTACCTTGATGTTTTTTACAGTTGAATGAAATGATTACTTACTTAGCAAAAAAAACAAATATAGCATAACTATTAAATGATATGCAGTCTCAAAATATTTCCATTTTACTCTCTTATGATACGGGTGGAATGGATGTAAGTCTTTCGGCCAGGGACAAGGAGGACTGAAGAGTGAGGGGAGATTTGAGGTTGACCACTACAGTAAATGTAATAATGACTTCTAATCAAGCTTCAACATAAACATGCAATAAATGCTATCTTCTACAGTGACTGATGACGAGATTAGAAAAGCTATGTTCTCTATCAATAGTTCCAAAAGCCCGGGGCCTGATGGTTATCCAGCTTTCTTCTACAAGAATGCTTGGGATGTCGTTGGAGCCGATGTTTGCTATGCAATACGGAACACCTTTGAGTCGGGTCACATTCTCAGGGAAATTAATACAACAGCCATCACTCTTATTCCTAAGGTTAGCAATCCATCAGGGCCGAGCGATTACAGGCCCATCTCTTGTTGTAACGTCATCTACAAATATGTTTCTAAGGTGATTGCGAACAGATTATGCAAAGTCCTTGACTCGATCATTTTTGTTAATCAATCAGCCTTCATTCTGAGGAAAAAGATTTTGGATAATGTGCTTATTGCGCAAGAGTTGGTTAGAAACTATGGAAGAAAACACATTACATCCAAGTGCATTATTAAGTTTGATATTATGAAGGCCTATGACTCAGTTGATTGGAGTTTCATTCGATCTTGCCTTGTTGCTCTTGACTTTCCGGGGGAGTTTATTAATTGGATTGTTATGTGCATCTCCACACCTACTTATTCAGTGATGATTAATGGCCAAATTGAGGGATTCTTTCAAGGGAAGAAGGGTCTCAGACAAGGGGATCCAATTTCACCATATATCTTTGTGATTGTTATGCAAGCCTTATCTCAACTTCTTATTCAGTGTGGCAATTTGAGGGGCTTTGGTTTTCACCCCAAGTACAAGAAGATTAAGCTCAACCATTTGGCCTTTGCAGATGATATTCTCATTTTCTCTAAGGCCAATCCTAGCTCTATCATTCTTATCAAGAAAGCAATCATCATCTTCTTTAAAATGTTGGGCCTTCACTTTAGTACCAACAAAAGTGAAAAAATTTTGTTGGCTGCCCTGACAGTTGTAAGCAATTTATTTGTGAGCTTTTGGATGTCAAAGAGGGTAGTTTGCCTGTGAGGTACCTTGGTGTTCCTTTGATTACTGGCAGATTGAATAAAGCTACTTGCAACATGTTAGTCGATAAAATCACAGCTCGTATTGATCACTGGACTACTAATTGGCTCACTTATGCAGGAAGGTTACAACTAATCAACTATGTTCTGCAAAGTATTTCAGCCTATTGGTGTAATGTCTTCATGTTTCCTAAAGGTGTTATTACAGGGATTGAGAGGAAGTTTACGGTGTTCTTATGGAAAGGTGGTGGGGATAGCGCGAGATGAGACAAAGTTGTATAGGCAAGGGTCTGTAAACCAAAGAAGGAAGGAGGCCTCGGTGTTCATAGTGTTTCGAAGATTAACATTGTGGCTTTGCTGAAACAGTTCTGGCATACTTATTATGATGGTGACTCCTTTTGGGGACATTGGGCGAATCGGGTACTACTTGATGAACAATGCATGTGGAGCATCGACATCCTAAACAATGCTTCATGGACTTGGCGAAACTTGCTTCAAATCAGACACATTGCTTGTAATTTTATTCGCCATCATGTTTCTAATGGTTGTAAAACTTATCTTATGTGGGACACTTGGTTGCCATGTGGGAGACTTTGGGATGTGGCGCAAAATATGAACATTGGTGTCTCGGCTGAGTGTTGTCTCATGAAGGTTGCGGATTGCATTGAGGGAAACGAATGGAGCTGGGCGAACCAGCTTAGATGGGTCAAAGCATATGTCAACTTCAATCCTAGAGCCGATATGGATGATAAAATTGTGTGGGCAGCCTCAGATTTTAATTCCTATTCTACTTGGGAGAATATACGTGGACAAAGCGAGGAAGTGATTTGGGACAATCTAGTATGGAACAAATCAATTATTCCTAAACAAAGCTTTTGTACTTGGCTTGCCATGCTTGACAGACTCTCTACCAAGGTGAGATTATCTAGTTGGAGTGTTACCATTGATGTGAATTGCACTTTTTGTGGACTGGGTGTGGAGTGTCAGGACCATCTTTTCTTTGATTGTCCTTTCACTCGTCGAATCTGGAAATGGTGTGCTAAAAGGATTACATGCGGATTGCTTAATACTAGTTGGGATAATATTGTTGAGAAACTTAGTAAAATCAGCAAAGGAGTTTGAAGGCTACTATTGCGAGAAATGGTTTCAATTCTTGTATCTCCAATATCTGGCTAGAGCGAAATGGTAGACTTTATGGAGTTATACCACATACAGAAGATCAGATTGTGGAGAAGATTAAATCGGATGTGAGGGATAAGGTTAGCCTACAACGTAAATATCCTAATACTTTATAAAATACACTTTTTTGTAGAGATTGGAACATCTGTATATCTTAAGTTCCTCCCACTTTGGGGTTGTTGATGTAAGTTTTTTTGCAGTAGAATGAAAATATTACTTTTGCCAAGCAAAAAAAAAAAAAAAAAAACATAAACATGCAATAGAGAACTATATCTATGACCTAGGACTAAAAAGCTACTAGAATTTTGATAACACATCAAAGGGGTTAAATAACATTTGCCTGTATGGTAGACGGAATACAGGCAAATGTTAAGTCAGCCATCTACCTGACCAAAAGAAAACCAAAGTATACTTACGTTTTGTTGAGTATCCACTGTGCAGCTTATTGAAACTGTATATTTTGAGTGCTTCAGATAGTGGCATTGAGTTCTCCCAACAGATGACTCCTCATTTCTTTGGATCAACATTCAAGCACAGGAGATGACAAATCAGTATCGAAACGCCTCCTTAGGAAAATTCTTGAAAACATCCCCTACTTTGGGGTGTTTTTAAATGTTCAGACGTGGTGCATTATACGTTTGGCACGTGGCACTGTGTATAAGATAGGAAAGATTTTGGCCTTCAATGCAAAAAGTTTGTTTAATTTATACTTTAGCCCCAATTATGGAAGAAGATGAAAAAGCCCTTCTGTCAAGTTGTGAAAGCTGAATGGTTCAAAATGTTATGCGTGTTCCAAGGCACCAAGCTAGCAGTGTTGATGTGACATTTTTTTCTTTATATGTTATATTGCTTTTTTCTGTTTTTACATTATACGTTGTATAATTTTTTTTTTTTTTTGGTCAAACACTTTGTAGAAATATAATTTGTATACTTTTGGGCATTACATGATATATTTTGGATATAATGTGATATATAGGTACACTCTCTTTAAATTAATAGACTTGGGATCACTAAATTTTACCAATTCATTAACATTGTAATTTATTGATAAACTAATAATTATCAATTTATAAAGATATTTTTATTTTGGCTTAAGAACATACATATTATCACATCAAGGGACAAAGTTAAATTTAAAGTACCATAAGTATATATATGTAACAAATTAAGAATTCTTAAATTATTCATGATTAGTAATAATACCTATGTAGTCAATTTTATTCAAACAAGTGCATATAGTGTATTGGATTCATTAGAAAAATACTTGTACAAGGTCTTGGATCATGATAACCGAGCAAGAATTACCATTAGAGATGCCAATGTTGCATTTACCTATTTAGGTAAAGAGGATTCATCCTTTATTTATTTTCTTTTAAGTATGGTACCTCAACTAATAAACATGGTACCATTCGGGATAAAATTTATTTTTCTCGTATTGTCTTAGCGATTAAAAAATGTATTTTGCCTTACTTCAGAATTTATAAGAAAATATAAAAAGTTTACCTTATTTGACGGTGAATTTGCGGTGTTTGATATTATCTTTAATGAGTAATTGGATGGTTACACTCCAATAAATCGATTACGATTGATTGTAAAACACTTTTTTTTTTGTAAAATAATATCCATTTCTTATATTTTGAGTATTAGGTAATATGAAACCGACCATACCATATACTGTGAAGGTCTAGAAAATATAGAATTTGACAGTGAAAATATAGAAAATATATTTTGGCACCACTAAATTTTATTGATTCGTCAACGTGTCAATTTATTAATAAATTAATAATTTTTAATTGATAAAGATATTTTTAATTTTTGGCTTAACAATGTATATATTATCACATCAAGTGACAAAGTTATGACTCAAGATACTATATGCATACGTATTAACAAATTTGGAATTCTTTAAAATACATGTAACTATTATAAATATCTACTATATGCATACGTATTTAACCAATATCATACAAATAAGCACTCAAACCATCAATTATACTCCAAAACTTTTTGTTGCAATATGACCCGAGTCTTTTATGTGCATTGTGAACATATAAATATGAGATTCAGTTCGATCTAAAGTTCAACAAAAGTGAAGCTACTCTTAGTTCATATTTTTAGAAAACCTTATAGTAAATTCTTTATATGTTTTTTAGTTAATTATTAATTTATAAAATATTCTAAATTCATTATTTATGAGTTTATGGAGATTAATAATTTTTTACACTGGTCCTAAGTCCGGACCGGATAATTGTATTATTTGAAAGATATTATTAATTTAGTGAGGATTAATTTAAAGAGGTTATATCATACTTTATATATTTTTGTTGTATAATCGACACCGTTTAATGTAAATAAACACATATCATAACTTGTAAAACTTTTCTTCCCTAAATGTTTCGTGAATTGGGTGCCAGAAAAAAAAAAAGAACAAATCTAAATTATACAAGATAATATGAGAAAAAGCTTATGTTATTGGACCAGTCAGAATAAGTTCTAGTCGAATCATAGATTATGATAGTGTTGGATTCACTAGGAAAGGCTTGTACATGGTCTTGGATCATGATAACCGAGCATGAATTACCATTAGAGATGCTACTGTTGCATTGACCTATTTAGGTAATAAGATTCCTCCTTATTTATTTTCTTTTAAGTATAGTACCTCAACTAATAATCATGGTACCATCCGAGATAAAATTTGTATGTTTTCCCGCATTGTCTTAGCGATTAAAAATGTATTTTGCCTTTCTTTAGGGTTTATCAGAAAATAAAAAAAGTTTATCTTGTTTGACAGGAATTTACAGCGTTTGATATTATTTTTAACGAGTAATTAGACGGTTACACTCCTATAAACCGGTTACATTGTGAAGGAACACAAGTACACAACCATGTATGAAGTTTCTAGGTTTGGCATCCCTATGCTCTATTGCACTGATGCGTAGATGATGATCATAAGGATCATGTTTATGCTATGCTTAGGGCTGAAATAAGCTTTCTATTTACGAATAAGACGATTTGGTTTGACAGCGTTGGATTAATTAGAAAAGACTTGTACAATGTCTTCGACCCTGACTGTCACGCCCCGACCCTTCACGGAGCCAGGACTCCTATTCACTACACTAAAATAACCCGACCCTCACCCTGGGCACAAAATACGAGAAAAAAAGGATAGAGTTTTTCCTACTTATAGGGTTATCCACAAACCTGCGCTCAGAAGAAATGATCCACAAACAACAATATAACCATCATATAATATCATTCTCAAGATCCTAAGGCCATCCGAGCCTTTCTATTAAGCAAAAGATAAACATAAATGCAACAGTTCATAAGTTCTTAGCATAGTACGATTATAATTCCGCTTATCTTACCACTCTAATATCTCCTACTTAATTAACTTAGAAATTATGCTCTGATCAAACCATCCAAGGTTAACATCATTCAACCATTACAAACAAGCAACAACTTATTTTAAGCTTTATACAAACCAACTACTTAAACTTAAATATACATCCATAAAAACATATAAGGCTTCAAGGCCTCAAAATGGGTACAAGCCAACAAAGTATTCATATAAACACATAAAGGCCACCTCAATCAACAAGTAGACAGGCAAGAACACAATCACGAGACTCCGCAGCCTCCTTCTCCTCAGCTATAACTAACACAGGAATTTGTGGATCTAACTCAGCAACACCTGAAATGTGGTAGAAAAAAGGGTGAGCAAACACAATGCTCAGCGAGGGAGGGAATAAATGGGAAGCTTTTCGAAAACCATTTTCGTGCAATGCAGACAAGACATATAATAGCATTGGCTAACATTATAAACTACGATGAAGATAACACTGAGTATAATGAACATTAAAGCATTAAACGCTAAATAAACACTTTAAAAAGGATATCACTAACCCTATGGAACGCTCCATCCATGCGGGTTCACTTCTCTTCCGTTACGTTTCTCTTCCCACTGACTCATCACTTGCCGGCATCACTTATCGCTCCACTGGGTGTACTCCGGATGTACCCCGTCCATGGGACGAGTCGTCTATGTGACTAGGGACTAGTCCTCAGCGGGTTAGCATCCACTGGCAAGCCTTCTACCGCTCAGCAAATGATCACCACTGGTAAACCCTCTAAACTTGTTAGCACTGTTAGTACGCTGAGAGCAGTTTATAGTACATAACACGTTGGAACACTTAATCATTAGTTACGCTAAATGCCAATAAATGAGAAGTGACAGAAGAGGTCACTCTCATGCACATACTCATTCACATGCACTAAGATCACTAAACGTGCGCTAAGCTACTTTAAGCCATTTATTCACATTCATGACACACTTTAGTTCCAATCATCTCCTAGCCATTTCTAGCATGCATTTAGGCACTTAGACACTTGTAGAGCTTCATTTTGGCATTAGAATCAACATAGAACACAAAAACACCATTCTTGAATAAGGTTACTATTCATCTTCTTTCTCATTTCACTTATACACACAAGCTAACACTACACATGTAAACTAAGCGAAAAAGTTCACTCTACAACATCATTAACTAGCATAGAAAGCATTAGAAGCATCAAAACAACATTATATGTCAAAATCAACATTTTACCATTGAAAGATATTAAGCAAAAATGCACATAATCATGACTCCCTCACCTCAAAAAGCCAAGAACTCCTTCAACCTTTGCCCTTTGCACCAATACTATAGCACTTCACACAGCTCCAAAACATCTCCAAAGCACCAATTCCCTCAATTACCACTACATAATGCAACAACTATTTACATAAGAAGTTATACAAATGCATTTAAACACTTAACTCATCAACTATAAATCAATTATTAACATATTTCTTAACTTTCTATAAACAAACCCCTTAGTCCAAATTCAAGCTCATGCAAAATAAAACCCAAGCAAACCACAATCCAACTATTTCATTCTTCTAAGTACACTTTATGATCCCCTTTTAAGCTATGAAAACTCACTTTTAACAACAATGATCACAAAAGCCCCGAAGCCCCGCATACACTTTACATTACAACTACCCAAAATACCCTTCCAATCAATGCCATAATTGAATTTTAGGCACTTCCTAACATAATAAATACTAACTATGACATTCAAACGCACCCGAACAACCAAACTACAAATGACCCCTTTAGTGATCAAGCTAGTATCTCTAGGTTTAACCAATGTCTAACCCTTTTAAGCTTCAATCTAGACACTATAGCATTTATGACACCAATGTTAGGCATTAGATTAAGCATATAGGCCTTAATTACATTAACTCCCTTTTAAAACACAAAATTAGCATAAAAATTCACATCAACGAAACTCGATAAATTTTAACGTACAACCATTTTAGCATCCCTAGAACCTATATCAATAATTAAACCAAGCATTGAGTCATAATTTAAAGGGTCTGAGTGAATAATTCCCTAATCTACTATTCATCTTCTTCAACCTATCAACTACACATATAATCTTCAACTACACAAGCAAATAACTCACAAAAGTTTACTCTACATCTTCTCTAGCTAGCAAACCATGCATTAGAAGCTATATATCATCATTTAACAACAACTTCATAAATTTACTACAACTATAAAACAAGAAAATATGCATATATACATGATCCTTTCACCTTGAACAAGCTAAAAGTGAAAAAAAAATTGGCTAGAGATACCTTTGATCTTAGCTAAAATCGATGAAAATTGAAAAAAGTCCAAGCCCTAGCTCTCAAGAGGTCCCACGATTTTCTCTTGACTTGTCCGATTTATTTCTTTCTCTTTGCTATGTTTATTTTGTGTGTTATAAGCTATTAAGTATATAACTATGTATATAATAGGTAGGTAGATATATTAGGTAATGGGTTGGGCTAATATAATTGCTATTGGGCTTAATTAAACTAGCTAAAAATAAATTACAACTTCAAATAGCCCAAAACACTAAAACTATCAGTATTCACTCAAGGACACTAAACATTTTCTATCTTGTACTCGGGACATGCAATGCACATAATTCAAGTGAACAAATACATTATATATAAAGTATATTAAGGAAAAATTATAAATTTCAGAAAATAAAATATTTAAAATTTTACTCCGGGCTCGAAGATACTTATTTATTTAGTTGAAACTAAAGCAAATAAATGCAAGAAATAAATCTAATTAATATAATTATCAAAATAATAGATTATTTATTTTATATAAATTAATTAGATATAATTTGCACATTTTTAAGAAATATGAATAGTATTCTAGTAAATAAATGCAATTTACTAAAATAAAACACATAATCTCACACAAATACTTTAAGTAAACATATAAATTGATGCAAATAAGTACTATGCACTATACGCTAGGTCCAGGTTGTTACACTGATCACCAAACAAAAATTACCATAAGGGATGCTGATGTTGCATTTCCATATTTGCAAGGAAAAAAAGATTTATTAGAAACAAATATATATTTTTATTTATATAATCCCGTGCATCATTCTCTTTTTCTCTTTATTTTATGTTTTTTTCTTCCTTTAGTTTTTGGTTGTAGAATATTTATTGGCTGAGGTTTGGTAAGAGAATTTTAAACTCGAGCGTGTATAGGTTGGGTTTGGTAAAGAATTATAGTAATAGGGCTTGGGCTGGGTTTTAGAAACTTTAGCAATTATTCGACCTATTGTCATTCATCGAACATGTCTATACAAGCCGCAATGCTTCAACTAGTTCATCCTTTCACATGACAAATAGTCCTTTTCGTATATTAACATATAACTTTATTCAGTATGATGCACATTTTATCTTATTAGATAGAAGATTTATGATAAATGATACAATGTTAACAATAGTACTAGAAATTTTAATATTCCTTCCCAAAATGTCAACATTCCCTCCTCAATTTTAAGTTCCCTCATCTGATTTCAAAACCCATCCTATAAATACCATTATTCTCACATCTTTTAATGTTTAATCCACACAACACAACACCACATCTCATAAATACTATTTGGTTGAAACTTTTTTTTTTTTTTTTGGGGGGGAGGGGTTCAAAATTGGCTGAAGTTCTCATGCCTGAAGTTGAAGTCAAAGCTCTACAGTGTTCGTGTATTTTTATTGTTTATGATCATAATTTTTTTTTACTTTATTTTAATGTTTAAGTGAATCATGAAATATGTAGAATGAATATGTAGATGGCTACTGCAATATATATTTTGTCCTTCAACTTTTCTTTGTTACTTGGACATTGCTTGTTATGTTCCTTTACTTAGCTACAACTTTTTCTTTTTTTGAATTACACCTACATAATTCAATTCTCCATACTTGTTTGGCTTAGTTTGATTCTTAGCTTTTTCGTCTCAAGTAAATACCAATAATTTGTCATTAATTTATATTACTTGGCATATATATATATATATATTGCAAGTGAACACCAACGTCTTAGATTGGCCCTTTTACTTAGTTTTTGGATAGTTGGCTTTTTTTGCTTCAAGAATTTGTGAGGAACCTTAATTGGGATTGATTAATTATCTCATGCAGTGCCAAGAACCTAGTCAACATGTGTCGAGACCCAACATCAAGAGTGGTAAAACAAACCCAAGATCTTTCAAGAATGGATGGAAACTACGACCCTTTGCTTAGCAAAGCAAGAACCTTAGTATGGTGAAAACGCCACAAACGGGGATGGAAATCCGTTTAATAAGTTGAGGTTGAACGCCACAAGGAAACCTTGATAAGTTCGGATGAGTTTCTTGAAGAACTCAAGAGAGAATAATCTCACAATTTTATTAATAAAAAACGTCTAACTTTTATTTCATGAAAATCAGCCTTATATAGGCAAAGAACAAATAAATTTCCTATTTGAAAAAGAACTCCTAAACCCTATCTCAACTAGGAAAAATGTGAATAGTAACTAGGTCAAAGGAAGTAGACTTGGAGCCCAAGAAAGACTCATAAACCTAATTTTCGTCCATAATGAACTCTAGAGAATAAACTAGAATTCAAATCAAACTGAAACTAAAACTAAGATAGAATTACAAATAAATCAAATTTTGACCAAATCTTCCAAGTTTCTTGAAACTTCTTGAAGAATCTTGAATTTATTGAATCTTGAAAACAGAATCTTGACTTGATTCTTTGCTGGAAAATTCGCCCAAATAAATGGTTCATTGAACTTGGACGCTCATGGCTGGTTTTGGGCTCTCTCTTGGGTCTACTTGGATGAGTACAACTAACCTTTCTTCTCCCCTACTAGCCAACACGTTTTTCTCTTGTTGCAGAACTTTCCAAACCAAGTTATTTAGCTCTTCCTTGAACCTTTTAGCGCGAGCCCTCATGACTGGACCTACTGGAACTTGAACTGGATCTTGAAGTGTCCTTGCAGCCTTGATGTCCTTATCATTCCCCCCTCTTGAGAATGATTTGTCCTCAAATTGTCACCTACATCAAAAGGACTTAAGTGAGTAACATTGAAAGTAGCACTAACACTGTACTCACCTAGTAAATCAAGTTTGTAGGCATTGTCATTGAGCCGCTCTAGGACTTGAAAAGGTCCATCTCCTCGAGGCAGCAACTTAGAATGTCTTTGAGCTGGGAATATTTCTTTCTTCATGTGTACCCATACCCAATCTCCAAGCTCAAAAATCAGCTTGTGACGTCCCTTGGTAGCTTGCTTGGTATATTGTTCAGTCCTTCTCTCTATGTTGAGTCGTGCCCTCTCATGGAGTTGTTTCACCAATTCTGCCTTTTTCTTACCATCTAAGTTCACATGCTCAGAAACAGGTAAAGGTGATAAATCCAATGGAGTTAAAGGATTAAAACCATAAACAATTTCAAATGGTGAGAATTTAGTAGCAGAATGAGTAGTACGATTATAAGCAAACTCAACATGTGGTAAACAATCCTCCCAAGTTTTAATGTTCTTACTTATGATAGCCTTTAACAATGAAGATAAAGTCCTATTAACTACTTCTGTTTGACCATCAGTTTGTGGGTGACAAGTAGTAGAAAACAAAAGTTTTGTTCCTAGTTTACCCCATAATGTCTTCCAAAAGTAACTCAAGAACTTAGCATCATGATCTAAAACAATTGTCCTAGGCATACCATGTAACCTCACAATTTCCCTAAAGAATAAATCTGTAATGTGTGAAGTATCGTCAGTCTTATGACAAGGGATAAAATGAGCCATCTTAGAAAATCAATCTACAACAACAAAAATTGAATCCCTTCCACGCCTACTCCTAGGTAAACCCAAAACAAAGTCCATAGAAATATCAATCCAAGGTGAGCTAGGAATAGGTAGTGGTGTGTAAAGTCCATGTGGCTGAACCCTAGATTTAGCTTGCTTACAAGTGACACATCTTCCACAAATTCTCTCAACATCCTTTTTCATGTGTGGCCAATAAAAGTGCTCTTGCAAAATAACTAAAGTTTTAGCAACCCCAAAGTGTCCCATTAAACTACCACCATGGGATTCCCAAACTAACAAGTCTCTTAAAGAACAATTGGGCACACACAACTTATTTTCTCTAAACAAAAACCCTTCATGCCTATAGAACTTACCTTCTGCAGATTTTTCACTAGCCTTATAAACTTCACTAAAGTCATGGTCATCTTGATAAATGTCTTTAATATGCTCAAAACCTAGAAATTTAGCATCAAGAGTAAAGATTAAGGTATACCTTCATGAAAGTGCATCCGCAACCACATTCTCCTTACCTTGTTTATAGCAAATGACATATGGAAAAGTTCATTGAACTCAACCCACCGAGCATGTCTCTTGTTTAGCTTGTGTTGACCCTTCAAATGCTTCAAGGATTTATGATCTGTATGAATTACAAATTCCTTTGGCCACAGATAGTGTTGCCATGTCTCCAAAGCTCGAACCAAAGCATACAACTCTTTGTCATAAGTGGGGTAGTTAAGTGCAGCCCCACTGAGCTTCTCGCTAAAGTACGCAAGGGATCTTCCTTCCTGCATAAGAACAGTGCCTATGCCTACACTTGAAGCATTACACTCAATTTCAAACGTTTTAGAAAAGTTAGGTAAAATAAGTAAAGGAGCATGAGTAAGCTTGTGTTTAATAAACTGAAACACCTTCTCTTGATATTCACCCCCATTTGAACGCAACAATCTTCTTGATGCCCTTAGTAAGTGGTGCTGTAATGGTGCTAAAATCTTTCACAAACCTCTTGTAAAAACCAGCAAGTCCATGAAAACTTCTAACATCACCTACACTGGAGAGGGTTGGCCACTCTTGGATGGTTTTCATCTTCTCTTCATCAACCTCAATACCTTTAGCACTAACAACAAAACCTAGGAAAACAAGCTTATCGGTGCAAAAAGTACACTTTTTGAGGTTAGCTTATAACTTCTCCTTTCTAAGCACATCCAAAACCAAATTTAAATGTGAGACATGATCATGCAAACTCTTACTATAAAACAGAGTATCATCAAAATAAACAACAACAAATTTTCCAATGAAAGCACGCAAAACATGATTCATTAAACGCATGAAAGTACTAGGTGCATTAGTTAATCCAAAATGCATGACTAACCACTCATATAAACCATATTTAGTTTTAAATGTTGTCTTCCATTTATCTCATTCTTCAATTCTTATTTGATGGTACCCACTCTTAAGATCAATTTTAAAAAACACACAAGAACCATGCAATTCATTTAACATATCATCTAAGCGAGGAATAGGATGTCTATACTTTACCGTTATGTTGTTGATGGCTCTGCAATCAACCCACATCCTCCATGTCCCATCCTTCTTAGGCACTAAAATTACCGGAATTGCGCAAGGACTCATGCTTTCTCTCATGTACCCTTTTCCCATCAACTCTTCGACTTGCCTTTGAAACTCCTTTGTCTCCTCGGGCTTGCTCCTATAAGCTGGTTAATTTGGTATTGACACACCAGGTACGAAATCAATTTGATGTTCAATCCCTCGGATAGGTAGTAGACCATGTGGTATGTCATCGGGAAACACATCCTCAAAATCCTGCAAGAGAGAAACAACAACACTAGGCAATGTAGAATCAAATTGGTCAGTGTTTAAAAGAGCCTCCTTGTACATGAGTACAATCATCGGCCGTTTCGAGATCAAGCTCTCTTAACCTCACTTGCTTTTGCATAGAAATTACTTTGTTTTCTCTCTGTTTTTACCTCCTTGACCGAATTCGTCTCTCTTTTTACTTCCTCTCCAGATTCGGCCTTACTCTTTTTTTCACTCTCATTCTTTTGTTCTCTCAAGTTCTTTTGTTCACTCAATTTTTGCAACCTCACTTGATCCTCATAAACTTGTTTTGGTGTCACCGCAACTAGAGTGATTGTGTGACGCCCGAGAATTAGCCATGCATTTAATTACTATTGCATCTTTGTTTACGCATTTCCTTCTGTGCATTATTGACTGCTTTCTTGGGTTACTATTCATTCCATTTCTAAACTGTCTTCTATTAATTAATTAGCATTTTTTTTAAATCATATTAATTGTAAAAGTAGTGAGAAAAATGTGCATTTGAGCTAAAGGCGTTAGGAGGGCCCGTTTAGAAAATAATTTTAGAAGTCAAGTGAATAGTGTTACGTAACTAACTTAGGTAATTAATTAGCTAGCATATATTTTACCATCTAAGCTCGTTTTAAAGCTTTCTACGCACATTTTATTAGATCAATTAAGCACCAAAGGACCCCACCTCAACTTAACCACTTTATATTAACACTTAAGCTCATAAAATGCAAAAAGAAAAAAAAATAGAAAGCTGAAAACAGTAGCAGGAACCCGACAGCCTTCCTTGTGCATTTGGGAGAGATTTTGCTCATCAAATCATCAAATCAAGCCAAGCCAAGCCTTGAGCAACTAGTGTAGGGTGTTTGCAAGGTTCCTAGGTGCTCCTACGCGTAGTGGTGAGGGATTTCACGACTTGTTTTTGCATTTTTAAATAGTTGCTCATTTATTGATTTGTTGAAAATGTGATTATATGCCATTGTAATTGTTATCTATGCTAATATACTATCTATATGAATGCTAGAGAACACTTTTGAACCGTCGTTTCGCAATTTAAACGGTTAGAATCGTTAGTTTGATTTTTAGGGTGAATAGTGACGTTTTTTCTAGGGTTTTGTGTAATTGCTCGAATTGGCTTGAATTAATGCTTCTAATTGATGCCTTAGGTACTAGTGAAGATAATTAAATAGCCCCGTACACTTGCATTGCCCTTAAATCGCCTAAAAATGGAAAATAGCCGACTTTAAATTGGGGCTTTCGGGGTTAATGCGAATCCGGGTGGATTCGGGCTTCAATTCTAGTATCCTTAGGCTACCTAGGTGCTATAGATGCCTTGATATCCCTTGTTTGAAGCCCGGACAACGTATGTGTAGTTTAAAGCCATAAGAGGAAATTTGGGGCTTTCGGGGTAAACGCAGGCATTTGAACGAGTTAGAGGGTTGAGAGGGTACCTTGAGGGTTAGTTAGAAGGTTGGGAGAGTTCCCTTTGAAAATGAAATCATTAACTTTGGTTTGGAAGAAAAACAGTATGTAAAATAAAGGGGTTTAAGTGCAATTTCGTTTGTCTCACACTTCTAAACCCATGTCAGGACTTCTTGAGTGTTTATATGTGATTTTAAATTGATTTGGAGCTTTTGGAATGATTCTATGCTTATATGGTATAAGTTCATTTGTAAACTGCTTATTAGCTTCTATCTTTGCTTATATCCTAATTGCAACGAGGTCAACCTACTTTGTTGATCCTCATATGTGTTAATGCTTATATTATTGCTATTAACTTGCCATCGTTAAGTGCATTGCATAGTGGTTGCGCTACCATAGTGTCGGGACGGATGTGTTGAATATCGGCTGGGCGGCAGAGGGCTAGCCGGTGGATATTCAAACTCCGTGCCCTATTCCCTCATTCGCCTGGTCCGGAGATTGCCAGGGGATGTTGGGTCGTAGGATTCGGGGTACATCCGGAGTACACCCACTGGAGTGATTGGGGTTATGCCGGCTTATCGTGATCGTGCTCGTGGTTCGTGGATCGTGATTGAAGACCAGTGAAGATTGGTGTATAGGGGATTGTTGAAATGTATCCTTTTAATTGTGTGGATTATTTAAGTTATCATTGTTTCTTAAATTGTTAAAGTGTTATTGTTGTGTAATTGTATTATCTGTTGCATTGCACGCCCCGGGACTATATCCCTCACTGGGCAACAGTGGTTGCTCATACCTCGATATCTGTTTCAGGAGACGCTGAGGGTGATCCCCAGCTTGTTGATTTAGTTGAGGAAGAAGAAGTTCAGATCGAGCCTTTACCTTAGTTGCTGTGTCTGATAACTTGAGGTGGTCATTGAATTTGCTGCTATGTGGAAAGTTCAACTAATTGCTTTATGTACTATTTTGTAGCCAAGGGCTATGTATATGCTTGTTGTATAAGTCGAAGATTAGTTGGTTGGGTTGTAGCTTTGAAAGTCTATGAACTGTAATAACTTTTATTCTTGCCTTATTTCCTTGCATGCTTGGGAGTGGATGGTTGATGTAGAAGGCTTTATCCTTTAAGTTGTTTTATTGATTTCCTAGAATGTCAGGGTTATAACACTATGCTGACAACAAGTTCTCACATGCTTGTGTGTTTTGGAATTATTGTGTACTATAAGGCTCGGATGGCCTTATAGCTTTGTTGTTTAATTGAGAAAAGCTGTATTGTATTGTTGGGACCTTGTTTAAGCGTTTACAGGTTTTTAGAATGTCCACGGTACAGGGGAGACTCTGTCCGTGTGTCGGGTCCGGACTTAACCTTTAGCTTGGGGGTTGGGTCGGGGCGTGACAGATTGTACATTTACTGAACGCGAATGAGTACTTGTTGGTGAAGCTATCATGCTGCACACATCAATCAAATTGTCATGGTCTTCCCAAGAGAAGATGTCCAACATGCATAGGCATCACATCACACAATACTTCATCTTCATATTTTCCAATCCGAAATGGTACAACAACCTGCCTAGTAACCTTTACTTCACCACAATCATTCAACTATTGCAGTTTGTATAGACGTGGATACTTACTTGTTATGAACCCTAGCTTGTCAACCATAGAAGAACTAGCAACGTTAGTGCAACTACCACCATCAATAATAACACTACATACCTTGTCTTTCACATGACAGCGAGTGTGAAAGATGTTCCCACGTTGTACTACCTCTTCATCTTATTTAGCTTGCAAGCTCAAGGCTCGTCGTACCACTAGGCCAAGCATCTCCCCATGATCTTTCCCAAACTCCTCTTCTCCCTCTGTGATGTCCTCTAGTATGGGCATGTCATCAGAATGCATTTTGCCTTCATCTTCGGATTCAATCTCACCACTTTCGCGGATTACCATAGCTCGCTTGTTTGGACATTGGCTCGCTATGTGACCCCGTCCCTGACATTTAAAACATTTAATCTCACTAGAGCAAGCTGTAGTAGGAGCTGTTTTACCTTGAGAGGTCGTGGCATTGGTGGATGGTTTGGGCTCGGACTTGACCTTGGAAGTAGATGGACTCTCCTTTTTCTTTAGGTAACTCGTCCTCCAAGGTGATGCACTCGAGTATTGTGGGGCTGGTCTTGGTTGTGAACCTCCCCTCTTTAGTTGCTTCTCCACCTTGATTTCCATATTCACCAAATCCTCTAACTCCACATAATGGTGCAACTCAACTGTGTTAGCAATCTAACGGTTTAACCCATTCAAAAACTTTTCCATTGTCGTCTCTTGATCTTCCTCCACATTGGCTCTAATCATAGCCAACTTCATCTTTTTATAGTACTCATCGTGTAAAGCCCCATATCTTGACCAAGTAAAACTTTTCAGCTACTTACAAGAATAAGGATGATTTCCTTTAACTTCTTAGGCTATTTTGGTTGTTTTTTCGATTTTAGGGGTTTTTGGTCTAGAAAATGGGTTTCACTTCGAGATCAATTATAGGAAAATCAAGACCCCGTCGCAAAAAACAGGTACACGCCATTGGGTTTCCTTTAACTTGTACTACTTAATGGCGAAGTTTGGCAAAATTGCATACCGGCCTGAAAATACGAAAATCGGGGACACCTACGCACGAAATGGGCAAAAAATGGAACGTTGGTGCCCCTCCCGGGGAGTGACACGTGTCATACATGCATGGGCGTGCCCTGCTTGCGTGAGATGTGGAGGCACACGTGTCCCCCACATGGCCAACCATGATTGGTCAGCCAACGAGGGAGGGACACGTGTCCCCCCTTGTGTCAGCCTTGAGGGCCTATATAAGGGGATCACTTGACCCCTTGAAATGAAACGAGCAGACAACTTTTCTCTGGCCCAGTTCGACTAAATTATATTAATTCAGTTTAGTTAACGTTTCGAAAGTTCCAAAATCGGTCTGAGTCTTCTCTAATTTTCGGCATTTTGAGGCAAGGATTTTATTACTTTACTTATTTATGGTATCTACATGTTGTTAGTATATCCCTATTACGCTTAAATTTGTCCAGTTAATTGCTAATATATATTGTCTGATTTATTTGGTAGTTTTAGCATAAGGTAAGCAGAAATATTTCCAGAAATGTTATACATGTTATTTGCATGTCGTCATAATACCCAATTTACACTTGGAAATTGCTTTATTATAACTGTTACCCTGCCGAAATATTGTTGAACATGTGTTATTACTTGCCTGGGACAATCTCTTTAGTTGATCCCCCTATGATCTGTTGTGTGTTCTATGACTACTTGTGCATGCCTGTGTGCTTTTGAAATTGGGGGTTGCAACCTCAGGCCTGATAGCTTGCACGAATGCCAGGCAGCATAAGGCTTGCCGGTGCTCCCGTGCCTATCATGGTCCTATTCCCTCTTCTTGCTTGGGACCCCTACCGCCCTTGGAGAGTTTTCTCTCGTTTGGGACCAGGACCGCCCTCGAGGATGTTGGGTTGTAGATTTTGGATACAATCCGGAGTATCCTCTTGGGAGAGATAAGAAGTTATCCGGCTGGCCACCATGTGAAATGATCGGTTTGAAACTTGTTTCTACACTCGCTTGGGACCAGTACCGCCCTCGGAGATGAAAAATTGTTTATCTTTATGACCCTACTATTATTGATACATGAATCAAATGTGATAGAAATCTCTACGGATTACCACATGTTATAGTATTTTGGCATTTACCATATGTAAATAATTTGTTAATATTACCGTATGTGAATTGCATCATGATTTGCAAAAGAGACCCCGAAATGTTTTTAAAACTCTTCTATTCTACCCTCACTGAGCTTTCCAGAGCTCACCCTTTTTTCTCCACCCCCCTCCCCCACCCCTTCCCAGTGCAGGTGCAACTTAGCTTGAAATGGAAATTGACTTTATATGCTGAAGAAGAATGTTTACGTGCCTGAAGCTCCCTGCCTATCATGTTTCGATCCAAGTTGTAAAGTTGGAGTTTGTTTGTATTACTCTCGGGTGGAAGAGTAGCAGTGCTGAAACCCTAGTCTGTATGATAGCCGAGCAGTTATTGGATCTCAGATGTTATAATACCTTTTTGTACTTAACTTATTGTATAAAAGTTTTTTATTGAATAGTTTTCTATATTTTCTTTCTCTTAAGGTTACGTTAATTATTTACGGGAGACCGCAGCAATAACGAACATAGACTTTGACCTAGTCTTGAGAAGGGCTGGGTTGGGGTCGTTACACATCAACACTCTTATTACCTTGATGAAGACCTTGCAGCTTGAGGTATAAATCTCGATAGTAGTGACTTGGTACAAATCGTCGCCTCATCACTCTTTTCATCTTTTCCCAAGTTGCTATAGGACGATCTCCATTCCGCCTCCTATTAACGCACAACTGATCCCACCAAACAATAGCATAATCAGTAAATTCAATTGCAGCAAGCTTTACCTTTTTTAACTCGAAATAGTTGTGACAATCAAAAACTAACTCGATCTTCTTTTCCCACGATCACTCCTTCCTTGAAAAGCATGAATCTTCATCTTGATGCTTCCTAAGTTGTTATCAACACGATCCCTAGCATCTCTATCTCGGCCATGTCTCCTATGTCTGGCCACTGACAACCTATCAAGCTCTTCGTCTAAACCTTCCTTATCAATTTCATCCACATCTTCAACTTCCCTTCTCGGCACCATGTTTCCCCTTGGTGTATTTTAAGCAATTTGTGGCTGCCCTCGCTATGCTCTATCTTCTACCCTATCCAATCTCACATGTATTTGTTCCAATTCAGCCCTCATTATCTGTCTCATCTTTCCCATCAATGCATGCATCTGTAAATTCGGAATTGGTTGTTAAGCTTCTGCATTTATTTCATCCTCTTGATTATGAGCCATGATTGAATTTCATTCCCTCACATGTTTCACTTAACACACTTTGGTTTTTATCCTCTATTAATCTCACACACACTACCTTTTTCCACTCTTATTCTTCTTTGAGTTCTCTAGAAACCAACCAAGAATATCAAGAAGGATCCAAAGCAGCGTATCAAATTGTCACGGATTCTGAATTTTCTTTTCTTTTTTTTGTGCAAACAAGCCTCTAAGACGTAAGAATAAGATTAAAACAAGAAAACTAAGACAAAACAAGAAAACTAAGACAAAACAAGAAAAAGAAGTCTAAAGAAATAAGAAAAGTTGAAAAAAATCTATTCGAAAATACAAAAAACCCAAAACTTCTAGCAAACGATGGAATTAGACCCTAAAAAGGGGGCCCACAGCATAGCAGTGGGTTATGCTCAGAACATCGTTTCCCTTCAAAAAAGTTTGGCTTCGAAGGCTAATTCAACCAAAAAAAAAATTTCTCTTGTTGGATAATGAAAATATACAACAAAAGATGGACATACTGTGACGCCCGGGTTTTAGTCATGCATTTAATTACAGTTGCATCCCTTGTTTGGGCATTTACTTCTATGCCTTATTAACTGACTTTGTGACTACTATTCACTCCGTTTTTAAAATGCTTTCTATTAGTTAACTAGCATTTTTATTAAATCATATTAATTGTAAAAGTAGTGGGAAAAATGTGCTTTTGAGCTTAAGGCGTTAGGAAGGCTCGTTTAGAAAATAATTTAAAAGTCAAGTGAATAGTGTTACGTAATAACTTTATAGATTTAATTAGTTAACCAATGTGTCACCCCTTAGGCTCGCTTTTAAAGCTTACTACGCGTATTATATTAGACCACTCAAGCGCCCAAAGGACCCCACCTCAACTCAACCCCTTATTATATCACTTAAACACACAAAATGCAAAAGAAAAAAAAAATAAAAGCTGGAAAAGCAGGAGCCAAACCCGACAGCAGCTAGGGAGAAAAGGAAGAGATTTTTGCTCACCAAGCCTCCAATCCAAGCCTCTCCAAGCCTTGAGCAACTAGTGTAGGGTGTTTGCAAGGTCCCTAGGTGCTTCTACGCGTAGTGGTGAGGGATTTCATGGCTTGTTTTTGCATTTTTAAATAGTTGCTCATTTCTTGAATCGTTGGAAATATGATTAAATGCCGTTGTAAATGTTATCTATGCTAATATACTATCTATATGAATGCTAGAGAACACTTTTGAACCGTCGTTTCCAAATTTAATCGTTTAGAATCGTTAGTTTGATTTCTAGGGTGAATAGTGATATTTTTTCTAGGGTTTTGTGTAATTGCTCGAATTGGCTTGAATTAATGCTTCTAATTAATGCCTTAGGTACTAGTGAGGATAATCAAATAGCCCCGTACACTTGCATTGCCCTTAAATCGCCTAAAAATGGAAAATAGCCGACTTTAAGTTGGGGCTTTCGGGGTTAATGCGAATTCGGGTGGATTCGAGCTTCAATTCTAGTATCCTTAGGCTACCTAGGTGCTATAGATGCCTTGATATCCCTTGTTTGAAGCCCGGACAATGTAGGTGTGGTTTAAAGCCAAAAGAGGGAAATTGGGGCTTTCGGGGTAAACGCGGGCATTTGATTGAGTTCGAGGGTTGAGAGGGTGCCTTGGGGGTTAGTTAGAAGGTTGGGAGAGTTTCCTTTGAAAATGAAATCATTAACTTTGGTTTGGAAGAGAAATAGTTCGAAAAACAAAGGGGTTTAGGTGCATTTTAAGTTGACTCACACTTCTAAACCCATGTCAGGGCCTCTTAAGTGTTTATATATGATTTTAAATTGATTTGGAGCTTTTGGAATGATTCTATGCTTATTTGGTATAAGTTCATTTGTAAACTGCTTATTAACTTCTATTCTTGCTTCTATCCTAATTGCAACGAGGTCAACCTACTTTGTTGATCCTCATATGTGTTAATGCTTATATTATTGCTATTAACTTGCCATCGTTGAGTGCATTGCATAGTGGTTGCGCAACCATAGTGTCGGGGCGGATGTGTTGAATATCGGCTGGGCGGCAGAGGGCTTGCCAGTGGATATTCAAACTCCGTGCCCTATTCCCTCATTCGCCTGGTCCGGAGATTGCCAGGGGATGTTGGGTCGTAGGATTCGGGGTACATCCGGAGTACACCCACTGGAGTGATTGGGGTTATGCCGGCTTATCGTGATCGTGCTCGTGGTTCGTGGATCGTGATTGAAGACCAGTGAAGATTGGTGTATAGGGGATTGTTGAAATGTATCCTTTTAATTGTGTGGTTATTTAAGTTATCATTGTTTCTTAAATTGATAAAGTGTTATTATTGTGTAATTGTATTATCTGTTGCATTGCACGCCCCGGGACTATATCCCTCACTGGGCAACAGTGGTTGCTCATACCTCGATATCTGTTTCAGGAGACGCTGAGGGTGATCCCCAGCTTGTTGATTTAGTTGAGGAAGAAGAAGTTCAGATCGAGCCTTTACCTTAGTTGCTGTGTCTGATAACTTGAGGTGGTTAATGATTTTGTTGCTATGTGGAAGACTCATCTGATTACTTTATGTACTATTTTGTAGCCCAAGGGCTTTGTATATGCTTGTTGTATAAGTCGAAGATTAGATGGTTGGGTTGTAGCTTTGAAAGTCTATGAACTGTAATAACTTTTATTCTTGCCTTGTTTCCTTGCATGCTTGGGAGTGGATGGTTAATGTAGAATGCTTTACTCTTTAAGTTGTTTTATTGATTTCCTAGAATGTCAGGGTTATAAGACTATGCTGACAACAAGTTCTCGCATGCTTGTATGTTTTGGAATTATTGTGTACTATAAGGCTCGGATGGCCTTATAGCTTTGTTGTTTAATTGAGAAAAGTTGTATTGTGTTGTTGGGACCTTGTTTAAGCGTTTACAGGTTTTTAGAATGTCCACGGTACAGGGGAGACTCTGTCCGTGTGTCGGGTCCGGACTTAACCTTTAGCTTGGGGGTTGGGTCGGGGCGTGACATTTGTGTGGTATCAGAGCTATAGATTGCATGAAGCCGGGTTAAATTTCTCGGTCTGTGGGTAGAGACTTGTTATGTGACTTTGTGAATACATGAGTCTTTGATTTTGATTGACCTAAGTGAAATTTGAATAAGGAATGAATATGCTAGCATGGAAATAGAATATCAAGAGTCTAGAATGTCAAGTATGATCTAGTGATTTATGTTTACTTCAAGAATGTAGAATATTTATTTGAATTCCTATGTACTTGACTTTATGTGAATCTAATTGGACTTTTCTTTATGTGTTTACTTATAAATTGCATATATACATATATATACCTGTCATAACACTTCGCATTCTAGCTATCCGAGATGGGGCCTCGTCGTCGTGCTGATAATCCGAATGTTGGTGGAGAACCCGAGGGGGTACAAGGGCAAGAAGCTGAGGTGGCCGAAAATGCACCGCAGGTTCAAGAGCCGAGCACTGCACAGATCTTGGCCACGATGGCCACAGCTATGAACACTATCGCCCAGTTTGTTACACAACAGGGTCAGCCAGGGGTCGTTGCAGGTAATCAGGCTGCGAGAGCCGAAGGTAGTGGTCCTACCGGAGGGAATCTGTATGATCGGTTTATACATCATGGGGCCTATACTTTCTTTGGGGAGCCGGACGATATGAAAGCTGAAATGTGGCTAAGAAAGTTCGAGAGAGTGGCAGCGATATTGGAGTGCCATGATGACAGGAAGATTACTTATGCTACTTTCCTTCTCGAGGGTGATGCTGAAGATTGGTGGAATACCATCAGTGAGAAATGGGTAGCTGAGGGAGGTCATCATTCGTGGGCCGACTTTGTCCGAGAATTTCGAGACAAGTATATATCGGTAGTTGCCCGCGAGAGGCGACAGACTGAGTTCATAAACTTGAGGCAGGGAAGTATGACGGTAGATCAATACGAGGCTACTTTTACCCGGCTTTCCCGTTATGCACCAGCTTTAATTCAGCCGGAGGACATGAAGATTCAGAGGTTCATCATGGGTTTGAGGAGAGATATTATGCTGAACTTGTCTTCAAATGATTTTCCTAACTATGCTGCAGTAGTCCGAGCTGCCTCGAGATATGAGAAACGGAAAGCCGATGTATTAGCCGAGACCAGTCAATCGAGTAAATGGTTTCAGTCTCAGAGTCAAGGGTACCAGGGGCAGGCTGTATCAGTTGGGCAGAGTTCGCAGCCGAGGCAGACTCAGAGTTACACAGGGCCTACTCAGACTCAGGCACGACCAGTCCAGAGTCAGACTCAGAGTCAGTTCCGTCCAGCAGTTTCCCGTTCGCAGCAGGGTAGTTCAGCTACCTCTACTTACAGAGCTCCTTCGGGAGGCACTGTTGCAAGACGTCACCAGCAGTGCAGCTTCTGTCAGCGTCAGGGTCACACTGAGGATGTTTGTTGGAAGAAACATAACAAGTGTACAGGTTGCGGCAGTGATCAGCACAGGGTTAAAGACTGTCAGAAATTTAAGAACCCTAGGGGTCAGACATCAGCTCAGAACTCTCAGACCAGGGCCCCAGCTGCAGCACCACCACCACGAGGCCAGGCCCGTGTATTTGCTTTGGATGCCGAGGAACTTCCGGATACTACCGCTGTGGTAGAAGGTATTTTTCTTCTTAATGATCAATCAGTTAAGGTTTTAATTGATTCCGGGGCTTCGCATTCTTTTATTACTCCTACTTGTGCACAAAATGCTAAATTGAAACATGATAAACTGTTGCATGAGATTGTGGTCTATACTCCTATGGGTCCGAAGTTTGTTACTAGGTCTATTTGCAGAGCATGTAGCATATTTATTGAAGGTCGTGTTTTTCCTGCTGATTTGATTATCCTACCCTTCAATGACTTTGAAATTATATTGGGGATGGACTGGTTAAGTAAATATTATGCCCAGCTTGATTGTAGAAAAAAGATTGTGTATCTAGAGATGCCTGACCAGCCTGTACTTAAAATAGTTGGTAGTAGAAAATCTACGGGAACTCCTATTATTTCTTCTATTAGGGCATCTAAATTATTGAGCAAGGGTTGTGAGGCTTATCTTGCTTATTTGATTAATCAACCTGGGGATCAATTGAAATTGAATGATGTACCTATCGTGAGAGAGTTTCCGGGGGTCTTTCCTGAGGAATTACCTGGGTTACCGCCTGATAGAGAGATAGAGTTCATGATTGATTTGTTGCCGGGGACTTCCCCTGTCTCTAGGACTCTGTACAGAATGGCTCCACCTGAGTTGCAGGAATTGAAAGTTCAATTGCAGGGCTTGCTTGAGAAGGGATTCATTCAGCCGAGTTCTTCACCGTGGGGTGCGCCAGTTCTATTCGTTAAAAAGAAAGACGGATCTCTTCGCCTATGCATTGACTATCGGGGTCTTAATCAGGTAACCATCAAAAATAAATATCCTTTGCCTTTAATCGAAGAGTTATTTGATCAGTTGCAAGGCGCCAGGGTATTCTCTAAATTTGATCTGAGGCAGGGCTATTATCAACTGAGGATTAAGAAAGATGATGTTCCTAAAACTGCCTTCAGAACTCGATATGGCCATTATGAGTTTGTTGTCTTGCCGTTTGGTCTTACTAATGCTCCCGCCGCATTCATGGATTTAATGCAGAGGGTATTCCGCCCTTATCTGGACCAATTTGTGGTCATATTCATTGATGATATTCTTGTTTATTATAAATCTGAGGCGGAACATGAACAACATCTCAGAATTGTGTTGCAGACACTTCAGGAGCATCGGTTATTTGCAAAGTTTAGCAAATGTGAATTCTGGCTTAAGCAAGTTGCTTTTCTTGGCCATATTATCTCGCAGGATGGTATTTCTGTTGACCCAGCGAAGATTGAAGTTGTGTTATCTTGGAAACGACCTGAAACTGTCACGGAAATTCGTAGCTTCCTTGGTTTAGCTGGGTATTATCGGAGGTTTGTAAAGGATTTCTCTAAGATTGCAGGGCCTTTAACTCAGCTTACTCAGAAGAAAACCGTATTTGACTGGAATGATAAATGTGAGGCCAGCTTCCAGGAATTGAAGAAGAGATTAACTACAGCTCCTATTCTTGCTTTACCTGAGGGTTATGATAATTTGATGATCTATAGTGATGCTTCGAAGGAAGGTCTGGGTTGTGTATTGATGCAGAATGGCAGGGTTATTGCTTATGCTTCCAGGAAACTAAAGCCTTATGAACTCAACTATCCGACTCATGATCTTGAGCTTGCAGCTATCATTCTTGCATTAAAGAAATGGCGTCATTATCTCTGGGGCAACAAGTTTGAAATCTTCACAGATCATAAGAGCTTGAAATATCTGTTTTCCCAAAAAGAGTTGAACATGAGGCAGAGGCGTTGGCTGGAATTACTTGAGGACTATAACTGCACTATTAACTATCTTCCAGGTAAGGCCAATATTATTGCTGATGCTTTGAGCCGAAAGGCTACTGTTGCCAGCTTGATTATCAAGAATTGGGAATTCATGGAAGAATTGTGCTTATGGAAGCCTAGTACTTCAAATTCTGGTATTCAATTTGCAAGTTTGCAGATTCAATCTCTGTTGTTATCCAGGATTCGAGAAGCTCAACAGGCTGATCTTCAATTGTTGAAAGTCTTAGAGAATTCTAAAGGGGGAGAGTCGGATTTCAAACTGCACGACGATGGTATTCTTAAATTCAAGGGTAGAATCTGTATTCCGAATGATCCAACTCTGAAGAAGGATATTCTTGCTGAGGCACACAGTTCTCGATATACTATCCATCCAGGCAGTACGAAAATGTATAAAGATTTGAAGCAGAACTTCTGGTGGAATAATATGAAGAGAGAAATTGCTGACTATGTTGCCCGATGTCTTACTTGTCAGAAAGTTAAAGCAGAACATCAGAGACCTGCAGGGTTGTTGCAGCCTTTGGCTATTCCTGTTTGGAAATGGGATCATATTACTATGGATTTCGTATCCGATTTACCGAGGTCTTCGAGGGGTAACGACTCAGTCTGGGTTATTGTGGATAGACTGACCAAGACTTCTCATTTTATTGCTAAAAAGAAGTCTGATTCTCTTGATAAACTGGTAGAGTTGTATATTGAGAATGTTGTCCGACTACATGGAATTCCAAAGAGTATCGTATCAGATAGAGATCCCAGATTCACATCTCAGTTCTGGCAGAAGATTCAGAAAGCTTTGGGCACGACTTTGAATTTCAGTACAGCTTATCATCCCCAGACAGATGGTCAATCCGAGAGAACTATCTTGATCCTTGAGGATATGTTACGGGCTTGCATTCTGGACTTCGGTAAGAGTTGGGAAAAGTATTTGCCACTAGCAGAGTTCGCCTACAACAATAGTTATCAAGCTACTATTGGTATGACACCTTATGAGGCACTGTATGGGCGTAAATGTCGGTCTCCTCTCTACTGGGATGATGTTGGTGAGATGAAGACTATCGACCCTACTCTCTTACCTGAAATGAACAAGATGATTGATCAGGTGCAGCTTATCAGAAAAAGAATGCTTACAGCACAGAGCCGGCAAAAGAGTTATGCAGATAGACGACGTCGTGATCTGAAATTTGCTGTGGGGGACCGGGTATTTCTGAAAATTTCTCCTCGCAAGGGTTTGATTCGGCATGGTAAAGGAGGTAAACTCAGTCCTCGATATGTGGGACCATTTGAGATAACTGAAACTGTTGGTGATTTGGCTTACCGTCTAGCTTTACCTCCCAGTCTGGGCAGAATTCATGACGTATTTCATGTTTCTATGCTTCGGAAGTATCAGCCAGATCCCTCTCACATACTTGAGCCGGAACCGCTAGAGATCAGTGAAACTTTGACTTACACAGAGAAACCTCTTCGAATTGTAGATCGGAAAGTTCAGGAGCTGAGGACTAAAAGCATTCCGATGGTTAAAGTTCTGTGGGATCATCACGGAGTAGATGATGCGACATGGGAAAGAGAGGATCAGATGCGGGATCGGTATCCGGAGTTATTCGCCGAATCATGTAAGAATTGCGTGGACGCAATTAGTTTAAGTGGGAGAGGATGTGACGCCCGGGTTTTAGCCATGCATTTAATTACTGTTGCATCCCTTGTTTGCGCATTTACTTCTATGCCTTATTAACTGACTTTGTGACTACTATTCACTCCATTTTTAAAATGCTTTCTATTAGTTAACTAGCATTTTTATTAAATCACATTAATTGTAAAAGTAGTGGGAAAAATGTGCTTTTGAGCTTAAGGCGTTAGGAAGGCTCGTTTAGAAAATAATTTTAGAAGTCAAGTGAATAGTGTTACGTAATAACTTTATAGATTTAATTAGTTAACCAATGTGTCACCCCTTAGGCTCGCTTTTAAAGCTTACTACGCGTATTATATTAGACCACTCAAGCGCCCAAAGGACCCCACCTCAACTCAACCCCTTATTATATCACTTAAACACACAAAATGCAAAAGAAAAAAAATAAAATAAAAGCTGGAAAAGCAGGAGCCAAACCCGACAGCAGCTAGGGAGAAAAGGAAGAGATTTTTGCTCACCAAGCCTCCAATCCAAGCCTCTCCAAGCCTTGAGCAACTAGTGTAGGGTGTTTGCAAGGTCCCTAGGTGCTTCTACGCGTAGTGGTGAGGGATTTCATGGCTTGTTTTTGCATTTTTAAATAGTTGCTCATTTCTTGAATCGTTGGAAATATGATTAAATGCCATTGTAAATGTTATCTATGCTAATATACTATCTATATGAATGCTAGAGAACACTTTTGAACCGTCGTTTCGCAATTTAAACGGTTAGAATCGTTAGTTTGATTTCTAGGGTGAATAGTGACGTTTTTTCTAGGGTTTTGTGTAATTGCTCGAATTGGCTTGAATTAATGCTTCTAATTAATGCCTTAGGTACTAGTGAGGATAATCAAATAGCCCCGTACACTTGCATTGCCCTTAAATCGCCTAAAAATGGAAAATAGCCGACTTTAAGTTGGGGCTTTCGGGGTTAATGCGAATCCGGGTGGATTCGGGCTTCAATTCTAGTATCCTTAGGCTACCTAGGTGCTATAGATGCCTTGATATCCCTTGTTTGAAGCCCGGACAATGTAGTTGTAGTTTAAAGCCAAAAGAGGAAAATTGGGGCTTTCGGGGTAAACGCGGGCATTTGATTGAGTTCGAGGGTTGAGAGGGTGCCTTGGGGGTTAGTTAGAAGGTTGGGAGAGTTTCCTTTGAAAATGAAATCATTAACTTTGGTTTGGAAGAGAAATAGTTCGAAAAACAAAGGGGTTTAGGTGCAATTTAAGTTGTCTCACACTTCTAAACCCATGTCAGGACTTCTTAAGTGTTTATATATGATTTTAAATTGATTTGGAGCTTTTGGAATGATTCTATGCTTATATGGTATAAGTTCATTTGTAAACTGCTTATTAGCTTCTATTCTTGCTTCTATCCTAATTGCAACGAGGTCAACCTACTTTGTTGATCCTCATATGTGTAAATGCTTATATTATTACTATTAACTTGCCATCATTAAGTGCATTGCATGGTGGTTGCGCAACCATAGTGTCGGGGCGGATGTGTTGAATATCGGCTGGGCGGCAGAGGGCTTGCCAGTGGATATTCAAACTCCGTGCCCTATTCCCTCATTCGCCTGGTCCGGAGATTGCCAGGGGATGTTGGGTCGTAGGATTCGGGGTACATCCGGAGTACACCCACTGGAGTGATTGGGGTTATGCCGGCTTATCGTGATCGTGCTCGTGGTTCGTGGATCGTGATTGAAGACCAGTGAAGATTGGTGTATAGGGGATTGTTGAAATGTATCCTTTTAATTGTGTGGTTATTTAAGTTATCATTGTTTCTTAAATTGATAAAGTGTTATTATTGTGTAATTGTATTATCTGTTGCATTGCACGCCCCGGGACTATATCCCTCACTGGGCAACAGTGGTTGCTCATACCTCGATATCTGTTTCAGGAGACGCTGAGGGTGATCCCCAGCTTGTTGATTTAGTTGAGGAAGAAGAAGTTCAGATCGAGCCTTTACCTTAGTTGCTGTGTCTGATAACTTGAGGTGGTTAATGATTTTGTTGCTATGTGGAAGACTCATCTGATTACTTTATGTACTATTTTGTAGCCCAAGGGCTTTGTATATGCTTGTTGTATAAGTCGAAGATTAGATGGTTGGGTTGTAGCTTTGAAAGTCTATGAACTATAATAACTTTTATTCTTGCCTTGTTTCCTTGCATGCTTGGGAGTGGATGGTTAATGTAGAATGCTTTACTCTTTAAGTTGTTTTATTGATTTCCTAGAATGTCAGGGTTATAAGACTATGCTGACAACAAGTTCTCGCATGCTTGTATGTTTTGGAATTATTGTGTACTATAAGGCTCGGATGGCCTTATAGCTTTGTTGTTTAATTGAGAAAAGTTGTATTGTGTTGTTGGGACCTTGTTTAAGCGTTTACAGGTTTTTAGAATGTCCACGGTACAGGGAAGACTCTGTCCGTGTGTCGGGTCCGGACTTAACCTTTAGCTTGGGGGTTGGGTCGGGGCGTGACACATACCCAACATTTTCAAATGTTTTAAGGACTAGAAGTGATTTGTTACATAGGTTCGATGTGAAACCAGAAGCCTCACAAAGGGTTATTTATCTCTAATTCATTTCTAGTCACCCTCTCAGAAAACGTTATACTCAAATAATATCAAAGCCAAAAAAGTAAAAAATTCTCAGATGTTAAGTCGAGTATTTATCTCTAATTCAATTCTAGTCACCCTCTCAAAAAATACTACAAGAAAAACTGTCAAAAGCGACGGTCCATCTCCATTTCATCGCCAAAAAAAGGACGAAAATGAGACAGAAATTTTGATGCATGAATAGTGACAATTTGGAGATGACTTAGGTACGTCATCTCCAAACCGTCTCGAAATGGCAACGATTTGGAGACTGTTTGATAAGTCATCTCCAAACCGTCTTCTGTTGGCAACTTTTTGAAAACGACTTACATAAGTTGTCTCCAAACTGTTTCCAGTTGGAGACGAAATGGAGACGGACATGAGAAGCTTTCGTTTTTCGTCCGCATTTCGTCTCTCCGCCGAGACGAATTAGAGATGGACAAAGCATGTTGTCTCTAATTCGTCCCCCAAATAAGGCGATTTGAAGACGAAAAATGACTACCATTTGCAATTCATCTCCGCGTAAAAACGAAAAGGAGACGACATGGCTGAATATATGATTTTCCGTCTCCATTTCGTCTCCGTGGTGAGACGAATTGGAGACGGACAAAACATGTTAAATATATAATTTTAAATAGTAATTACATTAATTTTGACAATTACTAATTAAATAAATTAATAATTTATTTTAAATAATTAAATAATCTAATAATGAGAATTAAATTAAAATTGATATTTATTAATTAATAATTTATTTTAAATTAGTAATTAAATTAATTATTATTATTAATTAAATTATCATTAATAATTTATTATAAACTTGTAATTAAATTACTAATTAAATATTAATTAAATTAATAATAAAAACTTACTAATTATCTTAATTAATTTAAGTCTTCCTTAAATTTATTTTTAAAAAAAGTCCTTAGTTTTTCACGGGAAGGGAGACAAAACAACATGGTCCGTCTCCATATTTAGAGACGAACATCTGGGTCCATCTCTATTTTGGAGACAGATCGTCCCCAAAATGGAGATGGACTTAGTGGCCCGTCTCTAAATAGAAGATGGACTCTTGTGTCTGTCTCCAAAATGGAGACGGACACGAGGTTCCGTGTCCAAAAGGGAGACGGAACTTTGGGTCCATCTCCAAAAATGTATAAATTTTTTTTTTGAATTTCCTCCCAAAATATTTTAGGGGGAAAATTCAAACAAATAAAAAAAAACGTGCCAAGAGTCCGTCTAAAAAGATGTACAATTTTTTTTGTTCAAATTTCCCTCCAAAATGTTTTTGGGAGAAAATTCAAATAAATTAAACCAAAAGTGCCAAGGGTCCGTCTCCAATTTTGGAGACAGAATAGAGACAGACCATTATTTATATATATGAAGAAAAGGTGGGGGAATTTTTAGCCACTTTAACCGTTTTTGAATTCCCCCTTCCCCCTCCCTATCCCCATCCCCATCCCCATCCCCAAAATCTTTTGGGGGAAAATTCAAACAAAAAAAAAAATTATACATAACCCTCCCCCTACTCTTACCTCATACTTTCAAGAGATTTTGGGGGAAAATTCAAACAAAAAAAAAAATTATACATAACCCTCCCCCTACTTTTACCTCATACTTTCAAGAGTTCACTCACTTTTGGGCTCATTTTAAGGTAATTCTTTTTTTTACTTGTATTTAAATTTTTAAATTTATTTTGGTTTATTTCATTATATATATGTTTGTATATAATGCCAATTATATGTATATGTATTATGATTTTAGAATTTTTTTTATACTTTCATGTTTCTTGGGATTATATATGTATTATGTATATATGTCATGTCATATATATGTATGTATAAATAATAGAAAAGGTAAATATATATAGTTTTGGTAGTTTTTTTCATGATTTTAACTTTTTTTTTTTAATTTCAGCTTTATTTGATTTTTTTATTTCATAATTGTATATATATATATATATATATATATATATATATATATATAATTGTTTTTTAATTTCAATTTTTATAGAAAATTTGACATAATTAGATTTTATAACTTTTTTATTTTATGTTATTTAAAAAAAAAATTAAAAATGCCACAAAAGGAGATGAAATGTGAGGGAAACGGAATATAGACGAAATGTAGAGGGAGATAGAATGGAGACGAAATGTAAAGGAGACGGAACGAAGACAAAATGTAAAGGGAGATGGAAAGGTGATTAAATGTGAATGAGACGAATTGGAGACAATTTTCTTATGAAGACGAACAAGGGACGAACATCATTTGCGACGAAATATATTTTCGTCTCTATTTGAGATGAAATAGAGACGACATTCAAAATTTGCAACCATTCGAGAGGCCACGGCCGAGTTTTGTCTTCGTTCCGTCTCCTTTCCAGATTGGAGACGGAAAGGATACAGAAATGTGCCGCCTCCCTTTCCGAAATTTCTGGTAGTGAAATAACATTCTTCCATTTGCTATCACATATGCAAAAAATTTCAATTACATCAATATATTTTAAACACAAACACAATTCAGAGTCAGGCATCTGTCTAGGAAACTTTTTGATCCAAAAGAAATGCTCTAATTTACTACAGCAAAAATGTAAAACAGAGTTTCGAAACTGATGTCATCGGTTAGATGCTAATAGAATACACAATGAGCACAAATGTATAACTAACAACCATATTACCAACCTACTAATGGTGCTTTCACATACTGCAAATGAATGATTAACCACAAAAGTTCAAGAGCTTCTAGACAATAAGAACAAGACATTAGGATTTTGTAAACACCTGTTTTGTCAACAATCATATAAATATAGAAAAACCATAAGGGCTAGTGCATGAATGCGTATCAACAGACATGTTCAAAAGACTAGCATTTTCCCATCAAATTTCAAAAAGAGAAAGTGGTGAGGGTGAATGAAGAATAGATACTGGTAAGGGTGATGAATCACCATAGCTGTAGAGGATAGAGGAAAAGATTATGTGGGAGAGAGGTAGAGAAAAGTGGGAGAGTGATGTGAGAGAGAAAGAATAGAGTAGGTGAGTTTCTTATCTGATATTGGTAGAAATCGAACAGGTGACGCATGCATTCTGAGAGTGTTGCACATTGCGCGAGGAAGAAATTTGCAAGAAGGATTTTGGATTTTGCGAAAGAATGAGCCTATAAATAGAAGACTCATTCTCAGCATTGGAGTATCGAGGGATCATAGCAAAATAGAGAGATTAGAGTATAACATATAGTTGTGTCGGTACAAAAATAAAAGTATCCATATATGTGATAGTGGACAATATATATATATATATATATATATATATATATATATATATATATATATATATATGTGATACTATAATTCATTGCTAAGATGTAATCTCACAAGTTAAAAGCTATGTCACCTGGTACCAATAAGCAATAGACCACATCGAAATTTCAATGCAATAACCAAAATTTAATGAAAACTCATGCTCAAAGATAACTGGGAATGAAGTTCATTTCAAGATCATATATCCCAAAACTGTTTAGAAGCCACAAAGAAAATCGAAAGTCAAAGATTGGCTATGACCACACTTAGTCCTGGCGGCATAGGTCCACAGTAATGGCTGAATTGATCAATCCCCAAAATGGATATCCAAGTATGTAGTGCACTACCCTAGAGCAATATTTCAAAGTCCAAAAATAATACATAGCCTCAATAACAATATTAGGGTTTCAAAGAGCACAAAACTTTTTCATCACATTCAAAACAATGTCCTTATTCATGACAAAATTTATGCAATTTCAAACCAAAGTACAGCATTTTATCAAAAGCTTTTCAAAAGGTTATCATAACTGATTCATAAAATTTAATGCATAATATAAAAAATATTTTTTTTTTGTATCACTTTGTTGACAATCAGAAGCTTTAGGCAAACAATACATATGCATCCTAATGTCAACCCAAGACATGCGATACAATGGACTAAAATCAATATGCAATTTAATTCCAAGCACGTGTGAGAATAATCAAAACACAAAAAGGGTGTTTGTTTGAAAAAAAAAATCAGTGACTTAAAACATTGAATCTAAAGTTGGTAAATTTATTCGGATTAAAATAAACCATAATTAACAATAAACTTATTTTTTTTCTCGTGCTTAAAACTTTAAACTCACAGCAAAATAATTCAAAAAGAAAACTTAAGTTTATGAGGGAAGAAAGATCCAACTTACGCCATAAACTATAGTCAAACATAGCTCTTCACACATGAATTCATAAATTACAACAAAATATATTCTAAAAATATGGGTTTTCTTAGTTAACAAGAATTTTCTACTACTAATAACACAGATTACAGAAAATACATATTCTACAGATTCAACTTTATATTCAAAAGTAAACTTTCTCATGCCCACAATAAATTTTAGCAATAACTTTCAAGAATATGTGTTTACATTAAAACCAAAATTTTTTCACGCTAAAGAAAATGGATTACAGTATGTACTGAAACATAAGTTTACATTCAATAATTTGATCTTTTTTCTCTTCTCACTTTCTGCCATTCTCTTCCCATGGCAGGCAAGAAGCATGGTATGAGTACTAGATCGAGCGCAAAGAACAATTTCAAGAAGTTGGATCTGAGTAAGGTCGAAGCTAAAGATAAAGCAGAAATGTCCCCTTCCGCATCTAGTTCGAAGTCTGTTGAGGGTTCTGAGAACAGTTCGGAGCCTACATCTGAGCCGAGCTTTATGGTTCACGAAGACGGTGCTTCGTTTCCTCCTTTAAGAGGAGGTCCCACCCCTGGTTTGGTCATTAAAGATGGGGATTTGAGCATTCCCATCCATATCAATGTTGATTCAAGTACGAAAGTTACGGATCCGTTTTCCAAATCTGTGCGTGAAGAACCTATTGTGGATAATGCTACGGGTACTGCTTTGAATGAACCTAACAAGGTCTCTACCTCTATTGCAGTTGAGGCTTCAAGCTCAAGTACTAAAACTTGGAAAACTCTATTTGATTGTAGTTTTAAGGATAGCCTTAAACTAAGAAAATTTGACTTTTCTGTGGGTTCGGAAGTTGGTGGTGTACCGAGCATTAAGGCTCCGAGAGAAATAATTGAAGAATGAATCTCTTATTGGAAGTCTTGCCTCGTTGGTCAGTTCTTGGGTAAGGCTCCTCCTTTTTTCCTAGTTAAGAATATGGTGGTTAATTTGTGGAGGAAATTTGGAAAGATTAAGATTAAATCAGGAGATGATGATTTGTATGTGTTCCGGTTTGAAGATGAGAATAAAAGCAGGTTAGCTCTTGAACAGTTCTGGCATGTGGGAAATAAACCTTTGTTGTTGCATAGATGGTAGCCAAATTTGAAGTGGGAGAAGTTTGATACTGATTGCATTCCAATTTGGGTCTTACTCAGGAAAGTTCCTTCTGTCATGTGGACCAAAAATGGTCTTAGCCTTATTGCAAGTTATTTAGGTAACCTGCTACAGATAGATGCGGCTACAGAGGCTCGTTCTCGCCTTAGTTTTGCAAAGGTCTGTATTGATGTAGATCTATCTAAAGATTTACCCAACACCATTCCATTGGATATGGGTAGCGGCAATGTGGTGAACATTGAGGTGAAGTATACATCAAAACCATTGTGGTGTAGTATCTGTAAGAGGCTAGGACATGTTACTGATAAATGTAGACATTCTAAACAAGAGTAGCAAGCTAGACTTGAGACTCAACCTGTGACCAAGATTGTTGAAGATCAGCCAATTGTGTCTCAGTATAATGAGAAGTCTCAAGACATGACCAAGATTGTTGAAAATCAGCCGATTGTGTCTCAGTGTAATGAGCAGTCTCAAGACAACTGGAAATCAGCCCCAAATAAATCTAATGCAAGGAGAAAGTCATCTCCAGATGCTCGTCATTCTGATTCGAGGCAGAGTACATCTTCGGCTCCTTAGACTCCTATCCACAAAGTTGACCAGGTCCCACTCTCTAATAAATTTAACTCCTTGGACCAAGATGACAGACCGTTATCAGAGCTTATGTCAGAGTTTAGAAAGGGATTGTCATCAGGCGTCCTTGATCTGGAGAAGTCTGAACCACCCAATACCCAACCATGATTATAGCATCGTGGAATATACGAGGTATGAATAAACAATATAACCAGCGAGAAGTTCAAGTTTTTGCTAAGAGGAAAAATGTGGATATCCTTTGTATACTTGAAACTCGTATAAAGAAAATTAATGCTCCGTTTATTATTATGAAAAACTTTTTTGGTTGGGGTTTCCTCAACAACTACAATTTTTCTAACCGTGGACGTATCTGGATTTTGTGGAATAAGAGCAAAGTTAATGTTTCTCTTGTTGAAGCTTCAGATCAAGCTATTTTGTGTTGTGCCCAAGTTATCAATCAAGACTGCAGCTTTTAGTTCACTTGCATTTATGGTAGCAATGATGTGATCGAAAGGAAAAGGTTATGGTCTAATATCATTGACTGGAGCTCCAATATCAGTGGTGTTCCATAGTGCATTTTTGGTGATTTCAACGACATCCTGAAACCTGAAGACCAATTTCGGAGTGTTAATATTCCGAACAGTGCTAATGATCTTATCAACTGTTTGCATATGGCTAATATCTTTGAGCATCGAAGTGTTGGCTCACACTTCACTTGGAGCAATGGAGCTGAGGGCAATGCATTGAGAGCCAGTCGTATTGATTGGGTGCTTATTAATGATCCCTGGATTCAAAGTTTTAGTAACTCTCAGCTCATCCATGATATGCCAGGTGTGTCTGACCATTGTCCATTAATTTTGTCCATTGATCATAATCAAGCTCCTAGAAAATGCCCGTTCAGATTTTATAATGCATAGACAAGTCATAATGATTACAGCACTATCGTTGAGGCAGAATGGTTGAAAAATGTTGTATGGTATCCTATGTTTCGGGTAATTCAAAAGCAGAAGTATCTTAAAGTGGCTCTCAAAGCTTTCAACAGGGATCATTTCTTGACTATTGGCAACTCGATTAAGTTGATTAAAGATGAGCTGCAGGTGTACCACAATGCAATTTTAAATGGTGCTCATGATGATTATATTACTCAAAGAGAGAAAGAGCTTAGTACACAACTTCACACTTCTCTGGCCACTGAGGAAGCTATGGTTAAACAGAAATCTAGAATGAACTGGCTGAAGGGTGGAGACCTCAATACGGCTTACTTCCACAAAGTGGTGAAAGGGAGAAAATATGCTAATACCATTTCCTCCCTTATGAAAGATGACGGAAGTTGGTGTAAATCTGCCGAGGAGACTAGAGATGTTGTTGTCAATTACTACCACAATCTGTTGGGCAAAGAGGACCAGGCAGTTGAGGATTACTCCACTGAAGATTTACGGTTTATCTTGGATAACTCCATTGCCAACGTGGACCGTGACTCTTTAACTCTTCCTGTTTCTGATGATGAGATTAAAGGTGCTATGTTTTCCATTCACAGTTCTAGGAGCCCCGGACCTGACGGCTTTATGGCTCACTTCTACAAGTTCTCATGGGACTTAATTGGCTCTGACATTTGTAATGCAGCTAGATCATCTCTCAATGCAGGTACCATTTTGAAGGAAATTAACTCTACAACCATTACTCTTATTCCGAAGGTTGCCAATCCTTCTACAGCTAAAGACTTTAGACCTATTTCTTGTTGTAATGTTATTTACAAGTGCATTTCTAAAGTCTTAGCTAACAGATTGAGTCCGCTTCTTAGCTCCATAATTTCCAGAAATCAATCTGCTTTTGTCCTTGGAAGAAGAATAATTGATAACATTCTCATTGCACAACAAATTGTTAAAAACTATGGCAGGAAGCATGTTAGTCCAAGATGCATCATGAAATTTGATATTATGAAAGCTTATGACATGGTGAGATGGGATTTTGTTCTAAATTGCCTTAAGTCTTGAATTTCCCAGATATTTTTGTGAATTGGATCAGAATGTGTATTACCACACCATCCTACTTGGTTATGTTCAATGGGCAACTTAAGGGTTTCTTTTAGGGTAGAAGAGGTCTCAGACAAGGGGATCCGTTATCCCTATACCTGTTTGTGATTGTTATGGAGGCTCTTTCTCGGCTCTTGGTCAAGTGTGGTGAATTGAAGGGATTTGGGTTCCATCCTAAGTGCAGAAAAATCAAGCTGAACCACCTAGCTTTTGCATACGATCTCCTCATTTTCTCTAAAGCTAATCCCAGGTCACTGTTGCTTATTAAAAAAGCTTTGATAATTTTTTCAAAGATATCTGGGCTACACATTAGTTCTATTAAGAGTGAAGTTTTTATTGCTAGCTTCTCAGAAAGTTTGCAAGCTCATATCAGTGACACTCTTGGCATTAAAATTAGTTCTCTGCCGATTAAATACCTTGGATTGCCTCTGGTTTCTGCTGCCTTCAACAAGCAAGCTTGTAACTCTTTGGTTGAGAAGATTACCGCTAAAATTGGCCACTGGACGGTGAAGTATTTGTCTTATGCAAGGAAAGTTGAATTGATTAACTTCGTTCTTCATAGTTTCACAAACTACTGGTGTAATGTCTTTGTTATCCCTAAAGGTGTAATTAAAGACATTGAAAGTAAATTTGCTTCCTTTTTGTCGAATAATAGTACTGATAATGCGAAAGGTGTGAAAGTTGCTTGGGGTGATGTGTGTCGTCTGAAAAAGGAGGAAGGCTCGGGTATCTGGAAGTTGGAAGATGTGAATAGGGTGGCAATGTTGAAACTATTTTGGCATACATACTCTTAGGAATTGCCACTTTGGGGCTATTGGGTTAACACTGTTTTTCTTGATAACCAAAATATTTGGAGCATTGACATCCCTGACAACGCTTCATGGTCTTGGAGAGAAATACTCAAGTGCAGAATTGAGGCATTTCAATTCATTAAGCATACCATTGGAGACGGTGTGAGGATTTTTGTGTTGTGGGATTGGTGGCTTCCTTGTGGGTCACTGTATGATTTTATGAGGGTGAATAATATCAATATCCCCATGCACCTTAACACTCTTTAAGTGGCCAACTGCATTTACAACAATAAGTGGAGATGTCCTCGTGAGCTTGAGTTTGTTGAAGACCTTAATCCGTGCTTGCCAAATCATGAGAGACGGGATTTGATTTTGTGGAATAACAATGATTCTTTCTCGAATCGCAACACTTGGAATGCTATCCGAGGTCCAAGTGTGGAAATGAAGTGGGCTAATTTTGTTTGGAACAAAATTGCTATCCCAAGACAAAACTTTTGTACCTGGTTAACATGTCTCAATAGATTACCTACCTTGTCCAGGTTACTTGAATAGGGTGTGGTCAATGAAGCTAAATGTGTTTTCTGTCCAATGGGTCAAGATTGCAGGGACCACTTATTCTTTCAATATTCTTTCACCAAGAGGATTTGGCAAAATTGTGTTAGACGTTTAAGATGTGGCAATCTTGGGGCTGATTGGGACACTATTGTCGACAAACTGGCTAGAATGAGCCGTAAAAGGGGACTGAAAGCGGATCTAATGAAAGTGGCACTTTGTGCTTGTGTGAACTATGTGTGGATCGAACGAAACAATAGAATCTATAATTCGTCTGTGAATACTGAAAAACAAATCATTGGTCAAATTCTTTTGGATGTTAGAGGAAAAATTGGTTTACACCACAATTATTGTAACAGTTTGGAAAATAGTATCATTTGTACAGAATGGTGTATCAACTTGAGCTGAGCATTTGTATTTGTTTGTGAAGTGAAATGAAATGACTTTCTTGCGTAACAAAAAAAAAAAGTTTACATTCAATAAACTTCTCCCAGACTTGTTAAAATAATAAAATATAACAGAACAAATTTCTGAAAAATAAATTTACAAAGGGGAAAATTATCCTACTTACCTCCATTAACAATAGCAAAAACAAAGTCCTTGACGTGAATCTCTAAACCCGAAACACATGAGCTACAATCTTAGTTTCAAATGACGTAGCCCCAAAAAGTATTGTATTCACAACAATATGTATCAAGCAATTCGAATTCTACAAGAGACAACTCCGCAACTAGCAAGAAGATACCAGGAAATTCACCAAAAATGTGTATTGGCCCACTGTATTAATCTTCCCAAGAACAATCTATTTGCCCAAAAAATTAAGGTTCGGGTTTTTCTTTTTATTGTCTATTGGTAGTCGTCTATGAAGGCCACATTTTTTTCCCCTTCATGTTGCCTTCTAACTATATATTTTTTTTCTTTAAATCAAGTAAAACAGAACCATTCAGCCAACAATAGGCTAGATTTTAGGCCACTACTTAAACCAACTAAGTGGCAGTTACAACCATGACTCATCTATAATCTAAGATATTTAAACTTAATTTTTAATTAGCCAAAAAATTTACACTCAAATTTCGGGATCGTTACACATATATGTTTCATGTTCATAATGATTCTTAGAAAGATAATGCCTATTGGTCACTATGATATTGTTTATATTAGCTTTATTATTATTAAGAATAGTAGGTTTCATCCTAAAACTAATTGGTAGGATCTTATAAAGTGGTCTTTAAGTTAGTGATTTTTTTATGTGGGATGAATGCATATTCCAACACCCTCTCCTCACGTATAATCCAACAAGAACCGTCATGATCAATTTGTCTATGGATCACACGTGGATGAATACGATTGGACCAAGGGCCCAACTCTAATACCATATTAAAAATGGGTTTTATCTTAAAATTAATTGGTGTTAGGTGAAGTAGCCCATAATCTTATAATGTGGTATTTAAATTGGTAATTTTTTGATGTAAAAGAAATGCATATTCCAACAATTATGATAATAAAAGATTTACTTAAGCATATATGTTTCATGATCGTAATGATTCTTAAAAAGATTATGTTCTCTGTTTATCGGTCAAGTATATATGATATTATTTTCTTTTGTTCCGAGTGACAAGGAGTTGAGGAATTTATGAACACTTGGTAGGCTAAGATTGAGCTATAATTCTAACAACAATCTTGGCCTCTATTGAAAAAGAACAATAAAAAGAAAAAAAAAAAACTGTTAGATACAACGAGTCCGAAAGAATTCTATAACCACAAGGGTAAAGTGCAAAGTTTCTCTTTATGTTTTCTAATTTTAATTGCTTGTTAGATCATGTGATGTAATAATATTGTAATTATTAACCTTCTGTAATTTTTTAAAATGTGTAATAAATCTCATTTTCCCTTCTAAGGTTTCAATTTTTCTCAAATATTTCCATTACATTTATTTCGAGTAAAATGTATAACACAATCATCTATTTTGTCAAAATTGTGCATAAAACTCTGTTTTTCAAAAAAACATGTGAAACTGTATGATGTTTCGAATGTTGCAAGACACACTCCCCACTGTCCATTTTGCCATTATAGTTAAGCAAGAGTATGAGCAATACACGTATAACGCAACCGGGATACATATTGTGCATTAAAATAGATTCAAAAAGACCAAAATGACCTTACGACATATTAAAGGCTATCGTGTGGTTCTTACAAGCATCAAAATGATGTTGGATCATCTTCTTCCATTCTCAAAACTGACCTAGAATAACTAAGCTCTGGCAGGAAAGCAAACTTTATCATCACCGATTAGAACCAGTATATATGTGTCTAGAGGATTAATACAAATGGACCATGGTAAATCCAACCTGCTAAGCTTGGCTTGTACGAGCTAGCATAGATTAATATCATGACATATTTATTCCAACAGCTTCTCTAATTTTTTTTTCTACATGTAGAGATTTTGAACAATTTCTCTACATCTATAGATTTTCTATTTTAGTTTCACTCCAACAGCTTATCTACATTTACTCAATCTCTGTTTTTAGAGAATCTCTATTTCAGTTTCACTCCATCAGCTTCTTTATTTTACAGATTCTCTAATTTTGTTTTACTCCAAAATCTTTTCTTATTTTAATTAAATATATTATTTTAATTCAAACTTTATTATTATTGTTTTTTTAATATTTGTTTATTGTTAATAATAATTTTTATTTTTAATTCTAATATTTTTTATTTTAAAACTTTTTATTTATATTTGTTTATTTTTTATGAAGATATTCTATTTTTTTATGTCTTGTATTATCGATGATATCAATCAATCATATTTCTTTATGTATTATTTTGTCAATGTCAAATTTATGTTCAATCGATCATTTTTTTATGTTTTGACTGTTGGAGACTTTGTTTTTCTTTTTTCAGGCTTTAATTTTTTATTTTTTTTTAAGTTTTAGAGAATAGATTCACTGAAATGGGAACCGTACGGTCATTGTCCATTTGTCCTTTACGAATTTCCTATGCTATGCTACATACCGTGTTAAATTTGACTTTTTGCAGACTATGGAAAACCTTATCTCATATACGTTGCCAAAGTTGAATTCTGGGCAAGGGTTAGAATAGTGATAAATTAATGACGTGTAAGTAGGTGTTGTAGACATAAGAAATAATTATTTGATCTATTTTTTTTAGTGGCCCAAAATAATTAATTCAGGTTATTTTTTATACCAGAATACCTACTTATAAACCACTCACAAACAGTATCAATATTCGATGTGGGATGTCACAATAAAGATCAAATAACTGAATTATTACTTCACATTGAATTTCTCTAATAATGTTTTATATTATTAGAGGATTCAAATCAATTAGTACTTGTACTCTCATATAATAAAAGTTGATCACAATCATATTTAAAAGTTTAAACAGGTTATAGAAAAAAAAATATATTTTTTCGTCTCCTGGTTTCTTTCTCCTTGTTTGTTTTCATAAGTTCAAAAGAGGTAAAAAATAGAAGGATAAAGATTAGCCTCTAAATGGCGAAATTTGATCCTTCAAACAATCAAATTGGCATGAAACGAACAGAGAGTTATCTCCTAATTCCCATTCATTTTCAGTTTGCATAAAAAATTCACCAATTCATTTATTTTCTTTCCCAATCTAGAAAAAGCAAAACACAAAAATCATCACGATCCTTTCGCTTATAATTATTTAGTATAATCCAAACAAGGGAGTTCCTTTACTTTTAAATATAATTCTTACATTTCGTTTCTTTACGAATCTTTCTCCCATAAATTCACATATAGCCCTATTATCGAATATTGATTAATAAAATCATTTACGATTAAACTGGGACACAAAGGCAGCATATATATATATATATATTTATTGACGTATGTTTTTCCATTCTTCTTTTTTCACTTGCATTATTTAATAACTACAAAAAGTTCTATTTTACCGGTTAAAACTAACACGTGAATCCCGTTAAGTAGATAAAATATTTCAGTTATTTGTCAAGCTTCAACCGTAGGGGAGGAGCCAATAATTTAATAATAGGGACCAAAATATAAATAAAAAAATTGATAACATGAAGAAAAAAAATAGAGAAAACCCATAATTTTTTTTAAAAAAATAAAAACCTTGGGAATATTGTAGTTTTGAACATTCATAACATACAAACATTTCTCCATCATGCGTCATTTTCTCCCTTATTTTTTATAAACAACTAGCACAAATTGCGAGCGGCAATAACACCATTATATATAAATAAAAAAAAAGGAAGCCAATGTGCACCAAATCATTCAATAAGTGTGAGAAAGACCATGGACGTTCTACTCGTTGTGCTTACATTATTGTTTGCCTTGACATTGTTCCAAGGCCTCACTACACTATCAAGAAGAAGCAAAAAACTTCCACCAGGGCCAACTCCCTTACCCTTAATTGGCAACCTTCACTTACTCGGTTCCCAACCCCATCAGTCCTTAGCCAAGCTAGCCAAAACCTATGGTCCTATTATGTGCCTAAAATTAGGGCAGGTTACTACAGTGGTGATATCTTCACCAGCCGTCGCCAAACAAGTGCTTCAAAAGCAAGATTTAGCCTTCTCCAGCAGATCTATTCCGGATTCAGCCCGAGCACATGATCATTCTAAATACTCTGTTGGGTGTCTCCCTGTCGATGCCCAGTGGCGAAACCTTCGGAAAATAATGAACTCTAACATATTTTCAAGCAACAGGCTCGATGCCAACAAGCACTTGAGGTTTAGAAAGGTCGAGGAGTTGATTGCGTATTGCCGAAAAAATAGTCAAACTGGTGAGGCTGTGGATGTAGGTCGAGCTACTTTTCGGACATCCTTAAATTTGTTGTCTAACACCATTTTCTCTAAGGACTTGACCGGCCCTTATTCAGATTCAGGCAAAGAATTTAAGGATGTGGTATCGAATATCATGGTGGAGGCTGGTAAACCCAACTTGGTGGATTATTTCCCAGTACTTGAAAAGTTTGATCCACAAGGTGTTAGGCGTCGCCTGACCATCCATTTCGGCAAGGTGCTAAAGCTATTTAACGGTCTGATTAATGAGCGCTTGGAGCAAAAGAAATCGCAAGGCGTTGTGAAAAATGATGTGTTGGATGTTCTTCTTGCCACGAGAGAAGAAAATCCTGAAGACATTGATAGGCCTCACATTGAGCATATGTGCCTGGTTTGTACTCTTCTCTTTCCCTCGTCACAGTTTCCCCAATTTTTTACTCAAACCTTTCGTAGCAGTTCCAAAAAGAATGTTATAATATAGACCTATTCACTTAAAGAATCAATGAATTTTAAGACAAGCTAATATACTAGTTCAGTGAGCATCAACTGATTTTATGATGAATCCATAATTTTTGACTTGATATTAGAGTTGGATCTTGGTTATATTTAGTATTTTTTACCAATACATCCATCCACATATTACTCATCTATCTCTAGTCACGTAGCTTATTATAGTTGTATCTTCAATTTTGATTCCCAATCATATAGCTCGCTATAGTTGCATCTGTAATGCCTAAAACATTGAGTCTACCCTACTTGGCTAATTGATTTTTTGGTCTTTTGACTTGGTGTATGATGTAACTTTTTATTAATGAATACACTTGCCTTTAAGCAAAAGAAAGAAAAAAAAAAAAAAAAGCAGACCAAGTGACGCGTGAGGAGGTATCATAATATCCACTTCTCTCACATAAAAAAAATTATAAATTTCAAAATCAATTTAAAAGATCATGAATTACTCCACTTACCACTAACAGACCAGTCAAGTGATTGGCAAAACATTGCTTGAATGGTAGTTTAGTAGGAGATTGGTTGTCCAATCTGCCAATTAATTTCTGTAATCTCCTTGTAGCTTATACTACTGGGAAGCCTACCATGAGATAGGCTAGCCTAGTGTATGTTCTTTTTTATGCATTAATCCAAGTGTTTTATTTTTTTTGGCTAAGCCAGTAAGTATCATTAAATTAAACTCCTAAAACAAACAGTACATGGCTAATCCAAGTGTCTTTTATCTTGACCAAAAAACAACTTCATTCGCTTTAACACCATAGCTATTCTTGTCTTCATTTTCTTTTGTACTCTTCTTTTTCCCTCGATCGCATTTTCCCTAATCTTTGGCTCAATACCTTTCGGGGCAGTTCTCAAAAAATAATACTGTTAAATTACTAGCTTTCACTTGCTTTAACTCGATATATATATTTATCTTTGGTGTCATTGCATTTTACTTGTTACCATATCACATAATTTTTCCTATAGCTAGAATAACCTTGGTCATGTACCATTAAAATGTTTGTCGTTCCACTGAGTTTATTTTACCTAACTATTTCACCATCTAAAAATCCATCAATCAAACTCTCATGTTGTTTAATAGGCTTGGCTTGCAACAATCTTTATGATTTTTTTTTCCCAACGTTTAATTGTTTCGTTGTCACAAAGTTATTCACAATAATTTTCTGTCATGCATCAATCAATCATGTTACTTTCATAGGACCTATTTGCTGCGGGAACTGATACAACTTCTAGCACATTAGAATGGGCAATGACAGAAATACTTAAGAATCCAGAGACCATGAAAAAAGCCAAAGAGGAACTTGCGCAGGTTATTGGAAGAGGAAAACCAATACAAGAAGATGATGTTGCTAGATTGCCATATTTGCAATGCATTGTTAAAGAAACCTTAAGGATACATCCGTCAGCTCCGCTCTTACTTCCGCGTAGGGTGGAACGAGATGTTGAAGTGTGTGGATGCATTATTCCAAAGGGGTCACAAGTACTTGTAAATGCATGGGCAATTGGGCGTGATCCAAGCGTGTGGGAGAACCCCTTGACATTTAAACCTGAAAGATTTTGGCAATCAGACATGGATGTTAGAGGTTGCGATTTTGAGCTAATTCCTTTTGGTGCTGGAAGAAGAATTTGCCCAGGCTTACCATTGGCTATGAGAATGGTTCCAGTTATGCTTGGTTCTCTCCTGAACTCCTTTGATTGGAAGCTTGAAGAGGGCATTGCACCTCATCAATTGGATATGGAGGAAAGGTTTGGCATTACATTGCTAAAGGCTCATCCTCTGAGAGCTATCCCGATTTCTCTGTGAACAAGTAGTGTTCTTTGAGCTAAATAATGCCCACAACCACGATATTGTTGTTAGTTGGGCAGTGTGTGAAAAATAATAGCTTGTATAACTATATACATGAGAAGTTCCTTCTTTTAGTTCATTTTAATGGTGTTGCATTTTTTTTTGGTGGGTCCAGCCCCATTTGGGATGGGTCCCACTAGTTGTCAAAAGACAATTTTTCTTGGACAAAAGACAAACTTGATTTCAATCAATTTGCCCTTGACATCAGACAACTTGATTTTGACAACTTGATCACCACCTCCTCCTAACTCTTGTAAATAGGGGGGTGGCGGTGAGGAGAAGAAATCAATCGGGCAGAGAGAAAATGGAGAAAAAATGTAGAGACTCGATAGTAGGATTAGTGAGAGTAATTCATTAATATTATGTGTGGTAGATTTAATAGGTATTTTGGATTAACGGGAAATATTTAAAATACAGTATATGGATTTGAGTAATAATTTATATATGGGAATAAGTAGACTCGGGAATCAGTATAGCTGATTAACCTATCTAAGATCGAACGAGTAGGTTCGGTTGAGTCACAACCAGATGAGAGTTGTGAGGTCACTCTGTGTAGAGGGTGAGAGAATATTTTTATTTCGGGAAGAGAGTGAGTGAATATTCATGTAAAGAAGGTTAAGACTTTATCTGTATAAAAAGTCAGGAATATTGAGTAATAGTGAAATTACTCTATGGACGTAATCAAAGTTGGGTGAACCACGTTAAATATTATGTATTGTTTATTTATGTGTATGATCTGAATTTGAGGATTGATTCTAAAATTCCCAACATTTTTTGTATGGACAGAAGATAGCAGTCATCATACAAAGACATGCCAATTGGTTGATTATGATATTGTTTATATTAGCTTTATTATGATAATAAAATATTTACTTAAACATATATATTTCGTGACCGTAATGATCGTTAATTAGAAAGATTATATTTTATGTCTATCTGTCAAGTATATGATATTATTTTCCTTTATCGGCTAAGATTGGTCTGTAATTCTAACTACGACCTATTCAACGAGATATACCTCATCGATCGAAGAAAAGTAGTAACCGGTGACTATTGTAGCTTTGAACATTCATAACATACAAATATTTCTCCATCATGCGTCATTTTCTCCACCAACAACTAGCACAAAACGGTAGTGCAATAACAACGTTATAAAGCAAGGAAACCAATGTACACCAAACATGCACTCAGATAAATCATGGACCTTCTACTCCTACTGCTTATGCTACTGTTTGCCTTAACATTGTTCCATGGCCTCAGTACACTATCAAGAATAACCAAAAAGCTTCCACCAGGGCCAACTCTCTTACTCGGTTCCCAACCCCATTAGTCCTTAGCCAAGTTAGCCAAAACCTATGGTCCAATTATGTGCCTAAAATTAAGGTAGATTACTACAGTGGTGATATTTTCACTAGCCATGGCCAAACAAGTGCTTCAAAAGCAAGATTTAGCCTTCTCCAGTAGATCTGTTTTGGATTCAGCTCAAGCACATGATCATTCTAAATACTCTGTTGTGTGGCTCTCTGTTGATTCCCAGTGGCGAAACCTTTGGAAAATAATGAACTCTAACATATTTTCTAGCAATAGGCTCGATGCTAACTAGCACTTAAGGTTTAGAAAGGTCGAGGAGCTGATTGCATATTGCCGAAAAATTAGTCAAACTGGTGAGGCTGTGGATATAGGCCGTGCTGCTTTTAGAACATCCTTAAATATGTTATCTAACACCATTTTCTCAAAGGACTTGACTGACCCTTCTTCAGATTCAGCCAAAGAATTTAAGAACTTGATAACGAATATCATGGTAGAGCTTGGTAAACCAAACTTGGTGGATTATTTTCCAGTGCTTGAAAAGTTTGATCCCCAAGGTATAAGGGGCAGACTGGCCATACATTTCGGCGAGGTGCTAAAGCTATTAGACGGTCTGACTAATGAGCGCTTGGAGGAACAGAAATCGCAAGGCGGCGTTGTGAAAAATGATGTGTTGGATATTCTTCTTTCCACGAGAGAAGAAAATCCTGAAGAAATTGATAGGCCTCACATTGCGCATATGTGCCTGGTTTGTACTCTTCTCTTTCCATCATCACAATTTCCCTTATTTTTTACTCAAACCTTTCGTGGCACTAATTTCCAAGAAAAATGTTATTACACTTGTTCACGTAGAAAATTTTAAATTTTAAGGTAAAGTAATTAAATTTTGGACTACTTCATTGATTATTAATTGATTTAAGATAAAATTTATAATTCTTAAAATTGTATCAGAGTTGGGCATTATTCTAATTTTACCTATAAATACATCCATTAATATGTGATCCATCTCTCTCCTGATTCCCGATCAAGATGGCGCATTACAGTTGCATCTCACTATAGCTACATCTTCAATTCTAATTTCTAGTCACAGGGAGCTTACCAAATTATTCAAAATTGCATGTTCAAACCAAGTTACACATGGCGGGTATTATAATATTAATTTATTTCATATTTAAAAATTATAGATTTTAAAATTATTTTATAAGATATTAAATTACTTCACTTGCTTTTATTAGACCAACCAATTGGATGGCAAAAATCCATCTAGGACCACTGAAAAATCCATTAATTAAAGTCTCATGTTTTCGATTAGGCTTGGCTTGCAACAGTCGTTATGATATATATTTTTTTAAATATAAATTGTTTCATTGTCACAAAATTATTCGCAATAATTTTCTCCCATACATTAATCAATCATGTTACTCCATAGGACCTATTTGGTGCAGGGACGGATACAACTTCTAGCACAATAGCATGGGCAATGACAGAAATACTGAGGAATCCAGAGACAATGAAAAAAGCCAAAGAAGAACTTGCACGAGTTATTGGAAGAGGAAAACCAATACAGGAAGCTGACGTAGCTAGCTTGCCATATTTGCAATGCATTATTAAAGAAACCTTAAGGATACACCCATCAGCTCCGTTATTAGTTCCACGTAGTGTAGAACAAGATGTTGAAGTGTGTGGGTACATTATTCCAAAGGGGTCACAAGTGCTTGTAAATGCATGGGCAATTGGGCAAGATCCAAGTGTATGGGAGAATTCATTTACATTTAAACCTGAGAGATTTTGGAAATCAGACATAGATGTTAGAGGTCGGGATTTTGAGCTAATTCCTTTTGGTGCTGGACGAAGAATTTGTCCAGGCTTGCCATTGGCTATGAGAATGTTTCCACTTATACTCGGTTCTCTGCTAAACTCCTTCGATTGGAAGCTTGAAGAGGGCATCACACCTGATCAATTGGATATGGAGGAAATGTTTGGCCTTACATTGCAAAAGGCTCAGCCTCTAAGAGCTATCCCAATTTCTCTCTGACCAAGTGGTGTTCTTTGCGCTAAATAAGGCACTCAACCACGATACCATTATTAGTTGTGTACCATGTGAAAAATGGGAAGCTTGTATAACTATATGAGAAGTTTCTTATTTTAGTTGAGTATGATGGTGTTGAATTTCTGTATGGATAGATGATTGCAGTCATCATATAAAGAAATGTCCGTCTATGTCTTTATCTCATATTATTCCTGAAAATTAAAAGAATCGAGTTGGCTTTAAGGCTAGGCTCGGCTTGATTTCTCAACACTTGAATTTATTTTCATTGGCTTAATTATGATAGTAAAAGATTTGTTTTTAATCTTTGATAGTGCTTTTTCAATTACAAGATAAAGAACTTTTTCCGCAGCACTTGCTAAGATTTGCTCTTGACCAAAATTGTGATCCCGTAGCAATGTATCTATTTGGATTGTATTTTGAGATTTAGTAAAGGTTTTGGAGGATTACAAAATTAAAGGATTATCCTTTTAATTTGGGGCAAAATAGAGGGAAAGGAAAAAAAAGTGTATGAAAAGAATAGTAAGGTAATTTTCATCTAAAATTATCTTTTCCTTTCTTTTACTTCTCCAATTCAAATAAAGAATTATAAATTTCTTTTATTTCCTTTCCCTTATTATTTTTTTACAATCCAAATAAGAGATTTCTTTTCCTTTCCCTTATTTTCTTTCCTTTCCCCTGTGCAATCCTAACAAGGGGTTAGATACAAAGACTCCAAGAGAAGTCTATGACCGCTGAGTGTAAAGTCCGAACCTTCCTCCTAAGTTTTTTCTAAAGCAAATTATACGCTAGACTATAAGATGGCCTTAATTTATAGAATTATAGTTCATATAGTAACCCATAATTAAGAATTAGATTGTTTTACATGGATGATTGAGGACTTTCAAAATAAGCATATAAGATTTTGGGTTACTTTACCTATCAAACTCAAGTTTTTTTAACATGGTATAAAAGTTAGACCTTAATCCAATGATTTTCATCCACTTTTAATTCATTCTTGTTTTATATGTTGATGGCTTTTATTTGTAACTCTTTCAAATTTGTTATTTCTTGGACTATTTTATTATGTCAAATCGATCACGGTTTCCATATGAAGGGATGATTGAAGAATCTAATTATCTCACACAGATAAATCAGTATATAAGATATTTCACTACTCCACCTAAAGCCAATAGATCTTAATTGAAACTTCAAGTTAATTTATTTGAAGTGTGAAATTTTCTTATCGCATTCTTTTTTTGCTAATATGTGAATTCAACTGGTAAAACCCGATCATATTCTTATTGCATTCTTATAAAACATATATATATTTTGTCTTATGTAAAATCATAGAAATTACATAATTAATATACTATCATATGATGAAACCTGTAACTTCAACAAAAGATAAGAGCTTTTTTGCACTGTACCTGACCACAAAAGTAATCTATGTTGGCATCCAAATTTGTTACATGAATTCGTCTTGCGTACACGGCATACTCTTCAATCACTATCAAAGAAATTCGATTTATTCTTGGACGAGGTTACCTACATGTAAAGAAGTTCTCCCTCTGGATGAGTAGAAAAACAAGAAGTATGTGTATCGTAATCAACTTTTCTTACTGCCGGTTCGGTCAAATTTATACAAATTTGAAGTTGATTGGTCATTAAGTCTCATCATGCTCCTCGGCTCCATCTCAGCCTAGTGCCTTGAAGACTTTCATCCAAGAAAACAAAGCTCTTCAAAAGTCTGATTGAATTGATATCTAGAAGAAAAAACATGCCTTCAATGCTAACCGGCATCAACATCACCCCTCCAGCTCTAACTCCCCTTCGGAGCCTCTACCAAGCGTACTCCATCCCGCCAGTCTTCTAAAGTTTCTCAAAATAAATTTTAAGTTCTGAATGATGCCACCTGGTCCATCATCATTTAAAGGTGATCAAAATATCTGCAGCGTGAAATTTCCTGGGAATCTTGATACTGAAAATGTCAGAATGTCACCTTGCCCGCCCCCACCTTCCTACTAATCAGATCTCTCTGGAACTATCACTAATTTTCTTGCAAGTAGGCCTATCGAATTAGAAGACACTAGTCTGGATTTGCTAGTATCCCCACCTACCTAATTTGTACTCGTTACTTCAATTCCTTTTCTAGTTTGGTCCTAGCATGAGCCTCAATGATTTTTTTTTGTTACTAGGCCAGGTTTCCTATGTAATTGGTCTTTGACTTGCCTTATATAATTTTATGTCATTAATGAAACTTTTTAATCGCGGGCTTAGGGAAAAAATATATATACAAATTTTGTTTTCTATAGCCAAATCCTCGCCAATCTGATCGCTATCTGTGGAGACGGTGTTTCTCAGGAAATGTCCAAATGACTGTATCTTGTGTGATTGGTTTGACAAATTCTAAAAAAGAAGAGAAAAATATCACGTAACCCCCCTGTGATATGTGAAACTATCACTCTACCCCCCTGTGTTCCTAAAACTTCAAGAATACCCCATGTGTTATTAGAAAATCATCACACTACTACCTTCATGTCTTTTTTAAACTATTAAATGTCAGTTTTGCCCTTTTATAAAAAAAATTTTAAAAAAATAATCTTTCCCACCACCCCCCCACCACCCCTACCCCCCCTCTTACCCCCTACTATTCCCACCTGCAGCAGCGGCAGCCACCGTTCTGCTCCGACGGAGCAGTGTGGCTGCTGCTCGTCAGAGCAGCTGCAACAGCCTTCGACGACCAGCAACGTGGCTGCTACCGCTCGTCAGAGTAGCAACAGGGGGTGGGGGGGTGGTGGTGGGGAAGATTATTATTTTTTTTATTTTTTTATTTTTTTACTTAGTTGTAAATAGTTAAAAATGAAAGAAAAAAAAAATGTATTATAAAGGGTAAAACTGATATTTAATAGCTTAAAAAAGACATGAAGTGGGTAGTGTGATGACTTTTAATAACACAGTGGGTATTCTTGAAATTTTAGGAACACAAGGAGGTAAGGTGATAGTTTCACATATCACAGGGGGGTTATGTGATATTTTCCCGAAAAAGAAGCATCCCAAAAGAGAATTTGAAATATGCTATTCAAATGTTCAGTTCAGGGAAATAAAATAAAATAAATATGTTATTGTAATGTGATTATCTTCAGGGTACCATAGGTTTTGGGGTCGAACAAATGAAATTCCTTTCTTGTACAATCCAAAATGAATTTAACAAAATTCCCCTGGTAGAAGGATTCAGACAAAATCAATGAAACGAAAGAAATCCAAGTGAATGGAAAGGAAAAAACAAATGATGAATTTCACTTTCCAGAGACAGGTTATAAGAATAGCTCAGTTTCTGAAGATTCTTATCTGAATATGAATGAAAGTCAAGAAAAGTTATTCCCTTCATTCTTCCTCTATGTTGTTTATAGAATCTGGTTCTTTTTTCTATCAGTGAAGAATTTATCCGATCTGGAGATTGAATTTGGCTAAATGATTCCCAAGAATGTAAAATCTGAAATATACTATTCACATATTTGGTTCATGGAATAAAAAAAAATTTCTAAAAATACAATATTTTCATAATTTGGTTAATTTCTATTCACATGTGAGGGTTGAGAATGTTTTGGAGAAAATAAAAGATACAAATATTCATCTTAAAAAATACAAAATTAAAATAAATAAAATATAATAAAAAATATAAAATAAAATGATTAAAAAAATAAATAATAAAGTAAAATAAAATAAAAATAAGATAAAATAAAATAAAGTAAATATAAAAATAAGATAAAATAGAATAAATAAATAATAAAGTAAAATAAAAATAAGATAAGATAAAAAATATAAAATATAAAATATAAAACAAAGTAAAATATAATATAATATATAATATAATATAAAAATAAATATATGAAATATAAATTAAAATTAAAAACTAAAATAAAATATCATAAAAATAAAATAAATTAAAAAATTAAATTAAATTAATAAGAATAAAATATAATATTAAGAAAAAATATAATAACAAAATAAAAACAATGAAATAATAAAAAATTTTGTAATTTAAATGTATATTTGAAATAATTTTTAATGCTAAATTCTAAATTTTAAAATTTTAAATTAAATTTTAAGTTTAAAAATAAAAATAAAAATAAATAAAATAATTTTAAATTTTCAAAAAATTTAAAATAATAAATTTAAGTTTCTAATTTTTGAAGTATAAAGTTAAAATTTACAAATATAAAATAAATTTACTTTACTTGTATAAATACGTTAAATATTTATTCGCTAATGTATTAGCAAAGTACACAAAATGTATTGTAATTTGTACATATTTTATAATGTTTTTGTTTTTTTGAGTTAGAGGTATTGTTGAAAAATTGCTCAAGATTCCTAAGAATACCGAGTCTAACCAAACATAACAAAAAAATATTCTTAGGAATTTGACAAAATATTTCTAAGAATATTTTTAACGTGTCAAACAATTTTAATCACATTCTCGAAAATAACATTTCTAGAAAATACATTCTCATGAATGTTATTCCCAAAAATGAAAAATTAATTTGGGAACCAAACGCCCCCTAACTATAATATTTCCTATGGTTTTTTGTATATTCTATTGCAAATAGAATAAACAGAAGTACAAACTTTAATTTTTTTTTTTCCTAAGTAAGCAAAGTGATTTTATTGAAAGCTAAACGAAAGAGATACAAAAGATACAATAATTCAGCCAAAAACTAGACTATAATATCCTCTAAGCTCCAATATCTACCGATAAGTCTACTCACGTTTGAAGTATGGTATTTTCGATTACATCTAATTTTTTGTCTAACAATACTAAACATTTTGGATTGCAGTTGATCCTGAGAAAGAACAAATTACAGTTTAGGAACGCAAGTGTTAGAAAGACAATGCCCCATGGAAAGAATATATTTTTAAAATCTAACTGCTGAAATGTAAAAGTAAAAAGTTATATATTAACAGCTAAATATCAGCCAGTCTGATTGATTATCTAAATTTCACTGCAAAATCCAACTTAGTAAAGATCTTTGATATCAGTCTTGAGGATGACATTGACAAGGACATAAGACAGAGCAAAAGAACAAGCATATCTGACGTACTTTAAAGAGGATACTATATCCAGCAAGATAGTACCCGATGATATAACAATTTGTACAAATTGAAAATGTACAAATTGTCCCTGACATGCGATGTCACCTGCTGCGTCATTTTGTAACCTAAGATTTAGAACCTTATCTATTTGAAGCAATCATAACCAAAAAAATTGGAATCTGTAAGAGACGGTTCTTCTCACCGTGTCATCGTTAATGTGGAATTTGCAATCGCACGGTGAAGGAAACTGTCCGTCAGATACGAGATTGTCACCAAAATGATTCCCCTCACCAAACCGTCATTGTTTTGGCGACGACTAGACAACTCTCTCCCTCCCGTCTCCAAATCCGCCTTCACCATAATTTTCAGTCTCCAGGCCGTCACTACAGTGTGTCGTCACCGACCCCTCATCAATTAGAGTCGTCTCACAACTGTCACTACATTTCCCATCGACAAGCCCTCGCCAACATTCCCCTCATCCGGCCGTCACTAATGATTACTATCACTGAGCACTCGCCAACTTAACTCCTCACCAAACTGTTACAAAATTATCGTCGCCAAACCTTCGCCAACCTTTCCCCTCACCAATCCATCACTAACCATTCCCTTCACTAAGCCCTCACCAACTTAACCATACCATCTACTTACACTAGTCATAATTCCTTCAACAAAATTTGAAATATCATCCCAAATTGAACCTATTTGATATATGAAATTCATTTCAAATAATGCCGCAAATACGATATGCTATATCTATTTTCACCGTCACTAAGTTGGAGATGGGAAACAAAGCCATCTCTGTCTGTGACAGCTTGGTGACGGGTGTTTTGGTCTGACATCGTCCCGTCTCTGTCCTGTCAAAAAAATGGCGTCAACCTTTCCCTTCACCGTGCCGTCGCCAATATGGAGACGGTTTGGCGACGGCCCATCGCAAAATCCATCGTTTTTTGTAGTGAATGTAACCTAAGTAATGCACCGAAAAGACTGATTCAACAAGATAAGCCTAGCAGCCATTAAGATTTAGAACTTATCGTCTCCTTTCAGGATCCTTTGGGGGAAGCTCGCGAAAGCTAGACTTTGGGCATGAGACACTAGGGTTGGGAAAAATGGGGAAAGGGGAAGGAGAGGAGAGAGAGGATTGGAGAATGCAATCCAAGACTTTTTGTTACTTGCAATTTTCATATAAATATACAATGAAAAACAACCATCTCATTTAATCCCTTCAAATTGGGGCAAAATGAAGGTAGATAATTCTCCTAATTTCCTCGCTTTTTTAGTTTATATATAAAATTTACATCTTTCTTTTATTTATTGTTCAACAAAACAAAGAAAATACAAAATTCTTTATGATTCATTCTTCTATGAACTTGTATAACCCAAGCAAGAGAGTTTTTTTTTCCTTCTTTACAATTTTTTTTTTCCCTTCCTTTTATTTATGATTTTTCCCCTTAAACTCAAACAAACTCTAAAGCATTGTGAAGTCCTATTATTAAATAAATATAACTTGGTCAAAATAGAATAATTAACTTCCTCTATAACCTGGGATATAGAGGAAGCACATACTTCTGTAGGAAAATCCGTCAATATGTTATCTATTGATACTAATACGAATTGGACAATTGTCAATAATTAGATACAAAATATGTCTGAAATGCGTCAAGCTTCAAATTGTTAATTATTCCAGATATAATACTCATAATAGAAAATCATTTCTTCATCAGGCGTCATCTTCATTGCTAATTTTAGAAACAACCGGCGGGTGCAACAACACTAGTATATAACAAGGAAACCAACGTCCCTCTTGCCTCTGAGGCAAGTCTGAGAGACCATGGATCTTTTAACCATTATGCTTACACTAGTGTTTGATAAGGTATCTATGATGGTCAATGAAGTCAACTCAATAAATCATCAAGAAGGTGACAACTCAGCTGATCAGATTAGAAGTTAGTTAGTTAGACATTAGTTGGATACAGCTGTATTAGCAAATGTGATGAATTAGATTACTATATATAGACTTCATTGTACGGCATTACATTAGATGAATAAGATGAATTATATATTTTTCTCTCTCCTTCTAAATCTTCTCATGGTATCCAGAGCAACCTAAAAGAGTCTTCTCTTCATTCTTGGTCCTAAGCCTTTCTTTTTCCGCCATTGTTACATCTTCAAAGCTTCAAACAACAGCTTGAACTACTACAATGGCGACTGATGGTACGAATGATCTACCGGCAAATCTTCGTCTGCTTCTCCAGAATCTAAACTCTCTGGTTCAAATAAAACTTGATAATAGTAATTATCAGCTATGGCTAGCTCAAATTCAAACAATTTTTCGCGCAAATCAGCTGCTGGATTATCTGCTAGGCACCAAATCATGTCCTTCAAAATAGATTACGGATGTTGATGGTGAGAAAATTGTGAATCCTGCTCATGAGCAATGGTGTATTGTTGATGAACACCTCAAAAAGTGTTTGTATGCTTCGATTACGCCTTCGGTCCTCTCGCAAGTACTTATTCTACCAACAGCTTCTGCAATCTGGCGTCATCTTGAGAAACGATATCACTCCATGTCGCGACCTCATATTCAACAGCTCAAAATGCAGCTTCATACTCTTAACAAAGGAGCACAGACGATTCAAGTCTATTTGGATGAAGTTAAGCGTATTATTGATAGTCTCGCCTTTGTATCTGAAGTAATTAGTGATGATGATCTAGTTCTTTACATTCTGAATGGATTACCGCCAGAATTTGATACTATAACGGCCTCGATACGAGTCAGCAAAGAGTCTCTCAGTGTTGAGGAACTCACAAATCTGCTCATTACTGAAGAACTTCGCCTAAAGCGTGCTAACAAACTTGCAGGTGTTGAATTAACCAGTTCCGATGTTCACACAGCTCTTAACACACAGAGAACCTATGGTAACAATGGAAATAATCGCGGACGAGGTCGTAACTTCAATAATCGCGGTGGTAGAGGTAATAGAGGCGGCGCAGGTCACAATGTTAGTTACAGCCCATCGCCTTCGACAGTTAGTAAGCCTTCTAATCCAGAAACTAAGGTGTATTGTCAGATATGTGGAAAGCCGAATCATCAGGCTTTGGACTGTTGGCATCGATTTGATGGAACCAACTATGTTAGTACAAAGACAAACAAGCAGGCTCTTACTGCTCAAACTAGAGTTCATTCTTTTTCCACACCATCTGAGCAGGCTTCGTGGTACTTGGACAGAGGAGCAAGCTCGCATGTTACAGCTGATCTTGGATTTCTTTCGTCTTACTATCCTTACGAGGGTGGAAACTCTGTTTCTGTTGGCAATGGTTCTACTCTACCTATAGCATACACTGGCCATGGTATTCTTTCTACCTCTTCCAGTATTTTACACCTAAAAAATGTCTTGCATGTTCCTAGTATCTCTTCTAACTTGCTTTCAGTTTATCAACTAGCTCATGATAATAATTCTACTTTAATTTTCAATGACAAGGAGGTTACCATTGTGGACAACCTCAGTCATCAAATCAAGTACAAGGGCCCCTGTAGCAATGGTCTTTACTGTCTTCCTGCCACTGCGTCTTCAATGACTACTTCCTCACCTACACACTTCTGCTACAGTTCATCTACAATTGCTTCCCAAAATAATGATGTAGTTGTCTGGCATCAAAGGCTAGGACACCCTAGTCAAAAAGCACTGCAGCATCTTCATTCAATTCTTTCTATTAGCCAAAATAATACTGGCTTTGTGTGTGAGCCCTGCTCTATAGCTAAATCACATAAATTATCTTTTTCATTGTCTGAGTCTAGAGCCACTACTCCTTTTGCTTTAGTTCACACTGATGTCTGGGGACCTACTAGTGTACCCTCATTTTCCCACTACAGATATTATGTACTTTTTGTTGATGACTTTACAAAGTACTCCTGGCTGTATCCCTTGAAATCAAAGAGTGAAGTTTTCTCTGTTTTTCTTGCTTTTCATTCTATGATAGTGACTCAGTTTAATGCAAACTTAAAAATCTTGAGGTCGGATAATGGTTCAGAGTTTGTGAATATAAAATTTGCACAATATTTACAAACTAAAGGAATCATTCACCAAACTTCTTGTCCCTATACTCCGGAACAAAATGGTCTGGTAGAAAGGAAACACATGCATCTTATTGAGACAGTGTTAACTATCTTACAACAGGCTAAACTTCCCAATATTTTCTGGCTTGAAGCTTTGGCGACTGCTAATTACTTGATCAATAGACAGCCCAAGGCTTTACTTCAAAATAAATCACCTTATGAGTGTCTTTTTTCAAAACCACCTGATTATTCTTTGTTAAGAGTCTTTGGTTGCCTTTGTTTCCCGTGGTTAAGACCATACTCTAAGCATAAATTGGAGCTCTACACCATGTTTGTTTTTAGGCTATTCTTCAACCACAAAAGGCTATAGGTGCTACAGTTTAAAAACTAAGCAGGTTTTTTTGTCTCGACATGTTAAGTTTTTTGAACATGTTTTTCCTTCTAATCCTTCTCATACTAGCACTGAGTGTACTACTCCACCTATTTTTTCTATTTTTACTTCCCAGTCTATCCCTGAGTCAACTGTAGCTTCTCCTCACTCGCCTACAGTCACAAGTGAACAAAATGTGTCACCTACTCCACCTACTCCTATATATGCGCCCTCTGATTCTTCCAGCACATCACATGCTATAGACGATGTTCAGTCACCTATGTTCATATCTTCTCCTCAACTTCCGCCTGTTACTTCTTACTCAATCTCTGCAACTCACATGCCTGACATTCCTACCAATATTACTTCCACTCATCCCATGGTAACCAGATCACGAACTGGTTCACTTAAGCCTAAGCTCTTTCACCTCAATAACATTACTCTTACTCCCCCTATTACTGAACCTCTATCATATAAAGAGGCTTCTAAGAATATCTATTGGCAGAATGCTATGAAAGAAGAGTTTGATGCCTTAATTGCTCAGAACACATGGTCCTTAGTTCCTCTTTCGGATACAAGACAACCTATTGGATGTAAGTGGGTTTATAAAATCAAACGCCATGCTGATGGGAGTGTAGCACGGTATAAGGCGAGGTTAGTTGCTAAGGGATTTCATCAGTCCTATGGTTTTGGATTATTCTGAAACATTTAGTCCAGTGGTTAAGATTCAGACTGTGAGGATTGTTTTAACTGTTGCCCTCACAAATGGCTGGAATATCAAGCAACTAGATGTCTCCAATGTTTTCCTCCATGGCACCTTGCAAGAAGAAGTTTTTATGCAACAACCACAGGGGTTTATTCACATGCAGTATCCTAATCATGTGTGCAAGCTTCAGAAATCAATATATGGGCTAAAACAAGCCCCAAGGGCTTGATATCAACTATTGTCTAAGTTTCTTACTGATCATGATTTTGTTTGCAGCAAAGCCAACACATCTTTGTTTGTCAGACATCAAGCTCATGCAACAATCATTGTGCTTGTATATGTCGATGATATCTTGATTACTGGTAATACAGATGCAGCTATTCAAACACTTGTGCAAGATATGAGTCGCAATTTTGCAATGAAGGACTTGGGAAAATTGTCTTATTTTCTCGGTCTTGAGGTTGAATATAACTCAGCTGGAATCCTACTTCATCAATCGAAATATGCAGCTGATCTTCTTAAAAAAACAGGCATGGCAGATTGTAAATCCATTGCAACTCCAGCTTCAGCTGTTCCAACAGATTCTCTTCGGCAGCCCTCTAATTCTCCTTATGCTGATCCCACTTTCTTTAGAAGCATTGTAGGAGCTCTGCAGTATTTAACACTAACACGTCCTGATCTTCAGTATGCAGTGAATAATGTTTGCCAGCAGATGCACAGTCCTACACAAGGTCATTTCGCAGCTCTTAAACGTCTCCTACGTTATGTGCATGGTACGATACATCTTGGTCTCCAGTTTAGGCCAACTACACTAACGATGCAGGCCTTTTCTGACTCCGATTGGGCTAATAGTATTCCCGATAGAAGGTCTACTACTGGCTTTTGTATATTTCTCGGAGCTAATTTGATTTCTTGGTCTACCAAGAAGCAGCCCACTGTATCACGCTCTTCAACATAGGCTGAATATAGAGCTCTTACTTCTACTGCTGCAGAACTTCGCTGGTTGAGTTTTATCTTGAAAGACTTGTTCATTGTTAGTTCATGTCCCAAGCTCTAGTGTGATAATATTTCAACAATTACACTGGCCTCAAATCCGGTGTTTCACAATCGGACAAAGCACATAGCACTAGATTATCATTTCATTTGTGAGCTTGTATCAGCCAAGTTTCTCAGCCTTTCCCATGTTCCTACTGCTCAACAACCAGCTGATCTTTTTACAAAGCCACTGCCTGTTGTGAAATTTCAGTTTTTGCGTAACAAGCTGCCCCTTCGATCCTCGTAGCTCAGCTTGTGGGGGGATGATAAGGTATCTATAATGGTCAATGAAGTCAACTCAATAAATCATCAAGAAGGTGACAACTCAGCTGATCAGATTAGAAGTTAGCTAGTTAGACATTAGTTGGATACAGTTGTATTAGCAAATGTGATGAATTAGATTACTATATATAGACTTCATTGTACGGCATTACATTAGATGAATAAGATGAAATAGATATTTTTCTCTCTCCTAAATCTTCTCAGTGTTTTCCTGGACAATATTCCAGGGCCTCACTACGCTATCAAGAAGAAGCAAAAAGCTTCCACCAGGACCAACTCCCTTACCCTTAATTGGCAACCTTCACTTACTCGGTGACCAACCCCACAGGTCCTTAGCCAAGCTAGCCAAAACCTATGGTCCTATTGTGTGCCTAAAATTAGGCCACATTACTACAGTGGTCATCTCTTCACCAGCCGTGGCCAAACAAGTGCTTCAAAAGCAAGATTTAGCCTTCTCCGGCAGATTTGTTCCGGATGCAATCCGAGCACATAACCATTCTAAATACTCTGTTGCGTTTCTATCTGCTGATTACCGGTGGCGAAGCCTTCGAAAAATCTTGAACTCTAATATCTTTTGAAGCAACAGGCTTGATCATCTCTTCACCAGCCGTGGCCAAACAAGTGCTTCAAAAGCAAGATTTAGCCTTCTCCAGCAGATTTGTTCCGGATGCAATCCGAGCACATCACCATTCTAAATACTCTGTTGCATTTCTATCTGCTGATTACCAGTGGCGAAGCCTTCGAAAAATCTTGAACTCTAATATCTTTTGAAGCAACAGGCTCGATGCTAACCAGGACATAAGGTTTAGAAAGGTCAATGAGCTGATTGCATATTGCCGAAAAATTAGTCAAACTGGTGAAGCTGTTGATATTGGCCGTGCTGCTTTTAGAACATCTTTAAATTTGTTGTCTAACACCATTTTCTCTAAGGACTTGACCGACCCTTATTCAGATTCAGCAAAAGAATTTAAAAACTTAGTATCAAATATCATGGTGGAGTCTGGTAAACCCAACTTGGCCGATTATTTTCCTGTGCTTGAAAAGGTTGATCCTAAAGGTATAAGGCGCCGCCTAACCAACCATTTCGGCGAGGTGTTGAAGCTCTTTGACGGTCTGATTAATGAGCGCTTGGAGCAAAAGAAATCGCAAGGTGTTGTGAAAAACGATGTGTTGGATGTTCTTCTTGCCACGAGAGAAGAAAATCCTGAAGAATTTAACAGGCCTCACATTGAGCATATGTGCCTGGTTTGTACTCTTCTCTTTCCCTATCATAGTTTCTCAAATTATTAATTTACTCCAATCTTTCATGGCGTTGAAGATAATTAATAATAATAATAATAATAATAATAAACTTATTTTTAATAGTTTAATCTTTTAGATAAGATGATAATTTAACAAAATATAAGAGCTCAAGTTACCAAACGAACTTAGGTTCAAGTTTTTCGTCACTCATTTAAAACTTTAAAAATTGTCAACGTGCAGAGCTATAAAATAAATACTGCTGCACAAGGGAGGACATATCGAATATACTTGATAATATAATGAATGTCTTGTAGGGACAATGACCTTGGTGTACCATTTGAATCTTTGTCGTACCAGAGTTGATTTACCTTAGTGAATATTTCACCTTCTAGGACCACTGAAAAATTCATTAGCTCATATTTTGTCTGACCAAAAAACAAAACAAAAAAACAGTCTCACGTTTTGCAATAGGTTTGGCTTGCAACAGTGCTTATGATTTTTTTTTTTTTTTTCACCAAAATTTAATTGGTTATAAGTGAGCACAAAAATACATCATTTACGTTACTCTCACAGGACCTATTTGTTGCTGGGACGGATACAACTTCTAGCACATTGGAGTGGACAATGGCAGAAATACTTAAGAATCCAAAGACCATGAGAAAAGCTAAAGAGGAACTGGCACAAGTTATCGGAAGGGGAAAGCCAATACAAGAAGTCGATGTTGCTAGCTTGCCCTATTTGCAATGTATTGTTAAAGAAACCTTAAGGTTACACCCCTCAGCTCCATTCTTGCTTCCACGTAGGGTGGAACGAGATGTTGAATTGTATGGATACACTATTCCAAAAGGGTCACAAGTACTTGTAAATGTATGGGCAATTGGTCGTGATTCAGAATTGTGGGAGAACCCTTGGGCATTCAAATCTGAGAGATTTTTGAATTCAGAAATGGATGTCAGAGGTCGCGATTTTGAGCCACTTTCTTTTGGTGCTGGAAGAAGAATTTGTCCAGGCTTGCCATTAGCAATACGAATGGTTTCCCTTATGCTCGGTTCTCTGCTGAACACCTTCAATTGGAAGCTTGAAGAGGGCATTACATCAGATCAATTGGATATGGAAGAAAGGTTTGGTATTACATTGCAAAACGCTCACCCTCTAAGAGCTATCCCAATTTCTCTCTGACCAAGTGGTGTTATTTGACCTAAATAAGGGTCACAACCACGATATCGATATATATTAGGTGGGCACTATGTGAATTGTGTAATTTTGTAATTTTGTAAGGTCTTGACGATCGCAGTCATCATATGCAAAAATGCTATGTCTTTATCTTATATTATTCCTGAAACATGAGTAGAGTTGATAATTATCCCATATAGAATCACATGATAACAAATAGAGCAATATTTAAGTTGATAATTATAGAACGGAAACTAGTATGTTTCATTGTCATAATGATTCTCTGAAAGATTATATTCTTTGACTAACAATGAAGTGTTAAATTAATTTTGTTGGATTTGATATATATGACAGTAGAAGACCACTTGTCTGTAATATGCCGTTTGAGAACAAAAATTGGTCTTCAAATGTTGTAGAAAAGGACTTCTCTTGTGTGCAATTTGAGAGCAAAAATGGTTTTTTTCTTGGATGCTATATACACATGTTGTTTAAGGGAAAAAAATGTCAATTTGTAGGTATTTAACAGAAAAATTAACAGACCTCTAACAGAAGGGATCTACGTCTCATTTTTTAAATTGCTTGGAGTCTAAGTCACACTTTCATAAGAAGTGAAGGGGTCTAAGCATAAAAACCCAAATATATAAATAGGCCTTAAATAAAGTTTAAATATTAATTATATATTGAGTCTCATTCTTACCATTAAATAATAAAAATAACATTATAGTAATTGAGTTTTAAGCATTTAAAATAAATTGTGACTAAAACCATTGTGTATGAGAACAATATGTAGAAAAAGAATACTTCTTTGTGTTATTGGGATCGCATTAATTATTATAATTTTTTTGTTACCCCATGCCACATATAATAGTAATGGCAAATCTTTAAAATATCATCCTTAATTATATTGTTTGAAACTATTTTAAAGTACAACTAACAAAAAACTAATAAATCTCTTAAATCCATTATGATCAATAGTGAAATAGAGGTACTTATGTCAAATAATAACAAATCTAAAGGAATGACATGTAGTGCTCTTGATTAAAGTAAAGAATATAAAATCCTTTTGAATAATCTATTTTTTGTTCTCCATTTTTATAATACTTCATCTAATGTTATTTTTTTGTACTTTTATATTTATAATTTTAAAATTTCAGTATATATGTAAAACTAAAATTATAAAAATAACTAAATACATATGCAATATGGGTTATGCGGGAGAGCGAATGATTATCCTGTGCCCGGTCCTGTTCCCACACGGAGATTAAAAGTTAATCCCCAACCCCCACTTCATTTCCCATTTTCCACGCCAATCCCCACCCTGTTTGGGGCGAGGACGAGGCATGTATCTGCAAAATCCGACCCCATTGTCATCCCCACTTCTACCCCGATAGACAATTATTCTGGATATGACCATTATTTTGTCATCATCCAATAAAAATTTCAAATAAACCTACATAGTATTTTCAATTAGACATAATTAAGGCTGGAAATAAAGAGAGAATGAAGATAGCAGCATAAAACATTGAAAATAGGATAAAATTTTGACAATTAAGACCACCAAAAATGACATAACTACCTTCCAATCCGATAGACAACTATTCTAGAGTTGACCATTGTTTTCTCATTGTTCAGTTAAAACTTCAAATAAACCTGCATAACGTTTCCAATTAGACAAATCATCTCTTTTATTCGAAGAAAATAAGTAGAATAATTGACACGTACATATACCTTATCCAAACTTGAAAAAATCTCTTTTGTTCCTATATATTTCATGGTCATAAAAATAAAAAATAAAAGTATTTAAATAATTTTACATTTAAAATTATACTTTCATTTCCTTTCCTTCTCCAATCCAAATAAAAAAACCATAAAATCATTTACTTTCCTTTCCATTATCATTATTTTTGTAATCCAAAATTCTTTTCATTTCCTTTCCTTTATTTTTCTTCCTCCTCTTTCCTTTCCTTTCCTTTCCTTCGCGCAATCCAAACATGGGGCATTTGGTGGGAAAACGTTTCATGTTCTCTACCTGTTCGGGGGATGTTACAGGTGGTGGCGGACGAGGAAGAAGGTCCGATACGCAAGCTTCAGTTGTTGACTATTATAGCTGTGAAACACCACGCCAGCGCTATGACACCAGTATAAAAGAAGGAAGCCAATGTGCCCTAATCATGTAAGTGTGAGAGAGACCATGGACTTTCTAATCGTTGTGCTTACATTACTGTTTGCCTTAGCATTGTTCCATGGCCTCGGTATACTCTCAAGAAGTAGCAAAAAGCTTCCCCCAGGGCCAACTCCCTTACCCTTAATTGGCAACCTTCACTTACTCGGTGCGCAACCCCACGAGTCGTTAGCCAAGCTAGCCAAAACCTATGGTCCAATTATGTGCCTAAAATTAGGGCAGATTACTTCAGTTGTGATATCTTCACCAGCCGTGGCCAAACAAGTGCTTCAAATGCAAGATTTAGCCTTCTCCAACAGATGTATTCTGGATTCAGTCCGAACACGCGACCATGATAAATATTCTGTTGTGTGGCTACCTGTCGCTTCTCAATGGCGAAGCCTTCGAAAAATATTGAACACTAACATTTTTTCAGGCAACAGCCTCGACTCTAACCAGCACCTTAGGTTTAAAAAAGTCGAGGAATTGATTGCATATTGCCGAAAAAATAGTCAAATTGGTGAGGCTGTGGATATAGGCGCTGCTGCTCTCAAGACATCTTTAAATTTGTTGTCTAATACCATTTTATTAGTGGACCTGGCCGACCCATATTCAGATTCAGGCAAAGAATTTAAGGACTGGGTATCGGAAATTGAGGTGGTGACTGGTAAACTCAACTTGGTGGATTTTTTTTCCTATGCTTAAAATGTTTGTTGATCCTCAGGTGTAAGGCGTGACATGACCGTCTATATGGACAAGATGCTAAATCTAATTGACGGTCTGATTAATGAGCGATTGGAGCAAAAAAAATCACAAGGCGTTGTTAAAAAAGATTTTTTGGATGTTCTTCTTACCACGAGTCAAGAAAATCCCCAAGAAATTTCTAGGCCTCACATTCAGCATATGTGTCTGGTTTGTATTCTTCTCTTTCCTTCATCACAGTTTCTCAAATTTTTTACTCAAATCTTTTGTGGTAGTACCTAAGCAAATGATATTCTTATCTTTGTTTTCTTCCTATCACACACAACTAAAGGAAAAGAGCCAACATTGTATAAGTTTTTTCCCAAAATTTTAGTTCTTTCATTGGCACAAAATTATTCATAACTGTTTGCTCATACATCAATTATATGTTACTCTCATAGGACCTATTTATTGCGGGGACAGATACAACTTATGGCACAGTGGAATGGGCAATGACAGAAATGCTTAGAAATCCTGAGACCATGAAAAGAGCCAAAGATGAACTAGCGCAAGTTATTGGAAGGGGAAAACCAATACCAGAAACTGATGTTGCTGACTTGCCATATCTACAGTGCATTGTTAAAGAAACCTTAAGGTTGCACACGTTACTTCCGTTCTTGATTCAGCGTACAGTGGAGGAAGATGTTGAATTATGTGGATATATTATTCCAAAGGGGTCACAAGTGCTTGTAAATGCATGGGCAATTGGACGTGATCCAAGTGTGTAGGAGAATCCTTTGACATTTAAACCGAGAGATTTTGGAAATCAAAAATAGATGTTCGTGGTCTCGATTTTGAGTTACTTCCTTTTGGTGGTGGAAGAAGAATTTGCCCAGGCATGCCATTGGCTATGAAAATGATTCCATTTATACTCGGTTCTTTGCTGAACTCCTTTGATTGGAAGCTTGAAGGGGACATTACACCATATCATTTGGATATGGAGGAAACGTTTGGCTTTACAATGCAAAAGACTCAACCTCTAAGGCCATCCTCAACGGGGGCTCTAAATTTAGTAATTTAGAGCCCCAGCCCCAAGTGTTTTTTAGGAGCTCTAAAAAAAATTCATCCTCAATGAGAGGTTCTATAAAATTAGGGCTCTATATTGTGTTAAATTTAATTTTACAAACTAATTTGAATATATATTATTTTTTCTCGTGTGTTAATTTTCTTTTGATAAATTATTATCAAAATAATCGTAACTTTTTTTACGAACATTTTGACCAAAAAATTAATTAATTCTGACAATGATAAAAATTATTGAATTATGATGACGTTTAATTACGTACGTTTTGTATTTTTTAATTTTATTATATTCCCTTTTGTGAATTAATTTGTATTTAATTAAAATTAAAATCTCTTATCCGAATAACATCTATTGGGTTGAATTTTCTTGATTCAATCTCAATCGTCAATTTCTTATATCTATATCAAGTCTCTTATCCAAATAACACTCATTGGATTGGATTTTATAAAAATCAATCTCGCCCATCCGTTTGTTATCTCTTATCTCAAATCTCTTATTCAAACAACACTCATTGGATTGGATTTTTTAAAAAAATTAATCCCAACCATTTAAAAATAAAATTAAAAACAAAGGATTTCAAAAAAAAAATAATCCCAACCATTTAAAAAAAAATTAAAAAAAAGGATTTTTTTAAAAAATTAATCACAACCATTTAAAAAACAAATTAAAAATAAAGGATTTAAAAAAAATTAATCTGAACCATTAAAAAAACAAATTAAAAACAAAGGATTTAAAAGATAAATAAATCTCAATTATTTAAAAAAAATAAAAAACAAAAGATTTAAAAAAAAACAATTAATCCCAAGCATTTAAAAAAAAAATAAAAAAAGAAGAAAACTCAACATATAAAACCCATCCCCCCCCCCCCCCCCCCCCCCCCCCCCCCCTTCTTTTTCTCTACACCCCACGACGCACCCTACCCCAGCCCACCCCACCTCCCCTCTCCCCCCCCCCTTCACCCCCTAACGCATGCACGCACCCACCCTACCCCACCCCACCTCCCCTCTCTTTCTCATTTCCCCGTTGACGCACGCCCCTTTTTTGCATTTTTTTTATTATAAATGTTGATTATTTTTTCTGTGTGTGTGTATATATATATATATATATATATATATATATATATATATATATATATATATATATATATATATATATATTTTTTTTTTTTTTTTTTTTTTTTTTTTTTTTTTTTGTTGGTGATTCAAGAATAAATTGCAAAAAAGGGGCAGATCTTGAGCATGAACCTGTTTTTTTTTTTCCTGGCTGATCAGAATTTTTTTTTTTTTTTTTTGCTGTTTGGGTATATTTGCTTGAAAGGATTAATTGTTGAAGTTGGGTGTTGGATTTTTTTGCTTGAATATATAGAAAATCCAACACCCAACGACTATATTTTTTTTGAACGTTAAAGCTAAAATTGCAACGGTTGAATATTCTTTTTCAGATGTTTGTACTTTTTTTTTAAGTCAGATCTGACTTGTCAGATCTGACATATTGGTATGGGCTGTAAATTTTTTTGTCTTTTTCCTAGGGCTTTATTTTATTCAACAAATTTGTTGAATAAAATGAAGCTCGAGCTCTATTTTTGGTAAAATCTGTTAAATTTAACACAAAAGTAACAATTTGTAATAATTTGGGACTTTATAATAAACATTGGTGTTACCTTTTTACTTCAAAAGACTCTATATTTATAAAAAAAATTATAATTATTGTGTTTTAAAACTTACATTGAACTGCCCTAAGAGCTATCCCGATTTCTCTGTGACTAAGTGGTGTTTTTTGCACTAAATAAGGCCAACAACCACTATATCGTTATTGGTTGGGCACTATACGTGAAGTTCTAGTTTAGTTCCTTTTAATGGTTTAGCATTTTGGCATGGTCAGATGATAGTAGTCATCATAAAAAGAAATGCCCCTCCATGTCTTTATCTCATACTATTTCTAAATAAAGATTCCAGTTACTTTTAAGGGACTTGCGTCGGCCTGATTCCTCCAACACTAGAATTTATTTCGTATAAATTCGAGTGGGTGATTTAATCATGTCATATATATATATATTATAATGAATACAGCAATATTTAAGTTGAATAACACTTAAACATTTTTGTTTCATGTTCATAATGATTCTTCGAAAGATTATATTGTATGACTATGGGTGGATGAATGCTTTTGTTTTTTGTTTTTATACTTTAAACGGAAGTCAAGTCAGTTGAACATACCGATAATCAATTTCTGGACCCTTCATGCATAAAACAAGAATCATACCATTAAAATAATATATCAACCATATATATATATATATATATTACAAAACTGTAGTTCATTAGATCTCTATGTGTGGTAACGCTGTGAGATTTTCTTGTCACATTCTCTCAAAACATAGGACTTACATTATTACAATATCTCGCTATACTATCATGAAAAGTGTCAATCATATTTAATAGTACCAGGGGCGGAGCCAAAACCTGAAAGTTGGGGGGGCCGAATTTTTTTATTTTGTACAGTGTTTTTTATACAGTATTTTTGAGCCAGTAAAAAAAAGATTTAAAATTTTTTTTCCAACGTAATTCAATATAATAAAATATATATAAGAAAACTAACAAACAAAAGATATAGTGTTTTTATTATTATTATTGATATGTAGACATTTTCATAACTTTCTTGGTATAACAAAAGCTAAAATTCACTAACAAAAAATTATTACACCTCACTGAAATTTATCCACTAAAATTATATATTATTACATAAAATTTATAGTTAAAATAAAATTAATCAAATAAATGAAAAGTATTTCAGTCAAATTGCTTACCTTAGGCACTTTCGGTGTTTTGAATTAATTTCATTTCACCCACATCCGCTATAAAAAAAATAACAAAACAAATTATACATTCATAAAATTATGTAGCCAAAAAAAAAAAATAATAAGTATAATATTATTATTTGTATGATATATTACCTTAGTTTTGCGTGACTATATTGTTGTATGTTTTATTATACAATACTAAAGAATTTAAGATGGTTAGAACTTAAGAAGAGGGATTAGAGAAAAGAGATGGAAGAAGAAGAGATGAAGCAAAAGAGAATGAGTTTCGGGAAGAAGAATAAAAGAAAGAATTTATTTATTTTCAATTAAATTAAATTTAATCATAGCAAGAGACAAAAAGTAATAAAGAGACCCACTTTATCCTTTTTTTAAGGAAAAGCTTTGGACTCGAGCCAACATGTTTTGACAAAAAAAAAAAAGAGCCAATGTTTTTTCTTTATTATTTTGGATAATAACGTTTTTTTCTTCAAGTAATTGGGGGGGCGCACCTTTGTTTTAAAAAAAAATTCTTCTTCCTTTTTTTTTTTTTCCAAAAGTTGGGGGGGCCGGCCCCCCCTTCCCCCCCCCCCCCCCCCCCCCCGTCCCACCGCTCCTGAATAGTACTTTTATGTATGTAGTATGTTTCATGGTCATAACGACATTTGATAGATATATCCTACGTACCTTTCTGTCAAGTATGATCTTTTAATATTGAGAAATGCTTGTTTTTGAGCTTTATAATTTGTAATTACAGGTTGTATAAAGAAATTTTTATTTTCCGTTTATTACGAGTTATAACGTTGAGGGATTTGAAGCCATTTGATTGAGAGAATTTATCCCTCTTAGAAACATTTAGTATTTTGGTGTTTTTCCTTTCTCCAAATGGAAAGAGATAAAGAGAGTTTTGGCCACCCCAAACTGACCAAAGTGATTTCCTTAAATGAGCGAACATGCAATAAATTTATGAAGATTATTTTTTTTCATGGTAGAAAAATTTATGAAGACTTTGTAGGCTAAAATTGAGCTCTAGACAGAGTTGTATAAATGTGCACGCTTAGGCTGATTTTGTGAGAGACTAACATAACCTAATTCACAAATCAAAAAATATTTTTATCAATTCGGACGGATAGATCAATTTCTCACATAGTAGGTGAGATTTACATGTGTACGTCCTACCAATAAATAAGAAATTGACATCAGTCCGAACGGATTGAAGAGTTTTGCGTAACATACTTCCAATGTTTGGTTATTGGAGCTAAAACACAATACTAGGATTTTCTTTGGGGTTTATACGTGTGTTGTGTGATTCTTCCAAAAGGTACTCTAAGTAACGTGAATTTACATGCAAACGAGAGATGTTCACATGGGTTAAAAAGACTTAATCATAGAAATTTAGATCACTTGCGTGTTGGTAAAAGAATACAAATTAATACAGACATTAATTAGCCGCTATTACGAATTAAGTAGTGTTCGCAAGCCAAACCCGCCACTTATTTGCAGCGTTTTATGTAGTCAAATTTGTTGGCCAAATCCATATTTTCAAGATCACAAAAATTTCCAACGCTGCGAGAGAGCTAAGATAGATTCATATAACTAAAAGGTAACGTGTTTTAACCCTCATTAGAAATTAAAAAGCATTTCTAAATCTATCCATATCTGTGAGGGTGGTTGTCGTAGTGATTTGGGGTGTTTGTATCTTCACCTCATGGGTTGTCATTTGACTACTTAATGATAGAATATAAGTTGGTTGAGATAGGAAAACTATAATGAATTTACATGTCCACTCTACCTTATCTCTCTGAATGTGGATTAATCACTTTGAAGAGCACTTTGCTTTTATCATGTCGAAAGGAAATAGAGGAATCTTCATGTAGGTCTTAATTTAAATTCTTAGCAAGCGTGATGCATGAATAAGAGTTAGTAATACAGAGTGAGAAAGTCTTAGAGTAAGGCCCGTGAATAAGCCTTTCCTCCTTTGGAAAGACAGACTAATGATGTGAATAAGATCTCATCTCAGTTGTATATTTTCTATCAGAGAAAAGTCAATAAAAAATGTTATTTTGTAAAAGTAATATGCATGGAAAAGTCAACAACAAAATCTTATTGAGACCGTCGCTTGTGAATATCTTTAATAGTTTGTTATGGTAAGGTGTTTCATCTGCTTTTTTAAATTTTGTATGATAATGTTTAATAGGAGCATTCTGAAAGAGAGAAAACATTTAATTATAAATGTGAGAATTATATTAATAGATTAAATAACCAATAATCGTGCAACTTTTAATTTGAAAACAACCTCTCAGTCAATTTCGATTTCGATGATGGAATTGGGACAGTCACATCCCATCACCGCACATGCTGAAATTTGCTGTCAACCAAAGACGTTTTTCCTTCCTTTTTTGGTGAATCTCAACCAAAGATGAGTCTTGTGGTGATGAAAAGCCCCCACGTAGTTGTCAGTTTGTGTGAGATTTTGGACATGATCTGTAAAGACACCTAGAGAAAGTTCATGACCACATGTATAGCTTAATTATTCAAAGGGAGACATCTCAGGTATTTACCCCTTCTTTGCACGCCAAAGCGCTTAATTATTCAAAGGGAGACTTCTAGAGAAATCTGTGACAACAAGGGTAGCGCTTATGCAAAGACACCTAGAGACAGACGTTCATGACCACATGTATAGCTTACACATGACTCCTAGAGCAGTTTATGATCACGTGTAGCTCTTACACAAAGACTCCTAGAGAAGTTTGATTTTGGGGAAAAGGATTGGTTTAGGTGAGAGTTTTAAATCTCTCACCTTATTTGAATTTGGAGGGTCGAGAAGATATGGTTAGGAGTTGATATTGAAAATCATTTATATTGGTGATCTCACAACCACCGAAAATTGGGGTAAAAAAGAATGACTTTTGGGATGATTGAATTTTAAATGATTATATTACCCTTATTAGCAAAAATAAGAAGAAAGTATGACACATTAATTAAAAAACATAGATAAATGAAATGGTCTTTTATCTTTAGATTCTATGATATTTTTGTCATTTATTTAGCAAACATGACAAATTAGTTTATTATCTTTAAATCTGTGATGTCATTAGTTTTTTTAACTAATTCAGTCAAATTTTTAACGTGGATTGTATGCGCCTGGAACGTGATCAACTTAAGTTAAATTTTAGAGAAGTAAGAGGCTAATTGGTCACGTGTTGAGCGTCTATATTAAAAGATTGATGAAATTTGTTAAAAAGACTAACGGCGTCGTAAATTTAAAAATAACACAGAGTCTAAAGATAAAGATCGTTTTGGTCATTTACTCATAAGTTAATTTGTTTATTTTGTAACTTTACTTAATTCAAACAAAATTTCAACTTTCTCATTTTTTTTTCTTTATTATTGAATCATTTACTTTTCTTTATTATTGTTTCCTTGTTTATCGCTACAAATGCAGTGCTTTATACAAAAACTGCCAAACATGCTTATGCTTGCAAGGGTAAAGTGAACATTTTACTCTATATTATTAAATTGCACGTTAAATTATGTTGAGTTATAGTAATATATATCAATCCTCTATAATTTATACACATGTAGTTCATTGTCTCTGTGTGTGGAATACCCACGTGATATAAAACAAAGAATTATTGTATTATCACACTAGCATATCCTCAACTTGCAATTTCAACGGAATATAATTAACTAAAAAAGTAAAGTACGTTAGCATTAGGATGTTGTAATCAGATTCGCGTCAATCCTATGAGATTGACCGTAATGTACTTGAAGAGCATTTTTATTTTTATTTTTATTTTTATTAGAGGGCTTTGGGAACAATCACAATTGCGCATCAAACAAATTCATCGCATTTCATTTGTTAGGTGCATTTTTTTTTTCTCTATGAAGGAGGCACAAGCCTAATTACAAAGAAATAATTCTTGGAAATTTTACACATCTTTTATCACTCTTTACATATGGTAAAAGACCTTCCGGAGGTTGATGAAGAACATGTGTTCCCACCAGGTTGTTAGGTGCATATTTTTCCACGACTTGGATCGTTTCTTAGTATATCCTAGTCTTTAGGGGGTGAATTGAATATTTTCAAAAAATTAAATCTCAATCATTTGAAAATTACTCTGTTGAAAGAAATAGAGAAAATGAAAGAAATACATGTGAATTAAGATAATAGGAACCATCGACAACAATATATCAAGGAAAAGAAGATAATAACTACATAATGAAATTTTTATATTAAGAAATAGGAAAAACAAAGCAAATGGTTCCTATTATTTTTTAAAATTTTAATTCGTCTATGTAATTCAAAATTAATCAATTTAGTCGCTATTACTTTTTAAAAAAATTCAAATTCGTCTATTTATTTAAAATTAATCAATTTAATTCATATTATTATTAAAAAAATTTCAAAAATAAAGCTAATACATCTACTTGTGGGACGTTCAAAACGTCTACAAGTTTTGAAGCTCTTTCCCATTGTATAATACCTCTATGTACAACTATTGACCTCTATGAAGAGGCGACTGTTATTAATATAAAAATCTAGTAATTTGACAAAAACAAAAACAAAAAAAGAAAACAAAAAAACCTGTTGATCTTGAGTTTGTGGCATTTGGCAAGCAAAAGTATCATGTTCTCTACCAATACTTTTATTTCACTAGGAACATCACTAGACATATGAGCTGAGTTCAAAGTCTTAAAATTTTCGTTAGTTCACATAAATTACAGATTCTAGACTCTGATATCTCCAAAATGCTTACTGAATTAAAAGAAGGCCAAAACATTAATCTTGGGGAGGAAAAATTAGTTTGTCCAAGAGAAAATGGGTGCCACTTTCCAATTACAAGATTTTAGTTGACTAATTATAATCTATTCAATTACAAGAAAACATATAATAAATCATAGTAGTTTCTAATATTTACAGAAGTGTTATTTTTTCTTTCTCTAAAGGCTAAATTATGCATGTAATCCCTATTGTTTACATATTTTTTTAAAAAAATTGATGCTTAATGTTCTAAAACAATTATAGTAGTCTCTAATGTTTATAAAAGTGATTCAAAATAGTCTCTATTATTCTTATTGTTTTCAAAAAAAATAATTTATTCTCTATTATTTTAAAAAAAATTTAATTTAGTCCCTGCACGTAATTCTTATTTGGGAACTAAATTAATTTTTTTTGAGAAATAATAGGGATTAAATTGATTTATTTTGAATAATAAAAATTATTTTAAATCACTTTTATAAATATTAAAAATTAATATGATATTTTTAAAATATTAAAGACTAATTTAAAAAAATATAAAAATATATGCATAATTTACCCTCTAACTTAACAACAACCAAGTAATTAATAGCTTTGGTGTCAATCTTCAATGGTGATAATTAAGAGCTTTGCTGTCAGTCTTCAATGGTGATAATTAAGAGCTTTGCTGTCAGTCTCTTCAGTCTTCAATGGTGATAATTAAGAGCTTTTCTGTCAGTCTTCAATGTGATATTGAGAAGGCTATAAAGCCGAGCAAAATAAAAAGGAGGCATATGGCGTATTTTAAAGAGGACAACTTTATCGAGCAGGTTTTTTTTTGGTCAACAGCAAAGTTCATGGAAGAAGCCAAAAGACAAGTTTACATCAACAATACCTACAGGGATCGACCAAAAAAACAAAAACCCATAGGGGGCATGTCAGAAATTACGGGATCATATTACAATTACAATTTGTACAAATGATTTTATAAGAGGAGGGAAGGAGCTGTGTTGCTTTCTCCGGCAAAAGTTATTTTTTTATTTATTTATAATACAATAAAAGTCAAAGTTATAATTTAAACTTAAAATTTTTTATCATAACAAATTACTAATCAATTATTTTATTCAATTTTGAGTGCAAAAACATATATATTTTCTTAATATTGTAAAGGTCATTTGTTCTTTACGAATATCAAAATGCATGTCATGTCACCTGCTGCTGTCATATACATATTTTCAATTGTCATTTTGAAATTTAATCCCTCGAACTCATAAAAATAGACATATTTTTATTTTCACATAAATTAAGAAAATGTAGTTAAAGCAAAAAAAAAAATTAATCTTTTCCTAATATACCCCTCTTTAACATTAAATAACTACAATTAATTAATTATATAATTGTTGATAAAGATAAACATTAAATAAGAGCATATTAAAAACCTAATAGATTAACTATCCTTTCAAAGACGTAAGTGGACAATAATTTAGGACAAATGAAAAAAAAGTGAGCCTATTTTTATGGAATAGATAGATCACTTAGAGATATGACCATGTTGCTGATTGTGACAGGAAGTTTCTCGGCTTAGAAAGGTCATTGGCCTTTTCCAGGCCATGTAAACCTTATAAAATAGCACATATAATCTTTATTATTTTTAAATTTTTTATTTTTTGTTTAAATTTAATTAATTTAATCCCTATTATTTTTAAAAAAAATTAAATTGTCCATATTATTTAAAATTAATCTATATTATTTTTCAATTTTTTTTACTTTCGGTGAAACTCACGAAAATAAGACTTGAGACAAGGGTGAAACAATAGGTTGGAAAACACGGATGAAGGGTAGAAGAGGAGAAAGATCGGAGAGCTTAATCTACAGTCTTTTGGTACTTGTATCTTTTGTACAATCATACAATAAAAAGTGACAAATTTATTTAAAAAGCTAAAGACATGAAGGTTTTATTTTTTTGTTCAACACAAAAAGATTATCTTGATATGTCACTGTTCAATCCCTTCGAATTGGGATAAAATGAAGGTAGGTAATTCTCCTAATTCTCTGCCTTTTCAATTTATATATTAAATTTGCGTAATTTTATTTGACACTCCTTGCATTTTTAATAAGTATGAACTATATCTCATACTTTTTAATATATGAATGTCACACTTATTATGATAGTGATCCGTTAGTTTTTATGTTAAAAAATTTATAAAAGTCACTTTTTGCTTTTACTATGTGAGAGAATTAATATATACCCAAAAGTTCTCATCTAACTGATTTTGCTTTTGAGTTAACATCATCTAATTATGCAAATATATACTTCTAGTGTAATTTTCTTTAGGATTCTTTAATTTCCTCGAGGATTCTTTCTCCCAGTAAATCCTAATAGCCATAAGCATTTCTAACCCCTATTATTGAATATCGATTAATAAACATAAAATCATTGATTAGTAAAAAAAAAAAAAAAAACTCTGTGCAATGGGACAAAAAGGCAGCATATATAGGCTCCGTTTGTTTGTTGTAAAATAATTTATTTGTAAAAAATATTTTTCTGAAAAATAAAATATTTTACAGGGTTTTATTTGTTTGCCGTAAAATAACTTGTTGGGAAAAAAATATTTTTAAAAAAAATAAAATATTAGAAAATATTTTCTAGTATTTGGATGTAACGTGAGTTTCGTAAAATATTTTCTTCTTACAAAGGAAATGAAAACATTTTTTAGAATTTTATACTAACCGTAATTGTAAACCGAAAATATTTTACAATTGATCAATTTTTCGGTATTACCAAACACCGTAAAATTAAGCAAAAATAACTGTAATTTTTGAATGAAAAATATTTTATAATTGATAATTTTTTGGTGTTATCAAATATCGTAAATTTAAAAAAATATTTTTTGAAAAAATATTTTGCGGCAAACAAACGGAGCCATAGTGTATAATGTATATGTTCATCTATGCACGTTTCAATTCTTCTTTTTCGACGAGTTGAAAAAGGTATCATACATAGTGTGCAATGTGCGGGAAAATATTTTATGGCAAACAAACGGAGCCATAGTGTATAATGTATATGTTCATCTATGCACGTTTCAATTCTTTTTTTTTCGACGAGTTGAAAAAGGTAGCATACATAGTGTATAATGTATAGGCAGAATTTTTTTTTCTTAAAAAAAAAAAAATTCCTCTTTTTCACTTACTTGATTTGGTTATATATAGTGTATATGTTTAACTACTAGAAAGTTTCATTTTGTCGTTTGAGACTAGCTTCGTCTGTTTGGCGTAAAATATTTTTTTAATTTTTTGATATTTGATTATACTAAAAAATTAATCAATAATAAAATATTTTCTAATAAAAAACAGTAGCTACTTTTACTCAATTTTTCGATGTTTGGTAATACTAAAAAATTGGTTAATTGAAATATGTTTTCCGGTCAAATTTTACGTCTAATACAAAATTTGAGAAAATATTTTTATGTTATTTGGGAGAAAAAAATATTTTTCGGAACTCACCCACCCCTATCCTCTACCCCCACCCCCACCCTCACCCCCAATCCCCCACCCTTACCCCACGCCCCACCCCGCTCTCACGGTTAACATATATATTGTGTGTATATTTATTTTTATAAAATCTAATGTCGAAAAATATTTTTTATTATACATTCAAATACTTGAAAATATTTTTCAGTATTTTATTTTATAGAAAATTATTTTTTTTAACAAGTTATTTTATGGCAAATAAACGAAACTTAAGCAAATATCTTATTTTATAAAAATATTTTTAGAAGTAAGTTATTTTATGACAAACAAACGGAGCCTAATTAGTAATTTCGCAAGCTTCAACTGTTAAATATTGTAGCTATGAAACACCATGCCGGCGCAATAACACGAGTGTATAAAACAAGGAAGCCAATGTGCCCCAATCACTCAGTAATCTGTGAGAGAGACCAATGGACTTTCTAATCCTTGTGCTTACTCTTTTGTTTGCCTTGACAATATTTCATGGCCTCACTGCACTATCAAGAAGAAGCAAAAAGCTTCCACCAGGGCCAACTCCCTTACCCTTAATTGGCAGCCTTCACTTACTCGGTGCCCAACCCCACAAGTCCTTAGCCAAGCTAGCCAAAACCTATGGTCCAATTATGTGCGTAAAATTAGGGCATATTACTACAGTGGTGATATCTTCACCAGCCGTGGCCAAACAAGTGCTTCAAAAGCAAGATTTAGCCTTCTCCAGCAGATGTATTCTGGATTCAGTCCGAGCACGTGACCACCATAAATATTCTGTTGTGTGGCTGCCTGTCGCTTCTCAATGGCGAGGCCTTCGGAAAATATTGAACTCGACCATCTTTTCAAGCGGCAGGCTCGATTCTAACCAGCACATAAGGTATAGAAAGGTAGAGGAGCTGATTGCATATTGCCGAAAAATTAGTCAAACTGGTGAGGCTGTGGATATAGGCGCTGCTGCTCTCAAGACATCTTTAAATTTGTTGTCTAATACCTTCTTCTCTATAGACTTGGCCGACCCATATTCAGATTCAGGCAAAGAATTTAAGGACTTGGTATCGAAAATTGAGGTGGTGACTGGTAAACCCAACTTGGTGGATTATTTCCCTATACTTGAAAAGTTTGATCCTCAAGGTATAAGGCGCAGCCTAACCAGATATATTGACAAGTTTCTGAAGATAATTGACGATCTCATTAATGAGCGGTTGGAGCAAAGGAAATCGCAAGGAGTTGTAAAAGACGATGTATTAGATGTTCTTCTTACCACAAGTGAATAAAATCCCCAAGAAATCAGTAGGCCTCACATACAGCATATGTTCCTGGTTTGTATTCTTCTCTTTTCCTCATCACAGTTTCCCAAATTTTTTTACTCAAATCTTTCGTAGTAGTTCCAAAAACATATACATTGCTAACTTTTTATTCGCTTTAACACGATGGATATTCTGATCGTTTTCCTATGTACTGGAGGGGAGAGCTTAAAGCGCGAGTCTAATAAACTCAACAGGCTTGTAGATTAGCTCGGCAAGTTTGGAAAATGGCTTGAGAGGTTCGTGTATGGCTCCGTAAGTGTGAACGAATCTCCAAGCCTATTTGAAAAGCATAGTACAATAAGGAGCCGTTGGTACCATACATCATAGTAAAACGAACCTAGATTTAACAAACCAGTTTGGTATAGAGCAAGAATCACCACCAGATGGAAGGGGTGAACAAGCCCAAGGATAACTACTGCATTTAATTTAGCGTGCTGCTAGACTTGATTTAACTTATCATCTAAAAAGTTTTATGAATTACTTTTATCACATAATTTGCCGTACCACTGAGTTGATTTATCCATTGATAAAAGTCTCATGTTTTGCGAATGGCTTCCGAGAATATATATGAGTTTTCTTTTCCCCCAAAATTTAATTGTTTCACTGGCACAAAATTATTTGTAAGAGTTTGCTCTCATATAACAATCATGTTACTCTCATAGGACCTAATTATTGCGGGGACGGATACAACTTCTGGCACATTAGAATGGGCAATGACAGAAATGTTTAAAAATCCAGAGACCATGAAAAGAGCCAAAGAGGAACTAGCCCAAGTTATTGGAAGAGGAAAACTGATAAAAGAAGCTGATGTTGCTAGCTTGCCATATTTGCAGTGCATTGTTAAAGAAACCTTAAGGTTACACTCTTTAGTTCCATTCTTGATACAGCGTAGAGTGGAGCGAGATGTTGAATTGTGTGGATACATTATTCCAAAAGGGTCACAAGTGCTTGTAAATGCATGGGCAATTGGACGTGATTCAAGTATATGGGAGAATACCTTGACATTTAAACCTGAGAGATTTTGGAATTCGGAAATAGATGTTAGAGGACGCGACTTTGAGCTAATTCCTTTTGGTGGTGGAAGAAGAATTTGCCCAGGCTTGCCACTGGCTATAAGAGTAGTTCCACTTATGATCGGTTCCCTTCTGAACTCCTTTGACTGGAAGCTTGAAGAGGGCATTACACCTGATCAATTGGATATGGAAGAAAAATTTGGCATTACATTGCAAAAGGCTCACCCTCTAAGAATTATCCCCATTTCTCTGTGACAAAGTGGTGTTCTTTGCACCAAATAATCCCACAACCACTGTATTATATTGTTATTAGTTGGGCACTATGCGAATAATGAAACTCTTGTATATATATCTTGAATATATATATATGAGAAGCTCCTTCTTTTAGTTAATTTTAACGGTGTTGCATTTTTGTATGGACAGATGATAGCAGTCTTCATACAAAGAAATGCCCCTCTATGTCTTCATTTCATATTTTTCCTGAAATATTAGTCCAGTTGGCTTTAAGGCTAGGCTGGGCTAGGCTAGGCTTGATTCCTGAATACTATAATTTATTCCATAAAGAATTTGTTGAACAAGTTAATAAATAATACAATTAAATTCTCTTTAATAGTTTAAACTTTTAGATGAAGTGGTAATTTAATATATATGTTATTAGAGCTTTGGTATCAAAAGGTACTAGGTTCAAAATTCACCGTCACCCATTTAAAAAATTAACATTATCTAAGTGCAAGACTTAAAAACTAACTTCGTCTACACTTTTAGGGGCGTGTTAAAAAAATAATATATAATCCAATTAATTTCTCTCTAATAATTTAAATTTTTAGGTGAGATGATCACTTTACAGAATTAGTGGGTAATTCAATCATGTGGCATGGTAACGTATTGAGCAATATTTAAATTAATAAGTATAGCACTTAAAGCATATATGTTTCATGGCCATAATGATTCTTAGAAAGATTATATTGCGCCTCTATCCGTCAAGTATGATATCATTTTTATTGGATTTATTATGAGAATAAAAGATTTACCTGATCATATATGTTTCATGGTCATAATGGTTCTTAGCGAGAATATGTTCTATGTCTGTCGGTCATTTTGAGCAATATTTAAATTAATAAGTATAGCACTTAAAGCATAACATAATGATTCTTAGAAAGATTATATTGCGCGTCTATTGGTCAAGTATGATATCATTTTTATTGGATTTATTATGAGAAAAAAAGATTTACCTGATCATATATGTTTCATGGTCATAATGGTTCTTAGAGAGAATATGTTTGATGTCTATCGGTCATTATCTTTATTGGCTTTACTGTGTCAATAAAAGACTTAATTTTATTTATTTATTTATTATTATTATTATTGCTTTGATAGTGCTTTACAATAGAAAATAAAGAACAACTTTTTTCTTTTGTTACGAGTGATAAAGGGGTTGAGGGATTTGAACTCTTTGATTGAGGGGATGCTTTTTGTCACCAAATGAGCCAACATTGTAAATTTATGAACACTTGGGTAGGCTAAGATTGAGCTCCAGACAGGGTTCTATAAATGGTCAACCTTTTTGGCTTTGTATCATGCCATCTTCTTTTTCACCAAATACATACCTTCTTGCTTTCTTGCTCTTTCTTTGTTATTTGTTTATTCTTTTGCTAAACCCTCAAATCTTCTTCGTGGGCTCTGATATAATAGATGATTTGTAACGTTGTCGGATTTTGAGTTTACATGTGTTGCCTTACGTACTGATCCAAGAGATTAGTCCTAAGCAGTGGCAAAGTCAGGTATTGGGTGTTAGAGGTGTACTATAGTGACGAAGACAGTAGTAAGATGTTGAGACACTCATTTATGTATTTTATAGCCTTATGATCTAAAATAACAGTACGATAAACATTCACAAACTTTTTATATAAGTGATTAAAATTCATTCTTCACTGTTTAATTCCTACAGCTTCATTGTAACTAAGTATATAATTGACTTTTTTTTTTCTTTTTTTAGATCAATATCCATTATCGTTGTCCACTTTTAATTAGCTAATGACATTTTCCTTTTACATAATTTAAAATACTTTTTCTTTTTTACTGTTGTTTGTTATTATTTCTAAATTAGAGTTTAAGGTTTTCTTAATGGGATTTGCTCTCATAAATAAGAATAGAAACAAGAAAATTAGAAATAAAAAATGTTAGAATATAACATTTGTCCCATATCTAAAAATTAGAAACTTTAAAGCCACCTTATAAAATCCTAGACTACTGCACTTAGCACAAATTGGTTTTAAGATGGAACTTCAGTTATCTTAACATGTTATCAGAGCTGAGTCCTTAGTCCAATCATATTCATCTGCATGCGACCCATATCAAATTAGATCCACTTATGTTCAATCTTTCGCGTGTGTCATGTTTCACGCATCTTCAATCTTCCAAGTGTGACCTATCTCAAAATGAGGTTCATGCATATTCAATCTTCCATGTGTGACTTCTCTCAAATTAGGTCACACGTGAGGAGGAGTGTTAGAATATAACACTTGTCTCATATCGGAAAATTAAAAACTCAAATCAAAAGAAATGCTATTTAAAGTTAACCCAATATTATACATGTATACATATGAGGAGAGAGACAGTAAACCTTATACATGTGATTTGAAAGCAATAAATGGTATTATTAGGACTGTGAATGCAATTGACAGTAGTTTTAGAAGTTTTTGAGTAACTAAATATTATCATAATTGAATTGGATTTAGAAAAAAAAAAAAAAATCTTTTTTTTTTGAAGGATCACAAGAAAAGTCTTGCAGGCAATGAATCAACTATGGAGAGCGTGGTGACCTAAACAATACGCAAAATGTCTCTTTCAACTATATTGACATACCCATTGCTATTATCAATTATGTCACTTTTCTTGCTGCTTTTTAATTCTTTTAATCTATAATTTTTAGTTTTCCCATAATTTTTTTATTAAAAAAATTGCCTCAATCCAGGGGGTGCACGGTCATAAGCTAGCTCCGCCAGTGGCCCTAATTGGTAACATGTCTTATGGACAAATCTAGACCTTATTGCTCATAATTCACAACCTATGAGTTCTTGCCTAAAACCCAAATTCCCCCATAAACTTTTCATATCAACCAAATTCCCTTATGCCATTATACCATGCCAAACAAAGTCTTATAACTAAGGGCAATTTAGTCCTTTCATGTATTTTAAAAAAATGGAAATGCAAAAACTAAAACCACCCCTCCCCTTCCCCACACCCCACACCCCACACCGCCTACACCTCACGCCCCACTCTCACTCACTGATTACATAGACCCCTTTAGACGTAAAACTCTGGACAAACAAGATGAGACCTATGTAGCAGATGTGCTGAGAAGTTTTTGAAGCATTCTACGCATATGGGCTTGAGATTTGCAGAGCTCAACCAAGGTGTAGCCACACAAGATTAACATGCCTATTGAAGCATAGGCATTAACCTTTTTGGCATACCGCAGGGGTATACAATGAGATCACTATCTTATTTTATGAATTATTTTCGACTTTGTCATATGCTCTTATTAAGTGGCACCAAAATTTGTTTGATGTTTCCATGTTAACAAGAAATTTAGTATTATGGATGAAGATAATTGGATAAAAAGTTTGCTCCATGTAAACATTGATAAAAAAAAAAACTGAGGATGATGATAAAAGAAAACTATATAAAACAAACCCAAATAAGGTATTGACCATCACACTCATATACCATACACACCACACATATCCCCCCCCCCCCTCCCCTCTCTCTCTCTCTCGATCATCACACACACACACACACACACTGACACCACACATAGACACACAACGGATCAGTCACCACACACACAATAATCATACCACAAAAGCATAAAAACATATACACAAAACACACGCACACAAACCAGAGATATGGGGGTGGGGGTTTGGGTTTGGTTTGCTGGGGGTTTGGGGGTTGGGATTTGTTGTGGGTGGGTTGGAGAAGGGGGGTTGGATTTTTTATTTGTTTTTTGATTTGGTTGTGTATGTGAATGTATGAAAGTATTAAGAATAACAACAAGTTAGATATCTGCTAAAATTTATAAAATTAACTTCGAACTCATTTAAATTATATTTTTCCAAACCTGTGATAGAAATTTGTCGAGTTTTAATTTTGCTTACCAAACCCGAGCTCATTAAATATTCAAATACCTGTGAATATTCGACCCAACCCGTTAATGAATAGAAAAAAAAGATTTTTTTAAAAGAAAAACTCCAAAAGTTTTTAAAGAAATAAAAAAAGTACTAAAATATTGACAAATTGCAATAAATTAGACAACTTAAATTAAATTTATTGTCTATTATCAAACTTAAATTTAGTAGAAACATTCAACAAAATCTTTATGATGAGAAGTTATCATTCTTCCATAATAATATGAAATAACCTAAAGAAAAAAGAACATAAAGTATTTGTCACAATTGTAAATTATCGTTATCGTTTGAATTATTCAGTAATTGAGCGGTTGCATTAGTTGAATTAGATAAAAAGAATAGGTAAACATAAATAATAAGAGTTCGGCTATAACTCACAATTATTAATCTTAGGCGAATATTAAAAAATTATATTTTCTTAAGTAATATATTATTTGTATATGTATGTAAATATATAAATATTTTTATTAATTTATTTTTACTAAATAACTAATCGGGTTCTCAAGTTTCGATTTTTTTAAAATTGCTAGTACCAAATCCTATCGGACTACCCGTTAGTAATCACTTGTAAAAACTAAACCCTAACAAATACTCCATCAATTTTATAAACGAATTCATAATCGGGTCGGATACCCGACAGATTCAGATTTAAACCCTACTCGTTGCTATCCCTAGAAAGTATGTATGATTATTTTTTTTTTCTTTGTTAGATTGTGTAAGGGATGGAAGAAAAAAAATGTGCGGTGTAAGTTGGGTAGGGGTTTTTAGTTTTTGTCATTTTTTTTTGAAAAATTGAATAGACTAAAATGCCCTAAACTACAAGACTTTGTTTGGTTAGATTTAGTGACATGAAGGAATATGAGTATTATGAAAAGTTTATGGCGGAGTTTGGACTTTAGGCAAGAACTCATGGGGGAGAATGTGATTTACTCATTCACAAAAGTTTCCTTCGTTGGGGAACGGCTACGATCTTGAACGGAGAAGGGATGGAGAGGGAGTAGAGCTACAGTAGAGGTGCATTGACTCCTCATTTCCGCACTTGCTAAGATTTTCTCTAGAGGTATGGTTCTTGCATGCAAGAAGTCTCGAGATTGATTTTCGAAGGTTGCAACAGTCTTTGAAAGTGATATAAGATTGATTTGCATTGACAGCTCCCGTTGAATAATAAAAAAAAATTTGGTCTCAACTAAAGATGGAGAGATTAATATACACAAACGTTAATCACTGAATTAAGGAGAGATGAACAAAGTGGAAAAGTGCATCTAGAATCTTGTGTGATCGAAAAATTTTACTTAAACTTCGGAGTGTTGGGCACTAAAAGATCACAATATTCATAAGAAGTTAGTGACGGAGATAAGAATATTGATATGGATGTGAAACAAAATTAGAAATAACAAGATTATAAATAAAGTGATACGAGAAAAAGTGGGAATTAATTCTGCTTTTTTCCTCCACATAAACAGTGGTTGTAAGGAAAATCGCCACCTATTTATGGCTTTTCGCGGCGGTTTTGCGAAAAAAAGTGTCTGCCAATGCTCTCTCTCTTTTTTTTTTTTTTGTAATGAACTGACCTACAATGGGGATGGAAGAAAAGTGATTTTAGAATAATGATTCCTCTTTTTACGAGTTCCATACATAAAGTCCTAGTTAGATACCAGTTATTGGATAGAATTGAAAGTCAAATATGTGGAACGAACTCATCAACATCTACTAAGAGAACCATTATTTCTAGCATGCCAAAGCACGCTTATACATAGACTCCTAGAGAAGCTCACGACTACAGTCTACAAAGGTAAATTACAAAATTTCAATGTATATTTTGTTGAAATTGCATGATGAACTATATTGTATTGTATATTTTAACCTTTTTATAATTTATACAGATATAGTTGATTGTCCCCGTATGTGTTACAACAATATGATATAAAACATAAGAGTTATTATATTATCACGATATCATATGCTCAAACTGACAACTTCAACAACACAGAGATTTTTTTTGCAGTTTACTTAACCAAAAAAGTAGTGTAGGTTAGCATTACGATGTTGCAGTCAGATTCTTGTGATATCCTACGAAATTGATCGTGGAGTACTTTATGGGCCTTGGGAGCAATCACAATTGCACGTCGGACACATTTATCGCATTTCATCGTTAAGTGCATGTTTTACGAACTTGGAAAGTTTCTTAAGTCTGTTCTCACCTAGTCATTAGGGGGTAAAATTTGATGATTAAATATACCCTAAGATTAAAACTCAATCATCCGAAAATCAATTTATGGGAGAATGTTCTATGGTTCTATGGTAATCAAAGATGAGCATTCGTCTGTTAGAACATTGGAACAGTGACGAACAAAATGCTTATATGTGGAGAATATATATAGAAATTAGTTTGTTTTGGATGGGAACAAAAACTACCAATATCCGGCATTGGCATCAATCAGGCTTGATTTCTATCAGATCTTGACGCTTGAGGAAAAACTCTCTAACAATGAACTGATCGAGGAGAAAGCTCCTATTAGTATCTGATGGAATTTGGACGGAAGTAATTAAAATGAGTTTTATAATGGGAATTGTTTATTTATTGAGGGAGAGGAAGATAGAAAGATTCGAAAGATATGTTTGGAAGACTTGTTTATTGAACTTGGTTTGTGAGCTCGTATGAGCTTGTTTTACAATGCATTGCAGGCATGTTATTTATAGGTTGACACTACAAAAAAAATTGCTTTTGGCGACAATCAAAATTCGTCTACATGCCATCGCTAAAATGGTATTGGTGACGGTCGCCCCGTCGCAAATTCATCACCTTTGGCGACGACATTTTAGTATGTCGCCAAATTCATCTCCGAATTGTCTCCCAAAAGTGTCATTTCTACACCGTCAATAATAAAACGTCGTCTCCAAACCGTCTCCAAAAACAAATTGTCTCATTTTCGTCTCCAAGCCGTCTCCAAAAACAAGCCATTTTTATTCCGTCTCCAAGCCGTCTCTAAAAACAAGTCGTCTCCATTTCGTCTCCAAACCGTCTCCAAACACAAGCCGTCTCTGAAAACAAACTGTCACCTAGCCGTCGCCAATTTTCAAATAATTTTTTTAAAAAAACTTTTTTTAATTAGAATAACAAATTTAAATGGTAGAATTTACAAATATAAAATTCATATAAAAAATAAATAAATTAAAATTTGACAATCAAAATTCAATTTAAATTTAAAATTACAAAATGTTTTAATTACAAATATGATTACAAAATGTTTTAATTACATATATAATTACGAATTGACTACCCACAGATTTAACTTAACCCTATGCATTTGATTCTTCACCGAAACTATTCACGAGTTTTGAATCTCTAGAAGCTCTTGTCATTGATGAACTTTTGATAGCCTGATTGAAGTTTCACCTCCTGTTATTCTTCATTTATCACTCAATATGACTGATCCTAGAGGACTATAACCATAAATAACAAAATAAAATTATAAGATAAATGCAATACATAACAAACCTTGAAGATAAGCTATGAAAAGGGAGTTCTACTTACCTCAGTCCAAGGCTAAAGTGGTGAAATTCCTCAAATTCAACTTCCTAATTTTAGTAAGAGAGTTATCAGACCTCATTCGTTAATTCTCCATAAACACAATGAACAAACAAATCCTTTTGTTAACAGTAAGCAAACAATTCCTTTGCTTATCATGTATAACTATTCCCAATTAGAATTAAGAATATTTAATCAATGGGTGAAACCTAGCCATGGATCAGACAAGTTTATAAAGATATTATTAGCTTATTAATACTCTTATGTAAAACACCATCCAAACTCACATTTTCCTAAGGTTTATTTGCACGTTTTTAATCACAACTTCATTAAGCATATATAACGTAAAATGAATTCGCTATGCAATACCCAACTAAACTATAGACTCCAACAGTTTTGCATAATGTAGAGTACACACTAATGCATAGGGGCACAATTACACACATTCACAGTAGACGCACAAACATGCACACAAAACTTGCTCCTTTCTTACACTCCACATATGCAAAATCTGTACTTTTATTATGCTACCATCAATATAATACACCCCAAGCATACATAGATACCACATACACAACCGATTATAATAGCCATGTACTTAGTTATTACATGCAATTATTCAAACACCAAAGATGTCACATCATAATTTCACCACAGCCTGTTATTATACCATATACACGTGACCCCTCTACCTTTAATTCATACAGCTTCATACTTTCTCAAGCATATCAGTCAATCAATTCATAACCCCAATTATAGTATGATCTTGTTGATTCTATTATGTGCTAATTCTAAAGAAACATAAATATGTCAAGCAATGCCAACAGAACATCAGATACTTAACAAAAAAATCAGTGAGAGATTTTCTAACGGGTTTCAAAAACATTGTACTATATGCCATGAGCTCCCAAATGTTGCAACATTTGCAAAGAATAAAGAATTCGAGAAAAGCTAATAAGAATTTATGCTTTACATGATGACTATTGGATGTTGCAACTGATCTTTCAATATCTAACATACATCATTCATGATTCATCTCGTACATATACCATTAGTAAAAGAAACAAAAAAATACAATCTGGAATTCAATAATTTTACACTTCATAACATCCTCATATATCCATATACAACGACCTACACTTAATTTGTAGTATCCACTTTGAAGCTCTCCAAAGTTAATAATTTTACACTTCATAACATTAATAATAGAAATCTTAATAAGTTGATACATTAATTTAATAAAACATCATCTCCTGTTGAAAATCCTTAAGGGCCTCTTTAAATTTTCCTATTGCCAAATACGCCGCCCCTCGCATGTAATCCCCCTACAAAAAAAAAACATAAAATAAATAAAAAAGAAACGAAAAACAGAAAATAAAAAAAATAAAAAAAGAAGACCAATATATATCCTTCAAAAACACCCACATCCAAAAAAATAAGAAAAATAAATTCCAAAAATAACAGAAAATTAATTCCGAAAATAAAAAGGAATAAATTCAAATATAAAACATAAACAATTAGACATTAAAAAATAAAAAAAATAAATTCCCAAAATAAATACAAAATATATATCTATATATATATATATTTATATATATATATATATATAACTACAATTTTGTTATGAATATATAATGTATATATGTATAGATCTATGTATGTGGGGGTCGTGGGGTGGGGGACGCAATGGGGTAGGGGTGGGTAAGGAACATGGGGTGGGGACGGGGACGGGGAGTTGGGGGTGGGGGGCGCTGTGGGGTGGGGGATAGGTGGGGGACGGGGAGTGGGGGAGTTGTGGGGTGGGGGGCTTTTATTTTTTTTTGAATTGAGAATATGAGGGTAGACGCTGCTGCCCTCATAAAAATGTGTCGCCCAGCCTCAAACTGGGTCGTCGCCCTAGCCCACTAGGGAGACGGATCAGTCAATTTTTTTTTTTTGATTATATTCTTTAATTGGAGACGGATCGGAGACGGCCTGGTCCGTCTCCAATTATAGAATATAATAAAAAAAAATTATTTTTTTATTCATTTTTTCTTAATTGGAGACGGCTTGGTCCATCTTCAAATTTGGAGACGGACATGGCCGTCTCCAATTTGGAGACGACCTGGTTCGTCTCCAAATTTGGAGACGGACATGGCCGTCTCCAATTTGGAGACGACCTGGTTCGTCTCCAATTATGAATATAATCGAAAAAAAATTATTTTTTAAATCATTTTTTCCTAATTGGAGACGGCGTGGTCCGTCTCCAAATTTGGAGACGGATATGGCCGTCTCCAACTGGTTCATCTCCAACTGGTCCATCTCAAATTATAGAATAGAATCGAAAAAAAAAATTATTTTTTAATTCATTTTTTCCTAATTGGAGATGGTTTGGTCTGTTTCCAATTATAGAATAGAATCGAAAAAAAAAATTATTTTTTTAATTCATTTTTTTCTAATTGGAGATGGCTTGGTCCGTCTCCAAATTTGGAGACGGCCCGGTCCGTCTCCAATTATAGAATAGAATCTAAAAAAATATATATATATTTTTAATTCATTTTTTCCTAATTGGAGACGGCTTGGTCCGTCTCCAATTATAGAATAGAATCGAAAAAAAAATATTTTTTTTATTAATTTTTTCCTAATTGGAGATGGCTTGGTCCGTCTCCAAATTTGGAGACGGCCTGGTCCGACTCAATTATAGAATAGAATCGAAAAAATAAATTATTTTTTTATTCATTTTTTCATAATTGGAGACGGCCTGGTCCGTCTCCAATTGTAGATAATAATCGAAAAAAAATTATTTTTTATTCATTTTTTTCTATTTGGAGACGGCCTGGTCCGTCTCCAAATTTGGAGACGGCCTGGACTGTCTCCAATAAGGATATATATATAATTTATTTTTTTAAATTTTTGTTTCTTAACATATATTTTATTGAGGAATAAAATCAAGTACTATAAAATATATTAAATTTTTAAAAAAAATTATTAAAATACTTTAAACTAATTTTATTTTAATTAAAAGTACCTTTTCAATTATATAATTTTTTTAAAAGATTTATCAAAATATAAATCTTAACTCACATTAATTGAAATAATTAATGTAATTAAAATAAATACATGAATAAATGGAGACGACATAGATAAGTCGTGTCCATGTCGTTACCAATTGGAGACAGTTTAGAGACAGAATAAAGACAACATAGCTAAGCCGTCTCCAAGTAGTCGTCAACTGGTAATATTAGGAGACGGAATCTAAACCGTCGTCATTCTGTCTTCTTTTGGAGACGAAATGGTGACGATTTAGTTACGTCGTCACCATTCTATTTCTAATTTGTCACAATTCTTGGCTACAATAATTTCCGTTTCATTTCTGTCGCTAATTTAGAGACAGAATGGCGACAGACTGTCGTAAAATACAGTTTTTCTTGTAATGTGAGAAGTAGTTAACCAATGTTCTTGAAACTTCTATGTGGCTATTTGTTTATTTGATTCTTGAACATTCTGCATCTAATATCCACGAGCACTAATAGAGCATCAATATTTTATCAGTGTCAATAGTTCCCAGTTTGCTTTCTATAGACGTTGAGTTCGTGCCATTCGGTCGGCAAAATTATCATGTTTCCTAGCTCGACATGTGAGCTGAGGTATTCGCCCTTCAAATTACAACAAAGTCTTCAAAGTTGTGTAATAGGTAATCTATTACAACTGACCCTCGTTTACCACCCAATCTGTTACATGATTAGTATTTTTGGAGTTTAGATGGATGTAATATAAGTCCACTACATTGAGCCAGTGCAGTGCAAAAATATCAGTCAGAGTCTGATAGGTTCATCAATTTCTCTAAAAATCTGACTTAGCATCAACGAAATAAAGATCTTTGTTGTTAGTCTTGAAGGTGACATTAAGAAGGCCATGAAGCTCAGGAAAAGAAAAATCATATCGTAGTTAAAAGATGACAATTTATTGCAACAGGATTGATAAATGACAATGTTTTTATAAAGGACATATTTGTGGGCCTACATTGGTTTGTATTTTCATGCGTCAAAGTAAGAATGTGGGTCCTAAGAATATTCTTTTGAACAACTTTTTTTTTTGTCAGACAATTCCCGTCTGAAAGGGAACGGTAATTGTCCTTTACGAATTTCCTATGCGGCATGCCATGGCACCTACAGCGCCGGGAGGATGCTAATCCTAAATAAATTGTCATCACTAAGCGGACACAATGCCGTGTTAGGATAGACTTTTTGAGGACAATGGAAACCTTATTTCGTATACGTAAAGTAGTTTGTTAATTAATGCCAAGAAAATTATGATTCAAAGGGTATGGTTATCAAGTCTTAATTCTGCCTACTCGAGTCTTTTAAATTTTTTAGTAGAAGTTCCCAGTGACACCTATGGAGGACTATGCAACAAATGTTAGAAAATTATAGATTGCTCTAATAAAATAAAATAAAAACAAATTAGTGTTAATTTCAAAGGACAATATCTCAATTAAAAAAAAAGAAAAAAAAGTTTATAGACCCAATTGTTGCATGAATGTCTTTGATCACTATGTTAAGACGACAGAATAAAACCACTGCTCAATGTTAATTACCTACGAATTTGATCTTTGATTAGGAAAAAATAAAGTAGACAAGGTTAATCCAGACGTCATGAAAAGCCAAGAACATAGAATTTGATCTCTACGAATCTTTTTTTTAAGTATGGTACCTCAACTAATAATGCGTTGAAAAGACCAATTACACGAGATATGCATTAGCTGTGAGCCTTAAACTCACTTGTGGTAGAGTCAAAAATGGAAGGAAGAAAAAAAGTTACAGCAGTAGACAATGATTGAAGGAAATTTTTTGAAAATGTTACCTATTTTGGGGTGTTTTTAAACGTCTAGATGTGGTGGATTGTATGTTTGATACGTAACATTGTGTATGAGATATGAAAGATTTTGGCCTTCAATATAAAAAGTTTGTTTAATTTATACTTTAGCTCCAATTATGGAAGAAGACGAAAAAGCCCTTTTGTCAAGTTGTGAAAGTTGAATAGTTCAAAATGTTGTGCGTGTTCCACGACACCAAGCTAGCAGTGTTGATGTGACCATTTTTTTACTTTATATGTTATATTGCTTTTTTTTTTTTTTTTCTGTTTTACATTATATGTTGTAGATTTTTTTTTTGGTCAAATACTTTGTAGAAATATAGTTGTCTACTTTTGGGCATTACATGATATATTTTGGATATAATGCGATATATAGGTGCACTCTCTTTAAATTAATAGACTTGGGATCACTAAATTTTATTAATTCATAAACATTTTAATTTATTGATAAACTAATAATTATCAATTTATGAAGATAGTTTTATTTTAATAATTATTAATTTATAAAGATATTTTTATTTTTGGCTTAAAAGCATACATATTATCACATCAAGAACATACATATTATCACATCAAGTGACAAAGTTAAAATTTAAAGTACCATAAGTATATATATGTAACAAATTAAGAATTCTTTAAATTATTTGTGATTAGTAATAATACCTATGTAGTCAAGTTTATTCAAACAAGTGCATGTAGTGTAGTGGATTCATTAGAAAAGACTTGTACAAGGTCTTGGATCATGATAACTGAACAAGAATTACCATTAGAAATATCAATGTTGCATTTACCTATTTAGGTAAAGAGGATTCATCCTTATTTATTTTCTTTTAAGTATGGTACCTCAACTAATAAACATGGTACCATTCGGGATAAAGTTTATTTTTCTCGTATTGTCTTAGCGATTAAAAAATATATTTTTCCTTACTTTAGAATTTATAAGAAAATATAAAAAATTTACCTTATTTGACTGTAAATTTGCGGTGTTTGATATTGTCTTTAATGAGTAATTGGATGGTTACACTCTTATAAACCGGTTACGTTTGATCATAAAACACACACACACACATACACACACACACACACACACACAAACACACACATATATATATATATATATATATATTGTAAAATAGTATCCCTTTCTTATATTTTGAGTATTAGTTAATATGAAACCGACCAGACCATACACAATGAAGGTCTAGAAAATATAGAATTCGACAGTGAAAATATATTTTGGCACCACTAAATTTTATTGATTCGTCAACGTGTTAATTTATTAATAAATTAATAATTATTAATTGATAAAGATATTTTTAATTTTTGGCTGAACAATGTATATATTATCACATCAAGCAACAAAGTTATGACTCAAAGTACTATATGCATACATATTAACAAATTAGGAATTCTTTAAATTATACATAACTATTATAAATATCTACTATATGCATACGCATTTAACCGATATCATGCAAAGAAGCACTCAAACTATCAATTATACTCCAAAACATTTTGTTGCAACCGAAGTCTTTTATGTGCATTGCTAACATATAAATATGAAATTCAATTAGATCTGAAGTTCAACAAAAGTGAAGCTACTCTTAGTTCATATTTTTAGAAAACCTTATAGTAAATTCATTATATGTTTTTAGTTAATTATTAATTTATAAAATATTCTAAATTCGTTATTTATGAGTTTATGGAGATTAATAATTTTTTGCACTGGTCCTAAGTTCGGACATGATAATTGTATTATTTGAAAGATATTATTAATTTATTGAGGATTAATTTAAATAGGTTATATCATACTTTATATATTTTTGTTGTATAAGTGATGCCATTTAATGTAAATAAACACATATCATAACTTGTAAAACTTTTCTTCCCTAAATGTTTCATGAATTGGTGCTAGAAAAAAAAAAGAAGAACAAATCTAAATTATACAAGATAATATGAGAAAAAGCTTATGTTATTGGACCAGTCAGAATAAGTTATAGTCGAATCATTGATTACGATAATGTTGGATTCACTAGGAAAGGCTTGTACATGGTCTTGGATCATGATAACCGAGCATGAATTACCATTAGAGATGCTATTGTTGCATTGACCTATTTAGGTAAATAAGATTCCTTCTTATTTATTTTCTTTTAAGTATAGTACCTTAACTAATAAACATGGTACCATCTGAGATAAAATCTGTATGTTTTCTCGCATTGTCTTAGCAATTAAAAATGTATATTGCCTTCCTTTAGGGTTTATCAAAAAATAAAAAAAGTTTACCTTGTTTGACAAGAATTTACAGCATTTGATATTGTTTTTAACGAGTAATTGGATGGTTACACTCCGGTAAACCAGTTATATTGTGAAGGAACACAAGTACACAACCATATATGAAGTTTCTAGGTTTGGCATCCCTATGCTCCATTTGCACCGATGCGTAGATTATGATCATAGGGGTCATGTTTATGTTATGCTTAGGGCTGAAATAAGCTTTAGCCGAATCATGGATCTATTTACGAATGAGATGATTTGGTTTGATAGCGTTGGATTAATTATAAAGGACTTGTACAATGTCTTCGACCCTGATGACCAAACAAAAATTACCATAAGGGATGTCGATGTTGCATTTCCATATTTGCAAGGTAAAAAAGATTTATTAGAAACAAATATATATTTTTATTTTCATAATCCCGTGCATCATTCCCTTTTTCTCTTTATTTTATCTTTTTTTCTTCCTTTAGTTTTTGGTTTTAGAATTTTTATTGGTTGAGGTTTGGTAAGAGAATTTTAAGCTCAAGCAGGTATAGGTTGGGTTTGGTAAAAAATTATAGTAATAGGGCTTAGGCTGGGTTTTAGAAACTTTAGTGATTATCCGACCTATTGTCATTCATTGGACAAGTCTATACAAGTCGCAATGCTTCAACTAGTTCATCCTTTCACATGACAAATAGTCCTTTCCGTATATTAACATATCATTTTATTCCATACGATGCACATTTTATCTTATTAGATAGGTGATTTATGATAAATGATACAATGTTAACAATAGTACTAGAAATTTTAATATGCCTTCCCAAAATTTCAACATTCCCTCCTAAATTTTAGGTTCCCTCATCTAATTTCAAAACCCATCCTATAAATATCACTATTCTCACATCTTTTAATGTTTAATCTACACAATACAACACCACATCTCATAAACACTATTTGGCTGAAACTTTTTTTTTTGGGTCAAAATTGGCTGAAGTTCTCATGCCTGAAGTTGAAGCTGAAGCTCTATTGCATTCGTGTATTTTTATTGTTTATGATCATAATTCTTTTACTTTATTATTTTAATGTTTAAGTGAATCATGTAATATGTAGAATGAATATGAAGATGGCTATTGCAACGTATATTTTGTTCTTCAACTTTGGCAACAACTTTTCTTTGTTACTTAGACATTGCTTGTTATGCTTCTTTACTTAGCTACATTTTTTCCTTTTTTGAATTAGACCTACTTAATTCAATTCTCCATACTTGTTTGGCTTAGTTTGATTCTTAGCTTTTTCGTCTCAAGTAAATGCCAATAATTTATCATTAATAAAACTTGGCATATTTTTTTTGTGCAAGTGAACACCAAGCGTCATAGTTGGCCCTTTACTTAGTTTTTGGATAGTTGGTTTTTTTGCTTCAAAAATTTGTGAGGAACCTTAAGTAGGATTGATTAATTAGCTCATGCAGTGCCAAGGATAATGAAAATATACAACAAAAGATAGACATACCCAACATTTTCTAAGGTTTTAAGGACTAGAAGTGGTTTGTTACATGGGTTCGATGTGAAGCCAGAAGCCTCACAAAGAGTTATTGATCTCTAATTCAATTATAGTCACCCTCTCAGAGAACGTTATACTCAAATAATATCAAAGACAAAAAAGTAAAAAATTTATAGATTTTAAGTCGGTTATTCGTCTTTAATTCAATTCTAGTCACCCTCTCAAAAAATAACATTCTTCCATTTGCTATTACAGATGCGAAAATTTTTAATTACATCAATATATTTTTAACACAAACACAATTTAGAGTCAGACATTTGTATATAAAACTTTTTGATCCAAAAGAAATGCTCTAATTTACTGTAGCAAAAATGTAAAATAGAGATTCGAAACTAATAGCTGCTAATAGAATACGCAATGAGCACAAATGTATAAATAACAACCATATTACCAACCTACTAATGGTGCTTTCACATACTGAAAATGAATGATTAACCACAAAAGTTCAAGAGCTTCTAGACGACAAGAACAAAACATTAGGATTTTGCAAACACTTGTTTTGTTAACAATCATATAAATATAGAAAAACCATATGGGTTAGTTCATGAGTGCGTATCAATAGACATGTTCAAAAGACTAGCATTTTTCCATCAAATTTCAAAAAGAGAAAGTGGTGATGGTGAAGGAAGAATAGAGAATGGTGGGGGTGATGAATCGCCATAGCTGTAGAGGATAGAGAGAAAAGACTATGTGGGAAAAAAGGTAGATAAAAGTAGGAGAATGATGTGAAAGAGAGAGAGAGAAGAGAGTAGGTGAGTTTTTGATCTGATATGACTCTTCTGTCGTGTCTGCAGACTTGGGAAATGAGCAAATGGTATTTTTGTAATATGTTATTTTTTTATTAACAGTGTTTGGGATGCTTAAATATTTTTCAAAAACTTAGATGTTAGATCATGCAATTATAAAAAGTGAAAGGACTAGTCATCAAAAAAAATTATCATTTTGAAGACCGACTCAAGATTGAAAGGTGATAATGAGTGATGGTGATGCTTGTTGAAAGCATTGCTTTGGATAGCAATGAACAAAGAAAATGAAGAAAGAGAAAGTGGAGAGACTTCAACCAAAGAGCAGCGCACACATTGGTAGAAATCGAATAGGTGGCGCATGCATTTTGAGTCTACTGCACATTGAGCGACGAAGAAATTTGCATGCAGGGTTTTGGATTTTGCTGAAGAATGAGCCTATAAATAGAAGGCTCACTCTCAGCATTGGAGTATCGAGGGATTAGAGCAAAATAGAGAGATTAGATTATAACATATAGTTGTGCCAGTACAAAAATAAAAGTATCCATATATGTGATAGAAAGTGAATGGACAATATATATATGTGATACTATAATTCATTGCTAAGATGTAATCTCACAAGTTAAAAGCTATGTCAATTGGTACCAATAAGCAATAGACCACATCGAAATTTCAATGCAATAACCAAAATTTAACGAAGACAAAATGAAAACTCATGGTCAGAGATAATTGGGAATAAATTCATTTCAAGATCATATATCCCAAAACTGTTTAGAGGCCACAAAGAAAATCGAAAGTCAAAGATCGGCTGTGACTACACTTAGTTCTGGCATCATAGGTCCAAAATAATAGTTGAATTGATCAATCCCCAAAATAGATATCCAAGTATGTAGTGTACTACCCCAGAGCAATATTTCAAAGTCCAAAAATAATACACAACCTCAATAAAAATATTAGGGTTTCAAAGAGCACAAAATTTTTTCATCACATTCAAAACAATGTCCTTATTCTTGACAATATTTATGCAATTTCAAACCAAGGTGCAGCATTTTATCAAAAGGTTATCATAACTCCTGATTCATAAAAATTTAATGCATAATATGAAAAAAATATTTTTTTGCATCACTTTGTTGACAATTAGAAGCTTTAGGCAAACAACACATATGCACCCTAATGTCAACCCAAGACATTTGATAAAAAGGAAAAAAAAAACTTGTAATATGGGACTATTGGGAAAATAAAAAAAATAAGAATAATATGATCCAAAGATAATGTTATTGTCTAAGTTGAAAATTTAACTTGGGAATTAAAAAATGTATCATGCTTTTAGGTATAACATTTAAATGGTCTTTTACATAGTTTTGGAATATTCATCACCCTAAAGAATTGAAAAGTTTATATATTAATATTTGAGGAAGAGAATGGCTGGAAAAGATTAATACATTTATTGCTGAGAATGAACTAATACAAAAAGTTAGATTTATTAGCAATTTAAAAATTCCGTTATATATAGAATTTTTTGTTCATATTTGTATTTCATTTAAATTAAGTTAGCTATACTTTTTACAACAGGTAAATATAATACCTATATATACATTCATTTGTTTTTTTTTTAATTATTAAAATGATTCATTTATATTCATTTATTATTTTTACTAGTATTGAAATGACCATAATATTCACTGTAATACCCACTTTGAATATTATAATACTCACTGTAATACTATTTTTTACTTGTACTTTATTTTACAAATTTAACAAGTTTTAAATTAAGAATAAACTATAATTAAGAAAAAATAGTTGGTTAATATAATTTTAACCTTTTTTTTTATAGCCTAAATGACCTATACATATAAGTTACCCTGAAAAATATCACAACCCCCTCCCCCAATTCTCTCAGCCGTCACCTCTCCCTCCTTAAAAAAGCAATACCACACCACCACCATAAAGGCACCATGTCCACCTCACCACTAACACCAAGACACACCTTCACCACTACCCCGACACTATCACTACCACCATGACATCATTATACATTCACCACTACCACGGGACTGCTACCACTATTTTTTTTTAAGCATGACCTATCTCTCCAACAGTTATGACTGTTGAAGAGGGGAGTTTCCAATCGAAACTCCAAAATTGGGGGTTTAAATTATCCGAAATTCAAAACCCTCAAGGGTAGAGAAATATAAAATTTAACCGTAAAACATATTAGTTTGGAAGATTGTATGTATATATATAAATATGATAATAGGATAAAGAAATATTAGTTTCAATTAGTTTCTATATATACTGTGTTTGTCAGTTTGTGGAAGAGAAAAAAAGTATTGTATAAAGTGGTCATTTGTGAGTTGGTAAACTAGCAGTGAAGTGGCTTTTCTATTAAGTGATGCTACATATTCTTGCTTTCAGTTTATGTAAAAATAGGTTATGGTCAGCTAAATTGTAGATCTTGGAGAGACAAACGAACTCATGAAATTAATTTACTTGTTGCATTTTTTGTTTCATTTTGAGAGTCTGTCTCTCTAGTCTTCCTTTTAAATATTCAATCAGTTGTACATGTTGCCTAACAAGTCGTGATAACATTGCTGCATTTCTTTATACCTTTTGATGTAGTATCAAAAAAGTTTAATGAAATGACTAGCTTATTTAGCAAAAATATTTCACTTCTTTGCTACTACTCAGCTAAAAAGGCCCCTAGTTTATTGTTGTTTTAGTGTTATAGATATTGACATGAAGTTTTTGGTGAAGAATTCTAAAGTTATAACTGATTTACGTATACAAGCACAGTAGATTTCTAAAAACATTTTCCACTGAAAGTATGTTTTTGTATTGGGCTGTTTGACTAGCTTCATATGCTCTATCCTTTTCTGGTTATCCTACTTGCTTTAGTTTATGCTAAAAAGAAAAAGAAAAAAAAAGGAATGAAGCTTTGGGGTTCTATATGTGTTCTCGACTTATTCGAGCAACAAGCATTGGCCTTGGATGTTTTCCGTAATTCAATCCCTTTTAAGTGGTCAAGGACAGATTTACATATTGATGGTTCTTTCCTTTGAGATCACAAGTAGAAATAGTGCATTGGTTAATTAGGTTGGATTTTGATTTGTTCATAGCACTGCATTATTTTTTGAAATTTGATTCTAGAAAATTTGTAAAATCTGTTGAACGGTGAACAAAACTTAGTTCTTGTAGGCTACAACTTTGATTGAGCTTAATGATAATGCCAATAGTCAAACTTTGGTTGTGTGATGCAAATCCAAGCTGACTAAATAGAGTTAATTAGACTTTGTTGGCTCGTTAGTAAGGCGATGCTTCGGCGACCTCAAGATGCTAAACTTGTTCAAACTTTTGGTGTCATGGATCTTTCGGTAAAGAAATCGAAAATCACTCCTGTTACATGGCCAAGACCGTTTTCAATAGCGGGGGATTTAATAAGAGCTAGGAGAAGAGAAGATTCGTGCTAAAGAGCTAACATCCGATTTGTGAAAAGACCGGCTTGGGACAGACTTGCTTGAGCGGATATGCGAACAACATATATGATTACGGTAGCAGCTACTTCTTCTTAAGAGGAGAAATAGACAACTGAAGGGCTGGACGACCTGATAGCACGGGCTATGGGGATGTAGGACTTTCAATATGGATGTAGGGAAAGACGAGAAGTACAGTTCCCTCTCCTGGGGTGGGTTTCTTTATTACACATTCCCTGAGGACCGAATCGAAGACTGCAAAGACTGGAAGCCAGGCATAGAGGTACGTATCCGCCTTGGAAGTTTTAATGCCCAAATGCTCACATGACATAGATGTGATGTCATGTTCAGTAATTAAATGGCTAGTTTAATTGGACTCCAAGTGGTCCATCTCTCTTCTGCATTGATGAAGAGAAACTACAACCTTTGGTCGTCTGTGCGCTATTCCAGACCCACGCCGTTGGCTACTTTTGATAAGCAACGTGGAAAAGAAAGCTATAGTAACTAAGGTAAACAACGTCACTCACGATTGCACCTATTCGGAAAATTAGGCCCGGCTGCCAAAACCCGATGTAACAGGGAAAAAGGGGTTCCTCCCGTTCGGGAACTTGATCAGGTGTCCGTTTGTGCCGCGGCTGTCTGTTGGATAAAACGGTCCCTATCTTGGTATTTCCTTTCTACAAAAAAGGCAAGATGCAATCGTACATCCATTTCTTATCTCATTCTTATTTGGGAGATGAGAGCTACGATCATGGCCCCTAGATGTCCATTCCAAAGAAGAGTGGGAAGAGGGGATCTTAATACATTCTAATAGTCAAAAAAAGATGTGAACAGAAGCCAACTCTTTGCCTGAGGCTAGTAGAACTGACCCTACCTTCGGGCACGGTGAAGTTAGCCCGTTAGGTCTGTCTGTCAGGAAGTCAAAGCTCCATTTTTGGAGCAACAAGGGAATTTGGGTTGATTTCCAATTGTCATTTCTCCATTATTGATGGAAAGGCTGAGAAAAAGAATATAAAAAATAAGAAATAAGGTGATCTCTTCCTCCAACTACTGCTTGTCGTTCGTTTCAAAGCTTTAGATTATAGTTACGACCTGATCGGTGTTTATCAATAGGCCAAACACTTAACTGACAAGGAAGGCATTGCCGGTTTCAGAGTGCCTTGAAAGGCGGTATCCTCGTAGCTTTTAAACTTAAGGAATAGGCTCAGCCCTAGTTTCATACTTTGAATTAAAAGGAATTCATTTCCTTAGGGTGCCAACAACAGTACCCCAGCTCAGCTTCAGACTTTTTCTTTTTCTACTTATTCTTTTGCTGATTATTCTTACTTTAATTAGGCGGAGGATTTTTTTGAGATGGATTCGAATGCCGCCTATGATTCATAGGATTCAGAGATTGAGACTGATGAAATAACTTATTCAAATGTAGAGGGATTAGGATTCGAGAGATCGGAATCCGTAGTTTCGGGTGAAACGGGAAAACTGGCTTACGATTTGTGAGAAGGACCCTCTCAAGACTGCCTTACCTGCCTGAGCTAATCTTCTTCGTTGATGAAGCTCTTGTATCGTCGGCTTCCGCCGTTTTGTATGTTCATTTTTATCCCCCTGTTCATTTGGGTGCCTCTATTCAAGATGCCTTACACATGACGAGATCAACAAACAAGTCTTGCTTCAAGTTCTAGAGGAAGGCCTGTTAGGGCAAGGGCTTCAGTTAAATTAGCTTTTTTTTACCCCAGTCAATTAATTCATTCGGCTAAGCCGGAAAGAGTTATCCAACTTGCTAAACGAAATAAGGAGCAAAAGCCGGATCTTCGAACTTAAGAGCAGAAAAAACCTACTTCCTTCAGTACGGGATAGAGTTGCTCTTAGTGCTTTAGGTCTAGCCAATAAGGGCCTTAGCAATAAGATTAGGAATGGGCCTACAGGAAGAGAAAAGGGAGAAGACAGTGAAGGCTAGAATAAAGAAGCAAGAGAAGAAGTATTTCTTCTTGTCTTGGTAGAATAGGAGAGCGGAAGTCAGCTAATCGGAATATGCTTTTGCCCTGGCTTGAAAGCCTGACTTGCTTGCTGTTGAATTGACTGTGGGAATTGGAAAGCCAACCAGAAGGAAGAAAAGAGCCCAAGGGCGATAGGCAGGAGCGAGAGTCTGATTTGGGTTCCGCTTTCACTGGATTACCTATTCTAAGGTCAGTGAGCCAATGATAGGCTAGATGGAAGCTATAAATTCAAAAAAAAAGACTAGAAATAGATCTCTAACAGGCTTTCTTTCGTTCCTGCTTTTATCTAAATAGTAGCTTGCGACCCGATGTGGCAAAAAGATGGCTTCTCTCGGCCCCGCTATACTTTGGACAAAAAGAAGTAGGAAGGAAAATTGAAATTCACTTTATCAAGGAAAATAGGATTTCCCCGATACGACATAGGTAACATACCGATAGATAGGAATGAAGACCTCCTTCTCCGGGGATATTACCACCAACATTACCATCAACTGAGGGAAGAAAATCATTCCAGATTCAGATTTGTACCATAGAATTCTGATTCGATAGGTGTGGACTAGCATTTCATTCCATCTTATATATAATATAATATTCTAATATAAAGTAGCGGACCATCTCTCATCACCAATTGCGTTACCTAAAAATCTTTCTTTGGGCTTTATCTTAGGCATCTCCTTCAGCCTTGAAGGTAACGAAGTACTATTTTTCTACCTTTTTTAGGCGAACCCTTGAACCCTTCTTGGTGAATTAAGTTCGCGCTTCAATTAAACTGTCTGCTTCGAGCCGAGGTAGAACTGATCGAGCAGGTGAAAAAGGCTTTTGCTCTTATAGGGTACATCCCAAGGCGAAAGATCCTTCCATGATTGACTGAAAGTGGGAAAATATTGTATGATAAAGCACTCTCTCTCCTTTCTTTCCCTGGCTCGTTTGCTTCCTTCTTTCCTTATTCACACAACACGAAATTCTGTTCCTCGGCCATTGGATAAGGGGATGAACTATACGCATGGACAAAGAGAAGGTCCGTAGTATCACTGAGTGGTAGGCCCCGACCAAGGTAAATGAGCTTCAATCATTCTTTGGGCTTGCCCATTATTACCGCCCTTTCATCAATATCTCTTTCTTTCTCAGTGCGACGAAGGCTTTAGCGGGTATGCTCATTCCACCCACGTAGTGTAGCTCTTTGTACCTAGATGCCAAATAGTTGATAACATAGTTATTATGCAGGAGGTGATTCATTCTATGCGAAGGAAAAAGGGAAAAAGAAGAAGCACTAATGCCAAACGGATAAGAATTAATATTGAGAGATGCTTTCAATAGCGTAGTCAAACTAAAGTAGCCAAGCAAGGGAATCACCTTCTGACCTTCTGAGATGGGAGGGCGAGGATTTCTATCTTCCTTTCCCACTAAAACCCTTTCTTTATTTTACTTTGTTTATTAGCGTACTTCTTTTCTCTTACCCCTAACATCTTCACTCCGGGGGGGAGAGGAGATAAGGAAGCCCTACCATCAGTGCTATTTCCCTGACTATGTACTCTAAGTCTTCGCTTCGCACCTTTTCTTTCTTATTGCTTGAATCTAAATTGAAAGTTTGCACTCTATGGAGAATCTCTTTTGTTATGCACCTAATAGAAGATCAGTCAAGTCTCTCTTTGTTTCCACTACTGTTAGTTAAGAAGGGCTATACCTGAACTTATTCTCGGGGAGAGGAAGGAGCGTTAATCCACTCAATTGCTTGTGAAATTGAGGTAAATGATCTATAGCCTATGAAAGCAGATAAGAGGCCAATCCCATGGACGAGGGAAAGGCGAAAACCCGATTAAGCTAGGATGAATCATCTAAGTTCACTATGGCCAGTTGGAGACACGGAATGGGAGAAGCAGGAATGAATGAAATCATCTAGCAAATCAGTCTAACCAGTAACAGTAGAGATTGTTAAAAGCATGGATGAACCTTCTATTCTTTATTCCCTAATCACTTGACTTGAGCTGAGAGCAGAGTAAGCCCAATCGATCAGTGCAGGAGAATAGCTCAGTGGAAAGGGGAGTCCGGCTTCAGAGAGAGATGCTGAAAACATTCAATGAGATGCATCCCCCGAGACCAGATAGATATGGAGTTGTTGCAGCTACTGCTATCAAAAAGCAAGCAGCAAAGCCATCAAAGCGCACTAAGAGAAGGTAAGCAAATAAGAAGCAATATCGAACATCTCTCTCTTCATCTCACATATGATGATAGGGAGTTTGAATAGCTAGAAGCCATCCCCTTCGCCCTTCGCACGCCCTATCTAGCCCAGTTTTGGCAGCTAGTTTTAGGAAACAACTGACATCTAATTGAATTGATAATTTATCCCCGTCTTGAATAGAAAAATCGAGAGGTTCCAAAGCTGATAGCATTTTCCTTTCTTAGGTCGGGATCCCATTCTCTTTATCTATGAGGTCTACCAGGCTGAACCTTTACACCGACCGATATGAGAAAGCAAAGTGCATTCAAGGTATTTATGTACTGACTTCAATAAAGAAAAAAGGGTAGCTTCAAGCTGCCGTATCAATAGTGAGAGCAGCCGAAGAAAGCCATGACTATGGTTGGAAATCCAACTATTCCTTTTTAGTTCAGGCCGGTTCGTTCAAGGCCATTAGTTCAATCGCTTCTTGCCCTACTATGCTTTCATTCATGTCAACGGAATCAGAGAAGCTTTTAGAGAAGGTAAGGGCTAATCTTCCCTTTTAGGCCGGGTTCAGGTAAAGAATAGTCTCTAGAGGAAAGGAAGGCAAAGTAGTACTAGCAGGAAGGGACATGACAACTAAGAGGGAGAGCAAATAGCACAGCTGCATCGAGGTCAGCAGCATCAAATCAAAGGGACTCGTCCTATTCTTGAGTTCGATCCGGATCCATGGAGTAGCAAGATGAGTTGTTAGGCACGAAAACAAGCCCATCTATTGGATACAAGAGGAAAACCATAGTAAATGCTTTTAACATTCAATATGCCAATCAAACAACAAAAGAAAGCCAGTTAAGATCTCAAAGACAGATGCAATAGCCACTATAGATTCTCCAATCAGCCCTTTTTCCAGCTGTTCATACTTGAACTCAGATCTGGAACTACCCGTCTTGTAGTGATTAGGGGGACAAGCCCCATTGAGGATTTCGACCCTGATTTGTCTACGCCATGAATTAATGGAATTGATTTGGGTATAACAGTAGATGGCCACACCAACCCTAACTTGATATCCTTGGGAAGCACTTGGAGTTCGAGACGGAACCCTTCTTAAGAATATTTTGATCCCCGGGGAAGGAGCGTACAATGCAATGTATTGATTGAAGCCAGCGTAGGAAAAAACAACTACCATTAAAGCAGTTGAAACCTTGTAAACGAGATTTTCAGATGCCAGTCAGTCCGTTCGGGCTTATGCCCCGGTCAGGGAAGACAAAAGAAAGGGGGGCTACAAGAAACTTTCCCCTACCGATTGACTCAGGATCGATAGCCCAATTGACTAGATAGGGAACGAGTGAACCCGCTGTTCCAAGAGCAAAAGTAGGCACGTAAGCCACTTCATCTTCATTTACAGATTACAGAACATAGAAACTCTATAATTTAATAGGGGCATGAGAAAGAGGAAGTTCGCGTCTAAGATAGCCAATGCTACTATATCAGATCGGGCAATCAGTTTAGTTGCTAAAACATCGGGAAATCCGACAGCAACTATCGATTATCCAATAACTGGGCCAAAGGTATAACATGAGTAAAACTCAAGCACTCGAATATAAGTAGATTAGCGTCATGCCATCGCAACTCTCAAACCATCAGCGAGAGGAGAGGGAAGACCTACTCTCATCTTTCCCAACCTAGAAGAAAGAAGATGAGGCGAAAGTTGGCTGAAGGGTGACGAGAAGAGTCAGGCTGTGGAAAAGAACTTCACTTTATGAAACCCTAGAGAACAAGCTCTTCCAGACAACCCACTAAAAAGAAGGAATTGGGGATCCCAGTATATTGAATTCCTCATCTCAAACTCAACTTAGTCTTAGTACGCAATGGAGTTATTCTTCGGAAAAACATCTGTAGCTATCTATAGTTGCATCGAAGTCAATTGATGATTTCTAATCTTCATCCCTGTCAACCTCTATTTCATCAACCGAAAAAGGAAAGTCTAATACAGATGAATAAGAAGCGGCTTGGCCGACGAGAAGAGGGAGCTTTCTAAGCAACTCAACCAAGATGAGCCGATTACCAAACTGTTGAGGGAATGGAAAGGAATAGCCTGGTCACAGATGCACCAGCTTCGAAGTCAAAGACAGCGAAAAATGAGAAGTTAGGATATTTACCTAGGCGGACTCCATCACCAACTTCTAAACCCTAAGCCCTATTGTATGCCCAGATCAAGGAGTAGCCGACCCAACCTGAAGAAAACTACTGAATTAGGGGAATAGGCATACGTAGAATTAGACGGGAATAAAAAAGAAAGGGTTTGTGTAACACCCCGATCCCTCTCGAGACCGAGAGTTCTATCAATCGATCTAATCACAACCCAAATCCAAACCCGAGCATAATTTTCAGGGAAAACGGACGGAGTCTCCCTTGTTTCTAGGCAAAAATGCAACCTGCGACAGCATATAAGTGGACCAATACCATGTCCAAACATTCAACCACCTCAAGGCCATCCGAGCCTCGGTTCTCAACAATTAAACACAACAAGTATACATACATTTCCAAGTACTAGACTATTCTAACTCTTTCTTTAAACAATACAAACATGCATTAAAGTTAAACTATACTAACTAGATAATTTAACTAACTTATCAAACCACTTCAATAATCCAATAAAGCTTATATTACATTCCTTTTGACTTTAAATACATACAATACATGAAAGCATACATCTTTGCCACCTCGACAACTCAAGCCACATAGGCACGCAAGACAACTCTTCAGGCACGAACTTTCACATAATCACGAACTTTCCAGCTAACATGGCATTTCCTGAAATGTGGTGGCGAGGAGTGAGTATACACAACACGTATACTCAGTGAAGGCGAGACAGATATCGAGGTGGAGAGAAAGAAAGTCGTGCAATGCAAATAAGGCAGTTAAGCAATATAACTGATAAGTAAGCAATCAAGACAAACAGTCAATACAATAAGCAATTAATGAAAGCATTAACACGACAATTCAAAGCTATACCACACTCTGAAGGCTATGGTTCACTCATACGAGCAATGTACCATTTCACGAGCGATACATCAATCTCGAGCTTGATGTTGACAACGATGACAATAAGCGCGCAACCACCTTATAACACCAGTTTGGAATACCCCGGAAGTATCCATCAATTCTACGACCCAAATCTCCCTGGGAGGCAACCCAAGGGAGAAAAGGGAATAGGACACGGAGCTAGAGCAACCAACACTGGCAGCCCGAGACTACCCAGAGAGGCCCATCACTCACGCGCCTGACACTATGCAATGCAAGACTCGACACAAGGCGATAAATGAGCGATAGCACAACAATACAGAATAGAGGAGATAAACGAGATATCAAGCATTAACAACAATTGTTTAAACATTTCAATCAACAATCAACTCTAACAAGCGTAATAAGCATTAACAAGCATTTACAATCAAATAAGTAACAAGAACAACTCCAACAAACATCATCAAGCAATAACAAGTATTCTATAGGCATTATAAGCATTCTATAGGCAACATAAGCATTCTATAGGCAATATAAGCATTCTATAAGCAATATTCTATGAAAACACATAAAATCACAAAAATGACCCCAACTTACCAAATGCTACTACTTCCAAACGAGCCACGAGTTTTGGAAATCGACTTCACCAATCCTCCTAGGTTACCATAAAGCACGACTAAAGACCACAAAACCCCACTTTACCCTAGAATTCCCCCAAAGCCCCGATTTTTCCCTTTGCTCGTTTGAACTACAACTACCTCAACCGATTACCCAACCAATGTCACAACTGCACCAAAAGTACTTCCATGACGTACCTCGACAATGCCTTCACGCAAATCGAGAAAATTCCAAACTTGACCGAAACGACCCCAACTTTCACTAAGCCATATTTCTCCATTTTTCTATTACACAATCCAATTAAACCATATATTTAGGCGTTCTAACATATCTAGCACCTTCCTACATCAACAGAACGCGTAACGAAGCAACTTCATCGAAACAGGGGGTTTACTATTCATAATTTACTATTTAATTAACAATTTATATTTCAATTTCGATATTCAACCGCAGAAAATGTTAAAAAGCTATAAATACATGTTCTATGATTGCTAGGGAACATTCTTTAAGCCTCAAAATGAATAAAATAACAATATACGAATAAATCCAAAAAAATCAAAGTTAACACATAAAACTTTCAAATGCGCAAATAAACATGAAACCCTCACCTTAGATGCTCCTAGACGCTAGGAAAACCTTGTAGAATGCCTCGAAATCCACCCCGTGCAAGCTCACGCGAAGCTTTGATGATTTGGCTTGAAATCTTTTTTTTTTCTTCTTCTTCATATTTTCGGCCCTTCATGTTCTGTTTTCAGCTTCTTTTTTTTATTTTGTGCTAATTTAAGCTATTTTATAGATGACAACAAGTCAACTTGGTCAAGGCTTGGTCAACTAACTTAAACTTGGTCAAATAAGCTTGTTTTATGCATTTTAAAGCTAAAACAACTAACATAAATCTAATTCTAGTTAAATACAACTTAAAAACACTAAAATTAGAACACTAAATACTAATTTTCACTATTTGCTGAGGACTAAAAATCATTTCCTAACTATCGCTCTCGATATGCAATGTACTTTGCGTCAATAGAAGAATAACAATTAAATCTCAAAGAATTCAAGAAAATATAATTTTTGAAGAGTAAACATAGTTGAAAATTTATTCCGGCTCGGAGCTACTTTTTATTTAATTGAAAACCGAGCATTAAGGTGAAAGAAAAATAAAGCCAATTAACATGAATATGAAAAGTAGCTGATATTCTATTAAAATAATTAAATCAAGTATTATTTTAATTACTTCTAAAAGAAATATGAAAATAAAGCTACAAAGAAATGTTTAACTAAAATAATAAACACAAATTCAATGCTAACATTTAAGATAACACTTAATCAAATGCAATTAAATGCATGCCGGGTTCGGGTTATCACAGTTTGTCCTAACTGGTATAATGACAAAAAGAGGGGAAGTCTCTCAGTGATTACACCTTCACCAAGTACTCCATTTAACAAGTGAGGAGCGAAACTTCTTAATAGCAAGCAGGAGCGATCACTCAATACTCAATTTCACTAGAGTGATTACGCCTATACAGTGGTATAACGGGGATGAGCCTGCTCTTATAAACGAGAATAGGAGAGATGGGGTTGTACCAGCTAGAAGCCATCAAGCAGTTAGAAGACTTCCTCGACTACCTAACTTGCTGGACCTTCCTACAATTCAATTCCCTTAAGCCCTTCAGGCAGGTTGGCTATCCCCCTTAAGCCAATACTCTCGACAATGGTTCTCTCTCCCTAGAGGTCGGCTAATTTGTTGTAGTGGGACCGTTGTACCCACACTTTCTCTACAACACCTCCTTCTCAATCCGGAGCGTTGGATTGATCGCTTAGCTACATGCTACCTTACTTTAGATTCAACCTAAAATGAAAGGGAATCAAAGTGACGTTTCATCCACTTCTACTACCAGGGCAGGGCTGGCCTGGCAAACTCATAATTAGAGGAGATCCTGAAGATTCTGTGGGATTAGCCTTTGCCTTTTTCGATATATTCAAATCAACATGGGGATGTAAATCCTGAATCGCTCGTTAGTAAGAGGCCCTCTCTCTATTCAATAGGTAGAGTCGTGTCAATGCATCCCACCTGTTCGTCAATGAAAGAAAGAGATGAAGCTTGAATGAAAGGAGGAAGCGAATTCAAGGGAAGAAGACTCAACAACTAACATGAAAGGAAAGTTGAACCCTATTGTGGTTAAAGAAAAGAGGAAGTCCCCTTTGTCTGATGTCTGATAAGCCGATGTTCATTTTCGGAGTCTCTTCTTTGTCTCGAGATCAGGTTAGCCTTCAGGCCTACTTCATGCTATGGATCAAAGCCATTTCTTTCAACTCAAGTTTGGTATTCTTCTCAGTCTTTTGACTTTCCTTGGGCTAGTCTTGGATGTTTATGTCTCCAAGCGTGTGATAGATTGATTCCCAAAAGGCTTGGAAAAATCCCTCTATTCTAATCTCTCATGTTCTGGCGAATCAATAATCTTATTCATAGTCGTAACTTCTTCATCTCCTTTAGTTTAGGCAAGCCGCTTCTACTTTTCGTTCTAGTGCTTGCTTCTTGATTGCTTGTTGAGCTTGCCTCTTTCCGTTCCCTATTCCATTCTATCTCGTATAGAGAAGGCTTCCTGGCTTTCTTGAAGGGAAGAAAGCTGTGAGTGCGCCTTCCTTCCATAGCTACTGAGGAATAAGGATCCTCATTCTGGCATAAAGTTGTGCTTCGCCCGATTCCACATCGGAATAAGCCCCACTATACTAGATTTAAGCAATTTTGGTGTGGATCCATCAATGGCTAGACGCATTTAACTTTCTATCGGACGTCCGGTTGGTGGCAGGAATTACTAAAAAGGCTTTCTTGCTCTCACCTGACGAGGTAGCTTCGCCTGAGGCTCTTGTGGCTCTTGCTTCGGTCGATCGAAGAAAGATGGTGCCAGTGACTGAAGAAGGTCCCTCTTTCCTTAGAGAATGACCGTGGTTGTGAAGCTTCCTTTCCATTGTGACACTACGTTCCTCATACTTATGTCAACTTCAACCTTCGTCATCTTGTCGAACTAAGTAATTAACGTCACTTTATCCCTTTATAAAAGTGCAAGACAAGAAGAAATCAATGGATAGACTTAAGCGCTTTCTTTGGTATAGGTGCTGAGCAACTGCATGGGACTACATGAATTTTATTACTTTCAGTCTCCAAGCTTGGAGACTATCAAAAGGTTCAAACTTGTGATTTTGATAGGCCGAAAAGCTTTTACAGCATCAGGGCCGTTCTTGCGAAAAACGAGAAGCTCGCAAGAGCTAAATCACGATCTCCGGGCATTGACATGAGGCTGCCTTTTTTCAATGCTAGGAGTGAAGCCAGCCTTGCAGGAGTTATCTATTCCATCGGGGAGATGGCAAGTGGAACCCACCCAAACTCACAGGCAATGACTTTTCCAAGCTACCAAATGAGAAAGAAAGGGGAATGCCAAGGTTAGTGATCAACTATAAACCTCTTTCAGAGGCCCTCCAGTGGATTAGATATCCCGTACCTAATCGACAAACACTTTTTTTTTCGTAAGCACTAAGCGAGCCGCCTGTGCTTTGGTGGCTTCCGTGATAAGGGGGATGGGAGTGGTGAGGTGGGCCCCTTCACTTTTTTAGGACGGAGTGTTCACTTAGCCTAGCAAGAAAAAAATGCATGTTCTAACATGCAAGGGCTTTCGTGTTAGTGCCCTTGCTTGTTGGGTCAAAAGCCGGGCGTAACCATTGGCATAGTAGAATCAAATGTGGGTCTATTGATTCGACAGGAAAATGTTGTGGTTTGAAGATGCTTGAACGATAGGTCGAGTGTATGTTTCACAATGGTGGTGGTGCGCACACAATTCAACATCTCATCATTGAATTTTTTTACTTGCGGGATACTCAACTTCATTTGCTAACTCTTACATTTGATTTAGTTGATGACCTTGCTTTTTTTTTTTTTTTTTTGTTTCTGCTCCTCTGAGTAAGGGTCGTTGGTTGTTCATTGGCGATGCTCCTTGCTTGTATGCTGCATGTGCTGTGTAAGTTGTGTGGCTGCCGAGGCTGCACGTGGAAATGCCAGATGTAAAATTCCTGCTATCAAATTGAAATAACCTTTCACCTTTTACCAAATCTATGAATTGCTTAATCCCAATCAATGAGGGAAATTAATAAAAAGGAAATTATTTTTTCAAGATTCCTGGAAGAGCATGTGTTGGAAAGATGCCATGGCCGAGGAGTTAGATGCTATTAAAGAAAACCATACATAGGACCTTATTCCTCTACCACCAGGCGAACAGCTGATTGGCAGCAAGTAAGTATACTGTGTGAAGTTGAAATTTGACAGTAGTTTTGATAGTTACAAAGCACGCCTTGTTGCTAAAGGTTACAACCAGTATTGACTATTTGGAGACTTTTGCCCCTTTTGCCAATATGAAGACTGTTAGAACTCTTCTTGCGCTTCTATTCGACACTGGAACATCTTAAAAATGGGCGTAAAGAATGCATTTTCTCTGGGACGATTATAAATAGACGTTTATTATTCATAGAAGATAACTTGTAATTAAGTGAGACAAAGCTCAATCCATGGATTTACCCGAAAGCCTTCTAGGAAAGGCACCGATTGACTTAGCTACCCGGCGCTCCTTCTTAAGGATACAAAAATAGTAGATACTAGCTCCATTCCTCTCCTTATCGGTAGAACATCTTCAAACCTCTATAGGATTTTTCTCCTAATCAATGATGATTCTTTCTTCTGATCTCTTTCTTCTCTTTGCTGTTAATCCAATAGTTTAGATATCCCCGCACATATGTTCTCTTTGTTTTGTTAGAATGCCCTCTTGCTACTTGAGAAAGAGCTTATAACATAAACTGATACTATTCAATGTCTCGAGTAGGCCAATTGCCTTGATTACCTTTGCTTTTCCATCTCGTGAGTAGCTGTTAGATGCGTCCTTCCCAGTCTTAGCAAGAACAGATTCTAGACATCTTCGACAAGAAGGAATTGGATCAGAAGCATCGAATGCAAGCTAAACTATGGAAGAATAGGGTCTTTGCAAGATGCGCTCTTAGCAAGTGAAGAAGAAGGCTGTTCGGGAGAATTTTAGAAGATGTCCATCAAGCCATCCCATTGAAGACGATTACTTCTATTGGCTCAAGCAAGGAGAAATAGTATAAGGAATAGGACAAGTTGCCCCCACAGAGCGGTAAGTAACTTCTTTACCCTTAATTCTTTGCATATGAGAAATTGACTGTTTAAAGGAAGTGCTATCCCTATGCTATAGTAGAAAGGAATATGCCCTGAAAGGTCTGCAATTAAGAGATATGATTCTCAGGGGCATCTCTTTAGTATCCTAGCAAGGAGCTTACCTTATTGCTCTGGAACTAGTATCTGCAAGTGACATATTCTAAGAATTGAATGCCCTTCTTTGGTTGTTAGCAAGTCAATTGCTTTACCTAGCGGGAAGCCATTTTGCCAAGAGTGAGATTTCGTATAAGGATTTCCTGTTGTCGGCCTCTAGAGGGAGAATTTCCACTATCGTAACAGCTTGGCTGCATTACCGGATTGCCTTTCCCGCTTTCCTTGCCTTGGACAAATAGGTGAAAAATGCAATAGGTTTTGCAAGTGAAACATAATATGTTGTACATGAATGATGCATAGAATCCCCAGTTAGGGGAATATCCACTCATTCTGTCTTAACTCGGAGGGGGAGGCATGCATAAGATGGCATTGAATCCGTTGTTAGCAAGAAAAAACTACGGCAGAAGAATGAATCCCATGCTCTAGAGTCCGATCAATAGTATAAGATATCCACGCAAGGTTTTTTTGTGCAAGAATCCGCTCTTCTTTTTGCATTCATAGGCTGAATGGCAGCTAGTGAATCATCTCTTTCTCGTGACGCCCTTTAGGCGAGAGAGTCCCCCGTGTTACCATTTCCGGAAGTTCTTCCATCCATCTCTCCCTCAACCCTTCCGACTGAGGAATCAAGCATCTTCGAACCGCAAGGGCTAAGACTTAGGATATTCTTCGCATCGAGAAAGAAATTCGTTGATAAAGGATCTCGCCTTACTCTAAGAAGTAAGCAAATAAACCCTCAAAAGAAATGCACAAGAGCTAAAGCTACTTCCTACTTCCAATGCAACTTTCCTTACTTATTCTTATTATTGTCTTGCTCGGACTGACTGCACTCACTGGAATGAGCGTTGGCTCGCGTCACTGCTAACAAGAGACATTGCTTTCATCTCTTATTCATTCTCCTAAGACATCAGATTCAAAGAGACCTAGGCTCACAGACTTTGCCCTTACTCTGAAGAATGTCCCAAAGGCCTGGGAGTTTTAGCTTAAAGAAGGAAAAATTCTTGGTTGGTAAAGAAAGATCTATAAAGTATCTATCATCCGTTCTTACACCCTTATTGGCTGGCCTATCTGCTCTGGACCCTATTAACTCATATGGAGAAGGTCTGGTACTTTAATCCCCATAGCGGGAAAGCATCTTATACTTGAGTTGTAGTAGTCATTTTATACTTTTCTAATTTCATTCACGCATAAGCCAGTATGTATACCGGTTCGCAGACTATTCACTACGCTTACTGTCAACACTCCTTCCCTCTTCAGATGTGAAAGTCGGGTCATAATTAACTTATAAAAAGGAATTTGTACTAAAGGCTATTGTCCTTCTGTATGAATCAGGTGCAAACTTTATCATGGATTCATGGATCCCCATTGCTTATCATTGTCTCGACGAGGAAACAAAAGCAAATCGGTATGCCGTGCGCATGAAAGGATCTCAGCTGGTGTAGGGTTCTCGTCCTACGGACCCCATTTCGGTGCCATTGCAGTGGGCTCACTAGGCCCTCCTATTTTTTGATCGCTCTTCTTGTGCGTGAAGTACAACAAGCTATATCCACTTTGCTTCCAAACGCGGATCGCTCAGAAAGTGGAGAGTTTGGTTTTGACGTCGAACAGGTTACCTCCCTAGGTGTGTCAGTGCGCACGAAGATTTTGTGGGCCCACGGCATCTTGATCCGATCCCTCTCTTGACTCGCAAAATGCACTTTACTCATCATAGAATAGATTGAGAAAATCAAAACCATTGCCTGCTTGTCAGGCTAGATTCCATCCAATCTTTTTTGACTGCTTGTATACATAATTTGTTAACCTGGCCAAAGGTCTTTCTTTAGAGCAGTAGTTCAGCTTGCACATACATAACAGGGTAACCACAAAAGAAGCAGGCAAATTGCTCTAGGTGAATAGAACCTACCTCAAAAAACTAGATAGACTGCTTCCGAAAACTATTACTGCAGATTGACATCGGAGGCATCCCAAACCTAGGCTGTGACGCTTCTTGTCGAGTACAATTAGGACTTGAAGTTCATTTACATAGTTAGAGAAAGACAATTATAGAGAATGGGACTTAGTCTTGAGCAACTTTTTTAGATTCTATTCTTTAATATAGCATCAACATGACAACAATATTACAAAGCGATATAGGCATTCATCCCATTCATCAACCGAGAAAGACACTTACGTTACACTAACTAGGAGCGTGGTTCTTTATTCAAAAATACGTTACGAAATGAGCACATATAAACGGGGGCGCATCTGCTCATTATTTGTGTTCATGCATTCTTTCATTATTGCAGGCCATTATTTCCATACACATACATAAAAGTTTACGCCTTCACTATACTAATTGTGGCGCCGGCTCAGGCCGGATAGAAGAACCAGAATTCTTTTAGGCAATAAAACTGCCCCATTCCGCGATAGAACTGCGGGCACTACTAGATTCATCCTTCGAAAATCCTGGACTTAGCGAAAGAGAAGAGAAGAAGCAACAAGGGCAGGAGTGGTTGGTTACCTAGGAAAGAAAGATAATATATATTATTAGCCCGAAACAAATATCTAATATCTACCTTTAGCGCATATTTCCTGCTTTAAAGAAAGGAAGGAACAACCACCTTTTTCGCCGGATTGATGAAGGCATCTTCCTTAACGGAAGAAAGGATAGTAAATCTCGCACTTCCGATACGGAAATTCATTATGAGCTATGAAAAGGAAGAAGTTTATTCCCGGCTAAGTTCTTAAAGAAAGAGGGCTAGGCCCAGGAGCTAGGGCAACAAGTAACCAGTTTTTGTTATCTCCCCCTCGAGTTCTTCCTATACTATTCAAACAGTTTGGTAGTTGTCCAAGGTCAAAGGGCTTTAACAAGTAAGAAGTCTCTCATTGGCTTTCGAAGCGAACGGGCTTTAAATAGACGAGTAACTAACTACTAAACTCTTCCCTCTTTCTCCTGCTATGAACACCGTGGGTTTGTTTTGTTATAGGCTCGAGCCATTCATCTTCGATAGCACTGCCCATGGCAAATAGCTCGAAACCTTTTCTCTTCTATCATGTATGTTCAGCTGATCATAGCGGGTTTGAACCCACTCTACTTTTTCAATGATTGGTTCCGGGCGTTAACCTAAATATTCATTGGCTAATGGAGTTATGTTCTCCAAAGAGCGGTAGTCTTCTTGCGCGGTGGAATCAATTCAATATCACTCGAAAACCTTCGAACTATGTACGATAGGGAGGAAACAGCAGGATTAGATGAACAGTGGTTGACAATGGGGCAGGAATCAATGTCTGTACCCTTCGAAGAAGCCCCTTTAGCCGGGAGATGAAAGACGTTAAGACCAGCCACCAGCCCTATTCGTATATAGAATTTCATAACTTAGACTCTGCTTAACCTAAAGGCGAGGCAATATTGAACGATTAATGGAGGAAACTCATGGATCATGGCTTTCTCTGGCATGCGAAACTTTGGCTGGGAACGATAAGCCGTAGTACGAGAGGAATTTCTTGCTGTATTTTTCGACCGATCCCTCAGGACGATGCAGTCATGACTGCTTTCTCATCTCTCATCTATGGGCACCTCTGTTTTATTTTAGGGGGGGTAATATCTCCCCCAACCAGCTCTTCACCTTTTCACTGGGCTCTTGCTCACACATGTTTTGGTTGGAAATGCTTTCCCGCCGTCTCTCGTGAGTCACCCCGTGCTTCTACATGCATCTTTCTCGGATATATCCTCATTCTCAAAATGGATATTGTTGTGCAGATTTCCCCAGAGTATCTATTTATTGCTTTATCGAAGCAGCTCAAAACGGTCCATTCCGTTGATGCATTCCATTCTTTCGGTGGGAATACTCACCGACATGCAAGCAAAAAATGCATTGAAGATGTTGGATCTCATTAACGCACGGGCAGCTCTGAACTGCGTGAAGAAGCGAAAATGAAAAGTAGGTCCTTCCTTTGAATTTGAAGCTGTTATATGAACAGATCACATGGCCTATTTCTATGAGGGTTAGGGGTTAGGTGGGTTAACAACAGTAAAGTAAACAACTCATGGCATGCTGCCTATTCAAATGTAGCTTTGACAGTACTTTTCAGCGAGCTTACGGTCGTTTACCTAGGGTTGAAGGTATAATCCTCTATGGGGTAAAGCATTGACCTTGGTCAAATTCAGTGCTTTCGACTTGCCCTGAAAGGACATTTGACTTTCTTGCATACTTCTTTCCATCCTGAGATGGAGATCCTTTGGAAAGTGCCTAGAAACTTGTCTTCATACGCTTCTTCTCTAACCAGAACGTCATACCATGCAACAATAGTTCCAACCTATTCTTTCTAACTAAGAGCATATTCACCACAAGGCAAACAACTTATTCAATGCCAAACCCTATTGACTAAATGGCTTACCCTATCTTTTTCGGGCTTTATTGCCAAAAGTCATTCAATGCTTGGCTTCCTTCATTCATTTAAAACTTCATATGAGGCAAGTCCAGGTGAACCATCTTCGACTAGCTAATAAAGGATAATCCATTCTAATTCTAACACTCGATCTACATAAAAAAAAGAGCAGTCTGACTTGCCAAGCTGACTTAGAGGTACAACTTCACACTCTACTTTAGACTTTCCTTTCCTATAACGGATCACTTCACTGGCTCCTATCTTTCGACTGAGACTGACTAGGAGGCTAGCTCGTGCCTGTGCCCTTGGACCATTGGAACGCGTATCTGACTAAACCAATGAAGCACCAAAGGCAAGAAGAGCAGCTGATAAAATAGTAACTCCTACCCCTATTCCGATAACGTGCCAAGCAAAAGGCCAAGATTCAAGGTTTAGTATGAGGGCATTCACATATAAATAATATTCCTTCCGCCGAGGGTTAACACACCGCCTTTAGTTCATGGACTGAGCTTATGAGGAACCCTTGCAAGAGTTTAAAAAGAAAGACCGGACTGGATGGAAGATAACTCTAGGTCAAACGGATTATCTTAAGGCAGGGCTTTCCTTGGGCTTAGAAAGATAACTGGATTGGATCAACATGATAGGACTTAGGCTTAGAAATGCATGGCCTTATCACTAGATTTGACTTGCGCTTGAAGAGGAGCTGCTTTGCCCTCTTTCCCTCTTATCATTCTATTAAGATGGGAATTACTAGAAGGGAATGCCTTACAGGGAGAAGAGTCTCGCTGAAAAGTAAAAGTTTTCTTCTACCGCTTCCAGGCGGGTCTCAACACATTAAAAAGAAAAGCAAGATGGCCTAGATTCAGGTGTTCGTTCTTTACTTTACACGAGGAAAGACTGATCAATTAGCCTGTCCGTCTGTCCTTGATTGACTGGTTGGGAATAGGTCCTTAACGACCGATAGGATCTCACAGAGCTGCCTCCATCTGTCTCACCCCAAGGCTATTTTCCATGCTGATGGATGTAAAGTTTTAAAAGACTTTTTTCAAGGTTCCTTTCTCGATTGAAGCTAGAAGTTGTAAACGAGAAGCTTTCGACGATAGCTCTTTCGCTTCTCCTCTTACTAGCTAGGCAAAGACTTTCTTTCTACTCTTAGAACAGATGAAGGCGCGACAAGAGTACAGCTTCTATCCTGTTTCCCGGCTGGCCTATCTTTTCTTGCTTTTTGCCATTGGAGCACACCTTTTGCGTGGAAGCCGAGTACGAAATACTTTTCACATATAAGTCGGATAGCGTAATAAGGCAGTTACACTCTTCCGCTTTGCATTCCAGTTCATATACGTCTGAGGAACGAAGTCCTCATGTCATGCGTGAAAATAGTAAGGACCTTGCCTACGCCAACCTAAAAAACCAACTCATGGTTGTTAAGAAAGCGAAGGGCCCTCCTTCGTTGAGAGGACGATGAAAGAAGTCCTTCAAAGGCCCTCGAGAGGAAGTTTAACACACACATTCAGTTAAAGAAGGCTACCTTGGCTCTAATAAGCCTAATCCACTACAGATACTCGGGAATGAATGCGGCTAGTTGAAAGTGAGTTTTTGGAAAGAAAGTCATTCAAGAAGAATTCCTAAGTTAGCTAGGCTAAAGCTGGTAAATAGCTTCTTTTGCTCCTCTCCAACCAGTCAAGTGGCCTTCACTCCTATGAGCACACCAGATATTGAAAAGAGCGCTTACTCTTCTTACAGCAGAGTCGTTCACAAGAGAAAGACTAGATGTGGATTCCATAGTAGTTTATTCTCAAACAAGAGAATAGTGCCTTACCTTACTTCCTTTTTAAAGCAGACATGTGGACATAAAAAAAAAATGGAATTGATAGAATAGAGTAAGAAACATGTGCAGCTTCTTCAATACCACCTGATTCAATTCTTCAGCTACTTTTACAAAACTGCCTATTATGGCTATGTAAGGGGACCGACTTCCCAAAGAGGTTAATGCCCTAGGATTGGATTCATCCCCATATAGAACTGGGTGAGGGATTCCCTGAAACCAGAGCAAGAACCTAAAAACTGATAACAAGCTAAAAGGCGCATATCTCTAAGCCAAGATCGTCTGCTCCTCAGCAATTGACCCAAAAAGTGCCACAGCTCCTTCTTAGGCGAGCAAAGTTGTCACACCCCAACTCGACCCCACCTACGATCAGTCAGGACGCAATGGAATTTTAGCAATATAACGACAGTAATTAGGACACTGAGGCTCTAAACCAACCTCTTTAGAACATCATACATCGAACTCCATAAACGATCCCAACAATCAACTCCTAAATTAAGTTAACAACATACAACACAACCATATTATACAATAATCATTCTTCAACAATCCATTCATAGTTATACGCCTCCGTTCTAACATAATACATTAATTGAACATACATTTCAAAATAGATTATAAACCAACTTAGCAACCTAATCATAACAAAAGAAAGACTACTAAGTTAGCATCATTTAGTTAATTATCTTTACTACAACTTATACATCATAAACTACAAAGTAAATAAAAGACAACTAGTTTAATAAACAAGATAATAGAGTATACAACATCTCAAGCATCAAGGACAAGACTCTGGCACATAGGACTCGTCCATATATGGCACATTATCCCCTTCTGGAGGCACGTACCCGTAATCTTGCTCAATAACACTTGTATGCATGCAATAATAGAGAGTGAGCTTATATAAACAAGCTCAGTGAGGATCCGGTAGATCTCTAACAGTATTTACTCTACTTCTTAGAAATGATCCTTTGAGCAGTAAACACGCAATAAAACATCGATAACAATATAAACACATAACTATAATGACCAATCAATAAAGGATACTCTAGTTGGTGTAGCTCCAAATGCCATCACGATCTCAACCATTCTTCTTGTAACTCCCCATTACTCACGCACCCGAGGTACCTCACTAGCCTCGCCCTTCATGACACCTCCGTCATGCGAGCTGAAGGTAGTCTCTGGTAGTCATGCCGTTATCAACCTGACAGCCCGATGCTGCCCGAGAGGTGGCACACACATACCAAGACTCAACAATAATAATAAACATTATTCACAGGAGGACAACCTAGAAGAATTGCCTAGCTCCCGATTCATCAATCATCAATCAATAATCATCAATTATCATTAATATAACATCAAGTAATCAATTAAACAACAAACAACTAAGTTAGATGACTAAGTAGGCCATCCAACTTAACATGCATTAAACACGTAATCTAACCCTAGTCTAACAATCAACAACTCACAATTCAATCACTCAAATACCACCCAATCAACTAAGGCTCAATTCAACAATTTAAAGAAAGACAACCTAAACTCCAAATAATCATATCTTACATTCTACTAATCCAAACAACTCCAAATCAGTTTCTAACACTCACCCATTCAATAAACTACAATAGCCCTCTCGGAAACCAACCAAGACACATCAAAATCAAGCCCAACAACCCTAAAACCTCAATGCACCTAGGCTAAAACTTCTGGATTTTCACACAAATATCGCAATCGAAAATTCGGCACTATAACGGTGTTACCACGTAATTATCAAACTTTGAGAAATCGACGGCAATCGATTCCAACCACAACAACTCAAGATATTCATCAAATGGCCAATCTATCAACTTTAAATACCTGAAAAAAATAATTTTGCTACAATGGTTCAAATCTCGTACTAATACACATAAACGATCCCTAGCAAGCTCTGAGCAATAATATAACTTCAAATTAACATTCTAACGGTTCAATAATCAATTATATGCAAAAACATAAAAAGTGACTTTTGAGATCTAGAATTTTTCTCTCACCTTTGATGTGTTTTGAAGCTACAAAGATGCTCAAGAGGTTGAATCAAGCCTTAGTTGATGGAAATTGGCCTTGAATTGTAACTTTTAATGAAAATTTACTTTGAAAAAAAATGTTGAAAATGCTCTCAAGAAAAGCTATGGAGTTTCGGCCACCTTGTGTGTGCTTTGAGTATGTTTTGTGTTGTTTTAGTATGTGTTGATGCATAAATAAGCTAAGGTCAAATAAATTAAAAGAAAGTCAAAGTTAATTTTTAGTCTTTTAATTCTATTTTAGTCTTTTAATTCATTTCTTGACTATTTCTTGCTCAACTATTAATTTAACACTTAAACTAATTCTAGACAATATATTTAGGTGACAAAGAGTTTTACATTAAAATAGTTTCACCCGAGTCGGCTTAAAACTCGTTTTCTTGCAAAAGAAAGTGTAAAAATCTTTAAAATTCCAAAACCGATTCCAAATCCATTTTAATCAAACACGGGTCTATTAATACCTGAGGCCTAGGTTTTAAAATGTTTAAAACAACCCTGTAAAAATTTTGGCGGACAGGTGTTCAAAAATACTATTCACCACAACCGACGATAAAATTTATGATTCTATTTTTGATGAAAATTTAATGAATGCACACTTAGTATGTATTAGGGATATTAATCACATATTTAACACATTCTAAGTCATATGCACATAAACAGGTTAATTCACGCAAAACGAGGTAAGATACGCAAATCGAGATAAAGCAAAATATGGGGTCTCACAAAAGTGACGTCTGTGGGAAGAAAGAAGCTAATAGAGTCTTAGAATATCCCGAAAGAGGTGAATTTCCTGAAAGTTTCTCAAATCCGATCCTTGTATCATCTGATCTCGACCGGGTTAACTCCTAAATTCAGGCAGTGAGCATCGAATAAGCCAATTGACACTATCGTCTGTTTACAGCAAATTAAGATTATATGGAGAGGGTAAAACTATTTTGGCAGGACATTTGGTTTATATCCCTAAAGATTACATTCAAGGGTATGGACTTTTTTGGCAGAAGCATAAGCACTTAGACTAGATGTCCTTATGATCACTCTTTCTCAATCGAAGGCACAAACGGTTATCTGCACCGCACCGAGGGGTTTACCACTTTCTTGCTATAATAAGGCATGGAGCTTGCTATCTTAATATGGGGCAAAAAGAGGTGAGTCCATTAAGCTGCTTTAGGCTACGTCTTAGAAGTGCGAAAAACAGAGAGGGGGAAGGCGAGAAAAGGTTTTTCCTTTTGAGATATCGGAATCACGAAGTTTGACTATCTTCTTAAGTTAGATAAGGACTGATTGAGACCATGGATCCAACAGAAGGTATAGCAAATGAAGAAAGCTATTTTGATAATGAAGAAAGTATAGAAGAAGTAGATTAAGGAGATATATTTTGCTTTCTTATATATTACGCTTTGATCTCATCTATGAAGATATAGAATTATCGAAAGTCTGCCTTAATTGTGCTTACCACTCTAAACAGGCCCCGAGAGCTAGAGATATGAAGTTATTTCTTCTATTGAATAAAGTCTGGCATTCATGCCATCCAATGGGGAGAGCAAAGTCGGACTAGCTAGTTAGGTCGCGAGTTGAGTTGAAGAAATAAGATTAAAGGCAAGGGTCTATGTAATAGAGGGAAGGGATGGATTGCTAAAATGGTTGAAGAATAGTCAATATCTCCGAATAGAGAAAGCTACTCGAGGTAGTAGTGTTTTTCGGTAGGTAGAAGTTTTTCCAGTAGTAGCAGGACCCAGCAGACATCCTCTTGCATCTGAACCGGAAGGATATGCCTACTATGGCAAGAAGGGGCTTGCGCACAAAACTGCTTTATTGGTGGGTGGGGTGCTTGCTTTCAAGGTGGAAATACAACACCACAACCAAAAAGGGTAGTCACTTATGATAGTACGATCTGGTACCGGGGATCCTAGTGCGTAGCCGGTAAGGAAGTGTTTATTAAGTTCATAGTGAAAATGTTACTTGTGCCAGCAGTTCCCTTTCGTTTAGTTGGTGAAAGCTAAGGTAGAAGTTGGTAGGTGTATAAGTAGAAGTGCAATCAAAATCATCATCTGCCCACATCTTAATCAACAAACCAAGCAGCAAGTAAGGGTCTAGCATAAGAGAGTTATAAAAAGGCACCCCTTTCGCCTCATTCCCTAGTAAGATTTTTTATTTAGCACTGCTCTAGTATGCTTTGGAGGAATCTTGTAATAATAAATAGTAAGTCATTTTGTTTTGGCCTCTTTTTCTATGGATAGTAGCGAATACGGTCCAACGAGGTAGAATACTTTCCTTAGGGGAGCTCTAGATAAGATAGTGTTCCAGAAGAGCTTTTTGCCTACTTGCTTGGTTACAGTGTTTACCCTCCGAAGTAAGAAAAAAGATATTATATTTAAGGAATCCCTCCTAGTTACTAGGGAGTCTTTTTCCCGCATAGGTCCCATTCATCGGCCACATACACGTATACTTTATATACACAAGTGGTCGAGCCAGAGAAGAGAATAGACGATACAGGTCATTAAGTGTGAGTTTTCTTTAAGGCATTCATTTCCCATCCTGAGCAAGCCTCTTTTCATTCTAGCAGTAAGTCTATAAGTTAAACAAAAGTCCTTCCCTTTTTATTTCCATCCGATCAGGCAGTTGCAGAAGAAGCTCGACTTAAAGCCAGTTAGACCAATACTGTTCTAAAAATGCTTTATATGGCAGTTGCTAACCATAGAGTTGAATTAAAATTGATAAGCTAAGGCAATAACATTTATTTGAAAGTTCTCTTTGGAGTTTACTAAACATCAAGTTCCTGCAAACTAGGTTAAGAAATCCTGAAGGCAAGATAGCTAGTGAGAGGTCTTGTCCTTATGTCTTCTCCTTCAATGGAGAGCTAACTCTTTTTCCTTGAGATTCCTTTCGTTTCTTTATGTCTCTTCTTTCGATTTGATGGCAGCGGACAAGATACTCTTGGGTGCAGTAGAGGCTGGTTTAAGGTATGTGATATCTTCTCTTTAGGGGAAGGCCAAGTGCGAATGGAGTTCTTTCTAACTATCTAGTATACGCAGCGAGTAAGGCTTTCAGTTCACAACGGGACTACTAAAAAGATTTCTTCTACTTTTTAGAAAGAGAAGAAGAAGATGTTGATTAGCTGCTTCCCGGACTTTCATCAATGGTTGATAAGACATAATATCTCCCAAAAAGAAAGTTAGCTTAGGTAGAGTTGAACTCTCCATTGCCTTTTGAGGCGAAAGCCTTTCATCCCTCCCTTCTTGGTCTGTTCCTAGAATAGTCGGGTCTAGGAATTAGGGGATTTACGCTTCGTATACTACAACTAGACTTACACTCCTATCTTTCAAACTTTCTGTCTCAATCTCAGATAGCCCAACTTACTCTTCGTTTGAATATAATGAATCTTATATAGACTTAACTAACAAAGCACTTTCGGTAAACTAGTTCCTATGCTTTTATGGTTTTGGGTTATAGGTTTTATCGGCTAGGCTGCTAATCTATTTTCCAAGAAATCCTCTGAGAACTAGAGATAACCTTCTTTATTCCCAAAGTATGTTACTTTCTATATACTCATATTTTAGAAAAGTGTCTCCAGGATGCGATGCTCTGCGCCAGATGTCGAAGATGGCATTTTCTTTCGCTAACTCTCTTTTTGTTGGAAAAAAATCCTTTAAAAGGTCAGAAAGCTAGAACTCATAAGTCTAATTAGAATTTGGAGAAGAGCTAAGTGAAATGTAATTTCTTTCAAATACAAAAAAAGATATATATTCATTAGAAATAAGATAGTTCTTCCATAAAGGAGTTCAAAGAGACAAGAGCCTATTCTGGCAGTCCTACATATAGGAGGTAAGCAGGTCTAACCTTATGGATAGAGCAAGGAGAGTAAACTCCCTACGTAATATGTTTCTATTCTCCAGGCCCTATGATATTAGATCCTTAAGCCTCCCTACTTGATATTTATACTGGGAGGGAGTCACTACTATCAGAAAGGAAAAAAGAGGAGGTTTTACCTACATAGGGTGCAGAACCAGGCTCACTAAATTAACTGCATCTATCCCAGGGGTTGTAATGGCACTCTCAGCTAGAGGGGTTGTACAAAAACTTGAAGCTTATAAGGGCTCTCCCAACTTGAAGCAATAAAAGATACTAAGATACTGGCTAGTAAAAAACAGGGGTTGTAAGGAGAACCCAAGCCCCCAGGAAGGCAACTGGGAACCCATTAGCACTAACTTACAAAAAGCCTTACCTTTTTTCTACAGCTTGCTCTAGAAGGAAAAGAACTTAAAGTAACTACTGAAAGGTGTATTGGGCCTATAGAGCCAGGGAAAAACTTTCTCTATTGGCAAGGCAAGGAGCCATTCCACATCAAAGAAACTTAAGCTTTCACTGACACCACATGTCTTTTTTGCTATCACACGAGAAAAATGCCTTATTGCCAATGATGCTAACCATGCCTCACTTGTCTTAGCTGAATTAATGGTTCAATTAAATCATACTTGCCCAGACATGTATAAAAAACCAATTACAATCATGCCACCGGATGACCTAAAGATCACATGGTTACGCCTTAGGAATCGGACATGCATATGAATATCTTTCCTTTAGACATTTCATATATCATATATATTCTTTATAACCGAGATAAAGGATACCTATGAATGAATGCTATTCTGCCGGTCATCTGTCAAACCCTTCACATTTAGGAAATGCTTTCGGGAATAATGCCCCTACATTTGTTTAAACTCATTCCCAACTGCATAGCTAACCCGCTAGGGCTCTGATCATAAACTGGTTATATTTAAAATCAAGATTGGTATTCAGTCTGAAAAAAAAATAGGTCGAACTAATTTCATATTAGAAAGAAAGAAAAAAAAGCTGGTAAGTTTGGATCAAAATAAAATACTCGAAGCCCGGTTTGGAGTATTTTCCTTTTTCTGCTTCAATAGAGGCACTGTAAGTAGAATAACAATCATTCGATCGATTGCTCTTATCCTTCCTTTGCTGTAGATGGCAGAGCTACTGCACTATGTTTCATTGATTGATAGGAGTATTGAATAACCAGTACAAAAGACAGTAAAGAAGCTCAGCTGCCAGAGTGGATCCTATCCCGTATTTATCAGCCAAAAAATAGGAGAGTCATCTGTATAAGGAGAAAACGGAGGCGCCGAGATATTATAACCAAAAAGGTCTTGTCGCAAGCTGGAGTCGAACCAGCACCTCTGGGATCAAAATACAGGCCCAGCGAACTACCTTTTGTTCTGATCGCGATAAAAGTTTTGTTAAGTTCTTAGTAGCAGTCGGTGACCTTTTCTTCCCAGGAAAAGCAAAATCAATCCGATTTGTAAAAAAAGTCCCCCAGTGTATAAAGGGGAAGGTTATGCCTCTCGATAGCCTTTTTAAGGCAACGAAAGGGTCTACTATTCTTGAAGTCTCCTTTCATTTTCGATAGGAATTCTTCAAGAACTGCCTTCTTGACGGGTTTTCCCTTTCTGGTAAAGAGCACGTCCTGAGATTTATTTATTTCTCAGGGGAGATATCCTTCCATGAGAAGTCCTATTTCGAGTTCTATCTGGACATCCACATGGGTTTGAACCTCGTGCTCAAAGCGAAGAGTATCGAGGACAATTTGATTCCAAAAATCCAATCTGTTTGCGAGCTTCGCCCGGAGCTGTAAAACGCGCTCCTTCTCCTCTAGCAGAGGTTGGTCTAGCTCATTCCAAAGGAGGCCCTGGGGAATTTTCGAAGCCCTATGTAGTTGTTGGAAGGGTACCAAAGATGATGCCTCCCCAGAAGTCCCACGGGGCAACATATCAGTCTCCGTTTGGACCATATGGAAAAGAATCCAAAGGAAACTCCCTGTCATGCCCTGACCCCGACCCATCACTAGGCTAAGGCTGAAACATGACGTTCGTAACTCTTATATCTGAGATTAACAACCTGAAAGCTTTAAAACCCGTGAATAACAATTTAATAACATGTACGTTCATTAAAAATGCCATAAGAAGTTTCCAAAGACTTTCAAAATTCTCCTAAGCTATCAGCCTTAAAGGATTACATCACCCTGTTACATAATAACCAACCCAAGAACCATATGTTCATCATCCTAGCTATAAGTCTCAAAAGAATAAAGATCAAACCTAGCTAGGTATCTAATTTACCAAAATAATATTACAACATAATAATTGATCAATTTACAAAAATAACTTGTTACAACAATAAGCTAAAACTCCGCAAGCAAGCATGTAGACCAAGTAGGGTAGAAATCCATCACAACACATCAATATAGCTTGCAACCACATGGGAGCTTGCTCGGGCTAATCGTCACCTGAAACTGTTAGAAAGAGGGGTAAGCTAGATCCTCGCGTATAGCTCAGTGAGGAGGAAAACAAGGAAGGATTTTCACAAAGGTTTTATCTTTTCGTAATCAGTTTGATAAATCATGTCATGCATCTAACCACGCAAACTATTCTTAACACAAGCCTCAATCAACAATGAGAGGGTCGAGATATACCGGCAAACCCGGAGGTCCCATCACTTCCTCTAATAATAATGGTTACAAGATATACAATCAAGCTTTAGTAACATTTAACAACCTAGCTCTTCCAAGATATCACTGGGTCCCGACCCGTAGGAGGATCAATTAATCTTGAAAGAGAAGGGATGATAACATTTGGTAGTCGAGATATATCACTAAGCCCTACCTCTGACTGGAGGTCTTGTTACTACCTCGGTAGGTGAGATATACCGACGAGCCCGTCACTGCCCGGAGGTCTTGTTGCTACCGCATTCATTAATGGTTGCAACCGACACGTGCATTTACAATTTATATACATCTACATAAGCTAGAAAGTTTAGTCATTCATATAGCATATTCGAGTATATTCTATATTTCGCATCATGTAATGTGTCAAGCATTTATCATACACTTGTATGGACATATAACACACACAATATCTAACTTGTAAGCTCCTTTAGTATTAGCACACAATAACAAGAATTTGCAAGTTAACCACTCAAACAATATCATCTACCAATATCACACACTAAACACACCAACAAATCCAATACTCCTACATTATCCTAACTTAGGAGATAAATTTTCCTATATTCCCAAACTCCAATTAATCGGATTTTGGTATAGAATCTAAGCTTATCAAATGTAGATAACTCTAGAATCAAACGGAACTCAATTCGGAGTTGAATTGAGTGAGATATGGCCTTCGGAAAAACATTACGCGAATCTGTCAAAAATCCGGTCGAGTAAATCCATCAATCAAGCCATGCAAATTCATCAATTAACACCACTTAAGTGAATAATCAACAAGGGCATTATATACTTCTCTAACTACAAGATTAATCAACATGTAACCTCAATATCATCTCAAATCATACATATCTATATCATAACAAATCTGGACAGCCTGCTATAACCTTAGAAATTATCAAACAAACCAATCTAAAACATCAAATAGGCAACTACAAGACATACAAGTGGTATAGGGCTTCATAATCAAGTTCCTATGCAAGATCTATTAACATTTATTCATAAAATCTACTTAAAACATACAAAATCAACCACTTAAATCTCTGTCCAGTTCTTATTTCAATCATTTAGTCCCGATCTACGTAATATAAACACATAATATGCTTCAAAACAAAGTTACTAATAATCACCAACATTGTTCTTCATAAAATGACCTAAATTTCTTCATTCAGTTACCCTAGCAAATGATCTTGGAATTTAGTGAATCATATATCGAATTGAAGATTTATGAATTCTTTAACTCTGACCATAAATTTCACTCAATTTCGACTTAAGATCTAAACATTATGACTATTTCCGTAAGATTGCACAAAAATTGTCCAGCACCAGTACCTATCCAGAACGACCTACGAGTTTTTCCATTTTTGGGGGTCTTAAAGTCAAAATTAGCCTTAGACTATTTTTGAAATATTTGTTCAAAACTGAAAAATATAGTAATCTTCCAAATTTTATCATTTTTTAGATCGTTTACTACCTTAAATGTGCTCCGGACAGAAATGTCAGTAGCTACCCGGGATTTTCCAGAAATGTTCAAACATGTGTTCTTGGCTTCTAAGCATGCAAGACTAAGCATACACATATACACACATACTCATGAGCTTAAAAGAATTTAGAAAACAGTTTAAACCCTCACCTTAGCTTTGTGATTGAATGCAAGAAATGGTGCTAAGAAGTTTGAAAATAACTTGAAATGCCTCCCCTCTTCCTTCTCCTGCCCTTTTTTTTTCTTCTTTCTCTCTTTTCTATGGTTGAAAATCTGAGTGTGTGTTGTGTGTGTGTCGTGTGGGTGTGTATGTGTCTGATGTGTGTGTGTGTGTTGAGTTGTGTAGACCAGTGTGTATTGGAGTATGTTTGTGTGTTTTAGTATTTTTGTATGTGTATATGGTGTAGTGTTTATATAGTATAGTGTGTGTTGAGTTATAATATCTAAATTGCCTAATGACGAGAGTACCCTCTAACTAGATTGTGTTTTACTAGTTTGCCATCCTAGTATTAATTCTAATTGTTTTAATTCTAGTTTAGTTACTCTAACTAGCTATTGAACTAGATAGGTTATAATTACTAGCTACGCTAAATTAATTATCCAAATGCACGTTAACCAATGCACGTAAATCGAGACAAATGCATGTTAAATGATATAAATATACATTAATTGATATAAATTCATATTAAATGATGCTAAATTATATGAAATGTTATAAAATGCACATGGGCTCTGTACTGGCTTGGTACGGAATCTCACACTCCTAAACACCCACGATGAGCCACATAAGCCCGAAAAAACCAGAACAGCAGCCTTCATATAGCTTAGCATTCCCAGCGCTGGATTAGGATTTGCCAAGTGGTGAAGTAGGCACAGGTATCAACGTCTAAGCCCACATTAAACATATGTTAAGCCCAAACAAGAAATCCAAGAACACCTATACTGATCGTGGCATAAACCATGCCTAGATACCCGAAGACTAATTTTCCCGAAAAAGTCAAAACGATATGACGAACCCCATTAAACAGATGATAGGACCAGGCTAAGGCCGTTAGTGTCGCTCTTATTAACATGAGTTTTGATGAAGAAAAGAAGCATTTGAAGAAAGGATGATAGGTGAATCAAATCAAACCCATTTTCAGATAAAGAAGATAAAAAAAATGAAACTATAGTGACAAGCAAAACTCCGGAAATTTTATTAAAAATGGAAAAAGGTCGAACTATTGAAAACTACTTTTCCTATAAATATTGGTTCTATCCTAAGAAGCGATCGAAATAATTGTTGCACGTTCAGTAGTTAAATAGAAGCTTCCACCACCACAACCTCAACAGTCATGATGACAACCTCTCCTAATGATCTATTCGACCGTTGGCCCTCTTAAGATGGAGAGTGGGGCTTCCGCGTCACCCCATGTAGAGCCATACAAGAGTATGACCACTGCTTCTTAAAGATAAACCCAATCTGCATTTGAAAGCTTGGGATCATGTCCCTTGGGTGGCTTTAGTAAAGGGAGAATGACAATTGGGCCCCGCAGTGGTAGAACCTGGTGAACCGGGTGTACATTTCTTTTATTCTCTTATGATATTTCTACTCAGCTTGAAAAGGCTTGACAAGAAGCCTTAAGCCGATAAGAGCTCTTCATCATGTTCGACAATTTCTAAAGAAGAACTGAGAGTGATTGACCTCACGACACACATGCAATATGTTCATGCCAATAAAGGTGAGATTTTCTATTCTTAATTAAAGGAGCGAAACGCTTAGTGGTTGAAGTAGAGAAGAGCTAGAATGAGTCAATTTTCCTAGGGAAAGCACACAAGTAGGAAGGAAGAATCGAAAAGGCACTTTATCCCCAACCCAGGATTGGAAGAAGTGCTATAGGAGAGAGAACAACGGGAGGTACAATCAAAAGCATTTACCGCACTCAGCAAGACGAATCCTCCTTCTGTAATTTTGATAACCAGCTCATCTCTACAATACTGTCTAGATGTGTACCGCATCAAAAAAGCTCTTTTAAGAATATTTCCCGAACTTTTTCAGTCAATTTTCCTACTTTATTATGCCAATTCCTCTAGCGGCTTAATCGTATGAGATCAGTCCTTTCAGTTGAATATCCTATGCTATGGCTTGACCCTTTTTACACAAATGAATCCTTTCAAATTCACTCCATTCGAAAGCACCATACGATACGCATCCTCACTCACAGACTGTAATCCAAGCTGCACTTCGGGTTAGAGATAGAAAGCCGGTTATAGGGACAAAGCTCTCTACGGACCGCTCATGGATGAAGCTTTGCGGCATTCCATTAGAAAATTGGAAATTCTATGTGTTAAGCATATAACTATCCTTAGTTCTTAGCCTGGATCCAACACGTAATCGACTCGAGGAGAAATGGCCCCTTCAGATCTATTATTCTATCGAATAGCCCTTTTTAAATTGTCGATTTCGGCCGGGCTCTAGAAAGATTAATTCCAAAACTACAACTGTACACCACCAAAAGAAAGGGCTATTTTTTCGCATATTTACAAGTTTCCCCCAGGAACCTACAAAGTATAAACCGGTGGAAACTAGATCCTCCTAGATCCTCAAAACCTTTTCTTTTTCTTTTTTCTTCCACCCACAATACAAGATTGTAACTTTCCTTTGACATTCCGCGCCTGTGATACTACTCACCAACCTTCTTTATGGAGGGGACCAACCGATCTCACGACGATGAGTTATCCACATACTTCAATATGAGAGCAATTAAATAAAGCTCTGTTACAACTCACTTTGTGTTAGAGATATGCCTTAATGCTACATATTTGGATGACATATATTAGGGCATTTTGACATTTACTTATGGCATTAGTGTTTATATGTTCGTTTACATATTGACATAATTAGGACATTCATATTCTCCTTCTTTACGTGTATGAATGAGTCCCTAGTATTTTCATTAGAGGAATGTATTCTCAAAGCGTTTAGAATATGTTGGCGTATTTCCTTAATATGATAAATACTTAAAGCGTTCATAGTCCTTAGATTATTTGATCGGGACTTTAATAATCTATTATGGACTATCACATGTGTTGTTACCTTTGATCAACATAAGGATGTTGATGATAAAGGATGGTGAGCCACGTGCCATAATAGCATAGTGATGCGACTAACAAACATGTGGGTGACTATTAGTTGAATAGTTCTCTGAATGTGACGTGAATAACAAATTACATGACTCTGGATTAATAATTTGTTATCCGTTGCGATTGTGCATGTAATCCTTAGACTTGAGGCATTACGGCTGTCATATGTATTGGGGTTTGATTCAAGCGTTTGGATAATGCCTGTCTCGACAAACGATATGAGATACATCCTTTCGCAGTTTCATTCGTTTAGTATAGTGATTGACAGGTAGTGGTCAAGATAGGATCCATTAACCTCCGTCGTGAGGCGATGTCCTATGTGATCTAAGCTTGGTTGTTTAATGAGGAAATCCTTGGCCAAGGTATGAATGATGGAGAAAGGGTTTTCCATGTGTCATATCTCATTACACCAATTAGATCTATGCATAGTATCGAGTTTATGAACGTAATCGAATCATGGTTCTTGCTCGACGGGACAATTAATGGAAGGATTGGATTGCACGATAATCGGCGACTATAAATAGGTTCATTACGTGATTACTTCATTGCCTTATAAATTGTCTTGATATGTTGCTAGACGTCACTCAAGACCTTAAGGGTGTTTCAAGAATTAAAGGAGAAATTCTTGAAACAAATCAAGAACCTGATTGACATTAAAGGTGTTTAATGTTTCTTTAGTGCTATTTGGCCATGAACCTTGAAAGTCACACCATATTAGTAAGGAGATTAAGTCTTGCTTAAACTTGAATCATCTTCTCTAAGAAATTATTAAGAGTTAATAATTATAGTCTCAACCATTAAAAGTTAATGGGGCAAATTTGTAAGCTTGGGAAAGTTTTGGGTGCTTAGTGCAAATAGGTAAAATCTGATTTTTCCTATTGGTTGCCAACATGTTGATGTGGCAAAATATTAGCCAATAAACACAAAGCACCAAGATCAAAATCCTAGCCATCCATCTATTAATTCAAGGGTTGAAATTGGTCAACAATTGTAGGCTTTATTTAAGAGTTAAATAATAGCAACTTGTCTTGTGATGATAACTTGCAAGACAAATGTATTTGTGTGTGTTGTGTTTCACGGAAAAACCAAAGCAAAAGAAGACAAAGTTATATATTCAAAGTCTTGCGTTTTGCATGAATCAAGGAAAAGAGAAAGACAAGAAAAAGTCTTGTCTCTTGGTCTTGTGTCTTCTCAAGAGAAAGAAGACAAAAACTTCTTCAATCCTTAAGCATATACACGGCCAATTGAAGCAAATATAGAGAGAGAAAATTCTGCTCATTTTCTCATGCTTATACATGCCTAAGTGAGTGAAGTAAAAAAAGGTTTTTGGTCTTCTTCTTGATTCTGAAAAATCAACAACACATACATACACCATAGATGGTTATAAGAACACAAGTGTTTGTTCTTCATTTAGCTTTGTCATGTTGGATTAAATTGTGACTAAGAAAGATATCTAAACTAAGTGTAGTTTTAAGTAATCTTTCAAGATAAGAGAAGTATTCTTGTTCATGAATCTTCCAAGGAGTTTGCTAGCACTACAACTCAAGGAGGAGGAAAGGCTTCTTCAAATTGCTAGGTGGACAATCTAGGACTTCTACACTTGTGGAAGGTTCAAGGAGTTCTCAAAGCTTCACCAAATGATTCTAACCTTTGGTCTTCAAGAGGTATTATTCTCTTCTTGTATTACCTTTGGTTTGAGATGTATATTGCATAAATATCAAGTATTGGGATTGACTACACATATAAATGTTATATATGTTATGAAAAATTGTATTTCATGCTATCTTCCGCTGCAAAAATTTTTATTCTATATGTGCAATCCCGGATATCGTTCCTTCAATTGGTATCAGAGCCATGACTTGATATTCATGCAATCATATGAAAATGTTAATCATGGGTTTCTATATGCTTAACGAAAGTGGGATTTGTAGAGTAGGATACATAAGTTTATTTATATGCAATGGATAGCACCTATAATCCATGGACGACCAGTAGAGTTCATAAAAGAAACCAAAGAAAGCTCCGTGACAAAGCTGTCACTCTCTTCATATTTCTACTTACTGGCTGGGTGAAGATAAGACTGGAATAATAACAAAGCCAGATAGAGATACTGTTTGTTCTAGGCTTCAAAACTATATTTCTTGTTTTCCCAGGGGAAGACTTTTTCTATACTTTGGTCATTTAAAAAAACCCTAGATGACGACGAATACTAAAACAACTGGGATTCAATGAAGGATTAACAGATAATTTATGGACTTGCTTTGCTTGGTCCTAGTTTATAGGCATTAAGACAATCTATAACTAGTTGGAAGGGGCGCAAGGTTTGAAGACGCTCGACCAAGGGGAGAGAAACGAAACTACAGTAAGAAAAAATGCAATCAAAATAAGCCTACCTTAGTCTCAAATACGGCTTATGTAACACCCCGATCCCTCTCGAGACCGGAAGTTCTATCAATCAATCTAATCACAACCCAATTCCAAACCCGGGCATAAAATTTAGGGAAAGACGGATGGAGTCTCCCCTGTTTCTAGGCAAAGTGCAAAACCAGCAATAGCATATAAGTGGACCAGCACCGTGTCCAACCATTCAACCACCTCAAGGCCATCCGAGCCTCAGTTCTCAACAATTAAACACAGTAAATATACATATTTCCAAGTACCCAAACTATTCTAACTCTTTTCCTTTAGACAATTACATACATGCAATGAAGTTAAACTATACTAACTGAATATATAAACTAGCTTTTCAAATCACTTCAATAACCTAGTAAAACTTAAATTACATTCCTTTTTAGCATTAAATACAAACAACACATGAAACACACATCTTTGCATCTTTGACAACTCAAGCCACATAGCATGCAAGACAACTCTTCAAGAACGAACTTTCACATAATCACGATCTTTCCAGCTAACATGGCATTTCCTGAAATGTTGTGGTGAGGAGTGAATATACACAACACGTATACTCAGTGAGGGCGAGACAGATATCGAGGTGGAGAGAAAGAAGATCGTGCATTTCAAATAAGACAGTTAAACCATATATTCAATACGATCAACTATCAATATAAACAACAATACAATAAGCAATTGAAGAAAGCATTAACACAACCATTCAAAGCTATACCACACTTTGAAGGTCATAGTTCACTCATACGAGCAATGTACCATTCCACGAGCAATATCTCAATCTTGAGCTTGATGTTGACAACAATGACAATAAGCTCGCAACCACCTTATAACATCTACTGGGTGTACTCCGGAAGTACCCCGACACATCTACGACCCAAATCTCCTAGGGCGGTACCCCTAGCGAAAATGGGAATAGGACACGGAGCTAGAGCAAACCAACCCTGGCAGCCCGAGACTGCCCAGAGAGGCCCATCACTCACGCGCCTGACACAATGCAATGCAATACGAGATACAAGCAATAAACGAGCAATAGCACGAAAGTACAAATTAGTGGCGATAAACGAGATATCAAGCATTTACAATCAATAATAGCAATCAATTAACTTTTCAAGCATAATTATCATTAATATCAACAAGAACAATCAATTAATCATGTAATAGCAGTTCAAACATGAAAACGACAAATATCACTATTCAATCTCTAACTTCCAAAGGCAATTACGAGCAAACGAGCTACAAGATTAGGAAACCGATTTCACTACATTCACTTAGGCACTACAAGGCACGTTTCTATGTCACGAAACTTCATTTTCCCAACCGAAGCCCGAAAGTCCACCTACTGCGTTTGAACTACAGCTATGTCAACCGGACACTCAATCAATGCCACAACAGCGCCAAAAGTGCTTTCATGCCCTCAATAGCAAAACCCCCAACTCAATTCGAGCACGGTTAACACTTGGTCAAACGACCCCTTTACGTTTCTTTGTCTAATTTCTAATTTTAACAAAGGCTGATCCGTTTTTATTGCACATTTTATCTTTCTATCACTAATGGCACCTATCCAAATCAAGAAATCGCAATTCGGATCAAAATCCAAAATTCTAGGGTTTTACTATTCAAAATCACTATTTATTATTCTTCCCCAATTTCAAATACGTGTTTCTAGCAATAAAAATCGTTAAATAACTAACAATCAATGCTCTACGAACCATAAAGAGGCAATTTCAAGCATCATAATGCATTAAATATCAAATCTAAGAAATTGAATCAAAAATCAAATTCGAATTTATATTCACAAAAACATGGAAACCCTCACGGAGATTGAAGACCAAGACCCGCAAAGACCCGAGCCACGACTCCCGAGTAATTCCACGCATGATTGTAGAAGAAAATTGAAGCAAAATCATTTTTTTCCTCCTTGGAAGCATTCGGCCATGGGGAGGGACAAAATGGTCATTTGTGGTTTTGTTTTTTAGTTAATTTGCCTTGTTTTTTAATTTATATGGTGACAAGGGAAAAATGGTAAAAAGACAAGGTCAAATTCAATATAAAAATGATCAAATTAGTTTATTTTGATGCCATTTAATCCAATTCAAGTTAAAACAATGAAATTTTAATGAAAACCAACTAAAACTAGCTAAATTAAGCTTAAAACATTTTCCACTAAGTCCGAGGAATATTTCTCTAACTCTCATTTTCGAAATGCTACGATTGAACGGTCAATAAACGATCGCTAATCAAATAATGAGCAATAATATAAAACTATAATTTTTGAAAAGTAGAATAGTAGAATAGTTTAAAATTCACTCCGGAGTCTGAGCTATTTTTCTCATTTAATTGAAAATCGAGTAATTTAATACAAGAAAATAAGACCGATTATTAAAATAATCAAAATACTAAATATTCATTTAAAAATAAATAATTTAACTATTTATAGAATATTTCCAAGAATTATGAAATTAATGTTAAGATACAAATAAACAAGTTAATATAAACACGTAGTCAAATGCAATTAAATACTAACATTTAAGATGACACTTAATTAAATACAAGAGACTAAATCCAATTACTATAATTAATAGAAATAGGTAATAATCTTTTAGTTAATCAATATAAAAATTATTGAATGCTTCTAAAAGAAATATCAAAATAGTGAAAAATGGTTGATTTAACTAATTAAACATTTAATTAAATGCAGTTATATGCCATTAAATGTATGCCGGGTTCAGGTTATCACATCCCCTCCCCCTTAAAACAATTGCGTCCTCGTAATTCTTCTTCCGATAGAACTCAACATCATCTAAAATCCAACTCTGACCACTCTTCACTGGTTGCTGAGCAAGACGCTGAATAAAATACTCGTAGGAAAATCCTAAATAGAAATCCCAACCAAGAATGCTGAGAAAATACGAATTAAAGATTGAAGCAAAGATACTGTAGATAAAATTAACATCACATATTAATGACAAGAAGAATGCCGAAGAAATACCCCACATACGAATCTCCAGTAGAAGTTCAACAAGTACCAAATAAAGAAGTCAAAGGATAGCCAGAGTAGATGCAGCACATATAAGACCAAACTCCAAGATTTCATCATCATTTGCCGAGTGCAAACTTTATACTACATACCACCAAGAAAACCCAAAGTATTCCACAGCTAACCGTAAACAATGTGAGATAACAAGTCCGAACAGGATTCCAAGTGTAAGACTTCCAATAAGTGCTAATAAGGAAAATACTAGTAGAATGCCCAATAAGAATTCCAAAGAGTGTTGTAAGTAATACTGTACAACAAGTCGGATAGGAATTCCATATACCAAACCTACTGAGGAATACCAAAAGAAATACCCGATACAATGCTCCAATAAGAAAGTAGCAAGAATTGCCCAATAAGTAAGTACTAGATAAATTACCACTAAGAATTCTATAAAATGCCATTGAAGAATTTCCAATCAGGGATGCCAGTAGCACACCAATAATGACCGAGACACATATACCATAGATAATACTGTACAGTAAGTCCGATTGAAACCCCAATAGCCAAGTCTACCAAGAAGTGCCAACAGAAGTTTCAAAGAATACCCAATAAGAAAACCAAAGAATGCTCCAGAGAACAGCCAAATAGAACCTCAAAAGAAAGCTACTCTTTCACAACTGTTAAGCACAGAGGAGGACCTTAGAGATTCGCCAATAACCGAGCTCCAAAAGCAAACACCAACTCCCAAATAAAGGCTAGTCAAATACTGCTCATTCCCGTCAATCCACATAACTTGGAGGGCCTGCTACTAACCACTTCTCTTCAGGGGAGGAAGAAGTCTTTCTTACCATTTCAACAAGACATGTATGAATGCTAAGATATCATATTTATACATACATGCATTAAACTATTATGCAAGCAAGTTTGTAAAACAGTTTATAAAACAATTTATTCATCAAAGTCACTCAAGCACGACAATCAAGTCAAGCACAACATAATCAATTCAAATCACGGCATAGCCAATTCAAGACATTCCAATACACACATTACAAGCAATACTTCAAGCAAATAACAATTCACGAGGTCGATTCGATTCACGATGCCAATTCAATAGGTCAATTCAATACATAACTAGACATTTCACCTCACTTAGCACACATTTAACACATAATACATAACTATATCACATAGATACACACATTCAATTCAAGACACATAATCTCACATACAGGCACACACTTTCAAAACATACTTAACAAGCACACATCCAAGGGTTACTACCCGACAGACTGAGGACCCTGTCCCGACTTATGAGCTAAACAAGCTCTGATACCACTTGTAATACCCTGATCCCTCTCGAGACCGGAAGTTCTATCTATCAATCTAATCACAACCCAATTTTAAACCCGGGCTTAAAATTTAGGGAAAGACGGACGGAGTTTCCCCTATTTCTAGGCAAAATGCAAAACCTGCAATAGCATATAAGTGGACTAGCACCGTGTCCAACGATTCAACCACCTCAAGGCCATTCGAGCCTCGATTCTCAACAATTAAACACAACAAATATACATATTTCCAAGTACCCAAACTATTCTAACTCTTTTCCTTTAGACAATTACATACATGCAATGAAGTTAAACTATACTAACTGAATATATAAACTAGCTTTTCAAATCACTTCAATAACCTAGTAAAACTTAAATTACATTCCTTTTTAGCATTAAATACAAACAACACATGAAACACACATCTTTGCATCTTTGACAACTCAAGCCACATAGCACGCAAGACAACTCTTCAAGCACAAACTTTCACATAATCATGATCTTTCGAGCTAACATGGTATTTCCTAAAATGTGGTGGTGAGGAGTGAGTATACACAACACGTATACTCAGTGAGGGCGAGACAGATATCGAGGTGGAGAGAAAGAAGATCGTGCAATGTAAATAAGACAGTTAAACCATATATTCAATACAATCAACTATCAATATAATCAACAATACAATAAGCAATTGAAGAAAGCATTAACAGAACCATTCAAAGCTATACCACACTTTGAAGGTCACGGTTCACTCATATGAGCAATGTACCATTCCATGAGCAATACATCAATCTCGAGCTTGATGTTGACAATGATGACAATAAGCGCACAACCACCTTATAACTTCCATTGGGTATACTTCGGAAGTACCCCGACACATCTACGACCCAAATCTCCCAAGGCGGCACCCCTAGCGAAAATGGGAATAGGACACGGAGCTAGAGCAAGCCAACCCTGGCAACCCGAGACTGCCCAGAGAGGCCCATCACTCACGTGCCTGACACAATGCAATGCAATACGAGATACAAGCAATAAACGAACAATAGCACGAAAGTGCAGATTAATGGCGATAAACGAGATATCAAGCATTTACAATCAATAATAGCAATCAATTAACTTTTTAATCATGATTATCATTAACTTCAACAAGAACATCAATTAAACACGTAATAGCAGTTGAAACACGAAAACGACAAATATCACTATTCAATCCCTAACTTCCAAAGGCAATTACGAGCAAACGAGCTACAGGATTAGGAAACCAATTTCACTACATTCACTTAGGCACTACAAGGCACGTTTTTATGTCACGAAACTTCATTTTCCCAACCGAAGCCCGAAAATCCACCTACTGCGTTTGAACTACAGCTATGTTAATCGATCACTCAATCAACGCCACAACAGTGCCAAAAGTGCTTCCATGCCCTCACTAGCAAAACACCCAACTAAATTCGAGCATGGCCAACATTTGGTCAAACGACCCCTTTACATTTCTTTGTCCAATTTCTAATTTTAACAAAGGCTAGTCCGTTTTTATTTCACATTTTATCTTTCTATCATTAATGACACCTATCCAAATCAAGAAATCGCAATTCGGATCAAAATCTGAAATTCTAGGATTTTACTATTCAAAATCACTATTTATTGTTCTTCCCCAATTTCAAATACGCGTTTCTAGCCGTAAAAATTGCTAAATAACTAACAAGCAATGCTCTACGAACCCTAAAGAGGCAATTCCAAGCAATTTCAAGCATTATAACGCATTAAATATCAAATCTAAGAAATTGAATCAAAAATCGAATTCGAATTTATATTCACAAAAACGTGAAAACCCTCAAAGAGATTGAAGACCAAGACCCGCAAGGACCCGAGCCACGACCCCCGAGCAATTCCACGCATGATTGTAGAAGAAAATTGAAGCAAAATCATTTTTTTCCTCCTTGGAAGTATTCGGCCAGGGGGGGGACAAAATGGTCATTTGTGGTTTTATTTTTGAGTTATTTTGCCTTGTTTTTTAATTTATATGGTGACAAGGGAAAAATGGTAAAAAGACAATGTCAAATTCAAGTTAAAAATGGTCAAATTAGTTTATTTTGGTGCCATTTAATCCAATTCAAGTTAAAACAATGCAATTTTAATGAAAACCAACTAAAACTAGCTAAATTAAGCTAAAAACATTTTCCACTAAGTCCGAAGAATATTTCTCTAACTCTCATTTTCGAAATGCTACGATCGAACGGTCAATAAACGATCGCTAATCAAATAATGAGCAATAATATAAAACTATAATTTTTGAATAGTAGAATAGTAGAATAGTTTAAAATTCATTCTGGACTTCGAGCCATTTTTCTCATTTAATTGAAAATCGGGTAATTTAATGCAAGAAAATAAGACCGATTATTAAAATAATCAAAATACTCAATATTCATTTAAAAATATATAATTTAACTATTTATAGAATATTTCCAAGAATTATGAAATTAATGTTAAGATACAAATAAACAAGTTAATATAAACACGTAGTCAAATGCAATTAAATACTAACATTTAAGATGACACTTAATTAAATACAAGAGAATAAATCTAATTACTATAATTAATAGAAATAGGTAATAATCTTTTAATTAATCAATATAAAAATTATTAAATGCTTCTAAAAGAAATATCAAAATAGTGCAAAATGGTTTATTTAACTAATTAAGAATTTAATTAAATGTAGTTAAATGCCATTAAATGCATGCCGGGTTCGGGTTATCACAGCTTAGCCTCAGTGGAAGACAACTCTTATTAAACATGTCTTTTTGGCTTATACCAATCACATGGCTAGCATACTACTAGCATAAATTTGGTTTAGGAAGGAAGTTTTCCCAATTGTCGAAATTAAAGTCTACCAAAACTATTGTTGTGGAAGAAAGAAGCAGAGAAACACAATGAAATAAAATCTTTTCATTGGTAGCCCAACCCAAGAAAGACGGGGGATTGGATATACAATCGTTTGGTAGGTTCTAGATCCATGAGGTTGTATCAGGCCCTTTAGCTATTGTTCTTGAGAAATGACCCCATCTGGCCCATTCCTCGAAATAAGTTTTTACGGGATCCCTATCTACCAAAATTTTTACTTCTGGTTTCGGTGAATGAATAATCATTGAGTCCTCCTCTTTCCAGACATAACATACAAAGAGACCCGCCAACAGTCAAATAATTAGTGAACTTTTGGGATATATTTCTATAATTAGTTTGTTTCTCTTCTATTTTTCTATCCCCTATCTATCTATTTTCTTTAGTTATTCACTAGAGCAATTATAATCTAGAAGTCAATCAGGGACAAGTGTTCAGATCTATTATGGCATAGCCATGAGATGCTTAACAGACCTTTTTACTCTTTTGGGGGAACTTTGGCCCCCTTTTCTTCTTTTTTCACAAATAGGAAGTTTCAGATCCATGTTGGATATTAAAAGGATTACCATATATGACACAAGATTTTTCTGCCGATTCTTTGTTCTCGAGCCTCTCGGTCTGTCATTATACCTATAGAAGTAGAAAGAATTACAATCCCCATCCTACCTAAAATTCTAAGAAGTCGTTGATAGTTAGAATAGAATCGTAGACTAGGGCGAGTGAGGCGTTTTAAATTTAAAATATTTCTATAGGGTCTTTTCCTATTCCTTCTATGTCGCAGGGTTAAAACCAAAAAAGATTTGTTGTTTTCTTGGTGTTTTCTCACGTTTTCGATGAACCCTTCTCGTAAAGGGATTTTAACAATACTTTCGGTAATATTAGTAGATGTTGTTCGAACCACTCTTTTTCTATCCATATCGGCATTTCGTATAAAGGTTATTATCTCAGCAATAGTGTCCCTACTCATGATGAACTAAAATTATTGATGCTCCCAAATTTGATATAATCAACATGTTTTTTTTTTTTCTTATTTGTTTATGAATATGAATTATTAAAGGTATATGCGTAAGACACAATCTACTAATGAATCTATTTCTTTCAAATACCCCACTAGAAACACATCACGATCTCATTTTATAATACCTCGGGAGCCAATGAAACTATTTTAGTAAAATTTAATTGTCTCAATTCCTGATCGATCGCACCAAAAATTCGAGTTCCTTTTGGATTTTCTTCTTGATCAATAACAACTGCAACATTGTCATCATATCGTATTATCATACCGTTGTCACATTTGAGTTCTTTACAGGTACGCACAATTACAACTCTCACTACTTCTGATCTTTTTAGGGGCATATTTGGTACTGCTTCTTTAATCACATCAACAATAACGTCACCAATATGAGCATATCGACGATTGCTAGCTCCTATGATTAGAACACACATCAATTCTCAAGTCCCACTGTTATCCGCTATATTTAAATGGGTCTGAGGTTGAATCATATCATTTTTGAATCTATTCTATCTATGCAAAGGACGAAGAAAAAAAAAAGAAATATTGTTTGTCCAAAAAAGAAACCTGCGATTTTTTGTAATCCCCAAGACCCATTTTTGTTGGTTCTACATTTTTATCCCGAAATAATTAATTGAGTTCATATAGGCATTTTGAATGCTGCTATTGAAATAGCCCTTCTAGCAATATTGTCTGTTACTCCACTCATTCCATAAAGTATTCGACCTGGTTTAACAATAGCTCCCCAATATTCAGGAGATCCTTTCCCCGAACCCATACGAGTTTTTGCGGGTCTTAGTGTAACTGGTTTGTTTGAAAAAATACGTACCCATATTTTTTCGCCACGACGTGCATTTTGTGTCATTGCTTGTCGACCCGCTTCTATTTTCCTAGATATGATCCAAGCGGGTTCAAGTGCCTGAAGAGCATATTTACCGAAACAAATATTATTACCTCGATAAGATATTCCCTTCATCCTTCCTCTATGTTGTTTATGGAATCTGGTTCTTTTGGGGTTATAGTTGATGGTTGTTTCTGAATTCCATCTCTACTATAGAACCGGACGTGAGAGTTTCTTCTCATTCGGCCCTCGCGAAAAAATAAAAGATAAAAGGATTCAAAAATATTTAATTTGAATTAAGATATAAATGTATTTATTTTATTGAGTAATACATTCAATCAGTCGATTCTTTGAGATTTCATCAAATCGGATCTATTAGTAATTTGCATATCTTATTTCAATAGATAACTAGACGTTTTATTTCTCTATTTTAGAAATAATATTGTTTTTTAAACCGTTCTAACAAATCTTTATTTTGTTTTGCACCTATCGTATTGCCGAAAATTTAGCAATTCAAAAAAAGAAAGTTTTTGCGGGCGAATATTTACTCTTTCAATCTCTATTTCAGTTGTAGGGTTAACTTGTGACTTCTCAGAATAGATGAATTGATTTCCGGTTCATTCTGCCATCCCGACCAGTGAATCATTAAGATTCATTTTTGAATCAAATCTTTTGCATTCACAGGTTCCATCGTTCCCATCTCTTCTTATTTAATGGTTAGGTCTAAATTCTACAATGGAGCTAATGATGAAATTCAATTTGTTCTTGAGTCAATTTTCTCAATCTTTATTGGCTCAAAGCTCTTGTTGGTTTTTGATCTATAAGAAGATTCATTTAATTATGTTATGGATGAATCAGTAGTGATGCTTTATTACACTGCCTTTTATGAGATGCCTTAGAGACCTTACATATTGGAATTATAGATCATTGATATTTTTTTTCTCTCTTTCCCTCATGCTTCCATTTACCCACACCTTTTTTTCTCTATTTTGCTTTACAATTTAATTTAGAATCAGATTAATTTTTTTGTTTATGCAAAAATAATTTAGTGGCTACAAAGATATGATCGATATATCATATCTTGACTGGTTCTTTAGATCCAGATAATGCAAAGTGATGAGTTGGTTATTAGTTTTATAGTTATTAGTTCATACTGTGGGGCTGATTTTCATCCTAACCCTAAAAAAGACCAACGAGTCACACGCTAAGCATAGCAATTATATCAAATGGTTAATCGAATTTTTATTCAACCCTATAGAATTAAGAAATGGACGAGTTTCTCTTTTTTTCTTCTATCACTAGATAGAAGGAAAAGATAAGTAAAAGTTTATTTTCTTATTCCTCGTCTCAAAATATCCAAATTTTGAAACCTAATACCCCCATAGATAGTTCGAACTGTATAGGAACAATAATCAATTTTAGCTCGAATGGTTTGTAGGGGAACCCTACCTTATCTGATCCATTCGACACGTGCAATTTATTTTCTGTCAATACACCCTGCAATTTGTACTTGAATTCCTTTTATATCTACTTGTTCAGTTAATTCCATAGCTTTTTTCATTGCTTTTCTAAATGAAATTCTATTCTTTAATTGTCCAGCTATAAATTCTGCAAGAATATTAGGGTTTCCATAAGGTTTTGCAATTCTTAAGTTTTCGGTTCACACAATTAAATTCATTTTGTAAATTCGTCTATAATTCTTTGATTCCTTGCAGTCAACTTTCTATTAATAGCTTTGGAAATCTCATAAAGATTATGACCTGGATTAGATCAATTCTTTTTTGAATCTCTATACATGCAATTTCCTCGACCCCAGAAGAAATTCTCATATTTTTTTGTACATAATTCTTGATACAATCTCTTATTTTTTGATCTTCTTGTATACCCTCTGAGTAATTTTTTGGTTGGGAAAACCAAAGGGAATGATGACCCTAGGTTGTACCAAGTCTGAAACCAAGTGGATTTATTTTTTGCCCCTATATTCCCCGCCTACTATCCATATCACGATACACCATAGCTATATATTTATTTTTCCATTTATTTTTCTAACGAATCTATCTCTACATATTCATCATCTAATGATATATCTTTCATTACAATAGTTATATGATAGGTAGGTCTTTTTATTGGAAAACTACGCCCTTTAGCTCGAGGTTTGAATTTCTTTACAGTGCTACCCTCGTTGACTTCGGCTTGGCTAATGACTAAATTGGCTTCGTTGGAACCTATATTGTAACTAGCATTTGCGGCTGCTGAATAAACTAATTTCAAAATTGGATAACACGCTCGATAGGGCATGAGCTCTAGTATCATAAGTGTTTCCTCGTAGGAACATCCACGAATTTGATCAATTACTCTTCGAGCTTTGTCAGCAGACATGGATATATGTTGACCTAAAGAATATACTTCTGTTTTTTCTTCTTTAGCATAAGGTTTGCCTCCTACTAATGAATCATAATCATCTATATAGATTTTTTTTTAATATTAACTACTCAACGACTAGATCTATTATTGGTTTTGGCATGTCCTCGGAAATTTAAAGCAGGTGCAAATTCTCCCAATTTGTGGCCTACCATACGATCTATTATATAAACAGGCAAATGCTCCTTCCCATTATGGATAGCAATAGTATGGCCGATCATTGAGGGTATAAAGGTAGATGCCCGGGGCCAAGTCACTATTATTTCTTTTTCTGCTTTTGTGTTAAGCTTATCAATTTTTTTTTAAATAAATGATTGGCTACAAAAGGATTTTTTTTTTAGTGAACGTGTCACAGCTTACTCCTATTTTTTTGTTTTTGGTTTTGTAAATAAAGACGAAGAAATAAATTCGATTTTCTCTCCTATTTACTACGACGACGAAGAATCAAATTATCACTATATTTCTTCCTTTTTCTACTTCTTCTTCCAAGTGTAGGATAACCCCAAGGGGTTGTGGATTTTTTTCTACCAATTGGGGCTCTCCCTTCATTACCCCCATGGGGATGGTTTACAGGGTTCATAACTACTCCTCTTACTACAGGACGCTTACCTAGCCAACGCTTAGATCCGGCTCTACCTAAACTTTTCTGGTTTACCCCAACATTCCCCACTTGCCCGACTATTGATGAGCAATTTTTGGATATCAAACGGACCTCTCCAAAAGGTAATTTTAATGTGGCCAATTTCTTCTCTTTTACAATCATTTTCACTACAACACCCGCTGCTCTAGCTAATTGTCCACCCTTTCCAAGTGTGATTTCTATGTTATGTATGGTCGTGCCTAAGGGCATATCGGTTGAAGTAGATTCTTATTTTTGATCAATCAAAATCCCTTCCCAAAATGCACAAGCATCTTCCAAAGCATATGACTTTCTGGATGTAGATGATAATATTTATACAGATGGATCTTATCGTACAATGAAGTACAACATGGATGGATATATATATATATATATATGAATCCAAATCTACCGAATCACTCATGTTATGATCTTCTACATCCTAGGTCTTCCCGTTCCGTCATTTGGCTTATGTTCTTCATGTAGCATTCAGACCGAATGACTCTATGAAATTACGTCGATACTTCTACATATTATGGGTAACGTAGGAGACATCTCTATTTTTCCTCCTGGGAATCTTTAGAATTACCACTGCTTAGCTTTTAATTCGCCTCTGACCATCAAATGAAATGTGAATAACCCGTCCTCCTCTCTTTGAAAGAAGCGGCGCTTCCGGTTCTGTCAGTGTTTGAAATAATTTTGTCTTCTCCATATTACTATATCTCTAGAGTCAATAATTTTATATGAGGAACTATTAAACTCAATCACTTGCTGTCGTTACTCTTCAGTTTTTTGTTGAGGTTTATCTTGTAGAGGTACTCAAATTGGATCAGTGATCGATTTCTAGGTTTTGTCGTAAACCTAATTGGTTACTTCTAATTACGTAAATCAATAGTTCAAACTGCACTCAAAAGTAGGGCATTTCCCATTTTTATAGGAACTTCTGTACCAGAAACAATGGTATCTCCAATTATAGCCCCTATGGGATGTAAAATATATATATTCTCACCATCCCCATAGTGTATGAGACAAATGTATGCATTTTGATTAGGGTCGTATTCTATGGTTACGATTCTACCATATATGTCTTTTTCATTCCATCGAAAATCGATTTTACAGTATAGACGCTTATGACCTCTCCCTCTATGCCTTGCGGTAATAATTCCTCTGGCATTATGACCTTTACCATAACGATGTTGTCCATAGATCAAATTATTTCGTGGATTGGACTTCACTTGACTGTCTACGGTTCCATTACGTGTACTCGGGGTAGAAGTTTTGTATAAATGTATCACCATGCTATTAAGTACTTTGATTTAAGTTCTTTTCTTTCTAAGAGGTGGAATAGAATAACCCAGTTGAAGCGTAATGATCATACGTCTTTAATGCATTGTATGTCCCATAATAGGTCCCATTCTTCTACCCTTTCCCTGAAGTCGATGACTATTCATAGCTGTTACCTTGCCACCAAAGAAGAGTTCGACCCAATGCTTTATTTCTGTTCTAGTTGATCCTGATTAGACATTAGAAGTATATTGATTTTTCTTCAATAACTGAATACTTTTGTCTGTAAATACTGCATATTTGATTCCATCCATAAATCTATTTTCTTCCCTCTAAGTTCTAGTCTTAATAAGAATGCTAATTCTTAATGTTCATATATTATGATATGAATATACCACATCAATTTGTTATGTATGGATGATGAGATTCAAATGATACAGAGCCAATTCCAATAGACTTATTGGAGGGTCCCATTGGCGTGTATCCAGTAGGAATTGAACCTACGAATTCGCCAATTATGAGTTGGGTGCTTTAACCATTCAGCCATGGATGCTTAACGGGGATCCTCAAACACAGTGAATAACCAAATTCCAATTGAAATGAAATCTTTAGGATAAATCAATGCAATTTAGGAGGAATCAATGAAATGACATCAATTCAAATCCTGGATTTTCGAATTATGAGAGATATTGAGAGAGATCAAGAATTCTCAATATTTCTTAGATTCATGGACCTAATTCAATTCAGTGGGATCTTCCATTCACATTTTTTTCCACCAAGAATGTTTTATAAAACTCTTTGACCCCCGAATTTGGAGTATCTTACTGTCACGCAATTCACAGGGTTCAACAAGCAATCGATATTTCATGATCAAGGAAGGGAAATAGGCATTCCTCTTGACTGCCCGTACACTGCTAAGACTAAAGAATATACCTTAGATAGTTCTCGAGGTTTCACTAGTAAGAAACTTCCTATGAGCCAGTAAAGAAGATAAAGAAAGTCATAGTGAAAGAACTCGACATTCTCCGATCGGCGTAATCTCGTAATACATACATGACTATGATACTAGTGCAATCAGTGCCTTGCCGTCAATCAATCAGTTCCTTCACTTCTTGATTCTACTATGAAGCAAGTTCTCTCTCTCTTAAAATCCTGAAAGCCCTCTCTCTTTAAGCTAAAAAGAGGAGTGAGTGACAGTGGTAGAAGTTAACTGTTGAGGAAGTTGAATGTGCTAATTCATTCTCATCCTAGATGTCAATGAAAAATAAATTGACATTTCTAGAGGAAGATGAATGTGCAGCTGATTCTTCTTACTCATGCACATGCCTCCCTAGTCCCATATGGGAAGTCCCTTCGCTCACCTAAGGGTTAGGTTGGAGTTCTAGGCTAGAAGAGTTTAAGTTAGTGTGTCGTTTTGTAGGTCTTCCTCTATCGAAAAAACTGATTTTATCCATCTTCCTTAGATCCTTATCTTTAGACTAGGGATGTCAGTTTCAGTAAGAAAGGGCTAATGAAGATGCTCAACCAATAAGGAGAGGTTCCAGCCTTAGAATTGGGTTTTTGGGGATTTTAGATAAGGATCAGCGTTAACTCAGAATCAGAAGAATCAGAGGTGTAACCAGGCAATGAATATTGTGTACCTAAATTCCACTTAAGGACCAAAATAAGGGGAGGGAACCACAAATCCTGTTCAGGCAGAGGAAAAGGAATAGATGTCTGGCGAGCTTCCTCGATAAAGAAAAGAAAGCTGGTAGCCGCGCATGGCAGTCTTGTTTACGGGTGTACGACCTAATCTTAATCCTATACCCACAGGGAGGCAAAACTTCCTGTTATTGAGGGGATTGAACTTCAAGTAGTAGGGATCGAAGCAAAGTCAATTGCTCTTTGTTCTCTTCCGTCTTCGATCTATTGGACCTCCGGTCCACTATGCTCTTTGCAACTATATCCTCTTCTCTGGTAATCCAACAGAGATCCTCTTATTTCCTCGCTTTTGAACGCTTTCTTTTTGTTTATCACTCTTTTTAGCAGTTGGAGCAGGAGGTAAGAATCTTTATATTTGAATAGGCTCTAACCTCTGTCCGGCTCTGTGGGTTTCTATACTCCCTGTAACCGAGGAGAGCAAGCCTGCTCGCCACAAGCAAGAGGCACCCTTTCCGGCACAATCAAAGGCAATAGGAGGAGCAGTAGGTAGAAAGCAAGCGAACTAAGATGAATATCAGGTACATAAGCCCGCCGGCCCATGGGAATCTCGATTAGGAAAGCGCCACTCGTAGTATGTTGATGCTATCCATCCTTCCAGTGCATGCTACGTGTTGGTTAATCAAAGCTTATATTCATTTCTTAGGCCCCAAGCCGAGCTATCCCACGTTCCGAACATGAGACTTGTGGAACTCGATGCCCCATTGTTCGTACCCAGCTGCATCCAGCCACACTACATAGTAATGTGACTAAAGGTCAAGGAAGGAGAAAAAAGAGAGCCTTTAACTTAAAGTAGACCAGTCACAAAAGAAAGATCCGAAGGACGCTTTACCAAATATGATAACACCGATAAGTACCAACCCACCATAGACTGAAGACTGATCTTACTGGCGGTGGTCTCAAAGAAGAAAATCTGGATAATCATCAACAAATTAAGAGCCTACCTAGCTTTTTCACTTTGACACCGTTCTCATTTTCCTTCTTCTACCATACCAACCCTACCCTTAAGAAGGTGGTACTCTTTAGGATTGAGTGGGTTGCAGAATCCTTTTCAATCTACCATATGGAAGCTACTTCCATGTTAGGAGACACTCTGTGAAACCCCACTTTCTTGCTTATCTCGTTTTACGTGTTTTACCTCGTTTTGCGTGCATATGATCTGTTTATGTGCTATAGGACCTAGAAAGTTATAATTTTGATTTCAATACTCCTAATACGTGCTAAATGTGCATTCATGAAATTTTCATAAAAAACGGAGTCAAAAATTTTATCGTCGATTTTCAGTGAATAGTGTTTTCGAAACACGTCCGCTATAATTTTGAAACTGTTCTTTTTAACCCTTCTAGACCTAGTCCACGAACTTTAATAGAGCTGTGTTTGATGGAAACAGTTTTAAAATCGGCTTAAGAATTTATTAGGGTTTTTACACCGACTTTTGCGAAAATCGAGTTTTAAGCCGACTCGGGTGGAATTCTTTGAATGTAAAACTTCTTCTCACCTAAAGATCATCCACTTCTGATATTTTGGGGGTAGCATAATTATTTTTAACTTGGTGAGCACTAAAATGCAATTAAAGTCATTAAAAAGCCAAAAATACCTATTAAAACTAACTTTGACTTTGCATTTTTTTAATTGACCAAGCTTTTAAATACTCCTTGTCATCAACACACACTCACACAACACAAAACACACTCTCTGTCGGATATAGAATAATTTTTATTTTCCGGGTATTTAATTTTGATTAAAATGTTCAAAGTTGATTTAATTGAGTTGCGTTGCTCGAAATCGATTGCCGTCGATTTCTGAATACTTGATAATTACGTGTTAGCGCTGTTGTAATGCCGAATTTTCGATTGTGATGTCCATGCTAAAATTCAAAAATTTCAGCCTAGGTGCCTTGAGGTTTTAGGGTTGTTGGGCTTGATTTTGAGGTGTCTTGGTTGGTTTCCGATAAGGTTAATGTAGATGATCGAATGGGTGAGTGTTTGAAATTGATTTGGAGTTGTTTGGATTAGTAGAATGTAAGATATGATTATTTGAAGTTTAGGTTATCTTTCTTTAAATTATTGAATTGAGCCTTAGTTGATCGGGTGTGGTTTGAGTGATTGAATTGTGAGTTGTTGATGGGTAAACTAAGGTTTGTTGTTGTGTGTTTAATGCATGTTCGGTTGGATGGCCTACTTTGTCATCTAACTTAGTTATTTGTTGTTTAATTGATTATTGATGTTATTGATGATGATGATATGATTATTGATGATGATAAAATGATATTGATTGATTATTATTGAATGCGGGAATCGGGCACTCTTGTTGCTGATCTCCCAATTGATTGATTGATTTATGCTTGCATGATGATTGATGAATATGGAGTCTTGGTATGTGTGTGCCACCTGTCGGGCAGCGTCGGGCTGTCGGGTTGATAACGGCATGACTGCCATAGGCTACCCCCAGCTCGCATGATGGAGATGTCATGGAGGGAAGGGGCTAGTGAGGTACCTCGGGTGCGTGAGTAATGGGGAGTTATAAGAAGAACGGTTGAGATCGTGATGGCGTTTGGAGCTACACCAAATAGAGTATCCTTATTGATTGGTTATATAGTTATGTGATGATAGCATTATTTATGTTGTTATGTGATGATAGCATTATTATTGTTGTTGTGTGTTTACTTGCTCAAAGGACTAAATCCAAGGAGCGTAGTGAATACTGTCGAGATCTATCGGATCCTCACTGGGCTTATGTATATAAGCTCACTCTCTATTATTGCATGCATGCAGGTGTTACTGATTTTGACTACGGGTATGTGCTTCCTGAAGAGAGAAATGTGCCTTACGTGGATGAGTCATATGTTCCTGAGTCTTATCCATGATTAAATGTTGTTTAATGTCATGTATATTAGCTTAATAGACTTTTATATGCTTTGTGGTTCTTATTGTAATAGATGTTGAAAGATGATGATCCAAACGATGTTAACTTAGTGGCTTTCTTTTGTTTATGATTAGGTTGCTAGATTGGCTAAATATGTTTTTGTAATGTATATTAAGGTTTATGTATTATGTTGGAACGGAGGCGTATAACGAAGGATGTTTATGGTATAACATGGCTATGATGTATGTTGTTATTTTATTGAGTTGTTTGTTGTATGGTTTATGGAGTTGATGTATGATGTTCTGTTGGGGTTGGTTTGGAACCTCGGTGTCCTATTTACTGTCGTTATACTGCCGAAATTCCGTTGCGTCCTGACTGATCATAGGAGGGGTCGTGTTGGGGCGTGACACACTCATCCCTCACTAGACGGGAAGCGTGGTATGGCAATAGTCTTTTTTAAAGATAAAGGAAGTCTGAGGGAAGATGTAAGATATTCTTGACCACTGACACGACAAAGACTATAGGTCATTTTTGACTAATTAAACGAAAGCGGTAAAGATGATCTACCTTCTCATTCCTTCTTCCGGAAATGTGTAATAGTCCTTGCAGGGAATGAACCCCTATCCGGGGAATTCATGTGCCCTTTCGATTCTGGTAGCATTCCGGGTGAGAGGCCAAAGTCAAAGACGCAGACTAAAGTCAAGAGCTTTCTGGGACGCGTCAACTTCGTCGGCTGCCCTAATCACTTCTACCTGTGAGCCTCTGTTCAAGCTGTTTCAGAAGAATGCTCTGATGGAATAGAACAAGGATTGTCAGTTTGATAAGAAAGATCAAGACTTACCTCTTTAACCCACCTGCTTGTACTTGTTCCGCCAGAACCCGGCCATCCCCTATTAATTATCTTTCAGTCTTGGAAACCTCAATGGGTTGTGTACTAGGGTAGCACAATAAAGCTGGTCGAGGAAAACAGGATATGCCAATGGTGTCTATTAGAGATAGAGTGGTTTCCTGTGTCGGATAGAAAAGAACTCTCACTCAGAATAGAATGTCAACACTTACCCAACTTTTTTTTAGTATGCCCAACATAGTTGTCACAGTCAGGTTTAGTTGGATCGTTTATTATAAGATCGTAGGAAGTTCGAACGAAGACGCCCTTTGAAAAGAAGTAGGTTTACAACGTTCATTCTCTAAGAAAGAAGAGGTCCTACTCAGGGACGAAAGAAGCAAAAAGGCAGTTCTACGAGCTATCTGCCAACGTTTTTTGGTATTCTAGTTGGGAAAGCTCACTAGCAACGGGTTGTGCCAAGCATCTAAAAGAAGCCTGAATGGCAAATCATACGATTAGGTTCAGAATAAGCTAATAGTGGTCCTAAACTCGATTACAGGTTCGTCTTTCTTCAAGATGTAAGCTTAGCAGATAGATAGTCCTTTTAGTTCAATGCTGGCTCTTTCACGCCTTATAACACTTAGAAACCTGTGGTCGAAAAGAAAGATTTTTCTCATACCTGTTCAGCTATGGATCTCATTTTTCTTGGTGGAGTTTCAAGTGAAAAATGGCCTGAACTAGGCCTTGAATCTGGAGAGCTTGGAAAAGCTGATCTATTTCTGAATTAGAATCTTGATCTCTTTCTTCAACTTCATCAGCTTGCATTGGCACTTTTTTGAATTGTTATGACTAAGGAATTATAACAAGCTTCTTATCCACTTTGTTTGCATCCCAATTCCAAGATAAAGATTCATCAACACAGATGCATAATTCAGAAAAACACCAACGATGATATGTGGGCAACTTGCCTCTTAGAATAAATAGATGGAAAGAGTGAATACAGAAGCGGCATGTTCAAACGACCTGCGCAAGTCAACCATTCGACATCCAAGGAGATTCTCGTACTCAAAAGAGGCATCGAAAAGTTTGAATTTCACTTTCTGGGGCACTAATAGCGATACACATTCCCAGTGTCTCGATAGCTCATAGGCTGCTCTACGAAGAGAAACTATGTCACTTATGTCTATTAGTGAAAGGCTAAGGCTTCATCCCAACTTTCGAAGCCCGTGGAAAGAAAGGAAAGGACATACAGCAGGGAAGAAATGCTTCTTTGATTAAGAAGAAAGTCCTATTCTTCTCGGCAGCAAGTAAAGAAGTTGACTGTGAACTATTCTTGGCTCTTAGCTCAAAGGGAGTGAAGTCCACCTATCAATCAACATAAAAGTACTCCTTCTCCCTTGTCAACTATGAACGAATGTTTAGTTAGCCGTGAATGAGAACTCTTGTTGCTTGTTGGTAGGTAGCTCCATGGTTGGTTAGCTCGAAAGCGAGTTCTTACTCTTTGACATGTGGGGAAGAAAGCTGTAATTACCTGGGGTAAGGTTGACCTTCTTTCTATGGTACGGCTATTAGTCTTATTAGAGTTAGTAGCTGGGAATCTCTTCTTCTGCCTATTAGCGGTGTGACTGTAACTTTCTTCTTGAAAAGACAGCGTTTCTTTGGCGGTATCGTATATAATAATAAGGCTTCATTTAAGAGCGCTTTTTTTATCAAACAACTAGAAATCTCGTAAGAGAAGAAAACAACTTTACTTCACCGAAAGGGCATGTCTTTCTTTTTATTGCTGATCTTCTCAAGTGCGGGATTTGCTTTGATAAGCCACCGCCCAATAGAGCAACACCATGTGTAGATCGAAAAGGTCTCGCGAAGCCGATCACCGGTAGGTCTAAGAACGGATTTCAAGCTTGATAAGCTGTAAAACAATCCATTCCTTCAGTAGGGGGGTCCTTGTTCACATGCTTAACAAATGCAAGTAGAATCTTCGAACCTAAAAAAAAATGAGACCGTCATCCGTCTAAGGGGAAAACGGAGGCGTCGAGTTATTCGATGACAAAGGCCTTGTCATAAGCTGGGCTCGAACCAGTGCTTTCCAAATGCAGTCTGAATTTCAACACCTTTCTGATCGTGACTTTAAAAAATAAAGAAAATAAATTGGACCAAGGTAGTTGGTGCCTGCTTTGCTTGCTTACCAAGCGACTCTGGCAAGTTACTTGGCAAAATTGAAATGAACAACGCCGGAGACCCATTAGGGGTCGTGGAGCTTTCATCCAGCATATCCCCCCAAACAACTTCGTGAACGAAATGCCCGCTCATTCACTGCGCTAATTTCTCTAGCCAAAACACATAAGATAAGACACATAGGAAGATTACAACTCGCACAAATTCCATTGGACTGAAAAAGCCCACAGAATCAAAACCATCGACCATCCCTTCTGTCTAAATGAGTATGAGAGTTAGTTCCAGAAACTCTCGCCTCACATGCTAATCTTTCGGTTCACTGATCTACTGCATCAGAGAGCATATCGCCTTACTATTAATTCTCTGACCCAGACTTGGTATCCATGTTAGGAAGTAAAAAAGACCCCTTGCCGTTCCACTAATTTAGTTCATCAGTCAAAAAAAGTCGGGTGAGGACTAGCTCTCTTAGGTTAAGCCCTGGTTTGTGTTGAAGTGTAGCTACGTCCTATAAGGTCACTTTACCCGAATACCTTACTTATATAGAACTACCTTCGACTTGATCTATCCCAATGATGGTAGGTACGCAACTCTTCTCCAAAAGCGCAGTTGAGAAAGATTTTGTATTGAAACCCTAGGAATCTGTCCGCTTCCATCGAATGGATACTAACCATTATTCTAGGTGGATCTTGCAATGATACCCTTAGCCCAGTCTTTATAGCCAATCCTCGGTGATAGATATTTTATAACAAATTCTACCAGGATAGAATAAGGCTATAAGCAAACCATTGAGAACCCTATAGCCTTGCCAGGAAGGCAACTAACCCTTCGCTTAAAGATTCTATTCTAGAGTAAGTTTACTTGAGAAGGCTTAAAGCTCTACCTTGTAGTTCAAAGTCTAGAAGCAATTCCCGTCCTTGTCTGTCTATCGGGCTATTCATTTTTTCCTTCAATTTGTTTGGAGAGAAAGGGAGGTATAGTACCATTTCCTAGGCCCTATGCTTTAGTCGTAGCTTTTGAGGGGGGCCCATGTCACGCCCTAACTCGACCCCTCTTACAATCAATCAGGACGCAATGGAATTTCGGCAGCATAACGACAGTAACATGAACATCAGGGCTCTAAACCAACCCTTAATAACAACATACATCAAACTCCACAAATCACCAACCAACTCCACAATCAAATCAACAACATACAACGCAACTATTTCATACATTAAACATTCTTTCCTCAACTCATTCATAGTTATGCGCCTCCGTTCCAACATAATACATTTACTATATAACATACACTTCCAAAATAGATTATAGCCTACCTAGCAACCTAATCATAGACAAAATAAAGACTACTAAGATTGCATCAACTAATTCGTTATCTTTTCAACATATTTTACATAATGAACTACAAAGCATATAAAAGACTACTATGTTAATATACAAGATAGTAAAACAATACAACACCAAGGATAAGACTCTGGAACATAGGACTCATCCACGTAAGGCACGTTTTCCACATTCTCCTCTTCAGGAGGCAGGTACTTGTAATCGTGCAAAAGTACTCTTGTATGCATGCATTAATAGAGAGTGAGCTTATATAAATAAGCCCAGTGAGGATGCGATAGATCTCGAGCAAGGTCTACTAAACTCCTTGGAATAATCCTTTGAGTCAGTAAACACACAATAACATAAATAATACTATCATCACATAACTATTTGACCATTCAATAAATGATACTCTCTCTAGTTGGTGTAGCTCCAAACGCCATCACGATCTCAACCATTCTTCTTGTAACTCCCCATTACTCACGCACCCAGGGTACCCTCAATAACCTCTCCCACCATGACACCTCCGTCATGCGAGATGGAGGCAATCTCTGATAGTCATGCCGTTATCAACCCGACAGCCCGATGCTGCCCGAGAGGTGGCACACACATACCAGAGACTCAGCAATAAATATAAACATCAATCATCAATATTCCGAAAGATCAACAACGAAAGTGCCCGATTCCCGTACTCAATAATCAATCAATATTCTGAGAGATCAGCAACGAAAGTGCCCGATTCCCATACTCAATAATCAATCAATAATCATCAATCATCATATTATCATCATCAATAATCATATCAATAATCAATTTAACAACAATTAACTAAGTTAGATGACAAAGTAGGCCATCCAACCGGACATGCATTAAACACACAATCAAACCCTAGTTTAGCCATCAACAACTCACAATTCAATCACTCAAACCACACCCGATCAACTAAGGCTCAATTCAATAATTTAAACAAAGATAACCTAAACTTCAAATAATCATATCTTACATTCTACTAATCCAAACAACCCCAAATCAGTTTCAAACACTCACCCATTCAACCAACTACATTAGCCCTCTCGAAAATCCACCATAACACCTCCAAATCATGTCCGATAACCCTAAAACCCTAGGATATCTTGGCTGGATTTTCCAGACTTTCCCACGAGTAATGTAATCGAAAATTCGGCATTACAACAGCGCTAACACATAATTATCAAGTATTTAGAAATCGACGGTAATCGATTTCGATCATCACAACTCAATTAATTCAACATTGAACAATTTAATCAAAATTTAATACCCGAAAAATAAAAATTATGCTACATCCGACAGAAACTCGTAGTATTACCACTAAACGATCCCTAGCATGCAAGGAGCAATAATCTAACATCAGATTACAATTCTAACGGTTCAATCTTCATTTATACACAAAAATGCAAAAGACAAGTTTTGAGATCTAGAATTTTTCTCTCACCTTTGATGTGTTTTGATGCAAGAAATGTGTAGAATGGATGCTAAACAAGTGAAATCAAGCTTTGAATCACTCAATTTGTCTTTGAAATGCAAAATCTATGAGAAAAATGCTTTGAAAATGCCTTCATCTTTCTCCTCCAAGGAGCCACGGTTTTGTGTGTGTTTTTTGTGGTGTTTTGCTTTGTTTTCAATGTGTGTTGATCATATATTAAGCAAAGGTCAAATAAATAAAAGAAAGTCAAAGTGGAAACTAATTATTTTTAGTGTTTTCTTGTCTTTAAATGCATTTTCTTGATCACCAAAGTTCCAAACAATTATTCAACACCCAAGATAGCTCAAGTAGGTTATTTTTAGGTGACAAGAAGTTTTACAATCAAACAATTATACCCGAGTCGGCTTAAAACTCAATTTTTGCAAAAGTCGGTGTAAAAACCCTAATAAATTCTTAAGCCGATTTTAAAACCGTTTTAATCAAACACAGGTCTATTAAAGTCCGTGGTCTAGGTCTAGAAGGATTAAAAAGACCAGTTTCAAAATTTTAGCGGACGTGTTTCGAAAACACTATTCACTGAAAATCGACAATAAAATTTCTGATCCCGTTTTTGATGAAAATTTCATTAATGCACATTTAGCACGTATTAGGAGTATTGACATCAAAATTATAACATTCTAGGTCATATAGCACATAAATAGGTCAAATGCACGTAAAACGAGATAAAACACGTAAATCGAGTTAAAGCAGAAAAGTGGGGTTTCACATTCTCCCCTCCTTAAAACAATTGCGTCCGCGCAATTCTCGAACTGACAGACAATTAAATCCTCAATCGTTACACTTAATAATACTTCTCTTAGTTCTCATTTATCTCTTAAGATGACACCTAACCAAAGACCTCAAAAGAACAATCGCTGTTGACTGCAAGTTGATGATCATAGTTCCAAGACAATCTTCAATTCATAATTCTCTCCTACCTCATATCATATTGCATATGAAAGAAATCGCAACTCCAAAGCTTAGCATGACACCACTAATTATCAATCATCCCCTACTACACAAAAGAGCTCTATGAACACCCCGAGGGTTTAAAAACTCATTCACGATAACATGAATGATTATTGATCAAGAAAATATCTCAAAAGTGACATTTGTCAGAATATGGCTCTTATGAAATTTACAAGGAAATACGAATATGAAAAATCATATTCGAACCAACAATCAAGTGAACAGGAGGTCAAACAGGTTAGATAATCCAGAGGTTAATAGTTTAATAAGGAAGCATGATAACTAAGATAAGAAATGTCTCAGCACCTATCAGTTAAATAAGTACGAACAAAGGATGATGACGAGTCAAAACAGTGCTGAGTATGTTGAACAAAAATTCCTGAACAAGTAGATATTTCAATTCTCGATGATTGTTCAAGGAACCAACAAGTAAGTTGTACTTGTGGCGAAATGAAATTATAAAATAAGAGATAATTAATTCAATAGAAAACATGAGTGGCAAGAGTATCTCAGCACGCAATACCAAAGAAGTACGAATAAGAAATGATAACAATAGGACAGTGCTGAGTACTTTGAGTGAGCAATTACAAGCAAAGTAATGGCTCAGGATTTAATAATAAAACAATAGGATTAACAAAGATCAACAAGAATAACAATGATGTACTTAGGTAAGGAGTACATCAAACAAGTTAAATCGAATAAGTAAAATGGTATACCAAAGGTGAAATTACTTCCAAATAAATAGTAATAGAATGAAATGAAATATTGAAACCAATGGCTGGAGATATAGAATGAAATATAGAAGTCTCAAACCTTAACTCCAATAAGTGACATTGCTATAAGAAGCAAATATGAACGTTAAGAATAGAAACAATGTCAAATGAGTATAGGATCCATTAATCCAATAAGCAAACTTTCAAGAAACAATTGATAGGCTGGAAAAGTGTAACTCTCTCTCAAATAAGTAAGAATAGAGTAGAAAAGAATAATAAGACCAATAGATTTATGGACTACAAGAAGGGTGTCCCACCTACACACTTAAACACCAACAAGTCAAATCCTACAATATATCTTCCTCCAAAACAAGACACTAAGGAGATCTAGACAATCTTAAGGAGTCATAACAATCACCAAACATGATAAATCACTCCAAAATTTTACATTTCGTACCAGACCAATCACTAAACAAGATAAATCACTGATTACCCAACAAGATTAACTAATGAAGACTCCAAAATCTGATAACACAATACAAATTCATACTAACCCATAATAACACAAGAGAATCAACAATTTAGAAAGTCATACTACCTAGAACCCAAAAGCTTGATATAGGCAAGTAAATGTTCAGTCACCAAAATGCATTCTTATTTCCTCAAATAATTCTATCTCCCAACAATTACATCCTCGAATAAAGTAACTTTAGTCAGAAATCACTCCAATTGTCTCCAAGGTTTAAAGATCAAAACTCCAAAATAGCCATTAATAATATAGCAATCCCAAATAGTAGAAATATTCACATGTTATACCACACTTCATTCCATTCACAAATATACATCACTAATTTCTCAAATAAATTCATTCTAAAATAACCTCAAGAAAGTATAATCTGAGTTGAGACTCCAAAAGTGTCTAATCACAACCTCACAGAAACCTCAACTTATGATTCATCTCCAAGTAATAACAAGTTAAACATGGCAACAAAAGTAATTATAATCATCAAGATACATTGCTATTTTCCTCGAACAACTTCATTCTCGCTAAAGGAACATCAAGATCAATCCACTAAGCCCAAACTAAAATCCATAAACATAACAATTAAAATCTAACTGATAAACTTCTAGAATAATAATAATTCAAAATCATGGCCTATCTCTATTTCCGAAAGCTCTTACAACCACCCTAGACATTAAAAGGTCACTCACGAGTTAAAACATGTATGCAACTATATCATATGAAAGACAAGTATAACGTAATGCGCAATTATCATACAATGCAACATTATCACATAACACACAATTCAGCATATAAGAAGCCAACATCACATAAATAGGTTAAATCACAGAAGTAAGTTATAAACAATTAAAGTCACATAAGCAACAAACTTCACATAAGGCACTTTGATTGTGAAACCCCACTTTCTTGCTTATCTCGTAATACGTGCTTTACCTCGTTTTGCGTGCATATGACCTGTTTATGTGCTATAGGACCTAGAAAGTTATACTTTTGATTTCAATACTTCTAATATGTGCTAAATGTGCATTCATGAAATTTTCATCGAAAACGGAGTCAGAAATTTTATCGTCGATTTTCAGTGAATAGTGTTTTCGAAACACGTCCGCTATAATTTTGAAACTGGTCTTTTTAACCCTTCTAGACCTAGTCCACGGACTTTAATAGACCTGTGTTTGATGAAAACGGTTTTAAAATCGGCTTAAGAATTTATTAGGATTTTTACACCGACTTTTGCAAAAATCGAGTTTTAAGCCGACTCGGGTGGAATTCTTTGAATGTAAAACTTCTTGTCACCTAAAAATAACCCACTTGAGATATCTTGGGGGTTGCATAATTAATTTTAACTTGGTGATCACTAAAATGCAATTAAAGACATTAAAAACACAAAAAATACCTATTAAAATAACTTTGACTTTAATTAAAAAAATTGACCTTATAAGCTATTGTCACCTACACACACTCACACAACACAAAAACACCACCACACACACACACATTGCCGAGGGGTTGAGGGAGAAAAGAGAAGAAAGAAAACTCAAGCTTTTCAATCAATTTTTCAAAGAAAAACCTAGTTTTTGTCCGTGAAACTTCGCACCGACTTGGATTCTGCTTGTTGGGCACGCATTGCACGCATTCCTAGGCTTATATCGCATCTAAGGTGAGAGAAAAATTCTAGATCTCAAAATGTCATTTTTGTGTTTTTGCATATAAATGAAGATTGAACCGTTAGAATTGAAATCTGATGTTAGATTATTGCTCCTTGCATGCTAGGGATCATTATATACTAATACTACGAGTTTCTGTCGGATATAGCATAATTTTTATTTTCCGGGTATTTAATTTTGATTAAAATGTTCAAAGTTGATTTAATTGAGTTGCGTTGCTCGAAATCGATTGCCGTCGATTTCTAAATACTTGATAATTACGTGTTAGCGCTGTTGTAATGCCGAATTTTCGATTACATTGTTTGTGTGGAAATCCGGAAAATCCAGCCATGACGTCGTAGGGTTTTAGGGTTATCGGGCATGTTTTGGAGGTGTTATGGTGGATTTCCAAAAGGGCTAATGTAGTAGGTTGGATGGGTGAGTGATAGGAACTGATTTGGCAATGTTTGGATTAGTAGATTGTAAGTTATGAATTTTAGAAGTTTAGGTTGTCATTCTTTAATTTCTTGAACGATGCCTTAGATGGTTGGGTAGTGTTCGAGTGATGAATGGTGAGTTGTTGTTGAGTAATTTAGAGTTTAATTATGAATATTATGCATGTCCGGTTAGATGGCCTACTTTGTCATCTAACTACGTTGTTTGATGTTTAATTTAATATTGATGTTATATTGATGTTATATTGATGTTATTGATTGATTATTATTGAATGCGGGAATCGGGCACTCTTGTTGCTGATCTCCCAATTGAATGTTCGATTTATGCTTGCAGGATGATTGATGAATATGGGACCTCGGTATGTCTGTGCCACCTCTCGGGCAGCGTCGGGCTGTCGGGTTGAAACCGGCATGACTGCCATAGGCTACCCCCAGCTCGCATGACGGAGATGTCATGGAGGGAAGGGGATAGTGAGGTACCTCGGGTGCGTGAGTAATGGGGAGTTATAAGAAGAACGGTTGAGATCGTGATGGCGTTTGGAGCTACACCAAATAGAGTATCCTTACTGAATGGTCATATAGTTATGTGATGATAGCTTTATTTATGTTATTATTGTTGTTGTGTGTTTACTTGCTCAAAGGACTAAATCCAAGGAGCGTAGTGAATACTGTCGAGATCTATCGGATCCTCACTGGGCTTATGTATATAAGCTCACTCTCTATTAATGCATGTTTCAGGTGTACTTTCACAAGATTACGGGTACGTGCCTCCTGAAGAGGAGAATGTGGAAAATGTGCCTTTTGTGGATGAGTCATATGTTCCCGAGTCTTATCCATGACTTTATATTGTTAAATGTCTTGTATATTAGTTTAATACACTTTATATGCTTTACTGTTCTTAATGTAATAGATATTGAAAAGATGATTAACCAAATGATGTTAACTTAGCGGTTTCCTTTTGTCTATGGTTAAATTGTAGTTGTGTCTCAACTTACTTTTGAAATGTATTATAAAGTTGAGGCATTGCATGTCATGTTGGAACGGAGGCGTATAAAGAGGATGTTTTATTGTATAATATGGTTGTGTTGTGTGTTGTTGTTTATATTGAGGAATTACGGGATGTATGATGTTTTATGAGGTTGGTTTAGAACCTCGGAAATCTGTTTACTGTCGTTATGCCGCCGAAATTCCGTTGCGTCCTGACTGATCGTAGGTGGGGTCGAGTTGGGGCGTGACATTGATCACATAAAACACAATTGTCACATAATACACATTAATCACATAATGCACATTAATTACAACACATTGAGTACGTATAGCACGTTATCACATAAAACATATTGACCACATTAGTTCACTTAACACACAAGGCATACCGGTCACATAGAAAGTTAGACATATAAGTAAATTAATCACATAAACATATTAACATACGTTTCACTTTTCTTTCACTTAATACATACTTGCATGCTAAGACCACTACCCACATTCCGTGGATACCCCGGCTTATAGCTAACATGCGCTCTGATACCACTTAAATGTCACGCCCCAACTCAACCCCTCTTACAATCAGTCAGGACGCAATGAAATTTCGGCAGCATAACGACAGTAACATGAACATCAGGGCTCTAAACCAACCCTTAATAACAACATACATCAAACTCCACAAATCACCAACCCACTCCACAATCAAATCAACAACATACAACGCAACTATTTCATACATTAAACATTCTTTCATCAACTCATTCATAGTTATGCGCCTCCGTTCCAACATAATACATTTACTATATAACATACACTTCCAAAATAGATTATAGCCTACCTAGCAACCTAATCATAGACAAAATAAAGACTACTGAGATTGCATCAACTAATTCGTTATCTTTTCAACATCTTTTACATAATGAACTACAAAGCATATAAAAGTCTACTAAGTTAATATACAAGATAGTAAAACAATACAACACCAAGGATAAGACTCTGGAACATAGGACTTATCCACGTAAGGCACGTTTTCCACAATCTCCTCTTCAGGAGGCACGTACCCGTAATCCTGTAAAAGTACACCTGTATGCATGCAATAATAGAGAGTGAGCTTATATAAATAAGCCCAGTGAGGATCCGATAGATCTCGAGCAAGGTCTACTAAACTCCTTGGAATAATCCTTTGAGTCAGTAAATACACAATAACATAAATAATACTATCATCACATAAGTATATGACCATTCAATAAAGGATACTCTCTCTAGTTGGTGTAGCTCCAAACGCCATCACGATCTCAACCATTCTTCTTGTAATTCCCCATTACTCACACACCCAGGGTAGCCTCAATAACCTCTCCCTTCATGACACCTCCGTCATGCGAGCTGGAGGCAGTCTTTGATAGTCATGCCGTTATCAACCTGACAGCCCGATGCTGCCCGAGAGGTAGCACACACATACCAGAGACTCAGCAATAAATATAAACATCAATCATCAATATTCCGAGAGATCAACAACGAAAGTGCCCGATTCCCGTACTCAATAATCAATCAATATTCTGAGATATCAGCAACGAAAGTGCTCGATTCCCATACTCAATAATCAATCAATAATCATCATTCATCATATTATCATCATCAATAATCATATCAATAATCAATTTAACAACAATTAACTAAGTTAGATGACAAAGTAGGCCATCCAACCGGACATGCATTAAAAACACAATCAAACCCTAGTTTACCCATCAACAACTCACAATTCAATCAGTCAAACCACACCCGATCAACTAAGGCTCAATTCAATAATTTAAAGAAAGATAACCTAAACTTCAAATAATCATATCTTACATTCTACTAATCCAAACAACCCCAAATCAGTTTCAAACACTCACCCATTTAACCAACTACATTAGCCCTCTCGGAAATCCACCATAACACCTCCAAATCATGCCCGATAACCCTAAAACCCTAGGATATTTTGGCTGGATTTTCCGGACTTTCCCACGAGCAATGTAATCGAAAATTCGGCATTACAGCAGCGCTAACACGTAATTATCAAGTATTTAGAAATCGATGACAATCAATTTCGATCATAACAACTCATTTAATTCAACATTGAACAATTTAATCAAAATTTAATACCCAAAAAATAAAAATTCTGATACATCCATCAGAAACTCGTAGTATTACCACTAAACGATCCCTAGCATGCAAGGAGCAATAATCTAACATCAGATTACAATTCTAACGGTTCAATCTTCATTTATACACAAAAATGCAAAAGACAAGTTTTGAGATCTAGAATTTTTCTCTCACCTTTGATGTGTTTTGATGCAAGAAATGTGTAGAATGGATGCTAAACAAGTGAAATCAAGCTTTGAATCACTCAATTTGTCTTTGAAATGCAAAATCTATGAGAAAAATGCTTTGAAAATGCCTTCATCTTTCTCCTCCAAGGAGCCACAGTTTTGTGTGTGTTTTTGGTTGTGTTTTGCTTTGTTTTCAATGTGTGTTGATCCTATATTAAGCAAAGGTCAAATAAATAAAAGAAAGTCAAAGTGGAAACTAATTATTTTTAGTGTTTTCTTGTCTTTAAATGCATTTTCTTGATCACCAAAGTTCAAAACAATTATTCAACACCCAAGCTAGCTCAAGTAGGTTATTTTTAGGTGACAAGAAGTTTTACAATCAAACAATTCTACCCGAGTCGGCTTAAAACTCGATTTTCGCAAAAGTTGGTGTTAAAACCCTAATAAATTCTTAAGCCGATTTTAAAACCGTTTTAATCAAACACAGGTCTATTAAAGTCCGTGGTCTAGGTCTAGAAGGATTAAAAAGGCCAGTTTCAAAATTTTAGCGGACGTGTTTCGAAAACATTATTCACTAAAAATCGACAAAAAAATTTCTGATCCCGTTTTTGATGAAAATTTCATGAATGCATATTTAGCACGTATTAGGAGTATTGACATCAAAATTATAACATTCTAGGTCATATAGCACATAAATAGGTCAAATGCACACAAAACGAGATAAAACACGTAAATCGAGTTAAAGCAGAAAAGTGGGGTTTCACAGCCCACCTCACCTCTTCCCCCTCCTATGGCCAAGCACATATTTTACTTAATGCGTTGACCATGGCCTCCTTACTTTATCAAAACTATCTTTCGGTACAATCCTTCCTTCGTTCTCAGAACTATCTTTTTAGAAGTTTGATCCTTGCCCCCCATTTCTTTCTTATTCTTTTCTTACATTAGTTGTCTTCTTGATAATAAGACTCTAAAAAGTTCTCTAATATGATTTTGATCTTTTTATATTTACCAATGCAAGCCGTAAGATCGGTCATTTCACTATCGGTTTTCGTATCAATATCAAATTGGGAAATTGCAAGATTTTTGGCTAAATAGTAGTGATCCACCTCTGTGGAATTGAGTTGCGGAGACTTATTACACACCTCCATTAATTGACAATGCCGCTTCACGTGTTTAAATAGGACGACTTCTAGTTTCTTTTGACCAGTAGCCGTGACTTGGGGGGTGGACGTTTGGTCCTACTGTTGATGGACAAGTGGGTGTAAGCCCCAAGGCGAGTTCTCCTCCGAATCTTGCGAAACTAGAGGAAATGGATCCAAAGGAGAAGGAAGCGGTAGTTGCCCACTTGATGCAAGATTCATTCCTCCCAACGAAGGATAGAACGGATAGAGAGCTATACTAAGTTCGTCAATAAGGAGCAACCCGGTCGACAAGATTATTTTGTACATCAAAAGAAAAAAGAGAAGTTCATATAAACAATAAAGAAGAGTTTTCTTTTTTTTTTTGAAATGAGACCCTCCTTACTAGGGGGAGAGAACTAAATTGACTCCATATATACTCCTTTGGACTACTATACCAAAAAAAAAAAAATGCTCATCCAGACCATTATCTCGTTCGTGTAAGCCATTGTTTCCACACCTAGGCACCGCATTCTGTTTCGCCAAATCTTTCAAAATTCCATGAGAAAACTGAGTAGAAACATGAGTTGGCTTTATAAAAAAGTATCTATAGAATAAGCACTGTGAACTATCTACTTTAAAAAGATAGGAGGTCCTTCTATCACTAATGATACCATTTTAAGACTCAAGTAGACTTTAATGCACTAAACACTAAATAAATCTCTCGACAAAGAAAGAGAGAGGCTTATTCCAGTACGTACTATAGAGAGTTGGGGTTGGTAGTTGACCAACAAAAGACATGGGTATAAAGAAAAGATTGGCTGTTTCTAAAGCTCTCTTTCTTCTCTTATATAAATAGTTAATATCCACTCCTAAAAGCAACCGCGATCTTATATACGATACCACTAAATAAAACTTCCTTCCTGCTTAAGGCACTAGTTCGGATGAAAACCCTGATCAGGCGGGTGGCCTAGCTCGCTTCTGTCATCCTCTATTTTATCATACAGCCTGGACTTTCCACATGAGCTAGGAGGCATGGCTAAAATCGTTGCTCCAGTGGATGAAGTTGATCTTAGGCTTTCGTGTATAGACTAGGACGATATATCTTTCCTCGCCCGAAGACCTGACCAAGGGAGATTGAATGAGCTATCCTTATGTAGATAGATCGATTGAAGAACCCCTGCTTATGATCGAGTCTGTCGATAGACTCATGCCTTGCATAAGTACTTTATTAGAGAAAGGGCAAATCCGTCCCCCCTACGCCTTCGTTCTCCTGTCGTATGGATGTTTGTTTTCCCTCCCAAGTCCCTTCAATGTTGTCTAATTGTTGCCCCTTTCGGTATGGTCCTTCATTCAGGCCTTTCCTTATGCACCGATAGTTTCATGATTCGGGTTTATCTTTGAGTTCAATGTTTGCAAGCATCAAAGCACCTAACCAATCATACTTACACCATACACTTTGCCGGTAAGCAGCCCGGACATAAACCCGAACTGGTTGTTGAATAAAAGAAGACATACCTTGTAACGCCCCGATCCCTCACGAGACCGGAGGCTCTAATAACCATGCTATTCTCAACCCAATACTAAACCCGGTCACAAAATTTTAGGGAAAAACGGACAGAGTTTCCCCTGTACTGTGGACATTCTGAAAACCTATAAACAATCAAATAAAACCACGAAGCAAAAGGAACAACATCTGTAATTGAAATTCAAACTTCAAGGGCATCCGAGCCTTAAGCAACACAAGACAATATAAATACACACAAGCATGCAACAATAGTCCTAAAATCTTTGTCTTCATTCGCTTATCATACCATTCTATGTTAGCAATTAAACATTCTCATAAATTAATGCCAACCATACATCCGTTCATTCACACCCAAGCATGCAACGTAGCTAGAAGCAGAAACATAAGTTATTACATGCCACAATTCCATAATACTTGCTACATCCACTTAGCTTTCAAACTTACAACTACTCAAATATATATACATAAGCCCTTAGGCTCCCAAATAGAATAGATAGTAGAACAAGTAAGGTCTTCAACAATTTAGTAGACAATCACTCAAATCTCAAGTAATAGCACACAGCAATCAGGTCAATTCCTCCAACTGCATCACCTGAAACATGTTTAGCGAGGTATGAGCAATCATAATTGCCCAGTGAGGGATAAGGTCTACCGGGGACGTGCAATGCAGAAGTTAGTACAAATAAAACATTTTACAACCAAAGAACAATTAAAACAACAAGTTACCACACATTAAAAAGGATACGATACACTTTGACTTCTGTAACGTCCCGGCTAAGCGAATACCCCGAAGGGCAGAGGCACACCAGCGACGCCATGAACTGAAATCTCGATGTAATAATGACACTGATATCGATAAGCCGGCATCCCCTTATAACTCCAAAATGGGTGTACTCCGGATGTACCCCGAAATCCTACGACCCAACTCTCCCTGGGCGGCATCCCAAGCGAGAGAGGGACTGGGCAACCATGGTAGCCGAGGTGGACCGGCAAGCCCGATGCCGCCCGGTTTCCCCGACACTACCATGCCCGAATGGTTGCGCAACCACGATGCAATGCACTCAAAATGATAACAATAGTATAAATCAATAAACACATGGTTGAGGGACAACAAAGTAGGTTGCCCTCACACACAATATATAGACAATAAGTGCACATAATCTAAGTACAAGTAAATAAACTATTATGCACATAAGGATGAAGTCTCCCTCACCTCTACCAAGCTCCAAAATGCAAGATTGGATTCAAATCACCCTCAATCACCTTGAACATAAAGTTAAACATTGTTTCAATTACTCTTTAACTACAACATTCATTAATTTACCAACTAGGTTAGCTAACTCATAGTTTACTTAATTAACATACAACCAAGTAATCTTTCAAGTAATATAATATACAAACGATATAACTAACAAGCAATAATACCATGATATAAGCATGTTCCACAATCATTTAAAAGAGCATTTTAAGCATAGATAACCATATTTAATTCCATAATAGTACTATCAATTTATAAAGTCATTAATCCATACTTATTCTCATTATAATTAACTCAATATAAAACTCAAGAAAAACACTTAGAACTATGGCAATACAATTACTATAAACAAGAATTCACTTAGAATCTTCAATTCGGAAAGCAATTATGCAAATTACAAAGGAGCATATTCAAGATTCACATAAAACTATACCAAAAGCTCCAAAACATCTTGAAACCACATTTAAACACATATGAAAACATGCCAAGGTCTTAGATGCGAGTGACAAACGAATTTACCCTTAAACCCCTTTGTTTTTCATCCGTTTTCCTTCCAAACTCATATCAATTATTCAAATTCAAGGGAAAGCTATACCAATCTTCTAATTAACCCTTAAGGTACCCTTACAACCCACAAATACGTTCAATTACCTGCAATTACCCTAAAAGACCCAATTTCCCTCTTATAGCTTTGAACTACACCTACCTTAACCGGGCTTCAAACATGAGTTAGCAAAGGTTTTATAGCACCTAGGTAGCCTAAGAACACTAAAAGTTAAGTCCGAATCCACCCGGATTAGCATTAAACCCGAAACCCCTTTTAAAAAGTCGGCTAATTCACGCTTTATTCAAGTTTCGAGCAATTTGAGTGCACGGGGCTATTAGACTACCCTCATGAGCACCTAAGGCATCTATTAGAAGCATTGAATCAAGCTAATACGCACAATTACACAGAACCCTAGAAATCCCGTCACTATTCACCCCTACGAATCAACCATTGATTTCTACCATTTAAAATGTGAAACAATAGCATAAATGTGGTCTCTACTACACGTATACAACATATATAAGCTTATTTGAGCATTGCAATAGCATTAGACAACATTTCTAACAAATCAAGAAAATAGCAACATTTCTAAAATGCACAAATAAGCATGAAAAACCCTCACCAATGCGCGTAGGAACTCTCGGGAGGCTAGCAAACACCTTAAACTACTTGCTCCTTGCTTGGCTTGGCTTGGCTTGAAGATTTGATGAGCAAAATCCTCTCATTCTCCTCCTATGTTGATTCTCGGATTTGCTACAGTAATTTCTGCATCTTCCCTTTTTTTTTTTTTTTTTTTTGCTTAGTTATGACTTGTTTGTGTTTGGTTGATTATATATTAGGGTGGGGCCTATTTGGGTGAGTGTATGGTCTAATAAAATGAGCCTAGTTAACTTAAAAACGAGTCAATGATTGCAATTTTGTGCTAGCTAACTAAAACATATTGTTCATACGTAACACTATTCACTAGTTCACTAAACTATTTTCTAAACGAAGGTTCCTATCGCTCCTAGCTCAAATGCATATTTTTCTCATTCCTAAAACAATTAATATGATTTAATAAAAATGCTAATTCATTAATATAATGCAGTTGAAAAATAGAATGAATAGTAACTAAGAAAGACAACAAGTAAAGCACAAAATTAAATGCGCAATTAATGGATGCAACAGTTAAAAATGTGTATGGTAGAATCTCGGGCGTCACATCTTCTCCCCCTTAAACAAATTGCGTCCACGCAATTCTTCTTCCAAAAGAACTCCGCATCAACTGAAAACCAACTTCAATTACTCTTCATCAGTTGCTGAGCAAGAATACCGTATACGAATTCTCGTAAGAACCCATTAAGAAATCCCAGTAGTACTGCCAGCGAATCCCCAAGTAATAAGGCCAAATAAAGGCTCCATTAGAAATGCTACTTAGAAATCCGAATAAGAATCCCACTGGCACAAATACCATAGAAAAGTAGAATCCCAACTAAGTCCAGCGAGAAAATACTAATAAAAGACCCGAGTAAGAGTACTGTAGATAATACCATTTAATAAGGCTGAAAAGAATCCCATATACTAAGCCTTTCGAGAGATGCTGACAAAAGAATACCAGGAGGAGTCCCAATAAGAAAATACCAAGAAAATGCTCCAGAGAACCGTCATAAAGAAATCCCGAAAGAAGCCACTCATTTAAGACTGCTGAGCGTAAAAGAACACCTTAATAGAATGCCAATAATCGAGTTTCAACTATAAACACTAACTCCCAAACGAAGGCTGATCAAATGCCTCTCATTCCCACTAATCCACATGGCTTAGAAGGCCTGCCACTAATCAGCTCTCTTCAGGGGGAGGAAGAAGTCTTTCTTACCATTTCAACGGGACATGTATGAATGCCAAGATATCACATTTACACATATAGATTTTAAACTATTATGCAAACATTTTTATATAAGAGTTTATAAAACAGTTTAATCAACAAGACAATTTAAATATGAGTCACGACATAACCAATCCAAATCACCACAAAACTTAATTCAAAAACATTTAAGTACATACATTACAATCAATAATTTAAGCAAATAATGATTCACGAGGTCACTTCGATTACGAGGCCAATTCGATTCACATTTAGTCATTTCACTTCACTTAACAAACATTCAACACATAATGCACAACTATATCACATGGATGCACACATTCAAGTCAAGACACCCAACCTCACGTACAAACACACACTTCCAAAACACACGTAACAAGCACACATTCAAGGCTTACTACCCAACAGACCGAGGACCCTGTCCCGGCTAAGAGCTAACTAAGCTCTGATACCACCTGTAACGCCCCGATCCCTCACGAGACCGGAGGCTCTAATAACCATGCTATTCTCAACCCAATACTAAACCCGGTCACAAAATTTTAGGGAAAAACGGACAGAGTTTCCCCTGTACTGTGGACATTCTGAAAACCTATAAACAATCAAATAAAACCACGAAGCAAAAGGAACAACATCTGTAATTGAAATTCAAACTTCAAGGGCATCCGAGCCTTAAGCAACACAAGACAATATAAATACACACAAGCATGCAACAATAGTCCTAAAATCTTTGTCTTCATTCGCTTATCATACCATTCTATGTTAGCAATTAAACATTCTCATAAATTAATGCCAACCATACATCCGTTCATTCACACCCAAGCATGCAACGTAGCTAGAAGCAGAAACATAAGTTATTACATGCCACAATTCCATAACACTTGCTACATCCACTTAGCTTTCAAACTTACAACTACTCAAATATATATACATAAGCCCTTAGGCTCCCAAATAGAATAGATAGTAGAACAAGTAAGGTCTTCCACAGTTTAGCAGACAATCACTCAAATCTCAAGTAATAGCACACAGCAATCAGGTCAATTCCTCCAACTGCATCACCTGAAACATGTTTAGCGAGGTATGAGCAATCACAATTGCCCAGTGAGGGATAAGGTCTACCGGGGACGTGCAATGCAGCAGTTAGTACAAATAAAACATTTTACAACCAAAGAACAATTAAAACAACAAGTTACCACACATTAAAAAGGATACGATACACTTTGACTTCTGTAACGTCCCGGCTAAGCGAATACCCCGAAGGGCAGAGGCACACCAGCGACGCCATGAACTGAAATCTCGATGTAATAATGACACTGATATCGATAAGCCGGCATCCCCTTATAACTCCAAAATGGGTGTACTCCGGATGTACCCCGAAATCCTACGACCCAACTCTCCCTGGGCGGCATCCCAAGCGAGAGAGGGACTGGGCAACCATGGTAGCCGAGGTGGACCGGCAAGCCCGATGCCGCCCGGTTTCCCCGACACTACCATGCCCGAATGGTTGCGCAACCACGATGCAATGCACTCAAAATGATAACAATAGTATAAATCAATAAACACATGGTTGAGGGACAACAAAGTAGGTTGCCCTCACACACAATATATAGACAATAAGTGCACATAATCTAAGTACAAGTAAATAAACTATTATGCACATAAGGATGAAGTCTCCCTCACCTCTACCAAGCTCCAAAATGCAAGATTGGATTCAAATCACCCTCAATCACCTTGAACATAAAGTTAAACATTGTTTCAATTACTCTTTAACTACAACATTCATTAATTTACCAACTAGGTTAGCTAACTCATAGTTTACTTAATTAACATACAACCAAGTAATCTTTCAAGTAATATAATATACAAACGATATAACTAACAAGCAATAATACCATGATATAAGCATGTTCCACAATCATTTAAAAGAGCATTTTAAGCATAGATAACCATATTTAATTCCATAATAGTACTATCAATTTATAAAGTCATTAATCCATACTTATTCTCATTATAATTAACTCAATATAAAACTCAAGAAAAACACTTAGAACTATGGCAATACAATTACTATAAACAAGAATTCACTTAGAATCTTCAATTCGGAAAGCAATTATGCAAATTACAAAGGAGCATATTCAAGATTCACATAAAACTATACCAAAAGCTCCAAAACATCTTGAAACCACATTTAAACACATATGAAAACATGCCAAGGTCTTAGATGCGAGTGACAAACGAATTTACCCTTAAACCCCTTTGTTTTTCATCCGTTTTCCTTCCAAACTCATATCAATTATTCAAATTCAAGGGAAAGCTATACCAATCTTCTAATTAACCCTTAAGGTACCCTTACAACCCACAAATACGTTCAATTACCTGCAATTACCCTAAAAGACCCAATTTCCCTCTTATAGCTTTGAACTACACCTACCTTAACCGGGCTTCAAACAAGAGTTAGCAAAGGTTTTATAGCACCTAGGTAGCCTAAGAACACTAAAAGTGAAGTCCGAATCCACCCGGATTAGCATTAACCCCGAAACCCCTTTTAAAAAGTCGGCTAATTCACGTTTTATTCAAGTTTCGAGCAATTTGAGTGCACGGGGCTATTAGACTACCCTCATGAGCACCTAAGGCATCTATTAGAAGCATTGAATCAAGCTAATACGCACAATTACACAGAACCCTAGAAATCCCGTCTCTATTCGCACCTACGAATCAACCATTGATTTCTACCATTTAAAATGTGAAACAATAGCATAAATGTGGTCTCTACTACATGTATACAACATATATAAGCTTATTTTAGCATTGCAATAGCATTAGACAACATTTCTAACAAATCAAGAAAATAGCAACATTTCTAAAATGCACAATTAAGTATGAAAAACCCTCACCAATGCGCGTAGGAACTCTCGGGAGGCTTGCAAACACCTTAAACTACTTGTTCCTTGCTTGGCTTGGCTTGGCTTGAAGATTTGATGAGCAAAATCATCTCATTCTCCTCCTATGTTGATTCTCGGATTTGCTACAATAATTTCTGCATCTTCCCTTTTTTTTTTTGCTTAGTTATGACTTGTTTGTGTTTGGTTGATTATATATTAGGGTGGGCCTATTTGGGTGAGTGTATGGTCTAAAAAAATGAGCCTAGTTAACTTAAAAAAGAGTCTATGATTGCAATTTTGTGCTAGTTAACTAAAACATATTGTTCATACGTAACACTATTCACTAGTTCACTAAACTATTTTCTAAACGAAGGTTCCTATCGCTTCTAGCTCAAATGCATATTTTTCTCATTCCTAAAACAATTAATATGATTTAATTAAAATGCTAATTCATTAATATAATGCGGTTGAATAATGGGATGAATAGTAACTAAGAAAGACAACAAGTAAAGCACAGAATTAAATGCGCAATTAATGGATGCAACAGTTAAAAATATGTATGGTAGAATCTCGGGCGTCACATACCTGCTTTTAGTTGGCTTGCTTTGAGAAAGTTGTAAACATAAGGAATATACCCTTTCATTATATATTCCAAAGGCTTATAGTTAGTAAGATAGGTGTCAATACCAAATACTTAATTAGTAGTTCACTACTAGTTAACGCACTACTAAAGCAGAGTATCCAGCATGCGCACATCATGATTTGCCAGAGGAGAAAGATCGAATGGAAGAAGCAGGCAATAATAGATAGAATTTTTTAGGGAAAAGTGCTTTGAGATCAAAGATCTTTCAACGCATTGGTTTCCTACTAAAGAAACTGGGCTTCTATTAGGTTTGAAGATGCTCGAACGATAAGGTGTTTACAAGCTTGTTTGATAGAACAAGGTATGAAGTAACTCGACTAATAAGGAGATGAAGGTAGACACTTGACAGAGGAATGGACTTTCTTTAAAGTGTTAAAAATAGGCAAGTTGATTTAATGAAGTTGAAAAAAGGTATGAAGTAACTCGAGTGATAAGGAGAGGAATTATCTTTTTTTATTGCTTGTCGAGTAAAGTGACTCAGTCTTGGAAGCAGTCGAAGTCTTCTATCTAGGTTATGAGATTTCTGGTCTTTCAACATCCGCCCTACCTTTAGTGGTATTAGGGCAATTTTCTTGAGCCAGTCTACCTGCTATCCCTAAGCAAGTGTAATGTCTTTGCTCTGGCAATTGGTCTAATAGCCTCGTGTTGGATAATCAACTTCCATGATCGGATAAGAAGCTACTTGGATGCATGCACCCTCAGTTGATGTCTTTGATCATGTAGCTGGCCCCGCCCGTAGTGAATCAATCCTCTACAAGCCCCTAAGGGAACCCCTTGTTAGGCTAACTTATCTTTCTATCTTTCGAAGTCTTTCAATCCTACCAATGACTTTCTCCGCTTAACTACAACAAACAATTCTTTTTATTCTTTTTCACCAGAGCGAATCTCTGCCAACTCAACTCCTGTCTCGCCTACTAACTATTCTCGATCTCGGTGGGCTTACCTTGATAGGAGATTCGATTCATATTTATCATAGACTTCCCAAAATCGACTTTTTCATCTCTTCTCCGTGATCAAATACTTTTTCTTTCTAGACGATACCGCCCAAGCAAGGAAAGAGTCAAAGTCAAGACAAACTAAGGCAATAAAGAGAATTCCTATTGAGTTACCTTTCCTGGGGTCATTCCCTTTGAGTTGGGGATATGTCGACAACAGCTGAAATAGCAGTGCTTAGGCCTAATCCCAATGCCCTTACTCAAGGATTCATAAAAGAGAAAAGTGGAGGCATAAACAAGAACAACTTCCTCTTATGACCATGCTACCATAAGTGAATTCCACTTCATTCTCCTTCGGACCCTCGCCGCTAACCAAGAGCAGTTGATAGGAGACATAGTCTTTCATTTATGTTGACGGATAGGTGAATTTCACACCTATTGATCTAACAGCATGGGATATGATCACAATAGTTGATTCAATCGGGTTAACAACATCGGCTCACTACTTATAATCCAGTTAGTTAGGTCTCATATGCCTATTATACAGTCTTACTAATAGTTCATATTATCTAATTTGATTTGAAAACGAAATTCAAATAAATTGAAAGTAGTGAGCGACAGTCAAACTGCATGCAATCGACAGCTAAAAGAGAGAAGGTCCAGCTTTACTTATTCCACTTTCTTTAGGAATTAAAGAATCACTAGTTGATGCAGAAGAAGGGGTCTTTACTGCTATCTTACTTCCTGACTTCCCTAGGGGAGGAAAAAGAAGCTCTTCTTACTAACGTTGAATCAGCTCTTCTTCCTATTGTTGACTCGGGCTTGAATGAGTTGAATTTGGGAAGGTGGTTAAGTCATTGATAGAGATGAATCGAATCACCTAGCATTAGACTAGCTAAACTTCATTTTCTTGGGTGGCTTGGTTAGATTGGTTTGAATAGCCCTATCTTTTACCCGGAAAGGGAATCGAGCCCACACTTAGTTCAAGGCTTTCAATAAGGAGTACTGGGCTTAAGGGAATGGGAGTCTACTTACCAGTTGATCCTACTCTTCCTTAAGGCACGGGTTCAGCTTTCACTAGATTCTCTAAAGCTAAAAAGGTAGTTGACTTGAGGGATAAGCTCTTTCTCTTTTTACCTGCGTATCCGGGATTAAGAGTCAAGTAAGCGCATGGCTGAAGCCAGCTCCTAACCCTAGGATGAGGTATCGTAATAGAGTAAAGTAGGACAGAATGATTAGCTTAGCAGTGAACAAAAACCATTCAATCAGCCCTAGAGTTGGGAGTTCTCCTTCAAGATTTCAGAATAGAAGGAATGAGGCTCCTGGGGGGTCATTGTCAGTCCTGCTTGAACACCGCCGTTTCCACCGCCTTCATTGGAAAGAGAAATATTTTCCATGATAGACAGGGCCATCTCGATGCAGTCTACTAACCTTTCCATATATAGAAGAAAGAAGTCAGCCTTCTTCCAATAAAAAAAGAAACAACTAATGTTGAGTACGGTGATACTGAAAAAGAGTTTTTGAACAGGAAACATGAGTTGGCTTTATAAGTATATATAGAATAAGCACTGTAAACTATCTGCTTCAGAAAGATAGTTGTAAGAAATGAGACTTCGACAAGCCCTTTCCTTTGTGAACATTTACTTGCCTTAGCCTTTCCTTCCTACCTTAAGAAAGAAAGATAGACCAGTGCCAGCTACTGATAGGCTTACTCCTGCCCTGGGATGGGAGATGATAAAATAATATACTACTTTACTGGGCAGGAGAAAAAGAATGATTATCCCAAGTCGAGTGACAGGGCTTGACCTTGACAGATGGCTTAACTGATCTAATTAGAATTACATCGCTAATAGGTTTGCTTGAAATACGCATTTCAATCTCTTACTTATTTTCGTAATCAAACTCTCATCGGCTGGCCGGAAACTTGTAATGAAATGCTCCATCGACATCTCTGATAAGCATGCTTCATAAATAAGGAGGTCCCGGCACGTGAGACCTAGGTCGGGATAGATTATGCATGTAGGAAGGCACAAGGCCCTTTCCCCATAAATGAATTGGGAAGCCGACTGACGCTCTACAATCGTACTAGAAAGACGGCTTCTTGGTCATCATCCGTCAAGGCTGCCCCTATTTATTTATACTGTAACTGGACTGATAACCAAAGGAAATTCCCTCTCGATTAAAGGAATTCCCAAGGGCAGTAGTAGAACTCCAACTGAATATGGGCTTATAAATTTTTCTCACTTTTTAGCAAAGAGCAGGTGAAGACCGATGGACTTTAAGATACGGGACGGATATGAAGACTAATAGATGAGGGACTGGTGGATATGGATTTTTACCTAGAACCAAAACTTACCCTGACTTTCGATCTGGTAGTGATGTTGCGGGCATACTTACTTAAATAGAGCCATTGGTTCTCGTACATCTATGTAAAAATATTTCACGGTGACATATGTTATTGATGAAGCCATCCCTAAAAAACTGGACAAGCACGTGTCCGTAAAGGTTAGCTATGTAGTGAAATAAAGACCATACTTTTCTTTTATCGTGGTATGGAGCAAAGAATGGGTTCTGCTGCTATTGACACCTACCCAATTAACCAATGATAGAGACTGAAGCTTAACGAGCATCTTCGTTATAAGAACTTCTCGCTCAATAAGACTAAGCGAGCAAACACCCTTACTCTAATGGCATGGTCTTCCTTCATCATTCCACGAAACTATAAAAAAGAATTTATTTAATAGACTGAAACCCCATCCTAAAAGGGGCACTCAAGCTCGAACTTACTTTTTCAACGGCATTTTCCTTGTCCCAGAGTTTATCGATTAACCCAAAAGTTTACAATTCAATCAACACCCTATTCGGATGATGCTGGAATAGTGTAAAAGCTTACGATAAGACCTAGTGAAAAGCTACCTTTAGTCAATTTCTTATTTGATCCAAGGTGGCCTGCTTCCTGCTCTAACCTGTCTTCTTCCTTTTTTTTTGTTACAAATACCATAGGTATAAAAAATGCCCATACAACCATGTGGGTTGTAGCATAAGGTTGGAATGCACATAATGTTACAAATGCCCTTACATATCCCTCTTCTATTGTTCTTAGACATCTTGATGAACTTGAAGACTTCAGCTTTCTACTTGATATTATTATAAGTAGACTGGTTCTTGTTACTGGTTTGTTCCTATCCCACTTTTGCTTTCCTCACTCCCGGGGTTGCTTGCGTAGTAAAAAGAAAAAAAAGCGTCTATGGCAGATGGAATAGGAGATCTAGGCAAGCCATTCTTGTTAACTTAAAGGCTATGTAGAATCTTAAGTTTAGCTTTCTAATACTTGTCATTAGTTTCGGCTATCGCTCAAAAGTGTTAGCGCCATCGAAAAAGAGAGTGTAAAACAGTCAAACTTCGATACCTAGCATCCAATTTTCCATTCCCTGATACGTTCCTCTTTAACAAAGACTTTATGAATAGTGGTTGGCTTTCGAGTTGGAAAGATAAGAAGAGCTTGACCGATCCATTCTGATGGGAAGAAGCACATTGCTTAAGCACAGTGCAGCCACCCTGACTTCTGTGCTATCCTAATAATAGACTTGGAGAACAGTTAAGCTCCAATACTTAGTTCATTGGTTAGACCATCAGTGATAATAAGAAGAACCTTCTTTAGGTAACCTCCTCGAGACTGGCACTTTTGGCATCACTGCCTCATGGCAAGCTTACTGAGTATCCACCACATCCATTTCCAAAGATTCATTCTGATTGGTTTTTGCCATGAACTCTCTTGGAAAAGTCAGGATCATCTTGCAATCCACCTTATTAGGTAAGTTACCTAACTGAACTTGAAACTTTGGCTCATTTTCTTTAACTTGGGTCTAACTTACCAACCATCAAGTCTTCCTCCATCAGGTCATCTTCCGGAGCCAATTCTTCTGAAAGAAAGCTCATAAGAAAACCCTGTTGACGAGGTCTATCCCTTCTTGTGGTCTTTCCCAGCCTTACCTTATGCTGGGTACTTTACCATCAGACCTCCCTTCGGTCGCCTTCTCTGCTTCAGTCTGTATTTTCCTCTTCACTGAAGCCTTCTTCTTCTGACTCATCCTTTTCAAGCTCCTTGTCAGCTTAGATGATTTTAGCTATGCTGGACTCTCTCCTACAACATCATTCTCAAGTCTCGATTTATGTACGGCATGAACCCACTGATTAGTTGGTGGGATAGTAGACAGTGTTTGTAATAACCATTGTTTGCTATTAAATCAAAATTTTATAAGAGAAGAAAGTTGTTAACGTAGGTTGGCGTAGATAAATGCTATCCAACTTGAATGATCGAATAGATTCCACTTTTCACTTTGTCGAGATTGGCTTGGTATGAAGTGTACCAAACCCTGGGTACAAGATTGAAAAGAACCCTATAGGCAGGTAGGCTAAAAGCGTTGTCTGTCTTCATGGCCTCAATAAGACTTAGTATTGTACTAGCCGAACCCGTTTCGTAGCACGGAGTATACCTCAATCTCTGTTAGTTATGTTTCGACTTTTTCCCCAACCTTCTGTGAGGCAAAACTTTACCACACTACACTTCGACACAAGAGAATAGGATCGGGTGCTTTGCTTGTCTTGTATCTTCGGGATACGAGTTGGCGGTCTTTTTAACATCACTTTTTTCTAATACTCGTTATGGATCAACTCGTTTCTGATTTCGTTTTTAGGATGGGTTTGGCTCTACCTGTAGCTATTCTTGTAGCTGTTAGGGCTAGTTGAATGATCCATCAAATAAATAGTCTTAATATGGAAACAAAGATAACATCAGTTACCATAGATGGTGTTAAGGAAAATATCATTGAGCAACCCACAATTCTTTTGAGAGTCTATAGAGATACTATTGAAGATGTGAACTTACCAACAGGAGTCAATCTCCAAGAGGCAAGCGCATCTATTTTTTGCAGACGAGACCTTCTGTACGATATTTATTGTGATCTTATTTCTTAGGGAACGCAAAGTGAATACTTTCTCCAAGTTTTACAATTTCTTGGTGGGTAGTCTTTCTTTTTCTAATGGTTCCTGACGTACTGGAGTTATAACATTTGAATTTCTCTTACATTCTATTTTCCCAAAACGGATCCTATCAAATATTTCACATTTTCTATGATCATCTCTATTTCAGGTATTCGGGGAATCCTCCTTAGTAGATGAAATATTCCTATTATGTCAATGCCAATTGAATCAATGTTATTAGCTGTGAATTCAAACTTTTTAGTATTTTCCGTTTCTTCGGATGATATGATGGGTCAATTATTTGCTTCATTGGTTCCAATGGTGGCAGTTGCCGAATCTACTATTGGGTTAGCTATTTTTGTTTTTCGAGTCCGAGGGACTATTGCTGTAGAATCTATTAATAGCATTCAAGGTTAAACATTACTCCGTCAGAGTTACCAAAATACGAAGTTCTCTTCTCCTTTCATTCTCTTCTTTCTTTTTGATTTTGACTTGATTGGTAGGGTCAGGGCCTTTCTCGCTGGGCGAGCGCATCCAATTCTAAAGTCCTTTCCTAAACCACTTCCCGTTCAGTTGCTGAAAAATAGAGATAAGGCTTTCTAAATGAGATTGAGTTCCACGAATATGCAGGCTAGAAAGATGCTATTTGCTGCTATTCTATCTATTTGTGCATCAAGTTCGAAGAAGATCTCAATCTCTAATGAAGAATTGATAGTAGCTCGTTATTTTATAGGCTTTATCATATTCAGTCGGAAGAGTTTAGGTAATACTTTCAAAGTGACTCACGACGGGATAATCCAGGCTATTCAAGAAGAATCGCAGCAATTCCTCAATCCTAACGAAGTAGTTCCTCCTGAATCCAATGAATAACAACGATTACTTAGGATCAGTTTGTGAATTTGTGGCACCGTAGTAGAATCATTACCAATGGCACGATGTGCGCCTAAGTGCGAAAAGACAGTGCAAGCTTTGTTATGCCAAAACCTAAATGTTAAGTCAGCAACACTTCCAAATGCTACTTCTTCCCGTCGCATCCGTCTTTAGGACGATCTAGTCATAGGTTTTCACTTCTCTGTGAGTGAAAGATTTGTCCCTGGGTCTACATTGAAAGCTTCTATAGAAGAACTCATTTAAGAGGGCTTGGCGGTCTTAAGAATGGTTCGGGTGGGGGGTTATCTTAAGAATAAAGAAGACGAATAGAATCTAATTCATGTCATGCTAACAGAGGAGCAGATCCAATACCAAGACGACTTCTTTCTCAGGAAGTGTAGCAAGTACTTGAGGATTTTTGGGATATCATGCCCCACGAGTTAGTTGCCAAGTGCCCCCCAGGAGGGCAGTCCACCACAAGATTGAGTTGAGGCTTAGAGCGCCCCTTAACTTACTTAGACTAAGGCTAGGTATCACGCCGCAATCCGACCTATAGAGGCTAGACTAGGGTATGACCTAAATCATTATCATTATTTTACAATTTTAATGTTTTGACTATGATTAATGCTTATTCATTAATCAAACACTCCAAAAGTTTTTGGAAAACCGGCAGCATAACGGTTGTATTTAGGACTTTTGGTTTTATCTATTTTCTAGAACACCTCAAAATTTTCGAATCTATAATTTGCTTACAACTAAAACTTTCGTTCTACCATCGATTGATATGCCTACTAGTTTATCTTGAAGGTTCTATCTAAATTATCAAGCCTATCATGACAACTACATCCCATTTATTTGTCTAACTCCTATTTATGCAAGTACCTATTATCTTTAGTTTACAAATGAGTACCTAAGTGAGAGTAGGTAGGGCTAGTTTAGTTAATTCTTCACCTATTTGTTCAAATGCCTAATGAAAACTACTATCCATAACGATGAAAACAAACGACCGAAATAAAAGAGTTCATCCGGTTTATAGTTAGTACAAGCCAAAATTAGACCCAAAATTACAGCGGGGGTCATTTACAACAAAAAAATAAACAGTCTTCAAATAACGCAACATCCCTAACAACATCCATATTCACGAAAAACCACGTATTGCACATAGTCATTCCAAAGGTTCATCAACTAGCATATTCTCTTCTGGCACCTGTTCCAAATTTGCTTCACTTGTGATGACAAAAGAGGGTGAGTCCTTATGAACTCAGCAAGGGGGAACAAGTGACAAGGTTTTTGAAATCTTTTTCTGCTTAACTTATGAAAAATCCTTTGAAAACATGTCATATAATACAAATAAGAATGTAAGCATAGTATAAGAATCAAATTGAACAATAGATACATTTACCCATTCATTTCAAGGATACGGTGATCTTTTGCTCTCAAGATCAATCGGTGAGCATTTGCTCTCAAGATCATTTCCAATAACCAATGTTGTAGCCGGCATCAATCATCCTCTTATCACTCCCAAATAGGTGTACTCCGGATTGTAGACCAAACCTACGGCCCAACTTTTCGAGGGTGGAAGCCAAGCAAGAGGGGGAATTGGACCATAGTAGTCACAGGAGCACCGGCAAGTCCTATGCCGCCCGGCGTTTGTAAAACGATACCATGCAACAATGAAAGGTTGCAACCTTGTATGCAATGCACATTTATGCCATTTAACATTTCACATTAGGAGGTCAACAAAGTAGGTTGCCTCCGAGAAAGTATATGATCACATTTTGACATATTGGCACAAAAGGCATTGTAAGAACATATAATCATCTCATATATCAATTTGAAAGCAATTTAATTTTCACGGGCAGCCAAGTAATCAAGTTCAAAATAAACCATAGAATATCTTTTAACAATTCAATAAACGCATAAAAAGTAGACAAAGTGTAGTAATATCATATGCAAGATTGGGTGCACGAATAGTTAACGTATGACCTCGTAATCAATATAATTCATGCATGAGGCTATAATAACTTTTCCGGGCAGTCCACAACTTCAATTAAAACTTCAATTATAAGTTATGTAAAGCATGATTTGACACTTAGAAGACCTAGTTTGCAATTAGGGTTTTAGGTTCATGCTCGGGTGCAAGATTCATCAACTATTAGCTACAAGGAACACTTAGATCATCATCGTCCATATCTAACAATTATTGGACAGCCTTGAAACATTGCAATTATCATCATGAAAACCACATGCAAGCCATGAAATCTACCGATACGAACACGAAATCATCAAAAGACATCATATACGTGTTTACCACTATGATTCAACCACATTCAACCCTAAAATCAACATGGAACATTGTCCTAAGTATTTAAACATTTCCTGGCAGCATACTACGCAACTCATATAAATCAACTAAAGCCATGCAATAAATAGTGATCACCTCAAACAAGCATTTCAACCGACTAAAGGCTTCAAATACATAACCACATGCAATAATAACCACCAATCTTCCAAGATATCATCAAGAATCGAACAATAACATGCTAAACATTTCTTGGCCAGCCTATAACAACTCAAATATATTCATTTTAACCATAGGGTAGTAACTTAGGAAGCATACATGTATAGTAGGGCCTCAATTTCACGCTTACACATACAATTAGACAAGAATCCGTCATATAACGAACATAAGTCATGCATCAAGTCATTTGAGGAATCTCAATCAACCAAAACAGTCCATGCAACTCCTAATTTCCACAAAATCCAAGGATACAATACATCAAGGTACAAAACATTATGATTTGAAACAAGTTTCCAAACAAAACCCTCCTGCAATAGTCTACATTTCCTCATTCAGTTGACCAAGAAAATAATCTCCAAATTCAGTGAATCAAATATCAAATCGAATCTTAATGAATTATTTAAATCTAGGAACAAACCTCGCTACATTTTGAGTTCAGACTTAGGAGTTATGACCAATACCGGGAGACCACGCAAAACTATCCAGATTTAGACACATTACGATATTTGCCATTGTTGGGGGTCTTAAACTCAAAACTAGCCTTAGCCTATTTCAGCAAGATATGTTCAAAATAGAACAATCTAGTGACTCACCAAATTTCATTCATTTTTTATTATCATTTTTATGTGAAAAGGTGCTAGGCATGCTAGAATGTCTAAATGCATGGTTTTTTTAGGTTGCGTAATGGAAAAAATGAGAAAAATGCCTTGGTGAAAGTCGGGGTCGTTTAGGTCGAGTATAGCATTTTCTCGTTTTACCTGATAGCATTGTTTCGGGAGGCCATGGAAGCACTTTTGGTACGATTATGGCATTGGTTGGTTGTTTGGTTAGTATAGTTGTAGTTCAAATGAGCAAAGGGAGAAATCGGGACTTTGCGTGAAATCTAGGGTAAAGTAGGGTTTCGGGGTCTTTAGACGTGCCCTATGGTGACCTAGGAGGATTGGTGAAGTCGGTTTCCAAAGCTCGTGACTCATTTGAAAGTAATAGCATTTGAAAGTTGGGGTCATATTTGGGATTTTGTGTGTTTTCATAGTATGTTACCTATAGAATGCTTATAATGTCTATAGAATACTTATTATTGATTGATAATGTTGTTGGTGTTGTTCTTGTTACATATTTGATTGTAAATGCTTATTACGCTTGTAGAGTTGATTGTTGATTGAAATGTTTATCAATTGTTGATAATGCTTGATATCTTGTTTATCGCCTCTAATCTGTATTGTTGTGCTATCGCTCGTTTATCTTTTTGTATCTAGTCTTGCATTGCATAGTGTCCGGTGCGTGAGTGATGGGCCTCTCTAGGTAGCCTCGGATTGCCAGTGTTGGTTGCTCTAGCTCCGTGACTATTCCCTTTTCTCGCTTGGGTTTCCTCCCAGGGAGATTTGGGTCGTAGAATTGATGGTTACTCTCGGGGTATTCCAAACTGGTGTTATAAGGTGGTTGTGCGCTTATTGTCATCATTGTCAACATCAAGCTCGAGATTGATGTATCGCTCGTGAAATGGTATATTGCTCGTAAGAGTGAACCATAGCCTTCAGAGTGTGGTATAGCTTTGAATGGTTGTGTTAATGCTTTCTTGAATGTTTAATATATTGTCGTTTGTATTGAATGCTTTCTTATTGATTTTATTGCTTAGCTGTGTCTATTTGCATTGCACGACTTTCTTTCTCTCCAACTCGATATCTGTCTCGCCCTCACTGAGTATACGTGTTGTGTATACTCACTCCTCACCACCACATTTCAGGAAATGTCATGTTAGCTGAAAAGTTCGTGATTTCGTGAAAGTTCGTGCCTGAAGAGTTGTTTTGCGTGCCTATGTGGCTTGAGTGTTGAAGTTGTAAAGATATATGCTTTCATATGTTGTATGTATTTATTGTTAAAAGAAATGTAATTTAAATTGATAAGCTAGTTTATGTAATCAGTTAGTGTAGCTTAACTTCACAGCATGTTTGTAATGTCTAGAGGAAAAGAGTTAGAATGGCATGATAGTTTACTTTATACAGTAGCTTAGTGTGGTTTTATTGTCTAGTTTGAATGTACTTGTCAAAAATGAAAAGAGATATGTTAGCTTTTAAATTGGAAATGTATGTATACTTGCTAAGTTTAAATTGTTGAGAACCGAGGCTCGGATGGCCTTGATGAAGTTTTGTATGGTTGGACACGGTGTTGGTCCATTTATATGCTATTACAGGTTTTACATTTTGCCTAGAAACAGGGGAGACTCCGTCCGTCTTTCCCTAAAATTTTGCCCAGGTTTGGAATTGGGTTGTGGTTAGATTGATTGATAGAACTCCCGGTCTCGAGAGGGATCGGGGTGTTACAGGAATAATCTAACATCAAATTAACATTCTAACGGTTCGATATTCAATTCTACACAAAAACACAAAAGATGAGTTTTGAGATCTAGAATTTTTCTCTCACATTTGATGCGATAAAAGCCTAGGAATACGTGCAATGCGTGCCCAACAAGCGGGATCCAACTCGACACGAAATTCTACGGACAAAAACTAGGTTTTTCTTTGAAATTTTGCTTTGAAAACCTTGAAAATTTCTCTCTATTTTTCCTTTCCTTCCTCACGGCAATGTGTGTGCAAATGAGTGTGTTTTTGTGCTTTGCTTGTGTGTGTTGGTGATATATGCATATTGGTCAACATTTAATGAAAGTCAAAGTTGAATTAACTTAGCATTTTTTTGTGTTTTCTTGACTTTAAATGCATTTTCTTGATCACCAAAGTTCAAAACAATTATTCAACACCCAAGATAGCTCAAGTAGATTATTTTTAGGTGACAAGAAGTTTTACAATCAAACAATTTCACTCGAGTTGGCTTAAAACTCGATTTTTGCAAAAGTTGGTGTAAAAACCCTAATAAATTCCTAAGCCGATTTTAAAACCGTTTTAATCAAACACAGGTTTATTAAAGTCCATTGACTAGGTCTAGAACGGTTAAAAAGACCAGTTTCAAAATTTTAGCGGACGTGTTTCGAAAATACTATTCATTGAAAGTCGACGATAAAATTTCTGACTCCGTTTTTTATGAAAATTTCATGAATGCACATTTAGCATGTTCTAGGAGTATTGATATCAAAATTACCACATTCTAAGTCACATAGCACATAGACAGGTTAATTCACGTAAAACGAGATAAAGCACGCAAAACGAGATAAGATAGGCGTGTTTCAAAAACACTATTCACTAAAAGTCGACGATAAAATTTCTGACTCCGTTTTTGATAAAAATTTCATGAATGCACATTTAGCATGTTCTAGGAGTATTAATATCAAAACTATCACATTCTAAGTCACATAGCATATAAACAGGTTAATTCACGCAAAACGAGATAAAGCACGCAAAATGAGATAAGATAGAAAAGTGGGGTTTCACAAGGTGTTTTTCAAGAAAATGAAAGAAGTATAGATAAAGTTTAATTTTTCATGATGATGAGTTGATTAAACTTATATGCTAACTAATATGTGGATTATTATATACTTGATATGAATAATCGTGCATATATTTATATCTTGAGAATGGTGAATTTGATCATGGATTTGGGCTTTAGGGTCAATCATTATTGGGTTATAATATGAGACATAAGTCTCAATTTATTTCTTGAAATTTGAGAGAATTATGTAGTGAGGACTTATATGTAATTCTTCAAGAGAAATTAGAAAAGAAGCCCAATGGACATTTCCAAGGAGTTGGAAGCCCAATGGACATTTCCAAGGAGTTGGAGGCCCAATGGAGATTTCAAGGAGTTGAAGATCTTTTAAAGTAAATAGTTTTATTTCTTTAAGCCCAAAAGCCAAGCCCATGATCCACCATTCATACTATTTAAATTGCTATAGTAGTGATTGTTAGCTTATAGTATGTTGAATGCTCAATTATTTGATGAGATTGTGTTTACTCCCTACGTGAATATTAGATTTTCAAATGGTAAAAGGGGTTTTATCGTAGTCCTCCGCCATCCTAGGATATTTAATAAGACCCAAATGAATACGATCCTTCTTACCCAATGGTAGAGGATATGTTTCAAAGTAAGTTTATTAATATCACTAGAATGAAACATAGTGATGTGCTTGTCTGCCAAAATCTAGCGGTCAACATAGCCGTAAAGGCTTGAGACTATTGATTCAATTTGTGGGATATCTAAGTGATGGCGGATACAATCTAACTAGATCACCTAATCAATTATAACCACAAAGGTTTGAGATCAAGTGATTTAGGGACTAAAGTAGACCATACCCTATTTAGTGAAATAGACAACAAAGAGTTGTTGACCTTTGGTATTCATGTTTCAACATGGCCACAAAGGTTTGAGGAATATGTTTGATCATAGGAACTTGGTCATCCCACTAAGAGCCTTCACATAGATTCATGTTTTCTCATTTAGGGAGTATGAGATTTAAAACAAATAGTGGGAGTAGCTATTTTATTTCGCAATATTATAGCTTTATATATTCTTGTTAGCCTGCAATCTTATTTTCTGTTATATTTACTTTTTCTACTGTTTAATGGCTTCATTCATAAATCCTATTTTGTCCATTCTTAATCATGATTATTTAGTTGGACCAAACTTTGAAAAATGGTACAAAAGTTTAAGGGTAGTTCTCCGATTTGAGAGAATTGAGTATATTTTGGATGTCCCGACATTTGTTCTTGTTAATGAGACTGTTTCCGAGACTGACAAGGTCACTTACTATAAGTAGGTCCAGGATGACATGCGTGCTAGGGGATACATTCTTTCATCAATGAGTGATGATCTGCGTCGATTCTATGAGGGGTTGGCACATTCCGTAGATATCATTCATTGTTTGGAGGAATCCTTTGGCGAGCACAGTCAGTCTATGAGATTCTAGTTCACCTGTGAGCTTTTTAGTATGAGACTTGAGGAAAGGGGTGATGTGAGCCAGCACTGCCTCAGAATAATTTACTTGGTAACTCAATTGGAGGCATTTGGTTTTGTTATGGATCCCCGACTTCAGGTAGACTTGATCGTGCAGTCTCTTCCACCATCCTACTCTCCTTTAATCTTGGACTTTCACGTGCACAAAATTGAGATCACACTAAATGAGTTGCCAGATATTTGACTAGCTAGCAGAACCTTGGTTTGGATGCAGGGCCCGATCCCCATGTTGAGTCCTCTCATTCTATGGCTGCGCCCAGCCAAAACAGAAACAGAATAATGAGAAGGAGGAGACATAGGAAAAGCTAGGTTGTGGCATTCTTACCAGGAGATCTTTCATCATGAGGGGATTGAGTAGTTGACATTGTTTATGCATGATTTGGTTGTTTTGGATCGGCTTGGTATGCGATCCCAATTTTGAAATATGTTTATAAATGTTTTAGATTAGTTTGAATGTTTCTTTAAATAGTAATGATTATTATCAATCTTTTCTTACTATGGGTAATTTTGGAATTGATCATTTGTAAGAAATGATTGGCATTTTGTATATCTTTCATTAATAGTAATGAAATGGTCGGAATGCATATTGGAAGAAAGAATGTTTTCAAACTCAAACATTTATATTTCATATGCTTAGCATTTAGTCAAATGGCTAGATACCAAATCATACTTATAATGTCTTGAACTTTGAAATGGTCAAGAGTTAAATACTAGAATTGTTTCATATCTATTCAAATGAGTTTGATAGATTAATTATTCTTTTGACAAAAGAGTTTGTTCAAATTAAATAATTGAAATGGTGCTTATGAGACTTGTCCAGATTATGTTGGGTTATAAAAGAAGATAAGAGAATGCATTTTTATCACCAAAATCTTTCAAATTGATTTTAAACTTATACCATGTTTTAATTCTATGTCTATATAGAATTTAAACTCCTTCATGCATAGTTTCTTTAGAGAAAGGTAACTATGATGAAATGGTTAAAATGAAAAGATAGAGATCATTTTCATTAATAAATGATTGTGATATCTAAATTTATAAGAAAGTTAGTGGGAGTTCATGCCCTTAACAAGTCTTGTGAATTTATGATATCTTCGTTCGCCAAGGTCCAATCAAATTTAAATATCATGTTGTATTTCTTGGGTAAACCGATCATGTCTTGTAAGTATCATGAACATGAAAGTACAATGATATGATTGATTGTTTTCTCACGTCCTGTACACCCAGTCACAATCTTAAAGTTCTCTTTAAAATGTAGGAATCTAAGAAATTTTGGTCTCTAGTCTTAATGACAGGGTATTTCTCTTTTCTTGCAGATTTCCTTCTGACTATTAAGGAAAGGTTGCGAATGGTTTTTGCACCTAATCCTTGCGTTGTTTGCATTCTCCTTTAAATGCAATGGCAAGTACTTGGCACGATATGATATAACGAGTTACATGATAGATATCTGAGAGAATACATATAAGTTCTGGTGATCTTATTGTTATAATGATCTCTATAAGAACTTTAGCCCAGAATTTAAGGTTTATGAGTGTAGTGAAGTTCCTAGTGAATAAGTCACTTAAAAAGGATAAGAGTGTTTTAAGTGGATTTGTGAATTATTGGAAAGAGTTTCGAATACTGATAAATAATAGTTATATTATTATTTGAGCCTAGATGTTGCTTGACTTTTATGATGTTTGGATAATATGATGTTCTGTCTATTGATAGTAGCCGATATAATAAGGTGGCTGTCATAGAGGCTTTTTGCACAAGCTTAGAAGAACCCGATCTCATCAAGAATCCGAACTTGTAAAGAGTCAATTCAAAAGTTTCTTTCTTGATAAGAAAATGAATTCACAGATAAAGATCCTATAGTTGTTTCTATAGATGACCCACTGATCCTGTAAAGACATTTACAGTTGATAACCATCTTTGGGAAGATGAGTATAGAGATACAAATGTAACATGCACTAGATCCTATGGTTGATAGCATTAGTGCAAGTGGGAGATTGTTGGAGATATTCTATAATGCTAAAGTTTGAGATGACCTTATTAGGGTTTAATAAGAATATGCTTATGTGTTTTATACACTATGTGATTTGTAGGATATTCATATTCTCCGCTTCGATATGAATATATCCCTAATGTTTATCCGAGAAGAGAAATGTTCTAAAAGGGTTTAGGATATTTCGCACTTTCTCTTCGATATGATAAGCATTATGAAACAATTCATAGCCCTTCAGATTATTCGACTGGGACTAGAATAATCGAGTATGGGTTATCATATGTTATTACCTTTAATTCACATGGTAATGTTAATGATAAAGAATGGTGTGCGAAATGCCAGAACATCATGGTGATGTGGACTAATAAACATATGAGTGATTGTCTGTGTACGGATCATTGAATGTGACAATAAATAGTGAACTACATGATTTCAGGTTCATAGTTTACCATTTAGATGAGAATTGTGCAAATTAATCCTCAGACTTGAGAGATTATGGCTGTCAGTTATATCAGGGGCTAAATACTGCGTCTGGACAATGCCTGTCTTTTATAAGGTGGGATACGGCTTTTCGTGTTTTAATCTTGTGGTATGAATCGACAGGTAATTGTCAAGATATGATCTGTTAACCTCCGGCGTGAGGCGATGTCCTATGATATCTGAAATCGGTTGGTAAACGAGCAAGTACTTGGCCAAGGAGAGTATGAAGTGATGGAAAGGAGTTTTTCCATGGTAGTCATCTCTCGTTTCACCGATTCATATTTATACATAGTATCGAATGTGGGCTTAACCATTTCATGGTCCTTTCCCGATCGGGGCACTTGTAACAGAAGGATCGGACTGCACGCTAATTCTCGACGGTTAAATGGATTCATGAAAGACGTCGTCTTCATTATCGTTTACATTCTCATGATACGTTCGTTGCTAGTGCGTCACTTATGAGCATGAGGGTATTTCGGTAATTGACGGAGACATTTTCGAAATAGATAAGGAGTTTTATTAGGTCCCTCATCGGTACGCAATTATGAATCTAGAAGGTCACACACTAATAAGTATCATGAATAAGTTCACCGGGAGCTTGTATTATGTGGTTGGTGGCTTTAAGGTGTTAAGAGTCATCTATATTGGTATTTGGACCAAAAGTATAATTTTGGAAAGTTTTGGGGTCAAATTGTAATTACCAAAACTTTTGTGGCCAAACTACAAATATTGAAAAGTTGTTTTTTATTCTAATAGAGTTTAGAATGGGCAAAAATAATATATATATATATATATATATATATATATATATATTATTTGGACGATCCAACATCTCACATGCCACATGTCAATGCCTTATCATTAATTTGCCTTTTTCATTTAATGACTAGGATGATGACGTGGCATTTCACAAATTACATCATCATTACACATATACATATATAAACACCTTTTATATATATCATCCTAGTCATTAAATGAAAAAGGCAAATTAATGATAAGGCATTGACATATGGCATGTGAGATGTAGGATCGTCCATGTCATCAATCCTAGTCCTTTGAATTTGAATTGGATGGACGAGATTGACTTTTGAATAAAGACAAAAAAATCTTGTCCATTGCTTTTGAGGATAGAACATTTTTGCCAAGTGTAATGACAGAGAAAAAGGTGTCCCTTGGATTGTAATGATTACAATCCAAGGCTTTGCATGGCTTGGTTGATTCAAGCAAGAAAGAGAAATGGTTTGATTGGCTCTTGAATGCATAAAAGCAATTAAATAATAAGTTATCAAATAATATTTAAAAGATGACAATCTTCTCTCTCTTTCCACTAAGATTTTCGGCCAAGAGGAATAGGAGAGAGAAGACATTCATCATGCCATCAAATTGCAATGATTGTGATCCTATGATGTGCACGCATTATCAAGAAAAGTTATCAATTGTGATTGGCTATACTTTTTGATATTGTTAATATATTATTTGATTAAAAAGATGGCAACCTCTCTCATGAAACAACACACAATTCGGCCATGGCAATTGAGGAGAGAGAAAGATCATCTTCTTCCTCTTGCTTGGTGATTCTCGGCCATTGCAAGAACTTTGAGGAGCTTTTGGATTTTGATTATACACCACATACACATAGCTTAACACTTAGAAGATATACTAGCACATATTTGTCTTCAAGTGAATGGTGGACTTTGGATGCTTGTGGACAAACTAGACCTTTCAAGTTAGAAGGACTCAATTGCTCCAACTTCAAGCCACACCATCAACCTAGTTGTCTATGAAAGGTATACCTGAGGACCTTGCTATTTCATTGCATATAGTAGATATATAATGCTAGCTTGCTAGTTTATGGACATATGTGAAAGAATGCATTTTGATCTTAGCTAGAAAGTTTTGAAATATGCCTTGCCTAGTTTCGGCCATAGCTATGTATCCATGCATAACTTTTTAGATCTTGAATCCAACCATGATATATGCTTAAACATGATATCTATATGTGTTGGCTTTTCTCCTTTTCACTCGCGTCTGCCCCAAGGATTGACCGGTGATACTACTAATTGAATTGCCCTAATATATGTATTTTCCACAGGACTGAATCCATAGAAACCTCGGCTTAGTGCCATTACTGTAAGCGGCGGATGATTGGTATGCAGGATCGATTGCAATAGTTTCACATTCATGTGAATCAAGAGATTGGCTTGAAAGACTTTCCAACTAGCCATTGTACCTGAGATTGCGATAAGTCTTTCTTCTTTGGAGCTTGTTCTTGGTCCCAATGGAAATGGGGTGACAAAGAGCAGCTTGCTTCTCCAATTGGATCAATGCTCGACTCGATGGGTAACTTCTAGTGGTTTGTCGGGGAAGCTCTTGTTTTTCTTTCAGGAGTAGGTTGGTGGCATGGAGACCTAGCCTTTTCTTATTTATAGTATTTGTTTGTTTGCTGGCACAGGTAGTAGATTCATTCTCCACTCCAACAGTAGCATATGTAGAATCTAAAAGGTGGGATTCCTAGTGGATTGGATGTTTCCGTTAGAGCTTATTCCCCTCTTGTCATTTAAGGGTACCTTGCTTACAATCACAAGTGAAAGAGTGCCAATTGACCCAACTAGCAAATCTGTTTACTTCAATCTTTTTCCTTTCTGTACCGCTCAAAAGCAGTCATTTTTCGGCTTTATAGCACAAGCACGATCCATCCATCTCCCTTCGGAGAGTGAGTAACAGGTGGAAGGACTGTCGATAGCAGGTAGGGTAAATAGATATGGATGGTAGTTGGGATCCCATGTAGGAGAGCCAGCCAGGCTAAGAGAAAGAGGTAGTCTTTGACTACCCTTCTTTTGGGAGTTGGTTCTGGAATTCCATTGAGAGTTGCCACTCCTTAATCTTCGAAATCTAGTCTAGTCCAGTGATAGAGGACTTGATACTTATCTTCGACAAGCCTCGATCTGTGCTGAAGACAGATTCTCTTATTGGCTGAGGAAATAGGTAGCTTGTAAGCCCACCCATTATTCATTTCAAACCTTAGCTTAGTTGCTCACGCCAATGCTCATGGGTATAGGGCCATAACTGCTGCTACTGTATACTCCCACACTCTAAGAGAGTCCTACTATCGGCTCATCTTCTATCTAAGACCTCTTCAATGAGAGGATGCCTGAAAGCTATTGTTTTCTCAAGTCTAGTTATGGTCTGCTATTTTCTTTCACTTATTGGTACAACAGCTGAACTCAGATCCGTTAGAGCATTTTTAAACCTCTCCCTCTGGTCGAGTTGCTCCGCGCCTTGGCATTCAGTCTATTACCTATCCCTGATCCTATTCCTTCTAGCTCTGGAACTTCTATTTTGAATTTGAGCTTGTACCAAGCTCCTTTCCGTGTAAGCTATTCCATGCGATGTCTTTCACAAAGGTACAGGGATTTGATAATCGATAGAGCTGGTGAATCTTTTCTTCCCTCGTAGGAACTTGGTCTCTCTAATACATCAATATGGTAGATAGATCAGGTAGAAGATGAGCCGCTAATCTGCTACTCTCGTTGTGTTCGATCGGCTTCAATGCCTTTTCACTTTTTTTGCTTAGCGCTTGTACCGATGCATGAATGCTACTTTCATCTATGTATGGGTTATTATATAAGCAATCATCCTTCTATGATGTTAGGCTCAGTTTCTTTCAACTAATAACTAAGCGCTTCGCCCATTAGTCTTTCTACTAAGCTCTGATTAGTCCTTGCCCTGAAGCCTGAGTTAAAGAATCTATCGATTCCTCATCCCTCGATTCCAATTCCACTATTGGAAGTGTTGTTATGATCGATTTTGCTTCTCATCTTCATTAATAGCCTGGGAACTGAGATTCTTAATTAGAGTATGACAGGTCCGTCATGCTTTGGACATGGGTCAACATGAAGAGAATTAGCAGAAATCGAAAGGGATTTACCCAAAACTCCGCTCTGATACCTCCTAAAGTGAAATAGGCACGCGTACGGGTAGAGAGTCTGCTTGATTTGTTCGGCCCCAGGTAATGCCTATTTTAGTGTAGTACCTGGGTTCAGTCTTCTCCTTGCTAAGTTTTACTTATGATCTCTCTCTGAGTCTCTAGTTCGTTACCTTCTATTACTGATCTTCTCCTTGCTGTTTGCTTCGTTTCTTTCGTTACTTTCATTTCCTTTCTTTAAATAAACTAAAAAAAATTATAATATGAACAGCAACAAAAGAGTTTTAAATGATAATAATCAGGGATGCTTCTACCAAGAACTTAGACGGTATGCTATTGATCAAGTTACGATCAACACAACTTCTGTCCAAATGAGCTACATTCATTCCAAACATTATAGCTCTAATCGTTTCCAATAAGTATCTTTTTTTCCTCTTAGCTATTCATATGCACAAGATCTCTGATGAACAGTGCCTCTAGAAATAAGATATTGAGAAAATTATGTGGACATGCATTCTCCTCCAAAATCAGATCGTCAAATTCTTTTTTTTGCATTTGAAATAATGTCTGGCTTGTCGATTGTATGCCGTTCACTCCAACATGGAAAATTTTTGTAAATGTTCATGAAGAGGTAAAGTGCTTCTCGATGGGCCAGGAATGTGAGATAATTATTAGTGGTGTGTAAGGTAAACTAGAGGATGTAGCGAGTAAGAAGCCATTTTCATGTTGTTCTGGTCTGGTAGGGCTATATGCATGCAATCATAGTGTCTGTAGCTGATAAGATGTGCCTCCATATATATTATATTGGGGCATTACAGACCCAAGAAAGGCATGGCGTACTTTGAGGGAAGTTAATGAACACGCGCCTGCAAGGAAGTGTTAGTGCCTGGAGTCTGAACAACATGGCCTGAAGTGGGGTAGTTTGATTCTTGTTACTGTATTAAGGTGAAGAACCTTTGTGATCAGCTAGAGGCTCCTGGTATGAAAAACTATGATGCTGATAATCTTAGTCAGATCATGAAGGGTATAAATTTAAAAATCTAATGGGATAAGGAAGTCTTTGCTACTGTATCAACATAGCCCTTCCTTATTTTCTTAATGCAAAGGTGCATGATAAGACATTTACGTATAGGTGGCTGAGCCTGTCTGGACAAAGTGTAGATCCTAATCCTAGGGATATACTTTTGTTCACTTCTACATCCAAATTCAATTTAAGAGGAAGGAAAAAGCAGAACCAGGGAGCTCTTCAAAGTACTCTACTGGAAGGATTCCTCTTCGGCTGATAGGTACTATAACTGGTATTCCTATGATCAGTTCAATAGGTCTTTTCTTTTACGGTTCATATTCCGGACTGGGTTCATCCCCTTTTATATCAATAGGTCCCGAAATAGGCTGTGTCAAGACTGCAATTATGACTTTCGGGTTCTTTCCCTAGCCAGTCGCCCCTGTGTAGGAGGGGTCAAGCTTGGAGACTAATCATTTCTGGGGAATCAAACTATCACCCAACTTGCATTCTGGTTCTACATATCGAATTGGAGAGTTTCGGTTTTCTAAGGATTCCCTATTGCTGGCATGGCAGGGACTACATAAACCATAGTTGCAAAGAAATTGCCTGCCGGACAGAAGACTGTTGGTCCAATTAATTACACAATTCTTTATTAACGATATGGCTATAAAAATTTCTCCTATCTTTTTCCAGCCCTCTCTACGCCTTCAACAATGAGATTTCAAAAGACAATTCTTTCTCCACTGCTTCATGACGAATGATTGATAGGAACGGATTGCCTGGGCTTCCCTGCATTCGATCAACTCATACCTCCCAGCCCTCTTTTCAGGATCTCATTCAATAGATCCAACCCATTTCTAGGGTAGGGTAGATAGAGGAGTTTGTTCCCTGCTTCCTTTGCTCCATTGGCACCAAAGATCAAGAATTCGAGATAGAAAGAAAGATTGGTTAGTGGGCTGTTAAGTCCCCTATCACAACAAGGCGGATAGTGGAAATGTGAGTAGCTATAACTTCATTGTTTATCTTCCCCTCGCTACAGGATGAGTGAACTCTACCTGCCTATGCTGGATAGGATCACCCTTAACCTTTAGTCCTTGGGGAAGCATATCTTGAGATAAGATTGAATCATCTACAAAGCCGGGTTGTATTAGGAGAATAGATAGTCCTTGTTGTGCTTTGGCACTTTTGTGGTCTTTTATCGAGGAAAGCAGGCTTGACAGGCCCAAGTCTTCATTTGTAGGACTTTCTTTGATGGTTCATCATGTAAGCTTGGGTCTTTCATTCGGGCCCTCTTGGGATACCTTGTGGGCCAATGCGTATAAGCTTGTGCTTTCTTAATACAACTCATTTGATGACTCAGTACATGGATGTCACGAGTCCATTGGTATAGAATATGGAATCGTTTCTACGTAAGCTGGTTGTGCAAAGTTTGTTTGTTCATACATGCACTGTGATTTGGGGATATTTTGTTTGCTCCCCAAGGTAGTAGGAGCCAGCCAGTTTTTCATTAAAAAGGCATGAGAGTATTCAACTGCAGAAAAGTAGTGCGGAGAACTAGTAAGAATTATGCCTGCCATCTAATTCGTGACGCATGGCAAGATTCTTCTACCACTCTATAAATAGAGGCTCGATAAGTGTCTTCATCAAATTCAAATCAAAGAATTTGAGTACTAGCACGTATGGCTGCAAACAGGCTTTCTACAGTTGCTGCCGAAATGGGGCAACTGCAAAATGAAATTCAAGAGCACCGTAGAATGCTAAACTTCCTTTTGAGAAGTGTTAGAACAATGGATCTTGCAAGTAAAGAAGCGCGCATTCATGCTACCAGAGAGCGCATAGAAGGTTTGAAGGAGAGGCACTAAGCGCTGCGGGTGGAGCAGCAAGCTCTCATTGTTCATGGAGCACTCGGTCGCTTGGGAGACTAGAAGAAATTAATAAAAAGTAGTTAAGTCATCTTCAGGCTTTCTTATTCTAGGAAAGTATGTAGTTGAAAAAATAAAATAAAAAGAATAGTTATAAAATCAAATGTTGGCCCTATTAATTGTTGTAGGTCACGAGCATGTAACTTGTTTTGAATTTCTCTTTATTTTATGTAAGCCCTTTCCTTAAGGAAATTTTTTAATTGTGTCCACTACAGTACTCTAACTCTCTTATAGTATACTACATTACATGAAACATAGTTCATGATTTCCTCTTCACTCTCTTTAGCATTTTGGTTTAACACCACGCAGGCGTCTGGTACCTTCCCAGCTTTTTTATCAGGTAACCTGCCAATTCAACACATTGTCAGTGGCATTTGCCTGTCAAAATTCATTAATGAATTAGTATCTCCTTTACTTGAACACGGGTTTCAACTTCCCCATTGGGCTCTTAGCTCTTCAAGGAAGATCTTACTAGACTCTTATACTCCCTATCGGCAAATCAGTTTTCAGTTTATAGAAAAAGATAATAAAGTATCACAGCTCACCTTGTGATTCCATCAAATGAAGCACTCGGCTCCCACTTTGTTAACATAAGACATAAGGAAGTTCTTTCAAACAAAAGGAAGTCCCACTTCATTCCAAAATGGTTTTGTCCAATTTCCTGAGTTACACGAATTCCGACCTCTTTTGCTTATGTGATGTACGAAATCAGCTTACTTATAGTTGCTTATAACTACTGTCTGTATAGACAAAGAAAAACATGGGTGCTTTCTATAGCATTCTTGAGTGCAGGTTGAGGTTAGTGCTTGGGGCTTGACTAGATGGCATGGGTAGAGCTATCTTGCCTTCCTTCATACAGTACGACGCGCTCTCATCACCCCCGGTGGCACGGTATGCCTTCGTTGATCTGTTTTCACAATATAGATGAATGTCTCTTTCTCTCCCGTTAGTCGAACCTCTTTATTTATGGTTCAATGCTTGTCTTTCTTCCTTGAAGCAGTCAGAATAATTCTAATCAAAATATCAATAAAAATAATACACCAAGTATAGTGCGACCTTTTATAGCAATAACATTAAGTCACGCAAAAACCAAAAATGTCTCTCAAGAAGAAGTCGGGAAAATCTTTTATGGAGCGTTTAAGTGTACGTCAGTGGTTGTAGCAAAAGAGAATCAGAGAACTGTATCCGGAGTTTGAAGGAGGACAATGTGACATCAAATTCATGAAAAGATGGGGAGCCTATCTTGCTTACATAACCAAGGAAGTCAAGGAACCCCTAGTATGGGGGGAGTTCTCAATAGAAAAAATCTTTGGAATATCGGAGGACTCTCGAAAGAAAAGAAAAATAGAGACTACCCCCAAAAAGATTGAAAATTCTATCGTTATGTTGGGCATAATACTAAGAGATGCATAGCTATTAGGAATTTTGTTCAAGACCTTATTGAGAAGGATAAGATCCAACTTGATGGGTATTTTTTCCACAAAAAAACAAGCTAGCTTTAAATCAGACTTCTCATCCTTATGTTATGGAAACTTTGACAAGCAGTCTATGGCACCTAAACAGCCGCTAGTGATGATTCTTTCTCTGATGGTTATTCTTTTTTTTGTAGCACAAAATCCGAATAGGATTGAAAGGCTATGAATATCGAATGGCCCAATAAGCACTTTCGCCCACTCTTTCTTTTGTGTCGAGACCCTGCTTCGGCCATTCATTAGTTCAGACATTTAGTTAGTCAGTTTTGAAAAAAGCTCCTCGTTGGCGAAAGTCTTAGTTGAGATGTAGCCGATGTATCCTACTAGCAGGACAGAGAAAGCAAGCCAATCCCATTCGGACTTAGAAAGAAAATAGAAAAAGATATTTCTTTCTTGAGAAGATTCCTATTGTAACGCCGCGATCCCTCACGAGACCGGAGGCTCTAATAACCATGCTATTCTCAACCTAATCCCAACCTCGGTCCCAGACCCCCTAAAATGTAACACCCCGACTCAACCCCACGCTAAAGGTTAAGTCTGGACCCGACAAACGGACAGAGTCTCCCCTGTACCGTGGACATTCTGAAAGCCTGTAAGCAACCAATAAAGCCACAAAACAACCTAGAACTCCAATTCTAATTAAAGACTCAAACTTTAAGGCCATCCGAGCCTTAAAACATTCAAACAGTTAGAATCATGCAAGCATACATCCAACTTCACTTCTTTACCAAACTGCTTATCATGCCACTCCATGATAGCTTTTAAGCATTCTTAGAAATTGAAAACAACCAGTCATTCACTCCCAAGCATGCAGAGAAGCTAAGAGCAGAAATATAAGTTATTACATGCCATAATTCATATCTCCTACTACAATCAACTAGCATTCAGCTTACAATCACTCAAACATATACATAAGCACTTAGGTTACAAAATAGAAAATAAGGTAGAGCAAACAAGATCTCCACATAATAGCAAGAGCCATAAATCCACCTCACGCAATTAGACACTGCAACTAAGGCAACTCCTCCTCCAAATGCACCTCCTGAAACATGTTAGCGAGGTATGAGCAACCACTGTTGCCCAGTGAGGGATAAAGTCTCCCGGGGCGTGCAATGCAACAAGTAATACAGTTAAACATTAATAGCAATTAAAACCATTCAAGAATGACAACATATTAAGTAACCACACATTAAAAAGGATACATTACACTTAACCCCAACACTTCAAATCTTCACTTGATCTTCATTCACGATCCACGAACCACGATCACTATGTCGGCATAATCCCAATCACTCCAGTGGGTGTACTCCGAATGTACCCCAATAATCCTGCGACCCAACATTCCCTTGCAATCTCCGGACCAGGCAAATGAGGGAATAGGGCACGGAGTTTGAATATCCACTGGCAAGCCCTCTGTCGCCCAGCCGATATTCAACACATCCGCCGCTGACACTATGGTTGCGAAACCACTATGCAATGCACTTATCAATGGCAAGACAATATCAAAAATATAAGCTATAACACATAGAAGGATCAACAAAGTAGGTTGACCTCGAAGCAGTTAGAATAGAAGCAATTTACATAAGCAATTAATCAGTTTTACAAATGGGCATATTCAAGATACACATAGAACTATACCAAAAGCTCCAAAACAACTAGAAACCACATTTAAACACACAAGGAGTCATGCCATGGTTTTAGAAGCGTGAAACAACTGAATTTGCACTTAAACCCCTTTGTTATTCAAGCTATTTTCCTTCCAAACTCATGTTAGAGATTCAAATTCAAGGGGAAGCTATACCAATATTCTAATTAGCCCTTAAGGTACCCTTACAACCCTCAAACGTGTTCAATTACCCGTAATTACCCCAAAAGCCCCAATTTCCCTCTTATAGCTTTGAACTACACATATCTTAACTGGGCTTCAAACAAGGGTTAACAAAGCTTCTACAGCACCTAGGTAGCCTAACAATACCAAATGTGAAGCTCAATTCTACCCGGATTAGCATTAACCCGAAACCCCTTTTAAAAAGTCGGCTATGTCGCGTTTTAGCTAAGTTCCGAGCAATTAAACTACATGGGGTCATTAGACTATCTTCATTAATATCTATAGCACCTAACTATAGTATTGAATCAAACCCGAAAGAACATTTTATCAAAACCTTAAAATTTACACTATTCATTGTCTTCTTTAACTTGTCATTTCAAAATCTAGCCATAAACTATGCCAATAGCTTGCAAAAGAATGTTCACTAATCATTTTAGAAGGTTTTGGAAGCATTCATAAGCATTTATATCACAATATACAACAATTACAAAATTCAACACAAACCCTAACATTCAAAGAAATGCATATAAATGTTTCTCCCTCACCTCTACTAGTTTCCATGACGCAAGTTTGGCTCAATGGATCCACCTAGCATGTAATAGAACACATATTTATCACAAGAAACCTCATAGACGTGATTCACAGCCAAATATAACAACGAGAACAATAGCTAAGTAGGCAATACTAGCTCAATTATAGCAACTTATGCAATCAAAATTATTCTAACTTCCACCTATGACTATACAACCTTAGCATGCTACTAATATAACTTCGAGGCAGCCCAAAGGTCACCATTACAAGCGTAGAGATTACACACCACACAGGAGCACACATTTGCACCTAAACCAACCATTTCAACTCAAAAACACCAACAATTTAGCTTATTCCACCCAAACCACCATGACCCTCCAACTACCAACATTTTTCCCTGTCTAATAAAAGGCTTATAAACCATATAATAGCATAAAATAAGCAATCTAATGGGTGCACAAAAACTGCCCAATGAAACAGTCCCTAAACGCCCAAAAATAGAAAAATTCAGCAAGCTACATTCTCCATTTATTTTGCTCCGTTTTGCAATCTCAAGTTATTTTATTATGCTAGATAGGTTCATTAACATATATGAGCATTATATAAAATCTAAGAATCAAGATTAGACACAACTTAGGCATATAAATCATTGAACAACTCAAAATAGCCAATTTCAACAAAATATGTTCTATATAAGAAATTAATCGGTAAAGTCTTCTCTAACACCTATTTAGCAAGATACAAATGCAATCCTAGCATTTTATGACGTAAAAATAAACTTTGGAAGATTTGAAAAAAAATTCTCTCACCTTTGTTTCGCAAAATAAAGGCAAAAACGATCGGTAGAAAGATGCTGACGTCGACACGAGTCTAAAAATGCTTGGTTTGCGTCTTGGTTCCGCTTCTAGCTCAAGATATAAGCAAAATAGTGAAAAATCTACTATTCTTAGGGTTTAGACTGGTCACGGCTGAAGCAAGAAGAAGATGAGCAATTTTGGGATTTTTTTGGTGTTTTATAAGCTTTAATGAAAGTCAAAGGTCAAGTCTTCGGTCAAACCCGCGTAAACCAAAACAGCCCTGCGCAACCTTACGAAAACGGCCATAACTTCTTCTAGAAAACTCCAATTCACGAACGGTTTGAAGCCTTAGAAACTAGACTCATAGAGCTTTCCAACCATATATAATTTGCTACCTAAATCTTCCCCAATTGGTTCAGATTTAATTCTAAAGTTGACCCAAAATTTGACTAATTAACCTTGCATTTTTATTTCTAATCCCAAGTTTGCCTTTCATTAAACATTTTAAAAATTTCCACCTTGTCCTAATTGGTCAATGTAGATGAAAAGTCAAGTAGTTTAGTCAAAGAATGTGAAAGACAACAAAATGTAATTTAAATGAACTATGCAATTTTAAATTTTAAAACACTAAATAAGTCATGTAAATGCACATATTATTTTTCAAATAATGATTAAAATAAATGAATGCACATGTAATGAATGCTCGGGTTCTCACAGCTACCATTTAAGATAACACATAATAAATGCAATTAAATACGTGCCCATTTTAGGGTATCACACCTATTGACATCCCTATCCGCATATCAGCACAATCCAAGAAATTTGGATTCCCTTCGTTGTACTCACATTTTCCTTTCTCGGGGAATGAGTACACCTTCAACTAATCACCAGTGCCTAGGTTTTCTGTCTCTGCCAGCTCGTAACCTCGCTCCTGACTATTCATATTCTCAACTTATTCATAAAAAAGGCTGTAACCTCCTAATCGAGGAGTGGAATTCTCTATTCCTCTCGAAAAACTCCATTGCTTTGACCATCCTCAATAACCTAAGGATGCTTTTAGCCCTCAAAGAAGAGCAATTGAACACTCCTACTATAATGGAGAAAGGACAATCTGCCTTCTAACCCGAAGTCTAGGTATTCCGGCCCCAATTTCCTAGAGAGAGAGCATGCCAAAGCCCGATGAATAGATAGGGGATGGACAGTCCTCGCATTTAGGGATGAAGAAAAGGGAGAAGTCGTTGGCATTCTTGTCTTTCTGTCCAAAATACAATAAACATAAAAGAGAAAAAGACTGGCATCCCCCATTTCAAAGGAGGTCTAGCCTGTCTTTTGAGTGGAAGTTGAGCTCGTCGGATCTGCTGCCCGTGACATGAGTGATCGTTGAGCCTATGCTTGCCCCTTTTTATTACTATCTGTGACGTCGAGTGCTTAAATGAGATCAGCGGTCTGGCAGGTCCTTGGATGCTGGCCCTTATAGTATAATCTACTTGGACCTCTACTAAGGCTAGAGCTAGCCGGAAAAAGAAATAAAATACTTTGAAAAAAAATAATAATAAAATGTTCCACGCTCTACCTTCCGTCCTCCTTAAACTAGGCTTTCTTGCATAGTAGCCTCCCTTTAGTCTCAGGTTCGCTACTTCCTAGCCTAAAGCTGACCCTGGCTGTGATCAAGAAGTCGACAGCTAATTATAGTTTCGGGGACGCCATTCTATTGTCCCGCGGCATGCTCGTCCTTGAACTTGCGGGCACTGAGATGGGTAGCCAAGGGGTCCCACTTATTGAAGCCAAGTTGAGCGAGGTGGATATCCACTTTAGCCAAAGGGACCAATCATAAAATAGAATAGAGACGAAGGCCAAGCTTTTTCCAGATAAAAGGGGAAGCCCTCGTTCCGTCATCCTTAATGCGCTCCTTCTATTCTTCAGAGTTTAACAACTCAGTGATTTGTATACCACAGTCTAACAACAAAGCTTCATTACCAGCTTTACAACTCGCTCCTTTCCATTCTTTTTCCCCTACTCCAGCTTCCATGATATGCCCAAGACCTTTTATTATATTACTAAGACAAAAGGAATTGGTCAACAAGGAGACTGTCTTCAGCCTCTCGATGGCTTGGAAGCTTTTCTTTGACTACCATTAGTAAGGATAGAATAGGACTTGGAATCTAAATTCATTATATAATGACTTTATTGAGAGTGAGATATAGAGGTTTGAAGATGCTCGACCGATAGGGAGAGGAATGGTAAGATGAGAGAGCATGTCTTTTTCTTTAATGAATTTTCATTCCTATCTATTACCATATGCTTTGTCAAGATCGTCTTTGATGGCCAGAAGGAGAAGGCCTATCGTTCCTCAACCTGTGTCGCTCCTACTAAAAGTATGTTTGATTTCTTGCACCACTATATATACTAGGACATTCTAACAAACAATAAGAAGACGTCCAGGGACAAGTAGACTGCCTTGTAAAGGTACAATGTGGTCTGGTAAGAAACTTCTCATTCTCTCCACTCATATTTTAGCCACTATTTTAGACTAGGTCAACCATAGACCAATCGCTATGAATTGATGGACAAATTAGAGCCTCGTGACTTAGGGAATGAGGCAGAGTTAAGTTCTTTCTATTCTAATTCTGATGGAGAAAATATCTCTCATAAATCTTAGCTTGAGGAAACCATATAGAGGTACTGATAATAGGCCAGCATTCTTGATAGAAATTGGCTTGGAAAGGAGACTGAGTTCAGGTGAGAGCATCTTAGGTAAGAATAGGGTAAATTTGACCATGTCTTCTTTCCTTTCATGGCCTAGATAGTTGACCTATATTACTTTCGCTTACTTCCCCTTTCATTCCAAGTAGGCGATTAGCTTGGTTTGTCCTAATCCAATCTATCGATCCTAGTGCTAAGCCCATCATCCTTTCTATCAAAGAAGAAGTTCAGTCTTTAAATGCGACCCCTCTATCTATCTCTAGGCCCTAGTTCAGAACTCTCATCGTCATGATCTGTAGAAGGATAATTCGTCTTCTATATTGGATGAGAAAGGCTGCTATTTCAAAGGCAAGTAACCCCTAAGTGAGCTAGGCTCAGCATCAGGAGAAAAGTTAGATGAGGTCCCTTCAGCCTTAGTAGCAAGGGCAAGAATAGAAGAAGAGAAGGAAAATTTATAAGAAAATAAATAAGAAGAAGCTCGTACCTCGCTCCCATACTTGTCTTGGCCCTAGTTGATGGGAGGTTAGCGTCCCAGTTGGTGGCCGACCCCCTACCTTTTCTTCTCATTTGTTTTGGGCCATTGGTCTGTTCTCCAATGTCAATTCTCTTAGTTTTAGTTAAATTGCAAATTGGTTGAGCTGCTTATCGATCCTGCACCTCATTGGTCAAGTCTTCACGATTCTGTTCAATTCTTGTGTTGGTTGGTCTTCAGCCGTCAAAGAAAGAGTGAGAACAGTTGAAACCTCTCTGACATCCACCAAGCCATTAAGCCAGTGTAGAGCATGGGCTGCTAGACAGAGTGTTTCCCCAATGAGATCCTTTGAGACTAAATGCTTTGAGTTGGGTTCATTTCAAAAGGAAGATAGGGAAATAGCTAAAGGTTAACCCTAAACTTGCTTTCGTTTTTGCTTAATGGTATATAGGTGAACCTGAACCAGGTCGAATGTTTTCTCTTCCTGACCCTTACCCTGAAGTAAGGTTGGTACTAGGAATCTATCAATATCTATCCATGGATAAAGAATCAATGTGACTAGAAGTCCACTAATTATTGTCATCTCGAGACGTCCTTCCCTAATCGAATATGAGGCCTACGGGATCCCTACAACTAATAGTCAGAATATTCCCTGGTATGTCTCTGTAGCAAAGTCCAGCTCATTTATTGCAATTTCCCTTTTTTCTCTAATCTACACGGATCGCTCTAAATAGTTTATGTAAAGTAGAGTTCCACCCTCCCACGATGCTTCCTCTTGTCAAATGAAAGCTTCTTTACCTCCGCTCTGAAACTCGGGCATTCCTCCGTAGGGAAATCATTCCCTTAGCTTCTGTGCTTGTAGTATGCCATAGAGGTGTAGGGGAAAGAGGTGAAAAAAAATCACCATGAAACTAATACCCGTAGTACATGTTACTGACTTGGAGGAGTAGGAGAAAGCCCTGATTCCCGATTCGATCAGTGATCGTATGTAATAGGCTGGGCTGGTTCCTCATTTAAGGTTGCCCGCTCCCTACCCTATTGTCTTGGTAAAGTGGCCTGAGAGTGCTGGGACAAATCCCTATCGTCCAATCTCATAGACTGAGTGCTTTAAGAGTGCGGTCATACAGTCTTTCTTTCCCCAAGGCAAGGGCAGAAGGGGCAATTCAAGTCGATTTCTCATCTATCTCAGAGTTTTTTCTAAAATCAAAAAAATCCACCAATAGCCAACCAATGGATTGAGTTATATAGTGCCACCCGGGTTTGGAACCCACTTTTTAGAAGTTCATGTGCATGTGTCATCACCTTATTGGTCGGCGGTCCAAAAAGAAGACAAATTTGCTTATTTTGCTTTTTCGATTTCTATTTTTAGTTGTTTTTAGAAGAGAAAAGAGTAGAAATAAAGGGTACGCTCAAAAGATTTGCTTGGAGCTGTTCACTTTCACTTGGTCGCCTGGTATCTGGAAACCTCTTTTCTTGCGGTGACGGGAGTGGAAACGTCTGAGAGAGTACTTCGCGAAAGAATCGCGTGGCACGGTGAAAGGTTTCCCGTTGGGGTTTTCGACCCTCCAAGTCTCTACCTACTTGTGGAATAGGGGGGTTCCTTGATGTTAAGGTGTCAAGGCGGTCGAAGAAGGCCACAAGTGGAAGCAACTGAGACTTTGATCACTCAGTTGACTCCTTGCTGCCAGTCCGTGCTTGCTGTCATGCTGGCAAAAACATAGGGCTTTGATCGGTTTTACCTACTATTAGATTTGAACAAATGACTCTCGTCGTATGAAAGTGATACTCGAACAGCTGAGTCAAGTCAGAGAAAATAGACCCCTATAAGAGAAAGTCACGCAATCAAAGTTCCACTTACTATACAAGAGGGGGCGGAGCTCTAAGAAAGAGAAAGCACTATCACTATACGAAATGAAGCAGCGGCTAGCACGCTAAGCTAAGATCAACCACTTGGAGAATGCAGAGCCTTTCTAAATCAGTCATCTGTCTTAATAAATGGATTCTGATTCATGCGGTCGGTCTCTACTACATTGGTCTTTTCACTCCCCACTCTTCACCATACCAAAATGTTTCCATTATATCTTAGGAGTAGTCAAAGGTATGAAATAAGTTGATTGATAAGGTGTTTACAAGGTTGTTTGATAGAACAAGTTATGAAGTAACTCAATTGATAGGGAGAGGCTGGATGGAATTCAGCTCGACTGATAAAGAGTGAAAGGTAGAAGAACCGCTTTAAGCCTATTGCTTCTGTTCAGTACAGACATAGCTCAACTAGAAATCTCTCACTCAATAGCTACCAATGCACTGACCTAAGCACAGTCAAACTTAGGACATACGGTACTAAAGTTTGCTAACCTTCGCTTCAGTCGGTAGCAAAAGGGAATTTCTTTCACAAAGGTCGCTAGTAGCTCAAAGGACGACAGCCAATACTAGACTTCTCACCAGGTCAAAAGCAGATGGAGCAGGGAAATCTGTACCAGAGACTCCTCCGAGAAGGACTACTGGGTGAAGAAGACTGACAGCCTCTAATACTGGAGGCCTATAGTCAACTCGACGCCTAACAACCTCATCATAGAGTTTCCACATGATACCAAAATAGATCAAATGTGGATCCTCATGACGCACTAGAAAGTGCATTGTTACGACAGGAGCTTTAAAGAAGTCCTCAAAAGAGACACCTGGATGCAAGGCTACGATCAATAGAGTACCATAAGAACAAACGAAGCATTGGTACATCTACGCCTTAACCAAGGTAATCTCCTATAGTACCTCAAAGACCTCTCCCTATCGGTCGAGCATCTTCAATCCTCATATTCATATAAGTGAAGAGGTGCTACTTTCAATTCCTTAGGCTTAAAAGCCTTTCTAAGCATCTCTAACAAGATACCTCGAAGGTAAGGCGATAGAAGCGCGCAAGCGACCAAGCCATAAGTCAAAGGGAACCCTAATTTTTAACCAGACCACCGCAAGCCGCAAAACTCAATGCAATCGGGAGTGGTTGAGATGCGAGAAAACTCTAAATCCAACTCCATGTATTCGAGAAAGTGTGCGTGAACCTCTTCATATTATAGATGTGAATGATGGAAAAGACACTTGGTAGATGATGGGAGTTGGATAGGTTTCGCACTAACACAAGAGAGAAATCCTTAGTCAAATGTTTACACCTGAATCTCTTAGCAAACTCAGCCCCATTAGTCTCAGAAACCAGGGACTTAGGTAAAGATATAGATAGACCTAGTTCTAAACAAGAGCAAACCGTCGAAAAGACATCAAGCTGAGTCAACCAACAACAATCTCGGTCTGTCCATCTTATTTTAGGAAGCAAAGGCAAGCAAACTAGGCGGCAGAGGGTGTCTTCGCGGAAGGGGAATATTAAGAGGCTTTGAGTCGGGCATCAAAACTCGGCGTAGATAGAAAGTCCACTACCCATTCAAATAGCTTGTAAGGCTGCAGTACTGCTTCATATAAGATGTATCGTCGACAAGCTTGACTTATAGTTAATTCCATAGAATTGGGTCGGCCGCCTAGAATAAAAAGAGTTTCGAACTTGTTGCAGATCCTTGTGGCTCCGGATCCCTCCAATCCAGCCGATTCCGAATCGACCAATTATGGGATCTTGTGCAGCGAAGGCCTGTCAACGAATTCTTCAAACCTAGGGCATGTCGATCCTGAATGAAACTAAACATGATTGATCCTACTATCAATCAATCTGTGATACAAAGGCCTAACTCCGGCTTTCTCTACGGGTGGAAGGAGGGGCAACAACCTTGTCAAGGCCCGGGCCAACCCAAGTCAAAGTGAAGCGATTTATACTGAGCAAGAACCTGCACTAGAATAGGAAAAGCTAGACATTCCTTCATTTTAGAATTCCAGTCCTCCAGGCCTACCCAAACTGTGAGTGATTCAAACAAAGCGGCGGGGACGAGTGTTATGCTTGCCCCGACTGTTACTACTATTCCTTACTGTGAACCCGCCTTGGCCTTCACTTAAAAGTCAGATGAGTCCTCTGATGAACTTGGGTCCATACTCTAGTGAAAAAAGGAAATTAGGCTTCTCTTTCTGCTTCTTAACTCCTATCCTTTTTCGTGCTTAGCCCTTCTTTGGCATCCTTCCCTTTGAATCTCTCAATCTTGGGAGTTCCTGCCGATTGGTTAGTTCCTCACATTTTGTTATTTCCTTTCTTGGAGACTGGTTCTAGTGTGGCTGACAGTCATACGCTCCTTTCTTTGGTTAGTGGTGGTTGATTCCTAGTGTGACATGGATCTTCCTTCTATCTCAGAGGCTGCGTATCTAGAAGATGGAGCCTAAACCCTGGGTTTGGTGTGCATGATAGAGTAATCTCTTCGTCTAATCACGAGGCCACATGGACTTTATCTGGGATTTCTTTTTCCCGTTAGATGCATTGGTTGCCGCACAGCTAACTACCGACCCTGAAATTTCATCTAGAAAGAGAAAGAGATTCGTATTACTTGATCATTGAATTGAGTGCGGTGCACGGTAAGACGTAACCTCCTATTGCTCTATCTCTAATAGCATGCAGCCGATAATGAAGACAGATATATAAAAAGTGTACAGTGAGGGAACAAGCAAGGGGCACGAAAACCGCTGTGCTAACGCGCATCCATTTTCTTGCTAGGTAGCCATTCTTTACTTAACTCGACCCAACCAATGTCTAAAGACTCCCATGCCTTTCTTGGTCGAACCAACCCAACCAGCGATTTTCGTATTCCTGAATTGGGAGAGCTAGAACAAGTCTCTTTTTTTTTTGGGGGAGGGGAGCAGAGTAGTGATAGAATGAGCCAAATCAAATGATTGTTCTAGAATGGCTATTCCTCACAATTGCTCCTTGTGATGCAGCGAAACCATGGCAATTAGGATCTCAAGACTCAACAACACCTATGATGCAAGGAATAATAGACTTACAACACGATATCTTTTTCTTCCTCATTCTGATTTTGGTTTTCGTATCATGGATCTTGGTTCGTGCTTTATGGCATTTCCATGATAAAAAAATCCAATCCCGCAAAGGATTGTTCATGGAACTACTATCGAGATTCTTCGGACCAAATTTCCTAGTATCATCCCGATATTCATTGCTATACTATCATTTGCTCTGTTATACTCAATGGACGAGGTAGTAGTAGATCCAGCCATTACTATCAAAGGTATTGGACATCAATGGTATCAGAGTGCGCCTCTTCACGAGGGTAATTTAAGTGCAATGAAATGCTTTAAAGTGAAATATGGTTCGCGAAGTATCTGGCTTACCGGTAATCTCCCATTCCTGCCATCGAGAGACTTTAATAACTATAGCATGCCAGAAATGGGGAGTTGAGGTGGTTAGACATATACCCAAAAATGCTCCCAGCATAAGAGCCTATGGTTCCATTCTTGTTGTTGCTGGAGGTACATATGCCTAGTAACCTTTTGGAATGGGGGATCCCCGTTGGCAACAACCACGGTAGTAGTTGCGGAACTACTGGGCCGGGATAGGACAACCTGTTGTTCTTGCTCCTCTTTCTTTACTTCGGGGATGGAGGTCCCACGGTAGGTAACAACAGGCACAAGCAACTTGACCGAAAAGGACCAGCGCTTCTACTCCTCCACCAAGGAACCGTTCGTAGCGAGAAGCAAGGAATGTCGTGAACGGTGGGAGGTCATAGTGAATTTACCTATTCATAGAGTGATCCTATGATCGACACAGGATATAAACTCTCTATTTCTTTATTCTATTATTTTTCTGAAAAAAAAAGTACGTGAAACTCACAAGCTAGGGAAAGCGTCCCGTCCGATGGAATGAGCAGTAGTAGGATCTTATTGTTGGAAGCTCAACTTACATCCGAACAGGTCCAGGTCTGGAGCGCCTTGTAACTAACTTGTTGCAACGAAAAAAAAGAAGGGTGACTCAACTTCTCAACTAGAGTTGGGGGTGGGACCTCTTGGCATAATGCACGCTGGAATGTGGGAATTTGAGGTCTCATGAACTACTACTAAAAATATACTTTGTTTTTGTTTGTGGACAAAGGATATCCGGTCAGGCCTATGGATGGATCCTTTAAGATCTACAGGCCCTGGTCGTTCACATGAGCATAGGGAATCTATACTCGAGCGAGCAATTGGGCCCCTGATAGGATAGGTGAGGAATCACTCTGGATTTGATTTATTGGGGCCTACAACTTTGCCAAGCCGACTAGCATCCCTTTCCACTGTTCATTTTTCGAACAAAGAAGACGACTGTAGGATCGAATTCACTTTCCGTGGTTAACTGGTCATCCCATATCTTTTGCTTGTCTTATATGTGTAGAACTAGGTCTTTTTCAGTTCCAACCTCCCCCTCAAATACATAGGGTAAGTAGGGTTGGGTGAGAAACGGTTCCCTATTGCCAATCTACTTTTCCCGGCCCTCGATTACCCTTACTCATAAAGGGGCTTATGGTCGGGAGAACTACCTAACTAAATAAAAATAGTATTCTCTCTAAGAGTAGGCGGGGAGAGCTTTTTGCAGGGAAACTTGCAAGTACAGTTTTGGGGGAGGCAGGCGTCAACCCAACCTTATGAGTATTCGGACTACAACAGTTTCGATGAGCAGTCACTCACTTTTGATAGTTATACGATTCCAGAAGATGATTCAGAATTGGGTCAATCACGTTTATTAGAAGTGGACAATAGAGTGGTTGTACCAGCCAAAATGCATTTACGTATTATTGTAACATCTGCTTATGTACTTCATAGTTGGGTTGTACCTTCCTTAGGTGTCAAATGTGATGTTATGCTTGGTCGGTTAAATCAGATCACTATTTCGGTACAACAAGATAGAGTTTACTATGGTCAGTGCTATGAGATTTGTGGAACTAATCATGCCTTTATGCGTGCACCCGAAAATATAGGCCAACTGTTGAGCCGACTCTAGCTGTGTCGCACCGCCCAAGGTGCGAGCCACCCGAGAAGCAAACTATTATAGCAAGCGGCTGGAGCAGTATGGAACCGAAGAACAAGGCAATAGATAAGATAGAAGAAGAGGCCAGGCTCCTGGTGGAGCAGAGGAGATGGTTAGGATAATGAAATTGAAACGCGGAGCCCGAGCAGCCGGTGAACGAGTGGTTAGTGGCCAATAGTGCCCTAGTTGATGGCATTCCTCTTGCGGCTGGCACTCGAGGAACCACGGGGCACTCTATACAGAGCAAGCATGTCTTAGGGAAGAAACACCCGTGCAAGGACCTCGATTCTCATTAGGAGGTCAAACCAAGGACCTATGGAAGTCGGGGCTACCTCGTCCCCATGCTCAACGAAAGAGTGTCCTGAGGGAGGAGTTTAGAGGCCTTATAGTAGCACGAACTTCTTTTTCTTTCTATGTCATATGAAGGGGGCCAGTCCAAAATCGTACTGTTCCTCTACAAAGACAAGAGACGCTCTCGCTAGGCGCCACTCTCTTTCTGAGTTATTCTATCTTCTTTATGATTTTGTGCCGCGGTGAACAAACAAAAATGAAAAAGAGGGTCGTCTCAATAGAAGGAGAAGGACCTGCAATGGCAGAGACTACTTACCCTCTTCCTGGTCAAGATAGATGGGAATAAGCTCTATGAAGTAAATGCCATAACCAGTCTCTTTTTTTATGTACGTATATTTTTGTTTCAGGGTAGGGCCGCCTTTTTTCCTGCTAATCCGGCCATTTCCGAACCTGGCTGTTTTACCCTATTCAATTCAATGGAGGACTTCTCAATTCTTACGATTCCCAGCCTTCTTAGCTTATTCTTATATTCATAAAATACTAAAATTGAAGAATAATAAGAAAAAGCTCTCCCTTTAATAAGGAAAAAGGTAAGGCTATGAAACCTTTCATTCAGCTAGTTTTGTCTTTCCCCTTGGATAGGTTGAAGCTATAAAGCTTACCTTATTATTATTAAAAAGGGACTTGGCTTTTTCAGCTTGGTGCTCGCTTTCTCGCTGCCGTGAGGCGAAAGGTGCCTGACTTACGGTTTCCAAGCCAGGCGCAAAGTGAATGGACTGGATTTCATCAATGATCAGATCAGTGGACAACCATAGTTGACCTTTTTCATGGTGTTGTTGACATTTGTTGAAAGTGAATTTTGAATTAGGTCTTGCTTTTCGGAGCAGCTCCAAGCTTATACTATGGTGGAGGAGGCGCCGTGAAGATCTAGGAGTGTGAGCAGTACGAGCTGAAAAGCTCCCATATTATTTAAAGGGCAGTGGGCATAGATGCCAAATAAAACTGACCCCTATCTATCATCGTAGAAGCTATTCCTAGGAAAAATTATGGTTCTTGTTTATCCAATCAATTAATCCCCCAAACCGGTGAAGCTTAAGCAAAAATGAAAGAGTAGGGTGAGGGAAAAGGGGGGAAGCCACTAAATTGAAGGGTTCGTTCGCTCTAACGCTCGTTGAGTAGACAGCGAGTGGAGTGCATAAGCCCCTTTAGAGGTATGGGCGAGTACTACACGAGCTCGTAAGTAAAGTACGGAACGAGCCATGTCTACGAAGCAGAGTGCCCTTATCTTGCCTGCTTCTGGCACTAGATAATAGGCATTCTGGTATGGCAGGCAAGCAGTCCTTATAGCAATTGCAAACGGCCTACTTATAGCCCTATTTTCCCCTTTATTAAGGTCTTACAACCTCATAAAATGGAAATTCTTCACGCTTTCCTCAGATAGTGGGAATGAATTCTATTACTTGATTGACATTGACAGATACGTGTACCTGACCGAACAAAGAATATATCAATATGGTTGATGTACCAACCAAGCCAGCTCAACCGTATACAGTATGAGGGATTCTCCTTTGCCTGAGATAGAAGACCTCAAAAGCACACTCGAATTAGGTAGCAAGAAGCGGCAAAGTGGAAGACGCCAGAGCAGAGGCAGATGGAAGAAGGAGGAATGGACAGCCCGGTTGATGAGAGGAGCGCAGGCTATAATATAAATAAGAAGATGACTAGAGGAGTCTTTTTACGCAGTACGCATCAGAACTAGTAGAATAGGGGATAAATTGCCCTATGTTGCTGGGAAGAGGAAGAAGCTAAGAGTCACCAATACGAATAATCACCCGCTGCACCTTTCTTCGGGCAGGCAAGTTTTCACTGCCCCGAAGTTCAAGCAAACCGTCATTGATGTTGACAATGTGTGGGAAGGATCTTTTGAGCTTATTAGCTCAAGATCTGCATCTTCTCCAACAAGGTGCTCATGCAGTAAGTGACTATGTTCTGTATTCCAGTCTGAGGCATGGTCAAAAATTCGAATTCTAATTCTGATTTTGCTTCTCAGCCAATAGGAGACAGGGCTTTCGCAATCCCTTTCAGGAAGATTTAGCAAAGTGGGAATCAGTAACAAATCTTGTGAAATTTTACAGTAGGGCTAAACCACTCGATTTGACTGATTCACTAGAGCCCGTATTGACTTCTTCTCACGATCAAGACCCAGATTCATTTTCATCACTGCCAAAGAGAGAGTTAGCCGCTGGAGGAACTTCTTGCAATAGATAAAAACTTCTTTAGAAAGGGAAGCCTAACATAGATATTGATTTGAACAAAGGAACTTAAACTAGTACCAGAAAGTAAACAATAGATGAAATTCCAGATTGAACAGATGACCGACCTACAATAAGATGAAAATCGAATTTCGTCTTCCATTCTTGAAGACGAACTAAAGGGATGTCTCTAAGCAGCCAAGGCCAAGAGTAAACAGGAGTACTCCTATCTGCCTAGAAGGATTCGATAAAGAGAACATGAATGGGCAGGAGATCAATAGACACAAAAAGAGAAGACCAAAAGGAGCATAAGGCACTCAGTTGTTTATGTGAAATCAAGGAGCAACAGGTTATACTTTGACACTTTTTTGAAAAGAGCTCGAAGTAATAAGATGAAAGATGGGATGAGATACTAGCCTTAGCGCAGAAGATCAAGCATTGCATTGAACCTCAGGGCACTACCGAGTAACAATGGAGGATCATAACACTTGAGAGATGATCCCTACTTGAAAAGGCGGAGACAATACCTCTTGTTGTGACAAATTGAGTTTTAAAATCCTATTTATCAATCACATTCTCAGGCACACTAGTCAAAGTGCAATCAAACCTGTGAAAGTCACATCTTTGACTAATATATACAAGAGGATTCTTTAATCAACCAAAACCTGCAATAGAGTCCAACATTTTGAATTTCTACCACTTACAAGTTGAGAGATGTTCCATTCCCAATGGCAAAAAAAGGATGCAAGCTGAAAGGACTTGGACAAGATCTTCTTTACTTGGACAGGAGATGCAGCACACTTAGCGTCGCTCTACATGGGTGTGCTATAAAAACTAGGAGAAGAACAGAACTAAATGGATCAATTCTTTTGACCGGTCGTTTCGAGCTTCCAGTTATTCTGGATTGCTAACGTGGTTCGATGACGCCGATGGAAGGAACCATTGGAAATTCATCCAACTTCTATCCCCTAATGGCAAGTCCATAGGCTATAGAATCCCAAATAGAGCTCCTTCGGCTCTAAACAGCTACTGTGCTTATTTGGTCTCTCAGCTACTCGGCCAGCTATTGACCTAATTGGGAGCTTTTTAGTCAAGGTCATCGGATTTAGAGGTCCTTTCTTTCGCAAAAGTCCAGATCATTCCATTGGGGAGAAAGCAAGAGTGTTCCATATATAGATGAATAATACCAGTGGATTCGGACAGTGCTAGTGCTCTCGCTTACGAAAAAAGGGGATCCCGCATAAAAAAGAAGAGCGGTACCTCAACCAGCCACAACCGCATTTGTAGTTCACGTAAAATCAGACTAAACCAAGGTCAGAGAGGCCTTAGGCAATGAAATTGTTGAGATACCTTCAATTTAGACAAGGAGGCTTGGAAATGGCATACTTATTGCACCTGGCACTAAAAACTCGAGTACCGCTGCTGCTACGGGGAAGATTTTGAAAAAGACAGGAAGTGCTATTGGACTTGGGCCTTGCTAGTTAAGAGTGGAGATTTACCCAATTCCAAAAGGGATTGATTCCCGGAAAGGAAAATGCTACCTTGATAGAAGACTTGACTAAACTTCCATAACCTTGAATGAAAAAATAGATATTTCGATATATCATTAAAAGAAGAACTATTCTTTTACTAATTGGAATGATATTCCTTTTATTGCTTGCACCTACCATAAAGTCAGATATGTTCTTTACTCACTTCGCTATCCAAGCGGGATGAAACTTTGCGAGAGTTTCCAAATAAGAAAGAAAGGCTGGAGGACGTATTACCGGAGGAGAGGACATATTGAATGTAAAGAATGAAAGCGACGTACATACTGGATTGACTAGCGTGTGCGAACTATTCTACTTTCTTATTTCTTACTTTTTTACCTCCTCTTATTGGTGCACTCTTTCCCCTAATTCACCGATAGAGAAGAAAAATAAAAGCAATGACTGGACTAGACCAATGAAAGCGGACCAAGGTTTTTATTCGTTAGCCAAGCGCGCCTATTACAGAAGCGAAAGCAATGTGCCCTATTATCGACCCGAAGAGCATCCTTATAAAAGAAAAAATCAGAAGCACGCCCGGTGTATATTACGTTAGTGATGTTTACTTCACCCCCTACGTACTCCTCTATTCTTATATTCGAATTTCATCTTTAAGTTTCCCTCTTAGTACCTGTTGAGACTTATTTCCTCTCGAAGTTGAATGGAAGTTTCATTTCCTAAGTCTCAGATAATGTCTTTTATTGAGTCCCCATAGTTCATTCATTCCCCTACATAGTATTTAGAGCCATTTTCCACTAAGAAGGATTGCTATATAAAAAAGAGAATTCCAGATTGAAGATCTCTAGACCCATATACGATTCAGTTCTACATCTTAGCGCTGAATTAATGAATAGAGATTGAGCTTCACTTCGCGAGTCGGGAATGACATTATTTATTAAATATTCCAAAGTTCTAGCGTTGACAAGAGATGAGCTAAAAAGGTGGCCGAGCAGTTGACCAGGCCCTACCATATACAAACAGCAAGCAAGAGTTGTGTCGGCTTATTCAAAAAATGAAATTCTTGCCACCCTAAATGCTACTACCTCTTTGCTAGGCACAGGAATGCTTGATCGAGAAAAGCAAGCAAAGAAGCAGCAGGATACAGAATATGAAGGGGCTGGAGGTAGAGTCGAAGAGTTAGAGACTACAGTATAAAGTCCTCAATCATGCTCTTGTCAGTGGAATAGATTGTATATACTCTCGCCAATTAAGGAAAATTATGCGCTCCACAAAAAAACATAGAGGTTGTCCCTGGACTTAATAAGGAAGGAAAAAAAAAGTGCCCCTATGACTGACGTTCTAGTGAAAGCGATGAAAATATAGTTGTGCTCTAGATGAACGAGTAAAAGTTCTACGGTGAAGAGCCCGGTCAAGGCGACCCTATTAAAGAGAACATTTGGGACATCAAGCCGATACTCAAGTAATCTCGTCCTTAGTTGCCGAATCTAATAGAGCTTTCAATCCGACGAATCAACCATAATTGGCAGGTAAAATGAGGCCTCGACGGAGATGATGGATGGAAACTCCTACTCTTACTAGAATTGCGATCTCTAAGCGAGATTTTCAGTCATCTATCCTTTTTTTTCCCTACCGAGTGAAGAACGAGTGGATGTTTTGAATAAGTATTGAGCCAGTGAAGTGCCCCATAAGCTATAAGGGTGAGCCATATGTATAAATTCTGTGGGCAGCGATTGAACTGAATGTTCCAAGTGCATCTAGCAGGAATCGAACCTACGAATTTGCCCCTTTACTAGGTTGAGCGCTTTAACCATTCAGCCATGGATGCAAAGAGTCTCAGTGAGTGAACTAGGTTTTGGTATTCCTTCTCAACCTTCTATTTCTTCCGTTAACGGAGATTCGAGAAAAGATGGAATGGGAAGACGTGTTTCCAGAACGAACAAGATACGGGTTTAGAAGAGGGAGTTAACAAAGTTAGACAAGATTGGAATGGGCATAGCAACATGTATTGATGTACCAAATCGGCTAATGCTCCCAGGTTGATGCGATGTATTCCACTAGTTGACTAAAGACTTGATTATTGGTATATCGATCGGTCCAGCACAGATTGAAATAGGAGTCGGTTCGACATTAAGCTTTTGAAAATGTAGTGCACCTAGGTAAATAAGGAATGAGATAAATACAGAGGTTTAATGCGCATCCCACACCCAAAAGGTGCCCCACATAGGTCTTTCCCAAAATCCCCCAAGTAACTAAGGTAAACAACGTAGAAAAAGCACCCATTTTTGTACCGATTTCAGAAGAGCGAAGAAAAAGGGGTTGTTTTGTTAATAGGAACAAAAAAGTGTTTATAGCCATAGTGATATAAACAAGAATACTCATTCGAGCCGCAAGAACATGTACATACAGAATACAGGAATTTCCACCTTCTTGAAGATTTAGTGGTGTTGCCCGAAGACTTAAATGAATAGCCATCGCTATTAAAAACAATCAAGATCCAATTAGAATTTGCGTGTAGCTTCTGGTCTTTGACATTAAAAAAAAGGCTGTAATACCGAAAGGGATATCTGCAAATTTGGTCCTAGCTAGTGGAACAAGAAAGACATGGATCTATATTTAATACGCAATCAAAGGATTTCTCCTGCATAAATCGAAGAATTTCCTTTGCTTTCTTTTTGCTCCGCTCGTGCGTAGTACTCGTTGCTCACAGAACGGTATACTGAAAAAAGAAATGAGTCAATGAAACTAGCAGACTGATCACTAAATAGATATGATACATTGCTGGAAAGGCTCGACTTCAAAACCATACATGGGGATTTCATGTCATACAGCTCCGTCCCGAAATCAGGACTCAAACGAATATACTTTTTTGATTTTATTAGCGCCTCTGCCAAGATTCACACCATTCACGGAAAACCCTCCTCCTTTCTAGACTAGCTCGTTCTTTGCGAAGTTCTATCCGCATAAGGTCCTCCCAATAATTCAGAAGCCCCTGTGCAATGCGGAGATGTTTTATGTTCTTCTGCAATCCATCTCTAATAGCCTCCCTTGATAACCCGAGAGAAGGGTCAGGTTACTGCCTCGGCTCCTGAGTCGGAGGTTCGTTGAGATCTAGCTCTGGTTCAAGGGGGAGGTTAAGATCGAGAACCAGGCATCTCGAAGGGCCGGCATTGCTTCCGCCGCCTCCAACGAAGAGATGCAGGTTCTCCATTTGAGAGAGTAGAAAATCGAGAAAGTCAAGATAGAGAGGGCCACACCAAGACAAGCCCTTGTCCCAAAGTGCGCTAGTTAAGAAGATGAAGGAGATACTGACAAAGAATTTAATCAAAGAAATCCGTAGTATGCCCGAAAAGAGCTTTTTCATGATAGAGATTCCAATTGTCGCAGCTGGTTCTTAACGCTGGATATTATAACAATACATCATTAGTTAACATTCGAGCTTTCCGGGCCAGATCATGCTATTTCACCACAAGGGGGCTATGGGAGTTGAACCCAATTCTTTGGCACGAACCTATACTCAAGAACGAGACGACTTAACAACTATAAGAAAGGAATGAGATTGAAATTGCATAAATCAACTTTCTCCCTTTACTCGAGGGAAAGCTCCTTTTGGTCTAAGTTCTTCGACTTGCATGTTGTTAAGCATATATCTTATTCTCTCTCTGTATACGCCATTTTCTCTCTATATGAAATTTTTTCTCTTATCTTAGATGATTGAACTTCTTTTCTCAACCAACGGGATAGGAAGGGAAGAGATTGCTTGCTTGTGACAAGTAAGTGAAAACTGAACTTGCTCTACCACCTTACAAGGATGTTAAAACTGAACAAGCTCTCCCACATGGGCTAGTAAGATCAAACTTTTCTAGCCCTCTTTTAGATAGAACACCCGGATGCCTAACTTCTTCCTTCTAGTTGACAACCCCAGGGTGCTACACATGTGTCATATATACGCGTGTAAGATGTTCATATGTTCATTCACATGTTCACATCAGTGGCAGCTTGAACAATTTATCCCTTCTCTACTCTAATAACACATCTCATTCATGTTCAAAGCAGACTGTCTTGATGCTCAATCAATCAGTAGCAAGTTGACTTCATCCTTGGGGACCGGTCTAGTAGAGGACCCTTTGGGCATAAACTACTATGTTATCTTGCATTCCTCATTTGCATTAGAGACAGAGAAGTTTTCTTATTCGAAAAAGAGTTCACGAACTTCAGTCGTTGTTCTCTCATCTCTTAATTAAGATTTTTGGAAATTGAGAATCGTGAGATTGGCCCAACTTAGTAAACGGACTTGAATCGGTATTTTGTTTAGGGATAACCCCTACTAAGGAAATGATGAGATATAGTGTTAATTTCACTTGTTGGTATTTGTTGGTACACATGCTTGTATCAGAGTTCTAACTTCTCTAGTTGAGACTGCTGCTAGCTTTCCATCTACTAGATCACTAAAAGCTAATAATAGGGATCAAAACCTCACTGTCCTTATGAGTGGTATTTCTATGATTTGCATGTGTTAAGCATATAACTATCCTTAGTTCTTAGCCTGGATCCAACTCATCCATTCGGTCCCCTTCTCCCTCTCTTTTTTGATATGGCAAGAAGACCTAACGGAACAAAGCCTTTATACCAAGATAGTAGGTAGCCCTCTCGCTCTTATATTCTTCCTTCATGTAGTAAGGATTCAAATCAAATGAATTACAACTAAGAACTACAAGTAGATAAGCATAGGATAAGTAGTAATTATCTATAACATACTGCTTTCACTGGCCTTATAAAACTACCAGCACATGAAGGAATAGTTTTCGTTCCAACTAACTGAGTAGAAGAAGGTTAGATTTCACCACGAATAGTTGAAAGACATCATTTCAGGTCCATAGTTGTATTCAGTAAGTTGGGTAGCTCAATTCCAATCTTTCCGTCTAGCACTTATTCTTACTGGAAAATCAATGCCAGGAGTCGTGCTAGCTAGAAACTGAGACTTTGCTTGAGACTGAACTTGAGCTAGAAGCCGAACCGCTTACCAACAGTTTTTTTTATCGCTTTCTACCCGCAAGAGGAAAAGAAGAGGTTTAGGGGAGAGGGAAGGGGATAGAGAAGCCGGGATCAGACATTCAGTTCAAGGTAGAGACCCTATAGTTACGTTCAACATAGCAAACTACTAAACTTTGGGGTTACCTTTCTGTCATTAAAAGAGATTCAGATACGATTGGAGTCACTTGACAAGGGCATCTCTATTGGATCCCCCGGTTGGCACTAAAGAAAGAGGGTTCCCCTTAAGTTTCATTTCGTTCTGTCAGGTGAAGAATACACGTTGCAAGAGTTTGATGATTATTTGAAGTAGCATAGGATCCGTCATCAGTTTATCTGCTCCCATACTCCACAACAATTCCCTCAACAAGGCTATGCAGTACCTCCAACACAAGGTTATCCGTTCCCCAAGGCCCATACGACACCACGCTCATCAAAGTAGTGGCATCCCCCTTACTGGCCTACAGTATATCAACCTTTCTTCTTCCTAACCTAATTACAGAAATAAGACTATTCTTTGAATCGGTGAATTGTCTGATATTGGTGTTTATAATATCCCCATCCCTTGACGATAGAACTCAATCTCTGGTTTTTCCTTCTAATTCCCGCTTCTATGGCGAGGGCTCATTTCCAGCTCTAGTTCACCACCGGGGGGTTCTAAGGGGGGGGGGGGGGGCGAAAGACAGCTTTAACGACCTTTCGGCCTTTTAGGCTTCATTTAGTCGATTGTAAGACTGAGTTCAAGCAAACAAGTAGTATTTGTATAGAAAAAGAGAAAGTCGGGGGTTGGGTTTATTAGAGTTATTAGATTTCCTCTTCGCACTTATTATAATTGATTGAAGAAGTTGTTCTCTCTCATCGCTCTCTTCCTTCCCTGAGTAAGATAGTAAGGTAGGTTCCTTTTCTCTTCTCTTCTTTCGTTGTTTTTTGCTTCTTGCTTGTTGTTTTCAGGCTAACTACGAAAAGCCAGCAAAGTGTGTTTTTATAGTTATCTCTAAGATACCGCTCACACCTTAAGAACCCTACCGTTCTTGGTTATGAATTTGTTATTGCCCCAACTTATAAAGCTACGATGGAATAGTGAGCACACCAGATAAAGAATCATTGTCACTTGAGAAAGCTATTTCCATGGCCTGTAACATACTTTGATCCAAAAGAGATGCTGGTAACTGTCGAGAACCAAAGGAACGAAAGGAAGAAAACCGGACATCTCATATGTTTGGCAATCTAAGAATGATATAACAAAGAAATAAGCATTTCATTTCTCCAGAACACTAAGCCCATCTCGAATATGATGCGGTAGAGTCCTCATGACCCTACTGGTGGCTGCTACTGCCTCACACTTAAATGCCGCCAGCTCCGTCTTTTTACTTAAGACATTCATGACCTTATTGGTCCGTCCAAGCTTATACTCTAGCACCATATCAATCAAACTTGGCAAGTTTATCTTGCTGCCATCGTCCTTGTTTTGGCATGAATTTCTTCTAGGTCAGGAAGTCACTCGTTGCCACATTATCTGTCACGAATCATGACTTGCCTCCATGTTTTGAAGTAGTGCTCTGTTGCTGTCATCTCCTTCTCTTGGACCGTGCCTCTCGGTCTCGTTGAGCTTTCGGCTCTCATATGCGATAGGGTTACCTTATTGTACTACCACTGTGACGCCCGAGATTTAGCCATGCATTCAATTACTGTTGCATCCCTTGTTTGCGCATTTACTTCTGTACTTTACAAACTGACTTCTGTAGCTACTATTCACTCTATTTTCAAACTACATTCTATTAGTGAATTAACATTTTTATTAAATCATATTAATTGTTAAAAGAGTGGAAAAAATGTGCAATTGAACTATAAGCGATAGGCGCGTTCTTTTAGAAATTGTTTTTCGTAGTTCAATGAATAGTGTTACGTAACATAACTTAGATATTTAATTAGCTAGCCTATGTTTCACACCTTAGGCTCGTTTTAAAGTTAACAACGCTCATTTTAGTAACCCATTTAATTACCCAACTTAGCCATTTAGTATATCTACTCAACACATGACCATTTAGCTCATAAAAACAAAAAAAAAAAAAAAAAGAGCAAATGCTGAAAATTCACTGTAGCAAATCCGAGAATAGTATAGGAGGAGAATGAGAGGATTTTGCTCATCAAATATTCAAGCCAAGCCAAGCCAAGCTAGGAGCAAGTAGTTTAGGGTGTTTGCTAGCCTCCCGAGAGTTCCTACGCGCAATTGGTGAGGGCTTTCATGACTTTTTATGCATATCTAAAATGTTACATTTTTCTTGATTTGTTGAAAATGTTATCAAATGCTATTGCAAAGCTTATCTATGCTATTATACCTTGTATATAAGTGCTAGAGAACACATTTGAGCTATTAGTTCGCATTTTAAACGGTTGGAATCGTCATTTGAATTTATGAGGTGAATAGTGACGTTTTTCTAGGGTTTTGTGTAATTGCACGTATTAGCTTGATTCAAAACTCCTAATAGATGCCTTAGGTGCTAATGAAGGTAGTCTAATAGCCCCGTGCACTTGAATTGCTCTAGAATCGCATAAAAACTTGAAATAGACTTTAACAAAGGGGTTGCGGGGTTAATGCGAATACAGGTAGATTCGGGCTTCACTTCTAGTATCCTTAGGCTACCTAGGTGCTATAGAAGCTTTGATAACCCTTGTTTGAAACTCGGATATGGTATGTGTAGTTTAAAACCATAAGAGGGAATTTGGGGCTTTCGGGGTAATCGCGGGCGTTTGAATGAGTTAGAGGGTTGGAAGGGTTCCTTGAGGATTAGTTAGAAGGTTGGGAGAGTTTCCCTTGAAAATGGAATCATTAACCTTGGTTTGGAAGAGAAATAGTTTGAAAAATAAAGGGGTTTAGGTGCAATTTCGGTTGACTGACACTTCTAAACACTTGGCATGACATCTTGAGTGTTTATATGTGATTTTAAATTGATTTGGAACTTTTGGTATGATTCTATGCTTATTTTGTATATGTTCCTTTGTAAACTGCTTATTAGCTTCTATAATTGCTTCTATTCTAATTGCATCGAGGTCAACCTACTTTGTTGATCCTCCCATGTGTTAATGCTTATATTATTGCTATTAATTTTCCATTGTTAAGTGCATTGCATCGTGGTTGCGCAACCATAGTGTCAGGGGCGGATGTGTTGAATATCGGTTGGGCGGTAGAGGGCTTGCCGGTGGATATTCAATCTCCGTGCCCTAGTCCCTTATTCGCCTGGTCCGGAGATTGCCAGGGGATTTTGGGTCGTAGGATTATCGGGGTACATCCGGAGTACACCCACTGGAGTGTTTGGGGTTATGCCGGCTTATCGTGATCGTGATCGTGGTTCGTGGATCGTGAATGAAGACCAGTGAAGATTGGTGTATAGGGGTTATGAGAAATGTATCCTTTCAAATATGTGGTTATTTAAGCTATAATTGTTTCTTGATTTGCTCAATTGTTATTGTTGTTAACTGGATTACTTGTCACATTGCACACCCCGGGACCTTATCCCTCACTGGGCAACAGTGGTTGCTCATACCTCGCTAACATGTTTCAGGTGGCACAGTTGGAGGAGTTGCATTAGTTGCTGTGTCTAGTTGCTTGAGGTGGACTATGTTCTTGTTGATGAGAGTAGGACTTGTTTTTTTTACTTTATGTTCCATTTTGTAACCTAAGTGATATGTATATATTATATAGTTTGCAAATTGAGGGATAGATGTTGTAGTGGTAGATTTAGAACCATGGCATGTAATAACTTATATTTCTGCTATTAGCTGCTTCGCATGCTTGGGAGTGAATGACTGGTTGTTTTCAATTTCTAAGAATACTTAAAAGCTATCATGGGATGTCATGATAAGAGGTTTTGTAAAGAAGTTAACTTATGAATGCATGCTTGTCTGTATCTAAACTGTTTGTATGTCTTAAGGCTCGGATGGCCTTAAAGCTAAGATCTTTAGTTATAAATGAATGTCTTGTTATGTTGTGGCTTTATTGAGCATTTACAGTTTTGAAAAATGTCCGCGGTACAGAGGAAACTCTGTCCGTTTTTCCCTAAAATTTTGAGACTGGGTTGGAATTGGGTTGAGAATAGCTTGGTTATTAGAGCATCCGGTCTCGTGAGGGATCGGGGCATTACAGGTGGTATCAGAGTTTAGTTAGCTCTAAGCCGGGACAGGGTCCTCGGCCTGTCGGGCAGTAACCCTTACGTGTGTGCTTGTTAAGAGTGTGTCTTGAAAGTGTATGCCTGCATGTGTGATTGTGTGTCTTGTATTGAATGTGTGCACCTATGTGATATAATTATGTGTTACATGCTAAATGTGTGCTAAGTGAAGTAAAGTGGCTGGTTATGCATCAAATTGACCTCGTGAATTGTTAATTGGTTGAACTGTTGCTTGTAATATCTGCATTTGAAAGTCTTTGAATGAGTTGTGTTATGATGGACTTGATTGTCGTGCTTGAATGACTTTGATGATTACACTGTTTCATAAACCCTTATATAAACATGTTTGCATAATAGTTTAAAACATATATGTGTAAATGTGATATCTTGGCATTCATACATGTTCCGTTGAAATGGTAAGAAAGACTTCTTCCTCCCCCTGAAGAGAAATGATTAGCAACAAGCCCTCCAAGTTGTGTGGATTAGCGGGAATGAGAATGTTTGTAAGCGGAGCTCAGTTATTGGGATTTCTTCCAAGGCATTCTTCTACGCTCAGTAGTCAGAAATGAATGGCTTCCTTTGGGATTTCTATATGACTGTTCTCTCGGTTTTCTTATTGAGTATTCTTCTAGTATTTTCTTGCTGGTATTACTCGGAAGACTTAGTTTGGGCTTCTATCAACCTTATTATATGAAATTATCTTCTGTATTTGTACTCTAAATTCTTATTGGTATTTTTTCTCCACTGTTAGTTGGGATTCTATTCTTCTATGGTATTCGTGCCAACGGGATTCTTATTTGGATTTCGAAGTAGCATCTCTATTGGAGCCTTTATTTGGCCTTATTACGTGAGGTTCGCAGGCAATACAACTGGGATTTCTTAATGAGCTTCCACAAGAGTTCGTATATGGTATTCTTGCATAGCAACTGATGACGAGTAATTGGAGTTGGTTTTCAGTTGTTGTGGAGTTCCCTTGTGAAGAAGAATTGCATGGACGCAATTAGTTTAAGGGGTAGAGGATGTGACGCCCGAGATTTAGCCATGCATTCAATTACTGTTGCATCCCTTGCTTGCGCATTTACTTATGTACTTTACTAACTGACTTCTGTAGCTACTATTCACTCCATTTTCAAACTACATTCTATTAGTGAATTAACATTTTTATTAAATCATATTAATTGTTAAAGGAGTGGGAAAAATGTGCAATTGAACTAGAAGCGATAGGAGCGCTCGTTTAGAAAATGATTTTCGTAGTTCAATAAATAGTGTTACGTAACATAACTTAGATATTTAATTAGCTAGCCTATGTTTCACACCTTAGGCTCGTTTTAAAGTTAACAACGCTCATTTTAGTAACCCATTTAATCACCCAACTTAGCCATTTAGTATATCTACTCAACACATGACCATTTAGCTCATAAAAACAAAAAACAAAAAAGAGAGCAAATGCTGAAAAATCACAGTAGCAAATCCGAGAATAGTATAGGAGGAGAATGAGAGGATTTTGCTCATCAAATCTTCAAGCCAAGCCAAGCCAAGCTAGGAGCAAGTAGTTTAGGGTGTTTGCTAGCCTCCCGAGAGTTCCTATGCGCAATTGGTGAGGGTTTTCATGACTTTTTATGCATATCTAAACTGTTACATTTTTCTTGATTTGTTGAAAATGTTATCAAATGCTATTGCAAAGCTTATCTATGCTATTACACCTTGTATATAAGTGCTAGAGAACACATTTGAGCTATTAGTTCGCATTTTAAACGGTTAGAATCGTCATTTGAATTTATGAGGTGAATAGTGACGTTTTTTTAGGGTTTTGCGTAATTGCACGTATTAGCTTGATTCAACACTCCTAATAGATGCCTTAGGTGCTAATGAAGGTAGTCTAATAGCCCCGTGCACTTGAATTGCTCTAGAATAGCATAAAATGTGAAATTGCCAACTTTAACAAAGGGGTTTCGGGGTTCATGCGAATCCGGGTGGATTCGGGCTAGTATTCTTAGGCTACCTAGGTGCTATAGAAGCTTTGATAACCCTTGTTTGAAGCCCGAATAAGGTATGTGTAGTTTAAAGCCATAAGAGGAAATTTGGGGTTTTCGGGGTAATCGCGGGCGTGTGAATGAGTTAGAGGGTTGAGAGGGTACCTTGAGGGTTAGTTAGAAGGTTGGGAGAGTTTCCCTTGAAAATGGAATCATCAACCTTGGTTTGAAAAATAAAGGGGTTTAGGTGCAATTTCGGTTGACTCACACTTCTAAACCCATGGCATGACATCTTGAGTGTTTATATGTGATTTTAAATTGATTTGGAACTTTTGGTATGATTCTATGCTTATTTTGTATATGTTCCTTTGTAAACTACTTATTAGCTTCTATAATTGCTTCTATTCTAATTGCATCGAGGTCAACCTACTTTGTTGATCCTCCTATGTGTTAATGCTTATATTATTGCTATTAATTTGCCATTGTTAAGTGCATTGCATCGTGGTTGCGCAACCATAGTGTCAGGGGCGGATGTGTTGAATATCGGCTGGGCGGCAGAGGGCTTGCCGGTGGATATTCAATCTCCGTGCCCTAGTCCCTCATTCGCCTGGTCCGGAGATTGCCAAGGGATGTTGGGTCGTAGGATTATCGGGGTACATCCGGAGTACACCCACTGGAGTGTTTGGGGTTATGCCGGCTTATCGTGATCGTGATCGTGGTTCGTGGATCGTGAATGAAGACCAGTGAAGATTGGTGTATAGGGGTTATGAGAAATGTATCCTTTCAAATATGTGGTTATTTAAGCTATCATTGTTTCTTGATTTGCTCAATTGTTATTGTTGTTAACTGGATTACTTGTCGCATTGCACACCCTAGGACCTTATCCCTCCCTGGGCACCAGTGGTTGCTCATACCTCGCTACCATGTTTCAGGTGGCGCAGTTGGAGGAGTTGCATTAGTTGATGTGTCTAGTTGCTTGAGGTGGACTATGTTTTTGTTGATGAGAGTAGGATTTGTTTTCTTTACTTTATGTTCTATTTTGTAACCTAAGTGATAAGTATATATTATATAGTTTGCAAATTGAGGGATAGATGTTGTAGTGGTAGATTTAGAACCATGGCATGTAATAACTTATATTTCTGCTATTAGCTGCTTCGCATGCTCGGGAGTGAATGACTGGTTGTTTTCAATTTCTAAGAATACTTAAAAGCTATCATGGAGTGGCATGATAAGCGGTTTTGTAAAGAAGTTAAGTTATGAATGCATGCTTGTCTGTATCTAAACTGTTTGTATGTCTTAAGGCTCGGATGGCCTTAAAGCTAAGATCTTTAGGTATAAATGAATGTCTGGTTATGTTGTGGCTTTATTGAGCATTTACAGGTTTGAAAAATGTCCGCGGTACAGAGGAAACTCTGTCCGTTTTTCCCTAAAATTTTGAGACTGTGTTGGAATTGGGTTGAGAATAGATTGGTTATTAGAGCATCCGGTCTCGTGAGGGATCGTGGCGTTCCAACCACATCGTCTATGGCATAGTCTGACGCATCTGTGTGTACTTTAGATGGCTGACTGTAATCTGGCAATTGCAATATGGGGTCATCAATCACTGCTTGCTTTAGGTCCTCAAAAGCACTTTGACACTCTTTCGAAAAGTGCAGTGCCATGATCGGTCCGTACGTCTTTCTTTAGGAGGTTTTTGAGTTGAGCAGCCCTCTTCGAGTTACTTACGATTAATCTTCGGTAATATAGTTCACGAGCCCTAAAAACGATCTTAGATCACTCACCTGAGGTGCCTGCCACTCCTTGATGGCTCTGATGCCCGTCCAATGCCCTAGGAAAAGGATCTCCGTCTATCCAAATGAGCATTTCTCTTTCTTTACATAGAGGTGAATCTTCCTTAACGGTCTGGAGGTGGCTAACATGGCCATTTAGTGAATGGCTATAGCCCACGATCAAAGTATACCACCAGTGGTCTAAGTACGGGTGGAATAGCTCATTGTGGAGGGTACAGAACGTGGCAAGGGCATTGGTGAGTACAAAAGGCATAACAAAAAAATTATCAAACGCCCATTTATTAGTAAGGTTGCTTGCTTGTCACACAGGTCGTCTTTGGCTCATCTTCTTCCGTGATACGCACTTGAAAGTAGCCCAACCCTAGATCCAACTTCGAGAAATATCTCGCGCTTATTGATTAGGGCGAAGAAGTCTGCAATCAAAATGGATACTTGTTCTTGATGGTTAGGTTACATTGTTGAGCGCCCGATAATCAATGCAAAGGCTCCCGCTTTTTCTAGAATAAAACAGGGGCTCCCTAACCTTTTCCCCAACAAGATAGGGAAAAACTGCATGTTCAGCTGGAATAGAAATAGGCCTCAATGAGTTCCTTAAATTCTTTCATGAGCTCAACCTAGCCCCAAGACTAATAGATGCTAGTTGGGGAGGCCATCCACTAAACCCAGTGTGAGGCCCAACCCCGAATAACATGTCTTACCTTGATTTATGTGCCTTAGACCCATATATGATTGACCTTGGATTACGTGCACCTATATTAGAGAGTATGCTTTCGTCTCGAAGCACGAGCCTTAACCTAGGATTAAGTACGTTAGTATTAGGTTATGTGCAATATCATAGATATGTTCCTTTGTTTTTGTGCATGCCTCATCATACATTCCTTGACCTAGAATTGTGGGCCCTAAACCTCGATTTACGTGTGATACCTCAATTTTTATGCACTAACCTTGAATTGCGTGTCTTAACCTAGATTTAAGTGCCATACCTTGATTTACGTGCATTGCATTGATTTAAGTGCCTTGTATTGGTTTACGTGCATTCACCTAGGATTGCGTGCATTTATATTAAAATTTGTGCATTTACCTAAAAGTGCGTGCCTTCCCTCGTAGTGCGTGCCCTAAACCTTGGAAAATGTGGCTGCACATTAATCTAGAAAGATTCCTGCACAAAGCACTATGCATTATTATATTCCCTAATTGAAATCCTATAAACTCCACTAACTACTAAAATACTAATAAACTAATCCTACACAAACCACTAACTATTATTCTAATCCTAAATCAACCCACTAAAGGACAAAAGCTCACTAAGCCCTAAATCCTATCACCAAACACTAGAATTCAAATAAAAATATAAACAACACAAACACACATGCTGTACACACCCAACAAGAAATCTACACACCCACACACACAAAATTATAATTTATATGCACACAAAACACACAAACACTAAAATATTCCTCACAAAGCACTAGATGCATAATAATATTCCTACACTCTGCCCAAACCCTTCCCTTTCTCAGCCTACACACCACACACAGTCACAAAATTCAAATTACACAAAAAATAACTCACACATGCTCTCTTAACTCACTAAAACCGAGCACACCCTCACATACACATAAAACTCTAAAAAACTCTTCATTCAACACTCTTATTCTCTTCATTTTCAGCCCTAGCTCCTCCACCACCAAGCTTGTGCTTCCAAGACTCATGCAAGCTCTCAAAGACCCTCAAACCCTTGGCCATAACAAGAATTCAAGCTAGGATAGCTCCTGGACACTCCATTCTCGGCCAAAGGTAAGTTTGTTGCTACATTTTCTCCTACTTTTGGTTTTAAGCACATGCACACCTCCTACACCCACTAACTAAACTAAAATTTAAGGAAAAGTCAAGATACCACTTGGCCAAGCTAGGAAAAGAGGGGATTTGGCACCTTCAAGTGTATTTCACAAGTGTTTCTTGCATTCTTGCTAGGATTTGCTATGGTGGGGGTTTAAATCTTTTCAAATGCTTCAAAAACCTACATGCATGCACTTATATGGTTGTATTTACTCTTGAAGTTCATGTGCATGTGTTTAGATGAGTATATCTACCCTTTCATGGCTTGAAACTTGATAGAAATTTTGAACTATGAAGTTATGTTTCTAGTAGTCTTCTGTTTGATTAGAACGAAATACTTTTGACCTAGCAAATGATGATAAAAAAATGCATGAAATTTGGTGAGTCACTATAATTTTCAGTTTTGAACATATCTTGCTGAAATAGGCTAAGGCTAATTTTGAGTTTAAGACCCCAACAATTGCAAATAACGTAATATGTCAAAATCTAGACAATTTTGCGTGGTCTCCCAATATGGGTTATAACTCCTAAGTTTGAACTCAAAATGCAACAAGGTTTGTTCTAAGATTTAAAGCACTCGTTAAGCTTCGATTTGATATTTCATTCTCTAAATTTGGAGATTATTTGCTTGGTCAACCGAATGAGGAAATGTAGGCTATTGTAGGAGGGTTTTGTTTGGAAACTTGCTTCAAATCATAATGTTTTGTACCTTGAAGTATTGTATGCTTGGATTTTGTTGAAATTAGGAGTTGCATGGACTGTTTTGGTTCGTTGAGATTCCTCAAATGACTTGATGCATGACTTAGGTTCGTTATATGACAGATTCTTGTCTAATTGTATGTGTAAGCGTGAAATTGAGGCCCTACAACACATGTATGCTTCCTAAGTGACTACCATATGGTTAAGATGGATATATTTGAGTTGTTATAGGCTGGCCATGAAATGTTTATCAAGTTATTGTTCGATTCTTGATGATATCTTAGAAGATTGGTGGTTATTATTGTATGTGGTTATGTATTTGAAGCCCTTAGTCGGTTGAAATGCTTGTTTGAGGTGATCACTATGTATTGCATGGCTTTAGTTGATTTATATGAGTTGCGTAGTAGGCTGCCCCATAAATGTTTAAATACTTAGGACAATGTTCCATGTTGATTTTAGGGTTGAATGTGGTTGAATCAAAGTGGTAAACACGTATATGATGTGTTTTGATGATTTCTTGTTAGTATCGGTGGATTTCATGTCTTGCACGTGGTTCTAATGATGATATTTGCAATGTTTCAAGGTTGTCCAATAATTGTTAGATATGTACGATGATGATCTAAGTGTTCCTTGTAGCTAATAGTTGATTAATCTTGCACCCGAGCATGAACCTAAAACCCTAATTGCAAACTAGGTCTTCTAAGTGTTAAATCATGCTTTACATAACTTATAATTGAAGTTGTGGACTGCCCAGAAAAGTTATTGTAGCTTCATGCATGAATTATATTGATTACGAGGTCATACGTTAACTATTCATGCACCCGATCTTGCATATGATATTACCACACTTTTGTATACTTTTTATGCATTTATTGAATTGTTAAAAGATATTCTATGGTTTATTTTGAACATGATTACTTGGCTGCCCATGAAAGTTTAATTGTTTTCAAATTAATATATGAGATGATTATATGTTCTTACAATGCCTTATGTGCTAATATGTCAAAATGTGATCATATACTTGCTCGGAGGCAACCTACTTTGTTGACCTCCTAATGTGAAATGGAAATGGCATAAATGTGCGTTGCATACAAGGTTGCAACATTTCATTGAGGCATGGTATCATTTCACGAACGCCGGGTGGCATAGGGCTTGTCGGTGCTCCCGTGACTACCATGGTCCAGTTTCCTCTCTCGCTTGACATTCCACCCTTCGAGAGTTGGGTCGTAGGTTTGGTCTACATTTTGGAGTACACCCATTTGGGAGTGATAAGTGGATGATTGATACCGGCTACAACAATGGCTATTGGAAATGATCTTGAGAGCAAGTGCTCACCAATTGATCTTGAGAGCGAAAGCTTACCGTATCCTTGAAATGATTGGTAAATGTATCTATTGTTCAATTTGATTCTTATACTATGTTTACATTCTTATTTGTATTACATGACATGTTTTCAAAGGAGTTTTCACAAGTTAACTGGAAAAGGATTTCAAAACCCTTGTCACTTGTTCCCTCTCACTGAGTTCATAAGAACTCACCCTATTTTGTCATCACAGGTGAATCAGATTTGGAATAGGTGCCCGAAGTGAATGTGCTAGTTGATGAACCTTTGGAATGACTATGTGCAATACATGTTTTTTCGTGAACATAGATATTGTTAGGGATGTTGCGTTATTTGAAGGCTGTTTATTTTGTTGTTGTAATTGAACCCCGTTGTAATTTTGGGTCTAATTTTGGCTTGTACTAACTATAAACCGAATGAACTCTTTATTTCGGTCGTTTGATTTCATCGTTATGGATAGTAGTTATCATTAGCCATTTGAACCAATAGGTGAAGAATTAACTAAACTAGCCCTACCTACTCTCACTTAGGTACTCATTTGTAAGCTAAAGATAATAGGTTCTTGCATAAATAGGAGTTTGACAAATAAATGGGATATAGTTGTCATGATAGGCTTGATAATTCAGACGGAACCTTCAAGATAAACAAGTAGGCATATCAATCGATGGTAGAACGAAAGTTTTAGTTGTAAGCAAATTATAGATTCGAAAATTTTGAGGTGTTCTAGAAATTAGGTCAAACCAAAGGTCCTAAATACAGCCGTTATGCTGCCAATTTTCTGAAAAACTTTTGGAGTTCTAGGATAACGAATAAGCATTAATCTTCGTCAATCGGTTATAGTCATAAAATAAGGATAATGATTTAGGTTATACCCTGGTCTAGCCTCTATAGGTTGGGTTGGGGCGTGACACATATACAAAAATAGTATCAGAGCGTAGTTTCCTCATTAGTTGGGTTCAACTCTCAGACTGTGGGTAGAAGCCCTAAGGTAATTATGATGTCTTTTTTATATGTGTTAATGTGTACTAATGTTCTTTAATTGCTTTGAGCATTGAATATCATGTGCCTTTGTGGACCATATGTATTATGTGTCATGCACACCAACACGTTAATGCCCTCAATAATGCATGCTTGCTTTTATGCTCCTTCCTTGATACATGTGCATGTTATATAACCATGACTGACTGTTTATACATATAGATAGTTAGGATTAGGACTTTCAGGGAAGTGAATTTATGCAGGAATAACAAAAAGGCTTGGTTAGAGATTTATCGCATCTTCACAGGTACTCGATGAATCGTATGTATTATTGGATATGCATATATAAAATGCATAGCACATGTATAAGTGTTGAGGTAAAGTTATCTCCTTATCTTTGGAATACCCATACCTATGATTAAGTTATCAATTTTATAGCTATGAAGTTCTTGATTCCGTTAAACCGTTCTTCTAATTGTGCTTCAAGTATAAAGGTTAATGACATACAACTTTCCTTAAGCTACAAGAGTATACTATTGGATATATTGAGTAGTATATATATATTCATATGCTTATTATGGGAATTTGACTTAGGAGTTGCTTTTGAATCAAATTCTTATATCTTAAATTGATGTAATAGACTATTTCTTTAATTGAATCCTTACTTGATTGGAATTCAGCATTGATGATTCTAATATGGTGTATACTAGCGAGTTTCAAGTTCACTAAATGGTAAGATCGTGACCTAGAAATTAAGAGATCAATTCGTGGAAGTTGACGATAGTTACTTTTAGGGGTTAGATTATTAAGACATGGATAATGTATTTAAGTGACTTAAAAATGGATAACCTCTAGACATGTAGGCAACTCTGGAGACTTAGTTGAACAAGGTTGATGATTCTGTAGTATAACAAGATATAGGGATGTTGGAATCAAGGAATTCACATAGCTAGAACTTGTGTTCGAAGGATTACACCTAAAATGTTATGTCGAATAGAGGTGTAAGGTATTGAATTATGCATTAGATGACTAACGTTGCTAAATGTCCTAAGTTGGATATTGGAGATATTAAGAATCATGGTATTGATTTGGTGCCCCCTCGGATTTAGTTATGATTATGCAAAGTAAGTCATTCTACACACTCGTTATTTGGATACCCTAGAGGATGTTAGGAAGCATATATCCCTAAGTAATACCGATGGTCCTAGTATATAAACCATGGAAGTGAGATTAAAGCATTTGGCTATAAAGTGGAGTCATTAGGGTATGATTAGTAACCTAAATAGCTAATAGTGAGTATGCATGATGATTCATGGTAAACCCTAGGACCTAAGGTCGATGAGTCTTAATGCTCTTAGCTAGTTGAACATGTAAATGAGGAGAGTAAGATTTCATATAGTTAAGATAGAGATCAATTAGAGCCATAACGACCCAAGAGACTGCTGTTAGACAACTGTATTTATGTGCATCATTTCACGTCTAGAAACTAGCTATTGGTAGACTTCGAATCATGGTCGTTGAATAGAGGGTAGATCTTGTAGTGATAGTTAAATAAGAGGTTGATTACTTTTGAAGTTCTATTAGATTATATTGAAGGATGCCTCGCAGTCATAATTCTTATGTTAATACAACCTCGAAATTATTTCGTGTAACAAGCTACTTGGATTAGTATGGTAAGTATCTTATGAGCTAGATCATTTCGGTACCCATTTATAGTCCTAGGATTGTTGTTGTATGACCGGTAACCTAGTGGGCATTGACATCACTTACATGGCTATGGCCGTAGCTTAGTAACACTAATGTTGAAGATATATTGGTGGGCATTAAGTGTTCGAAGGAATGACTAGGTCGCTAAGTGAGTAGGATCATTGTCTTCTTAAGTATGATGTAACCTTGGATTGAGGTGAGTAGAATTTATTTGAGGTTGAAACAATTCTCCTCAAGAGTCTTGGTTAAGATTAAGAGAAATTCTGAAGCCTCGTGATTTGAAAATAGAGATTTGAATAAGGAAAAACATAGAAAGAGGACGAGCATTGAATGTAGGGGTCACACCGAATTAACGATTGGAGAAAGTTTTGAAGTGAATCGGTTTTGGCAAAGGGGATCACGGAGCAAGCAATGCCCGAAATAGAAATATCAAAGGCTAGAACCCATCTAAATGACATCAACAAGTAAGAATGAATGTCGGGACAAAATTCTTTTAAGGAGGGGAGGATGTGAGGCCCGACTTCGAATAACATGTCTTACCTCAATTTGCATGCCTTAGACCCAGAATTATATGACCGACCTTGGATTATGTGCCCTGTCTTGGTTTACGTGCAACTGTATTAAAGAGTATACTTTCGTCTCGAAGCACAAGCCTTAACCTAGGATTAAGTATATTAGTATTAGGTTACGTGTAATACCGTAGATATGTTCCTTGGTTTTCGTGCATGCCTCGTCATACGTGCCTTGACCTAGAATTGTGTGCCCTAAACCTCGATTTACATGCGATACCTCAATTTTTGTGCACTAACCTTGAACTGCGTGTTTTAACCTAGATTTAAGTGTCATACCCTGATTACGTGTATTGCATTGAATTACGTGCCTTGCATTGGTTTACATGCATTCACCTAGGATTGCATGCATTTACATTGGAATCTGTGCATTTACCTAGAAGTGTTTGCCTTACCTCGTAGTGCATGCCCTAAACCTAGGAAAACGTGCCTATACATTAACCTAGAAAGATTCCTGCACAAAGCACTATGCATTATTATATTCCCTAATTCAAATCCTACAAACTCCACTAACTACTAAAATACTAATAAACTAATCCTACACAAACCACTAACTATTATTCTAATCCTAAATCAACCCACTAAAGGACAAAAGCTCACCAAGCCCTAAATCCTGTCACCAAACACTAGAATTCAAAAAACAATATAAACAACACACACACACACATGCCCTACACGGCCAACAAGAAATCCACACATCCACACACACGAAATTATAATTTATATACACAGAAAACACAAAAACACTAAAATATTCCTCACAAAGCACTAGAAGCATAAAAATATTCCTGCCCTCTACCCAAACCCTTCCCTTTCTCGGCCTATACACCACACACAGTCACAAAATTCAAATTACACAAAAAATAACTCACACATGCTCTTTCAACTCACCAAAACCGAGTTGTGATAACCCGAACCCGGCATGCATTTAATAGCACCTGACTGCATTTGATTAAATGTTTAATTAGTTAAATCAACCAATTTGTACTATTTTAATATTCCTCTTGGAAGCATTTAGTAGTTGTAAATTGAATAATTAAAAGATTATTACCTATTCTTGATAATTATAGTAATTGAATTTCTTTTCTTGTGATTAATTAAGTGTTATCTTAAATGTTAGGGTTTAATTGTGTTTGACTATGTGTTTATATTAACCTTCATTTGTATCTTGATATTAACTTCATAATTTTTTAAAATATTCTAGAACTAGTGAAATTAATTATTTTAAAATGAATATTGATTACCTTGATTGTTTTGATTATTTTAAAAATCGATTTTGGTTGTTTTGCGTTAAAATCACTCGGTTTTCAAATAAATGAGAAAGGTAACTCCGAGCCGGAGTAAATTCTAAACTATGATGCTTTCCAAAAATGATATATTTCCTAGATTCTTTGAGAATTAATTGTTACTTCTTTGTTGTCGGAACGTGCATTGCATATCGAGAGAGATAGTTAGGAAATGAATTCGAGTCCTCAGCAAATAGTGAAACTATTATTTTAGTGCCTTAAATTTTATAATTTAGTTGTTGTTAGCTAGAATTGATGTTTCCTTAGTTGTTTTAGCCTAAAAATGCATAAAATAAGCTAGTTTGACCAACTTAAGTGAGCTTTGACCAAGGGGATTGACCATTTTGACCTTGTGACCTTTTTAATAGCCTAAAATAGCAAAAAAAAAAAAAAAGAACTGAACAGCAGCAAGCAGGGCCGAAAATATGAGGGAAGAAAAAAAAGATTTTAAGCCAAAATCTTCGATTCTTCGCGAGGGCTTCCACGGGGTGGTTTCCGAGGCATCCTACGAGGTTTTCCTAGCGTCTAGGAGCGTCTAAGATGAGGGTTTCATCGTTATTTGTGCATTTGAAATATTTGTATCTAAACTTTGATTTTTAAAATTTATCCGTAGATTGTTGTTTAAAGCGTTTTGATGCTTCTAGAATGTTCCTTGGCAATTGTAGAACGCGTATGTATAGCTTTTTAACATTTTCTACAGTTAAATGTTGAGATTGCAATTTAAGTTGGTTGTTGAATAGTGTTTTATGAATAGTAAATCCTTGAAACGATGAAGTTGCTCCATTATGCTGTCCGTTGATGTAGAAATGTGCTAGGTGTGCTAGAATGCCTAAATGTGAGGTTTGTTTGGGTTGCGTAATGGAAAAAAATGGGAATTAAACCTTGGTAAAAGTCGGGGTCGTTTAGGTCGAGTTTAGCATTTTCTTGTTTTGCGTGTTGGCATTGTCTTGGAAGGCCATGGAAGCACTTTTGGTGCGATTATGGCGTTGGTTGGGTGTTCTGTTGGTATAGTTGTAGTTCAAACGAGCAAAGGAGAAAATCGGGGCTTTGCGCGAATTCTAGGGTAAAGTAGGGTTTCGGGGTCCTTAGACGTGCCTTATGGTGACCTAGGAGGGTTGGCGAAGTCGGTTTCCAGAACTCGTGGCTCGTTTGGAAATGGTAGTGTTTTGTTAGTTGGGGCCGATTTGTAATTTTGCTTGTTATCTTGATATTATGCCTATAGAATGCTTAGGGTTATTTGATATACTTGTTTAATTGGTGTTATTGTTGCTTATTATTGCTTGTTATGCTTGAAAAGTTAGATGAATGCTAGTATTGATTATGGTTGCTTGTTATCTCGTTTGTTGTCACTAGTTTGTATTGTTGTGCTATCGCTCGTTTATTGCCTTGTATCGAGTTTTGCATTGCATAGTGTCTCGCGCATGAGTGATGGGCCTCTCTGGGTAGCCTCGGGTTGCCAGTGTTGGTTGCTCTAGCTCCGCTGCTATTCCCTTTCTCGCTTGGGTTGCCTCCTAGGGAGATTTGGGTCGTAGAATTGATGGATACTTCCAGGGTATTCCAAACTGGTGTTATAAGGTGGATGCGCGCTTATTGTCATCGTTGTCAAACATCAAGCTCGAGATTGATGTATCGCTCGTGAAATGGTACATTGCTCGTATGAGTGAACCATAGCCTTCAGAGTGTGGTATAGCTTTGAATGGTTGTGTTAATGCTTTCAGTAATTGCTTATTGTATTGATTGTTTGTCTTGATTGCTTATTTATCAGTTATATTGCTTAACTGTCTTATTTGCATTGCACGACTTTCTTTCTCTCCAATTCGATATATGTCTCGCCCTCACTGAGTATACGTGTTGTGTATACTCACTCCTCACCACCACATTTCAGGAAATGCCATGTTAGCTAGAAAGTTCATGATTTCGAGAAAGTCCGTGCTTGAAGAGTTGTCCTGCGTGCCTATGTGACTTGAGTTGTCAAAGTTGTAAGGTTGTATGCTTTTATGTATTATATGTATTTAAAGTTAAAGGGGATGTAATTTAAGTTCACTAGATTGTGTATTTAGTTAATGTAGCTTAACTTCAATGTATACTTGTAATGACAAAGGAAAAGAGATAGAAAGGTATGATAGTCTAGCTTATGAAATAGGTTGGTGTAGTTTAATTGCTAAGCTTGAATGTATAATTACTTGTGTTTTGCTTGTTGTGAACCAAGGCTCGGATGGCCTTGAGGTGGTTGAATGTTTGGACATGGTATTGGTCCACTTATATATTGTCGCAGGTTTTACATCTCGCCTAGAAACAGGGGAGACTCCGTCCGTTTTCCCTAAAAATTATGCCCAGGTTTTGGTTTGGGTTGTGAATAGATTGATTGTTAGAACTCCCGGTCTCGAGAGGGATTGGGGTGTCACACGAGCACACCCTCACATACACAATAAACTCTCAAAAACTCTTCATTCAACTCTCTCATTCTCTCCATTTTCAGCCCTAGCTCCTCCACCACCAAGCTTGTGCTTCCAAGACTCATGCAAGCTCCAAAGACCCTCAAACTCTTGGCCATAGCAAGAATTCAAGCTAGGATAGCTCTTGGACACTCCAATCTCGGCCAAAGGTAAGTTTGTTGCTACATTTTCTCCTTCTTTTGGTCTTAAGCACATGCACACCTCCTACACCCACTAACTAAACTAGAATTTAAGGAAAAGTCAAGATACCACTCGGCCAAGCTAGGAAAATAGGGGATTTGACACCTTCAAGGGCATTTCACAAGTGTTTCTTGCATTCTGACTGGGATTTGCTAAGGTGAGGGTTTTAATATTTTCAAATGCTTCAAAAACTCACATGCATGCACTTATATGTCTGTATTTACTCTTGGAGTTCATGTGCATGTGTTTAGATGAGTATATCTACCCTGTGTGGCTTGAAACTTGATAGAAATCTTGAAATATGAAGTTAAGTTTCTGGCAGTCTTCTCTCCGATTAGAACGAAATGTTAAAAAGCTATAAATACACGTTCTACAATTGCTAGAGAACATTCTTTAAGCAATGAAACAGACAAAATAACAACCTACGGTTAAATCACAAAAATTAAAGTTTATGTTCAACATTTTCAAATGCGCAAATAACGATTAAAATCCTCACCTTAGACACTCCTAGACGCTAGGAAAACCACCCCGCACAAGCTCTCGCGAAGAAATTGAAGTTTGAAGTTGAAATGTTTTTTTTTTCTTTTTCCTCCATGGTTTCAGCCATGGCCTTCTTTATTTCCTGATTTTGCTCTTTTGTTTCTTATTTCATACTTAAATAAAAGATGACAAATGGTCAAAGCTTCGGTCAACTCGCTAAACCAAAACAGTTATGCGCGACCTTACGAAAAAGGCCATAACTTCTTCTAGAAAACTCTAATTCACGAACGGTTTGAAGCCTCAGAAACTAGACTCATAGAGCTTTCCAACCATATATAATTTGCTACATAACTCTTCCCCAATTGGTTCAGATTTAATTCCAAATTTGACCCAAAATTTGACTAACTTAACATTGCATTTTTTTATTTCTAATCCGAAGTTTGCCCTTTATTAAACATTTCAAAAATTTTCACCTTGTCCTAGTTGGTCATTGTAGATGAAAATCAACTAGTTTGGTCAAATAAGGTGAAAGGTCAATAAAATGCAATTTAAATGAACTTTAAATGCTATTAAATACATGCCAGGTTCGGGGTATCACATCCTTCCCCCCTTAAAACAATTGCGTCCTCGCAATTCTTCTTCCAATAAAACTCTGCATCCACTGAAATCCAACTCTGACTAATCTTCTTCAGCTGCTGAGCAAATATATTAATCAAGATAACCAATAGGGAAGTTTAAGAAGAAATTCCAAGTAGTAATGTCGAATAAAGGCTCAAATGTAGATACCGCACAAGAATCCCGTTGACACGAATAACGAAGAAGAATAAAATTCCAACCAAAAGCGCCGAGATAATACCAATAAAGACTAAAGCAAAGATACTGTAGATGTCATTAATACCACACAATAACGACAAGAAGAATACCCCACGTACGAATCTCCAATAGAAGCCTAACTATTAATGCCCGAGAATCCCCAAGCAAAAAGCCAAATAAAGGCCCAATCAAAGGTTCCATCTAGAGGTCCAAAGAATTACCCCGCTGGTCATGAATTTCATAGAAGAATTCCCTGTTAAGAGTGTTGGAGAAAATACTAAGAAACCCAATCAAATATACTTCAAAAGTTCCAAAGAAGCCTTCCGAACAATAACCCCATAGGACAACCAATTAGATTCCGAGTATCGCTATCAAATGCTGAGAAGAAGGTCTAAGGAATAGCAGAGAAAATATAATGTGCCCAATAAGACAATCAAGTTGAATAACAAACATAGCTTCCCAGATGGATGAAAACTCCAAGGATAAACACTGAACTGGTGAACAATATACCAAAACCAAACTCTGAGGCCTCTTCACTGTTTGCCAAGTGAGAACTTCATACAACCTTGCTAATAAGGAAAATACCAATAGAACGCCCAATAAGAATTTCAAAGAATACCATAAGTAGTATTATACAATAAGTCTGATAGGAACTTCAAATACCAAACCTACTGAGGAACACTGAAAAAGATATCCAAAACAATGCTCCAATAAGAAAGTAGCCAAGTTTTCCCAATAACTAAATTCTAAATAATTGGCCACTGAGAATTCCATAAAATACCATTGAAGAATTTCCAATCAGGAATGCCAGTATCACACCAATAAAGACCGAGACACATATGCCATAGATAATACCATACAGTAAGTCTAATTGAGATCCCAATAGCCAAGTCCACCGAGAAGTGCCAACAAAAGATTCCAAAGAATACCCAATAAGAAAACCAAAGAATGCTCTCCAAAGAACAGCCAAACAGAACCTTAAAAGAAAACTACTATTTCATAGCTGTTAAGCACAGAAGAGGACCCTAGAGATTCGCCAATAACTGAGCTCCAAAAGCAAACACCAACTTCCAAATCAAGGCCAAGCTCGGACCCGACACACGGACGGAGTCTCCTCTGTACCGCGGACGATCCGAAAACCCTAAAATCATCATAATACTTGCGAAAGCCATAAAACAATTCAAACAAGCCAACTTTTTTTGAAACATACATTTCTTATTAACCAACTTTGCAACCCATAAATGATATGCATACTACACAAGTATTTATGCCACTAATCAATTCCATTAGCATGCATTTCCTTACTAGTCGTAAGAGTATAAGTTTACAACTTTACATTCTTTCAACTTATACAACATAAGTCCGTAGAGGCCTCAAACTAGAAAATACAAACAAGGCTACAAGCCTTAAAATTAAGCGACTTCCAAGCAATATACATATCAAGCAAGGCTCGCACAAAATCTGGTAACCAACCACCAGCAAAGCAAAGAAGTGCTATCACGGGAACACCTCCACCTGTTCCTCCTCCTCAATTACCTCAAGAGGGTCTGCTTCAACTACTCCTGTAAAAATATAGTATAGAGAGGAATAAGCAAAAACTATTGCTCATCGAGAGCAATTGGTCTCAAGGACGGAGATGAGAGGAGTATGCAATGCAATTAGCCAAGCAATGCATACAATTATCATTTAAAGATACAAACAAGTCAATATTACAACAAGGCAAGCATTAAAGACAATAAACATTCATTCAAAGGATACGGTACTCTTTTCACGAGCAACTTTCATTCAAGAATTCGATGATGACGCGCTGGCCCAAACCACCTTATAACACCAGTTTGGAATACCCCGAAAGTATCCATCAGCCTACGACCCAAAACTCCCTGGGAGGCAACCCAAGCGAGAAAAGGGAATAGCAGCGGAGCTAGAGCAACCAACACTGGCAACCCGAGGCTACCCAGAAAGGCCCATTACTCACGCGCGAGACACTATGCAATGCAAGACTTGATACAAGGCGATAATCAAGCGATAAAGCCACACGTGGGAGAATAACAAAGTAGGCTACTCTCGCACGCAATAGCAACAATTGATAAGCATTTCAATCCAAATCAATTCAAACAAGTATTTCAAGCAACCCTAAGCATTCTATAGGCATAAAATCAAGAAAACAAGCAAAAACACCAATCGGCCCCAACTATCAAAACGCTACCATTTCCAAACGAGCCATGAGTTCTGGAAACCGACTTCACCAACCCTCCTAGGTCACCATAAGGCACGTCTAAAGACCCCGAAACCCTACTTAACCCTAGAAACCACGCAAAGTCCCGATTTCCCCCTTTGCTCGTTTGAACTACAACTATATCAACCAAACACCCAACCAACGCCATAATCACACCAAAAGTGCTTCCATGGCCTCCCGAAACAATGCCAACACGCAAAACGAGAAAACGCCAAACTCGACCTAAACGACCCCGACTTTCACCAAGGCTTAATTCCCGTTTTTTCCATTACGCAACCCAAACAAACCATGCATTTAGGCATTCTAGCACACCTAACACAATTCTACATCAACGGACAGCATAACAGAACAACTTCATCATTCCAAGGGTTTACTATTCATAAAACACTATTCAACATCCAAATTTAATTGCAATCTCAACATTTAACCGCAGAAAATGTCAAAAAGCTATAAATACACGTTCTACAATTGCCAAGGAACATTCTAGAAACATCAAAACGCTTTAAACAACAATCTACGGATAAAATCTAAAAATTGCAAAGTTGACATACATATCATTTAAATGCGCAAATAACATGTTTTCCTCACCTTAGGTACTCCTAGTCGCTAGGAAAACAACGCTAGTTGCCTCGGAAACCACCCCGCACGAGCTCACGCGAAGATTGATCGATTGGAAGGTTGAAAGGTTGTTTTTTTCCTTGGAACTCACGGCCTGCACACTGTATTTTTTAGCTTCTATTTTTTTATTTTGTTTTGTTTTAAGCTTATTTAAGTGCTAAGTCTTTGGTCAAAGGTCAAGCCTTGGTCAACTACTTAAAACTTGGTCAAAAGGACATATTTCAATGCATTTTAAGCTAAAATAACTAACACCAATATAAATTTCGCTAGCAACAATTAAAATATAAAATTTAAGTAATCTAAATACTAGTTTCACTATTTACTGAGGACTAGAAACCGTTATCTAGCTATCGCTCCCTAAATGCAATGCAGGTTGCGACAGCAAGAAAGTAAGAATTAATTCACAAAGAATTTAAGGAAATATAATTTTAATAATAATAAACAAGGAATTTTCACATTCTGGGCTCGGGTATTACACCCTCTCCCCCTTAAAACAATTGCGCCCACGCAATTCTTACCTGGTCAACAAACAACTCCAGATACTGATCCCGAACTTGGTCCTCTCTTTCCCAAGTTGCTTCCTCAAACCCATGATGATTCCACAGAACCTTTACTAACGGAATACTCTTTCTGCGAAGCTCCTGAACTTTTCGATCCACAATTCGAATCGGTTTCTCTTCATAAGACAACTTCTCTTCAATCTGCAAAGGCTTTGGTTCAAGTACATGTGAAGGGTCTGGATGGTATTTTTTCAACATAGACACGTGGAACACATCGTGCAGTCTCGACAAGCTCGGAGGCAAAGCTAACTGATAAGCCAAAGGACCTACCTTTTCGGTGATCTCATACGGACCTAAATACCTGGGACTAAGCTTCCCGCTCTTACCGTGCTGAATCAATCCCTTCCGAGGAGAAATCTTAAGAAACACCCAATCTCCCAAATCAAACTCAAGATCCCGACGGTGCTTATCCGCATAACTCTTCTGACGACTCTGAGCTGTAAGCATACGCTGGCGAATAAGGTGAACATTATCTACCATCTTAATCATCTCAAGTAACACAGTCGGATCAACTGTTCTCATCTGTCCCACCTCTTCCCAATATAATGGGGATTTGCATTTCCGACCATACAACGCCTCGTAGGGAGCCATACCTATAGTAGATTGATAACTATTATTGTAGGCGAACTCCGCTAAAGGCAAAAACTTCTCCCAGTTCTTCCCAAAGTCTAGCACACATGCCCGAAGCATGTCTTCCAAGATCCTGATTGTTCTCTCAGACTGGCCATCAGTTTGTGGATGATATGCAGTACTGAAGCTCAACTTAGTTCCCATAGCCTCTTGTAACTTCTGCTAAAAACGAGATCTGAATCTGGGATCTCTATCTGACACTATACTCTGTGGCACACCATGCAATCTCGCAATATTAGCAGCATAAAGCTCAGCTAGCTTATCAAGGCTATCCTGTTTGTTCACGGGAATAAAATGTGTAACTTTAGTCAAGCGGTCCATAACAACCTAAACAGAATCACATCTTCTCGGAGATCTAGGAAGATCGGTCACAAGGTCCATTGTTATATGTACCCACTTCCATTGCGGAATCGACAACGGCTGTAGAAGTCCGGCTGGCCTCTGATGCTCAACTTTAACCCTCTGACAAGTCAAACATCTGGATACATACCCAGCAATCTCCCTCTTCATATTGTTCCACCAAAAGTGTTGTTTCAAATCTCTATACATTTTTGTACTGCCCGGGTGAATCGTATACCTCGAATTATGTGCCTCAGACAGGATCTCATTCTTCAAAGTCAGATCATCAGGAACACATACTCTATCCCTGAATCTGAAGATGCCATTTGCATGTAATTTAAACTCCGACTCTCCCCTTTTTGATTTTTCTTGGATTTTCAAGATGTGAGGATCAGTCTTCTGAGCCTCTCTGATCTGTGCTAGCAACCCTGATTGAATCTGTAAACTAGCAAATCGAATCCCTACCTCAGTGGCTTCTGGTTTCCATGAACAAATTTCTTCCAAAGTCTCCCAATCCTTGATAATCAAGCTTGCAACAGTAGCCTTTCGGCTCAAAGCATCAGCAACAACATTTGCCTTACCTGGCACGTAGTTAATAGAACAGTTGTAACCACTCAATAGCTCTAGCCACCTCCGCTGCCTCATATTCAAATCCTTCTGTGAAAACAAATACTTGAGACTCTTGTGGTCAGTAAATATTTCAAATCTGCTACCCAACAAGTAGTGACGCCACTTCTTCAATGCAAACACAACTGCAGCTAACTCGAGATCATGTGTAGGGTAATTGACTTCATAAGGTTTCAACTTCCTAGAAGCATAGGCAAACACCTTACCATTCGGCATTAAAACACAGCCCAATCCTTGAAATATCCCGCATCGGATGCGAAGGAAGTGAGAGAGCTGGTCATAAGGGGGCGACTCCTTGTAACATCCAGGATGCATTTTCACGTGGCGACACGTGAGGAACAAAACCGTGAGAGTATTGGTGCCCTCGTGGCCTTGCTCAAAGCGGACAATATCCTGGTAGTCTTGACTCGTGCACCCCTTCGTGGGAATGTTGATCGGGTCATGACAAATGGTATCAGAGCCGACGTGTCCGTTGGCCAGTGAGGACGCTGGGTCCCTATGGGGGGGCGGGTGAAATATCCCACATCGGATGCAGAGGAAGTGAGAGAGTTGGTTATAAGGGGGCGACTCCTTGTAATAGCCGGGACGCATTTTCACGTGGAGACACGTGAGGAACAAAACCGTGAGAGTATTGGTGCCCTCGTGGTCTTGCTCAAAGAGGACAATATCCTGGTAGTCTTGACTCGTGCGCCCCTTCGTGGGAATGTTGATCGGGTCATGACAAATGGTATCAGAGCCGACGTGTCCGTTGGCCAGTGAGGACGCTGGGTCCCTATGGGGGGGCGGGTGAAATATCCCACATCGGATGCGAAGGAAGTGAGAGAGCTGGTTATAAGTGGGCGACTCCTTGTAACAGCCAGGACGCGTTTTCAAGTGGAGACACGTGAGGAACAAAACCGTGAGAGTATTGATGCCCTCGTGGCCTTGCTCAAAGCGGACAATATCCTGGTAGTCTTGACTTGTGCGCCCCTTCGTGGGAATATTGATCGGGTCATGACATTTCCTGCCAATCCATACACCTTGGAAGGCCAGCTGTGAACCACTTCTTTAGGGGAGAAAAAGGACTTACTTACCATTTCCACGGAACATGTATGAATGCCAGGATATCACATTTATACACATGCCTTATACTATTATGCAAGCAAGTTTACAAAAGAGTTTATTCAACAAAGTCACTCAAGCACGACAATCAAGTCAAGCACAACATAATAAATTCAAATCACGGCATAACCAACTCAAGACATTTCAATACACACATTACAAGCAATACTTCAAGCAAATAACAATTCATGAGGTCGATTCAATTCACGAGGTCGATTCGATAGGTCAATTCAATGCACAACTAGACACTTCACTTTACTTGAGAAACATTTAACACATAACACATAACTATATCACATAGGTGCATACTTTCAAGTCAAGACACACAATCTCACATACAAGCATACACTATCAAGACATACTTAACAAGCACACATTCAAGGGTCACTACCCACCAGACCGAGGACCCTGTCCTGGCTTATGAGCTAGACAAGTTCTGATACCACCTGTAACACCCCGATCCATCTCGAGACCGGGAGTTCTATCAATCAATCTAACCACAACCCAATTCCAAACCCGGGCAAAATTTTAGGGAAAGATGGATGGAGTCTCCCCTGTTTCTAGGCAAAATGTAAAACCTGTAATAGCATATAAATGGACCAACACCGTGTCCTACCATACAAAACTTCCTCAAGGCCATCCGAGCCTCGGTTCTCAACAATTTAAACTCAGCAAGTATACATACATTTTCAATTTAAAAGCTAACATATCTCTTTTCATTTTTGACAAGTACATTCAAACTAGACAATAAAACCACACTAAGCTACTGTATAAAATAAACTATCATGTCATTCTAACTCTTTTCTTCTAGACATTACAAACATGCTGTGAAGTTAAGCTATGCTAACTGATTACATAAACTAGCTTATCAATTCACCTCAACTACTTAGCTAAATTTAAATTACATTTCTTTTAACAATAAATACATACAACATATGAAAGCATATATCTTTACAACTTCAACACTCAAGCCACATAGGCATGCGAGACAACTCTTCAGGCACGAACTTTCACAAAATCACGAACTTTTCAGCTAACATGACATTTCCTGAAATGTGGTGGTGAGGAGTGAGTATACACAACACGTATACTCAGTGAGGGCGAGACATATATCGAGTTGGAGAGAAAGAAAGTCGTGCAATGCAAATAGACACAACTAAGCAATAAAATCAATAAGAAAGCATTCAATACAAATGACAATATATTAAATATTCAAGAAAGCATTAACACAACCATTCAAAGCTATACCACACTCTGAAGGCTATGGTTCACTCTTACGAGCAATATACCATTTCACGAGCGATACATCAATCTCGAGCTAGATGTTGACAACAATGACAAAAAGCGCGCAACTACCTTATAACACCAGTTTGGAATACCCCGGGAGTAACCATCAATTCTACGACCCAAATCTCCCTGGGAGGCAACCCAAGCGAGAAAAAGGAATAGTTACGGAGCTAGAGCAACCAACACTGGCAACCCGAGGCTACCCAGAAAAGCCCATCACTCACGCGCTGGACACTATGCAATGCAAGACTCGATACAAGAAGATAAACGAGCGATAGCACAACAATACAGATTAGAGGCGATAAACAAGATATCAAGCATTATCAACAATTGATAAACATTTCAATCAACAATCAACTCTACAAGCGTAATAAGCATTTACAATCAAATATGTAACAAGAACAACACCAACAACATTATCAATCAATAATAAGTATTCTATAGACATTATAAGCATTCTATAGGCAACATACTATGAAAACACACAAAATCCCAAATATGACCCCAACTTTCAAACGCTATTACTTTCAAACGAGCCACGAGCTTTGGAAACCGACTTCACCAATCCTCTTAGGTCACCATAGGGCACGTCTAAAGACCCCGAAACCCTACTTTATCCTAGAATTCATGCAAAGTCCCGATTTCCCCTTTGCTCATTTGAACTACAACTATACTAACCAAACAACCAACCAATGCCATAATCACACCAAAAGTGCTTCCATGGCCTCCCGAAACAATGCCATCACGCAAAACAAGAAAATGCTAAACTCGACCTAGACGACCCCGACTTTCACCAAGGCGTTTTTCTCATTTTTTCCATTATGCAACCTAAACAAACCATGCATTTAGACATTCTAGCATACCTAGAACCTTTTCACATCAACAGAAAGCATAACAGCGCAACTTCATCGAAATGGGGGTTTACTATTCACTATTTACTATTCATTACACAATTTATATTTCAAATTCAATATTCAACCGTAAAAAATGTTAAAAAGCTATAAATACACGTTCTACAATTGCTAGAGAACATTCTTTTAGCAATGAAATAGACAAAATAACAACCTACGGTTAAATCACAAAAATTAAAGTTTATGTTCAACATTTTCAAATGCACAAATAACGATGAAACCCTCACCTTAGACGCTCCTAGACACTAGGAAAACTATGCCGGATGCCTCCGAAACCACCCCACACAAGCTCTCGCGAAGAAATTAAAGTTTGAAGTTGAAATGTTTTTTTTTTCTTTTTCCTTCATGGTTTCAGCCATGACCTTCTTTATTTCCTGATTTTGCTCTTTTGTTTCTTATTTCATACTTAAATAAAAGATGACAAATAGTCAAAGCTTCGGTCAACCCGCTAAACCAAAACAGCTATGCGCGACCTTACGAAAACGGCCATAACTTCTTCTAAAAAACTCCAATTCACGAATGGTTTGATGCCTCAGAAACTAGACTCATAGAGCTTTCCAACCATATATAATTTGCTACCTAACTCTTTCCCAATTGGTTCAGATTTAATTCCAAAGCTGACCCAAAATTTGATTAACCTAACATTGCATTTTTTTATTTCTAATCCCAAGTTTGCCCTTTATTAAACATTTCAAAAATTTTCACCTTGTCCTAGTTGGTCATTGTAGATGAAAAGTCAACTAGTTTGGTCAAAGAAGGTGAAAGGTCAATAAAATACAATTTAAATGAACTTTAAATGCTATTAAATACATGCCAGGTTCGGGGTATCACAATTGCTCCATGCATGCTAGGGATCATTTATATGTAATCCTACGAGATTTGAATGATTGTAGCATAATTATTATTTTTTGAGTATTTAAAGTTGATTAATTTGCTAAATGTTGATTATTTTGAGTTGTGTTGATCGGAATCGATTGCCGTCGATTTCTAAAAGTTTGATAATTATGTGGTAGCGCTGTTGTAATGCCAAATTTTCGATTGTGATGTCCGTGCTAAAATTCAGAAATTTCAGCCATGACACACTAGAGTTTTGGGGTTATTGGGCAAGATTTGGATGTGTTTTGGTTGGTTTCCGAGGAGGCTAATGTAGTTGGTTGATTGGGTGAGTGATAGAAACTGATTTGGAGTCGTTTGGATTAGTAGAATGTAAGATATGATTATTTGAAGTTTAGGTTGTCTTTCTTTAAAATGTTAGATTATGCCTTTAGTTGATCGGGTGTGGTTTGAGTGATTGAATTGTGAGTTGATGATGGGTAAACTAGGATTTGATTGTGTGTTTAATGCATGTTCGGTTAGATGACCTACTTTGTCATCTAACTTAGTTATTTGTTGTTAAATTGGTTATCGATGTTATTATGATGATAATATGATTATTGACAATTATTGATTGATGATTGATGCCGGGAGGTAGGCAGTTCTTCTAGACTGTGTCACACCCCGACCCGACCCCGCAAAAGGCCAAGCCCGGACCCAACACACGGACGGAGTCTCCTCTGTACCGCGGACGATCTGAAAACCCTAAAACCAACATAATACTTGCGAAAGCCATATAAACAATCAAACAAGCCAACTTTCTTTTAAAAACATACATCCTCTTATTAACCAACTTTCCGAACCAAAATGCCACGCATACTACACAAGTATTTATGCCACTAAACAGTTAGCTATTAGCATGCATTTCTTTACTAGTCATAAGAGTAAACTTTTACAGCTTTACATTCTTTCAACTTATACAACATAAGACCGTAGAGGCCTCAAACTAGAAAATACATACAAGGCTACAAGCCTCAAAATTAAGTGACATCCAAGCAGTATACATATCAAGCAAGGCTCGCACAAAATCTGGTAACCAACCACCAGCAAAGCAAAGAAGTGCTATCACGGGAACACCTCCACCTGTTCCTCCTCCTCAATTACCTCAAGAGGGTCTACTTCAACTACTCCTGTAAAAATATAGTATAAAGAGGAATGAGCAAAAACTATTGCTCAGCGAGGGCAATTGGTCTCAAGGACGGAGATGAGAGGAGTATGCAATGTAATTAGCCAAGCAATGCATACAATTATCATTTAAAGATACCAACAAGTCAATATTATAACAAGGCAAGCATTAAAGACTATAAACACTCATTCAAAGGATACGATACTCTTTTCAAGAGCAACTTTCAAACTCGAATTCGATGATGACGCGCCGGCCCAAACCACCTTGTATCACCAGTGTGGAATACCCCGGAAGTATCCATCAATCTACGGCCCAAAACTCCCTGGGAGGCAACCCAAGCGAGAAGAGGGAATAGCAGCGGAGCTAGAACAACCAACACGGGCAACCCGAGGCTACCCAGAGAGGCCCATCACTCATGCGCGAGACACTATGCAATGCTACACTCGATACAAGACGATAAACAAGCGATAAAGCCACATGTGGGAGAATAACAAAGTAGGTTACTCTCGCAAGCAATAGCAACAATTGATAGGCATTTCAATCCAAATCAATTCAAACAAGTATTTCAAGCAACCCAAAGCATTCTATAGGCATAAAATCAAGAAAACAAGCAAAAACACAGATTGGCCCCAACTATCAAAGCACTACCATTTCCAAACGAGCCACGAGTTCTGGAAACCGACTTCGTCAATCCTCCTAGGTCACCATAAGGCACGTCTAAAGACCCCGAAACCTTACTTTACCCTAGAACTCGCGCAAAGCCCCGATTTCTCCCTTTCTCGTTTGAAGTACAACTATACCAACCAAACACCCAACCAACGCCATATTGGCACCAAAAGTGCTTCCATGGCCTCCCGATACAATGCCAACACGCAAAACGAGCAAACACCAAACTCGACCTAAATGACCCCGACTTTCACCAAAGCTTAATTCCCGTTTTTTCCATTACGCAACCCAAACAAACCATGCATTTAGGCATTCTAGCACACCTAGCACAATTCTACATCAACGGACAGCATAACGGAACAACTTTATCGTTCCAAGGGTTTACTATTCATAAAATACTATTCAACAATCAATTTAAATTACAATCTCAACATTCAACCGTAGAAAATGTTAAAAAGCTATAAATACACGTTCTACAATTGCCAAGGAACATTCTACAAGCATCATAACGTTTTAAACAACAATCTACGGATAAAATCTAAAAATTGCAAAGTTGACATACATATCATTTAAATGCGCAAATAACATGCTTCCCTCACCTTAGGCACTCCTAGTCACTAGGAAAACAACGCTGGATACCTCAGAAACCACCCCGCACGAGCTCTCGTGATGATTGAACGATTGGAAGTTGAAAGGTTTTTTTTTCTCTTGAAGCTCACGACCTGCTCACTGATTTCAGCCTTGTTTTTTTTTATTTTGTTATGTTTTAAGCTTATTAGGTGATGACTTGGTCAAATGGTCAAATACCTTGGTCAAACAACTTAAAACTTGGTCAAATGGCCTTATTTTGTGCATTTTAAAGCCATTCTAACTAGAGAAAAATTAATTAAGGCTAGCAACAATTAAAATATAAAATTTAAGTCATCTAAATACTAGTTTCACTATTTGCTGAGGACTAGAAATCGTTCTCTAGCTATCGCTCCTGAAATGCAATGCACGTTGCGACAGCAAGGAAGTAACAATTAATTCTAAAGGAATTAAGGAAATAGAATTTTCAAAATAATAAATAAGGAATTTTCACATTTCGGGCTCGGGTAATACACCCTCTACCCCTTAAAACAATTGCGCCCACGCAATTCTTACCTGGTCAACAAACAACTCCGGATACTGATCTTGAACTTGGTCCTCTCTTTCCCAAGTTACTTCCTCAAACCCATGATGATTCCACAGAACCTTTACTAACGGAATACTCTTTCTGCGAAGCTCCTGAACTTTCCGATCTACAATTCGAATCGGTTTCTCTTCATAAGACAACTTCTCTTCAATCTGCAAAGGCTCTGGTTCAAGTACATGTGAAGGGTCTGGATGATACTTCTTCAACATAGACACGTGGAACACATCGTGCAGTCTCGACAAGCTCGGAGGCAAAGCTAACCGATAAGCCAAAGGACCTACCTTTTTGGTGATCTCATACAGACCCACATACCTGGGACTAAGTTTCCCGCTCTTACCGTGCCGAATCAATCCCTTCCGAGGAGAAATCTTAAGAAACACCCAATCTCCCAAAACAAACTCAAGATCCCGACGGTTCTTATCCGCGTAACTCTTCTGACGACTCTGAGCTGTAAGCATACGCTTGCGAATAAGGTGAACATTATCTACCATCTTAATCATCTCAGGTAACATAGTCGGATCAACTGTTCTCATCTCTCCAACTTCTTCCCAATATAACGGGGATCTGCATTTCCGACCATACAACGCCTCGTAGGGAGCCATACCTATAGTAGATTGATAACTATTGTTGTAGGCGAACTCCGCTAAAGGCAAAAACTTCTCCCAGTTCTTCCCAAAGTCTAGCACACATGCCCGTAGCATGTCTTCCAAGATCCTGATAGTTCTCTCAGACTGGCCATCAGTTTGTGGATGATATGCAGTACTGAAGCTCAACTTAGTTCCCAAGGCCTCTTGCAACTTCTGCCAAAAATGAGATCTGAATCTAGGATCTCTATCTGACACTATACTCTGTGGCACACCATGCAATCTCACAATATTAGCAACATAAAGCTCAGCTAGCTTATCAAGGCTGTGACGCCCGAGATTTAGCCATGCATTCAATTACTATTGCATCCCTTACTTGCGCATTTCCTTATGTGCCTTATTACTGTCTTCTTAGGTTACTATTCACTCCATTTTTAAACTGCATTCTATTAGTTAATTAACATTTTTATTAAATCATATTAATTATTAAAGTAGTGAGAAAAATATGCAATTGAGCTAGAGGCGATAGGAGAGCTCGTTTGGAAAATGATTTTAGTAGTTGAATGAATAGTGTTACGTAACTAACTTAGAAATTTAATTAACTAGCGCATATGTTTCACTTTAGACTCGTTTTAAGCTTACTACGCGCATTATAATTGACCACTTGAACACCCAAACTTGACCCCACCTCAAGGCCTACTTATTAAAACATGAAACAAGCACATTTTAGCACAAAAACACAACAATTTCAGCCTGTGAACAGTGCCCAAACCCGACAGCCCTTCCCTTGTGCATTTGGAGATTTTGCTTCATCAAATCATCAATTCAAGCCAAGCCAAGCCTTGAGCAACTAGTGTAGGGTGTTTGCAAGGTTCCTAGGTGCTCCTACGCATATTGGTGAGGGATTTCACGGCTTATTTTTGCATTTCTAAATAGTTGCTCTTTTCTTGATTTGTTGAAAATGTGATCAAATTCCATTGTATTAGTTATCTACGCTATTATACCATGTATATGAATGCTAGAGAACATATTTGAGCCATCGTTTCGCAATTTAAACGGTTAGAATCGTTAGTTTGATTTTTAGGGTGAATAGTGACTTTTTTCTAGGGTTTTGCGTAATTGCTCGAATTAGCTTGATTCAATGCTTCTAATAGATGCCTTAGGTGCTAGTGAAGGTAACCTAATAGCCCCGTGCATTTGCTTTGTCCTTAAATCGCTTAAAATGGAAAATAGCCGACTTTAATTTGGAGCTTTTGAGGTTAATGTGAATCCGGGTGAATTTGAGCTTCACTTCTAGTATTCTTAGGCTACCTAGGTGCTATAGAAGCTTTGATATCCCTTGTTTGGAGCCCGGACAATGTATGTGTAGTTTAAAGCCATAAGAGGGAATTTGGGGCTTTCGGGGTAATCGCGGGAAATTGAATGAGTTAGAGGGTTGAGAGGCTACTTTGAGGGTTTGTTAGAAGGTTGGGAGAGTTTCCTTTGAAAATGGAATTACTAACTTTGGTTTGGAAGAGAAATAGTTTGAAAAACAAAGGGGTTTAGGTGCAATTTCGGTTGACTCACACTTCTAAACCCATGGCATGACTCCTTAAGTGTTTATATGTGGATTCAAGTTGATTTGGAGCTTTTGGTATAATTCTATGCTTATCTTGTATATGTTCCTTTGTAAACTGCTTATTAGCTTCTCTAATTGCTTCTATTCTAGTTGCATCGAGGTCAACCTACTTTGTTGATCCTCCTATGTGTTAATGCTTATATTATTGCTATTAATTTTCCATTGTTAAGTGCATTGTATCGTGGTTGCGCAACCATAGTGTCAGGGGCGGATGTGTTGAATATCGGTTGGGCGGCAGAGGGCTTGCCGGTGGATATTCAAACTCCGTGCCCTAGTCCCTCATTCGCCTGGTCCGGAGATTGCCATGGGATGTTGGGTCGTAGGCTTATCGGGGTACATCCGGAGTACACTCACTGGAGTGTTTGGGGATATGCCGGCTTATCGTGATCTTGCTCGTGGTTCGTGGATCGTGAATGAAGACTAGTGAAGATTGGTGTATAGGGAATTGTGTGAAATGTATCCTTTTAAATGTGTGGTTATCTAAGTTATCATTGTTTCTTAAATTGTCTAAGTGATATTGTTGTATAACTGTATTATCTGTTGCATTGCACGCCCCGGGACTATATCCCTCACTAGGCAATAGTGGTTGCTCATACCTCGATATATGTTTCAGGAGACGCTGAGGGTGATCCCCAGCTTGTTGAGTTAGTTGAGGAGGAGGAAGTTCAGATTGACCCTTTACCTTAGTTGCTGTGCCTGATAGCTTGAGGTGGTTTAATTCCTTGCTGCTTTGTGGAAGGCTCAACTATTTATTTTATGTCCTATTTTGTAGCCTAAGGGCTATGTATATGCTTGTTGTATAAGTTGAAGACTAGTTGGTTGTGGTGTAGCTTTGAAAGCCTATGTACTGTAATAACTTATGATCTACTTCTATTCGCTTTGCTTGCTTGGGAGTGAATGGCTTAAAGTAGAAATGTTTGATCTTTCAATTATGCTTAATTGATTTCCTAGAATGTCATGATTATAAAACTATGTTGATAATAAGTTCTACCCACAGGTTTTTAGAATGTCCACGGTACAGGGGAGACTTTGTCCGTGTGTCGGGTCCAGACTTAACCTTTAGCTTGGGGGTTGGGTTGGGGCGTGACATTTAAGTGGTATCAGAGCTATAGATTGCATGAAGCCGGGTTAAATTTCTCGGTCTGTGGGTAGAGATTTGTTATGTGACTTTGTGAATACATGAGTCTTTGATTTTGATTTGCCTAAGTGAAATTTGAATAAGGAATGAACATGCTAGCATGGAAATAGAATATCAAGAGTCTAGAATGTCAAGTATGAACTAGTGATTTACGTGTACCTCAAGAATGTGGAATAATTATTTGAACTTCTATGTACTTGACTTTATGTGAATTTAATTGGACTTTTCTTTATGTGTTTACTTATAAATTGCATATATACATATATATACCTGTCATAACACTTTGCATTCTAGCTATTCGAGATGGGGCCCCGCCGTCGTGCTGAAAATCCAAATGTTGGTGGAGAACCCGATGGGGTTCATGGGCAAGAAGCTGAGGTGGCCGAAAATGCACCGCAGGTTCAAGAACCGAGCACTGCACAGATCTTGGCCACGATGGCCACTGCTATGAACACTATCGCCTAGTTTGTTACACAACAGGGTCAGCCAGGGGTCATTGGAGGTAATCAGGCTGCGAGAGCCGGAGGTAGTGGTCCTATCGGAGGTAATCTGTATGATCGGTTTATACATCATGGGGCCTATACTTTCTTTGGGGAGCCGGACAATATGAAGGCTGAGATGTGGCTAAGGAAGTTTGAGAGAGTGGCAGCAATACTCTAGTGCCATGATAAAAGGAAGATTACTTATGCCACTTTCCTTCTCGAGGGTGATGCTGAAGATTGGTGGCATACCGTCAGTGAGAAATGGGAAGCCAAGGGCGTTTATCATTCATAGGCTAACTTTGTCTGAGAATTTCGAGACAAGTATATATCGGTAGTTGCTCGCGAGAGGCGTCAAACAGAGTTCATAAACTTGAAGCAGGGAAGTATGACGGTAGATCAATATGAGGCTACTTTTACCCGGCTTTCCCGTTATGCACCAGCTTTGATTCAGCCGGAGGACATGAAGATCTAGAGGTTCATCCTGGGTTTAAAGAGGGATATTATGCTGAACTTGTCTTCAAATGATTTTCCTAACTATGCTGCAGTAGTCCGAGCCGCCTCGAGGTATGAGAAACGGAAGGCCGATGTGTTAGCCGAGACCAGTCAATCGAGTAAACGGTTTCAGTCTCAGAGTCAAGGGTACCAGGGGCAGGCTGTATCAGTTGGGCAGAGTTCACAGCCGAGGCAAATTCAGAGTTATACAAGGCCTACTCAGACTCAGGCACGACCAGTTCAGAGTCAGACTCAGAGTCAGTTCTGTCCAGCAGTTTCCCGTTCGCAGCAGGGTAGTTCAGCTACTTCTACTTACAGAGCTCCTTCGGGAGGCACTGTTGCAAGACGTCACCAGCAGTGCAGCTTCTGTCAGCGCCAGGGCCACACTGAGGATGTTTGTTGGAAGAAACATAACAAGTGTACAGGTTGCGGCAGTGATCAGCACAGGGTTAAAGACTGTCAGAAATTTAAGAACCCTAGGGGTCAGACATCAGCTCAGAACTCTCAGACTAGGGCACCAGCTACAGCACCACCACCATGAGGCCAGGCCCGTGTATTTGCTTTGGATGCTGAGGAGCTTTCGGATACTACCGCTGTGGTAGAAGGTATTTTTCTTCTTAATGATCAATCAGTTAAGGTTTTAATTGATTCCGGGGCTTCGCATTCTTTTATTACTCCTACTTGTGCACAAAATGCTAAATTGAAACATGATAAACTGTTGCATGAGATTGTGGTTTATACTCCTATGGGTCCGAAGATTGTTACTAGATCTATTTGCAGAGCATGTAGTATATTTATTGAGGGTCGTGTTTTTCCTGCTGATTTGATTATCCTACCCTTCAATGACTTTGAAATTATATTGGGGATGGACTAGTTAAGTAAATATTATGCCCAGCTTGATTGTAGAAAGAAGATTGTGTATCTAGAAATGCCTGACCAGCCTATACTTAAAATAATTGGTAGTAGAAAATCTACGGGAACTCCTATTATTTCTTCTATTAAGGCATCTAAATTATTGAACAAGGGTTGTGTGGCTTATCTTGCATATTTGATTAATCAACCTGGGGATCAATTGAAATTGAATGATGTACCTATCGTGAGATAGTTTTCGAGGGTCTTTCCTGAGGAATTACCTAGGTTACCGCTTGATAGAGAGATAGAGTTCATGATTGATTTATTGCTGGGGACTTCACCTATCTCTAGGACTCCGTATAGAATGGCTCCACCTGAATTGCAGGAATTGAAAGTTCAATTGCAGGGCTTGCTTGAGAAGGGATTCATTCAGCCGAGTTCTTCACCGTGGGGTGCGCCAATTTTATTCGTTAAAAAGAAAGATGGATCTATTCGCCTATGCATTGATTATCGGGGTCTTAATCAGGTAACCATCAAAAATAAATATCCTTTGCCTTTAATCTAAGAGTTATTTGATCAGTTGCAAGGCGCTAGGGTATTCTCTAAATTTGATCTGAGGCAGGGCTATTATCAACTGAGGATTAAGAAAGATGATGTTCCTAAAACTGCTTTCAGAACTCGATATGGCCATTATGAGTTTGTTGTCTTGCCGTTTGGTCTTACTAATGCTCCCGCCGCATTCATGGACTTAATGCAGAGGGTATTCCGTCCTTATCTGGACCAATTTATGGTCATATTTATTGATGATATCCTTGTCTATTCTAAATCTGAGGCGGAACATGAACATCATCTCAGAATTGTGTTGCAGACTCTTCAGGAGCATCAGTTATTTGCAAAGTTTAGCAAATGTGAATTCTGGCTTAAGCAAGTTGCTTTTCTTGGCCATATTATCTCGCAGGATGGTATTTCTGTTGATCCAGCGAAGATTGAAGTTGTGTTATCTTGGAAACGACCTGAAACTGTCACGGAGATTCGTAGCTTCCTTGGTTTAGCTGGGTATTATCGGAGGTTTGTCAAGGATTTCTCTAAGATTGCAGGGCCTTTAACTCAACTTACTCAGAAGAAAACAGTTTTTGACTGGAGTGATAAATGCGAGGCCAGCTTCCAAGAATTGAAGAAGAGATTGACTACAGCTCCTATTCTTGCTTTACCTGAGGGTTATGATAATCTGGTGATCTATAGTGATGCTTCGAAGGAAGGTCTGGGTTGTGTATTGATGCAGAATGGCAGGGTTATTGCTTATGCTTCCAGGAAACTGAAGCCTTATGAACTCAACTATCCGACTCATGATCTTGAGCTTGCAGCTATCATTCTTGCATTAAAGAAATGGCGTCATTATCTCTGGGGCAACAAATTTGAAATCTTCACCGATCATAAGAGCTTGAAATGTCTGTTTTCACAGAAAGAGTTGAACATGAGGTAGAGGCGTTGGCTAGAATTACTTGAGGACTATAACTGCACCATTAACTATCTTCCAGGTAAGGCCAATATTGTTGCTGATGCTTTGAGCCGAAAGGCTACTGTTGCTAGCTTGATTTTCAAGAATTGGGAATTCATGGAAAAATTGTGCTTATGGAAGCCTAGTACTTCAAATTCTGGTATTCAATTCGCAAGTTTGCAGATTCAATCTCTGTTATTATCCAGGATTCGGGAAGCTCAACAGGCTGATCTTCAATTATTGAAAGTCTTAGAGAATTCTAAAGAGGGAGAGTCGGATTTCAAACTGCACGACGATGGTATTCTCAAATTCAAAGGTAGAATCTGTATTCCGAATGATCCAACTCTGAAGAAGGATATTCTTGCTGAGGCACACAGTTCCAGATATACTATCCATCCAGGCAGTACTAAAATGTATAGAGATTTGAAGCAGAATTTCTAGTGGAATAATACGAAGAGAGAAATTGCTGACTATGTTGCCCGATGTCTTACTTGTCAGAAAGTTAAAGCAGAACATCAGAGACTTGCAGGGTTGTTGCAGCCTTTGGCTATTCCTGTTTGGAAATGGGATCATATTACCATGGATTTCGTATCAGATTTACCGAGGTCTTCGAAGGGTAATGACTCAGTTTGGGTTATTGTGGATAGACTGACCAAGACTTCTCACTTCATTGCTAAAAAGAAGTCTGATTCTCTTGATAAACTGGTAGAGTTGTATATTGAGAATGTTGTCTGACTTTATGGAATTCCAAAGAGTATTGTGTCAGATAGAGATCCCAGATTCACATCGCAATTCTGGCAGAAGATTCAGAAAGCTTTGGGCACGACTTTGAATTTCAGTACAGCTTATCATCCCCAGACAGATGGTCAATCCAAGAGAACTATCTTAAACCTTGAGGATATGTTACGGGCTTGCATTCTGGACTTCGGTAAGAGTTGGGATAAGTATTTGCCACTCGCAGAGTTCGCCTATAACAATAGTTATCAAGCTACTATTGGTATGGCACCATATGAGGCACTGTATGGGCGTAAATGTCGGTCTCTTCTCTACTTGGATGATGTTGGCGAGATAAAGACTATCGACCCTACTCTCTTACCTGAAATGAACAAAATGATTGATCAGGTGCAGCTTATCAGAAAAAGAATGCTTACAGCACAGAGCCGGCAAAAGAGTTATGCAGATAGACGCCGTCGTGATCTGAAATTTACTGTAGGGGATTGAGTATTTCTGAAAATTTCTCCTCGCAAGGGTTTGATTCGGCATGGTAAAGGAGGTAAACTTAGTCCTCGATATGTGGGACCATTTGAAATAACTGAAACTGTTGGTGAATTGGCTTACCGTTTGGCTTTGCCTCCCAGTTTGGGCAGAATTCATGACGTATTCCATGTTTCCTTGCTTCGGAAGTATCAGCCAGATCCCTCTCACATACTTGAACCGGAACCGCTAGAGGTCAATGAAACTTTGACCTATACAGAGAAAGCTCTTCGAATTGTTGATCAGAAAGTTCAGGAGCTGAGGACTAAAAGCATTCCGATGGTTAAAGTTCTGTAGGATCATCACGGAGTAGAGGATGCGACGTGGGAAAGAGAGGATCAGATGCGGGAACGGTATCCAGAGTTATTCGCCGAATCATGTAAGAATTGCGTGGACGCAATTAGTTTAAGGGGGAGAGGATGTGACGCCCGAGATTTAGCCATGCATTCAATTACTATTACATCCCTTACTTGCGCATTTCCTTCTGTGCCTTATTACTGTCTTCTTACGTTACTATTCACTCCATTTTTAAACTGCATTCTATTAGTTAATTAACATTTTTATTAAATCATATTAATTATTAAAGTAGTGAGAAAATTGTGCAATTGAGCTAGAGGCGATAGGAGAGCTCGTTTGGAAAATGATTTTAGTAGTTGAATGAATAGTGTTACGTAACTAACTTAGAAATTTAATTAACTAGCGCATATGTTTCACTTTAGACTCGTTTTAAGCTTACTACGCGCATTATAATTGACCACTTGAACACCCAAACTTGACCCCACCTCAAGGCCTACTTATTAAAACATGAAACAAGCACATTTTAGCACAAAAACACAACAATTTCAGCCTGTGAACAATGCCCAAACCCGACAGCCCTTCCCTTGTGCATTTGGAGATTTTGCTTCATCAAATCATCAATTCAAGCCAAGCCAAGCCAAGCCAAGCCTTGAACAACTAGTGTAGGGTGTTTGCAAGGTTCCTAGGTGCTCCTACGCATATTGGTGAGGGATTTCACGGCTTATTTTTGCATTTCTAAATAGTTTCTCTTTTCTTGATTTGTTGAAAATGTGATCAAATGCCATTGTATTAGTTATCTATGCTATTATACCATTTATATGAATGCTAGAGAACATATTTGAGCCATCGTTCGCAATTTAAACGGTTAGAATCGTTAGTTTGATTTTTAGGATGAATAGTGACGTTTTTCTAGGGTTTTGCGTAATTGCTCAAATTAGCTTGATTCAATGCTTCTAATAGATGCCTTAGGTGCTAATGAAGGTAACCTAATAGCCCCGTGCATTTGCTTTGTCCTTAAATCGCTTAAAATGGAAAATAGCCGACTTTAATTTGGGGCTTTTGAGGTTAATGTGAATCGGGTTGAATTCAAGCTTCACTTCTAGTATTCTTAGGCTACCTAGGTGCTATAGAAGCCTTGATATCCCTTGTTTGAAGCCCGGACAATGTATGTGTTGTTTAAAGCCATAAGAGGGAATTTGGGGCTTTCGGGGTAATCGCTGGAAATTGAATGAGTTAGAGGGTTGAGAGGGTACCTTGAGGGTTAGTTAGAAGGTTGGGAGAGTTTTCTTTGAAAATGAAATCACTAACTTTGGTTTGGAAGAGAAATAGTTTGAAAAACAAAGGGGTTTAGGTGCAATTTCAGTTGAGTCACACTTCTAAACCCATGGCATGACTCCTTAAGTGTTTATATGTGGATTCAAGTTTATTTGGAGCTTTTGGTATAATTCTATGCTTATCTTGTATATGTTCCTTTGTAAACTGCTTATTAGCTTCTATAATTGCTTCTATTCTAATTGCATCGAGGTCAACCTACTTTGTTGATCCTCCTATGTGTTAATGCTTATATTATTGCTATTAATTTTTCATTGTTAAGTGCATTGCATCGTGGTTGCGCAACCATAGTGTCAGGGGCGGATGTGTTGAATATCGGCTGGGCGGTAGAGGGCTTGCTAGTGGATATTCAAACTCCGTGCCCTAGTCTCTCATTCGCCTGGTCCGGAGATTGCCAGGGGATGTTGGGTCGTAGGCTTATCGAGGTATATCCGGAGTACACCCACTGGAGTGTTTGGGGTTATGTGGGCTTTTCGTGATCATGCTTGTGGTTCGTGGTTCGTGGATCGTGAATGAAGACCAGTGAAGATTGGTGTATAGGGGATTGTGTGAAATGTATCCTTTTAAATGTGTGGTTATCTAAGTTATCATTGTTTCTTAAATTGTCTAAGTGATATTGTTGTATAACTGTATTATCTGTTGCATTGCACGCCCCGGGACTATATCCCTCACTGGGCAACAGCGGTTGCTCATACCTCGATATATGTTTCAGGAGACGCTGAGGGTGATCCCCAACTTGTTGAGTTAGTTGAGGAGGAGGAAGTTCAGATTGACCCTTTACCTTAGTTGCTGTGCCTGATAGCTTGAGGTGGTTTAATTCCTTGCTGCTTTGTGGAAGGCTCAATTGTTTATTTTATGTCCTATTTTGTAGCCTAAGGGCTATGTATATGCTTGTTGTATAAGTTGAAGAATAGTTGGTTGTAGTGTAGCTTTGAAAGCCTATGTACTATAATAACTTATGATCTACTTCTAGTCTCTTTGCTTGCTTGGGAGTGAGTGGCTTAAAGTAGAAATGTTTGATCTTTAAATTATGATTAATTGATTTCCTAGAATGTCATGATTATAAAACTATGTTGATAGTAAGTCCTCGCATGTTTGTGTGTTTTGGAACTAATGTGTACTGCAAGCCTCGGGTGGCCTTACAGCTTTGATGTCTAATTAAGAAAAGCTTGTATTGTATTGTTGGGACTTTGTTTGAGTGTTTACAGGTTTTTAAAATGTCCACGGTACAGGGGTGGCTCTGTCCGTGTGTCGGCTCCAGACTTAACCTTTAGCTTGGGGGTTGGGTCGGGGCGTGACAAAGGCTATCCTGTTTCCTCATGGGAATAAAATGTGTAACTTTAGTCAAGTGGTCCACAACAACCCAAATAGAATCACATCCTCTCAGAGATCTAGGAAGATCGGCCACAAGGTCCATTGTTATATGTACCCACTTCCATTGCGGAATCGACAACGACTGTAGAAGTCCGGCTGGCCTCTGATGCTCAACTTTAACCCTCTGACAAGTCAAACATCTGGATACATACCCAGCAATCTCCCTCTTCATATTGTTCCACCAGAAGTGTTGTTTCAAGTCTCTATACATTTTAGTAGTGCTCGGGTGAATCATATACCTCGAATTATGTGCCTCGGACAGAATCTCATTCTTCAAAGTCGGATCCCAAGGAACACATACTCTGTCCCTGAATCTAAAGATACCATCTGCATGTAATTTAAACTCCGACTCTCCCCCTTTTGATTTTTCTTGGATTTTCAAGATGTAAGGATCAGTCTTCTGAGCCTCTCTGATCTGTGCTAGCAACCCTGACTGAATCTGCAAACTAGCAAATTGAATCCCTACCTCAGTCGCTTCTGGTTTCCATGAACAAATTTCTTCCAAAGTCTCCCAATCCTTGATAATTAAGCTTGAAACAGTAGCCTTTCCGCTCAAAGCATCAGCAACAACATTTGCCTTACATGGCACGTTGTTAATAGAACATTTGTAACCACTCAATAGCTTTAGCCATCTCCGCTGCCTCATATTCTAATCCTTCTGTGAAAACAAATACTTGAGACTCTTGTGGTCAGTAAAAATTTCAAATCTGCTACCCCACAAGTAGTGACGCCACTTCTTCAATGCAAACACAACTGCAACTAACTCGAGATCATGTGTAGGGTAATTGACTTAATAAGGTTTCAACTTCCTAGAAGCATAAGCAATCACCTTACCATTATGCATTAAAACACAGCCCAATCCTTCCTTAGATGCATCACTGTCGACAACGAAGTTCTCTGTTCCCTCAGGTAAAGCTAGTATAGGAACTGTAGTTAGTCTCTTCTTCAACTTTTGAAAACTGGATTCACATTTAGCATACCAGTTGTAAGCAACTTTCTTACGAGTCAACTAGCTCAAAGGCCCAGAAATTTTGGAAAAGTCTTTAACAAACCTCCGGTAGTAACCTGCCAATCCAAGAAAACTCTGAATCTTTGACACCGTCTCAGGTCTCTTCCAAGATGAAACAACTTCAATCTTAGCTGGGTCCACTGAAATTCCTTGATCTGAAATGAAATAGCCTAGAAAATATATCTGATTCAACCAGAACTCGCACTTACTGAATTTAGCAAAAAGCATGTTTTCCTACAAAGTCTGTAGCACAATCCTCAAGTGTTGTTCATGCTCAGCCTCGTTCTTCGAGTACACTAAAATGTCGTCAATAAAGATTACGACAAACTGATCAAGATAATGTCGGAAAACTCTCTGCATCAAGTCCATGAATGCGGCTGGTGCATTCGTCAATCCAAACGGCAACACAACAAATTCATAATGGCCATATCTAGTCCTGAATGCCGTCTTTGGTATATCGTCACTCCGAATCCTAAGTTGATAGTAACCCTGCCTCAAGTCAAATTTGGAGTAAACACCCGCACCCTGCAACTGGTCAAACAATTCTTCAATCAACGGCAATGGGTATTTGTTCTTAATCGTGACTTGATTAAGTCCCCTGTAATCAATGCATAACTGTAGCGTGCCGTCTTTCTTTCTTACAAACAACACAGGCGCACCCCACGGTGAAGAACTAGGTTGTATAAACCCTTTCTCAAGCAAGTTCTGAAGCTGAATTTTTAACTCCTGAAGTTCAGCCGATGCCATTCTATAAGGACTCCTAGAAATTGGCGAGGTGCCTGGCACAAGATCAATCACGAACTCAATCTCCCTATCCGGTGGTAAACCCGGTAATTCCTCGGGAAATACACCAAGGAAGTCTCTAACAATCGGAACCTCATTCAAACTCAACTTATCAGTAGGCTGATTGATCAAATAAGCTAAGTAAGCTTCACAACCCTTATTCAACAACTTAGAAGTCTTGATCGCTGATAAAAATGGAATTCGGGCAGCCCTGCAGTTCCCAACAATCTCTAGTACCGGTAGGTCAGGAACCTGAAGATAAACAATCTTTGTTCTACAATCCAACTGAGCATAATACTTCCCCAACTAGTCCATTCCCAAAATGATTTCAAAGTCACGGAATGGCAATATAATTAAATCAGCAGGAAATTTACGGTTCTCAATGCATATATCACAAGATTTGCAAATAGACTCAGTAACAAATTTTGCACCCAAAGGCGTACTAACTTGAACTTCATGAGGCAGTTTATCAATGCAAACATTCACAGATCGTGCACATGCAGGAGTTATAAACGAATGTGTAGCTTCCGGATCAATCAAAACTTTAACTGGCTGAGTATTGAGGAGAAAGGTACCTTCCACTATAGCTGTAGTATCGGATAGCTCCTCTGCATCTAGTGCAAAGACCCTAGCCTGAACCCTCTGTGCTGGACGTGCACCTACAGCCCTATTCTGAACAACTTGGCCTCCACCATGGCCCTGAACATTGTTATACTTAGGGCAATCTCTCACCCTATGATCATCGCTTCCACAGCCTGTGCACTTACCACTCTTCCTCCAGCAATTAGCCTCAATATGCCCCGATTGATTACAATAGTTACACTGCTGATTTTGCCTAACTGTAGTGTTTCCCGTAGGTGCTAGGGCTCTGGCAAGGGTAGGAACTGTACCTCCCTGCTGGGGTCTAGTCACAGCTGGCCTAGCCTAAATCTGCTGCTGTGGCTGATACGGACGTTGCTGAGGAACCTGTGCAGAAGTCTGATACTGCCTCGGCTGACTCTGGCTGCTCTGGCCCAAATACTGCTTCTTACTCGGCTGACTACTCTCAGCTATCATCTCAGCCTTCCGTTTCTCAAACTTCAAGGCTGCCTGAAATGCCTCGGGAAAAGTAGTGTAGGTCTGCCTAGTCAAATGCAATTGTATGTCCATTCTCAGCCCACGGACAAACCTATGAATCATCCTCCTAGCTGGCCGTACCAACTCGGGCATATACCTCGACAGGCTAACAAACCTAGCCTCGTACTGTGCAACAGTCATGTTTCCCTCCTTCAGGGCCACAAACTCATCTTCCCGTCTTTCCATAGCCATCTCGGGAATATACTTGTCCCGAAACTCACTTACAAAATCATCCCAAAAATGTGGAACATCCTCACTATCCCACCTCATCCTGACAGTATTCCACCACTGCTCTGCATCACCCTCAAACAAGAATCACGCATAATCTATTCTTGCCTCATCAGTGTACCTCAAAGCGGTGAAAATTTTCTCAACACGATTAATCCATCTCTCGACCGCCTCATCATCCGGCTCTCCGAAGAACTTTCCCGGCTCGTGCCTCAAGAATTTCTGTAACTGATTATTCCCAACTCTATACCCTTGTCCACGAGGATTAGCTTGATTTCCCTGGGGATTATTCCTGTTCTGCCTCTGCTCATGCAGCACCTGTGTAATCCGGTCAACCGCTGTAGTCATAGTAGCCATAAACTGCTCAGGCAACGGTTGCTGACCCTGTTCTGCTGTCTCTTCATCTGACCCTATACCTTGAGTACCACGACGTGGCGGCATAGTAGCAATTCACAATAGCTGGCAACATTTAAAAGCAGTTTATAGACAAAAATATAGCACATAAGATTAGATAACACTCAAGTCAATAACAATCCAATATTCTATCACACAATTCACATAAGACAAGTTTAACTTGCCAAACTATTTCACTTAAACACATAAACACTCCAAGTTCACAAAGTCATGCTATAACACTTTCTTTCCACTTAACAATTATACAATAACATTCTAGCATTTTGGACCTTTACCCCACAGACCGAGAAACATATCCTGGCTCATGCAAGACTATCATGCTCTGATAACACCTAAAGATGTCACGCCCCGACCCGACCCCGCAAAAGGCCAAGCCCGGACCCGACACAAGGACGGAGTCTCCTCTGTACTGCGGACCATCCGAAAACCCTAAAACCAACATAATACTTGCGAAAGCCATATAAACAATCAAACAAGCCAACTTTCTTTTAAAAACGTACATCCTCTTATTAACCAACTTTCCGAACCAAAATGCCATGCATACTACACAAGTATTTATGCCACTAAACAGTTAGCTATTAGCATGCATTTCTTTACTAGTCATAAGAGTAAACTTTTACAGCTTTACATTCTTTCAACTTATACAACATAAGACCGTAGAGGCCTCAAACTAGAAAATATATGCAAGGCTACAAGCATCAAAATTAAGCGACATCCAAGCAATATACATATCAAGCAAGGCTCGCACAAAATCTGGTAACCAACCACCAGCAAAGCAAAGAAGTGCTATCACGGGAACACCTCCACCTGTTCCTCCTCCACAATTACCTCAAGAGGGTCTGCTTCAACTACTCCTGTAAAAATATAGTATAGAGAGGAATAAGCAAAAAATATTGCTCAGCGAGGGCAATTGGTCTCAAGGACGGAGATGAGAGGAGTATGCAATGCAATTAGCCAAGCAATGCATACAATTATCATTTAAAGATACAAACAAGTCAATATTATAACAAGGCAAGCAGTAAAGACTATAAACACTCATTCAAAGGATACGATACTCTTTTCACGAGCAACTTTCAAACTCGAATTCGATGACGACGCACCGGCCCAAACCACCTTATATTACCAATGTGGAATACCCCGGAAGTATCCATCAATCTACGACCCAAAACTCCCTGGTAGTCAACCCAAGCAAGAAGAGGGAATAGCAGCGGAGCTAAAGCAACCAACACTAGCAACCTGAGGCTACCCAGAGAGGCCCATCACTCACGCGTGAGACACTAGGCAATGCAAGACTCGATACAAGACGATAAACAAGCGATAAAGCCACACATGGGAGAATAACAAAGTAGGTTACTCTCGCACGCAATAGTAACAATTGATAGGCATTTCAATCCAAATCAATTCAAACAAGTATTTCAAGAACCCTAAGCATTCTATAGGCATAAAATCAAGAAAACAAGCAAAAACACAGATCGGCCCCAACTATCAAAGCACTACCATTTCCAAACGAGCCACGAGTTCTGGAAACCAACTTCGCCAATCCTCTTAGGTCACCGTAAGGCACGTCTAAAGACCCCGAAACCTTACTTTATCCTAGAACTCGCGGAAAGCCCCGATTTCCCCCTTTCTCGTTTGAACTACAACTATACCAACCAAACACCCAACCAACGCCATAATCGCACCAAAAGCGCTTCCATGGCCTCCCGATACAATGCCAACACGCAAAATGAGCAAACGCCAAACTCAACCTAAATGACCCCGACTTTCGCCAAAGCTTAATTCCCGTTTTTTCAATTACGCAACCCAAACAAACCATGCATTTAGGCATTCTAGCACATCTAGCTCAATTCTACATCAACGGACAGCATAACGGAACAACCTCATCACTCCAAGGGTTTACTATTCATAAAACACTATTCAACAATCAATTTAAATTACAATCTCAACATTCAACTGCAGAAAATGTTAAAAATTTATAAATACACGTTCTACAATTGCCAAGGAACATTCTAGAAGCATCAAAATGCTTTAAACAACAATCTACGGATAAAATCTAAAAATTGCAAAGTTGACATACATATCATTTAAATGCGCAAATAACATGCTTCCCTCACCCTAGGTACTCTTAGTTGCTAGGAAAACAACGCTGGACACCTCGGAAACCACCCCGCACGAGCTCTCGCGAAGATTGAACGATTGGAAGTTGAAAGGTTTTTTTTTCTCTCTTGAAGCTCACGGCCTGCTCACTGATTTCAGCCTTGTTTTTTTTGTATTTTGTTATGTTTTAAGCTTATTAGGTGATGACTTGGTCGAATGGTCAAAGGCCTTGGTTAAACAACTTAAAACTTGGTCAAATGGCCTTATTTTGTGCATTTTAATGCCATTCTAACTAGAGAAAAATTAATTAAAGCTAGCAACAATTAAAATATAAAATTTAAGTCATCTAAATACTAGTTTCACTATTTGCTGAGGACTAGAAACCGTTCTCTAGCTATCGATCCCGAAATGCAATGCACGTTGCAACAGTAAGGAAGTAACAATTAATTCTAAAGGAATTAAGGAAATGGAATTTCCAAAATATTAAACAAGGAATTTTCACATTCCGGGCTCGGGTATTACAGACTGTCCTCTTGTGAATGATTGATGTTTATTATTATTGCTGAGTCTTTGGTACGTGTGTGCCACCTCTCGGGCAGCATCAAGATGTCGGGTTGATAACGACATGACTACCAGAGACTACCTCCAACTCGCATGACGGAGGGGTCATGGAGGGCGAGGCTAGTAGGGTACCTCGGGTGCGTGAGGTTATGCGGGTCACAAGAAGGCTGGTATGAGCGTGATGGTGTTTGTAGCTACACCAACTAGTGTATCCTTTATTGAATGGTCATTATAGTTTATTTGATGTTAGTATTACTGTTGTTATTGTGTGTTTACTTGCTCAAAGGATTATTTCCAAGGAGCTTAATAAACCTTGCTCGAGATCTATCGGATCCTTTCTGGGCTTATTTTATATAAGCTCACTCTCTATTATTGCATGCCTATAGGTGTACTTTCACAGGATTACGGGTACGTGCCTCCTGAAGAGGAAAACGTGCCTTACATGGATTTGTCTTATGTTTCGGAGTCTTATCCTTGATGTTGTATTGTTTTACTATTTGTAAATTAACTTAGTAGACTTTTATATGCTTTGTAGTTCATAATGTAAAAGATTTTGAAAAGATAATGAATTAGTTGATGCTATTTTAGTAGCCTTTCTTTTGTTTATGATTAGGTTGCTAGATTGGCTCAATATGTTTTTGTAATGTATATTAAGGGTTCATGTATTATTTTGGAAGGGAGGCATATAACGAGAAATGTTTATTGTATAATATGGTTATGATGTATGTTGTTATGTTATTGAGAAGTTGTTTGTTGTATAGTTTATGGAGTTGATGTATGATGTCCTATTGAGGTTGGTTTAGAGCCTCAGTATCCTATTCACTGTCGTTATACTGCCAAAATTTTGTTGTGTCCTCTCTGATTATAGGAGGGGTCGAGTTGGGGAGTGACATTTAAGTGGTATCAGAGCGCATGTTAGTTGTCAACCGGGGTATTCTCGGAATGTAGGTAATGGTCTTAGCATGAAAGTATGTATGAAAAGAAAGAAAAGTGATCTATGTATTAATATGATTAAATGATTAACTGATTAAGTGATTATGTGATTTAGTGCTTATGTGATTATGCGATCAATTTGTTTATGTGTTTTATATGACTTTGTTGTTTATGTGCTAATAGTTGTTCATAACCTATTTATGTGCTGTAACATGTGCTAACTCTTTGATTAATAGAATGACGGGTAGACCGAGAACCAAAGGTAGGCCTGAGATGACTGATGAGACTCCTAGTAATTCGGCACCGGGCCATGATAGGGGTGATGACCGTTTGAGGGCAGCTATGGATAGGATTGCTGAGTTAGTGGCCAGACAGGCTCAGTTGATAGCAAGGCAGGCTGCCCAAACTCAGGCTTGGCAGGCTCAATTGTTGAATGTGCAGGGTAGAAACCACGAGCGTGGTACCCTGAAAGAGTTCTTAGGGTATCATCCACCTAGATTTCAGGGGGAGCCGGATGATAGGAAGGCTGAGGCGTGGATTAGCAAGGTGGAGAAGATTTATGATCCTCTTGATTATACCGATGAGCAGAAGGTCTCTTTTGTCGTGTACTTGCTAGATGATGAGGCAGAAGAATGGTGGCGCACAACGAGAACTAGCTGGACGACTCAGGGTATTCCGTATGTTTGGGGTACCTTTCTGATGGCTTTCCGGGCAAAGTATGTCCTGAGGATCGCAAGGGAACGAAGAGAGACAGAGTTTCTAGCCTTAGTGCAGGGAGATGCTTTAGTGGCTCAGTATGAGGCCACATTTACTCGATTGTCCCGTTATGCACCAGAGTATGTGGCTGATGAGGAGCGGAGGACTCGTAGATTCATTGTCACGCCCCAACTCGACCCCACCTACGATCAGTCAGGACGCAACGGAATTTCGGCGGCATAACGACAGTAAACAGATTTTCGAGGTTCTAAACCAACCTCATTAAACATCATACACCCAGTAATTCCTCAATATAAACAACAACATACAACACAACCATATTATACAATAAAACATCCTCGTTATACGCCTCCGTTCCAACATGACATACAATACCTCAACTTTATCATACATTTCAAAAGTAAGTTGAGACACAACTACAATTTAACCATAGACAAAAGGAAACTGCTAAGTTAACATCATTTGGTTCATCATCTTTTCAATATCTATTACATTAAGAACCGTAAAGCATATAAAGTCTATTAAACTAATATACAAGACATTTAACAACATAAAGTCATAGATAAGACTCGGGAACATATGACTCATCCACAAAAGGCACATTTTCCACATTCTCCTCTTCAGGAGGCACGTACCCGTAATCTTGTGAAAGTACACCTGAAACATGCATTAATAGAGAGTGAGCTTATATACATAAGCCCAGTGAGGATCCGATAGATCTCGACAGTATTCACTACGCTCCTTGGATTTAGTCCTTTGAGCAAGTAAACACACAACAACAATAATAACATAAATAAAGCTATCATCACATAACTATATGACCATTCAATAAGGATACTCTATTTGGTGTAGCTCCAAACGCCATCACGATCTCAACCGTTCTTCTTATAACTCCCCATTACTCACGCACCCGAGGTACCTCACTATCCCCTTCCCTCCATGACATCTCCGTCATGCGAGCTGGGGGTAGCCTATGGCAGTCATGCCGGTTTCAACCCGACAGCCCGACGCTGCCCGAGAGGTGGCACACACATACCAAGGCTCCATTTTCATCAATCATCATGCAAGCATAAATCGATCAATCAATTGGGAGATCAGCAACAAGAGTGCCCGATTCCCGCATTCAATAATAATCAATCAATAACATCAATATAACATCAATATAACATCAATATAAAATTAAACATCAAACAACGTAGTTAGATGACAAAGTAGGCCATCTAACCGGACATGCATAATATTCATAATTAAACTCTAAATTACTCAACAACAACTCACCATTCATCACTCGAACACTACCCAACCATCTAAGGCATCGTTCAAGAAATTAAAGAATGACAACCTAACTTCTAAAATTCATAACTTACAATCTACTAATCCAAACATTGCCAAATCAGTTCCTATCACTCACCCATTCAACCTACTACATTAGCCCTCTCGGAAATCCACCATAACACCTCCAAAACATGCCCGATAACCCTAAAACCCTATGACGTCATGGCTGGATTTTCCGGATTTCCACACAAACAATGTAATCGAAAATTCGGCATTACAACAGCGCTAACACGTAATTATCAAGTATTTAGAAATCGACGGCAATCGATTTCGAGCAACGCAACTCAATTAAATCAACTTTGAACATTTTAATCAAAATTAAATACCCGGAAAATAAAAATTATGCTATATCCGACAGAAACTTGTAGTATTAGTATATAATGATCCCTAGCATGCAAGGAGCAATAATCTATCATCAGATTTCAATTCTAACGGTTCAATCTTCATTTATACGCAAAAACACAAAAATGACATTTTGAGATCTAGAATTTTTCTCTCACCTTAGATGCGATATAAGCCTAGGAATGCGTGCAATGCGTGCCCAACAAGCAGAATCCAAGTCGGTGCGAAGTTTCACGGACAAAAACTAGGTTTTTCTTTGAAAAATTGGATTGAAAGCTTAAGTTTTTCTCTTCTCTTTTCTCTCCTCTTCCTCTCGGCAATGTGTGTGTGTGTGGTGGTGTTTTTGTGTTGTGTGAGTGTGTGTTGAGGACATAAGCTTAAATGGTCAACTATTTAATTAAAGTCAAAGTTATTTTAATAGGCATTTTTTTGTATTTTTAATGACTTTAATTGCATTTTAGTGATCACCAAGTTAAAATTAATTATGCAACCCCCAAGATATCTCAAGTGAGTTATTTTTAGGTGACAAGAAGTTTTACATTCAAAGAATTCCACCCGAGTCGGCTTAAAACTCGATTTTTGCAAAAGTCGGTGTAAAAACCCTAATAAATTCTTAAGCCGATTTTAAAACCGTTTTCATCAAACACAGGTCTATTAAAGTCCGTGGACTAGGTCTAGAAGGGTTAAAAAGACCAGTTTCAAAATTATAGCGGACGTGTTTCGAAAACACTATTCACTGAAAATCGACGATAAAATTTCTGACTCCGTTTTTGATGAAAATTTCATGAATGCACATTTAGCACGTATTAGGAGTATTGAAATCAAAATTATAACTTTCTAGGTCCTATAGCACATAAACAGATCATATGCACGCAAAACGAGGTAAAACACGTAAAACGAGATAAGCAAGAAAGTGGGGTTTCACATTCTCCCCCCCTTATAGAAATTTCGTCCTCGAAATTCTTACTTGATGTACGGAAAAGATCTGGGTATTGCTGCTGCATCTGATCTCGTCTCTCCCACGTAGCTTCCTCAATGCCGTGATGCTTCCACAACACCTTAACCATCGGAATCCTCTTCGACCTCAACTCTCGGTCCATCTGATCTAGAATACGAATCGGACGCTCGTCATAAGTCAAATTCTCACGAAGCTGTAACGGCTCTGGTTCAAGAATATGAGAAGGATCCGGATTGTATTTCCGCAAATTAGACACGTGAAACACATCGTGGACATTAGAGAAGTTTTCCGGTAGAGCCAACCGATATGCCAACTTACCAACCCTGCCAGTAATCTCAAACGGCCCAACAAATCTCGGACTCAGCTTACCACCTTTACCATAACGAACAAACCCCTTTCGAGGAGACAATCTCAAGAAAACCCGATCTCCAACTGCAAACTCCAAGTCTCGACGACGCTTATCAGCATAACTCTTGAATCTACTCTGCGCTGTAAGCATTCTCTGCCTGATCAACTGAACATTCTCGATCTTCTCAAGAAGTTCTGGCATGATAGTCGGATCAATAGTCTTCATCTCTCCTACCTCGTCCCAATATAAAGGTGAACGGCACTTACGACCGTAAAGAGCTGCAAAAGGTGCCATCCCAATAGTAGCTTGATAACTATTGTTATAGGCAAACTCGGCAAGTGGTAGATGTTTCTCCCAGTTCTTCCCAAAGTCCAGAACACAAGCCCTAAGCATATCTTCCAGAATCTGAATAGTCCGCTCAGACTGACCGTCGGTCTGTGGATGATACGCTGTACTGAAGTTCAACTGAGTACCCAAAGTCTCCTGAAGTTTCTCCCACAAACGAGAAGTAAATCGAGGATCTCGATCAGAGACAATACTAGATGGAATACCGTGAAGTCTAACAATCTGATCCAGATAAAGATCCGTCAGCTTTGTAACCTCATCTCCTAACCTCATCGAGATAAAGTGAGCTGTCTTCGTCAAACGATCCACGACAACCCAAACTGCATCATTACCCCTTGGTGATCTAGGCAAACCAGTGACGAAGTCCATCGTAATATGCTCCCATTTCCACTCTGGTATAGCCAACGGCTGAAGCAAACCTTCTGGTCGTTGGTGCTCGGCTGTCACTCTCTGACAAGTCAAACATCTAGACACAAACTGAGCAACCTCCCTCTTCATGTTGTTCCACCAATAATGCTGTTTCAAATCCCGATACATCTTGGTTCCACCAGGATGAATAGTATATTTAGAATTATGAGCTTCCTCCAGAATACCTCGTCTCAAGCCCGGTTCATCGGGAACACAAACCCTGTTCCGAAACCGAAGAATACCATCCTCATGCACTTTAAAGTCAGACTGATCATCCGAAATCTGATCCTTGATCTTCTGAAGGTTAACATCAAGCTGCTGAGCTTCCCTGATCTGAGACAACAATAAAGGCTGAATACGGAGATGTGAACACATCACCCCAACCTGAGTGAACTCTGGTCTCCAATAACTAAACTCCTCAAGAACCTCCCACTTCTTGACAGCCAAACAAGAAATACTAGCCTTCCGGCTGAGAGCATCTGCCACAACATTTGCCTTACCAGGCAGATAATTGATAGAACAGTTATAATCTCCAAGAAGCTCCATCCACCTCCGCTGGCGCATATTCAACTCCTTCTGTGAGAATAAATACTTAAGACTCTTATGATCAGTAAAAATCTCGAACTTACTGCCCCACAGGTAATGACGCCACTTCTTGAGTGCAAAGACAACTGCTGCCAACTCAAGATCATGAGTCGGATAATTCACCTCATAAGGCTTCAACTTCCTGGAAGCATAGGCAATAACTCGGCCATCCTGCATAAGAACACATCCCAAGCCCTCCTTGGATGCATCACTGTAAATGACCATATTATCGGTCCCCTCTGGTAGAGCAAGTACTGGAGCGGTAGTTAACCTCTTTTTCAACTCCTGAAATCCACTCTCACACTTATCGTCCCAATTAAAGATAGTCCGTTTCTGAGTCAACTTAGATAGTGGCCCCGCAATCTTTGAGAAGTCCTTGACAAACCTACGGTAATAACCCGCCAAGCCAAGAAAACTACGGACATCAGTAACACTCTCTGGCCGCTTCCAAGACATCACCGATTCAATCTTAGTGGGATCTACAGAAATACCACTCTGTGTAATAACATGGCCAAGAAAAGAAATCCGTCGCAGCCAAAATTCACATTTGCTGAACTTGGCAAACAACTGATGCTCCTGCAACTTCTCTAATACAAGCCGTAGATGTTGCTCGTGCTCCAATTCAGATTTAGAATAGACCAAGATATCATCAATAAAAATCACCACGAACTGGTCCAAGTACGGCTGAAAGACTCGATGCATAAGATCCATGAATGCTGCCGGTGCATACCGGGACAATCGAGTAAATGTGGCCTCGTATTGAGCCACTGTAGCATCTCCCTGGACCAAGGCTAGAAACTCGGCCTCTCTCCGTTCCCTGCAAATCCTCGGGACATACTTTGCCCGGAAAGCCATCAGAAAGGTACCCCAAATATAAGGAATACCCTGTGCCGCCCAACTAGTCCTTACCGTGCGCCACCACTCCTCTGCCTCGTCATCTAACAAATACACGGCAAAAGAGACTTTCTGCTCATCAGTATAGCCAAGTGGATCATAAATCTTCTCCAACTTGCTAATCCATACCTCCGCCTTCCTATCATCCGGCTCCCCCTAAAATCTCGGTGGGTGATATCCTAAAAAGTCCTTCAGGGTACCACGCCCGTGGTTACCACCCTGAATATTCAGAAGCTGAGCCTGCATAGCCTGATTCTGGGCAGCCTGCCCTGCTAATAACTGTGCCTGACTAGCCACTAACTCTGCAATCCGCTCCATAGCGGCTCCAAATCGGTCATCACCCCCGTCACGGCCCGGTGCCACATTACTCGGAGTCTCATCAGTCAACTCAGGCCTACCTCTGGTTCTCGGTCGACCGGCCATTCTACTAATCAAAGAGTTAGCACAGTTATAGCACGTAGACAGGTTATAAACAACTATTACCACATAAATAACAAACTCATATAAAACACATAATCAAATTGATCACATAATCACATAAGCACTTAAATCACATAATCACTTAATCAATTAATCATACCAATACATATTTCATTTTTTCTTTCCTTTCATACATATTTCATGCTAAGACCATTACCCACATTCCGAGAATACCCCGGCTGACAACTAACATGAGCTCTGATACCACTTAAACTGTCACGCCCCAACTCGACCCCACCTACGATCAGTCAGGACGCAACGGAATTTCGGCGGCATAACGACAGTAAACAGATTTCCGAGGTTCTAAACCAACCTCATTAAACATCATACACCCAGTAATTCCTCAATATAAACAACAACATACAACACAACCATATTATACAATAAAACATCCTCGTTATACGCCTCCGTTCCAACATGACATACAATACCTCAACTTTATCATACATGTCAAAAGTAAGTTGAGACACAACTACAATTTAACCATAGACAAAAGGAAACTGCTAAGTTAACATCATTTGGTTCATCATCTTTTCAATATCTATTACATTAAGAACCGTAAAGCATATAAAGTCTATTAAACTAATATACAAGACATTTAACAACATAAAGTCATAGATAAGACTCGGGAACATATGACTCATCCACAAAAGGCACATTTTCCACATTCTCCTCTTCAGGAGGCACGTACCCGTAATCTTGTGAAAGTACACCTGAAACATGCATTAATAGAGAGTGAGCTTATATACATAAGCCCAGTGAGGATCCGATAGATCTCGACAGTATTCACTACGCTCCTTGGATTTAGTCCTTTGAGCAAGTAAACACACAACAACAATAATAACATAAATAAAGCTATCATCACATAACTATATGACCATTCAATAAGGATACTCTATTTGGTGTAGCTCCAAACGCCATCACGATCTCAACCGTTCTTCTTATAACTCCCCATTACTCACGCACCCGAGGTACCTCACTATCCCCTTCCCTCCATGACATCTCCGTCATGCGAGCTGGGGGTAGCCTATGGCAGTCATGCCGGTTTCAACCCGACAGCCCGACGCTGCCCGAGAGGTGGCACACACATACCAAGGCTCCATTTTCATCAATCATCATGCAAGCATAAATCGATCAATCAATTGGGAGATCAGCAACAAGAGTGCCCGATTCCCTCATTCAATAATAATCAATCAATAACATCAATATAACATCAATATAACATCAATATAAAATTAAACATCAAACAACGTAGTTAGATGACAAAGTAGGCCATCAAAACGGACATGCATAATATTCATAATTAAACTCTAAATTACTCAACAACAACTCACCATTCATCACTCGAACACTACCCAACCATCTAAGGCATCGTTCAAGAAATTAAAGAATGACAACCTAACTTCTAAAATTCATAACTTACAATCTACTAATCCAAACATTGCCAAATCAGTTCCTATCACTCACCCATTCAACCTACTACATTAGCCCTCTCGGAAATCCACCATAACACCTCCAAAACATGCCCGATAACCCTAAAACCCTATGACGTCATGGCTGGATTTTCTGGATTTCCACACAAACAATGTAATCGAAAATTCGGCATTACAACAGCGCTAACACGTAATTATCAAGTATTTAGAAATCGACGGCAATCGATTTCGAGCAACGCAACTCAATTAAATCAACTTTGAACATTTTAATCAAAATTAAATACCCGGAAAATAAAAATTATGCTATATCCGACAGAAACTTGTAGTATTAGTATATAATGATCCCTAGCATGCAAGGAGCAATAATCTATCATCAGATTTCAATTCTAACGGTTCAATCTTCATTTATACGCAAAAACACAAAAATGACATTTTGAGATCTAGAATTTTTCTCTCACCTTAGATGCGATATAAGCCTAGGAATGCGTGCAATGCGTGCCCAACAAGCAGAATCCAAGTCGGTGCGAAGTTTCACGGACAAAAACTAGGTTTTTCTTTGAAAAATTGGATTGAAAGCTTAAGTTTTTCTCTTCTCTTTTCTCTCCTCTTCCTCTCGGCAATGTGTGTGTGTGTGGTGGTGTTTTTGTGTTGTGTGAGTGTGTGTTGAGGACATAAGCTTAAATGGTCAACTATTTAATTAAAGTCAAAGTTATTTTAATAGGCATTTTTTTGTATTTTTAATGACTTTAATTGCATTTTAGTGATCACCAAGTTAAAATTAATTATGCAACCCCCAAGATATCTCAAGTGAGTTATTTTTAGGTGACAAGAAGTTTTACATTCAAAGAATTCCACCCGAGTCGGCTTAAAACTCGATTTTTGCAAAAGTCGGTGTAAAAACCCTAATAAATTCTTAAGCCGATTTTAAAACCGTTTTCATCAAACACAGGTCTATTAAAGTCCGTGGACTAGGTCTAGAAGGGTTAAAAAGACCAGTTTCAAAATTATAGCGGACGTGTTTCGAAAACACTATTCACTGAAAATCGACGATAAAATTTCTGACTCCGTTTTTGATGAAAATTTCATGAATGCACATTTAGCACGTATTAGGAGTATTGAAATCAAAATTATAACTTTCTAGGTCCTATAGCACATAAACAGATCATATGCACGCAAAACGAGGTAAAACACGTAAAACGAGATAAGCAAGAAAGTGGGGTTTCACATTCATGTTGGGGTTGAGGCCCGAGATTCAGGATGTGATGGGCTCTGAATCGGTATGATATATTCAATGAGGCTTTTTAGGCAGCTTCTAGACTGGAGAAGAGAAAGGGGGATCAGCTTGTGTCTAGTCAGCCCAGTAAGAGGCCGTATCAGCCGCAGTATCAGCAAGGTATGTATAGGCCTCTCGTACAGCAGGTTGTGTACAGACCACCAGTTCAGCAGGGTTCTTTTAGGCCACAGGAGCAGCAGAGTTATTATCGACCTCAGTTTTAGTAGGGGTCATATCAAGTTCAGTCCTAGTTCAGGCCAGCCCAGTCTCAGGGTCAGTACAGGCCCAGTTTGGTAAGGCCTCAGCAGCAGCAGGCTAGATCAGTTGTTTCTTCAGCTCTTGGTTCTTCTAGGGGTAGTGTTAGTGCATCATCACCGGAGTGTACTCACTGCAACCGAACGGGGCATGTGAGGGGCGATTGTAGAGTGAAAGCAGGGACGTGTTTAGGTTGCGATAGCAATCAGCACAGGGCGAGGGATTGCCCTAGGTATGCGAGGACTGAGGGTCGGACAGCGACTCAGGGTTATCAGGGCGAACCTGTGGCCAGTGTACCTCAGCAGCAACGGGTTCAGGCTCAGGCCTATGCAGTTGACTTAGAGGAGATGCCTGAGGAGACTGCAGTTGTGGAAGGTAACTTCCTTATACTTGATCAACTTGTTAAACTGTTGATTGATTCTGGTACTACTCATTCTTTCATTACTCCTGCTTGTGTGCAACGTGTCAATTTGCAACCTGAAAGATTGCCTTATGTGGTTGAAATTAGTACCTCTTTGACTGATAAGTATGTGACTGGCCTAGTTTGTAAAGATTGTATAATACATGTTAAGGGGCATAATTTTCCTTCGGACCTTATCTTATTTCCTATCCAGGGGTATGATGTTATCTTGGGTATGGATTGGCTTTCTAAGTATGATGCCCAGTTGAACTGTAGAACCAAGGTAGTACAGTTTTGTTTGCCAGATCAGCCAGTAGTTGAGGTAGTAGGGAATCGGGGTGCAAAGACGAGTTTTGTTATCTCAGCAACTAAAGCTGTTAAGTTGGTGAGTAAGGGGTGTTCAGGTTATCTAGCTTATTTGATCAACAAGCCATCAAATAAGCTACAACTGGAGGAAGTCCCTATTATTCGGGAATATCCAAATGTATTTCCCGAGGAGTTGCCAGGGTTACCGCCAGAGAGAGATGTGGAGTTTGTGATCAATCTTATTCCCGGTACTCAACCTATTTCTAAATCAGCATACCAGATGGCACCAGCTGAGTTAAAGGAGTTGAAGACTCAGTTGCAGGAGTTATTGGAGAAGGGATTTATTCAGTAGAGTTCTTCACCTTGGGGAGCTCCTGTTTTATTTGTGAAGAAGAAGGATGGTACCTTGAGATTGTGTATTGATTACCATGGTTTGAATTAGGTGACCATCAAGAACAAATATCCTTTGCCACTGATTGACGAGTTGTTTGATCAACTTCAGGGAGCCAAAGTCTATTCTAAATTCGATTTGAGGCAGGGGTATTATCAGCTTCGGATTCGTACGGAGGATGTTCTGAAGTCTGCCTTTAGGACTCGGTACGAGCATTATGAGTTTGTTGTTATACCCTTTGGGTTAACTAATGCACCGGCAGCATTCATGGATCATATGCATCGGGTTTTTCAGCCGTATTTAGACCAGTTTGTGGTAATCTTTATTGATGATATCTTGGTCTATTCTAAATCTGAATCGAAGCATGAGCAACATCTACGGCTTATCTTACAAAAGCTGTAGGAGCATCAGTTGTTTGCCAAGTTCAGCAAATGTGAATTTTGGCTGCAACACATATCTTTTCTTGGCCATGTTATTACACTGAGCAGTATTTCTATAGATCCCACTAAGATTGAAGTGGTGATGTCTTGGAAACGTCCAGAGAATGTTTCAGAGGTTTGTAGCTTTCTTGCCTTGGCAGGTAATTACTGTAGGTTTGTCAAGGACTTCTCGAAGATTGCTAGGCCACTTTCTAAGTTGACTCAGAAATGGACTATCTTTGCTTGGGATGAGAAATGTGAGAGTGGGTTTCAGGAGTTGAAAAAGAGGTTGACTACTGCTCCAGTACTTGCTCTACCAGAGGGGACCGATAATATGGTTATTTACAGCGATGCATCCAAAGAGGGCTTGGGATGTGTTCTTATGCAGGATGGCCGAGTTATTCCCTATGCTTCCTGGAAGTTAAAGCCTTATGAGGTGAATTATCCGACTCATGATCTTGAGTTGGCAGCAGTTGTCTTCGCACTGAAGAAGTGGCGTCATTATCTGTGGGGCAGTAAGTTCGAGATTTTCACTAATCATAAGAGTCTAAAGTGCTTGTTCTCATAGAAGGAGTTGAATATGCGCCAATAGAGGAGGGTGGACCTTCTTGGAGATTATAATTGTTCTATCAATTATCTACTTAGCAAGGCAAATGTTGTAGCAGATGTTCTCAGCCGGAAGTCGAGTGTTGCTTGTTTGGCTGTCAAGAAATGGGAGATTCTTGAGGAATTCACTTATTGGAGACCGGAGTTGACTCAGGTTGGGGTGATGTGTTCACATCTCCGTATTCAACCTTTATTGCTGTCTCAGATCAGGGATGCTCAGCAACTTGATGTTAAACTTCAGAAGATCAAGGATTAGATCACAAATGATCAGTCTGACTTTAAACTGCATGAGGACGGTATTCTTCAGTTTCGGAACAGGATATGTGTTCCCGATGAACCGGGCTTAAGGAGAGGTATTCTGGAGGAAGCTCATAGTTCTAAGTATACTATTCATCCCGGTGGAACCAAGATGTATCGGGATTTGAAGCAACATTATTGATGGAATAACATGAAGATGGAGGTTGTTCAGTTTGTATCTAGATGTTTGACTTGTCAGAGGGTGAAAGCCGAGCATCAACGACCTATAGGTTTGCTTCAGCCGTTGGCTATACCAGAGTAGAAGTGGGAGCATATTATGATGGATTTCGTCACTGGTTTGCCTAGAACACGGAGAGGTAATGATGCAGTTTGGGTTGTCGTGGATCGTTTGACGAAGACAACTCATTTTATTGCGATGAGGATGGGAAATGAGGTTACAAAGTTGACGGATCTTTATTTGGATCAGATTGTTAGACTTCACGAGATTCCATTTAGTATTGTCTTAGATCGAGATCCTCAATTTACTTCTCGTTTGTGGGAGAAACTTCAGGAGACCTTGGGTACTCAGTTGAACTTCAGTACAGCGTATCATACACAGACCGACGATCAGTCTGAGCAGACTATTCAGATTCTGGAAGATATGCTTAGGGCTTGTGTTCTGGACTTCCGGAAGAACTGGGAGAAACATCTACTACTTGCCGAGTTTGCCTATAACAATAGTTATCAAGCTACTGTTGGGATGGTACCTTTCGTAGCTCTTTACGGTCGTAAGTGCCGTTCACCTTTATATTGGGACGAGGTAGGGAGATGAAGACTATTGATCTGACTATCATGCCAGAGCTTCTTGAGAAGATTGAGAATGTTCAGTTGATTAGGCAGAGAATGCTTACGGCACAGAGTAGATTCAAGAGTTATGCTGATAAGCGTCATCGGGACTTGGAGTTTGCAATCGGAGATCGAGTTTTCTTGAAATTGTCTCCTCGTAAGGGGTTTGCTCGTTATGGTAAAGGTGGAAAGCTGAGTCCTAGATTTTTTGGGCCGTTTGAGATTACTGGCAAGGTTGGTAAGTTGGCATATCGGTTGGCTTTACCGGAGAACTTCTCTAATGTCCAAGATGTATTTCACATGTCTAATTTGCGGAAATATAATCCGGATCCTTCTCATATTCTTGAGCCAGAGCCATTACAACTTCGTGAGAATCTGACTTATGACGAGCGTCCAATTCATATTCTTGATCAGATGGAATGAGAGTTGAGGTTGAAGAAGATTCCGATGGTTAAGGTGTTGTGGAAGCATCACGGGATTGAGGAAGCGACTTGGGAGAGACGAGATCAGATGCAGCAATAGTACCCAGATCTGTTCAGTACATCAAGTAAGAATTTCGAGGATGAAATTTCTTTAAGGGGGGGAGAATGTGAAACCCCACTTTTCTATCTTATCTCGTTTTACGTGCTTTATCTCGTTTTGCGTGAATTAACCTGTGTATGTGCTATGTGAATTAGAATGTGGTAATTTTGATATCAATACTCCTATAACATACTAAATGTGCATTCATGAAATTTTTATAAAAAACGGAGTGAGAAATTTTATCGTCGACTTTCAATGAATAGTATTTTCGAAACACATCTATCTTATCTCGTTTTGCGTGCTTTATCTCGTTTTGTGTGAATTAACCTGTCTATGTACTAGTGACTTAGAATGGGATAATTTTGATATCAATACTCCTAGAACATGCTAAATGTGCATTCATAAAATTTTCATAAAAAACGAAGTCATAAATTTTATCGTCGACTTTTAGTGAATAGTATTTTCGAAACACGTCCGCTAAAATTTTGAAATTGGTCTTTTTAACCCTTCTAGACCTAGTCCACGGACTTTAATAGACCTGTGTTTGATTAAAACGGTTTTAAAATTGGCTTAGGAATTTATTAGGGTTTTTACACCGACTTTTGCAAAAATCGAGTTTTAAGCCGACTCGGGTGAAATTGTTTGATTGTAAAACTTCTTGTCACCTAAAAATAATCTACTTGAGCTATCTTGGGTGTTGAATAATTGTTTTGAACTTTGGTGATCAAGAAAATGCATTTAAAGTCAAGAAAACACAAAAAAATGCTAAGTTAATTCAACTTTGACTTTCATTAAATGTTGACCAATATGCATATATCACCAACACACACAAGCAAAGAACAAAAACACACTCATTTGCACACACATTGCCGTGAGGAAGGAGAGGAAAAATAGAGATAAATTTTCAAGGTTTTCAAAGCAAAATTTCAAAGAAAAACCTAGTTTTTGTCCATAGAATTTCGTATCGAGTTGGATTCCGCTTGTTGGGCACGCATTGCATGCATTCCTAGGCTTTTATCGCATCAAAGATGAGAGAAAAATTCTATATCTCAAAACTCATCTTTTGTGTTTTTGCGTAGAATTGGATATCAAACCGTTAGAATGTTAATTTGATGTTAGATTATTGCTCCATGCATGCTAGGGATCATTTATATGTAATCCTACGAGATTTGAACGGTTGTAGCATAATTATTATTTTTCGGGTATTTAAAGTTGATTAATTTGCTAAATGATGATTATTTTGAGTTGTGTTGATCGGAATCGATTGCCGTTGATTTCTAAAAGTTTGATAATTACGTGGTAGCGCTGTTCTAATGCCGAATTTTTGATTGTGATGTCCGTGCTAAAATCCAAAAATTTCAGCCATGACACACTAGATTTTTAGGGTTATTGGGCATGATTTGGATGTGTTTTGGTTGGTTCCGAGGGGGCTAATGTAGTTGGTTGATTGGGTGAGTGATAGAAATTGATTTGGAGTTGTTTGGATTAGTAGAATGTAAGATATGATTATTTGGAGTTTAGGTTGTCTTTCTTTAAAATGTTAGATTATGCCTTTAGTTGATCGGGTGTGGTTTGAGTGATTGAATTGTGAGTTGATGATGGGTAAACTAGAGTTTGATTGTGTGTTTAATACATGTTCGGTTAGATGGCCTACTTTGTCATTGTTTAATGCATGTTCGGTTAGATGGCCTACTTTGTCATCTAACTTAGTTATTTGTTGTTAAATTGATTATCGATGTTATTATAATGATAATATGATTATTGATGATTATTGATTGATGATTGATGCCGGGAGGTAGGCAGTTCTGCTAGACTGTCCTCCTGTGAATGATTGATGTTTATTATTATTGCTGAGTCTTTGGTACGTGTGTGCCACCTCTCGGGTAGCATCGGGCTATCGGGTTGATAAGGACATGACTACCAAAGACTACTTCCAGCTCGCATGACGGAGGTGTCATGGAGGGCGAGGCTAGTGAGCTACCTCAGGTGCGTGAGTTTATGGGAGTCACAAGAAGGCTGTTATGATCGTGATGGCGTTTGGAGCTACACCAACTAGTGTATCCTTTATTGAATGGTCATTATAGTTTATGTGATGTTAGTATTATTGTTGTTATTATGTGTTTACTTTCTCAAATGATTATTTCCAAGGAGCTTAGTAAACCTTGCTCAAGATCTATCGGATCTTCACTGGGCTTATTTTATATAAGCTCACTCTCTATTATTGCATGCCTACAGGTGTACTTTCGCAGGATTACGGGTACGTGCCTCCTAAAGAGGAAATGTGCCTTACGTGGATGAGTCTTATGTTCCGAAGTCTTATCCTTGATGTTGTATTGTTTTACTATTTGTAAATTAACTTAGTAGACTTTTATATGCTTTGTAGTTCATAATGTAAAAGATGTTGAAAAGATAATGAATTAGTTGATGCTATTTTAGTAGCCTTTCTTTTGTTTATGGTTAGGTTGCTAGATTGGCTCAATATGTTTTTGTAATGTATATTAAGGGTGTGATACCCCGAAACTAGCATATATTTAATAGCATTTAAAGTTCATTTAAATTGCATTTTATTGACCTTTCACCTTCTTTGACCAAACTAGTTGACTTTTCATCTACAATGACCAACTAGGACAAGGTGAAAATTTTTGAAATGTTTAATAAAGGGCAAACTTGGGATTAGAAATAAAAAAAAAATGCAATGTTAAGTTAGTCAAATTTTGGGTCAACTTTGGAATTAAATCTGAACCAATTGGGGAAGAGTTAGGTAGCAAATTATATATGGCTGGAAAGCTCTATGAGTCTAGTTTCTGAGGCTTCAAACCGTTCGTGAATTGGAGTTTTCTAGAAGAAGTTATGGCTATTTTCGTAAGGTCGCGCATAGCTGTTTTGGTTTAGCGGGTTGACCGAAGCTTTGAGCATTTGTCATCTTTTATTTAAGTATGAAATACGAAACAAAAGAGCAAAATCAGGAAATAAAGAAGGCCATGGCTGAAACCATGGAGGAAAAAGAAAAAAAAAATATTTCAACTTCAAACTTCAATTTCTTCGCGAGAGCTTGTGCGGCGTGGTTTTCGAGGCATCCAGCGTGGTTTTTCTAGCGTCTAGGAGCATCTAAGGTGAGGGTTTCATCGTTATTTGTGCATTTGAAAATGTTGAACATAAACTTTAATTTTTGTGATTTAACCGTAGGTTGTTATTTTGTCTGTTTCATTGCTTAAAGAATGTTCTCTAGAAATTGTAGAACGTGTATTTATAGCCTTTTAACATTTTCTGCGGTTGAATATCGAATTTGAAATATAAATTGTGTAATAAATAGTAAATAGTGAATAGTAAACCCTCATTTCGATGAAGTTGCGCTGTTATGCTTTCTGTTGATGTGAAAAAGTGCTAGGTATGCTAGAATGTCTAAATGAATGGTTTGTTTAGGTTGCGTAATGGAAAAAATGAAAAAAATGCCTTGGTGAAAGTCGGGGTCGTTTAGGTCGAGTTTAGCGTTTTCTCGTTTTGGGTGATGGCATTGTTTCGGGAGGCCATAGAAGCACTTTTGGTGCAATTATGGCATTGGTTGGGTGTTTGGTTAGTATAGTTGTAGTTCAAACGAGCAAAGGGGAAAATCGGGACTTTGCGTGAATTCTAGGGTAAAGTAAGGTTTCGGGGTCTTTAGACGCCTTATGGTGACCTAGGAGGATTGGTGAAGTCGGTTTCCAAAGCTCGTGGCTCGTTTGAAAGTAGTAGTGTTTGAAAGTTGGGGTCATTTTTGGGATTTTGTGTGTTTTCATAGTATATTGCCTATAGAATGCTTATAATGCCTATAGAATACTTGTTATTGCTTGATAATGTTAGTTGGTGTTGTTCTTGTTGCTTGTTTGATTGTAAATGCTTATTACGCTTGTTAGAGTTGATTATTGATTGAAATGTTTAACAATTGTTGAATAATGCTTGATATCTCGGTTATCTCCTCTATCTGTGTTGTTGTGCTATCGCTCGTTTATCGCCTTGTATCGAGTCTTGCATTGCATAGTGTCAACGCGTGAGTGATGGGCCTCTCTGGGTAGCCTCGGGTTGCCAGTGTTGGTTGCTCTAGCTCCGTAGCTATTCCCTCTTCTCGCTTGGGTTGCCTCCCAGGGAGATTTGGGTCGTAGAATTGATGGTTACTCCCTGGGTATTCCAAATTGGTGTTATAAGGTGGTTGCGCGCTTCTTGTCATCGTTGTCAACATCAAGCTCGAGATTGATGTATCACTCGTGAAATGGTATATTGCTCGTAAGAGTGAACCATAGCCTTCAGAGTGTGGTATTGTGACGCCTGAGATTCTACCGTACACATTTTTAAATGTTGCATCCATTAATTGTGCATTAAATTATGTGCTTTACCTGTTGTCTTTCTTGGTCACTATTCATTCAATTTTTAAACTGCATTATATTAGTGAATTAGCATTTTTATTAAATCATATTAATTGTTAAAGGAATGTGAAAATTGTGCAATTGAGCTAGGAGCGATAGGAGCACTCGTTTAGAAAATGATTTTAGTAGTTCAATGAATAGTGTTACGTAACTAACTTAGAGTTTTAATTAACTAGCACACATGCTTCACTTTAGGCTCGTTTTAAGCTTACTACGCGCATTATAAGTGACCTTTTAAATACCCAAACTTGACCCCACCCAACTATGCACCCTATATTACCCACCTTAGCTCATAACTAGCAAAGAACAAAACAAAAAAAATGCTGAAAAATCACTGTAGCAAATCCGAGAATAGTGTAGGAGGAGAATGAGAGGATTTTGCTCATCAAATCTTCAAGCCAAGCCAAGCCAAGCTAGGAGCAAGTAGTTTAGGGTGTTTGCTAGCCTCCCGAGAGTTCCTACGCGCAATTGGTGAGGGTTTTCATGACTTTTTATGCATATCTAAAATGTTACATTTTTCTTGATTTGTTGAAAATGTTATCAAATGCTATTGCAAAGCTTATCTATGCTATTATACCTCGTATATAAGTGCTAGAGAACACATTTGAGCTATTAGTTCGCATTTTAAACGGTTGGAATCGTCATTTGAATTTATGAGGTGAATAGTGACGTTTTTCTAGGGTTTTATGTAATTGCACGTATTAGCTTGATTCAACACTCCTAATAGATGCCTTAGGTGCTAATGAAGGTAGTCTAATAGCCCCGTGCACTTGAATTGCTCTAGAATCGCATAAAACGTGAAATAGCCGACTTTAACAAAGGAGTTTCGGGGTTCATGCGAATCCGGGTGGATTCGGGCTTCACTTCTAGTATTCTTAGGCTACCTAGGTGCTATAGAAGCTTTGATAACCCTTGTTTGAAGCCCGGATAAGGTATGTGTAGTTTAAAGCCATAAGAGGGAATTTGGGGCTTTCGGGGTAATCGCGAGTGTTTGAATGAGTTAGAGGGTTGAGAGGGTACCTTGAGGGTTAGTTAGAAGGTTGGGAGAGTTTCCCTTGAAAATGGAATCATTAACCTTGGTTTGGAAGAGAAATAGTTTGAAAAATAAAGGGGTTTAGGTGCAATTTCGGTTGACTCACACTTCTAAACCCATGGCATGACTTCTTGAGTGTTTATATGTGGTTTCAAGTTGATTTGGAGCTTTTGGTATGATTCTATGCTTATTTTGTAAATGTCCCTTTGTAAAACTGCTTATTAGCTTATATAATTGCTTCTATTCTAACTGCCTCGAGGTCAACCTACTTTGTTGATCCTCCTATGTGTTAATGCTTATATTATTGCTATTAACTTGCCATTGTTAAGTGCATTGCATAGTGGTTGCGCAACCATAGTGTCAGGGGCGGATGTGTTGAATATCGGCTGGGCGGCAGAGGGCTTGCCGGTGGATATTCAAACTCCGTGCCCTAGTCCCTCATTCGCCTGGTCCGGAGATTTCCAGGGAATGTTGGGTCGTAGGATTATCGGGGTACATCCGGAGTACACCCACTGGAGTGTTTGGGGTTATGCCGGCTTATCGTGATCGTGATCGTGGTTCGTGGATCGGGAATGAAGACCAGTGAAGATTGGTGTATAGGGGTTATGAGAAATGTATCCTTTCAAATATGTGGTTATTTAAGCTATCATTGTTTCTTGATTTGCTCAATTGTTATTGTTGTTAACTGTATTACTTGTCGCATTGCACGCCCCGGGACCTTATCCCTCACTGGGCAACAGTGGTTGCTCATACCTCGCTAACATGTTTCAGGTGGCGCAGTTGGAGGAGTTGCATTAGTTGCTGTGTCTAGTTGCTTGAGGTGGACTATGTTCTTGTTGATGAGAGTAGGACTTGTTTTCTTTACTTTATGTTCTATTTTGTAACCTAAGTGATATGTGTATATTATATAGTTTGCAAATTGAGGGATAGATGTTGTAGTGGTAGATTTAGAACCATGGCATGTAATAACTTATATTTCTGCTATTAGCTTCTTCGCATGCTTGGGAGTGAATGGCTTAAAGTAGAAATGTTTGATCTTTCAATTATGTTTAATTGATTTCCTAGAATGTCATGATTATAAAACTATGTTGATAATAAGTTCTCGCATGCTTGTGTGTTTTGGAACTATTGTGTACTATAAGGCTCGGATGGCCTTAGAACTTTGATGTTTAATTAAGAAAAGCTTGTATTGTATTGTTGGGACTTTGTTTGAGTGTTTACAGGTTTTTAGAATGTCCACGGTACAGGGGAGACTCTGTCCGTGTGTTGGGTCCGGACTTAACCATTCGGAAAAAAATTTGTGACCGGGCTTGGTATTGGGTTGAGAATAGCATGGTCATTAGAGCCTCCGGTCTCGTGAGGGATCGGGGCGTTACAGGTTGTGTTAATGCTTTCTTTAATTGTTTATTGTATTGTCGTTTATATTGAATGCTTTCTTATTGATTTTATTGTTTAGCTGTGTCTATTTGCATTGCACGGCTTTCTTTCTCTCCAACTCGATATCTATCTCGCCCTCACTGAGTATACGTGTTGTGTATACTCACTCCTCACCACCACATTTCAAGAAATGTCATGTTAGCTAGAAAGTTAGTGATTTCGTGAAAGTTCGTGCCTGAAGAGTAGTCTTGCGTACCTATGTGGCTTGAGTGTCGAAGTTGTAAAGATATATGCTTTCATATGTGGTATGTATTTATTGTTAAAAGAAATGTAATCTAAATTAGCTAAATAGTTGAGGTAAATCGATAAGCTAGTTATGTAATCAGTTAGCATAGCTTAACATCAATGCATGTTTGTAATGTCCCAACGAAAAGAATTAGAATGGCATGATAGTTTATTTTATGCAGTAACTTAGTATGGTTTAATTGTCTTGTTTGAATGTACTTGTCAAAATTGAAAAGAGATAGGTTAGCTTTTAAATTGGAAATGTATGTATACTTGCTGAGTTTAATTGTTGAGAACCGAGGCTCGAATGGCCTTAAGGTAGTTTGTATGGTTGGACACGGTGTTGGTCCACTTATATGCTGTCGCAGGTTTTACATTTCGCCTAGAAACAAGGGAGACTCCGTCTGTTTTCCCTGAAAATTATACTGGGGTTTGGTTTGGGTTGTGATTAGATCGATTGATAGAACCTCCGGTCTCGAGAGGGATCGAGGTGTTACAGGTGGTATCAGAACTTGTCTAGCTCATAAGCCGGGACAGGGTCCACGGTCTGGTGGGTAGTGACCCTTGAATGTGTGCTTGTTAAGTGTGTCTTGAAAATGTATGCTTGTATGTGAGATTGTGTATCTTGACTTGAAAGTATGCACCTATGTGATATAGTTATGTGTTATGTGTTAAATGTTTCTCAAGTAAAGTGAAGTGTCTAGTTGTGCATTGAATTGACCTATCGAATCGACCTCGGGAATTGTTATTTGCTTGAAGTATTGCTTGTAATGTATGTATTGAAATGTCTTGAATTAGCTATGCCGTGATTTGAATTGATTATGTTGTGCTTGACTTGATTGTCGTGCTTGAGTGACTTTGTTGAATAAACTGTTTCGTAAACTTGCTTGCATAATAGTTTAGGGCATATGTATAACTGTGATATATTGGCATTCATACATGTCCTATGGAAATGGTAAGTAAGTCCTCTTCCTCCCCTGAAGAAGTGGTTCACAGCTGGCCTTCCAAGGTATATGGATTGGCAGGAAATGAATGAAATTTAACTAGCCTTGATTTGGAAGTTGGTGTTTGCTTTTGGAGCTCGGCTATTGGCGAATCTCTAGGGTCCTCTTCTGTGCTTAACAGCTGTGAAAGAGTAGTTTTCTTTTAAGGTTCTATTTGGCTGTTCTTTGGAGAGCATTCTTTGGTTTTCTTATTGGGTATTCTTTGGAATCTTTTGTTGCCACTTCTCGGTGGACTTGGCTATTGGGATCTCAATCGGACTTACTGTATAGTATTATCTATGGCATATGTGTCTCGGTCTTTATTGGTGTGATACTGGCATTCCTGATTGGAAATTCTTCAATGGTATTTTATGGAATTCTCAGTGGCCAATTATTTAGTATTTACTTATTGGGCAAACTTGGCTACTTTCTTATTGGAGCATTGTTTTGGATATCTTTTCCGTGTTCCTCAGTAGGTTTGGTATTTGGAGTTCCTATCAGACTTATTGTATAATACTACTTATGGTATTCTTTGAAATTCTTATTGGGCGTTCTATTGTTATTTTCCTTATTAGCAAGGTTGTATGAAGTTCTCACTTGGCAAACAGTGAAGAGGCCTCAGAGTTTGGTTTCAGTATATTGTTCACCAGTTCGGTGTTTATCCTTGGAGTTTTCATCCATCTGGGAAGCTATGTTTGTTATTCAACTTGATTGTCTTATTGGGCATATTATATTTTCTCTGCTATTCCTTAGACCTTTTTCTCAGCATTTGATAACAAAACTCGGAATCTAATTGGTTGTCCCATGGGGTTATTATTTGGAAGGCTTCTTTGGAACTTTGGAAGTATATTTGCTTGGGTTTCTTAGTATTTTCTCCAGCACTCTTAACAGGGAAATCTTCTATGAAATTCATGACAAGCGGGGTAATTCTTTGGACCTCTAGATGGAACCTTTGATTGGGCCTTTATTTGGCTTTTTGCTTGGGGATTCTCGGGCAGTAAAAGTTAGACTTCTATTGGAGATTCGTGCGTGGGGTATTCTTCTTGTCGTTATTGTGTGGTATTAATGACATCTACAGTATCTTTGATTTGGTCTTTATTGGTATTATCTCGGCGCTTTTGGTTGGAATTTTATTCTTTTTCGGTATTCGTGTCAACGGGATTCTTGTGCGGTATCTACATTTAAGCCTTTATTCGGCATTACTACTTGGAATTTCATTTTAAACTTCCCTATTGGTTATCTTGATTAATATACTTGCTCAACAGCTGAAGAAGATTAGTCAGAGATGGATTTCAGTGGATACAGAGTTCTATTGGAAGAAGAATTGCGAGGACGCAATTGTTTTAAGGGGGAAGGATGTGATACACCGAACCTGACATATATTTAATAGCATTTAAAATTCATTTAAATTGCATTTTATTGACCTTTCACCTTCTTTGACCAAACTAGTTAACTTTTCATCTACAATGACCAACTAGGACAAGGTAAAAATTTTTGAAATGTTTAATAAAGGGCAAACTTGGGATTAGAAATAAAAAAAATGCAATGTTAAGTTAGTCAAATTTTGGGTCAACTTCGGAATTAAATCTGAAACAATTGGGGAAGATTTAGGTAGCAAATTATATATGGTTGGAAAGCTCTATGAGTCTAGTTTCTAAAGCTTCAAACCGTTCGTGAATTGGAGTTTTCTAGAAGAAGTTATGGCTATTTTCGTAAGGTCGTGCATAGCTGTTTTGGTTTAGCGGGTTGACCGAAGCTTTGAGCATTTGTCATCTTTTATTTAAGTATGAAATACGAAACAAAAGAGCAAAATCAGGAAATAAAGAAGGCCATGGCTGAAACCATGGAGGAAAAAGAAAAAAAAACATTTCAACTTCAAACTTCAATTTCTTCGCGAGAGCTTGTGCGGGGTGGTTTTCGAGGCATCCAGCATGGTTTTCCTAGCGTCTAGGAGCGTCTAAGGTGAGGGTTTCATCATTATTTGCGCATTTGAAAATGTTGAACATAAACTTTAATTTTTGTGATTTAACTATAGGTTGTTATTTTGTCCGTTTCATTGCTTAAAGAATGTTCTCTAGTAATTGTAGAACGTGTATTTATAGCTTTTTAACATTTTCTGCGGTTGAATATCGAATTTGAAATATAAATTATGTAATGAATAATAAATAGTGAATAGTAAACCCCCGTTTCGATGAAGTTGCGATGTTATGCTTTCTGTTGATGTGAAAAGGTGCTAGGTATGCTAGAATGTCTAAATGCATGGTTTGTTTAGGTTGCGTAATGGAAAAAATGAGAAAAATGCCTTGGTGAAAGTCGGGGTCGTTTAGGCCGAGTTTAACGTTTTCTCATTTTGCGTGATGGCATTGTTTCGGGAGGCCGTGGAAGCACTTTTGGTGCGATTATGGCATTGGTTGGGTGTTTGGTTAGTATAGTTGTAGTTCAAACGAGCAAAGGGGGAAATTGGGACTTTGTGTGAATTCTAGGGTAAAGTAGGGTTTCGGGGTCTTTAGACGTGCCTTATGGTGACCTAGGAGGATTGGTGAAGTCGGTTTCCAAAGCTCGTGGCTCGTTTGAAAGTAGTAGCGTTTGAAAGTTGGGGTCATTTTTGGGATTTTGTGTGTTTTCATAGTATATTGCCTATAGAATGCTTATAATGCCTATAGAATACTTGTTATTGCTTGATAATGTTAGTTGGTGTTGTTCTTGTTGCTTGTAAATACTTGTTAATGCTTATTACGCTTGTTAGAGTTGATTATTGATTGAAATGTTTAACAATTGTTGAATAATGCTTGATATCTCGGTTATCTCCTCTATCTGTGTTGTTGTGCTATCGCTCGTTTATCGCCTTGTATCGAGTCTTGCATTGCATAGTGTCCAGCGCGTGAGTGATGGGCCTCTCTGGGTAGCCTCGGGTTGCCAGTGTTGGTTGCTCTAGCTCCGTGGCTATTCCCTTTTCTCGCTTGGGTTGCCTCCCAGGGAGATTTGGGTCGTAGAATTGATGGTTACTCCCGGGGTATTCCCAACTGGTGTTATAAGGTGGTTGCGCGCTTATTGTCATTGTTGTCAACATCAAGCTCGAGATTGATGTATCGCTCGTGAAATGGTATATTGCTCGTAAGAGTGAACCATAGCCTTCAGAGTGTGATATAGCTTTGAATGGTTGTGTTAATGCTTTCTTGAATGTTTAATATATTGTCGTTTGTATTGAATGCTTTCTTATTGATTTTATTGCTTAACTGTGTCTATTTGCATTGCACTACTTTCTTTCTCTCCAACTCGATATCTGTTTCGCCCTCACTGAGTATACGTGTTGTGTATACTCATTCCTTACCACCACATTTTAGAAAATGTCATGTTAGCTAGAAAGTTCGTGATTTCGTGAAAGTTCGTGCATGAAGAGTTGTCTTGCGTGCCTATGTGGCTTGAGTGTTGAAGTTGTAAAGATATATGCTTTCATATGTTGTATGTATTTATTGTTAAAAGAAATGTAATCTAAATTAGCTAAATAGTTGAGGTAAATCGATAAGCTAGTTATGTAATCAGTTAGCATAGCTTAACTTCAATGCATGTTTGTAATGTCCCAACGAAAAGAATTAGAATGGCATGATAGTTTATTTTATGCAGTAGCTTTAGTATGGTTTAATTGTCCAGTTTGAATGTACTTGTCAAAAATGAAAAGAGATAGGTTAGCTTTTAAATTGGAAATGTATGTATACTTGCTGAGTTTAATTGTTGAGAACCGAGGCTCGGATGGCCTTGAGGTAGTTTGTATGGTTGGACACGGTGTTGGTCCACTTATATGCTGTCGCAGGTTTTACATTTTGCCTAGAAACAGGCGAGATTCCGTCCGTTTTCCCTGAAAATTATGCCGGGGTTTGGTTTGGGTTGTGATTAGATCGATTGATAGAACCTCTGGTCTCGAGAGGGATCGGGGTGTTACAAAGGGTTCATGTATTATGTTGGAACGGAGGCATATAACGAGGAATGTTTATTGTATAATATGGTTATGATGTATGTTGTTATGTTATTGAGGAGTTGTTTGTTGTATGGTTTATGGAGTTGATGTATGATGTCCTATTGAGGTTGGTTTAGAGCCTCAGTATCCTATTCACTGTCGTTATACTGCCAAAATTCCGTTGCGTCCTGACTGATTATAGGAAGGGTCGAGTTGGGACGTGACACACCTTTCATTAACGCAACTCATAATGGTCCATTAATTCATAACCCTTTATAATTAATAGTAATCACATGCAAGCCCAAAACTTTAAAGAAAACACAAGTCTATGGCCCATTCATATAAAGTGGCCCAATTAGGCTCAAATTTAATCAAAAACAAGCACGCAAGGCCCAAGCCCAAATCAATATGTCTCTTTGGCCTACATACATTCATTTTGGCTCATTTATTCATTAAAAGACATTATATCAACATATAATAGCTTTTAACATTTCTTAAACTTAGAAATATCTAAATAAAACACAATAAACTATTTCCAAATTCAAGATTAGAATATAATAGTTTTATATTATGTGAAATTGTTTTTAAAATTTTGAAGACATGTAACTAGTTTCCTATTTGACTATTAAACTCCTTTAAACATCAAATAGTCCTCAACATAATTATATGCATGAACTAGTTAAAATAAGCTTAAAACAACTTTTTAAACTTTCATTTTAACACATGCTTATAATCTATTTAACTTTTTGAAGACTTCAAGGCAACCACTAACACATTACCATGTCCAACAAAAACAACACCCCAAGCCCACACGAATAGGGAATTTCGGCCATCTCAGAATAACAAGGGCACATTTGTCTTTTCTAAGTTTTTTTACTTTACTAATATGCATAAAAGATCATTTCAAGAAACACCTTTTAAGCTATTAGTATGATCTTTTGATTCAAGGTCATATTCCAACATGCAAAGATCAATCTCAACAATTATCTTCATATTTTAGCATATTCAACAAGAAGATCAACTATTCTTAACATGCATGTGACAAATAGCCATTAATAAGTATAGATCTAACATGCAAGCTCAAGTTTATATACATAAGCTCAAATATCCATAAGATCTACACATACAAGCATGGATCAAGACTATATCTAAGCGTGATACCACTTATGTAGCATGCATACACACGGCCAAACCAAGATATCAATACAAGACCATTATGTTTGTTCTATGGACATCAAAAACCAAAAGGCTCTGATACCACTTGAAAAGGAGACAAGCCCACACATATAGATATCATGTCTAAGCATATATCATGGTTGGATTCAAGATCTAGAAAGTTATGCATGGATACATAGCTATGGCTGAAACTAGGCAAGGCATATTTCAAAACTTTCTAGCTAAGATCAACATGCATTCTTTTACATATGTCCATAAACTAGAAAGCTAGTATTATATATCTACTATATGTAATGAAATAGCAAGGTCCTTAGGTATACATTTCGTAGATAACTTGGTTGATGGTGTGGCTTGTGTGGCTTGAAGTTGGAGCAATGGAGTCCTTCTCACTTGAAGGGTCTAGTTGGTCTACACGCATCCAAAGTCCACCATTTACTTGAAGACAAATATGTGCTAGTATATCTTCTAAGTGTTAAGCTATGTGTATATGGTGTATAATCAAAAAGCAAAAGCTCCTCAAAGTTCTTGCAATAGCCGAGAATCACCAAGCAAGAGGAAGAAGATGATCTTTCTCTCTCCTCAATTGCCTTGGCCGAATTGTGTTGTTTCATGAGAGAGGTTGTCATCTTTTTAACCAAATAATATTAACAATATCAAAAAGTGTAGCCAATCACAATTGCTAACTTTTCTTGATAATGCATGCACATCATAGGATCACAATCATTGCAATTTGATGGCAAGATGAATGTCTTCTTTCTCCTCTTCCTCTTGGCCGAAAATCTTAGTGGAAAAAAAGAGAAGATTGTCATCTTTTTAATATTATTTGATAACTTATTATTTAATTGCTTTTATGCATTCAAGAGCCAATCAAACCATTTCTCTTTCTTGCTTGAATCAACCAAGCCATGCATAGCCTTGGATTGTAATCATTACAATCCAAGGGACACCTTTTTCTCTCTCATGACACTTGACAAAAAGGTTCTATCATCAAAAGCAATGGACAAGATCCTTTTGTCTTTATTCAAAAGTCAATCTCATCCATCCAATTCAAATTCAAATGACTAGGATTGATGACATGGACAATCCTACATCTCACATGCCACATGTCAATGCCTTATCATTAATTTGCCTTTTTTATTTGATGACTAGGATGATAACGTGGCATTTCACAAATTACATCAGTATTACACATATACATATATAAACACCTATATATATATATTAGTTTTGCCCATTCTAATCTTTATTAGAATAAATATATTGAAACAAATTTTCAATATTTATAGTTTGGCCTTAAAAGTTTTGGTAATTACAATTTGACCCCAAATTTTTTAAAATTACACTTTTGGCCCAAATACAAATATAGATGATTCTTAACACCTTAAAGCCACCAACTACATAATACAAGCTCCCTGTGAACTTATTCATGATACTTATTAGTGTGTGACCTTTTAGATTCATAATCGCGTGCCAATGAGGGACCTGATAAAACTCCTTATCTATTTCAAAAATGTCTCCGTCATTTACCGAAATACCCTTATGCTCATGAGTGACGCACTAGCAACGAACATATCTTGAGAATGTAAAGGATAATGAAGACGACGTCTTTCATGAATCCATTTAACCATCAAGAATTAGCGTGTAGTCCGATCCTTCTGTTACAAGTGCCCCGATCGGGAAAGGACCATGAAATTGTTAAGCCCACATCCGATATTATGTATAAATCTAAATCGGTGAAACGAGAGATGACTACCATAGAAAAACCCATTTCCATCACTTCATACTCGACTTGGCCAAGGACTTGCTCGTTTACCAACCGATGTCAGATATCATAGGACATTGCCTCATGCCAGAGGTTAACAGATCCTATCTTGACAAAACGCGAAAGGCTATATCCCACCTTAAAGAAGACGATCATTGTCTTGACGTAGTATTTAGCCCCTGATATAACCGGTAGCCATAATCTCTCAAGTCTGAGGATTAATTTGCACAATTCTCAACTAAATAGTAAACTATTAACTTGAAATCATGTAGTTCACTATTTATTGTCACATTCAATGATCCGTACACAGACGATCACTCATATGTTTATTAGTCCACATTACCATGCTGTTCTAGCATTTCGCACGCCATTCTTTATCATTAACATCACCATGTTAATCAAAGGTAATAACATATGATAACCCGTACACGATTATTCTAGTCCCGATCAAATAATCTGAAGGGCTATGATTGCTTCTTAATGCTTATCATATCGAAGAAAAAGTGTGAAATATCATAAACCCTTTTAGAACATTTCTCTTCTCAGATAAACATTAGGGACATATTCATATCGAAGCAGAGAATATGAATATCCTACAAATCACATAGTGTATAAAACACAAAAGCATATTCTTATTAAACCCTAATAAGGTCATCTCAAACTTTAGCATTAGGGCATATCCCCAACAGCGAGTCCATCCTAAAAAGCCTTAAAAATTGGGTCCATGAAGCCTTAGATACTCCAAGCCTCAATCTTTATTGTCCTTGAACCTAGACCATGGAAGTATGGTTATTGTGACATTCCATTAGTGGGATCCATAGCCTACGAGTCTTTCCCAAGTCAGTAAAAGAAGAAGGTTTTCGAGGACTACCCTAAGCCTACAAGTAGGCAGGACTTTCAGTTACAATGTGACGGTTGGGAAAGCCTTTCTAAAGCCAATCGATTATCGAATTTCACTAACCCAACTACCACTACAAGGGGATTCCTAGATCCTCTCTCAGATCGCATTAAGATTCCAGTCTTCAATCAAACAAAATGAAAGCAGGAGATTGATTAGTTGTAGTAGCTACAAACAAATCTCGTGATGGTGATTAAACATCATTGCTATTAAATAGGCAGCTAGAAGTGAATTTCTCCCTTGCTTTGAAAACTTCTTTGGAAGTCTCTACTCAGACGGGGATGGGTTTTGTTAATCCAAGTCGTACTCTATTGACTCAAGAAAAGTAGGTTTAGAAGGTGACACCTCTGCTAATTGTCAAATTGCGTCTATCAGATAACTACTTTAATCAAAATTCTCAGGTTCCTCAATGCTGGCAAAAGAGCTTTAAGACTTCCTGTCCGAGGAGATAATGTGAATCAATAATGAATGCGATGATCAAAGAAGCGGTGTCACATAGGTCAAAGGTACAACCGCTACCTCTAGTAGGATTTTCTTGCTTTACTAACGAGCTAACCTACGAACCACTCCGTGGGCTACGCGAAGAGATGAGTTAAGGAACAAGAGTCAAAGACGACATGGACATCATACTACAAAACACAAGCAAAGACAAGAGGCCATTTACATAAGGGCGCGCCTTACGTGCCACTATCAACACTCGGAAGCTTGCTAGCCTTTCTTTTTAAGCTATGGAGCGTACCAACTTTAATTAACATCAAGTTGTATGTTTCGCTACTGTCTAATGAAGTGCAGTATCATTCTGTCCAAGGGACTGGATCCCAAGGCTTTTCTTAGTCTAACATGATTGTTGTAACCTCGGTGGGTTGCTCATTAGATTTTGATGGAATTCAGTGACAGTCAACTCCTTAGGTCATACCAAGGTACCCTCCCCTACCTATAGGGCTCCCCGTAATGAGGGATCCCATATAGGGGAGATCGTCGTGTCAGCATACTAGAATTAGTGGAGGATTGACTCTTTGTCTAGTGAGGAAATCACGGGACAACAAGTCGGTCACCAACGTAAATCTAAAGATTGATAACAGATTTGCACCTGCTAGCTCTGTAGATCTTAATTATATTGTATTTTGATATTTATCCTTTGTGGGCACTCCCCTATCTAATTTTAATGGGACAAGGGTACTAGGAGGGAAGAGGGCATTAAATGATTGATATGAATCATTTTACAAAGCTCTTTCTTCCCCTAATTCGTGTGTCGCTGCTGAGATGACAGTTGTTCGAAGACTTTCTAGTCCTAATGGGATTCTTAAAATGAATCTTATTAGTGGTTGCTAATAGTCTTACCAAGGAGTCGTGCATAGCCGTCTACTTGTATGCGAAGGAAATCCAACGGATTATGCAAAAGTCTGGTGCTTTGCATGTTACGCTTTATCTAAAGCAATGTGCTAGCTCTTTACGATTAGCATATGGAGGAGATTAACGCCCTCCTAAGCTTCTGGTTGTTCCCGTCTCTCTAACCCTAAAGGGTTATCCTCACATCATCCCTCTGTTCATCCGTCAAAAGATGTACCGGAAAGATGAGACTGCAGATCTATTGGTCAAGTGTTGGTTGTCTTTCTTCTCTCTATCAAGAATTATCTTGGTAGCGAATAAGGTTGATAAGTTTTTATTTGGGCCAATGACCTCACCAGTTCGTGATGCAGACCGAGCTGACGTGATGGTCAATCAGATAGCTGAAAAGATACCTTCTTTGATAGATATCATGGTATACTCCCTGGATAGATCGTATTCCCCTTTATCAAAGGATAACGTGGGAACCAACTTGGAACAAATCCTGTGCCCAATTGACTAAGAAATTGATCTAGGACGGCGTCAATCCTGTCTTAGCGAAAGCTAAGTCTTGATTCACTGTTTACCCGTATAAAATGGGTGCCTTCACTTTCTGGGTAAATTTTGTCCATGCGTACGACCAACAGTGGTCACAAGGGACCGTCTGGCACCACTATACACGAGATGCCTTAGACCCAGCTAATAAGCTATTATCAGGTTGGTTGTTGGATTGGTACCAGGCATATGTAGGCCCAATACTTTCCCATAGTATTGGCTATGAACGGATCGTCACAGGAAATTTGGGTTACTCACTTGAAAGGGCGGGAAAACGACTTGTATTCACCTTAGGGAACTATGTGAATCAGGGACTTCTTAGACCTGTTCACGAGTGGCTTTGTGCTATCTTACGAAGGTTGCCTACTGATGGCACCTTTTGGTAGACAAAGCAAAGCCTCTTGACTGGTTGATAGACAGGTAGACATGTTACTCCTAGTACTTGAAGTTAGCCACTGATCGGTGGCCATTGTACTTCTTGTTTAGGGTCATGTGCTTCATTTTTGATTGATCTTTCGCATCTAGTGAATTCTACTCTAGCTATGAATAAGTTCGAGGTACCATTTGTAAAGAAGTTTACCACTGTCTTATTTTATGCCGGTCAACCCCTTGGCTATTATGCTTCGTGGCCTCCCTTTGCCTTCTCCCACCACATACTCGTGTGGTGGGCGGCAGAACATGTATATCCTGGTCAACTCTTCCAGGATTACATTGTCTTGGGGACAATGTTGTGATTGTAGATGAGAAGGTGGCCTTGATGTATAGCTCCGCTCTAGGGAACTTGGGGTTGATATATCCTATCAAAAGTCCCTGATCACCCATACGGGCTTTGCCGAGTTTGATAAGAGATTCAAGGTTCATGGTCTTACTGTGGATTTATCTAGGTATCTACTAAATCTTGTTTGAACACTCACAACCTGGGGCAATGGCCATTCATATGAAGTATTCCTGCGCTCGCTTTTCAACCTTGTGTATTCTAGCTGGAGTAGGGTATCGGTCTCTTTCACGCTTGGCACATTCCCGCAATCTAAAAATTGAAATATTGTGGGCAATGTACACTAAGGCCTCATTTCCCCTTGACCTGTGGTTAGGTCGGGGTCTACTGCTGGATCCGTATATTAAGGGGGGGTATTAATGTCCTCCTCATACGTGAGCTTAAACAAAAATAATTGGTTCTCCCTCTGGATAAGGTCTTCCCTGGCTTAGAAGCCAACTTCATTCCTCTCTCTATCGGTCGAGCATCTTCCACCCTCTCCCTATAGGTCGAGCGTTTACCTTCCTCTCCTTATTAGTCGAGCTGAATTCTATCCAGCCTCTCCCTATCGGTCAAGTATCTTTAAACCTCACTAAGCCATTCCCTTACTCACCCTAAAGCCAAAAGCAGCGTCAGCAAGATTGACTGAGTACCAGTACTGCCTTGCCCAAAGCTACCAAAGCAGAACATAGTCTTGATGTATGCTGCAAGAGTCCGACAAGAACCCCTTATTCCCGCGAGTAAACTACCACTTGCTATTGCTACTCTGACTATGAGAGCTAGGAGTTTACTTTTACAGTGTAACATAAATAATGAAAGAAAGCAATAGAAAGCTTTTGCCTGTATTTGGGTATGGAGCCTGCTTTCTAGGGCTAGGTACTGGAAACATATAACCTTCCAGTACACCATAAGAATCTCTCCCATGCTCCCAACCTTGTCTAGTTCGAAATGCATGTGTTAAGCTTGTTCTTGATCTTTTTCTTCATTTCTGACTGTGAATTTGCTTTCCCGGGCATAACTTAAGCTCGAAATCAGCATTGGGACTGTTTGAATAAGCAATAGCAGCACTCATCATTAGCTTCTTCTTTGTCTTTGACTGGAGTCCTTGAGCTAAAGTTCGTTCAAAAGCACATAAGATGAGTTGAATAGCCTGAGCTAAGGCAATGTAAATTACAATTCCGTCTTGACTCCGGTTTGATTATATGATGCCCTAATTTCCCCATTTGAATCCCGAAAAAGATGTTATACTATGCCTTTTCATTCTCATTCAGGTTCTGGATGTTCACCTTCAATAATGATTTTCGATCCTCTCCTGACCTTGCCAAGATCAATTCAAGTAGAAAAGGTGGGTAAAAACCTACCTCTAATGGTTTAACTAACCGAATGTCCTATTTTGGTAATGATGTGGAGGAATTGGTATTAACCTACTCAATATCTTCATTTCGTCAATGGTTGAACCTTCTTTTCATTTGTATGCCTGTGATGTTTGAATATGCTTGACCGATAGGGAGAGGAATGGAGTACGGATGAACATCTTTACCATGACGGCACAGCCCAGACAGTGATGGATGATGAAAGCCCGCCAGTGAAAGCCGAAGCACAGGGCCAATGCGCCTCTCCGAATCCCAAAGTCAAAAGCTAAGAGATTTAGGGTCAACGCTATCTCAAAGAGCATGAACCCATTGACGAAATCTCTAAATTGGGGCTAGGGGACGTACTTCAACTCTCGGTAAAAATGCCACTTCTTGCATTACAGTAACCTTCTCAAGCAGAGGACCCTAATGGAGCGACATTTGTCCTCTCAATGGAAGGTTTTTTTCCTTATCTTTCATAGGGTAGCCTAGAAGTCTTCCTCTATGCTGGAAAGAATTGTCACTGATGGTGAGATAAGAAAAAGAAAGTACAGTCCAATTGCAAAGAAGCGAAGAACATAGGCTACGACCTTGAGGAGCCTGTCAGCTGAAGTGAAGTGAAGAACGGGAGAGGTTTAAAGATGCTCGACTAATAGGGAGAGGTAGAAAAGTACCCCTCGAGCCGCATCTAAGTGAAAAAGAAAGGGAAGCTTGGCTAGCCGGCCAGTACGTCGATCTCAGAAAACATAGGCTTGGGCTACATGCCAACTCCGCTCCTTGTGCCGAAAACTTTGTCTGACGGTGAAAGTTCTGGAGATCTTTCTTTCAGATCTCTGAACATTGTCTATAAACTTTGTCTTCGTCAAAGAGCAAAGAGACGAGAGTCAGTTCAAGAAGAGGATGTAGAGCATGTGCCCCCTACATAGGACGAGGTCAAGTAAATGGATCTTGGGACTGTTGACAATTCTCGCCCTGTATTCCTAAGTGCAAGCTTCTCAAATGAAAGAGATTTGACAGTATATAGATCTACTCAGATAATTCTTTGATGTTTTCGCTTGGAGCTATGCCGAACTGGACTAGACCAAAAGATAGCTATGCATCGGCTAAACATCCAAGAAGGTGCTAAGCCATGTTTCTTAGTTTAGTAAAAAATGAGACTTTCATAGGTCCGATAGGTTTTTCTATTATACTAGTAGGGTGGTTACCATCAAATGCGTTAATTTTCCTTTTTAGACCTTCTTTGTCAACAAGAGCCCTACGTCTTCAATCCCCTTGAGCAGTTAGCGAGCATCCTTCTTTGCTTTCTTTGAAGCGTGCATTAGTCACATAGATGACTTCGTTAAGGAAAGCTTCTTGAAAAGTGTTCATCTCTTCGCTCTCCTCCTTCTGCTAATGCGAATATCCCGTTCTTGGTTCTTAAAGATATGTCTCCTACCCCTGTTATGTTAGCGTCTCTAATCCCATCTATTGGTTAGAGCTCTATTCGGGAAAGAGTCTAAGCTGCCCTCCCATTTCTTCTTCAATTTCACAAAGAAAATTTGATCTCCTTCGGACCCTTCTCTTATAATTTTAGGCAAGGTACCTTCTGCTCTCTTCAATTTAGTAAGCAATTGAGTGCCTTTTGCTCCTTGGTCTATTGTCTATCGATGTCCTGCCTCACCTATCTTTCGTGCTTGAATTAGTGGATAGAGACCTGTACTGTAGGAATAGGCCACTTGTTGGCAAGTTCGGAAGCTTTGGTGAGATGGGAACTAATGTTAATGGTCTTGGATATAGCTCAGAGTACTGCCTCACTTAGTCTAGCTGAGTTCTACTATTAACTAATGAGACTTACATAGAGTACTTGTACCAAATACATATAAAAAGAGTGTATGCGAGTAAGTGCGAAAGCTTTTGCATCTTAATTTCCATCTACTAATTTGAGATCTTCCTGTCAATCAGTGCGACTCAAAAATCCACATACAGAGAAAGCTGATGTGCCCTTATTAGTGCAATTGAAATATCAATATATAGTGTAGTTGCAAGGCTTTCTTTCGTGAGCTAGCCTTGTTTGTTTCCTCTTTTCCTCTCTATTCCGGATGTCCATCCAATCTCTGATTCCAGTCCATAACTTCTTTGAATGTAGTTCCTGTTGCTCTTCTCTAGCTAGGCTGTCACAACTATGGCCATCTTTTCTTAAGCCTTAGGGGAGATTAAAGTAATCTCATTAGGGACTAAGGCATGTACATGAAGTCTAGATTATAAGACCTAATCGGGCTTTCCGCGCGATATCTCCTTGCTAAAGGCCTATCTCTCATCTTGAAGGCTAGTTGAATGGATCATAGAAGGTGCAAGATGTGTTTCCATTCCTTTACCTATTTCTGTGCTTTTAGCAGCTTTTGCGCTTATTTACCAATCTGTGCTTGTTTATCTGGCTTATGTCATTCTCATTAGTTTATTAAGTGTTGTAAGATCCTCTTTCACCTCCCTCTGCTTGGGAATCGGTGTCGGGTACATGGAAGGGTTAGATTGAGAAAGATTGGGTACGTAGAGGGGTCAGAAGTAGGAACGAGTTAATCAAAAGTGGCAAGTTTGTTTTGTAGGCTTTTGTGAATGGGACTCATGGATTTCGAAGTCGAAATCACCTGCTGATAGTGGAATCTTTCATTCTTTCTCAAAGGGATCGTATTGACCCTCTTCTGAGCCTATAGGTGAAAAAGCTTTTACCTTCTACTTGTTCAGTGCTATTTCCCGATCATGCAACGATCTTTAGTCGTTATTAAGCCTGGTATGCCTCCGCCCTGTGTCCACAATTCCAGACCTTCAATCCAGGATCATGCCTTGGGCTTTCAATCCAAGATCATCCTCTCACATGTTCCTACTTAGTTCGCATTTCGGGTATGTGGCAAGCAATAAAACTGTATTCAAATAGTTACGATATCCTCTGCGTAACGTACTAAAAGCTCTTGACTTAAGGGGCAAAGCGCATTTCAAGATGCCTTCGGCTTCAAGAAAGATGGGATTTTAGAGCCTTTAGGTCCTAGTCCTAAGATCTAGGAAGATTGTATGCTAGCATTGCCGAAGGCCCTCGCGCATATTCTCTTTCTGTCTCATATTTCGGAAAAGAACAAGAAGAAGAGCTAAAAGGAAGAGCCTTCAGTCCTTTCCTTTTTCTTTTGTCCCATCCTTAACTTAAGAGTGAAACTTGAACTCGCATTTGGAGGAAAGAGAGTGGAGCATCTTAGTTAGCCTTCTTCTTCCCTCGGGTCCAACAAAAAAAGGCCCCTTACTATAGAAACGCACAACCACTTTCACTAAGGCGCGCCGTTATCATTAGTTGCATTTGGTCATAGATCAGGCGCCCCTACTCCTATAAAGCAAGGGGAGGCCAACATAATGGAGCTTGACTAGTAAAAGGTACGCTAAAGTGTACTTCCATTTTCTACGCTTGGTCTGAGCCCATGATAGGAAGATGGAGAAGAAATACATCTGGGTACATGGATCTCCAATATACATTAACCAGAGTTCTGTTCAAAAGCTCAAATATTGTTGCACTACATTCCCTTTTGTTAGACCAAGTATAGGGATTACCTGAGTAGCCAAGATCATGAAGTCTACATGAATCTATATAGGTTCGGAAGGCTTCAATTTAAGATAGGGATACTCTTTGCTCAACTGGATAGAGAATTGTGTTAAAGTCCCCAATGACCAACCATGGGAAAGAGATAGAATTTGTTATCTCAGAGAATTCCTGCCACACCTCATGCCGATAGCAAGCTTGAGCCCATGCATAGACCATGGAAAAGATCTAAGAGTGCCCTAGTTTTTTGTCTGGAATGAGAATTCATTGTCCTCCTCCTTAGCCGATCACTAATTATCAACCACTTAATCATTTTCAGACATCTTCTCCTCCTCGATAACCTTACTAACTGCTTCAAGTTCAGGCTTCACAATAGAGATCGAGATAGCCTCGTGAGCGTGATTGTAAGTCTCGTGGTTGATATCTGTGAGCGAGACCCAAGTAGGAAAAGCAAAGGTAGAAAGAGCAGAGAGGCAGCATCACATATTTCTCCGCTGCTATATCAAGATGATCTATAGCATCATAGATAGAGACAAAGTTTCCTTCACGTAGTTCCACCAGCTTCAATAACATATCGATACCTGGGCTAGTAGATGTATACCAATATGACTAATAAGGGCGATGGCCTACAAGGCATACTTAAAACTCGATAAGACTCAATATTAAGGTATCGATTCTCGTTGGGAGTGAAGGAACGTACTTATAGCACTCTCCCTGTAGCCCAAAAAGAGTAGATGAGAGTACATACGAGGTAGTGACCGAATGACCCAATGAAAGTAGCTAATCTTCGCACCATTTCTTTTTGGAAATGGAGTAAGGGGAGCCCTTATAGGAAGGGATGGGGGTTTGGGGGAAGGGAAACCTTTCATGTCCTTCCCGCAAGGCTACTATTCCTTTCAAGGAATAGAGTAAGACCTTTACCTATTCGAGTTAAGGAGCTAATCCTCCCCGCTATTCTGGACTTTAGGGAGGAATAGAGTAAGGGGATCCCCGCTATTAGGGTTAGTGAGTTTTAGACTTAGTGTCACGCCCCGACCCGACCCCGCAAAAGGCCAAGCCCGGACCCGACACACGGACGGAGTCTCCTCTGTACCGCGGACGATCCGAAAACCCTAAAATCAACATAATACTTGCGAAAGCCAGAATAAACATTTGAAACAAGCCAACTTTCTTTTAAAAACATCCATTCTCTTATTAACCAACTTTGCAATCCAAAAATGTCATGTATACTACACAAGTATTTATGCCACTAAACAGTTAAACCATTAGTATGCAATCCTTTACTAGTCATAAGAGTATAACTTTACAATCTTTAAACCTTTACAATAAAAGCCATTAAGGTCTCAAAATAGAACTACATACAAGGTTATAAGCCTCAAAATAAAGCGACAACCAAGCATTAAACACATCAAGCATGGCTCGCACAAAAAGTCTGGCAACCAACCACCAGCAAAGCAAAGAAGTGCTATCACGGAAACACCTCCACTTGTTCCTCCTCCTCTATTACCTCAATAGGGTCTGCTTCAACTACTCCTGTAAAAAATATAGTATAGAAAGGAATGAGCAAAAACTATTGCTCAGCGAGGGCAATTGGTCTCAAGGACGGAGATGAGAGGAGTATGCAATGCAATTAGTCAAGCAATTCATACAAACATCATATACAGATACTAACAAAGCCATCAATAAAGCAAGGCAAGCATTAAAACTATAAACACTCATTCAAAGGATACGATACTATTTCCACGAGCAACTTTCAATCACGAATGCGATGATGGTGCGCCGGCCCAAACCACCTTATAACACCAGTTTGGAATACCCCGGAAGTATCCATCAATCTACAACCCAAATCTCCCTGGGAGGCAACCCAAGCAAGAAAGGGAATAGGACATGGAGCTAGGGCAACCAACACTGGCAACCCGAGGCTACCCAGAGAGGCCCATCATACCGCCCTGACTCTATGAATGCAATACAATATACAATGCAACAATTGAGCGATAAAGCCACACGTGGGAGAATAACAAAGTAGGTTACTCTCGCTCGCAATAGCAACAATTGTTAACCATTCCAATCAAAATCAACTCCAACAAGCATATAAAGCTCAATTAAACAATCTATGGGCATAATATCAAGAAAACAAGCAAAATCACAAATCGGCCCCAACTATCAAAATGCTACTACTTCCAAACGAGCCACGAGTTTTGGAAACCGACTTCACCAATCTTCCTAGGTCACCATAAGGCACATCTAAAGACCCCGAAACCCTACTTTACCCTAGAATTTGCGCAAAACCCCGATTTCCCCCTTTGCTCATTTGAACTACAATTATACCAACTAAACACCCAACCAATGCCATAATTGCACCAAAAGTGCTTCCATGGCCTCCCAAAACAACGCCAACACACAAAACGAGAAAATGCCAAACTCAACCTAAACGACCCCGACTTTCACCAAGGCATATTTCTCATTTTTTTCCATTACGCAACCTAAACAAACCATGCATTTAGGCATTCTAGCATACCTAGCACATTTTTACATCAACAGAAAGCATAACAGCGCAACTTCATCGTTTCAAGGGTTTACTATTCACGTTTTACTATTCAATTGAAATTTAAATTACAATCTCAACATTCAACCGAAGAAAATGTTAAAAAGCTATAAATACATGTTCTACAATTGTCAAGGAACATTCTAGAAGCTTCAAAATGATTAAAATAACAATCTACGGATAAAATCTAAAAATCAAAAACTTGACATACTTGACTTTTAAATGCATAAATAACGTGCTTCCCTCACCTTAGGCACTCCTAGTCACTAGGAAAACAACGCTGGTTGCCTTGGAAACCACCCCGCACGAGCTCACGCGGAGATTGAATGATTGGAAGTTGAAATGGTTTTTTTTTTCTCTTCAAACTCTCGGCCTGCTCTTGTTTTGTTTCAGCTTTTATTTTTTTTCATTTTGCTTTGTTTTAACTATTTAAGGTGATTAGCTTGGTCAAAGTTGGTCAAGCCTTGGTCAACTAACTTAAAATTGGTCAATTGGCTTATTTTTATGCATTTTAAAGCTAAAATAACTATCACTAAATTAATTCTAGCCATCAACAATTAAAATATAAAATTTAAGTCACCTAAATACTAGTTTCACTATTTGCTGAGGACTAGAAAACACTCTCTAGCTATCGCTCCCGAAATGCAATGCACTTTGCAACAACAAAGAAGTAACAATTAAATCTCAAAGAATCTAAGAAAATATAATTTTCAAAATAATAAACAAGAAAATTCCACATTCCGGGCTCGGGTATTACACCCTCTCCTCCTTAAAACAATTGCGCCCTCGCAATTCTTACCTGGTCAACAAACAACTCCGGATATTGATTCCGAACCTGGTCCTCTCTTTCCCAAGTTGCTTCCTCAAACCCATGATGATTCCACAGAACCTTTACTAACGGAATACTCTTTCTGCGAAGCTCCTGAATTTTTCGATCCACAATTCGAATCGGTTTCTCTACATAAGACAACTTTTCTTCAATCTGCAAAGGCTCTGGTTCAAGTACATGTGAAGGGTCTGGATGGTATTTTCTTAACATCGACACGTGGAACACATCGTGCAGTCTCGACAAGCTCGGAGGCAAAGCTAACCGGTAAGCCAAAGGACCTACCGTTTCGGTGATCTCATACGGACCCACATACCTGGGACTAAGTTTCCCGCTCTTACCGTGCCGAATCAATCCCTTTCGAGGAGAAATCTTAAGAAATACCCAATCTCCCAAAGCAAACTCAAGATCCCGACGGTGTTTATCCGCATAACTCTTCTAACGACTCTAAGCTATCAGCATACGCTATCGAATAAGGTGAACATTATCTACCATCTTAATCATCTCAAGTAACACAGTCGGATCAACTGTTCTCATTTCTCCAACCTCTTCCCAATACAATGGGGATCTGCATTTACGACCGTACAATGCTTCGTAGGGAGCCATACCTATAGTGGATTGATAACTATTATTGTAGGCAAACTCCGCCAAAGGCAAAACTTCTCCCAATTCTTCCCAAAGTCTAGCACACATGCCTGAAGCATGTCTTCCAAGATCCTGATAGTTCTCTCAGACTGGCCATCAGTTTGTGGATGGTATGCAGTACTAAAGCTCAACTTAGTTCCCATGGCCTCTTGTAACTTCTGCCAAAAATGAGATCTAAATCTGGGATCTCTATTTGACACTATACTCTGTGGCATACCATGAAGTCTCATAATATTAGTAACATAAAGCTCAGCTAGTTTATCAAGGCTATCTTGTATGTTCACGGGAATAAAATGTGTAACTTTAGTCAAGCAGTCCACAACAACCCAAACAGAATCACATCCTCTCGGAGATCTAGGAAGATCGGTCACAAGGTCCATTGTTATATGCACCTACTTCCATTGCGGAATCGACAACGGTTGCAGAAGCCCGGCTGGCCTCTGATGCTCAACTTTAACCCTCTGACAAGTTAAACACCTGGATACATACTCAGCAATCTCCCTCTTCATATTGTTCCACCAGAAGTGTTGTTTCAAATCTCTATACATTTTAGTACTGCCCGGGTGAATCGTATATCTCGAATTATGTGCCTTGGACAGAATCTCATTCTTCAAAGTCGGATCACTAGGAACACACACCCTGTCCCTGAATTTGAAGATACCATCTGCATGCAATTTAAACTCCGACTCTCCCCCTTTAGCTTTTTCTTGGATTTTCAAGATGTAAGGATCAGCCTTCTGAGCCTCTCTGATCTGTGCTAACAACCCTGACTGAATCTGTATGCTAGCAAATCGAATCCCTACCTCAGTAACTTCCGGCTTCCATGAACAAATTTTTTCCAAAGTCCCCCAATCCTTGATAATTAAGCTTGCAATAGTAGCATTTTGGCTCAACGCATCAGCAACAACATTTGCCTTACCTGGCACGTAGTTTATAGAACAGTTGTAGCCACTTAATAGCTCTAGCCATCTCTGCTGCCTCATATTCAAATCTTTTTGTGAAAATAAATATTTGAGACTCTTGTGATCAGTAAAAATTTCAAATCTGCAACCCCACAAGTAATGACGCCACTTATTTAAAGCAAACACAACTGCAACTAACTCCATATCATGTGTAGGGTAATTGACTTCATATGGTTTCAACTTCCTAGAAGCATAGGCAATCACCTTACCATTCTGCATCAAAACACAGCCCAAACCTTCTTTAGATGCATCACTGTAGACAACAAAGTTTTCTGTTCCCTTAGGTAAAGCTAGTATAGGTGCTGTAGTTAGTCTCTTCTTCAGTTCTTGGAAACTGGATTCACATTTAGCATCCCAGTTGTATGTAACTTTCTTTTGAGTCAACTGGATTAAAGGTCCAGAAATTTTGGAAAAGTCTTTAATAAACCTCCAGTAGTAACCTGCCAACACAAGAAAACTCTGAATCTCTGACACCATTTCAGGTCTCTTCCAAGATAAAACAACTTCAATCTTAGCTGGGTCTACTGAAATTCCTTGATCTGAAATGATATGGCCTAGAAAAGATATTTGATTCAACCAGAATTCACACTTGCTGAATTTAGCAAAAAGCTTGTTTTCTTGCAAAGGTTGGAGCACAATCTTCAAATGTTGTTAATGTTCAGCCTCGTTCTTAGAGTATACTAAAATGTCGTCAATAAAGATTACGACAAACTGATCAAGATAAGGTCGAAAAACCCTCTGCATCACGTCCATGAATGCGGCTGGTGCATTCCTCAATCCAAATGGCAACACAACAAACTCATAGTGGCGATATCTAGTCCTGAATGCCGTCTTTGGTATGTCGTCATTCCGAATCCTAAGTTGATAGTAACCCTGCCTCAAATCAAATTTGGAGTAAACACTCGCACCCTGCAACTGGTCAAACAATTCCTCAAACAACGGCAAGGGGTATTTGTTCTTAATCGTGACTTGATTAAGTCCCCTGTAATCAATACATAACCGTAGCGTGCCGTCTTTCTTTCTCACAAACAACACAGGCGCACCCCACGGCGAAGAACTGGGTTGTATAAACCCTTTCTCAAGCAAGTTCTGAAGCTGAATTTTTAATTCCTGAAGTTCAGCTGATGCCATTCTATAAGGACTTCTAGAAATTGGCACAGTGTCTGGCACAAGATCAATCACAAACTCAATCTCCCTATCCAGTGGTAAACCCGATAATTCCTCGGGAAATACACCAGGGAAGTCTCTAACAATCGGAACCTCATTCAAACTCAACTTATCAGTAGGCTGATTGATCAAATAAGCTAAGTAAGCTTCACAACCCTTATTCAACAACTTAGAAGTCTGTCTCGATGATAAAAGAGGAATTCGGGCAGCCCTGCAATTCCCAGCAATCTTTAGTACCGGTAGATTAGGAATCTGAAGATAAACAATCTTTGTTCTACAATCCAATTGAGCATAGTACTTCCCCAACCAGTCCATTCCCAAAATGATTTCAAAGTCACGGAATGGAAATATAATTAAATCAGCAGGAAATTTACGGTTCTCAATGCATATATCACAAGATTTGTAAATAGACTCAGTAACAAATTTTGCACCCAAAGGCGTACTAACTTCAACTTCATGCGGCAATTTATCAATGCAAACATTCATAGATCGTGCACATGCAGGAGTTATAGACGAATGTGTAGCTCCGGGATCAATCAAAACTTTAACTGGCTAAGTATTGAGAAGAAAGGTACATTCCACTATAGCTGTAGTATCGGGTAGCTCCTCTGCATCCAGTGCAAAGACCCTAGCCTGTACCCTCTGTGCTGGACCTGCACTTGCAGCCCTATTCTGCACAGCTTGTCCTCCAGTACGGCCCTGAACATTCCTATACTTAGGGCAATCTCTCACCCTATGGTCATCGCTACCACAACCCGTACATTTACCACTCTTCCTCCAGCAATTAGCCTTAATATGCCCCGATCGGTTACAAAAGTTACACTGCTGATTTTGCCTTACAATAGTGTTTCATGTAGGTGCTGGGCCTCTGGCAGTAGTAGGAACTGTACCTCCCTGCTGGGGTCTAGTCACATCTGGCTTCCCCTTAATCTGATACTGAGGCTGATATGGACGTTGCTGAGGAACCTGTGCAGAAGTCTGATACTGCCTCGGCTGACTCTGGCTGCTCTGGCCCAAATACTGTTTCTTACTCGGTTGACTACTCTCAGCTAACATCTCAGCCTTCCATTTCTCAAACTTCAAGGCTGCTTGGAAAGCCTCGGGAAAAGTAGTGTAGGTCTGCCCAGTCAAATGCAACTGTATATCCATCCTCAGCCCACGAACAAACCTATGAATCATCCTCCTAGCTGGCCGTACCAGCTCGGGCATATACCTCGACAGGCTAACAAACCAAGCCTCATACTGTGCAACAGTCATATTTCCTTGCTTCAGGGCCACAAACTCGTCCTCCCGCCTTTCCATAGCCATCTCGGGAATATACTTGTCCCGAAACTCACTCACAAAATCATCCCACAAATGTGCTACATCCTCACAGTCCCACCTCCTCCTGACAGTATTCCACCACTGCTCTGCGTCGCCCTCAAACAGGAATGACGCATAATCTATTCTTGCCTCATCAGTGTCCCACAAACCAATGAAAATTTTCTCAACACGGTTAATCCATCTCTCGGCTGCCTCATCATCCGGCTCTCCGAAGAACTTACCCGGCTCGTGCCTCAGGAATTTCTCTAACTGGTTATTCTCAACCCTGTACCCCTGTCCACCAGGATTAGCTTGATTTCCCTGGGGATTATTATTCCTGTCCTGCCTCTGCTCATGCAGTACCTGGGTAATCTGGTCAATTGCTGTAGTCATAGTAACCATAAACTGCTCAGACAACGGTTGCTGATCCTGTTCTGCTGCCTCTTCATCTGACCCTAGACCTTGAGTACCACGATGTGGCGGCATAGTAGCAATTCACAATAGCTGGCAGCATATAAAAGCAGTTTATAGACAGAAATATAGCACATAAGATTAGATAACACTCAAGTCAATAACAATCAAACATTCTAACGCGCAATTCACATAACACAAGATTGACATGCCAAACTAATTCACTTTAAACGCATAAGCACTCTAAGTTCACAAAATCATGCTGTAACACTTTCTTTCCACTTAACAATCATACAATAATACTTTAGCATTTTGGACCTTTACCCCACAGGCCGAGAAACATACTCCGGCTCATGCAAGACTAACATGCTCTGATACCACCTAAAGATGTCACGCCCCAACCCGACACCGCAAAAGGCCAATCCCGGAACCGACACACGAACGGAGTCTCCTCTGTACCGCGGACGATCCAAAAACCCTAAACTCAACATAATACTTAAGAAAGCCATAATAAACATTTGAAACAAGCCAACTTTCTTTTAAAAACATCCATTCTCATATTAACCAACTTTGCAATCCAAAAATGTCATGCATAGTACACAAGTATTTATGCCACTAAACAGTAAAACCATTAGTATGCAATCCTTTACTAGTCATAAGAGTATAACTTTACAATCTTTAAACCTTTACAATAAAAACCATTAAGGTCTCAAAATAGAACTACATACAAGGTTACAAGCCTCAAAATAAAGCGTCATCCAAGCAATATACATATCAAGCAAGGCTCGCACAAAAGTCTGGTAACCAACCACCAGCAAAGCAAAGAAGTGCTATCACGGAAACACCTCCACCTGCTGCTCCTCCTCTATTACCTCAATAGGGTCTGCTTCAACTACTCCTGTAAAAAATATAGTATAGAAAGGAATGAGCAAAAAGTATTGCTTAGCGAGGGCAATTGGTCTCAAGGACGGAGATAAGAGGAGTATGCAATGCAACTAGTCAAGCAATTCATACAAATATCATATAAAGATACAACAAAGCCATCAATAAAGCAAGGCAAGCATTAAAACTATAAACACTCATTCAAAGGATACGATACTCTTTTCACGAGCAACTTTCAATCACGAATTCGATGACGACGCGCTGGACCAAACCACCTTATAACACCAATTTGGAATACCCCAAAAGTATCCATCAATCTACAACCCAAATCTCCCTGGGAGGCAACCCAAGCGAGAAAGGAAATAGGATACGGAGCTAGGGCAACCAACACTGGGAACCCGAGGCTAGCCAGAGAGGCCCATCACACCGTCCTAACTCTATGAATGCAATACAATATACAACGCAACAATCGAGCGATAAAGCCATACGTGGGAGAATAACAAAGTAGGTTACTCTCGCACGCAATAGCAACAGTTGATAACCATTCCAATCAAAATCAACTTCAACAAGCATATAAAGCTAAATTAAATATTCTATGGGCATAATATCAAGAAAACAAGCAAAATCACAAATCGGCCCCAACTATCAAAATGCTACTACTTCCAAACGAGCCACGAGTTTTGGAAACCGACTTCACCAATCCTCCTAGGTCACCATAAGGCACGTCTAAAGACCTCGAAACCCTACTTTACCCTAGAATTTGCGCAAAGCCCCGATTTTCCCCTTTGCTCGTTTGAACTACAACTATACCAACTAAACACCCAACCAATGCCATAATTGCACCAAAAGTGCTTCCACGGCCTCCCGAAACAATACCAACACGGAAAACGAGAAAACGCCAAACTGGACCTAAACGACCCCAACTTTCACAAAGGCATATTTCTCATTTTTTTCATTACGCAACCTAAACAAACCATGCATTTAGGCATTCTAGCATACCTAGCACATTTTTACATCAACAGAAAGCATAACAGCGCAACTTCATCGTTTCAAGGGTTTACTATTCACGTTTTACTATTCAATTGAAATTTAAATTACAATCTCAACATTCAACTACAGAAAATGTTAAAAAGCTATCAATACATGTTCTACAATTGTCAAGGAACATTCTAGAAGTTTCAAAATGATTAAAACAACAATCTACAGATAAAATCTAAAAATCAAAAAGTTGACATACATAACATTTAAATGCGCAAATAACGTACTTCCCTCACCTTAGGCACTCCTAGTCGCTAGGAAAACAACGCTGGTTGCCTTGGAAACCACCCCGCACGAGCTCACGCGAAGATTGAACGATTGGAAGTTGAAATGGTTTTTTTTTTCTCTTCAAACTCTCGGCCTGCTCTTGTTCTGTTTTAGCTTTTATTTTTTTTCATTTTTCTTTGTTTTAACTATTTAAGGTGATTAGCTTGGTCAAAGTTGGTCAAGCCTTGGTCAACTAACTTAAAATTGGTCAATTGGCTTATTTTTATGCATTTTAAAGCTAAAATAACTATCACTAAATTAATTCTAGCCATCAACAATTATAATATAAAATTTAAGTCACCTAAATACTAGTTTCACTATTTGCTGAGGACTAGAAAACACTCTCTAGCTATCGCGCCCGAAATGCAATGCACTTTGCAACAACAAAGAAGTAACAATTAAATCTCAAAGAATCTAAGAAAATATAATTTTCAAAATAATAAACAAGAAAATTCCACATTTCGGGCTCGGGTATTACACTTAGACTTAATCTCGTTTGTACGAGATTAATCTAAGTGAAGTCCTCTCGTAATTGAAACTCTAAGGCCGCAATTCTAGTGATGGAATTGGGTAAGGCCTTTACATATACTTGTTCTTATCAAGGTCACTATTCCTGCTAAGGAATAGAGTAGACCTTGCCCTTTCCTTGTAGCTAATGCAGTTAATGTCCTTGTAGCTAATGCAATTAATGCAGCTAAGGAGCTCAGAAAGAACCTCAATAAATAGGTATTTTGCCAAACAAACCCATGAGTTTTAATACGCCCGAATACTCTGCTACTTGAGCCTTTTCAAAGTATTTTCTGTATAGAAGCTTGTTGTAATCCCAGGTGTCACGCTCCAACTCAACCCTACCTACAATCAGTCAGGACGCAACAGAATTTCGGCAGTATAACGACAATAATTAGGACACCGAGGCTCTAAACTAGCCTCTTAAAAATATCATACAACTAACTCCACAAACCATTCAACAATCAACTCCTCAATTAAATTAACAACATACAACATAACCATATTATACAATAATCATTCATTCAACAACCCATTCATAGTTATACACCTCCGTTCCAACTTAGTACATAGGCTATACATACATTTCAAAATAGGTTATAACCAACTCAGTAATCTAGTCATGATCAAAATAAAGACTACTAAATCATCATACATATGTCTTTATATTAGGATAGGTTATACAATACATTTTTTTACAACAACTAAGATAATCACATGGCAATGACTCCTGCACATAAGACTCATCCACATACGGCACATTTCCCTCTTCAAGAGGCACGTACCCGTAGTCAGAATCAGTAACACCTGCATGCATGGAATAATTGAGAGTGAGCTTATATAAAACAAGCGTAGTGAGGATCTGATAGATCTCTAACAGTATTTACTATACTCCTTGAAAATGTTCATTTGAGCAGTAAACACACAATAAGCATCAATAACACTATAAACATATAAGCTATAATGACCATTCAAAAAAGGATACTCTAGTTGGTGTAGCTCCAAACGCCATCACGATCTCAACCAACTTCTTATCACCCCCATGACACACACACCCGAGGTACATCACTAGCCCTGCCCTCCATGGCATCTCCGCCCATGCGAGATGAGGGTAGCCTCTGATAGCCATGTCGTTTTCAACCCGACAGCCCGATACTACCCGAGAGATGGCACATGCATATCAAGACTCAGCATTAATAATAAACATTAAATCATAGGAGGACAACCTTTTCCGTTGACTATCTCCCGGTTCATCAATAATCAATATTCAATAATCAATAATCAATAATGCATCAATCAACTAATAATATTACAACAACACAACATCAATTAATCAATTAACAACTAAACAACTAAGTTAGATGACAAAGTAGGCCACTCAACTTAACATGCATTAGACACACAACCAAACCCTAATCTAGCTATCAACAACTCACAATTCAATCACTCAAACACCACCCAATCATCTAAAGGCATATAACAACATTTTAAAGAAAGGCAACCTAAACTTCTAATAATCATAACTTACATTCTACTAATCCAAACAATTCCAAACCAATTCCTATCACTCACTCACTCAATCAACTACATTAGCCCCCTTGGAAACCAACCGAACTACATCCAATTCAAGCCCAACAGCCCTAAAACCTCAATGTACCTCAATCAAAATTTTAGCATTACAATGGCACTACCCTGTATTTAACAAACTTTTACAAATCGACGGCAATCGATTCCAACCACTACAACTCAAAATAATCACCAAATAGCTAATAACTCAACTTTTAATACCCAAAAATAATATTTCATTCTACAACAGTTCAAATCTTATATAAACACATATAAACGATCCTTAGCATGCACTGAGCAATAATATAACATCAATTCAATTTTCTAACAATTCAAAATGCAATTATACGCAAAAACATAAAAATGTCATTTTGAGATCTAGAATTTTTCTCTCACCTTTGATGTGTTTTGAAGTTAGAAAATGCTCAATGGATGCTCAAGAGGTGGAATCAAGCTTTGGTTGAAGAAGATTGGCCTTTAATTGCCAGTTTTATTGAAAAATCTCCTTGAAAAACCTTGAGTTTTCTTTCTCTTTTTCTCCTATGGATGTCTCGGCCTTGTGTGTGTGTGTGTGATGGTGTTTTTGTGCTTTGCAAATGTGTGTTGATGCATAATAAGTAAAGGTCAAACAATTAAAAATAGTCAAGGTTAGTTTCCTTAGTTTATTTTTAGTATTTTTAGTCTTTTAAATCCTACTTTTGACTATTTCTTGCTCAACTATTAAATTGACACCTAAATTAATTCTAGAGAATAAATTTTAGGTGACAAAAAGTTTTACATTTACACATTCACCCGAATCGGCTTAAAACTCGATTTCTTGCAAAAGAAAGTGTAAAAACCTTTAAAATTTCAAAACCGATTCCAAATCCGTTTTAATCAAACACGGGTCTATTAATACCCGAGGACTAGTTTTAAAACGTTTAAAACACCCCTATAAAAATTTTAGCAAACAGCTACTCAAAATACTATTCACTAAAACCGGCGATAAAATTTCTGATGCCGATTTTGATGAAAATTTTATGAATGCACACATAGCATATATTAGGAATATAAATGAGATATTTAACACATTCTAACTTATATAACACATAAACATGTCACATCACGCAAATCGAGACAAACCACGCAAATCGAGGTAAATACGAAAACTGGGGTTTCACATTCTCCCCCCCTTAAAGAAATTGCGTCCGTGCAATTTTCGAACTGATAGATAATTAAATCCTCAATCGTTACAGTTAACAATACTTCTCTTAGTTCTCATTTATCTCTTAGGATGACATCTAAAAAAAGACCTCAATTGAAACAACCTCCGTTGACTGCAAGTTGATTATCATAATTCCAAGACAATCTTCAATTCATAATTCTCTCCCACCTAACATCATATTGTATATGAAAAAAAAAATCACAACTCTAAAGTCTTAGCATGACACCACTACTTATCAATCATCCCGTACTACACGAAAAAGCTCTATGAACACCCCGAGGGTTTAAAAACTCATTCACGATAACATGAATGATTACTGATCAATGGAATATCTCAAAAAGTGACATTGGTCAAAATATGGCTCTTATGAAATTTATAAGGAAATAAGGATATGGAAAGTCATATTCGAGCCAACAATCAAAGGAACAAGAGGTCAAACAAGTTAGAGAATCAAGAGGCTAATAGTTTAATAAGAAAGCATGATAACTAAGATAATGATTGTCTCAGCACCTATTAGTTAAATAAGTACGAACAAAGGATGATAACGAATCAAAACAGTGCTGAGTATGTTGAACAAAATTCCTAAACAAGTAGACATTTCAATTCTCGATGATTGTTCAAGGAACCAACAAATAAGTTGTACTTGAGGCGAAATGAAATTAAGAAATAAGAGATGATTAATTCAATAGAAAATATGAGTGTCAAGATAATGAGTATCTCAGCACGCAATAACCAAAGAAGTATAAATAAGAAAGGATAGTGCTGAGTATATTAAATGAGCAATTACAAGCAAAGTAATGGCTCCTGATTTAATAATAAAACAATAGGATTAACAAGATCAACAAGAATGATAATGATGTACTTAGGTAGAAAGTACATCAAGCAAGTGAAATTCGAACAAGTAAAATGGTATACCAAAGGAAAAATTACTTTCAAATGAATAGTAATAGGATGAAATGAAATATATTGAAATCAATGGCTGGAGATATAGAATAAAATATATAGAAGTCTCAAATCTTAACTTTAATAAGTGACATTGCTATAAGAAAAAAAAATATGAATGTTAAGAATAGAAACAATGTCAAATGAGTATGGGATCCATTAATCCAATAAGCGAACTTTCAAGAAACAATTGATAGGCTAAAAAAGTGTAACCCTCTCTCAAATAAGTGAGAATAGAGTAGAAAAGAATAATAAGACCGATAGAATTATGAAGCACAAGAAGGGTGTCCCACCTACACACTTAAACACCAACAAGTCAAATCCTATAATCTATCTCTCTCCAAAACAAGACACTAAGGAGATCTGGAGAACCTAAGGAGTCATACAATCACCAAACAAGATAAATCACACCAAAATTTACATTCCGTACCAGACCAATCACTAAACAAGATAATCACCGATTACCCAATGAAGACTCCAAAATCTGATAACACAATACAAATTCTTATTAACCCATTATAACACAAGCGAATCCTCAATCAACAATTTAGAAAGTCATACCACCTAGAACTCAAAAGCTTGATGTAGGCAAGTAAATGTTCAGTCACCAAAATGAATTCTTATATCCTCAAATAATTCTATCTCCCAACAATTACATCTTCGAATAAAGTAACTTTAGTCAGGAATCACTCCAATTGTCTCCAAGGTTTAAAGATCAAAACTCCAAAATATCCATTAATAATATAGCAATCCTAAATAGTAGAAATATTCACATGTTATACCACACTTCATTCTATGCACAAATATACATCACTAATTCCTCAAATAAATTCATTCTAAAATAACCTCAAGGAAGTATAGTCTGAGTTGAGACTCCAAAAGTGTCTAATCACAACCTCGCGAAAACCTCAACTTATGATCCATCTCCAAGTAATAACAAGTTAAACATGGCAACAAAAGTAATTATAATCATCAAGATACATTGCTATTTCCTCGAACAACTTCATTCTCGCTAAAGGAACATCAAGAACAAATCCATTAAACTGAGACTAAAATACATAAACATAACAATTAAAATCTCATGAAATTATGACCTACAGTTATAGCATATATACAATTATATCTCATGAAAACAAGTACCAACATATTACATGATTATCATATATTACAACATTATCACATAACACACAATTCAACATACAAGAAGCTAATATCACATAAACAGGTTACATCACAGAAGTAAGTTATAAACAATTGAAGTCACATAAGCAATAAACTTCACATAAGACAAGTTGATCACGTAACTCACATTGGTCACTTAAAGTACATTGAGCACCTAAAGCACGTTGTTTCACATAAGCTAGTTATAAACAATTAAAACCACATAAAAAACTAACTTCACACAGACACTCCAATCACATAAAAAACATTTGTCACATAATACACATTAATCACAAAATGCATATTAACTACAACACATTGAGTACATAAGACACGTTATCACATAAAACATATTGACCACATTAGTTCACTTAACACAAAAAGCATATTGATCACATAGAAAGTTAGACACATAAGTAAATTAATAACATAAACATATTAACATATGTTTCACTTTTCTTTCACTTAATACATACTTGCATGCTTAGACCACTACCCACATTCCGAGGATACCCCGACTGACAGCTAAACATGCGCTCTGATACCACTTAATGTCACGCCCTAACTCAACCCCACCTACAATCAGTCAGGACGCAACGGAATTTTGGTAGTATAACGACAGTAAATAGGACACCGAGGCTCTAAACCAACCTCTTAAAAATATCATACAACTAACTCCACAAACCATTCAACAATCAACTCCTCAATTAAATTAACAACATACAACATAACCATATTATACAATAATCATTCCTTCAACAACCCATTCATAGTTATACGCCTCCGTTCCAACTTAGTACATAGGCTGTACATACATTTCAAAATAGGTTATAACCAACTCAGTAATCTAGTCATGATCAAAATAAAGACTACTAAATCATCATACATATGTCTTTATATTATGATAGGTTATACAATACATTGTTTTACAACAACTAAGATAATCTCATGGCAATGACTCCTGCACATAAGACTCATCCACATACGGCACATTTTCCTCTTCAAGAGGCACGTACCCGTAGTCAGAATAAGTAATATCTGCATGCATGCAATAAGTGAGAGTGATCTTATATAAAACAAGCCCAGTGAGGATCCGATATATCTTTTAATAGTATTTACTATACTCCTTGGAAATGATCCTTTGAGCAGTAAATGTCACGCCCCGACCCGACCCCGCAAAAGGCCAAGCCCGGACCCGACACACGGACGGAATCTCCTCTGTACCGTGGATGATCCGAAAACCCTACATTCAATATAATACTTGCGAAAACCACAATAAACATTTGAATTAAGCCAACATTCTTTTAGAAAACATACATCTTTTCATTAACAACTTTTCAACCCAAAAATGTAATGCATACTACACAATTATTTATGCCACTAAACAGTTAGCTATTAGCATGCATTCCTTACTAGTCACATGAGTATACCATTACAACTTTACATCCTCCAAACTTTTACAACATAAGACCATTTAGGCCTCAAAATAAAAACTACATACAAGGCTACAAGCCTCAAAATAAAGCGACAACCAAGCATTAAACACATCAAGCATGGCTCGCACAAAAGTCTGGCAACCAACCACCAGCTAAGCAAAGAAAGTGCTATCAAGGAAACACCTCCACTTGCTCCTCCTCCTCAATTACCTCAATAGGGTCTGCTTCAACTACTCCTGTAAAATATAGTATAGAAAGGAATGAGCAAAAACTATTGCTCAGCGAGGGTTATTGGTCTCAAGGACGGAGATGAAAGGAGAATGCAATGCAAATAGTCAAGCAATTCTTTCAAGTACCATATAAAGATACAAACAAAGCCATCAAATAAGCAAGACAAGCATTAAAACTATAAACACTCATTCAAAGGATACGATTCACTTTCCACGAGCAACTTTCAATCACGAATTGGATGACGATGCGCCGGCCCAAACCACCTTATAACTTTAGTTTGGAATACCCCGGAAGTATCCATCAATTCTACGACCCAAATCTCCCTGGGAGGCAACCCAAGCGAGAAAGGGAATAGGACACGGAGCTAGGGCAACCAACACTGGCAACCCGAGGCTACCTAGAGAGGCCCATCACTCCGCCCCTGACTCTATGAATGCAAGACAATATACAATGCAACAATCGAGCAATAAAGCCACACGTGGGAGAATAACAACGTAGGCTACTCTCGCATGCAATAGCAACAATTGATAAGCATTTCAATCAAAATCAACTCCAACTAGCATAATAAGCATTAACAAGCATTAATAAGCATTCTACAAGCAAAATTCTATGAAAACCAACATAAACACAAAATGACCCCGACTTTCCAAACGCTACTACTTTTAAACGAGCCACGAGTTTTGGAAACCGACTTCTCCAATCCTCCTAGGTTACCATAAGGCACGTCTAAAGACCCCGAACCCCTACTTTACCCTAGAATTCACGCAAAGTCCCAATTTCCCCCTTTGCTCGTTTGAACTACAACTACCCTAACCAAACACCCAATCAACGCCATAACCGCACCAAAAGTGCTTCCATGGCCTCCCGAGACAATGCCATCACGCAAAACGAGAAAACGCTAAACCCGACCTAAACGACCCCGACTTTTACCAATGCATTTTTCTCGTTTTTTCCATTACACAACCTAAACAACCCATGCATTTAGGCATTCTAGCACATCTAGCATCTTTCTACATCAACAAAACGCATAACAGAACAACTTCTACGTTTTGAGGGTTTACTATTCATATTTTACTATTCAATTGACATTTTAAATTACAATCTCAACATTCAACCGCATAAAATGTTAAAAAGCTATAAATACATGTTCTACAATTGTCAATGAACATTCTTGAAGCATCAAAATGATTAAAACAACAAACTACGGATAAAACCCAAAAATCATAAAGTTGACATAAATGATATTCAAATGCGCAAATAACGTGCTTCCCTCACCTTGGACACTCCTAGTCGCTAGAAAAACTACGCTGGATGCCTCGGTAACAGCCCCGCACGAGCTCACGCAAAGATTTGAAATGTATTTTTTTTCTCTTCAAGGTTTCGGCCTGCTTGTTCTGTTTTTCAGTTGGTTTTATTTTTTTTTCTTTGTTATTTTGCTTAATAAAGGATGACAACTTGGTCAAAGGTCAAACCCCTTGGTCAACTAACTTAAAATTGGTCAAATAGCCTATTTTTATGCTTTTTTAAAGCTAAAATAACTAATGAAATATTAATTCTAGCTAACAACAATTAAAACACTAAAATTAAAACACCAAATACTAGTTTTCACTATTTACTGAAGACTAGAAACCACTCTCTAACTATCGCTCTCGATATGTAATGCACTTTGCGACAATAAAGAAGTAACAATTAAATCTCAAGGAATTTAAGAAAATATAATTTTCAACATAATAAACAAGAAAATTCCACATTCCGGGCTCGGGTACTACATTAAACATACAATAAACATCAATAACACTATAAACATATAAACTATAATGACCATTCAAAAAAGGATACTCTAGTTGGTGTAGCTCCAAACGCCATTACGATCTCAACCAACTTCTTATCACCCCTATGACACACACACCCGAGGTACATCACTAACCCTGCCCTCCATGGCATCTTTGCCCATGCGAGATGAGGGTAGCCTCTGATAGCCATGTCATTTTCAACTCGACGGCCCGATACCGCCCGAGATGTGGCACACGCATATCAAGACTCATCAATAATAATAAACATTCAATCACATGAGGACAACCTTTTCCATTGACTATTTCCCGGTTCATCAATAATCAATAATGCATCAATCAACTAATCATATTACAACAACACAACATCAATTAATCAACTAACAACTAAACAACTAAGTTAGATAACAAAGTAGGCCACCCAACTTAATATGCATTAGACACACAACCAAACCCTAATCTAACCATCAACAACTCATAATTCAATCACTCAAACACCACCCAATCATCTAAAGGCATATAACAACATTTTAAAGAAAGGCAACCTAAACCTCTAATAATCATAACTTACATTCTACTAATCCAAACAACTCCAAAACCAATTCCTATCACTCACTCACTCAATCAACTACATTAGCCCCCTCAGAAACCAACCAAACTACATCCAATTCAAGCCCAACAGCCCTAAAACCTCAATGCACCTAAACTGAAATTGTTGAATTTTTGCACCAACATCTCAATCAACATTTCGGCATTACAACGGCACTACCCCGTATTTAACAAACTTTTACAAACTGACGGCAATCGATTCCAACCACTACAACTCAAAATAATCACCAAATAGCTAATAACTCAACTTTTAATACCTGAAAATAAAATTTCATGCTACAACGGTTCAAATCTTATATAAACGCATATAAACGATCCTTAGCATGCACTGAGCAATAATATAACATCAATTCAACTTTCTAACTGTTCAAAATGCAATTATACGCAAAAATATAAAAATGACATTTTGAGATCTAGAATTTTTCTCACCTTTAATGTGTTTTGAAGCTAGAAAGATGCTCAATGGATGCTCAAGAGGTGAAATCAAGCATTGGTTGAAGAAGATTGGCCTTTAATTGCCAGTTTTATTGAAAAATCTCCTTGAAAAACCTTGAGTTTTATTTCTCTTTTTCTCCTATAGATGTCTAGGCCTTGTGTGTGTATGTGATGGTGTTTTTATGGTTTGCAAATGTGTGTTGATGCATAATAAGTAAAGGTCAAAGAATTAAAAATTGTCAAGGTTAGTTTCCTTAGTTTATTTTTAGTATTTTTAGTCTTTTAAATCATACTTTTGACTATTTCTTGCTCAACTATTAAATTGACAACTAAATTAATTCTAGACAATATATTTCAGGTGACAAAGAGTTTTACATTTAAATATTTTTACCCGAGTCGGCTTAAAACTCGATTTCTTGCAAAAGAAAGTGTAAAAACCTTTAAAATTTTAAAACTGATTCCAAATTCATTTTAATCAAACACGGTTCTATTAATACCCGAGGACTAGGTTTTAAAATATTTAAAACACCATTGTAAAAATTTTAGCGGACAGGTGCTCAAAATACTATTTACTAAAATCGGTGATAAAATTTATGATGCCGATTTTGATGAAAATTTCATGAATGCACACATAGTATATATTAGGAATATAAATCATATATTTAACACATTCTAACTCATATAACACATAAACAGGTCAAATCACACAAAATCGAGGCAAAACATGCAAATCAAGGTAAAGATGAAAACTGGGGTTTAACACCAGGAACTACTGTATCTCACCGACTGAAGGGCTAGGGGAGTGGGTTGAGTAATGCAGCTACAATCCTACTAGCGAGGGCCTCTTCTCTGCTTTCCTTCACCTCCTGGGGTCCTTAGGGGAAAAAAGAGGCTTTTACGAGTACATTACATAGACCTTACTGTTATGTGTCAGGAGTGCAGTGACCCTTTATATGGGGCACGCACGATACTAAGGCCTATCAGGAGTTCATGATTTGTGGGTATGGAGCACGTACTCTAGACAATAATGGGAGCACCAGACTTCCAACCGAAGCATTTGTATGTCCTAGGGTAATGGCCTAAGCCTCTTAATTAACTCCTTCCTTGCTCGGTTCTAACCAACCTCGCCGTAAGAATATCATTTATAATTCCCCGTAAAACATCCCTTTAATAAGACATTAGTTTCCTAACAACACAGTAAGGCAGGTTTAAACTCTCTGCCACTTTGACCATCCCTAAGAACAAGTCCCAATATGGAGCTAGGTTCTTCAAGTGTGGCACGCCGCTACCCGATGCTTGAGGACACCACCCTCAGAGGCTTGGGCACTTAACAGAACTTCTCAGCATGTCGTTTTAATCTGAGCCTTCTACCTATACTACGCTTTGCACGGTCGCGAGTTTCCATATTCCTTATTGCTACTGTCTATAAATGACTGCAGTTAGATGGGACAGCTTGGCGTGAACAGTCTCAGATCACCTATGCAAATACCAACTTGATTGAAACTCTATGAAGCAGGGAATCCTTATCGGTATTGAAAGCAGTGAAGTGACCCATTGGTATGGGGCATGAGCGGTACTAAGGAATGTCTAAAGTGTAGTGACTAACTTCTAGGAGAAGGCAGGAATGGAACCTCCCCAAGGATCCTTCCATAAGGGAGACTATGAGGCCCAACCTTGAATTGCATGTGATATCTTGATTCGTGTGCCCTAACCTTGATATGTGTGCCTTAACCTAGGTTTAAGAGTCGTGTCTTGATTTACGTGCCTTGTATTGATTTACCTGCATTCATTTAGGGTTGCATGCATTTACTTGGAATACGTGCATTTGTCTCATAGTTCATGCCTAACCTCGTAGTATGTGCCCTAGACCTAGAAAAGCATTCCGGCACGCTAATCAATAAAGAATCCTACGCAAAGCACTAGACTATCAAATAATCCTACAACTCCACTATGTATTATTTTAATGGTAAGTCAATGCACTAAAAGACAAAACACTAAACATTCTTTATTCCTTATTCTTTTTGCAAAATTCATGCACCTCAAATACAAAATAAGCTTTAAACAAAACAAAAAAATTCAGATTTGTTAGCCTAGATGGCCGGCCATACCAAGGCCTTTTGACATGCTTTGCAATTTCAAAATCATCCTAGACAAACTATGATACAAGCTCAAGACACCAAGCATCAAAAAACTCCAAAGCACCCTATCCTAAGCTACCTTTCTCGGCCTACACACCATGCCCATCCCTCATAATTCAAAATGTTCAAAAGATGACATAATTTCAGATTTTGAAGAGCTCTAGGCCAACACACACACACACACAAGCATCAACACTCTCAAAAATTCTCTCAAGCTCTCTTTCTCTCTCATTTTTGGCCATGGCTGCATCTTGAATCTCCATAGATCAAGCTCACATTCTAAGGTTTACCTAGACTCTCAAGGACTCTAAGAAACTCGACCATAGCAAGCAAAGCAAGAAAAACGCATGCAAGCTCACAAAACTCATCATTCTCGGCCATAGGTATGTTTTGATAGTTTTGTTTCATTTCTTTTTGTTCTAATCACATGCACACACTAAGAATATGATAACTAAGCTAGGAATTAAGAAAACAACAAGCTATCTCTCGGCGAAGCAAGGAAAGAAGACCTTTTTGTGCATCTTCAAGAACATTTGTGCATCTTCATCTATCCACTTGCTAAGGTGAGGGTTAAACTATTTTAAAAGCTCTCAATACTCATATGCATGCTCTCATATGGCTAGCTTTGCCTCTGTAATTATTGTATATGTGTGTATATGAGCTTATCTTCTCATGCATGGCATGATAATGGCTAAACTTGAAGATAGGTAAAAATGTTTTGCTGGCAATTTTCTAATCTTGTAGTACGAAGTGCATTTGGCTTAGTAAAACTTGATAAAAATGCGTGAAAATTGGTAGACCACTAGTTTTGTCAGTTCTGAACATTTTTTCGTAGAAATAGGCCATGGCCAATTTGGATTCTAAGGCTTTCAAAATGACCAAATATCGAAAGGTGTCTAAATCTGAAAAAATTGGAAGTATGAAGTAGGATCTGGCAGTCTTCTAACCTTGTAGAACGAAGCCGTTTTAGCCTAGCAAATGATGTACAAAATGCTTGAAAATTGGTAGGTTGCTATATTTTTCCGTTTTGGACATTTGTGTCAGAAATAGGCCAAAGCTAAATCTGACTCTAAGATCCTCAAAAATGGCAAAACTCATAATGTGTCTAAAACTGGACAGTTTTGCGTAGTCTCACGGTTTTGGCCATAACTCCTAAGTCCGAACTCCCAATGATGCAAGGTTTGTTCCTAGATTTAAATCACTTATTAAGCTTCAATTTAAAATTTGGTTCACTGAAATTTGAGATTGTTTACTTGTCAAATCGAATGTGGGAAAACAGACCATTGCAGTGAGATTTTTGTTTAGTGATATGCTTAGAATCATGTTAAGACCTTGCTTGAGGTATTGAATGCTTGGAATTGTGGCACTTAGATGTTGTATGGACTGTTGTAGTTGGTTGAGGTTGCTTAATTTGATTGATGTATGGCTTGGGATCATTAATTGATGAATGGTTTGCTTAAGCGCACATTTAAGTACGAAATCGAGGCCCTAACGCTTATGACTATTTGCTAAGAGATTATCTATTGGTTAAATATGTTAAATTGTGTGGTTAATAGGCTGCCCGTAGTTGTCCTTATAGCTCTAAATATTTCCGATGATTGCATGTTGCTAAGTGAGCTATTCTTGCATCCGGTCTCGTATAAATGTCATTGCATGCTTGTATAATGTTAATACTTGATACGTGAACCCCGAAATGAGTTATATGACTTGATTTATACGTGTTACTTGGCTTTCCGTTTAATGTTCATATGACTCTACTAGTTCTACAAAGTGAAACTTCATGTCAAGTATGCCTCGTTCATTTACTTGGCAATATGTGATCTTGAAATTGCTCGGAGGCAACCTGCTTTGTTGTCCTTCTAATGTGAATTGTAAATGGTATAAATGTACATTGTATACAAGGTTGCAACTTTTGATTGTGGCATGGTAGCGTTTCATGAACGCAGGGCGGCATAGGGCTTGTCGGTGCTTCCATGACTACCATGGTCCAATTCCCTCTCTCGCTTGGCATTCCACCCTCGGAGAGTTGGGTCATAGGATTTCAGGGTACATCCGGAGTACACCCAATTGGGAACGATAAGTGGATGATTGAAGCCGGCCGCAACAATTGTTATCGAAAATAATATTGAGAGCAAATGCTCATCGATTGAACTTGAGAGCAAAAGCTCACCGTATCCTTGAAATGATTGGTAACTGTATCTGTTGTTTAATTTGATTCTTATACTTTGCGTACTTTATTATTTGTAATACGTGACATGTTTTCAAAAAAGGATTTTCATGAAATTAACTGGAAAAGAGTTTCAAAACATTATCTCTCGTTCCCCCTCGCTGAGTTCATAAGGACTCACCCTCTTTTATCATCACAAGTGAAGAAGATCAGGAACAGGTACCCGAGGAGAATGTGCCTGTTGATGACTCCTCGGAGTGATTGCTTGTCTTACGTGCCTTGCTTGATTGTGGCTATTTTGTGAACGCTATGTTGTTTTCAAGACTATTTCTTATGTTGTTTGTTGTTGTTGTAAATGACCCCCATTGTAATTTGGCGTCTAATTTTGGCTTGTACTAATTATGACTAGACGAACACTCTATCTTGTGGGTTTCTTTTGCTATTTTGATTTAGTAACTATCATAGGCAACTCAATCACTAGGTGAATTAATCAAATGATGTAACTCTATCTAATTTCATCTAGGTACTTAATAGTAAGCTAAAGATGAACAGGTACTTGCGCCATATGAACCGATAAGTAAATGGGATATAGTAATCATGTTAGGTTTATTAATCAAACAAGACTTTCAAGATAACTAGTAGGTATATCAGTTGACGACCAAATAGAAGTTCTCAATGGAATTGGATTGATGATTGGTATATTGAGGCATTTAGAAATTTAGGTCAAACAAAAAGGTCCTAAATGCAGTTGTTATGCTGCTGGTTCTTCGGAAAATCTTTCAGAGTTCTAGGCTAACGTTAAGCGTTAAATCTTAACAAATGGTTAAGTATGTGAAATAGTATAAACGATTAGATCACACCCTAGTCTAACCTCTATAGGTTGGGTTGGGGCATGACAGAGACTCTAGTACCAGACAGCTCAAGAAGTAAAAATTAAAATATTTCCTTCCTATCCTAGCAAGTTACTGTCTTCTGGGGGAAGGAAAGAACGAATCTAACTAGTCTTTCTTTGCCTTCGGCTTTGGATTATAAACATCTATAACTATTGTGTAAAATGCCCCATTAAGGACTCCTTCTTGCTACAAAATGGGAGTGAAGGGACTTCTTGTCACGCCCCGACCCAACCCCCAAGCTAAAGGTTAAGTCCGGACCCGACACACGGACAGAGTCTCCCCTGTACCGTGGACATTCTGAAAACCTGTAAACACTTAAACAAGGTCCCAACAATACAATACGGACATTCTTAAAACCTGTAAACACTTAAACAAGGTCCCAACAATACAATACAGCTTTTCTCAATTAAACAACAAAGCTATAAGGCCATCCGAGCCTTATAGTGCACAATAACTCCAAAACACACAAGCATGCGAGAACTAGTTGACAGCATAGTCTTATAATCATAACATTCTAGGAAATCAATAAAGCAACTTAAGGGATAAAGCATTCTACATCAACTATCCACTCCCAAGCAAGCAAGGAAATGAGACAAGAATAAAAGTTATTACAGTTCGTAGACTTTCAAAGCTACAACCCGTCCATCTAATCTTCAACTTATACAACAAGCATATACAAAGCCCTTGGGCTACAAAATAGTACATAAAGTAATCAGATGAGTCTTCCACAAAGCAACAAAATCATTAACCACCTCAAGTTATCAGACACAGCAACTAAGGTAAAGGCTCGGTCTGAACTTCTTCTTCCTCAACTAAATCAACAAGCTGGGGATCACCCTCAGCGTCTCCTGAAACAGATATCGAGGTATGAGCAACCACTGTTGCCCAGTGAGGGATATAGTCCCGGGGGGGGCAATGCAACAGATAATTCAATTACACAACAGTAACACTTTATCAATTTAAGAATCAATAAAACTTAAATAACCACACAATTAAAAGGATACATTTCAACAATCCCCTATACACCAATCTTCACTGGTCTTCAATCACGATCCACGAACCACGAGCACGATCACGATAAGCCGGCATAACCCCAATCACTCCAGTGGGTGTACTCCGGATGTACCCCGAATCCTACGACCCAGCATCCCCTGGCAATCTCCGGACCAGGCGAATGAGGGAATAGGGCACGGAGTTTGAATATCCACCGGCAAGCCCTCTGCCGCCCAGCCGATATTCAACACATCCGCCCCGACACTATGGTTGCGCAACCACTATGCAATGCACTCAACGATGGCAAGTTAACAACAATAATATAAGCATTAACACATATGAGGATCAACAAAGTAGGTTGACCTCGATACAATTATGATAGAAGCAAATGTAGAAGTTATTAAGAAGTTTACAAATGAACTTATACCAAATAAGCATAGAATCATTCCATAAGTTTCGTATCAATTTAGAATCACATATAAACACTCAAGAAGTCCTGACATGGGTTTAGAAGTGTGAGACAACTTAAATTGCACCTAAACCCCTTTGTTTTTCGAACTATTTCTCTTCCAAACCAAAGTTAATGATTTCATTTTCAAAAGAAACTCTCCCAACCTTCTAACTAACCCTCAACCCTCGAACTCAATCAAATAGTACCTAAGGCATCATTTAGAAGCATTAATTCAATCCAATTCGAGCAATTACGCAAAACCCTAGAAAAAATGTCACTATTCACCCTAAAAATCAAACTAACGATTCTAACCGTTTAAAAAGCGAAACAACGGCTCAAATGTGTTCTCTAGCATTCATATAGATGGTATATTAGCATAGATAACAATTACAATGGCATTTGATCACATTTTCAACAAATCAAGAAATTGACAACTATTTAGAAATGCAAAAACAAGCTATGAAATCCCTCACCACTACGCGTAGGAACACCTAGGAGGCTTGAAGACACCCTAATCCACTTGCTCAAGGCTTGGGAGGGCTTGGTTTGAAGGATTGAAAGACAAAATTTTCCTCTTTTCTCTCTATGCTGCTGTCGGCCTTTCTCTGTTCTGTTTCAGCTTTTTTATTTTTATTTTTTTCTCTTGCATTTTGAGAGTTTAAGTGATATATAAAAGGCTAAGTTGAGGTGGGGTCCTTTGGGCGCTTGAGTGGTCTAATATAATACGCGTAGTAAGCTTTAAAAGCGAGTCTAAGGGGTGATACATTGGTTAACTAATTAAATCTATAAAGTTATTACGTAACACTATTCACTTGACTTCTAAAATTATTTTCTAAACGAGCCTTCCTAACGCCTTAAGCTCAAAAGCACATTTTTCCCACTACTTTTACAATTAATATGATTTAATAAAAATGCTATGCAACAGTAATTAAATGCATGGCAAATTCTCGGGCGTCACACTTCTGGTGGAAGGCTCGAACAGTACTAAGGACATTAATGGTAGCTCTTCCGGGCCCCATAGGGCATACTTAAAACTCGCTAAGACTCGACATTAAGGTATCGATTCTTGTTAGGAGTAAAGGAACATACTCATAGCACTCTCCCTGAAGCCCAAAAAGCATAGGAGATAGTACATACGAGGTAGTGACCGAATGACCCAATGAAAGTAGCTAATCTCCCTGTCATTTCATTTTGGAAATGGAGTAAGGGGAGCCCTTATAGGAAGGGATGGGGGTTCGGGGGAAGGGAAACCATTCCCTTCCTTCCCACAAAGCCGCTATTCTTGCCAAGGAATAGAGTAAGGCCTTTACCTATTCGAGTTAATGAGCTAATCTTCCCCGCTATTTCGGACTTTAGGGAGGAATATAGTAAGAGGAGCCCCTCTATTAGGGTTAGTGGGTTTTAGACTTAGATTTAATCTCATTTGTACAAGATTAGTCTAAGTAAAGTCCTCTCATAGTTGTTGCTTTAAGGCCACAATTCTAGTGATGGAATTGGGTAAGGCCTTTACCTTTACTTGCTCTTATCAAGGCCGCTATTCCTGCTAAGGAATAGAGTAAGCCTTGCCCTTTCCTTGTAGGTAATGCAGTTAATGTACTTGTAGCTAATGCAATTAATGCAGCTAGGGAGCTTAAAAAGAACCTCAATAAATGGGTATTTTTGCCTAAGAAACCCTTGAGTTTTAATAGGCCCGAATACCCTCCTACTTGAGCCCTTTCAAAGTATCATTTTTCTGTATAGAAGCTTGTTGTAATCCCAGGAACTACTGTAGCTCCCCGACCGAAGGGCTAGGGGAGCGGGTTGAGAAATGTAGCTACAATCCTACTAGCGAGGGCCTTCTCTTTGCTTTCCTTCACCTCCCAGGGTTCTTAGGGGAAAAAAGCGGCTTTGACAAGTACATTAGATAGACCTTACTGTTATGTGTCAGAAGTGTAGTGACCTTTTTATATGGGGCACACACGGAACTAAGGTCTGTTTGGAATTCGTGATCTATGGGTATGGAGCACGCAATCTAGACAGTAATGGCAGCACCGGACTTCCAACCGGTGCGTTTGTATGTCCTTGGGGTAATGGCCTAAGCCTCTTAATTAACTCATTCCTTGCTCGGTTCTAACCAACCTCGCCGTAAGAATAGCGTTTATAACTCCCCATAAAATATCCCTTTAATAAGATCTTAGTTTCCTAACAGCACAGTAAGGAAGGTTTAAACTCTCAGCCACTTTGACCATCCCTAAGAACAAGTCCCAATATGGAGCCAGGTTCTTCAAGTATGGCACGCTGCTACCCAATGCTTGAGGACACAACCCTCAGAGGCTCGGGCACTTAACAGAACTTCCCAACAGGTTGTTCTAATCTGAGCCTTTTCCCGGTACTACGCTATACACGACCGCGAGTTTCCATATTCCTCATCGCTGTTGTCTATAAATGACTGCAGTTAGATGAGACAGCTTGGCATGAACAGTCTCAGATCACCTATGCAAATACCAACTTGATTGAATCTCTATGAAGCAGGGTATCCTCACTTTACTGCTTTCAGTACCAATAAGGATTCCCTGGTTTATAGAGTTTCAATCAAGTTGGTATTTGCGTAGGTGATCTGAGCCTGTTCACGCCAGGTTGTCCCATCTAACTGCAGTAATTTATAGACAACAGCGATGAGGAATATGGAAACTCGTTGTCTTGCAGAGCATAGTACAAGGAGAAGGCTCAGATTCGAACGACCTGTTGGGAAGTTCTGTTAAGTGCTCAAGCCTCTAAGGTTAGTGTCCTCAAGCATCGGGTAGCGGCGTGCCATACTTGAAGAACTTGGCTCCATACTGGGACTTGTTCTTAAGGATGGTCAAAGTGGCCGAGAGTTTAAACCTGCCTTACTGTGCTGTTAGGAAACTAAGGTCTTGTTAAAGGGATATTTTACAGGGAGTTATAAATACTGTTCTTATGGTAAGGTTGGTTAGAACTGAGCAAGGAATGAGTTAATTAAGAGGCTTAGGCCATTACCCCTAGGACATACAAACACACCGGTTGGAAGTCCAGTGCTCCCATTACTGTCTAGAGTGCGTGCTCCATACCCATAGATCACGAACTCCAGACATGCCTTAGTACCGTGCATGCCCCATATAAAGGGTCACTACAATTCACGAGCAATTCTCAACCAACATATGCGATTCATTCCCATAAAGATTCTAACACACAAAATACTTCTTACCTTAGGAGCGGGATGAGTAATACATCCGTCAAGCACCAGTGAAGAATGCAAGCAAAGTTGGAGCTCAGGTATTGATATATTCCATCAAGAAAAAGGAGGCAAACTAGTAAGAAGGCCAACCACATAGGGGGAGCGAACCAAAAAACTCAACATTTCGGAGTGGACCAATCTTCCGTACCGCCCTCCCTTATACTATCTCTATAAAAAAAGCCTACGGGAAGCGCGAAGAGCTAGCTAAGCCACTAATCTCATGGCGAAGGTTGTACCTCAGAAAGTCAGCGAAGCTAAGGTTTCGTATGTGTTATATCCTTTCGATCGAGCGACAACTTCTAAGGAAGGCCTTCATTGCCCTTTGAAAACAGTAAAAAAAAAAAGCGATAGGGAAATGGAGAGAGAGAAAGTTGCAGAAATGCTTCTAGATCTCATGGAATAAGGCAGAATTTATAACAACACTTTTCCATCTCTTGCTTTCATAGAAAAAAAGAATTTAGGAGATGAAATCCCGATTCCATTATTGTAGGCCAAAATTCTATTTGAAAGAGCAGTCCATAGAAAAAAACGTATTCTGAAGCCAAATGCTCTTGGATGGGTAGTTGAATAGGGAGATAAATCCCTTTTTCTCCTTAATATTGAATGTAATATATCACTTTGAGGTCATGAGAACCCTGTGATTTGATATAAATTATGGCATGCATCTCTGAGGAAAGTGGTGCGGCCAAACATCATCCCAGAAATGAATCAACTAACCATTGCCCAAGTTCTTCCTGAAAATCTCTCTATATCAAATAATACCTTTCGTTATGCAGGATATTTAAGAAGTGGGTTGGTCAATCCATTTTTGCCATTGGAGAGGTACTTAGCAGCCAAATAGGAGCACCATGGCTTTTTCTTTTCCTTTGGAAATATCCATAGCCACCTCATAAGAAGGGCTGACTTGGTTGAAGTCTACCTCCTTCATTAAGGTTTTTGAAAAAATCCATACCATAAAAAGATTTTCTTTTTTGTATGGGATGTAGATGAACATGACGAGGTCTTATTGCTTAACTTTTTTTTTTTTGCATTGAAATTCAAACATATCTATCTCAATCTTGTGACAATTTTCTCTTCAAATCACATCAAGATGAACTTTGAAAGAGTAAGGAAGGCTACTCTGGGAATTCAGATTATGGTAGGGTCATAAGATATGGCAATGGTGCTGTCATGTGAAATTGAACAAATCTCCTCTAGGAATGAAGGATGCAACCTTTGAAGAAGCAGAAACTCTCCTACATGGCCATAGTTTTGTCCAAACTATTGATTATTTTCAAGTCATCATATCCAATTTGTTTTTTTTCTTTTGGCTAAGAAGCCCATAGGTTGTACGCCAGCCATACGTAACTTGAACTGTGATGGCCACAATGCTTAGGCCGATCCCAAGGATGCTTTTGGTTGAATGTTTACACCTGATCCACCATCTGCACTTCTTACATTCATTCACAGAAATTGAAAAGGAAAATAGGAATTGTAACCTCCCGGTCTGCTGTAGTTAGCCTCAGGCTGTGCCTGACCAGTGAGTCTACCATCTCTAAGGCTTTCCCTTTTTCAGGCTGCTTGTCAAGCCATCGAGTGCCGAGCTTCGCTTGGGCCGGCTTTGAGGCTATACCATGGCTTTTCATTGGTTTTTCCCAGGGGACTTTATCGTATCGCCCGGGGATCTTCAAGCAATCGGGAAAGACGCCTAATAGATAGACGAGGCGGTCCCTGGAATGAAAGTCGATTCTCTCGTACTCTGAAACTCCTTAACTTCGGTTGAACAAATAAGGTTCAATCTTGTGAAAGTGTAGCATAGGTGAAACCTGGCAGCCCGTCTAGAGTTTGACCCTCCCCAGTCCTGGAAGGAAGCCCTACTTTCCTTCCTTCCCCTAGCGGGCAACAACACTGGGAGGAAGACGATCAGGATCTCACGTATGGCAACTCTTGGAACAAACTCCGAATCCAAGAGGTACTTACCTAGAAAAAAAAAGAAAAATCACCACTTACTGGTGAAAGAGGATAGAGAAAGGACCAATTGAAGTCCCCGGTGACCAACCATGGTCCCTGGATACGTTTAGACACCTTCTTTAGCTGCTCCCAAAGACATCTCCTTACAGATATCAGGTTTGAGGCATTTTATCCCGTCCAAGGTAGAAAAAATTGTTTATCTATCTCCGCAACTAGAAGATAAAGCCGGATTATATCTCTGTATGTTGTTAATGTCATAGTTATATTCCACATTAGCCAAATTCTATCATTCCCGGCTTCATTATTCATAGTAATGGCTTTACTAAAAACCTTTCCCAAGCATCTGGTAATTCTGGTCGCCTTTCCACTCCTCACTTTGGTTTCTACCAAGCCAATCAAATATGCCTCTTGTGCTATTATATAATCTTTGGCCTCTCTTTGTTTCAAGACTTTACTGATCTTTTTGAGATTTCATATAAGGACCTTCATGTGGAACTATTGTTATTTTTACATTCCCCTCGCACCTTAGCGCTGCCTCTGGTTTTTCATCTTGTGCAGCCCTTATTTGTCTTTTGTTCTTTGGCCTTGACTTTCCCCCTCCCCCCTCTGTCTTAGAATTCAACATCTCTTATATGTTCTGCATGTTGTTCGCCCACTATTCTTTCAGGGTAATTCGAACTAGGGGATGATCTTCTACCTTTAAGGTCATAGCACCAGTACCTGAACGCTTACTCTTACTGCTCTTCTCAGGTTCACCTCTTTTCTTAGGATTGGCTGCCCTGAGGTTCCTCTTTGAAGTCATTTGTTTATCACAAAACAAGTCACCCTTAGTCACTGCCATAGTTGATCCAGTATCAACCCTCTCTTCCAGATCCTCGCTTCTATGGGTCAAATCACTCTCCTCGCGAGTTATCTCCTTGACTACATCCTCCTCGACTTTGTTACCCAGACACTAATCCAAAGCAATCTCTTCCAATTCAATAGTGTCCAGGTCTAGCATCTTTGCCTCTTCTTGTTCAGGGTCCTCTAGAACCACAAAACGGTTCGGGCTGACTAGGTCCAGTTGGGTCATTCCACTAGCACAACTAGTGTCCAGCTTCCTCCCCCCTTTAGCATTGTCATTACTGGTACTTGACCCCGTCGGCTCGACATTTTTGAAAACACTGACCCCTAGTCAATAGGGCAATTCAAAGAGGAGAACGAGGACGACTGACTACCCCTAAAAGTCAGACTACGAGTACACATTATCTGATTGAAAACTATCGTTGCATCCTACCCGGTGCTTACAGGTCCAACTGGTGCCTTCTCTTCACCAGCTGCTTCAATCAATGTTAAGTCTGACTACGGGGCTTCTTAGCCCGCACTGACTACTTATTGAAAGACTGAACATGAAATGGAAAGTCATACTACAACAACTGTAAAAATTCCCTCCCTGCTCTGACTTTGATCGACTTTCCCGCACAGCATCTTTTTTTAGAGAAGAGGTCAAGGGGCTAAGTGACTCTCGAAAGTCGTCTTTTGTATTGTATCGCATCAAAAGAAATGGCACAGATAAGATCACTGCTTAGAGAGTTTCATTGTTGAATTGATCTCGGAATTTGATCCCAATAGTAGCTGCTGCCCAAAGGTGCTTTATGAAAGTCGGTCCACAGTAGTGAAACTACGATAGATTTTGTCGATCGATCGAAAACTGCTTCTTCCTTTTTTTTGCCTCTCTGGCTTGACTACTCTGCTTGATTAACACAAGTCATATTTCACCTTTACGAACCACATCACTACCAGCAAGCTCCAGCTCAAAAGCAAGAAGCAAGGGGCACGAAAGCCATTGGGCTAACACGCATCCGTTTTCTTGCTCATTAGCGCTCTTTTTTGATTGCTGGGCCTTTAAGCTTTACTAATGCTAATAAGATAGAAAGGGCTTTTCTCACTTGTTTGAGACCATATAAGGCTTTCTTCAATTGGCAAACAAGGGATGGATTAGAAGTTTGATAGGGCTTTAAGAGATAGGGACTCCAGCGGTAAGAAGAAGTCACTAAGTGAGTCAGTGGATCACATACTTGGAGACAGGCACAGGAGGATGCCTGAGTCTTTAAAAAGTATACAAGTGTTGACAGAGTGAAGTCTGGGGACAACGATAAATGTGAGGAATGGGACCTCCAAACAAACCGCCCTACTAAAGAAGTTCACAAACAAGGGACATGTCGAACACCTACCTTTCCAACTAAGTCCAACGCGACATAATTGACTATGCGTTCTGTCGTCAGCAAGCGGTGGTTGACAAGGCCCTTTTCTCTAAATATCTTGGGAAGCGAAGGGGACAGGTTTAAAACTTATTCGGTAAGATTTTCCTAAAGGTAGGCATTTACCTAAGAAACTGATATTTTAAGTCTCTCAATTACACGTGTTTTAGGGAGTTGAACGTCTTATTCTTACGAGTGGCCCATTTGAATATAAGCCAGGAGCAAGGATTCCAGAAATTCAAATCCAATTCGATATTTCAAATGCAAGTCAACGTTCCTGATACGAAAGTGAAAGTGGAGTGAAAGCCGACCCTAAGCAGGATCCAAAGATGTTTAAGTCCAATTTCAATCAAGATATAAAAGTCAAGTTCAATCATCGAAAGTGATCCCTCTTTTAGTCTGGTTTTCTTTTTTCTTTGGAGTCAGGTTCTTAAGACAAGAAATCAGGTTTTCTGAATATCACTCTTCCAGCCTATTAAGTAAGTTAGTTCGAGATCGAAACTGGACCTGAGAGAGACTAGTAAGAGTAGGTGCGCCTTCAGTTGATGAGAGTTGTTCACAAGTAGTGGTTATGAGCTCTTTCTTGTTCCGGTTCAGAAGAGGTAATTCCTTCAGTTGTACTAGTGGATTGAATAACCCTTTTTTAGTGCCAAGAAAGTGCATGGGTTGTTGGTTAATAAAAACAAGTTTCGATAGGCTGGAGGACTAATACTAGAAGTAGGACAGAGGTCTTAAGAGAGAAATGAAAGGCATGTTTTACCATGTTTCGACTTATCCAAGGTATAAAGTAACTCAACTAATAAGGAGAGGAAGGTAGACGCTCGACCTATAGGGAGAGGATGGAAGTTGCTCGACCAATAGGGAGAGGAATGGTTTTTTGGCATTTGTATTTGAGAGAGAGCTATGCATAGGTCAGTTCCTTCAGTAAACTTTTTCGGTAAGCCAAAAGTGAACTTTAGGTAAGTAAGTAGTCCCATATGAAATTCATAAAACAATTCATATCTGGCACTTGAGGAGGTCAATCTTAAGTGTTGGAAGCTACTACTAGGGGACTCCCCCTCATCTATAAAGGATATGCAATTGAGAGAGAATAGGGCGATAGCTCAGTTTTGATTGAATATCATTTCCTGTGCTTGTCTTGTATTGAGGTATACCGAAGAAATGAGTAAAAGTAGGTAACAGAAGGGAAGGGATTGTTGTTTTTTATTAGTGAGGGCAAACAGCTTTCAATTTATTAAATCTAATGGTAGGGCTTTAAAGAGTAGGTGGTTCGTATCTTTCTATGAACCCCAAAATAAGAAGTAGGAGGATAGGCAGAGCAAGAGCTCTTGATGTCTACCCGGGTACGCTTTTTCATTCATCCATTTAGGCCCGACTAGGAACACGTGGATCATCTAGGGAACCTGTCTCGGGAATAGCTTCTTACTAGTACGAGCTAATCACAGTAAGAGAGTCCAATCTCTGAAATAGAGCTTAGCTCTCCATAGTAGCATATTAGTAGTTGGCTTAGGTTATGACTTGATCCAATACAATAGAGTCAAAACACCTTTCTATCTAAAAGAAATGGTGCTCAATGAAAGGATCCAGATTCCATACTATGCTGTGGGCTAGGGAGAAAGCTGCTCTATGAAGCTGGGTGTTTAGTGTTCTTCTATAGGAACCATACTAGAAAATAGAAAGGGCCTTCAAAAAAGAGCTAGGGAGTGATGGGCAACCTTAATCTATATGTTGCTCATGAGCCGCCAAGTACCAGTCTCGAAACAGTATTGGCGCAAAAGGATCGGTCCTTCACTTGTTGATCGTTCGCAAGTTGAACTTGCTCTCTTGCCATGCCTTTTACTCACTCGCTTAAGTCGGACTCAATCACTCTATTTGTTTGGGGGATCATTCGTTCTTCACTCTCTTGCTATTACCTGTAGGGATCACAGCAACCAAGGTGCATATTATCATATAGAAAGAGGCAAAGCGTAGTGATTCATACTATTGAAAAAGTTTTGCTAACCAGCAGGCAATAGAATCAGCCGATATACGCATGCAAGCATAGCGAACCAACATAAATAAGCCCCTACCTGCCAGCACGTGGATAGATAGGGCTTTTCAAAAGGGATGGACGTTTGAGTGGTTGAAAGAGTTGGTCTTGAAAACTGAAGTACTGATAAGAATATCGGGGGTTGGAATCCCTCTCCATCTACAAGGTCATAAGTTCTCTCTTGCGTTATCTATAGATAAGAATGAATCGGATCGACTTGACTAATATGATAGATGGAATGGTAGTTTGTGCTATGATTTAGTTAGGACCTTGTCTCCTTTTCGTTATCTTCCGCTCTCCTTGTATAGGATGGGAAAGGGCCGGGTGGATTACCTTTGGGAGCTAAGTCGAAGAACTCGGTGGTCTGGAGAATGGGAGTGTAACACCCCGATCCCACTCGAGACCGGGAGTTCAATCAATCAATCTAATCATAACCCAATTCCAAACCCGGGCAAAATTTTTAGGGAAAGACGGACGGAGTCTCCCTTGTTTCTAGGCAAAATGTAAGGCCTGTAATAGCATATAAGTGGACCAGCACCGTGTCCAACCATACAAACACCTCAAGGCCATCCGAGCCTTGGTTCTCAACAAGCGAACACAAATAATTATACATTTCCAGTTTAAATGCTAACCTACCTCTTCTCATCTTTGACAAGTACATTCATGCTTGACAACTAAGCTATACTAACTTATTGCATAAAATAGACTATCATACTATTCTAACTCTTTTCCTTTGGACATTACAAACATGAATTGAAGTTAAACTATACTAACTGAATACATAAACAAGCTTATCATACCACTTCAATAATCTAGTAAAACTTAAATTACATTCCTTTTAACATTAAATACATACAACACATGAAACATACATCTTTGCATCTTTGACAACTCAAGCCACATAGCACGCAAGACAACTCTTCAAGCATGATCTTTCACGTAACCACGAACTTTCCAGCTAACATGGCATTTCCTGAAATATGGTGGTGAGAAGTGAGTATACACAACACGTATACTCAGTGAGGGCGAGACAGTTATCGAGGTACAGAGAAAGAAAGTCGTGCAATGCAAATAAGACAGTTAAGCAATATAACCGACATGTAAGCAATCAATATAAACAATCAATACAATAAACAATTAATAAAAGCATTAACATAAACATTCAAAGCTATACCACACTTTGAACGTCACTGTCACGCCCCAACTCGACCCCACCTACGATCAGTCAGGACGCAACGGAATTTCGGCGGCAATCGATTTCGAGCAACACATCTCAATTAAATCAACTTTGAACATTTTAATCAAAATTAAATACCCGGAAAATAAAAATTATGCTATATCCGACAGAAACTTGTAGTATTAGTATATAATGATCCCTAGCATGCAAGGAGCAATAATCTATCATCAGATTTCAATTCTAACGGTTCAATCTTCATTTATACGCAAAAACACAAAAATGACATTTTGAGATCTAGAATTTTTCTCTCACCTTAGATGCGATATAAGCCTAGGAATGCGTGCAATGCGTGCCCAACAAGCAGAATCCAAGTCGGTGCGAAGTTTCACGGACAAAAACTAGGTTTTTCTTTGAAAAATTGGATTGAAAGCTTAAGTTTTTCTCTTCTCTTTTCTCTCCTCTTCCTCTCGGCAATGTGTGTGTGTGTGGTGGTGTTTTTGTGTTGTGTGAGTGTGTGTTGAGGACATAAGCTTAAATGGTCAACTATTTAATTAAAGTCAAAGTTATTTTAATAGGCATTTTTTGTATTTTTAATGACTTTAATTGCATTTTAGTGATCACCAAGTTAAAATTAATTATGCAACCCCCAAGATATCTCAAGTGAGTTATTTTTAGGTGACAAGAAGTTTTACATTCAAAGAATTCCACCCGAGTCGGCTTAAAACTCGATTTTTGCAAAAGTCGGTGTAAAAACCCTAATAAATTCTTAAGCCGATTTTAAAACCGTTTTCATCAAACACAGGTCTATTAAAGTCCGTGGACTAGGTCTAGAAGGGTTAAAAAGACCAGTTTCAAAATTATAGCGGACGTGTTTCGAAAACACTATTCACTGAAAATCGACGATAAAATTTCTGACTCCAATTTTGATGAAAATTTCATGAATGCACATTTAGCACGTATTAGAAGTATTGAAATCAAAATTATAACTTTCTAGGTCCTATAGCACATAAACAGGTTATATGCACGCAAAACGAGGTAAAACACGTAAAACGAGATAAGCAAGAAAGTGGGGTTTCACATTCTCCCCCCCTTATAGAAATTTTGTCCTCGAAATTCTTACTTGATGTACGGAAAAGATCTGGGTATTGCTGCTGCATCTGATCTCGTCTCTCCCACGTAGCTTCCTCAATGCCGTGATGCTTCCACAACACCTTAACCATCGGAATCCTCTTCGACCTCAACTCTCGGTCCATCTGATCTAGAATACGAATCGGACGCTCGTCATAAGTCAAATTCTCACGAAGCTGTAACGGCTCTGGCTCAAGAATATGAGAAGGATCCGGATTGTATTTCCGCAAATTAGACACGTGAAACACATCGTGGACATTAGAGAAGTTTTCCGGTAGAGCCAACCGATATGCCAACTTACCAACCCTGCCAGTAATCTCAAACGGCCCAACAAATCTCGGACTCAGCTTACCACCTTTACCATAACGAACAAACCCCTTTCGAGGAGACAATCTCAAGAAAACCCGATCTCCAACTGCAAACTCCAAGTCTCGACGACGCTTATCAGCATAACTCTTGAATCTACTCTGCGCTGTAAGCATTCTCTGCCTGATCAACTGAACATTCTCGATCTTCTCAAGAAGTTCTGGCATGATAGTCGGATCAATAGTCTTCATCTCTCCTACCTCGTCCCAATATAAAGGTGAACGGCACTTACGACCGTAAAGAGCTGCAAAAGGTGCCATCCCAATAGTAGCTTGATAACTATTGTTATAGGCAAACTCGGCAAGTGGTAGATGTTTCTCCCAGTTCTTCCCAAAGTCCAGAATACAAGCCCTAAGCATATCTTCCAGAATCTGAATAGTCCGCTCAGACTGACCGTCGGTCTGTGGATGATACGCTGTACTGAAGTTCAACTGAGTACCCAAAGTCTCCTGAAGTTTCTCCCACAAACGAGAAGTAAATCGAGGATCTCGATCAGAGACAATACTAGATGGAATACCGTGAAGTCTAACAATCTGATCCAGATAAAGATCCGTCAGCTTTGTAACCTCATCTCCTAACCTCATCGAGATAAAATGAGCTGTCTTCGTCAAACGATCCACGACAACCCAAACTGCATCATTACCCCTCGGTGATCTAGGCAACCCTATGACGAAGTCCATCGTAATATGCTCCCATTTCCACTCTGGTATAGCCAACGGCTGAAGCAAACCTGCTGGTCGTTGATGCTCGGCTTTCACTCTCTGACAAGTCAAACATCTAGACACAAACTGAGCAACCTCCCTCTTCATGTTGTTCCACCAATAATGCTGTTTCAAATCCCGATACATCTTGGTTCCACCAGGATGAATAGTATATTTAGAATTATGAGCTTCCTCCAGAATACCTCGTCTCAAGCCCGGTTCATCGGGAACACAAACCCTGTTCCGAAACCGAAGAATACCATCCTCATGCACTTTAAAGTCAGACTGATCATCCGTGATCTGATCCTTGATCTTCTGAAGGTTAACATCAAGCTGCTGAGCTTCCCTGATCTGAGACAACAATAAAGGCTGAATACGGAGATGTGAACACATCACCCCAACCTGAGTGAACTCTGGTCTCCAATAACTAAACTCCTCAAGAACCTCCCACTTCTTGACAGCCAAACAAGAAATACTAGCCTTCCGGCTGAGAGCATCTGCCACAACATTTGCCTTACCAGGCAGATAATTGATAGAACAGTTATAATCTCCAAGAAGCTCCATCCACCTCCGCTGGTGCATATTCAACTCCTTCTGTGAGAATAAATACTTAAGACTCTTATGATCAGTGAAAATCTCGAACTTACTGCCCCACAGGTAATAACGCCACTTCTTGAGTGCAAAGACAACTGCTGCCAACTCAAGATCATGAGTAGGATAATTCACCTCATAAGGCTTCAACTTCCTGGAAGCATAGGCAATAACTCGGCCATCCTGCATAAGAACACATCCCAAGCCCTCCTTGGATGCATCACTGTAAATGACCATATTATCGGTCCCCTCTGGTAGAGCAAGTACTGGAGCGGTAGTTAACCTCTTTTTCAACTCCTGAAATCCACTCTCACACTTCTCGTCCCAATTAAAGATAGTCCGTTTCTGAGTCAACTTAGATAGTGGCCCCGCAATCTTTGAGAAGTCCTTGACAAACCTACGGTAATAACCCGCCAAGCCAAGAAAACTACGGACATCAGTAACACTCTCTGGCCGCTTCCAAGACATCACCGATTCAATCTTAGTGGGATCTACAGAAATACCACTCTGTGTAATAACATGGCCAAGAAAAGAAATCCGTCGCAGCCAAAATTCACATTTGCTGAACTTGGCAAACAACTGATGCTCCTGCAACTTCTCTAATACAAGCCGTAGATGTTGCTCGTGCTCCAATTCAGATTTAGAATAGACCAAGATATCATCAATAAAAATCACCACGAACTGGTCCAAGTACGGCTGAAAGACTCGATGCATAAGATCCATGAATGCTGCCGGTGCATTAGTCAAACCAAAGGGCATAACAACAAACTCATAATGCCCGTACCGAGTCCTGAAGGCAGACTTCGGAACATCGTCTGAGCGAATCCGAAGCTGATAATACCCCTGCCTCAAATCAAACTTAGAGTAGACTTTGGCTCCCTGAAGTTGATCAAACAACTCATCAATCAGTGGCAAAGGATATTTATTCTTGATAGTCACCTGATTCAAACCACGGTAATCTATACACAATCTCAAGGTACCATCCTTCTTCTTCACAAACAAAACAGGAGCTCCCCAAGGTGAAGAACTCTGCTGAATAAATCCTTTCTCCAACAACTCCTGTAACTGAGTCTTCAACTCCTTCAACTCAGCTGGTGCCATCCGGTATGCCGATTTAGAAATAGGTTGAGTACCGGGAACAAGATTAATCACAAACTCGATATCCCTATCTGGCGGCAATCCTGGCAACTCCTCGGGAAATACATTAGGATATTCCCGGATAATAGGGACTTCCTCTAGCTGTAGCTTAACAGATGGCTTGTTGATCAAATAAGCTAGATAACCCGAACACCCTTTACTCACCAACTTAACGGCTTTAGTTGCTGAGATAACAAAACTCGTCTTAGCACCCCGGTTACCCGCTACCTCAACTACTGGCTGATCTGGCAAACGAAACTGTACTACCTTGGTTCTACAGTTCAACTGGGCATCATACTTAGAAAGCCAATCCACACCCAAGATAACATCATACCCCCGGATAGGAAATAAAATAAGGTCCGAAGGAAAATTATGCCCCTTAACATGTATTATACAATCCTTACATACTAAGCCAGTAACATACTTATCAGTCAAAGAGGTACTAATTTCAACCACATAAGGCAATCTTTCAGGTTGCAATTTAACACGTTGTACACAAGCAGGAGTAATGAAAGAATGCGTAGCACCAGAATCAATCAACACTTTAACAAGTTGATCAAGTATAAGAAAGTTACCTTCCACAACTGCAGTCTCCTCAGGCATCTCCTCTAAGTCAACTGCATAAGCCCGAGCCTGAACCCGCTGCTGCTGTGGTACACTGCCCGTAGGCCTACCCTGATCCCCACGCGTCGATGCCCGACCCTCAGTCCTCGCATACTTAGGGCAATCCCTCACCCTATGATCGATGCTACCACAACCCAAACATGTCCCTGCCTTTACCCTGCAGTCGGACTCTACATGCCCTGAGCGCTTGCAGTAATTACACTGCGATGATGTGGCACTAGCACTGCCCCTAGAATAACCAGAAGCTGAAGAAGCAGCTGATACAGCCTGCTGCTGAGGTCTCACCACACTAGGCCTGTACTGACCCTGAGACTGGGCTGGCCTAAACTGAGTCTGAACCTGATATGGCCTCTGCTGAAACTGAGGCCGATAATAACTCTGCTGACTCTGTGGCCTAAAAGAACCCTGCTGGGCAGGTGGCCTGTAGACAACCTGTTGTACTGGAGGCCTATATAAAACCTGCTGGCCCGGCGGCTGATACGGCCTCTTACTAGGCTGACTGGAGACAATCTGATCCCCTTTCCTCTTCTCCAATCTAGAAGCTGCATCAAAAGCCTCAGTGAAAATATCATAACGATTCAGAGCCATCACATCCTGAATCTCGGGCCGCAACCCCAACATAAACCTGCGAGTCCTCCGCTCCTCATCTACCACATACTCCGGTGCATACCGGGACAATCGAGTAAATGTGGCCTCGTATTGAGCCACTGGTGCATCTCCCTGGATCAAGGCTAGAAACTCGGCCTCTCTCCGTTCCCTGCAAATCCTCGGGACATACTTTGCCCGGAAAGCCATCAGAAAGGTACCCCAAATATAAGGAATACCCTGTGCCGCCCAACTAGTCCTTACCGTGCGCCACCACTCCTCTGCCTCGTCATCTAACAAATACACGGCAAAAGAGACTTTCTGCTCATCAGTATAGCCAAGTGGATCATAAATCTTCTCCAACTTGCTAATCCATACCTCCGCCTTCCTATCATCCGGCTCCCCCTGAAATCTCGGTGGGTGATATCCTAAAAAGTCCTTCAGGGTACCACGCCCGTGGTTACCACCCTGAATATTCAGAAGCTGAGCCTGCATAGCCTGATTCTGGGCAGCCTGCCCTGCTAATAACTGTGCCTGACTAGCCACTAACTCTGCAATCCGCTCCATAGCGGCTCCAAATCGGTCATCACCCCCGTCACGGCCCGGTGCCACATTACTCGGAGTCTCATCAGTCAACTCAGGCCTACCTCTGGTTCTCGGTCGACCGGCCATTCTACTAATCAAAGAGTTAGCACAGTTATAGCACGTAGACAGGTTATAAACAACTATTACCACATAAATAACAAACTCATATAAAACACATAATCAAATTGATCACATAATCACATAAGCACTTAAATCACATAATCACTTAATCAATTAATCATACCAATACATATTTCATTTTTCTTTCCTTTCATACATATTTCATGCTAAGACCATTACCCACATTCCGAGAATACCCCGGCTGACAACTAACATGAGCTCTGATACCACTTAATCTGTCACGCCCCAACTCGACCCCACCTACGATCAGTCAAGACGCAACGGAATTTCGGCGGCAATCGATTTCGAGCAACACAACTCAATTAAATCAACTTTGAACATTTTAATCAAAATTAAATACCCGGAAAATAAAAATTATGCTATATCCGACAGAAACTTGTAGTATTAGTATATAATGATCCCTAGCATGCAAGGAGCAATAATCTATCATCAGATTTCAATTCTAACGGTTCAATCTTCATTTATACGCAAAAACACAAAAATGACATTTTGAGATCTAGAATTTTTCTCTCACCTTAGATGCGATATAAGCCTAGGAATGCGTGCAATGCGTGCCCAACAAGCAGAATCCAAGTCGGTGCGAAGTTTCACGGACAAAAACTAGGTTTTTCTTTGAAAAATTGGATTGAAAGCTTAAGTTTTTCTCTTCTCTTTTCTCTCCTCTTCCTCTCGGCAATGTGTGTGTGTGTGGTGGTGTTTTTGTGTTGTGTGAGTGTGTGTTGAGGACATAAGCTTAAATGGTCAACTATTTAATTAAAGTCAAAGTTATTTTAATAGGCATTTTTTGTATTTTTAATGACTTTAATTGCATTTTAGTGATCACCAAGTTAAAATTAATTATGCAACCCCCAAGATATCTCAAGTGAGTTATTTTTAGGTGACAAGAAGTTTTACATTCAAAGAATTCCACCCGAGTCGGCTTAAAACTCGATTTTTGCAAAAGTCGGTGTAAAAACCCTAATAAATTCTTAAGCCGATTTTAAAACCGTTTTCATCAAACACAGGTCTATTAAAGTCCGTGGACTAGGTCTAGAAGGGTTAAAAAGACCAGTTTCAAAATTATAGCGGACGTGTTTCGAAAACACTATTCACTAAAAATCGACGAGAAAATTTCTGACTCCGATTTTGATGAAAAATTCATGAATGCACATTTAGCATGTATTAGAAGTATTGAAATCAAAATTCTACCTTTCTAGGTCCTATAGCACATAAACAGGTTATATGCACCCAAAACGAGGTAAAACACGTAAAACGAGATAAGCAAGAAAGTGGGGTTTCACAGTCACGGTTCACTAATACGAGCAATGAACCATGCAATTCAATTCCACGAGCAACTTTCAATCACGAATCCGATGACGACGCGCATGCCCAACCAATTTATAACTTCAGTTTGGAATACCTCGGAAGTATCCAATCAATTCTACGACCCAAATCTCCCTGGGAGGCAACCCAAGCAAGAAAGGGAATAGGACACGGAACCACCGCAACCAACCCTGACAACCCAAGGCTACTCAGAGAGGCCCACCACACCGCCCCTGACTCTATAAATGCAATACAATACGAGATACAAGCAATAAACGAGCAATGACACGAAAGTGCAAATTAGTGGCGATAAACGAGATATCAAGCATTTACAATCAATAATAGCAATCAATTAACTTTACAAGCATGATTATCATTAACTTCAACAAGAATATCAATTAAACACGTAATAGCAGTACAAACACGAAAACGACAAATATCACTATTCAATCCCCAATTTCCAAAGGAAATTACGAGCAAACGAGCTACAGGATTAGGAAACCGATTTCACTACATTCACTTAGGCACTACAAGGCACGTTTCTATATCACTAAACTTCATTTTCCCAACCGAAGCCCGAAAGTCCACCTACTATGTTTGAACTACAACTATACTAATCGGTCGCTCAATCAATTCCACAACAGTGCAAAAAGTGTTTCCATGCCCTCAATAGCAAAACCCCCAACTCAATTCGAGCACGGTCAACTTTTGGTCAAACGGTCCTTTTCCGTTTCTTTGTCTAATTTCCAATTTTAACAAAGGCCGATCCGTTTTTAGTGCACATTTTATCTTTCTATTATTAATGGCACCTATCCAAATCAAGAAATCGCAATTCGGATCAAAATCCAAAATTCTAGGGTTTTACTATTCAAAATCACTATTCATGTTCTTCCCCAATTTTAAATATGCAATTTCAGCCGTTAAAATTGCTAAATAACTAATAAACAATGCTCTACGAACTCAAAGGAAGCTATATCAAACAATTATAGGCATTATAACACATTATATATCAAATCTAAAAATTTGAAACAATAATCAAATTTCACAAAATATGCACAAAAGTGTGAAAACCCTCACAGAGATTAAAGAACAAGACCCAAAAGGACCCGAGTCACGACCCCCGAGCAATTCCACACATGATTTTGGCTTAAAAATGGAAAATCATTTTTTTTTCTTTTCTCCTTAAACCTTCGGCCAAGGGGGGGAGGGACTAAATGGGAATTTCGCAATTTGTTTTTTTGACAATTTTGGCTTGTTTTTGTTTTATAAGGTGACAAGGACAAAATGGTAAAAAATGCAAGGTCAAATTCAAGTTAAAAATGGTAAAATTAGCTTATTTTGATGCTATTAAATCTAATTCAAGTTAAAGCAACGCAATTTTAATGAAAACCAGCTAAAAACTAGCTAAATTAAGCTATAAACATTTTTTTATGAAATTCGGGAAATAGTTCTCAAACTCTCATTTTCGACATACTACGATCGAACGGTCAATAAACGATCGCAAATCAAATGATGTGCAATAATATAAAACTATAATTTTTGAAAAGTAGAATAGTAGAATAGTTTAAAATTCACTCCAGCTCGAAATTACTTTTCTCATTTAATTGAAAACCGAGTAATTTTAATGCAAGACAATTAAAACCGATTATTAAAATAATCAAAATAATCAAAATAATCAAAATAATCAATATTCATTAAAAAATAATTAATCTAACTATTTCTAGAATATTTTAAAGAATTATGAAATTAATGCTAAGATACGAATGAACAAATTAATATAAACACGTAGTCAGATGTAATTAAATACTAACATTTGAGATGACACTTAATTAAACACAAGAAAATAAATCTAATTACTATAAACAATAAAAATAGGTAATAATCTTTTAAATTATTCAATATAAAAATTATTTGAATACTATGAAAAGAAATATCAAGATAGTGCAAAAATGGATGATAAACTAGTTAAACATTTAATTAAATGCAGTCAAATGGCATTAAATGCATGCCGGGTTCGGGGTATCACATGCTTCCCCCTTTAAAACAATTACGTCCTCGCAATTCTTCTTCCAATAGAACTCAACATCACCTGAAATCCAACTCTGACCACTCTTGATTGGTTGCTGAGCTAGACACAGAATAAGATGCTCGTAGGAAAACCCAAATTGAAATCCCATCCAAAAATGCCGAGAAAATACGAACTAAAGACTGAAGCAGGGATACTGTAGATGTTTTCAATACCACATATTATTGACAAGAAGAATATCGAAGGAATATCCTATATATGAATCCCTAATAGAAGTCCAACAAGTACCAAATAGGAAATCAAAGGATAGCTAGAGTAGATGCATCAAATATAAGACCAAACTCAAAGACCTCATCACTATTTGCCGAGTGCAAACTTTATACTACATACTACCAAGAAAACCCAAAGTATTCCACAGCTAATCGTAAACAATGTGAAATAATAAGTCTGAACAAGATTCCAAGTGTAAAACTTTCAATAAGTGCCATCAAGCGAAATACTAGTAGAATGCCCACCGAAACAATGCTCCAATAAGAAAGTAGCAAGAATTGCCCAATAAGTAAGTACTAGATAAATGGCCTCCAAGAATTCTATAGAATGCCATTGAAGAATTTCCAATAAGGGATGCTAGTAGCATACCAATAAAGACCGAGACACATATACCATAGATAATACAATGCAGTAAGTCCGATTGAAAATCCAATAGCCAAGTCTACCAAGAAGTGCCAACAAAAGTCTCCAAAGAATACCCAATATGAAAACCAAAGAAGGCTCCAGAGAACAACCAAATAGAAGCCCTAAAGAAAGCTACTCTTTCGCAACTGTTAAGCACACAGGAGGACCTTAGAGATTCGCCAATAACCGAGCTCCAAAAGCAAACACCAACTCCCAAATAAAGGCTAGTCAAATACTGCTCATTCCCGTCAATCCGTATAACTTGGAGGGCCTGCTACTAACCACTTCTCTTCACGGGGAGGAAGAAGTCTTTCTTACCATTTCAACATGACATGTATGAATGCCAAGATATCACATTTATACATATATGCCTTAAACTATTATGCAATCAAGTTTATAAAACAGTTTATTCAACAAAGTCACTCAAGCACGACAATCAAGTCAAGCACAACATAATCAATTCAAATCACGATACAACCAATTCAAGACATTCTAATATACACCTGACAAGAAATAATTCAAGCAATTAACAATTCACGAGGTCAATTCGATTCACAATGCCAATTCGATACACAAGTAGGCACTTTACTTTACTTGAGAAACATTTAACACATAGGTGCATACATTCAAGTCAAGACACACAATCTTACATAAAAGCATACACTTTCAAGACACACTTAACAAGCACACATTCAAGGATCACTACCCACCAGACTGAGGACCCTATCCCGACTTATTAGCTAAACAAGCTCTGATACCACCTGTAACACCCCGATCCCTCTCGAGACCGGGAGTTCTATCAATCAATCTAATCACAACCCAATTCCAAACCCGGGCAAAATTTTTAGGGAAAGACGGACGGAGTCTCCCTTGTTTCTAGGAAAAATGTAAAACTTGTAATAGCATATAAGTGGTCCAGCATCGTGTCCAACCATACAAACACCTCAAGGCCATCCGAGCCTTGGTTCTCAATAAGCGAACACAAGTAATTATACATTTCCAGTTTAAATGCTAACCTATCTCTTCTCATATTTGACAAGTACATTCATGCTTGACAACTAAGCTATACTAACTTATTGCATAAAATAGAGTATCATACCATTCTAACTCTTTTCCTTTGGACATTACAAACATGCATTGAAGATAAACTATACTAACTGAATACATAAACTAGTTTATCATACCACTTCAATAATCTAGTAAAACTTAAATTACATTCCTTTTAACATTAAATACATACAACACATGAAACATACATCTTTGCATCTTTGACAACTCAAGCTACATAACACGCAAGACAACTCTTGAAACATGATCTTTCATGTAACCACGAACTTTCCAGCTAAAATGGCATTTCCTGAAATGTGGTAGTGAGGAGTGAGTATACACAACACGTATACTCAGTGAGGGCGAGAGTGTTATCGAGGTGGAGAGAAAAAAAGTTGTGCAATGCAAATAAGACAGTTAAGCAATATAACCGACATGTACGCAATCAATATAAACAATCAATACAATAAACAATTAATAAAAGCATTAACATAACCATTCAAAGCTATACCACACTCTAAAGGTCACGGTTCACTCATACGAGCAATGTACCATGCGATTCGATTCCACGAGCTGTCACCCCCCGACCCGACCCCGCAAAAGGCCAAGCCCGTACCCGACACACGGACGGAGTCTCCTCTGTACCTCGGACGATCCGAAAACCCTAAAATCAACATAGTACTTACGAAAGCCATAAAAACAATTAAAACAAGCCGACTTTCTTTCAAAACATACATCCTCTTATTAACCAACTTCCCAAACCAAAATCCCATGCATACTACACAAGTATTTATGCCACTAAACATTTAACCATTAGTATGCAATTCTTTACTAGTCATAAGAATATAACTTTACAATCCTTAAACCTTTACAATAAAAGACCATAAAGGCCTCAAAATAGAACTACATACAAGGCTACAAGCCTCAAAATAAAGCGTCATCGAAGCAATATACATATCAAGCAAGGCTCGCACAAAAGTCTAGCAAACAACCACCAGCTAAGCAAATAAATGCTATCAAGGAAACACCTCCACTTGCTCCTCTTCCTCAATTACCTCAAGAGGATCAGCTTCAACTACTCTTGTAAAAATATGGTACAGAAAGGAATGAGCAAAAACTATTGCTCAGCGAGGGCAAATGGTCTCAAGGACGGAGATGAGAGGAGTATGCAATGCAATTAGTCAAGCAATTCATACAAATATCATATAGAGATACAAACAAAGCCATCAATAAAGCAAGGCAATCATTAAAACTAAAAACACTCATTCAAAGGATACGATACTCTTCCCACGAGCATCTTTTAATCACGAATTCGATGACGACGCGCCGGCCCAAACCACCTTATAACACCAGTTTGGAATACCCCGGAAGTATCCATCAATCTACGACCCAAATCTCCTTGAGAGGCAACCTAAGGGAGAAAGGGAATGGGACACGGAGCTAGAGCAACCAACACTGGCAACCCGAGGCTACCCAAAGAGGCCCATCACTCCGCCCCTGACTCTATGAATGCAAGACAATATATAATACAACAATCGAGCAATAAAGCCACACGTGGGAGAATAACAAAGTAGGTTACTCTCGCACGCAATAGCAACAGTTGATAACCATTCCAATCAAAATCAACTCTAACAAGCATATCAAGCTATTTTAAACATTATATACGCATAACATCAAGAAAACAAGCAAAATCACAAATCGACCCCAACTATCAAAACGCTACCATTTCTAAACGAGCCAAGAGTTCTGGAAACCGACTTCGCCAATCCTCCTAGGTCACCATAAGGCATGTCTAAAGACCCCGAAACCCTACTTTAACCTAGAATTCACGCAAAGCCCCGTTTTCCCCCTTTGCTCGTTTGAACTACAACTACTCTAACCAAACACCCAACCAACGCCATAATCGCACCAAAAGTGCTTCCATGACCTCCCGAAACAATGCCATCATGCAAAACGAGAAAACGCAAAACTCGACCTAACCGACCCCGACTTTCACCAAGGCATATTTCTCATTTTTTTCATTATGCAACCTAAACAAACCATACATTTAGGCATTCTAGCATACCTAGCACATTTCCACATCAACAGAAAGCCTAACAACGCAACTTCATCATTTCAAGGGTTTACTATTTATGTTTTACTATTCAATTGACATTTTAAATTACAATCTCAACATTCAACCGCAGAAAATGTTAAAAAGCTATACATACATATTCTACAATTGTCAAGGAACATTCTAGAAGCTTCAAAATGATTAAAACAACAAACTATGAATAAAATCTAAAAATCACAAAGTTAACATACTTGACATTTAAATGCACAAATAATGTGCTTCCTTCACCTTAGGCACTCCTAGTCACTAGGAAAACAACGCTGGTTGCCTTGGAAACAACCCCGCATGAGCTCACGCGAAGATTTGAGTTTTTGAAGATTTGAATTGTTTTTTTTTCTCTTCTATGTCTCGGCCTGCACAAGAGCTGTTTCAGCTTTTATTTTTTTTCATTTTGCTTTGTTTTAACTATTTAAGGTGACAAACCTTTGGTCAAATGGTCAAGCCTTAGTCAAAATAGCTTAAGTTGGCCAAATTGCCTTATTTTCATGCATTTTTAAAGCTAACAAACATCACCATTTTAATTCTAGCTAACAACAAGTAAAATATAAAATTTAAGTCATCTAAGTACTAGTTTCACTATTTGTTAAGGACTAGGAACCGCTCTCTATTTATCGCTCTCGATATGCAATGCACATTGCGACAGCAAAGAAGTAACAATTAAATCTCAAAGAATCTAAGAAAATATAATTTTCAAAATAATAAACAGGAAAATTTCACATTCCGGGCTCGGGTATTACACGAGCAACTCTCAATCATGAATCCGATGACGACGCGCCGGCCCAACCACCTTATAACTTCAGTTTAGAATACCCCGGAAGTATCCAATCAATTCTACGACCCAAATCTCCCAGGGAGGAAACCCAAGCAAGAAAGTGAATAGGACACGGAGCTAGGGCAACCAACCCTGGCAACCCGAGGCTACCCAGAGAGGCCCATCACACTGCCTCTGACTCTATGAATGCAATACCATACGAGACACAAGCAATAAACGAGCAATGGCACGAAAGTGCAGATTAGTGGCGATAAACAAGATATCAAGCATTTACAATTAATAATAGCAATCAATTAACTTTACAAGCATGGTTATCATTAACTTCAACAAGAACATCAATTAAACACGTAATAGCAGTTCAAACACGAAAACAACAGATATCACTATTCAATCCCCAACTTCCAAGGCAATTACGACCAAACGAGCTATAGGATTACCAAACCGATTTCACTACATTCACTTATGCACTACAACGCACGTTTCTATGTCACTATACTTCATTTTCCCAACCTAAGCCCGAAAGTCTACCTACTACGTTTGAACTACTGCTATACTAATCGGTTGCTCAATCAATGCCACAACAGCGCCAAGAGTGCTTCCATGCCTTCAATAGCAAAACACCTAACTCAATTCGAGCATGGTCAACTTTTGGTGAAACGGTCCCTTTCCGTTTCTTTGTCTAATTTCTAATTTTAACAAAGGTTGATCCTTTTTTATTGCACATTTTATCTTTCTATCATTAGTGGCACCTATCCAAATCAAGAAATCGCAATTCAGATCAAAATCCGAAATTCTAGGGTTTTACTATTTAAAATCACTATTCACGTTCTTCCCCAAATTCAAATACGCAATTTCAGCCGTAAAAATTGCTAAATAACTATCAAACAATGCTCTATGAACTCAAAGGAAGCTATATCAAACAATTATAGGCATTATAACACATTATATATCAAATCTAAAAATTTGAAACAATAATCAAATTTCACAAAATATGCACAAAAGCATGAAAACCCTCACAGAGTTTGAAGACCAAGACCCGCAAGGACCCGAGCCACGACCCCCGAGCAATTCCATGCATGATTTTGGCTTTAAAATGGAAATTCATTTTTTTTCTTTTCTCCTTAAACCTTCGGCCAACAGGGGGACTAAATGGGAATTTGGCAATTTGTTTTTTTGACAATTTTGGCTTGTTTTTGTTTTATAAGGTGACAAGGGCAAAATGGTAAAAAGGCAGGGTCAAATTCAAGTTAAAAATGGTCAAATTAGTTATTTTGATGCCATTAAATCTAATTCAAGTTAAAGCAATGCAATTTTAATAAAACCCAGCTGAAAACTAGCTAAATTAAGCTATAAACATTTTTTTACGAAATTCGGGAAATATATTTCTCTAACTCACATTTTTGACATACTACGATCGAACGGTCAATAAACAATCGCAACTCAAATGATGTGCAATAATATAAAACTATAATTTTTGAAAAGTAGAATAGTAGAATAGTTTAAAATTCACTCCGGCTCGGAGTTACTTTTCTCATTTAATTGAAAACTGAGTAATTTTAATGCAAGACCATTAAAACCGATTATTAAAATAATCAAAATAATTAATATTCATTTAAAAATAATTAATTTAACTATTTCTAGAATATTTTAAAGAATTATGAAATTAATGCTAAGATACGAATGAACAAGTTAATATATACACGTAGTTAGATGTAATTAAATACTAACATTTAAGATGACACTTAATTAAACACAAGAAAATAAATCTAATTACTATAAACAATAAAAATAGGTAAGAATCTTTTAAATTATTCAATATAAAAATTATTTGAATACTATTAAAAGAAATATCAAGATAGTGCAAAAATGAATGATTAACTAATTAAACATTTAATTAAATGTAGTCAAATGCCATTGAATGCAAGCTGGGTTCGGGTAATCACATCCTTCCCCCCTTAAAACAATTGCGTCATCGCAATTCTTCTTCCAATAGAACTCAGCATCATCTGAAATCCAACTCTGACCACTCTTCATTGGTTGCTGAGCAAGACACAGAATAAGTTGCTCGTAGGAAAACCCAAATAGAAATCCCATCCAAGAATGCCGAGAAAATACCAACTAAAGACTGAAGCAGAGACACTGTAGATATTATCAATGCCACATATTATTGACAAGAAGAATACCGAAGGAATATCCTATATATGAATCCCTAATAGAAGTCCAACAAGTACCAAATAGGAAATCAAAGGATAGCTAGAGTAGATGCATCAAATATGAGACCAAACTCCAAGACCTCATCACTATTTGCCGAGTGCAAACTTTATACTACATACCACCAAGAAAACCCAAAGTATTCCACAGCTAACCGTAAACAATGTGAAATAATAAGTCTGAATAAGATTCCAAGTGTAAAACTTCCAATAAGTGCCATCAAGGGAAATACCACTAGAATGCCCACCGAAACAATGCTCCAGTAAGAAAGTAGCAAGAATTGCCCAATAAGTAAGTACTAGATAAATGGCCACCAAGAATTCTATAGAATGCCATTGAAGAATTTCCAATAAGGGATGCCAGTAGTATACCAATAAAGACCGAGACACATATACCAAAGATAATACAATGCAGTAAGTCCGATTGAAAATCCAAAAGCCAAGTCTACCAAGAAGTGCAAACAAAAGTCTCCAAAGAATACCCAATATGAAAGCCAAAGAAGGCTCCAAAGAACAACCAAATAGAATCGCTAAAGAAAACTACTCTTTCATAACTGTTAAGCACATAAGAGGACCTTAGAGATTCGCCAATAACCGAGCTCCAAAAGCAAACACCAACTCCCAAATAAAGGCTAGTCAAATACTGCTCATTCCCGTCAATCCATATAACATGGAGGGCCTGCTACAAACCATTTCTCTTCAGGGAAGGAAGAAGTCTTTCTTACCATTTCAACATGACATGTATGAATGCCAAGATATCACATTTATACATATATGCCTTAAACTATTATGCAAACAAGTTTGTAAAACAGTTTATTCAACAAAGTCACTCAAGCACGACAATCAAGTCAAGCACAACATAATCAATTCAAATCATGGCACAAACAATTCAAGACATTCCAATACACACATTACAAGCAATACTTCAAGGAAATAACAATTCACGAGGTCGATTCGATTCACGATGCCAATTCGATACACGAGTAGTCACTTTACTTTACTTGAGAAACATTTAACACATAACACATAACTATATCACATAGGTGCATACATTCAAGTCAAGACACACAATCTCACAAACAAGCACACATTCAAGGATCACTACCCACCAAACCGAGGACCCTATCCCGGCTTATGAGCTAAACAAGCTCTGATACCACTTGTAACACCTCGATCCCACTCGAGACCGGGAGTTCTATCAATCAATCTAATCACAACCCAATTCCAAACCCGGGAAAATTTTTTAGGGAAAGACGGATAGAGTCTCCCCTGTTTCTAGGCAAAATATAAAACCTGTAATAGCATATAAGTGGACCAGCACCGTGTCCAGCCATACAAACACCTCAAGGCCATCCGAGCCTTGGTTCTCAACAAGCGAACACAAGTAATTATACATTTTCAGTTTAATTACTAACTTACCTCTTCTCATCTTTGACAAGTAAATTCATGCTTGACAACTAAGCTATACTAACCTATTGCATAAAATAGACTATCATACCATTCTAACTCTTTTCCTTTGGACATTACAAACAGGCATTGAAGATAAACTATACTAACTGAATACATAAACTAGCTTATCATACCACTTCAATAATCTAGTAAAACTTAAATTATATTCTTTTTAACATTAAATACATACAACACATGAAACATGCATCTTTGCATCTTTTACAACTCAAGCCACATAGCACGCAAGGAGACTCTTCAAGCACGATCTATCATATATCCACGAACTTTCCAGCTAACATGATATTTCCTGAAATGTGGTGGTGAGGAATGAGTATACATAATACGTATACTCAGTGAGGGCGAGACAGTTATCGAGGTGGAGAGAAAGAAAGTCGTGCAATACAAATAAGACAGTTAAGCAATATAACTGACATGTAAGCAATCAATATAAACAATCAATACAATAAACACTTAATAAAAGCATTAACATAACCATTCAAAGCTATACCATACTCTGAAGGTCACGGTTCACTCATACGAGCAATGTACCATGCGATTCGATTTCACGAGCAACTCTCAATCATGAATCTGATGATGACGCACCGGTCCAACCACCTTATAACTTCAGTTTGGAATACTCCGGAAGTATCCAATCAATTTTACGACCCAAATCTCCTTGGGAGACAACCTAAGCAAGAAAGGGAATAGGACACGGAGCTAAGGCAACCAACACTGGCAACCCAAGGCTACCCAGAGAGGCCCATCACACTGCCCCTGACTCTATGATTGCAATACTAAACGAGACACAAGCAATAAATGAGCAATGGCGTGAAAGTGCAGATTAGTAGCGATAAATGAGATATCAAGCATTTACAATCAATAATAGCAATCAATTAACTTTACAAGCATGATTATCATTAACTTTAACAAGAACATCAATTAAACACATAATAGCAGTTCAAACACGAAAACAACAGATATCACTATTCAATCCCCAACTTCCAAAGGCAATTACGAGCAAACGAGCTACAGGATTAGGAAACCGATTTCATTACATTCACTTAGGCACTACAAGGCAAGTTTCTTTGTCACTAAACTTCATTTTCCCAACCGAAGCCCGAAAGTCCACCTATTACGTTTGAACTACAACTATACTAATCGGTCACTCAATCAACGCCACAACAGCACCAAAAGTACTTCTATGCCCTCAATAGCAAAACCCCCAACTCAATTCGAGCATGGGCAACTTTTGGTTAAATGGTCCCTTTTCGTTTCTTTGTCTAATTTTCAATTTTAACAAAGGTCTGTCCTTTTTTATTGTACATTTTATATTTCTATCATTAATGGCACCTATCCAAATCAAGAAATCGCAATTCGGATCAAAATCTGAATTTCTAGGGTTTTACTATTCAAAATTACTATTCACGTTCTTCCCCAATTTCAAATACGCAATTTCAGCCGTAAAAATTACCAAATAACTATCAAACAATGCTCTATGAATTCAAAGGAAGCTATATCAAGCAATTATAGGCATTATAACACATTATATATCAAATCTAAAAATTTGAAACAATAATCAAATTTCACAAAATATGCACAAAAGCGTGAAAACCTTCACAGAGATTGAAGACCAAGACCCGCAAGGACCCGAGCCACGACCCCCGAGCAATTCCACGAATGATTTTGGCTTTAAAATGGAAAATCATTTTTTTTCCTTTTCTCCTTAAACCTTCGGCCAAGGGGAAGGACTAAATGGGAATTTGGCAATTTGTTTTTTTGACAATCTTGGCTTATTTTTGTTTTATAAGGTGAGAAGGGCAAAATGGTAAAAAGGCAAGGTCAAATTCAAGTTAAAAATGGTCAAATTAGCTTATTTTGATGCCATTAAATCTAATTCAAGTTAAAGAAATGCAATTTTAATGAAAATCAGCTAAATTAAGCTATAAACATTTTTTTACGAAATTCGGAAAATATTTCTCTAACTCTCATTTTCGACATACTACGATCGAATGGTCAATAAACGCTCGCTAATCAAATGATGCGCAATAATACAAAACTATAATTTTTAAAAAGTAGAATAGTAGAATAGTTTACAATTCACTCTAGCTTGGACTTACTTTTCTCATTTAATTGAAAACTGAGTAATTTAATGCAAGACAATTAAAACCGATTATTAAAATAATCAATATTCATTTTAAAATAACTAATTTAACTATTTCTAGAATATTTTAAAGAATTATGAAATTTATGCTAAGATACGAATGAACAAGTTAATATAAACACGTAGTCAAATGTAATTAAATACTAACATTTAAGATGACACTTAATTAAACACAAGAAAATAAATCTAATTACTATAAACAATAAAAATAGGTAATAATCTTTTAAATTATTCAATATAAAAATTATTTGAATACTATGAAAAGAAATATCAAGATAGTGCAAAAATGGATGATTAACTAATTAAATATTTAATTAAATGCAGCCAAATGCCATTAAATGCATGCCGGGTTCGGGTTATCACATCCTTCCCCCCTTAAAACAATTGCGTTCTCGCAATTCTTCTTCCAATAGAACTTAGCATCATCTGAAATGCAACTCTGACCACTCTTCATTGGTTGCTGAGCAAGACACAGAATAAGATGCTCGTAGGAAAACACAAATAGAAATCCCATCCAAGAATGCCGAGAAAATACCAACTAAAGACTGAAGCAGAGATACTGTAGATATTATCAATGCCACATATTATTGACAAGAAGAATACCGAAGGAATATCCTATATATGAATCCCTAATAGAAGTCCAACAAGTACCAAATAGGAAATCAAAGGATAGCCAGAGTAGATGCATCAAATATAAGACCAAACTCCAAGACATCATCACTGTTTGCCGAGTCCAAACTTTATACTACATACCACCAAGAAAACCCAAATTATTCCACAGCTAACCGTAAACAATGTGAAATAATAAGTCTGAACAAGATTCCAAGTGTAAAACTTCCAATAAGTGCCATCAAGGGAAATACTAGTAGAATGCCCACTGAAACAATGCTCCAGTAAGAAAGTAGCAAGAATTGCCCAATAAGTAAGTACTAGATAAATGGCCACCAAGAATTCTATAGAATGCCATTGAAGAATTTCTAATAAGGGATGTCAGTAGCATACCAATAAAGACAGAGACACATATACCATAGATAATACCATGCAGAAAGTCCAATTGAAAATCCAATAGCCAAGTCTACCAAGAAGTGCCAACAAAAGTCTCCAAAGAATACCCAATATGAAAACCAAAGAAGGCTCCAGAGAACAACCAAATAGAATCCCTAAAGAAAGCTACTCTTTCACAACTGTTAAGCACAGAAGAGGACCTTAGAGATTCGCCAATAACCGAGCTCCAAAAGCAAACACCAACTCCCAAATAAAGACTAGTGAAATACTGCTCATTCTCGTCAATCCACATAACTTGGAGGGCCTGCTACTAACCACTTCTCTTTAGGGAAGGAAGAAGTCTTTCTTACCATTTCAGCATGACATGTATGAATGCCAAGATATCACATTTATACATATATGCCTTAAACTATTATGCAAACAAGTTTATAAAACAGTTTATTCAACAAAGTCACTCAAGCACGACAATCAAGTCAAGCACAACATAATCAATTCAAATCATGGCACAACCAATTCAAGACATTCCAATACACACATTACAAGCAATACTTCAGGCAAATAACAATTCACGAGGTCGATTCGATTCACGATGCCAATTCAATACACGAGTAGTCACTTTACTTTACTTAAGAAACATTTAACACATAACACATAACTATATCACATAGGTGCATACATTCAAGTCAAGACACACAATCTCACATCCAAGCATACACTTTCAAGACACACTTAACAAGCACATATTCAAGGATAGCATATAATTCCAACGTAATTCGAATGAACAAATTAATATTAACACGTAGTCAGATGTAATTAAATACTAACATTTAAGATGACACGTAGTCAGATGTAATTAATCAATATTCATTTAAAAATAATTAATTTAACTATTTTTAGAATATTTTAAAGAATTTTGAAATTAATGCTAAGATACGAATGAACAAATTAATATTAACACGTAGTCAGATGTAATTAAATACTAACATTTAAGATGACACTTAATTAAATACAAAAAAATAAATCTAATTACTATAAACAATAAAAATAGGTAATAATCTTTTAAATTATTCAATAGAAATATTATTTGAATACTATTAAAAGAAATATCAAGATAGTGCAAAAATGGATGATTAACTAATTAAACATTTAATTAAATGCAGTCAAATTCCATTAAGTGCATGCCGGGTTCGGGTTATCACAGGGAGTATATGTTGTGCCAGTAGGCAAGTAGGTGACTCAAATTATTACGTATAGAAAGAGAGAGTCAAAACTTTGGAGATCTATCGACTTGTATCGTTTTCCTGTTCTGACCTGTGACGTGAGTGCTTGCTGTACGGGAGATAAGAAATGGCCGTCATCAAGAGCAACATATAATTAGAAAGAACTGGAGGTTCGGGTGAAGGAGATGCATTTATGGTACTGGTGGTATTGGACAAGCTCTCAGGAAATAATCTCTTTCTTATTTCTGCATTTCTTTCACATGACGACTAGGAACAGGGAAATCCAAAATTTCACTTCGAATTTTGGACCTCAACATCCTGCTACTCATGGTGTTTCACGATCAGTATTGGAAATGATCGGAGAAGTGGTGGAACGTTCGGAACCACATATTGGATCACTCCAGTGCGGCACAAAGTTGCTAATGCCGAGCCGGCTTCTATGCCGCTAGCTCTCCCCTGCTTGGTCCCCCACCACGGTGGAGGTTCCATAGCACGTCATGAGCACCAGGATAAGGGGTGGTTGATCAACTCAAGTGAACCGCCTGACCTTATTACAACATAGGGATAGAAGGGAGAGGGTTGTGAAGGTGGCCTCGTTATCCATACCTCCGGTCAGATGAATGGAGGACCGACAGACCCGGGTTTTCACGAGCTTTGACAGGTTCTGGGGTGCCTGTCAAGGGCTCTAGTGCATACCCTAGGGTGATCATCACCACCTGCACCTCACATCTCGGCATAATGGAACGTGTAACCCGCCTACTATTCTATTCAACTACATTTGTTCCAGTAATCCATAGCCTAACAAAACGCAGCAGCGAGGGATAACCCGCCCATACAACCAGTGGGGAGGATGGCACTACTGGCAAACCATCTAGCAAAAATGCTGCAGGCGCGAAGCGTGGTAGGCTTGCGTTGGGGAAGCATAGCATAGGGATAAAAAGGAGCCCGGACGATGGAAGAGCAAAGGGAGGCCGGGTTATTTGATGGAAATGGAAGGCTTTTCCCTATTAGAGAAGGTCCTATGGAGTAAAGGGAAGTGCATGAATTCTTAGGGAGTGAGCCTATATAAAAAAGAAATGCAAGAAAGTAAATTCAATGAATAGATAGAATCAATGGTTCGAGAGACAGCGCTACCTACACGCAAATTAGCTTATGAGGTTGAGCAGTCTCAATTTTACTATAGGATTTGGTAATGAATGCTGGGTTGGGCCACCTCGAATAGCATGAGCCGCATGCGGGGAGACTCGCACATATGGTTTTTAGGGGGATTTGGTTGAAAGACAGGTCGGCGCCCACCCAACTAGAGGGACTGAGAAATTAATAGAGTACAAAACATATCTTCAAGCTTTACCTTATTCTGATCATTCAGAGGGCGTCTGATCGTTCAGAAGACGATTGTAGGGTCACTGAATGAAGTCCTTTGTTTCTTTTGGATGTGTTGACCCGCAGTGAGGCAGAGATGACTAAGTGACATATACAATATGGCGATGACAACAACATGTCGTAGAAGGAGATAAGAGGTAGAGCAAACAACCCACTAAAGCTAATCTATCTACAACTACATCCCCGAGCGGCAGTCAAACGGGGGTGTGAATGCGAGATGCCAGCAAAATGATCGGTCGGATAGAGGCTAGGGCTGTTTCCTTCCCACCATGTCCTTCCCTGTGTATTAGAGATATAAAGCAAGTGCACCGAAAAAGAACAGGAACTTGGTCGATCTATTCTATGGTGAAGCATCCAAAGCATAACTACACACTCATACGATCTTTTCTAAGAAATAGGAGCATTTGGTGGAACCAATGAACTACACTTGCTTCTGGATAGATGTGTGGGACAGAGGGCTCATGGTACCTGCTGCCCACCCTTCCTCCTCTACCTTGAGAACCGTGTGAACAGAGAGTGGGTAGAAGAGAATGAGGTCCTCATACGGAGTCATACACTTACTTGAGCAATACGGGAGATTAGGGAATGGGTCGAGTAAACTCCCCTAAGGGAGAAAAAAGAACAGACGAAGCTTTACTTAGATAGGGTTTTGATTGGTATTTCTTTCTTCTTAGTGATTGGAAAGGAGAGCGCCTGGGTATGTTATAGAAAGGGAAGGTGGAGGCATCAAATGGCAAAGAGAAGCGGCTCGGTAGGTAAGGAATGGAAAATCATAAAGGATGACTTCTTTGTTGGAGAAACAAAGGTTGCGTTAGCGCCAGTGATTCTCTGAGCCGGTGTGGATTTGCAAGGCCTCAGGAAACTGGTCGAGATAGATGACAGCATCTTTTTCGCCTCTTCCAACACGGGAGGGAAATCTTCTCTTATGGGCTTCACCTTCCGCCCGACCCGAAAATAGAGAACCAAGCCCACTTCTAATCCATTCATTTCTGAAAGCAACGAGGATCCAGAGCTAAGCCCCCTCTTATTCGAGGCCGGGTGGCCTCTCCCCACAAGCACCCAACCTTTCTTTTGCTCTTTCTTTAGGTTGCCTCCATGAAAGCGCCACCTAGGAGCCCTACTCTCCAACCACATGTGTGATAACCGGAACCCAGCATGCATTTAATGGCATTTAATTGCATCTAATTAAGTGTCATCTTAAATGTTAGCATTGAATTTTGTGTTCATTTTTAGTTAAACATTCATTTGTAGCTTTATTTTCATATTTATTTTAGAAGTAATTAAAATAATATTTGAGTTAATATGTTAACATAATATCAACTACCTTCATATTTATATTAATCGGCTTTATTTTTTTTCCTTGCACCTTAATGCTCGGTTTTCAATTAAATGAAAAGTGGCTCCGAGTCGGAGTAAATTTTGAACTATATTACTTTTCAAAAATTATATTTTCTTAATTTCTTTGAGATTTAATTGTTATTCTTTTATTGTCGCAAAGTGCATAGCATATCGAGAGCGATAGTTAGGAAATGATTTCTAGTCCTCAGCAAATAGTGAAAACTAGTATTTAGTATTTTAATTTTAGTATCTTAGTTGTTGTTGATTAGAATTAAATTTTTGTTGGTTGTTTTAGCTTTAAAATGCCTAAAATAAGCCTAATTAACCAACTTAAGCAACCTTTGACCAAGCCTTGACTATTTGACTTGAGTTGCCATCTTATTTAAAGCTTATTATAGCACAAAATAAATAAATAAATAAAAGAAAGCTGGAAATAGAAGTGAGCAGGCCGAAAATACAAGGAGAAGAAATAAAAAAACATTTCAACATTCAAATCTTCAATTCTTCGCGTGAGCTTGAACGGGGTTGTGTCCGGGGCTTCCAGCGTGGTTTTCCTAGCGTCTAGGAGCATCTAAGGTGAGGGTTTCATCGTTATTTGTGCATTTGAAATATGTATGTACAAACTTTAATTTTTAGGTTTTAGCCGTAGATTGTTATTTAATTCATTTTGATGCTTGAAGAATGTTCCCTAGCAATTGTAGAGCATGTATTTATAGCTTTTTAGCATTTTATTCGGTTAAATACAGCGATTGTAATTTAAAATGCTAATTGAATAGTAAATTATGAATAGTAAACCCTCATTTCGTTAAAGTTGTTTCGTTTCACGTTCTGTTGATGTAGGAAGGTGCTAGATATGCTAGAATGCCTAAATGTATGATTTAATTGGATTTTGTAATGGAAAAACGGAAAAAAAATGACTTGGTACAAGTTGGGGTCATTTCGGTCGAGTTTGGAAATTTCTCGATTTACGTGAAGGCATTGTCGAGGTACGTCATGGAAACACTTTTGGTACAGATATGACATTGGTTGGGTGATCGGTTGAGGTAGCTGTAGTTCAAACGAGCAAAGGGAGAAATCGGGACTTTGCGGAAATTCTAGGGTAAAGTAGGGTTTCAGGGTCTTTAGTCGTGCTTTATGGTGACCTAAGAGGATTGGTGAAGTCGGTTTTCAAAACTCGTGGCTCGTTTGAAAGTAGTAGCGTTTTGAAAGTTGGGGTCATTTTGTGATTTTGTTTGTTTTCATAGTGTAATGCCTATAGAATGCTTAATATTGCTTGTTATGCTTGTTAAAGTTGGTTATGATTGAATTGTATATCAATTGTTGATAATGCTTGTTAGTGTTGTTCTTGTTACTTTATAGATTGTAAATGCTTATTGTATCGCATGTTGTTACTAACCTGCACTTCAGTGCCTTGCTCGATTATCGTTATATGTCTCGTGTTGCATTGCATTAGTGTCAGGCGCGTGAGTGATGGGCCTCTCTGGGTAGTCTCAGGCTGCCAGTGTTGATTGCTCTAGCTCCGTGTCCTATTCCCATTCTCACTTGGGTTGCCGCCCAGGGAGTTTTGGGTCGTAGAATTGACAGAGTATGTCTGGAGTACTCTAACAGAAGTTATAAGGTGGGTGAGCCGGCACGTCATCGTTAAAGTCATCGAAATCGTGATCAGTACATTGCTCGTATGAGTGAACCATAGCCTTTAGAGTGTGGTATAGCTTTGAATGGTTGTGTTAATGCTTTCTTTAATTGTTTATTGTATTGTCATGTATAATGAATGCTTTCTTATTGATTATATTGCTTAACTATAACTATTTGCATTGCACGACCTTCTTTCTCTCCACCTCGATATCTGTCTCGCCCTCACTGAGTATACATGTTGAGTATACTTATTCCTCACCACCACATTTCAGGAAATGCCATGTTAGGTAGAAAGTTCCTGATTACGTGAAAGTTCGTGCTTGAAGAGTTTTCTTGCATGCTATGTGGCTTGAGTTGTCAAAGATGCAAAGATGTATGTTTCATGTGTTGTTTGTATTTAGTGTTAAAAATGAGTGTAATTTAAGTTTTATTAGGTTATTGAAGTGATTTTAAAAACTAGTTTATGTATTCAGTTAGTATAGTTTAATTTTATTGCATGTATGTAATTGTCTAAAGGAAAAGAGTTAGAATAGTTTGGGTACTTGGAAATATGTATATTGTTGTGTTTAATTGTTGAGAAACGAGGCTCAGATGGCCTTGAGGTGTTTGTATGGTTGGACACGGTGCTGGTCCACTTATATGTTATTACAGGTTTTACGTTTTGTCTAGAAACATGGGAGACTCCGTACGTCTTTCCCTAAAAAATTTTCCTAGGTTTGGAATTGGGTTGTGATTAGATTGATTGATAGAACTTCCGATCTCGAGAGGGATCGGGGTGTTACAAAATGCGCTACTTTAATTCAAGCGCAAGCCCCCCTCCTATTGCATAACCTAAAAAAGCTATAAACAAAGTACCAAAGTGGTTGCGGGAACAATATGCTTTGGTTACCGGCAAATTCTTCTAAAGGCGACCAGCTTTCAATACTAGTAGTTACCTTACGCTGCCATTTTTTCAATATTATTGAATTGAATAGCATGGCCTGGAGCTAAGATAACTCAAGTGGGATAGCCGTGTTATGGGTGACCTTATTGCACGGTTCAGAGAGTGCTTGTGTATGTGATGCAAGTGAACGTGTATGAAAAAGTTGTCGTAAAGTTTCATTGTTCGTTCCATTGTTGACCCTATCTATGTTTCTATGATGGCCCAAGAACATGCTCATTCTTCAGCCGTAGAGAGACTTTTGAATTGCGAGGTACCATTGCGAGCTCAATATATATGAGTGTTATTCCGTGAAATACTTGAATTTTAAATTATTCACTTGCTTTAACTACTCATGCTATGGCTGTGGGAGCATCAACTCCGTTGCTATGGGCTTTTGAGGAGTGGGAGAAATTTTTGGAATTCTATGAAAGAGTCTCAGGAGTAAGGATACATGCCAGTTTCATACGACCAGGTGGAGTGGCACAAGATCTGCCTCTTGGCTTATGTCGAGATATTGATTGCTCCACACAACAATTTGTTTCTCGTATCGACAAATTAGAAGAGATGTCAACTGGAAACCGTATCTGGAAACAACAATTAGTGGATATTGGTACTGTCACTGCACAACAAGCAAAGGATTGGTGATTCAGTGATGTAATGTAAAGAGGTCTACGGGCATGCTGGGATTTGCAAAAAACAGTACCTTACGATTTTCATGACCAATCAGATCATGACATACCAGGAGGTACCAGAGGAGATTGCTATCATCGTTACTGTATTCGTATCGAAGAGATGCGACAAAGTGTTCGGATCATTGTGCAATGTCTTAATCAAATGCCTAGTGGCATGATCAAAGTCGATGATCGTAAGCTATGTCATCTATCACAAGGTCGATTGAAACTATCCATGGAATTGTGCACCATGTGAAACGTAGATAATCGCCGTTCTTAATCGAGACTCAGGTTAAGCTCCGTCTCGGAACCTTGTGGGGTTAAGAGTAAAACATCCCGAGGTCGATGCATCTCGTTGAACGTAGAGGAGCATTGGGAACCCCAATTTCTTTCTTCGAAGCCGTTTCTTTTCCCGTCCCCCTGCCCCAGTATAGCGCTTCTCTTCCGGTTCTTCGGAAGAATCAACTTACGTCTCCCTTCTTCATTGATCTGGGGGAAAAGGAACCATCTACCAGTTGGGAAGCTAGACATCAAGTAAGTGGCTTGATAAGGATAACTAAGCTGACACGTCGGAGTTAGCTGTTGGCACAATAGGGTGGTGCCTTACCGCATCACATACGGGTACGCAGTAGCGTTCGTGGTGGTACTTCAGGATTCCAATGTACTGCGTCCAAGATCAGAATGAGCTTGTAGGCAGACCACTACCGTCCTATTCTTGAGTGAGCTGGAGCGTAACCATCTTATCCACTGAACTAGCTAGAAGTTATCACTTCGGCTCAAAGCACTAAAAGAAAAAGATCGGGAAACACGGCGGTATAGGAACCACAAGACCCCTACTAGTAAGGGAAAACGGAAGTGCGCTCCTGTGCGCCAACTGAACAAGCCAAGTCCCTTTTTAATAATAATAAGGTATGTTTCATAGCTTCAACCTAGTAAAGGGGCTTTGATACCCTTTGTATAGGTTGGGTTGCTGGATACGGGATCCTCGTAGTAGGTTGGACCAACATCCAGCCGAGAAAGGGCAGTCTTTAGAAACAACAAGTTAGGAAAGTAAGAGAACGCTTCGCCTTTTCTTATCTTCTTCCCGCCCTAGGAGTAGGAATAGCAAGAGCCCCAAGAAAGCGAGAATTTTTTAGGACTAACGATAACTAAGCGCAGTATAAGATGGAACAACGTATGAGCGTAAGCTAGAGAAGGGCAGCGAAGGGAAATCGGCCACTAGTTACAAAGCTCCAAAAAGGTATCGAGAGGGCTATCACAATCAGGTGCGAAACAATTACCCCTATTCCTATTTAGGGAGTTGAGGCGAAAAGTGGCTTGATGAACCGTTCTGTTCATTTCTCTCCCTATCGGTCGAGCATCTTCAAACGTCGCACTAGCCCCTATTCACTTACTTCTCGTAGTGGCTATAAGTACACTGTGCCCCACAACTATGAATCGTATAGTTGGGTTGAAAGACAAGAGTGTTGGCCACTTTTTTCGAAACGCTGTCCAAGATAACCGTAACCGTGTATATATAGAAATATATCTTCGATGTTGTCATTTTGAAATGTTCGCTTCAATCGCTGTTTCACCTCCCAAACAACAAAGTTGGCTTGATGAGCGAAGATAAGGAAGTAGGAGCAAGAAAACCAATAATATATTTCTTGTCCTTCTACTTAAGGGGAAAAGAGAAGTGCTTTTGCCACGGAGAAAGCGAACGGTCACCGCGAAGGTTTCAAGACTTAGCCTAGCGTTAGCGAAGCTAGATTCTCATAGCAAGGTGCTTTGAGTTAGTGAAATGATGTAGTAGTGCCGAAGCCCTATGCGCTATAATGCTGAGCCAAGGACACTCCGCCTTATCTATAGAAGCAGTCAACTGAGTTCTAAACGAATTAGTTCCTTGGTAATAACTCAATCAATAGATAGAAAGCCCTATGATAGGAAACTACCACGTTAGGTTTGGAGAGAGATGAGACCGGTTATATAATAGGAGAAGCAGATGTAAGCTTTTTCTTTCAATAGCTGGCCAAATGAGTACAAGATCATTGGTCTACTCTACCTCAATTCACCATTTCGAACCTTATACAGAAGGTTTTTCCATACCAGCTCATTCGACCTATACCGCAATTGAAGTACCTAAGGGAGAATTTGGTGTCTTTCTGGTCAGTAATAGAAGCAAGTATCCCTATCGTCGTAAAATAAGAGTACTGGCTTTGCCCATTTATAAGGACTCGATTCTATGTCCAAACATCACATGCCAGCAGATGTGGTCACCATCATAGGTACTCAAGATATTGTGTTTGGAGAGGTGGATAGATAGGACTACTAGTTACCCGATCAGGACCCTAGCTTTATTGCGAGCCAAAAACCTTGATAGATTCCCTTTCCCCTTCTATCCTCAATACTAGAGATGAACGAATTCCATATGCCCGAAATTTAGATCGAAGAATTTGATTCATGTTGTTGGTCTTGGAATTTCATGAACGCAGAGCCAAGGAGTTTAGTCGAACAGCCTATATAGTAAATAGAAGTGGAAAAGCCTTTCGCTTCGTTTAGAGTTGTTTAAAACAAAAGGAGCCACCACAGTTGTATGCACAATGATTGGATTTTGGTTCATACAGTAGTGAATCAAAATGCGTAAGCCCCTTTAGAGCAGAGATAGGGGCGGGCCATTAAATAAATCGAATCAAAGAATCCACAAAAAAGCAGAACAAAAGAAGCCTATGGAGAAGGACACAGCCCACACTAAGCCGCAATGGACTATAAAAAAAGGGCAAATTTTATTAGAAAAAACCTTTTGATAAAAAAAAAAGTCCACTGCTCAGTTACGTACTTTGCTCGCTACAGAAAATAAAACAAAAATGCAGTTGAAAGCAATGAAGATAGAGCTCTGAAGGTGCCAAGTTCCTGCAAGAAAGGACTCTAACTCATGCCAATGGAAGCAGTTTTATGGGATGAACATGCCCATCTGCCTTTCTGGCCTGCCTGCATACTTGGTAAGATTGGATGTTAAAATGGACTAAGGCTTCATCTACTTATTATTCATATTTTTCTCCATCCATCTTAATTCACTCACTGATTTCTGACGGTTGCTTATCATATTAAGGTACTTATGAACCTGTAGGTTAAGATTCTAGAAAAAGAGTAGAATATCTTTTCTTTCATACTATTCTATTGTTGCAGCTTCTGGTTGTTCATGCTAAACTTTTCTAACACTCTGAGTAGCCTAATGGACAAAGCCTATTTATGAGTTCTTGTCTTGCTCTCGTCACCCATTGGTTGCCAATGTTGTCATTTCCTATGACAAAGCAGTATGGTACATGGAATATCCTGTATCTCACCTTATAGGTGCTAAAAAAACTATAAGCTTTGAAAAGAAACTAGTATCCCCATGATGTATGAACAAGCAAATTATCATGTTTGAAAATTGGTCTGTCAAAGGCCATGCGAATCAACACTTTTCTTCGCCTTACCGCGGCCTCTTTGAATCAAACCTAAATGGGAAAGGGCGAAAGAATCCGCATTGTGATCGACTCTTTGGATCGCGTTAATGTGAATCAGTGAGAAGTCGACTCAGTGATTTGATGAACCAAAAAGAGATGTTCTTTACAAATGGACCCACGTACTTAGACTTTGATAAGGCGGGCGAACCCCGACGAATGAATTAGCTAATGGGCGGATCGAAGACTGAGGTAGCAACCATACTAATCCGACTTGAAGACGTTGGATGGACACTGACTGTGTCGACTTAGTCACTAGACTTAACAGTCGTTTATCTAGTGACTCCTAAATAACCTATTGGCTAGTTGACAACAACGACTGTACAAGACCTAGAAGTCAGATCTGTCGAACTTAAGTTGCAACTCCACTTCACTTAAGGCAAGATCCTACTTTAAGAAATCCTCTGCCTCTATCGGTCAAGCAAGATTTATCAAAAATATATTGTTCTTAAGACTTAGCCACCATACTCTGGGGTTTCAACCAACCGTCGGTGATTACTAAAAAAAAATGGCAAACCGGCGCATACAGAATCAAATTATTATTTTTTTAGATGGGGATTTCAGAATCAGTTAAGGAAGGACAACTCGAACCAAGTGGTACCACTATCTGTCCATCCAGGATCAAACCACTGCGGAAATTTGCACTCCCTGGATCAACCACATGAGGTATGGAACAGCTACCCTGTTATCCCTGTGAAGAAACTGAAGACTCGCCCTCAGCGAAGAATGCGTAATCGTGTGTACTGAAGTCAAAGACCGCATTGCGGGCTCTTTTCACTTCCACAAACTAAATATGCTCGTGTTGCGCCTCCCCTGTCTACCTCTCCTCATTATCTTCCATAACAAGAAGCATTTTTGCTGTGAACTCTATCACATAGTGCCCCATCTGCTCGCACCAAAGACACGCACCCCATTCCACTTATTCTTCTTGGAAGAGATCCCTGATCCTACTTTTGCATTTCCCTTAAATTGAATTTGGACGTAGAAGTGAACAAAAGTATATCCCTAGGATTAGGATCTACACTTTATCCAGACATGCTCAGCCACCTATACGTAAACGTCTTATCATGAACTTTTGCATTAAGAAAATAAGGAAGGGTTATGTTAATGCAGTAGCAAAGACTTCATTATCCCATCAGATTTTTAAATTTATACCCTTCATGATCTGACTAAGATTATCGGCATTATAGTTTTTCATACCAAGAGCCTCCAGGTGATCACAAAGGTTCTTCACCTTAATACAATAACAAGAATCAAACTACCCCGCTTCAGGCCATGTTGTTCAGTCTCAAGGCATTGACGCTTACTTGGGGGCACATGTTCATTAACTTATGTCAAAGTACGCCATGCCTTTCTTGGGTCTATAATTCCCCCCATATAATATATATGGAGGTGCATCTTATCAACTACAGACACTATGATCGCATGCATATAGCCCTACCAGACCAGAACAACATGAAAAATGGCTTCTTACTCGCCACATCCTCCGTTTACCTTCAGCACCACTAATAATTATCTGACATTCCTAGCCCATCAAGAAGCACTTTACCTCTTCATGAACATTTACCAAGTTTTGCCATGTTGGAGTGAACATCACACAATCGAAAAGCCAGACATTATTTCAAATGCAAAAGAAAAGAATTTGACGATCTGATTCTGGAGGAGAATACAAGTCCATGAAATTTTCTCAATATTTTATTCCCAGAGGCACTGTTCATCATAGATCTTGTGCGTATGAATAGCTAAGAGGAAAAAAAGATACTTATTAGAAACTGTAATACCCGTGCCCGGAATGTGAAAATTTCTTGTTTATTATTTTGAAAATTATAGTTCCTTAAATTCTTCGAGATTTAATTGTTACTTCTTTGCTGTCGCAACGTGCATTGCATTTAGGGAGCGATAGCTAGAGAACAGTTTCTAGTCCTCAGCAAATAGTGAAACTAGTATTTAGATGACTTAAATTTTATATTTTAATTGTTGTTAGCTATAATTAATTTTTCCTTAGTTAAAATGGCTTAGAAAAGCACAAAAATAGTCTAATTGACCAAATTTTTAGTAGTTGACCAAGGCTTGACCTTTGACCAAAGACTTAACATCTTAAATAAGCAAAATAACAAAGGAAAATAAAACAGAAAGCTGAAATTTCAGACCTTGAGCTGGCCGAAATATTGAAGAGAGAAAAAAAACCATTTTCAACTTCTAATCGTTCAATCTTCGCGTGAGCTCATGCGGGGTGATTTCCGAGGTGTCCAGTGTTGTTTTCCTAGCGACTAGGAGTGCCTAAGGTGAGGGAATCACGTTATTTGTGCATTTAAATATTATGTATGTCAACTTTGTGATTTTTGAGATTTATCGTAGATTGTTGTTTAAAGCGTTTTGATGCTTCTAGAATGTTCCTTGACACTTGTAGAACGTGTATTTATAGCTTTTTAACATTTTCTACGGTTAAATGTTGAGATTGCAATTTAAAATGTCAATTAAATAGTATTTTGTGAATAGTAAACCCTTGAAATGATGAAGTTGCGCTGTTATGCTATCCGTTGATGTAGAAATGTGCTAGGTATGCTAGAATGCCTAAGTGCATGGTTTGTTTGGGTTGCGTAATGGAAAAAATGAGAAATATGCCTTAGTGAAAGTTGGGGTCGTTTAGGTCGAGTTTGACATTTTCTCGTTTTGAGTGTTGGCATTGTTTCGGGAGGCCACAGAAGCACTTTTGGTGCGATTATGGCGTTGGTTGGGTGTTTGGTTTATATAGTTGTAGTTCAAACGAGCAAAGGGGGAAATCGGGACTTTGCGTGAATTCTAGGGTTAGGTAGGGTTTCGGAGTCTTTAGACGTGACTTATGGCGACCTAGGAGGATTGGCGAAGTTGGTTTCCAGAACTCGTGGCTCATTTGGAAATGGTTGTGTTTTGATAGTTGGGGCCGATTTGTGATTTTGCTTGTTTTCTAGATAGTATTGCTTATAGAATGCTTAGGGTTGCTTGATATACTTGTTTGAATTGATTTTGATTGAAATGCTTATCAACTGTTGCTATTTCGTGCAAGAGTAACCTACTTTGTTATTCTCCCACGTGTGGCTTTATTGCTCGTTTATTGCCTTGTATCGAGTCTTACATTGCATAGTGTCCCGCGTGTGAGTGATGGGCCTCTCTGGGTAGCCTCGGATTTCCAGTGTTGGTTGCTCTAACTTCGTGGCTATTCCCTCTTCTCACTTGGGTTGCCTCCCAGGGAGATTTGGGTCGTAGATTGATGGATACTTCCGGGGTATTCCAAATTAGTGTTATAAGGTTGTTTAGGCCGGCGCGTCGTCATCGAGTTCGTGATTGAAAGTTGCTCGTGAAAAGAGTACAGTATCCTTTGAATGAGTGTTTATAGTTTTAATGCTTGGTTTGCTTTATTGATGGCTTTGTTGTATCTCTATATAATATTTTTATGAATTGCTTGACTAATTGCATTGCATACTCCTCTCATCTCCGTCCTTGAGACCAATTGCCCTCGCTGAGCAATAGTTTTTGCTCATTCCTCTCTATACTATATTTTTACAAGAGTAGTTGAAGCAGACCTTATTGAGGTAATAGAGGAGGAGGAGCAGGTGGAGGTGTTTCCGTGATAGCACTTCTTTGCTTTGCTAGTGGTTGGTTGCCAGACTTTTGTGCAAGCCATGCTTGATGTGTTTAATGCTTGGTTGTCGCTTTATTTTGAGGCTTGTGCCCTTGTATGTAGTATCTATTTTGAGGCCTAGATGGTCTTATGTTGTAAAGGATTAAAGGTTGTAATGTTGTAAATATATACTCATGTGACTAGTAAGGAAATACATGCTAATGATTAATGGTTCAGTGGCATAAATAATTGTGTAGTATGCATATCATTTTTGGGTTGCAAAGTTGTTAATGAAATGATGTATGTTTTCTAAAAGATTGTTGGCTTGTCTCAAATGAATGTTGTGGTTTCTCGAATATCATATTGAATGTAGGGTTTCGGAACGTCCGCGGTACAGAGGAGACTCCGTCCGTGTGTCGGGTCCGAGCTTGGCCTTTTGCGGGGTTGGGTTGGGGCGTGACATCTTTAGGTGGTATCAGAGCATGATAGTCTTGCATGAACAAGGATATGTTTCTCGGTCTGTGCGGTAAAGGTCCAAAATGCTAGAATGTTATTGTATGATTGTTAAGTGGAAAGAAAGTGTTATAGCATGACTTTGTGAACTTAGAGTGCTTATGTGTTTAAAGTGAATTAGTTTGGCATGTCATTCTTGTGTTATGTGAATTGCGTGTTAGAATGTTTGATTGTTATTGACTTGAGTGTTATCTAATCTTATGTGCTATATTTCTGTCTATAAATTACTTTTAAATGTTACCAGCTATTGTGAATTGCTACTATGCCGCCACGTCGTGGTACTCAAGGTATAGGGTCAGATGAAGAGGCAGTAGAACAGGGTCAGCAACCGTTGCCTGAGCAGTTTATGGCTATTATGACTATAGCAGTTGACCGGATTACCCAAGTACTGCATGAGCAGAGGCAGGACAAGAATAATAATCCCCAAGGTAATCAAGCTAATCCTGGTGGACAGGGGTATAGAGTTGAGAATAATCAGTTAGAGAAATTTCTGAGGCACGAGCCGGGAAAGTTCTTTGGAGAGCCGGATGATGAGGCAACCGAGAGATGGATTAACCGTGTTGAGAAAATTTTCACCGCTTTGAGGTACACTGATGAGGCAAGAATAGATTTTGCATTATTCCTGTTTGAGGGCGACGCAGAGTAGTGGTGGAATACTGTCAGATTGAGGTGGGATTGTGCGGATGTTCCACATTTATGGGATGATTTTGTAAGTGAGTTTCGGGACAAGTATATTCCCGAGATGGCTATGGAAAGGCGGGAGGATGTGTAACGCCCCATTCCCTCACGGAAATAGGAGCTATATATTCCCACTAAACACAACCCGATCCAAAACCCAAGTCACGAAATACGAGGAGAAACGGACAGAGTTTCCCCTGTTTATAGGACAAACAGTTTACCTGCACACAACATATATATGGACCAGTACCGTGTCCAAACATACAACAACTCCATACATGCATTGAACTCAAACCTCATTAAACTATTACATAAACTAGGTTATCAAAGCACTCTACGACCTGGTTAAACTTAAATACATTTATCTCCTACTTTGAGCATATACAATTCATGAAAGTAAAACTTTACAACTTTTACAACTCAAGCCACATAACACGTAAGACCACTCTTCAGGCACGACCTACCACGTGATGACGAACTCCTCTTCCTTTGGCTATAAGCTGAAAGATTTATGATGAGGAGTGAGTATACCAATAATGTATACTCAGTGAGGGAGAGGGAAACGGGGACAGTATACCGGGTTCGTGCAATGCAGCAATTTAACACAATTAACACAATAAATAAACAATGAATAACAATTCTAATACCATACTTTAAAAGGATACGATCGATAACCCTTATCACTCCAACTTTTGAACCACGATCACGATCACGATCACAATCAATGTGCCGGCATAATCCCCAAACACTCCAGTGGGTGTACTCCGGATGTACCCCGAATATCCTACGACCCAACACCCCCTGGCAATCTCCGGACCAGGCGAGTGAGGGAATAGGGTACAGAGCTAGAGCACCAACCTTGGCAAGCCCGCTGCCGCCCAGAGAGGCCCATCGCATCCGTCCCGATTATATGGTTGCGCAACCAAAGACTTGATAACACAAGAAACAATAATAATAATAATAACAATATAACAAAATAAGCCGATATACACACACGAAGGACAACAAAAGAGGTTGTCCTCACACATTAACTAGTTGACCAGAATAGAAGCGAAATAACAAGCATTAACCATTAACTCATTCTATTAACTATAAAACTGACAAATCTTGTTAGAATACGCTAAATCACATTAATAGCATGAAAACTATTTAACATATTCGATATACAATAGAGAAATGCAAATAAGATGCAACTCCCTCACCTTGCAAAGCCAATCCTGTAAGAATTTAGTTAAGAACCCTTTCCATATTCTCCGAATGCACCAACTCCTTCCATTCTACTACATAATACAATCAACTAACTATATAAGAAGTTATACATTCATTCTCGGGTATTCCACTTAGCATGCATGGGGCTCTAAATCACATAGACTAACTAGACATTTAACATGCTAGAATTACCAAGTTAATACATGTAGAACACTTAAAACACTTAACTAGAACATTTTCAAACTTCTACCATAAAATTCTTCATTCAAGCATAAACTCAAACACTTAGTTTTCAATATATACATTATTAACTAATCCTTGATCTAACATGAAAATAACCATAAAAACCTTCTAAACTATCAAAAGAGTGCTCTTACTCACTTATGAACTCTAAAATACAAGATAGATATGGAATACAACACATAGCAAGTAGATCTTCATGAAAACATGCCCATTTACAAAACTTCTAACAGAACCTTAAATTTATCAAATTCATTACCTATGTTCTTGGACTCCAAATTCTCTGGTTTTTACATATAAATGTAGATCTTCGAGTGTAGTTGATTTTAGAATCAAACAGAGCTTAATTCCAGTTTAAAATCAACAAGTTATGACCTTTCCCGTGCAACTACACAAACTGTCCAGTAGCAGCGATTTTCAGGACACATTTTGAAAATGGCTAAATCGGAGGCCTAAAACGTTAGAATTAGCCTTAGCTCTAGAAATCAACATTTGTTCTAAACTGTCTAATCTAGCTGCTATGTAAATTTAGTTAATTTTCGAGTACGTTTGCTATGTCAAAATAGCTTCGAAAGACAGGGGCAGTGCACTATTTCGAAATTCAGATTTTGCATACTTGAATTCTCTTGATGTTTTCTTGCATTTGAGCTATCTATGGGCATTAATCTAGCATGTAACACATCCCTATACTTCACTTAGAACATTAAACAAACACATTGTCTACATTTATATTCATATATAGCAAAGTATCAACTACAACTAAAATCAACTATACACAAGCTATAAAACAAGAAATGTGTTCTCTAGCATCTAAATAACAAGTATTAAGCATAGATTTAACAATATCTAACATAAATAATGACTTTTGAAAAATGGGTTAGAAAATGTCCTCACCTTTTTTCTGCAAAATAAATGAAAAATAAACCGCTAGAAAGATGCTACACGTCACCACGAACTCAAAAATGCTGAAATTGCGCCTTGGTTCCACTCCAAACTCAAGATATAAGCAAAAATGTGCAAGGGTTTACTATTCATGGTCTTAGCTTGGTCACGGGTGGAAGGGAAGGAGAAAAGCTGATTTTGTGTTTTGTTTTGGCTTATTTAGTATTTAAGTGGAAAGTCAAAGGTCAAAGCTTCGGTCAACTCTCGCGTAGAAAAATCAGCTCTGCGCCACCTTACGAAAACAGCCATAACTTCTTCTAGAAAACTCCAATTCACGAACGGTTTGAACCTATAGAAACTAGACTCGTAGAGCTTTCCAACCATATATAATTTGCTACCTAATTCTTCCCCAATTGGTTCAGATTTAATTCCAAAGTTGACCCAAAATTTGACTAACTTAACATTGCATTTTTATTTTTAATCCCAAGTTTACCCTTCATTAAACATTTCAAAAAAAATTCCCACCTTGTCCTAGTTGGTCAATGAAGGTGAAAAGTAGATAAGATGCAATTTAAATGAACTTTAAATGCAATTTTAAATTTTAAAACACTAAATAAGTCATGTATATGCACATATTATTTTTCAAATAATTATTAAAATAAATGAATGCACATGTAATGAACGTTCGGGTCCTCACAGCTAGCATTTAAGATAACACGTAATTAAATGCAATACTATTAAATACATGCCGAGTTCGGGGTATCACATCCTTCCCCCCTTAAAATAATTGCGTCCTCGCAATTCTTCTTCTGATAGAACTCGACATCAACTGAAGTCCAACTCTGGTTACTCTTCATCGATTGCTACAGTAAGAACACTGAATAAGAATGCCCATAGGAAGACCCAAGAAGAAATCCCAATAGTACTGCTTAAGAGCTCTTAAGTAATAAGGCCAAATAAAGGCTCGAATGAGAATGTCAAAGAAAATACTGTGCATCTAATAAGATAGTCAAGTAGAATACCAAATGTAGAATCCCGACCGGACGAGAACTAAATGAGAATCTCAAGCGGATGCACCATATATAAAACCAACCTTCGAGGCCCCATCACTGTTTGCTGAGTGAGAATTTTGTACAACAAGAAGCACCAATAAGGAAATATCAGAAGAATGCCCAATAAGAAAATACCAAGGGAATGCTTCAGAGAACAGCCATGCAGAAACCCCAGAGAATCCATTCATCTAGGACTGCTGAGTATAGAAGAATGTCTTAGAGGAAATCCCAATAACCAAGCTCCAACTATAAACACCAACTCCCAAATAAAGGGATGATCAAATGCTTCTCATTCCAGCTAATTCACATAACTTGAAGAGCCTACTACTAATAACTTCTCTTCAGGGGAAAGAAGAAATCTTTCTTACTATTTCAACGGGACATGTATGAATGCCAAGATATCACATTTACACATATATGCTTTAAACTATTATGCAAGCATGTTTATAAAAGAGTTTATAAAACAGTTTATTCATCAAAGTCATTCAAGCACGACAATCATAACACAACTTAATCCAAGACATTCAAATATACACATTACAAGTAACAATTCAAGTAATTAACAATTCACGAGGTCGATTCGATTCACAAGGTCAATTCAATGCACAACTAGCCACTCCACTTAACTTAGCACACATTTAGCATATAACACATAACTATATCACATAGGTGCACACATTCTAGTCAAGGCACACAATCTCACATACAGGCACACACTTTCGAGACACACTTAACAAGCACACATTCAAGGTTTACTACCCAACAGACCGAGGACCCTGTCCTGGTTTATGAGCTAACTAAGCTCTGATACCACTTGTAAAGCCCATTCCCTCACGGAAATAGGAGCTCTATATTCCTACTAAACACAACCCGATCCAAAACCCAAGTCACAAAATACAAGGAGAAATGGATAGAGTTTCCCCAATTTATAGGACAAACAGTTTACCTAAACACAACATATTAATGGACCAGTACCGTGTCCAAACATACAACAACTCCATACATGCATTGAACTCAAACCTCATTAAGCTATTACATAAACTAGGTTATCAAAGCACTCTACGACCTGGTTAAACTTAAATACATTTATCTCCTACTTTGAGCATATACAATTCATGAAAGTAAAACTTTACAACTTTTACAACTCAAGCCACATAACACGTAAGGCCACTCTTCAGGCACGAACTATCACGTGATCACGAACTACACTTCCTTTGGCTATAACCTGAAAGATTTATGATGAGGAGTGAGTATACCAATAATGTATACTCAGTGAGGGAGAGGGAAACGGGGACAGTATACCGGGTTCGTGCAATGCAGCAATTTAACACAATTAACACAATAAATAAACAATGAATAACAATTCTAATACCATACTTTAAAAGGATACGATCGATAACCCTTATCACTCCAACTTTTGAACCACGATCACGATCACGATCACAATCAATGTGCCGGCATAATCCCCAAACACTCCAGTGGGTGTACTCCGGATGTACCCCGAATATCCTACGACCCAACACCCCCTGGCAATCTCCGGACCAGGCGAGTGAGGGAATAGGGTACAGAGCTAGAGCACCAACCCTGGCAAGCCCGCTGCCGCCCAGAGAGGCCCATCGCATCCGTCCCGGTTATATGGTTGCGCAACCAAAGACTCGATAACACAAGAAACAATAATAATAATAATAACAATATAACAAAATAAGCCGATATACACACACGAAGGACAACAAAAGAGGTTGTCCTCACACATTAACTAGTTGACCATAATAGAAGCGAAATAACAAGCATTAACCATTAACTCATTCTATTAACTATAAAACTGACAAATCTTGTTAGAATACGCTAAATCACATTAATAGCATGAAAACTATTTAACATATTCGATATACAATAGAGAAATGCAAATAAGATGCAACTCCCTCACCTTGCAAAGCCAATCCTGTAAGAATTTAGTTAAGAACCCTTTCCATATTCTCCGAATGCACCAACTCCTTCCATTCTACTACATAATACAATCAACTAACTATATAAGAAGTTATACATTCATTCTCGGGTATTCCACTTAGCATGCATGGGGCTCTAAATCACATAGACTAACTAGACATTTAACATGCTAGAATTACCAAGTTAATACATGTAGAACACTTAAAACACTTAACTAGAACATTTTCAAACTTCTACCATAAAATTCTTCATTCAAGCATAAACTCAAACACTTAGTTTTCAATATATACATTATTAACTAATCCTTGATCTAACATGAAAATAACCATAAAAACCTTCTAAACTATCAAAAGAGTGCTCTTACTCACTTATGAACTCTAAAATACAAGATAGATATGGAATACAACACATAGCAAGTAGATCTTCATGAAAACATGCCCATTTACAAAACTTCTAACAGAACCTTAAATTTATCAAATTCATTACCTATGTTCTTGGACTCCAAATTCTCTGGTTTTTACATATAAATGTAGATCTTCGAGTGTAGTTGATTTTAGAATCAAACAGAGCTTAATTCCAGTTTAAAATCAACAAGTTATGACCTTTCCCGTGCAACTACACAAACTGTCCAGTAGCAGCGATTTTCAGGACACATTTTGAAAATGGCTAAATCGGAGGCCTAAAACGTTAGAATTAGCCTTAGCTCTAGAAATCAACATTTGTTCTAAACTGTCTAATCTAGCTGCTATCTAAATTTACTTAATTTTCGAGTACGTTTGCTATGTCAAAATAGCTTCGAAAGACAGGGGCAGTGCACTATTTCGAAATTCAGATTTTGCATACTTGAATTCTCTTGATGTTTTCTTGCATTTGAGCTATCTATGGGCATTAATCTAGCATGTAACACATCCCTATACTTCACTTAGAACATTAAACAAACACATTGTCTACATTTATATTCATATATAGCAAAGTATCAACTACAACTAAAATCAACTATACACAAGCTATAAAACAAGAAATGTGTTCTCTAGCATCTAAATAACAAGTATTAAGCATAGATTTAACAATATCTAACATAAATAATGACTTTTGAAAAATGGGTTAGAAAATGTCCTCACCTTTTTTCTGCAAAATAAATGAAAAATAAACCGCTAGAAAGATGCTACACGTCACCACGAACTCAAAAATGCTGAAATTGCGCCTTGGTTCCACTCCAAACTCAAGATATAAGCAAAAATGTGCAAGGGTTTACTATTCATGGTCTTAGCTTGGTCACGGGTGGAAGGGAAGGAGAAAAGCTGATTTTGTGTTTTGTTTTGGCTTATTTAGTATTTAAGTGGAAAGTCAAAGGTCAAAGCTTCGGTCAACTCTCGCGTAGAAAAATCAGCTCTGCGCCACCTTACGAAAACAGCCATAACTTCTTCTAGAAAACTCCAATTCACGAACGGTTTGAACCTATAGAAACTAGACTCGTAGAGCTTTCCAACCATATATAATTTGCTACCTAATTCTTCCCCAATTGGTTCAGATTTAATTCCAAAGTTGACCCAAAATTTGACTAACTTAACATTGCATTTTTATTTTTAATCCCAAGTTTACCCTTCATTAAACATTTCAAAAAAAATTCCCACCTTGTCCTAGTTGGTCAATGAAGGTGAAAAGTAGATAAGATGCAATTTAAATGAACTTTAAATGCAATTTTAAATTTTAAAACACTAAATAAGTCATGTATATGCACATATTATTTTTCAAATAATTATTAAAATAAATGAATGCACATGTAATGAACGTTCGGGTCCTCGCAGCTAGCATTTAAGATAACACGTAATTAAATGCAATACTATTAAATACATGCCGAGTTCCGGGTATCACAGGATGAGTTTGTGGCCCTGAAACAGGGAAACATGACTGTTGCACAGTATGAGGCTATGTTTGTCAGCCTGTCGAGGTATATGCCCGAGTTGGTACGACCGGCTAGGAAGGATGATTCATAGGTTTGTTCGTGGATTGAGAATGGATATTCAGTTGCATTTGACTGGGCAGACCTATACTACTTTTCCCGAGGCAGTCCAAGCAGCCTCAAAGTTTGAGAAACGGAAGGCTGAGATGATAGCTGAGAGTAGTCAGCCGAGTAAGAAGCAGTATTTGGGCCAGAGCAGCCAGAGTCAGCCGAGGCAGTATCAGACTTCTGCGGAGGTTCCTCGGCAACGTCCGTATCAGCCACAGCAGCAGATTCAGGCTAGGCCAGCTGTGGCAAGACCCCAGCAGGTGTAATACCCGAGCCCGGAATGTGAATTTTCTTTGTTTATTATTTTGAAAATTTTATTGCCTTAAATTCTTTGTGAATTAACTGTTAATTTCTCGCCGTCGCAACGTGCATTGCATTTAAGGAGCGATAGCTAGATAATGATTTTCAGTCCTCAACAAATAGTGAAACTAGTATTTAGATGACTTAAATTTTATATTTTAAATATTGCTAGCTTTAATTGAACTTACCATAGCTGAAACGACTTTAAAACGCTCAAAATAGGGGCCTTTGATCAAGTTTTTTTAAGTTGTTGACCTTGACCTTTGACCTTTGACCATTTGACCCTTTCATAAACTAAAAAACTAAGCAAAATGAAATAAAAACAGCAGCAAAAACCAGCAGCAGGCCGTGAGCTCCATTGAAGAAAAAAAAAAAAAACTTTTCACCTTCCAAACGATCAATCTTCGCGAGAGTTCGTGCGGGGTGGTTTCCGAGGCAACCAACGTTGTTTTCCTAGTGACTAGGAGTACCTAAGGTGAGGGAAGCATGTTATTTGCGCATTTATACGTTGTGTTTGTAAACTTTGTCAATTTTTAGATTTATCCGTAGATCGTTATTTAAAGCGATTTGATGCTTCTAGAATGTTCCTTAGCACTTGTAGAACATGTATTTATAGCTTTGTAACGTTTTCTGCGGTTAAATGTTGTGATTGCAACTTGAATTGTGAAATGAATAGTGTTTTGTGAATAGTAAAACCTTGAAACGTTGAAATTGCGCTGTTATGCTTTCCGTTGATGTAGAAACGTGCTAGGTATGCTAGAATGCTAAAATGTGTGGTTTTTTTGGGTTGCGTAGAGGAAAAAAACGAGAATTAAGCCTTTGGGTGTGAAACCCCACTTTTCTGCTTTAACTCGATTTACGTGTTTTATCTCGTTTTGCGTGCATATGATCTGTTTATGTGCTATAGGACCTAGAAAGTTATAATTTTGATGTCAATACTTCTAATACGTGCTAAATGTGCATTCATGAAATTTTCATCAAAAACGGAGTCAGAAATTTTATCGTCGATTTTCAGTGAATAGTGTTTTCGAAACACGTCCGCTATAATTTTGAAACTGGTCTTTTTAACCCTTCTAGACCTAGTCCACGGACTTTAATAGACCTGTGTTTGATGAAAACGGTTTTAAAATCGGCTTAAGAATTTATTAGGGTTTTTACACCGACTTTTGCGAAAATCGAGTTTTAAGCCGACTCGGGTGGAATTCTTTGAATGTAAAACTTCTTGTCACCTAAAAATAATCCACTTGAGATATCTTGGGGGTTGCATAATTATTTTTAACTTGGTGAGCACTAAAATGCAATTAAAGTCATTAAAAACACAAAAATACCTATTAAAACTAACTTTGACTTTGCATTTTTTTAATTGACCAAGCTTTTAAATACTCCTTGTCATCAACACACACTCACACAACACAAAACACACTCCACAAACACACACATGGCCGAGAGAAAGAGGAGAGAAAAAGAAAGAGAATTTCAAAGCTTTTCAATCCAATTTTTCAAAGAAAAACCTAGTTTTTGTCCGTGAAACTTCGCACCGAGTTGGATTCCGCTTGTTGGGCACGCATTGCACGCATTCCTAGGCTTTTATCACATCAAAGGTGAGAGAAAAATTCTAGATCTCAAAATGTCATTTTTGTGTTTTTGCGTATAAATGAAGATTGAACCGTTAGAATTGAAATCTGATGTTAGATTATTGCTCCTTGCATGCTAGGGATCATTATATACTAATACTACGAGTTTCTGTCGGGTATAGCATAATTTTTATTTTCCGGGTATTTAATTTTGATTAAAATGTTCAAAGTTGATTTAATTGAGTTGTGTTGATCGAAATCGATTGCCGTCGATTTCTAAATACTTGATAATTACGTGTTAGCGCTGTTGTAATGCCGAATTTTCGATTACATTGTTTGTGTGGAAATCCGGAAAATCCAGCCATGACGTCTTAGGATTTTAGGATTATCGGGCATGATTTGGAGTTGTTATGGTGGATTTCCGAGAGGGCTAATGTAGTAGGTTGAATGGGTGAGTGATAGGAACTGATTTGGCAATGTTTGGATTAGTAGATTGTAAGTTATGAATTTTAGAAGTTAGGTTGTCATTCTTTAATTTCTTGAACGATGCCTTAGATGGTTGGGTAGTGTTCGAGTGATGAATGGTGAGTTGTTGTTGAGTAATTTAGAGTTTAATTATGAATATTATGCATGTCCGGTTAGATGGCCTACTTTGTCATCTAACTACGTTGTTTGATGTTTAATTTAATATTGATGTTATATTGATGTTATATTGATGTTATTGATTGATTATTATTGAATGCGGGAATCGGGCACTCTTGTTGCTGATCTCCCAATTGATTGATCGATTTATGCTTGCATGATGATTGATGAATATGGAGCCTTGGTATGTGTGTGCCACCTCTCGGGCAGCGTCGGGCTGTCGGGTTGAAACCGGCATGACTGCCATAGGCTACCCCCAGCTCGCATGACGGAGATGTCATGGAGGGAAGGGGATAGTGAGGTACCTCGGGTGCGTGAGTAATGGGGAGTTATAAGAAGAACGGTTGAGATCGTGATGGCGTTTGGAGCTACACCAAATAGAGTATCCTTATTGAATGGTCATATAGTTATGTGATGATAGCTTTATTTATGTTATTATTGTTGTTGTGTGTTTACTTGCTCAAAGGACTAAATCCAAGGAGCGTAGTGAATACTGTCGAGATCTATCGGATCCTCACTGGGCTTATGTATATAAGCTCACTCTCTATTAATGCATGTTTCAGGTGTACTTTCACAAGATTACGGGTATGTGCCTCCTGAAGAGGAGAATGTGGAAAATGTGCTTTACGTGGACGAGTCATATGTTCCTGAGTCTTATCCATGATTATATGTTGTTTAATGTCATGTATATTAGCTTAATAGACTTTTATATGCTTTGTGGTTCTTATTGTAATAGATGTTGGAAGATGATGATCCAAATGGTGTTAACTTAGTGGCTTTCTTTTGTCTATGGTTAAGTTGTAAATGTGTCTCAACTTATTTTTTTTTGAAATGTTTGATAAGGTTGAGGTATTGTATGTTATGTTGGAACGGAGGCGCATAACTATGAATGAGTTGATGAAAGAATGTTTAATGTATGAAATGGTTGCGTTGTACGTTGTTAATTTGATTGTGGAGTTGGTTGGTGATTTGTGGAGTTTGATGTATGTGGTTATTAAGGGTTGGTTTAGAGCCCTGATGTTCATGTTACTGTCGTTATGCTGCCGAAATTCCGTTGCGTCCTGACTGATTGTAAGAGGGGTCGAGTTGGGGCGTGACAGTTTAAGTGGTATCAGAGCTTGATTAGCTGTCAGCCGGGGTATCCTCGGAATGTGGGTAGTGGTCTAAGCATGCAAGTATGTATTAAGTGAAAGAAAAGTGAAACATATGTTAATATGTTTATGTGATTAATTTACTTATGTGTCTAACTTTCTATGTGACCAGTATGCCTTGTGTGTTAAGTGAACTAATGTGGTCAATATGTTTTATGTGATAACGTGTTATACGTACTCAATGTGTTGTAATTAATGTGCATTATGTGATTAATGTGTATTATGTGACAATTGTGTTTTATGTGATTTTGTGCCTTGTGTGAAGTTAGTTGTTTATGTGCTTTTAATTGTTTATAACTAGTTTATGTGAAACAACGTGCTTTAGGTGGTCAATATACTTTAAGTGACCAATGTGAGTTACGTGATCAACTTGTCTTATGTGAAGTTTGTTGCTTATGTGACTTTAATTGTTTATAACTTACTTCTGTGATATAACCTGTTTATGTGATGTTGGCTTCTTATATGTTGAATTGTGTGTTATGTGATAATGTTGCATTGTATGATAATTGCGCATTACGTTATACTTGTCTTTCATATGATATAGTTGCATACATGTTTTAACTCGTGAGTGACCTTTTAATGTCTAGGGTGACTGCAAGAGTTTTCGGAAATAGTGGTAGGCCATGATTTTGAATTATTATTATTCTAGAAGTTTATCAGTTAGATTTTAATTGTTATGCTTATGGATTTTAGTTCCGGCTTAGTGGATTGATCTTGATGTTCCTTTAGTGAGAATAAAGTTTTTTTTTCGAGGAAATAGCAATGTATCTTGATGGTTATAATTACTTTTGTTGCCATGTTTAACTTATTATTACTTGGAGATGAATCATAAGTTGAGGTTTCTGTGAGGTTGTGATTAGACACTTTTGGAGTCTCAACTCAGATTATACTTTCTTGAGGTTATTTTAGAATGAATTTATTTGAGGAATTAGTGATGTATATTTGTGAATGGAATGAACTGTGGTATAACATGTGAATATGTCTACTATTTGGGATTGCTATATTATTAATGGGTATTTTGGAGTTTTGATCTTTAAACCTTGGAAACAATTGGAGTGATTCCTGACTAAAGTTACTTTAATTGAAGATGTAATTGTTGGGAGATAGAATTATTTGAGGAAATAAGAATGCATTTTGGTGACTGAACATTTACTTACCTATATCAAGCTTTTGAGTTCTAGGTGGTATTACTCTCTAAATTGTTGATTGGAGATTCTCTTGTATTATAGTGGGTTAATATGAATCTGTATTGCGTTATCAGATTTTGGAGTCCTCTTTAGTTAATCTTGTTGGGTAATCGTTGAATTATCTTGTTTAGTGATTGGTCTGGTACGGAATGTAAAATTTTGGAGTGATTTATCTTGTTTGATGATTGTTATGACTCCTTAGGTTCTTTAGATCTCCTTAGTGTCTTGTTTTGGTGGGAGATAAATTGTAGAATTTGACTTGTTGGTGTTTAAGTGTGTAGGTGGGACACCCTTCCTGTGCTTCATAATTCTATCGGTCTTATTATTCTTTTCTACTCTATTCTCACTTATTTGAGAGAGGGTTATACTTTTCTAGCCTATCAATTGTTTCTTGAAAGTTTTGCTTATTGGATTAATGGATCCTATACTCATTTGACATTGTTTCCATTCTTAACATTCATATTTGCTTCTTATAGCAATGTCGCTTATTGGAGTTAAGGTTTGAGACTTCTATATTTCATTCTATATCTCTAGCCATTCGTTTCAATATTTCATTTCATCATATTACTATTCATTTGAAAGTAATTTTTCCTTTGGTATACCATTTTACTTATTCGAATTTCACTTGCTTGATGTACTCCCTACCTAAGTACATCATTGTCATTCTTGTTGATCCTTGTTAATCCTATTGTTTCATTATTAAATCTTGAGTCATTACTTTGCTTGTAATTGCTCATTCAATATACTCGGCATTGTCCTTCTTATTAATACTTCTTTGGTTATTGCGTGCTGAGATACTCATTATCTTGACACTCATATTTTCTATTGAAATAATCATCTCTTATCTCTTAATTTTATTTCACCTCAAGTACAACTTACTTGTTGGTTCCTTGAACAATCATCGAGAATTGAAACATCTACTTGTTCAGGAATTTTTGTTCAACATACTCAGCACTGTTTTGACTCGTCATCATCCTTTGTTCGTACTTATTTAACTGATAGGTGCTGAGACATTTCTTATCTTAGTTATCATGTTTCCTTATTAAACTATTAACCTCTTGATTCTCTAACCTGTTTGAACTCTTGTTCACTTGATTGTTGGCTCGAATATGACTTTCCATATTCTTATTTCATTATAAATTTCATAAGAGCCATATTCTGACAAATGTCACTTTGAGATATTCCCTTGATCAGTAATCATTCATGTTATCGTAAATGAGTTTTTAAACCCTCGGGGTGTTCATAGAGCTCTTTTGTGTAGTAGGGGATGATTGATAATTAGTGATGTCACGCTAAGACTTGGAGTTGGAATTTCTTCCCTATGCAATATGATATTAAGTAGGAGAGAATTATGAATTGGAGATTGTCTTGGAACTATGATCATCAACTTGCAGTCAACAGAGTTTGTTCTTTTGAGGTCTTTGGTTAGTTGTCATCCTAAGAGATAAATGGGAACTAAGAGAAGTATTGTTAAGTGTAACGATTGAGGATTTAACTGTCTGTCAGTTCGAGAATTGCGCGGACGCAATTGTTTTAAGGGGGGGAGAATGTGAAACCCCACTTTTCTACTTTAACTCGATTTATGTGCTTTATCTCGTTTTGCGTGCATATGACCTGTTTATGTGCTATAGGACCTAGAAAGTTATAATTTTGATGTCAATACTTCTAATACGTGCTAAATGTGCATTCATGAAATTTTCATCAAAAACGGAGTCAGAAATTTTATCGTCGATTTTCAGTGAATAGTGTTTTCGAAACACGTCCGCTATAATTTTGAAACTAGTCTTTTTAACCCTTCTAGACCTAGTCCACGTACTTTAATAGACCTGTGTTTGATGAAAACGGTTTTAAAATCGGCTTAAGAATTTATTAGGGTTTTTACACCGACTTTTGCGAAAATCGAGTTTTAAGCCAACTCGGGTGGAATTCTTTGAATGTAAAACTTCTTGTCACCTAAAAATAATCCACTTGAGATATCTTGGGGGTTGCATAATTATTTTTAACTTGGTGAGCACTAAAATGCAATTAAAGTCATTAAAAACACAAAAATACCTATTAAAACTAACTTTGACTTTGCATTTTTTTAATTGACCAAGCTTTTAAATACTCCTTGTCATCAACACACACTCACACAACACAAAACACACTCCACAAACACACACATGGCCGAGAGAAAGAGGAGAGAAAAAGAAAGAGAATTTCAAAGCTTTTCAATCCAATTTTTCAAAGAAAAACCTAGTTTTTGTCCGTGAAACTTCGCACCGAGTTGGATTCCGCTTGTTGGGCACGCATTGCACGCATTCCTAGGCTTTTATCGCATCAAAGGTGAGAGAAAAATTCTAGATCTCAAAATGTCATTTTTGTGTTTTTGCGTATAAATGAAGACTGAACCGTTAGAATTGAAATCTGATGATAGATTATTGCTCCTTGCATGCTAGGGATCATTATATACTAATACTACGAATTTCTGTCGGGTATAGCATAATTTTTATTTTCCGGGTATTAAATTTTGATTAAAATGTTCAAAGTTGATTTAATTGAGTTGTGTTGATCGAAATCGATTGCCGTCGATTTCTAAATACTTGATAATTATGTGTTAGCGCTGTTGTAATGCCGAATTTTCGATTACATTGGTTGTGTGGGAATCCGGAAGAGCCAGCCATCACGTGATAGGATTTTAGTGTTATCGGGCATGATTTGGAGGTGTTATGGTGGATTTTCGAGAGGGCTAATGTAGTAGGTTGAATGGGTGAGTGATAGGAACTGATTTGGCAATGTTTGGATTAGTAGATTGTAAGTTATGAATTTTAGAAGTTAGGTTGTCATTCTTTAATTTCTTGAACGATGCCTTAGATGGTTGGGTAGTGTTCGAGTGATGAATGGTGAGTTGTTGTTGAGTAATTTAGAGTTTAATTATGAATATTATGCATGTCCGGTTAGATGGCCTACTTTGTCATCTAACTACGTTGTTTGATGTTTAATTTAATATTGATGTTATATTGATGTTATATTGATGTTATTGATTGATTATTATTGAATGCGGGAATCGGGCACTCTTGTTGCTGATCTCCCAATTGATTGATCGATTTATGCTTGCATGATGATTGATGAATATGGAGCCTTGGTATGTGTGTGCCACCTCTCGGGCAGCGTCGGGCTGTCGGGTTGAAACCGGCATGACTGCCATAGGCTACCCCCAGCTCGCATGACGGAGATGTCATGGAGGGAAGGGGATAGTGAGGTACCTCGGGTGCGTGAGTAATGGGGAGTTATAAGAAGAACGGTTGAGATCGTGATGGCGTTTGGAGCTACACCAAATAGAGTATCCTTATTGAATGGTCATATAGTTATGTGATGATAGCTTTATTTATGTTATTATTGTTGTTGTGTGTTTACTTGCTCAAAGGACTAAATCCAAGGAGCGTAGTGAATACTGTCGAGATCTATCGGATCCTCACTGGGCTTATGTATATAAGCTCACTCTCTATTAATGCATGTTTCAGGTGTACTTTCACAAGATTACGGGTATGTGCCTCCTGAAGAGGAGAATGTGGAAAATGTGCTTTACGTGGACGAGTCATATGTTCCCGAGTCTTATCCATGATTATATGTTGTTTAATGTCATGTATATTAGCTTAATAGACTTTTATATGCTTTGTGGTTCTTATTGTAATAGATGTTGGAAGATGATGATCCAAATGGTGTTAACTTAGTGGCTTTCTTTTGTCTATGGTTAAGTTGTAAATGTGTCTCAACTTATTTTTTTTTGAAATGTTTGATAAGGTTGAGGTATTGTATGTTATGTTGGAACGGAGGCGCATAACTATGAATGAGTTGATGAAAGAATGTTTAATGTATGAAATGGTTGCGTTGTACGTTGTTAATTTGATTGTGGAGTTGGTTGGTGATTTGTGGAGTTTGATGTATGTGGTTATTAAGGGTTGGTTTAGAGCCCTGATGTTCATGTTACTGTCGTTATGCTGCCGAAATTCCGTTGCGTCCTGACTGATTGTAAGAGGGGTCGAGTTGGGGCGTGACATTGGGAAAGTCGGGGTCGTTTAGGTCGACTTTGGCATTTTCTCATTTTGCGTGTTGGCATTGCTTCGGGAAGCCATGGAAGCACTTTTGGTGCGATTATGGCGTTGGTTGGGTGTTTGGTTGTTGTAGTTGTAGTTCAAACGAGAAAGGGGAAAATCGGGGCTTTGCACGAGTTCTACGGTAAAGTAAGGTTTCGGGGTCTTTAGACGTGCCTTATGGTGACCTAGGAGGGTTGGCGAAGTCGGTTTCCAGAACCCGTGGCTGGTTTGGAAATGGTAGTGTTTTGATAGTTGGGGCGGATTTGTGTTTTTGTGTGTTTTCTTGTCTTAATACTTATAGAATGCTTAGAATTACTTGAATTACTTGTTTGAGTTGTTTTGGATTGAATTGCTTATCAAATTGCTGCGATTGCGTGCGAGAGTAACTTACTTTGTTAGTCTCCCACGTGTGGCTTTATCGCTTGTTTATCGTCTTGTATCGAGTCTTGCATTGCATAGTATCTCGCGCGTGAGTGATGGGCCTCTCTGGGTAGCCTTGGGTTGCCAGTGTTGGTTGCTCTAGCTCTGCTGCTATTCCCTTTCTCGCTTGGGTTGCCTCCCAGGGGGATTTGGGTCGTAGATTGATGGATACTTCCGGGGTATTCCAAACTGGTGTTATAAGGTGGTTTGGGCCGGCGCGTCATCATCGAATTCGTGTTAGAAAGTTGTTCGTGAAAAGAGTATCGTATCCTTTGAATGAGTGTTTGCAGCTTTAAATACTTGCCTTGCTTAATTGATGGCTTTTGTTGTATCTTTATATGATTTGTATGTATTGCTTGGCTAATTGCATTGCATACTCCTCTCATCTCCGTCCTTGAGACCAATTGCCCTCGCTGAGCAATAGTTTTTGCTCATTCCTCTCTATACTATGTTTTGGGAGGAGTAGTTGAGGCAGACCCTCTCGAGGTAATTGAGGAGGAGGAGCAGGTGGAGGTGTTTCCGTGATAGCACTTACCTGCTTTGCTGGTGGTTGGTTACCAGTTTTGTGCAAACCTTGTTGTTATGTATATTGCGTGAAGGACGCTTAATTTTGAGGCTTGTAGCCTTGTAAGTATTTTCTTATTTTGAGACCTTTAATGGTCTTATGTTGTAATGAATTAAAGTTGTAATGTTGTAACTTGTACCCTGATGACTAGTGAAGAAATGCATGCTAATGGCTAATGGTTTAGTGGCATAAGTACTTGTGTAGTATGCATGGCATTTTTGGTTTGGAAAGTTGGATAATAAGAAATGTATGTTTTATAGAAAGTTGACTTGTTTTGATTATTTTATAGCTTTCGCAAGTATTATATTGTTTTTAGGGTTTTCGGATCGTCCGCGGTATAGAAGAGACTCCGTCCGTGTGTCGGGTCCGGGCTTGGCCTTTTTCGGGGTTGGGTCGGGGCGTGACATCTTTAGGTGGTATCAGAGCATAATAGTCTTTCATGAGCCGGGATATGGTTCTCGGTCTGTGGGGTAAAGGTCTAAAATGCTAAAGTGTTTATGAATGATTACTAAGGGAAAAGAAAATGTTCTAGCATGACTTTGTGAACTTGGAATGTTTATGTGTTTAAGTGAAATAGTTTGGCAAGTTGAACTTGTCTTATGTGAATTGTGTGATAGAATGTTGGATTGTTATTGATTTGAGTGTTATCTAATCTTATGTGCTATATTTCTGTCTATAAACTGCTTTTAAATGTTGCCAGCTATTGTGAGTTGCTACTATGTCGCCACGCCGTGGTACACAAGGTATGGGAGCAGAGGAAGAGGGAGCGGAACAGGGTCAGCAGCCGTTGCCTGAGCAGTTTATGGCTACCATGACTACTGCAGTAGATCGGATCACATAGGTACTACATGAGCAGAGGCAGGACCGGAATAATCCCTAGGGTAATCAAGCTAATCCTGGTGGACAGGGGTACAGAGTTGAGAACAATCAGTTAGAGAAATTTCTGAGGCACGAGCCGGGAAAGTTCTTCGGAGAGCCTGATGATGAGACGGCCGAGAGATGGATTAATCGTGTCTAGAAAATTTTCACTGCTTTGAGGTACACCGATGAGGCAAGAATAGACTATGCATCATTTTTATTTGAGGGTGATGCAGAGCAGTGGTGGAATACTGTTAGACTGAGGTGGGATTGTGAGGATGTTCCACATTTATGGGATGATTTCGTAAGTGAGTTCCGGGACAAATATATTCCCGAGATGGCAATGGAAAGACGGGAAGATGAGTTTGTGGCCCTGAAACAGGGAAATATGACTGTTGCACAGTACGAGGCTAGGTTTGTTAGCCTGTCGAGGTATATGCCCGAGTTGGTACAGCCAGCTAGGAGGATGATACATAGGTTTGTCCGTGGGTTGAGAATGGACATACAGTTGCATTTGACTGGACAGACCTACACTACTTTTCCCGAGGCATCTCAGCCAGCCTCGAAGTTTGAGAAACAGAAGGCTGAGATGTTAGCTGAGAGCAGTCAGCCGAGTAAGAAGCAGTTTTTGGGCCAGAGCAGCCAGAGTCAGCCGAGGCAGTTTCAGGCTTCTGCACAGGGTCCTCAGCAGCGTCCGTATCAGCCAGAGCAGCAGATTCAGGCTAGGCCAGCTGTGACTAGACCTGAGCAGGGAGGGACAGTTCCTACCCCTGCCAGAGCCCCAGCACCTACGGGAAACACTGCGGTTAGGCAAAATCAGCTGTGTAATTATTGTAATCGACCAGGGCATATTAAGGCTAACTGCTGGAGGAAGAGTGGAAAATGTACGGGTTGTGGCGGTGATGATCATAGGGTGAGAGATTGCCCTAAGTATAATAATGTTCAGGGCCGTGGTGGAGGCCGAGGTGTTCAGAATAGGGCTGCAGGTGCACGACCAGCACAGAGAATTCAGGCTAAGGTCTTTGTACTGGATGCAGAGGAGCTGCCCGATAATACAGCTAGAGTGGAAGGTACCTTTCTTCTCAATACTCAGCCAGTTAAAGTTTTGATTGATCCTGGAGCTACACATTCGTTTATAACTCCTGCATGTGCACGATCTGTGAATGTTTGCATTGATAATTTGCCTCATGAAGTTGAAGTTAGCACTCCTTTGGGTGCAAAATTTGTTGCTGAGTCTATTTGCAAATCTTGTGATATATGTATTGAGAACCGTAAATTTCCTACTGATTTAATTATATTACCATTCCGTGACTTTGAAATCATTTTGGGAATGGACTGGTTGGGAAAGTATTATGCTCAGTTGGATTGTAGAACAAAGATCGTTTATCTTAAGGTTCCTGACCTACCGGTACTAGAGATTATTGGGAACTGCAGGGCTGCCCGCATTCCACTTTTATCAGCGATCAAGACTTCTAAGTTGTTAAATAGGGGTTGTGAAGCCTACTTAGCCTATTTGATCAATCAGCCTGCTGATAAGTTGAGTTTGAATGAAGTTCCGATCGTTAGAGACTTCCCTGGTGTATTTCCTAAGGAATTCTCGGGTTTACCACCGGATAGGGAGATTGAGTTCGTGATTGATCTTGTGCCAGGCACTGCGCCTATTTCTAGGAGTCCTTACAGGATGGCATCGGCTGAACTTCAGGAGTTAAAAATTCAGCTTCAGAACTTACTTGAGAAAGGGTTTATACAACCTAGTTCTTCGCTGTGGGGCGTACCTGTGTTGTTTGTGAGAAAGAAAGACGGCACACTACGGTTATGCATTGATTATAGGGGACTTAATCAAGTCACAATTAAGAATAAATACCCCTTGCCGTTGATTGAAGAATTGTTTGACCAGTTGCAGGGTGCGAGTGTTTACTCCAAATTTGACTTGAGGCAGGGTTACTATCAACTTAGGATTCGGAGTGACGATATATCAAAGACGGCATTCAGGACTAGATATGGCCACTATGAATTTGTTGTTTTGCCGTTTGGATTGACGAATGCACCAGCCGCATTCATGGACTTGATGCAGAGGGTTTTTCGGCCTTACCTTGATCAGTTTGTCGTGATCTTCATTGACGACATTTTAGTGTATTCGAAGAACGAGGCTGAACATGAGCAACACTTGAGGATTGTGCTTCAGACTTTGCAGAAAAACAAGCTTTTTGCTAAATTCAGCAAGTGTGAGTTCTGGTTGAACCAGATATCTTTTCTAGGCCATATCATTTCAGATCGAGGAATTTCAGTGGACCCAGCTAAGATTGAAGTTGTTTCATCTTGGAAGAGACCTGAGACGGTGTCAGAGATTCGGAGTTTTCTTGGATTGGCAGGTTACTACCGGAGATTTGTTAAAGACTTCTCCAAAATTTCTGGACCTTTGAGCCAGTTGACTCGGAAGAAAGTTGCTTATAACTGGGATGCTAAATGTGAATCCAGTTTCCAAGAATTGAAGAAGATACTAACTACAGCTCTTATACTAGCTTTACCTGAGGGAACAGAGAACTTCGTTGTCTACAGTGATGCATCTAAAGAAGGATTGGGCTGTGTTTTAATGCAGAATGGTAAGGTGATTGCCTATGCTTCTAGGAAATTGAAACCTTATGAAGTCAATTACCCTACACATGATCTTGAGTTAGCTGCAGTTGTGTTTGCATTGAAGAAGTGGTGTCATTACTTGTGGGGTTGCAGATTTGAAATATTTACTGACCACAAGAGTCTCAAGTATTTGTTTTCACAGAAGGATCTAAATATGAGGCAGCGGAGATGGCTAGAGCTATTGGGTGGTTATAACTGTTCTATTAACTATGTGCCAGGTAAGGCAAATGTTGTTGCTGATGCTTTGAGCCGAAAGGCTACTGTTGCAAGCTTGATTATCAAGGACTGGGAGACTTTGGAAGAAATTTGTTCATGGAAACCAGAAGCTACTGAGGTAGGGATTCGGTTTGCTAGTTTACAGATTCAGTCAGGATTGCTAGCACAAATCAGAGAGGCTCAGAAGACTGATCCTCACATCTTGAAGATCCAAGAGAAAGCTAAAGGGGGAGAGTCGGAGTTTAAATTACATGCAGATGGCATTTTCAGATTTAGGGATAGAGTATGTGTTCCTGATGATCCGACTTTGAAGAATGAGATCCTATCCGAGGCACATAATTCGAAGTATACGATTCACCCAGGCAGTACTAAGATGTATAGAGATTTGAAGCAACACTTCTGGTGGAACAATATGAAGAGGGAGATTGCTGGGTATGTATCCAGATGTTTGACTTGTCAGAGGGTTAAAGTTGAGCATCAGAGGCCAACCGGACTTCTACAGCCGTTATCGATTCCGCAGTGGAAGTGGGTACATATTACAATGGACCTTGTGACCGATCTTCCTAGATCTCCGAGAGGATGCGATTCTGTTTGGGTTGTTGTGGACCGCTTGACTAAGGTTACGCATTTTATTTCCGTGAGCAAACAGGATAGCCTTGATAAGTTAGCTGATTTGTATGTTGCTAATATTGTGAGATTGCATGGTGTGCCACAGAGTATAGTGTCAAATAGGGATCCCAGATTCAGATCTCGTTTTTGGCAGAAGTTGCAAGAGGCCTTGGGAACTAAGTTGAGCTTCAATATTGCATATCATCCGCAAACTGATGGCCAGTCTGGGAGAACCATCAGGATCTTGGAAGACATGCTTCGGGCATGTGTGCTAGACTTTGGGAAGAACTGGGATAAGTTTTTTCCTTTAGCGGAGTTCGCCTACAACAATAGTTATCAATCTACTATAGGTATGGCTCCCTACGAGGTGTTGTGTGGTCAGAAATACAGATCCCCGTTATATTGGGAAGAGGTTGGAGAGATGAGAACAGTTGATCCGACTGTGTTACCTGAGATGATTAAGATGGTAGATAATGTTCACCTTATTCGCCAGCGTATGCTTACAGCTCAGAGTCGTCAGAAGAGTTATGCGGATAAGCATCGTCGGGATCTTAAGTTTGATTTGGGAGATTGGGTGTTTCTTAAGATTTCTCCACGTAAGGGTTTGATTCGGCACGGTAAGAGTGGGAAGCTTAGTCCCAGGTATGTGGGTCCGTATGAGATCACCGAAAAGGTAGGTCCTTTGGCTTATCGATTAGCTTTGCTTCCGAGCTTGTCGAGACTGCACGATGTGTTCCACGTGTCTATGCTGAAGAAATACCATCCAGACCCTTCGCATGTACTTGAACCAGAGCCTTTGTAGATTGAAGAGAAGTTGTCCTACGAAGAGAAACCGATTAGAATTGTGGATCGGAAGATTCAAGAGCTTCGCAGAAAGAGTATTCCGTTAGTGAAGGTTCTGTGGAATCATCATGGGTTTGAGGAAGCGACTTGGGAAAGAGAGGACCAAGTTCGGGATCAGTATCCGGGGTTGTTTGTTGACCAGGTAAGAATGGCGTGGGCGCAATTGTTTTAAGGGAGAGAGGGGGTAAGACCCTAGTCCGGAATGTGAATGTTGTTTGTTTATTATTTTGAAAATTTTATTTCCTTAAGTTCTTTGTGAATTAACTGGTAATGTCTCGCCGTCGCAACGTGCATTGCATTTAAGGAGCGATAGCTAGATAACAATTTTTAGTCCTCAACAAATAGTGAAACTAGTATTTAGATGACTTAAATTTTATATTTTAAATATTTCTAGCTTTACTTGAACTTACCATAGCTGAAAGGACTTTAAAACGCTCAAAATATGGGCCTTTGACCAAGTTTTTTTAAGTTGTTGACATTGACCTTTGACCTTTGACCATTTGACCCTTATATAAACTAAAAACTAAGCAAAATGAAATAAAAACAGCAGCAAAAACCAGCAGCACGCCGTGAGCTCCATTGAAGAAAAAAAAAAAAAAACCTTTCACCTTCCAAACGATCAATCTTCGCGAGAGCTCGTGCGGGGTGGTTTCCGAGGCAACCAACGTTGTTTTCCTAGCGACTAGGAGTACCTAAGGTGAGGGAAGCATGTTATTTGCGCATTTATACGTTGTGTTTGCAAACTTTGTCAATTTTTAGATTTATCTATAGATCGTCATTTAAAGCGATTTGATGCTTCTAGAATGTTCCTTAGCACTTGTAGAACATGTATTTATAGCTTTGTAACATTTTCTGCGGTTAAATATTGTGATTGCAACTTGAATTGTGAAATGAATAGTGTTTTGTGAATAGTAAAACCTTGAAATGTTGAAATTGCACTGTTATGCTTTCCGTTGATGTAGAAACGTGCTAGGTATGCTAGAATGCTAAAATGTGTGGTTTGTTTGGGTTGCGTAGAGGAAAAAAACGAGAATTAAGCCTTTGGGAAAGTCGGGATCGTTTAGGTCGACTTTGGCGTTTTCTCGTTTTGCGTGTTGGCTTTGCTTCGGGAAGCCATGGAAGCAATTTTGGTACGATTATGGCGTTGGTTGGGTGTTTGGTTGTTGTAGTTGTAGTTCAAACGAGAAAGGGGGAAAATGGGCTTTGTGCGAGTTCTAGGGTAAAGTAAGGTTTCGGGGTCTTTAGACGTGCCTTATGGTGACCTAGGAGGGTTGGCGAAGTCGGTTTCTAGAACCCGTGGCTCGTTTGGAAATGGTAGTGTTTTGATAGTTGGGGCCGATTTGTGTTTTTGTGTGTTTTCTTGTCTTAATGCTTATAGAATGCTTAGAATTACTTGAATTACTTGTTTGAGTTGTTTTGGATTGAATTGCTTATCAAATTGCTGCGATTGCGTGCGAGAGTAACCTACTTTGTTATTCTCCCATGTGTGGCTTTATCGCTTGTTTATCGTCTTGTATCGAGTCTTGCATTGCATAGTGTCTCGCGCGTGAGTGATGGGCCTCTCTGGGTAGCCTTGGGTTGCCAGTGTTGGTTGCTCTAGCTCCGCTGCTATTCCCTTTCTTGCTTGGGTTGCCTCCTAGGGGGATTGGGGTCGTGGATTGATGGATACATCCGGGGTATTCCAAACTGGTGTTATAAGGTGGTTTGGGCCGGCGCGTCGTCATCGAATTCGTGTTTGAAAGTTGTTCGTGAAAAGAGTATCGTATCCTTTGAATGAGTGTTTGCAGCTTTAAATACTTGCCTTGCTTAATTGATGGCTTTGGTTGTATCTTTATATGATTTGTATGTATTGCTTGGCTAATTGCATTGCATACTCCTCTCATCTCCGTCCTTGAGACCAATTGCCCTCGCTGAGCAATAGTTTTTGCTCATTCCTCTCTATACTATGTTTTTACAAGAGTAGTTGAGGCAGACCCTCTCGAGGTAATTGAGGAGGAGGAGCAGGTGGAGGTGTTTCCGTGATAGCACTTACCTGCTTTGCTGGTGGTTGGTTACCAGTTTTGTGCAAACCTTGTTGTTATGTATATTGCGTGAAGGACGCTTAATTTTGAGGCTTGTAGCCTTGTATGTATTTTCCTATTTTGAGACCTTTAATGGTCTTATGTTGTAATGGATTAAAGTTGTAATGTTGTAACTTGTACCCTGATGACTAGTGAAGAAATGCATGCTAATGGCTAATGGTTTAGTGGCATAAGTACTTGTGTAGTATGCATGGCATTTTTGGTTTGGAAAGTTGGATAATAAGAAATGTATGTTTTATAGAAAGTTGACTTGTTTTGATTATTTTATAGCTTTCGCAAGTATTATATTGTTTTTAGGGTTTTCGGATCGTCCGCGGTACAGAGGAGACTCCGTCCGTGTGTCGGGTCCGGGCTTGGCCTTTTGCGGGGTCGGGTCGGGGCGTGACAAGAGGGAGGTACAGTCCCTATTACTGCCAGAGCCCCAGCACCTACGGGAAACACTGTTGTAAGGCAAAATCAGCAGTGTAACTATTGTAATCGATCGGGGCATATTGAGGCTAATTGTTGGAGAAAGAGTGGTAAATGCACGGGTTGTGGTAGCGATGACCATAGGGTGAGAGATTGCCTTAAGTATAACAATGTTCAGGGCCGTACTGGAGGACAGAGTGTTCAGAATAGGGCTGCAAGTGCACGTCCAGCACAGAGGGTTCAGGCTAAGGTCTTTGCACTGGATGCAGAGGAGCTACCCGATACTACAGCTATAGTGAAAGGTACCTTTCTTCTCAATACTCAGCCAGTTAAAGTTTTGATTGATCCCGGAACTACACATTCATTTATAACTCCTGCATGTGCACGATCTGTGAATGTTTGCATTGATAAATTGCCGCATGAAGTTGAAGTTAGTACGCCTTTGGGTGCAAAATTTGTTACTGAGTCTATTTGCAAATCTTGTGATATATGCATTGAGAACCGTAAATTTCCTGCTGATTTAATTATACTGTCATTCCGTGACTTTGAAAATATTTTGGGAATGGACTGGTTGGGGAAATATTATGCTCAGTTGGATTGTAGAACAAAGATTGTTTATCTTCAGGTTCCTAACTTACCGGTACTGGAGATTGTTGGGAACTGCAGGGCTGCCCGAATTCCTCTTTTATCAGCAATCAAGACTTTTAAGTTGTTGAATAAGGGTTGTGAAGCTTACTTAGCTTATTTGATCAATCAGCCTACTGATAAGTTGAATTTGAATGAGGTTCCGATTGTTAGAGACTTCCCTAATGTGTTTCCCGAGGAATTACCGGGTTTACCACCGGATAGGGAGATTGAGTTCGTGATTGATCTTGTGCCAGGCACTGCTCCAATTTCTAGGAGTCCTTATAGAATGGCATCGACTGAACTTCAGGAGTTAAAAATTCAGCTTCAGAATTTGCTTGAGAAAGGGTTTATACAACCTAGTTCTTCGCCGTGGGGTGCGCCTGTGTTGTTTGTGAGAAAGAAAGATGGCACGCTACGGTTATGTATTGATTACAGGGGACTTAATCAAGTCACGATTAAGAACAAATACCCCTTGCCGTTGATTGAAGAATTGTTTGACCAGTTGCAGGGTGCGAGTGTTTACTCCAAATTTGATTTGAGGCAAGGTTACTATCAACTTAGGATTCGGAGTGACGACATACCAAAGACGGCATTCAGGACTAGATATGGCTACAATGAGTTTGTTGTGTTGCCGTTTGGATTGACAAATGCACCAGCCGCATTCATGGACTTGATGCAGAGGGTTTTTCGACCTTATCTTGATCAGTTTGTCGTAATCTTTATTGACGACATTTTAGTGTATTCGAAGAACGAGGCTGAACATGAACAACACTTGAGGATTGTGCTACAGACTTTGCAGGAAAACAAGCTTTTTGCAAATTTCAGCAAGTGTGAATTCTGGTTGAATCAAATATCTTTTCTAGGCCATATCATTTCAGATCAAGGGATTTCAGTGGACCCAGCTAAGATTGAAGTTGTTTCATCTTGGAAGAGACTTGAGACGGTGTCAAAGATTCGGAGTTTTCTTGGATTGGCAGGTTACTACCGGAGGTTTATTAAAGACTTTTCCAAAATTTCTGGGCCTTTGAGCCAGTTGACCCGGAAGAAAGTTACTTACAACTGGGATGCTAAATGTGAATCCAGTTTCCAAGAATTGAAGAAGAGACTAACTACAGCTCCTATATTAGCTTTACCTGAGGGAATAGAAAACTTCGTTGTCTACAGTGATGCATCTAAGGAAGGATTGGGTTGTGTTTTAATGTAGAATGGTAAGGTGATTGCTTATGCTTCTAGGAAGTTGAAACCTTATGAAGTCAATTACCCTACACATGATCTTGAGTTAGCTGCAGTTGTGTTTGCTTTGAAGAAGTGGCATCATTACTTGTGGGGTAGTAGATTTGAAATTTTTACTGACCACAAGAGTCTCAAGTATTTGTTTTCACATAAGGATTTGAATATGAGGCAGCGGAGATGGCTAGAGCTATTGAGTGGTTACAATTGTTCTATAAACTACGTGCCAAGTAAAGCAAATGTTGTTGCTAATGCTTTGAGCCGAAAGGCTACTGTTGCAAGCTTAATTATCAAGGATTGGGAGACTTTGGAAGAAATTTGTTCATGGAAGCTAGAAGCTACTGAGGTAGGGATTCGATTTGCTAGTTTGCAGATTCAGTCAGGGTTGCTAGCACAGATCAGAGAGGCTCAAAAGACTGATCCTTACATCTTGAAAATCCAAGAAAAATCAAAAGGGGGAGAGTCAGAGTTTAAATTGCATGCAGATAGTATCTTCAAATTCAGGGACATAGTATGTGTTCCTGGTGATCCGACTTTGAAGAATGAGATTCTATCTGAGGCACATAATTCGAGGTATACGATTCACCCGGGTAGTACTAAAATGTATAGAGACTTGAAACAACACTTCTGGTGAAACAATATGAAGAGGGAGATTGCTGGGTATGTATCCAAGTGTTTGACTTGTCAGAGGGTTAAAGTTGAGCATCAGAGGCCATCCGAGTTTCTACAGCCGTTGTCGATTCCGCATTGGAAGTGGGTACATATAACAATGGACCTTGTGACCGATCTTCCTAGATCTTCGAGAGGATGTGATTCTGTTTGGGTTGTTGTGGACCGCTTGACTAAAGTTACACATTTTATTCCCGTGAACAAACAGGATAGCCTTGATAAACTAGCTGAGCTTTATGTTGCTAATATTGTGAAATTGCATGGTGTGCCACAGAGTATAGTGTCAGATAGAGATCCCAGATTCAGATCTCCTTTTTGGTAGAAGTTTCAAGAGGCCTTGGGAACTAAGTTGAGCTTCAGTACTGCATATCATCCACAAACTAATGGCCAGTCTGAGAGAACTATTAGGATCTTGGAAGACATGCTTCGGGCATGTGTGCTAGACTTTGGAAAGAATTGGGAGAAGTTTGTGCCTTTAGCGGAGTTCGCCTACAATAATAGTTATCAATCTACTATAGGTATGGCTCCCTACGAGGCGTTGTATAGTCGTAAATGCAGATCCCCGTTATATTGGGAAAAGGTTGGAGAAATGAGAACAGTTGATCCGACTGTGTTACCTGAGATGATTAAGATGGTAGATAATGTTCACCTTATTTGCCAGCGTATGCTTACAACTTAGAGTCATCAAAAGAGTTATGCAGATAAACATCGTCGGGATCTTGAATTTGATTTGGGAGATTGGGTGTTTCTTAAGATTTCTCCTCAAAAGGGATTGATTCGGCACGGTAAGAGTGGGAAACTTAGTCCCAGGTATGTGGGTCCATATGAGATCACCGAAAAGGTAGAACCTTTGGCTTATCGGTTAGCTTTGCCTCCGAGCTTGTCGAGACTGCACGATGTTTTCCACATGTCTATGTTAAAGAAGTATCATCTAGACCCTTCACATGTACTTGAACCAGAGCCTTTGCAGATTGAAGAAAATTTGTCTTATGAAGAAAAACCGATTTGAATTGTGGATCGGAAAGTTCAGGAGCTTCGCAGAAAGAGTATTCCGTTAGTAAAGGTTTTGTGGAATCATCATGGGTTTGAGGAAGCAACTTGGGAAAGAGAGGACCAAGTTCGGGATCAGTATCCGGAGTTGTTTGTTGACCAGGTAAGAATTGCGTGGGCGCAATTGTTTTAAGGGGGAGAGGGTGTAATACCCGAGCCCGGAATGTGAAAATTTCTTGTTTATTATTTTGAAAATTATATTTCCTTAAATTCTTTGAGAATTAATTGTTACTTCCTTGCTGTCGCAACGTGCATTGCATTTAGGGAGCGATAGCTAGAGAACGGTTTCTAGTCCTCAGCAAATAGTGAAACTAGTATTTAGATGACTTAAATTTTATATTTTAATTGTTGTTAGCTATAATTAATTTTTCCTTAGTTAAAATGGCTTTAAAATGCACAAAAATAGTCTAATTGACCAAATTTTAAGTAGTTGACCAAGGCTTGACCTTTGACCAAAGACTTAACATCTTAAATAAGCAAAATAACAAAGGAAAATAAAACACAAAGCTGAAATTTCAGACCTTGAGCTGGCCGAAATATTGAAGAGAGAGAAAAAAAAACCTTTCAACTTCCAATCATTCAATCTTCGCGTGAGCTCGTGCGGGGTGGTTTCCGAGGTGTCCAGCGTTGTTTTCCTAGCGACTAGGAGTGCCTAAGGTGAGGGAAGCACGTTATTTGTGCATTTAAACGTTATGTATGTTAACTTTGTGATTTTTAGAATTTATCCGGAGATTGTCGTTTAAAGCGTTTTGATGCTTCTAGAATATTCCTTGGCAATTGTAGAACATGTATTTATAGCTTTTAAACATTTTCTGCAGTTAAATGTTGAGATTGCAATTTAAAATGTCAATTGAATAGTGTTTTATGAATAGTAAACCCTTGAAACGATGAAGTTGCGTTGTTATGCTATCCGTTGATGTAGAAATGTGCTAGGTATGCTAGAATGCCTAAATGCATGGTTTGTTTGGGTTGCGTAATGGAAAAAACGAGAATTATGCCTTGGTGAAAGTTGGGGTCATTTAGGTCGAGTTTGGAGATTTCTCGTTTTGCGTGTTGGCATTGTTTCGAAAGGCCATGGAAGTACTTTTGGAACGATTATGGCATTGGTTGGGTGTTTGGTTGGTATAGTTGTAGTTCAAACGAGCAAAGGGGGAAATCGGGGCTTTGCGCGAATTCTAGGGTAAAGTAGGGTTTCGTAGTCTTTAGACGTGCCTTATGGTGAGCTAGGAGGATTGGCAAAGTTGGTTTTGAGAACTCGTGGCTCGTTTGGAAATGGTAGTGTTTTGATAGTTAGGGTCGATTTGTGATTTTGCTTGTTTTCTTGATATTATGCCTATAGAATGCTTAGGGTTGCTTGATATACTTGTTTGAATTGATTTTGATTGAAATGCTTATCAACTTTTGCTATTGCGTGCGAGAGTAACCTACTTTGTTATTCTCCCACGTGTGGCTTTATTGCTCGTTTATCGCCTTATATCGAGTCTTGCATTGCATGGTGTCCTGCGCGTGAGTGATGGGCCTCTCTGGGTGGCCTCGGGTTGCCAGTGTTGGTTGCTCTAGCTCCGTGGCTATTCCCTCTTCTCGCTTGGGTTGCCTCCCAGGGAGATTTGGGTCGTAGATTGATGGATACTTTCGGGATATTCCAAACTGGTGTCATAAGGTGGTTTGGGCCGGCGCGTCGTCATCGAGTTCATGATTGAAAGTTGCTCGTGAAAAGAGTACAATATCCTTTGAATGAGTGTTTATAGTTTTAATGCTTGGTTTGCTTTATTAATGGCTTTGTTGTATCTCTATATAATATTTGTATGAATTGCTTGATTAATTGCATTGCATACTCCTCTCATCTCTGTCCTTGAGATCAATTGCCCTCGCTGAGCAATAGTTTTTGCTCATTCCTTTCTATACTATATTTTTACAGGAGTAGTTGAAGCAGACCCTATTGAGGTAATAGAGGAGGAGGAGCAGGTGGAGGTGTTTCCGTGATAGCACTTCTTTGCTTTGCTGGTGGTTGGTTGCCAGAATTTTGTGTGAGCCATGCTTGATGTGTTTATTGCTTGGTTGTCGCTTTATTTTGAGGCTTCTAGCCTTGTATGTAGTATCTATTTTGAGGCCTAGATGGTCTTATGTTGTAAAGGATTAAAGGTTGTAATGTTGTAAATATATACTCTTATGACTAGCAAAGAATTGCATTCTAATGGTTAAATGTTTAGTGGCATAAATACTTGTGTAGTATGCATATCATTTTTGGGTTGCAAAGTTGTTAATGAAAAAATGTATGTTTTCTAAAAGAATGTTGGCTTGCCTCATATGAATGTTGTGGTTTCTCGAATATCATATTGAATGTAGGGTTTCGGAACGTCCGCGGTACAGAGGAGACTCCGTCCGTGTGTCGGGTCCGGGCTTGGCCTTTTGCTAGGTTGGGTCGGGGCGTGACAGAAACAATTAGAGCTATAATGTTTGGGATGAATGTACCTCGTTTGGGCATAAGCTGTGTTGACCGTAACTTGATCAATCGCATACTGTCTAAGTTCTTGTTGGAAGCATCCCTGATTACTATCATTTAAATCTCTTTTGCTCATGTTCATATTGTATTTTTTTTTAGTTTGTTTAAAGAAAAGAAAGGAAACTAACGAAAGAAACGAAGCGAGCAGCAAAGAGAAGATCGGTAGTAGAAGGTAACAAACTAGAGACTCATAGAGAGATCAGAAGCAAAATTCAGCAAGGAGAAGGTTGAACCTAGGTGCTACACTAAAATAGGCATTACCTGGGGCCGTACAACTCAGGTAGACTCTCTACCTGTGCGCATGCCTATTTCGCTTTAGGAGGTATCAGAACGGAGTTTTGGGTAAATCCCTTTCGATTTCTGCTAATTCTCTTCTTGTTGTACCATGTCCAAAGCGTGACAGACCTGCCATACTCTAATTAAGAATCTCAGTTCCCAGGCTATTAATGAAGAAGAGAAGAAAAATTGATCATAACAGCACTTCCAATAGTGGAATTGGAATCAAGGGATATGGAATCGACAGATTCTTTAACTCAGGCTTCATGGGAAGGACTAATCAGAGCTTAGTAGAAAGACTAATAGGCGAAGCGCTTAGTTGTTAGTTGAAAGAAATTGGGCCTAACACCATAGAAGGAGGATTGCTTATATAATAACCCATACGTAGGCGAAAGTAGCATTCAGGCATCGGTGGAAGCGCTAAGCAAAAAAAGTGAAAAAAGGTTTGAAGCCGATCGAACACAACGAGAGTAGCAGATTAACGGCTGATCTTCTACCTGATCTATCTACCATATTGATGTATTAGAGAGACGAAGTTCCTACGAGAGAAAAAAAGATTCACTAGCACTATCGATTATCAAATCCCTGTACCTTTGTGAAAGACATCGCATGGAATAGCTTACATGGAAAGGAGCTTGGTACAAGCTCAGATTTAAAATAGAAGTTCCTGAGCAAGAAAGAATGGGATTAGGGGTGGGTAATAGACTGACTACCAAGGAGCAGAGCAGCTCGACCAGAGGGAGGGGTTTGAAGATGCTCTAACAAATCTGAGTTCAGCTGCTATACCAATAAGTGAAAGAAAATAGCATACCGCAACTAGACCTAAGAAAACAGCAGCGTTCAGGCATCCTCTCATTGAGGAAGTCTTAGATAGAAGATGAGCTGACAGTAGGACTGTCACGTCCCAACTCGACCCCACCTACAATCAGTCAGGATGCAACGAAATTTCGGTAGTATAACGACAGTAATAAAGACACCAAGGCTCTAAACCAACCTCTCAGAACATCATACAATCAAACTTCTCAACCAAACAACAATCAATTCCTCAATACCATTAACAACATACAACATAACCATATTATACAACAATCATTCTTAGACGATCCATTCATAGTTATACGCCTCCGTTCCAACATAATACCTTAGCTTTAACATACATATCAAAATAGATTATAAACCAACTTAGCAACCTAGATCAAATAAAAGAAAGACTACTAAGTTAGCATCATTTAGTTCATTATCTTTACTACAACTTATACATCATAAATTACAAGGAAAATAAAAGACAACTAGTTTAATATACAAGATACTAGGGTACACAACATCTCAAGCATCAAGGACAAGACTCTGGTACATAGGACTCGTCCACATACGGCACATTATCCCCTTCTGGATGCACGTACCCGTAATCTTGCTCAATAACACCTGTATGCATGCAATAATAGAGAGTGGGCTTATATAAACAAGCTCAGTGAGGATCCGATAGATCTCTAACAGTATTCACTATACTCATTGGAAATGATCCTTTGAGCAAGTAACGCACAAATAAATATCAATACAATATAAACACATAACTATAATGAACAATCAATAAAGGATACTCAATTTGGTGTAGCTCCATACACCATCACGATCTCAACCATTCTTTTTATAACTCCCCATTACTCACGCACCTGAGGTACCTCACTAGCCTCTCCCTCCATGACACCTCCATCATGCGAGCTGGAGGTAGTCTCTGGTAGTCATGTCGTTATCAACCCGACAGTCCGACGCTGCCCAAGAGGTGGCACACACATACCAAGACTCAACAATAATAATAAACATAATTCACAGGAGGATAGTCTAGCAGAATTGGCTATCTCCCGATTCATCAATAATCTTCAATAATCATCAATTATCATCAATTATCATCAATATAACATTAAGAAACCAATTAAACAACAAATAACTAAGTTAGATGACAAAGTACGCCATCCAACTTAACATGCATTAAACACGTAATCTAACCCTAATCTAACCATCAACAACTCACAATTCAATCACTCAAACACCACCCAATCATCTAAAGTCTCAATTCAACAATTTAAAGAAAGACAACCTAAACTTTAAATAATCATATCTTACATTCTACTAATCCAAACAATTCCAAATCAGTTTCAAACACTCACCCATTCAATTAACTACATTAGTCCTCTCGGAAACCAACCAAGACACATCAAAATCAAGCCCAACAACCCTAAAACCTCAAGGCACCTAGGCTGAAATTTCCGAATTTTCACCCAAACATCGCAATCGAAAATTCGTTATTATAACGGCATTACCACGTAATTAACAAACTTTTAGAAATCGACGACAATCGATTCCAACAACAACAACTCAAGATAATCCTCAAATAGTCAATCTATCAACTTTAAATATCCGAAAATAAATAATTTTGCTACATTGGCTCAAATCTTGTAGTAATACACATAAACAATCCCTAGCACGCAGTGATCAATAATATAACCTCAAATTAACATTCTAACGGTTCAAAATGCTGTTATGAGCAAAAATATAAAAAATGAGTTTTGAGATCTAGAATTTTTCTCTCACCTTTGATGCGATATAAGCCTAGATATGCGTTCAATGCGTGCCCAACAAGCGGAATCCAACTTGGTACGAAGTTCTATGGACAAAAACTAGGTTTTTCTATAAAAAATTGCTTTGAAAACCTTGAAAATTCTTTCTCTTTTCTCCCTTGAACCTCTCGGCCCTTTGTGTGTGTTGATGAGTGTGTTTTGTGGTGGGTTTTGTGTTGTGTTTTGTGTGTGTTGATGCATATAAGCTAAAGGTCAAACTTATTAAAAATGGTCAATGTTAGTTTATTTAGTCCTTTAATTGTTTTTCTAGTCTTTTAATTCATTTCTTGAGTATTTCTTGCTCAACTATTAAATTAGCACTTAAATAAATTCTAGACATAATATTTTAGGTGACAAAGAAGGTTACATTAAAATAGTTTGACCCGAATAGGTTTAAAACTCGTTTTCTTGCAAAAGAAAATGTAAAAATCTTTAAAATTCTAAAATCGATTCCAAATTCATTTTAATCAAACACGGGTCTATTAATACTCAAGGACTAGGTTTTAAAACGTTTAAAACACCGCTGTAAAAATTTTAGCGGACAGGTGTTCAAAAATACTATTCACCAAAACCGACGATAAAATTTCTGATTCCGTTTTTTATGAAAATTTCATGAATGCACACTTAGCATGTATTAGGAGTATTAATCACATAATTATTACATTCTAAGTCATATAGCACATAAACAGGTCAATTCACGCAAAATGATGTAAAGCACGCAAAATAAGATAAAGCCAAATATGGGGTCTCACATTCTCCCCCCTTAAAGAAATTTCGTCCTCGAAATTCTTACTTGCTGATCGGAAAAGATCTGGATACTGCTGCTGCATCTGATCTCGCCTCTCCCAAGTAGCTTCCTCGATACCGTGATGCTTCCACAACACCTTGACCATCGGAATCTTCTTCGACCTCAACTCTCGTTCCATCTGATCAAGAATACGAATCGGCCGCTCATCATAAGTCAGATTCTCACGAAGCTGTAACGGCTCTGGCTCAAGAATATGAGAAGGATCCGGATTATATTTTCGCAAATTAGACACGTGAAATACATCGTGGACATTAGAGAAATTCTCCGGTAAAGCCAACCGATATGCCAACTTACCCACTCTGCCAGTAATCTCAAACGGCCCCACAAAACTCAGACTCAGCTTACCACCTTTACCATAACGAGTAAACCCCTTACGAGGAGACAATCTCAAGAAAACCCGATCTCCAACTGCAAACTCCAAGTCCCAACGATGCTTATCAGCATAACTCTTGAATCTACTCTGCGCCGTAGTATTCTCTGCCTAATCAACTGAACATTCTCGATCTTCTCTAGAAGCTCTGGCATAATAGTCAGATCAATAGTCTTCATCTCCCCTACTTCATCCCAATACAAAGGTGAACGGTACTTACGACCGTAAAGAGCTGCAAAAGGTGCCATCCCAATAGTAGCTTGATAACTATTGTTATAGGCAAACTCGGCAAGTGGTAGATGTTTCTCCCAGTTCTTCCCGAAGTCCAGAACACAAGCCCTGAGCATATCTTCCAGAATCTGAATAGTCCTCTCAGACTGACCATCGGTTTGTGGATGATACGTTGTACTGAAATTCAGCTGAGTACCCAAAGTCTCCTGAAGTTTCTCCCACAAACGAGAAGTAAATCGAGGATCTCGATCTGAGACAATACTAGATGGAATCCCGTGAAGTCTAACAATCTGATCCAAATAAAGATCCATCAACTTTGCAACTTCATCTCCCATCCACATCGAAATAAAGTGAGCTGTCTTTGTCAAACGATCCACGACAACCCAAACTGCATCATTACCTCTCGGTGTTCTAGGCAAACCAGTGACGAAGTCTATCGTAATATGCTCCCATTTCCACTGTGGTATAGCCAACGGCTGAAGCAAACCTGCAGGTCATTGATGCTCGGCTTTCACTCGCTAACAAGTCAAACATCTAGACACGAACTGAGCAACTTCTCTCTTCATATTATTCCACCAGTAATGTTGCTTCAAGTCCCGATACATCTTGTTTCCACCAGGATGAATGGTGTACTTAGAATTATGAGCCTCCTCCAGAATACCTCGCCTCAAACCCGGTTCATCGGGAACACAAACCCTGTTCCGAAACCGAAGAATACCATCCTCGTGCACTTTGAAGTCAATCTGATCATCCGTGATATGATCCTTGATCTTCTGAAGTTTAAAATCAAGTTGTTGAGCTTTTCTGATCTGAGACAACAACAAAGGCTGAATACGGAGATGTGAACACATTACCCCAACCTGAGTCAACTCTGGTCTCTAATAAGTAAATTCATCAAAAACTTCCCACTTCTTGACAGCCAAATAAGAAACACTCGCCTTACGGCTAAGAGCGCCTGCCACAACATTTGTCTTTCCAGGTAGATAGCTGATAGAGCAATTATAATCCCCATGAAGTTCCATCCACCTCCACCGACGTATATTCAACTCCTTCTGTGAGAATAAATACTTAAGACTCTTATGATCAGTGAAAATCTCGAACTTACTGCCCCACAGATAATGACGCCACTTTTTCAGTGCGAAAACAACAACTGCCAACTCAAGATCATGAGTCGGATAATTCACCTCATAAGGTTTCAACTTCCTAGAAGCATAGGCAATAACCCGACCATTCTGCATAAGAACACATCCCAAGCCCTCCTTGGATGCATCACTGTAAATGACCATATTGTCGGTCCCCTCTGGTAGAGCAAGTACTGGAGCAGTAGTCAATCTCTTTTTCAACTCCTGAAATCCACTCTCACATTTCTCATCCCAAACAAAGCTAGTATGTTTCTGAGTTAACTTAGAAAGTGGCCCTGCAATCTTAGAAAAGTCCTTGACAAAACTACGGTAATAACCCGCCAAGCCAAGAAAGCTACGAACCTCCGAAACATTCTCCGAACGTTTCCAAGAAATCACCGATTCAATCTTAGTGGGATCTACAGAAATACCACTCTGTGTGATAACATGACCAAGAAAAGATATGCGTTGCAACCAAAATTCACATTTGCTGAATTTCGCATACAACTTATGCTCCTGCAGCTTTTGTAAGACAACCCGTAGATGTTGCTCGTGCTCCGATTTAGTCTTAGAATAAACCAAGATATCTTCAATAAAGATCGCCATGAACTGGTCCAAGTACGGCTGAAAAACCCGATGCATAAGGTCCATAAATGCTGGTACATTAGTTAATCCAAATGGCATAACTACAAACTCATAATGCCCGTACCGAGTCCTGAGGGCAGACTTTGGAACATCCTCCGTGCGAATCCGAAGCTAATAATACCCCTACCTCAAGTCAAACTTAGAGTAGACTTTGGCTCCCTGAAGTTGATCAAACAACTCGTCAATCAGTGGCAAATGATACTTGTTCTTGATGGTTACCTGATTCAAACCACGATAATCAATACACAATCTCAAGGTACCATTGTAACACCCCGATCCCTCTCGAGACCGGTAGTTCTATCAATCAATCTAATCACAACCCAAATCCAAACCCGGGCATAATTTTTAGGGAAAATGGATGGAGTCTCCCCTGTTTCTAGACAAAAAGCAAACATGCGACAGCATATAAGTGGACCAATATCATGTCCAAACATTCAACCACCTCAAGGCCATCCGAGCCTTGTTCTCAACAAGCAATCAGAAGCAAATATACATTTCCAGTTAACAGACTAACCTACCTCTTCACATCTTTTACAAGTACATTCATGCTTGATAATTAAACCATACTAACCTATTGCATAAGTTAGACTATCATACCATTCTAACTCTTTTCCTTTGGACATTACAAACATGCATTGAAGTTAAACTATACTAACTAATTACATAAGCTAGCTTTTCAAATCACTTCAATAACCTAGTAAAACTTAAATTACATTCTTTTAATATTAAATACATACAATACATGAAAGCATACATCTTTGCCACTTCGACAACTCAAGCCACATAGCACACAAGACAACTCTTCAAGCACGAACTTTCACACAGTCACGAACTTTCCAGCTAACATGGCATTTCCTGAAATGTGGTGGTGAGGAGTGAGTATACACAACACGTATACTCAGTGAGGGCGAGATAGATATCGAGGTGGAGAGAAAGAAAGTCGTGCAATGCAAATAAGGCAGTTAAGCAATATAACTGAAAAGTAAGCGATCAAGACAAACAATCAATACAATAAGCAATTAATGAAAGCATTAACACAACCATTCAAAGCTATACCACACTCTGAAGGCTATGGTTCACTCGAGCGAGTAATGTACCGTTCACGATTCTGATGACTTTAACGATGACGCGCCGGCTCACCCACCTTATAACTTCAGTTTGGAATACCCCGGAAGTATCCATCAAATCTACGACCCAAATCTCCCTGGGAGGCAACCCAAGCGAGAAAAGGGAATAGGACACGGAGCTAGAGCAACCAACACTGGCAGCCCGAGACTACCCAGAGAGGCCCATCACTCACGCGCCTGACACTATGCAATGCAAGACACGATACAAGGCGATAAACGAGATAACAAGCATTTAAAATCAATAAAGTAACAAGAATAACGCTAACAAGCATTATCAACAATTTATATACAATTCAATCATAACTAACTTTAACAAGCATAACAAGCAATATTAAGCAATCTATAGGCATTATGCTATGAAAACACACAAAATCACAAAATGACCCCAACTTGTAAAATGCTACTACTTTCAAACGAGCCATGAGTTTTGGAAATTGACTTCACCAATCCTCCTAGGTCACTATAAGGCACGTCTAAAGACCCCGAAACCCTACTTAACCCTAGAATTCACGCAAAGCCCTGATTCCCCCCTTTGCTCGTTTGAACTACAACTACCTCAACCAATTACCCAACCAATGTGACAACTGCACCAAAAGTGCTTCCATGATGTACCTCGACAATGCCTTCACGCAAATCGAGAAAATTCCCAACTTGACCGAAACGACCCCAACTTTCACTAAGCCCTTTTCTCCGTTTTTCCTTTACGCAATCTAATTAAACCATACATTTAGGCATTCTACCATATCTAGCACATTCCTACATCAACAGACCGCATAACGGAGCAACTTCATCGAAACGGGGGTTTACTATTCATTAAACAATTTATATTTCAATTTCGATATTCAACTGCAAAATATGTTAAAAGGCTATAAATACATGTTCTACAATTACTAGGGAACATTCTTTAAGCCTCAAAATGATTTAAATAACAATATACGGATAAAATCCAAAAATTAAAGTTAATATATAAAACTTCTAAATGCGCAATTAAACATGAAACCCTTACCTTAGACGCTCCTAGACGCTAGGAAAACCACGCTAGATGCCTCGGAAACCACCCCGCACAAGCTCCCGCGAAGAAATTGAAGTTTGAAGTTGAAATGTTTTTTTTTTTCTTTTCTTCATGGTTTCGGCCATGGCTGCTCTATTTTCAGCTTTGTTGTTTATTTTACAATGTTTTATAAGCTTAAATAAGTAGTCAAGCCTTGGTCAATTGGTCAAGCTTTGGTCAAACTAACTTAAACTTGGTCAAATAGGCTTATTTCATGCATTTTAAAGCTAAAACAACTAACATAAATCCAATTCTAGTTAAATCCAACTTAAAACACTAAATACTAGTTTTCATTATTTGCTGAGGACTAGAAATCATTTCCTAATTATCGCTCTCGATATGTTATGCACTTTGAGACAATAAAAGAATAACAATTAAATCTCAAAGAATTTAAGAAAATATAATTTTTGAAAAGTAACATAGTTCAAAATTTACTCCGGCTCGGAGCTACTTTTCATTTAATTAAAAACCGAGCACTAAGATGCAAGAAAAATAAAACCGATTAACATAAGTATGAAAATAAAGCTACAAATGAATGTTTAACTAAAAATAAACACAAAATTCAATGCTAACATTTAAGATAACACTTAATTAAATGCAATTAAATGTCATTTAATGCATGCCGGGTTTGGGTTATCATATCCTTCCCCCCTTAAAACAATTGTGTCCTCACAATTCTTCTTCCAATAAAACTTTGCATCCACTGAAATCCAACTCTGACTAATCTTCATCAGCTGCTGAGCAAGTATATTAATCAAAATAATCAATAGGGAAGTTTAAGAAGAAATTCCATGTAGTAATGCCGAATAAAGGCTCAAATGTATATACGTTACAAGAATCTCGTTGACACGAATACCGAAGAAGAATAAAATTCCAACCAAAAGCGCCGAGATAATACCAATAAAGACTAAAGCAAAGATACTGTAGATAAAATCATATCACATATTAATGATAAGAAGAATACCGAATGAATACCCCATACACGAATCTCTAGTAGAAGTTTAACTATTACTGCCCGAGAATTCGCAAGCAAGAAGCCATATAAAGGCTCAAACAAAGGTTCCATCCAGAGGTCCAAAGAAATACCTCGCTGGTCATGAATTTCATAGAAGAATTCCCTGTTAAGAGTGCTGATGAAAATACTAAGAAACCCATCAAATATACTTCAAAAGTTCCAAAGAAGCCTTCCAAATAATAACCCCTTAGGACAACCAATTAGATTCCGAGTATCGCTATCAAATGCTTAGAAGAATGTCAACGAAAATAACAAAGAAAATATAATGTGCCCAATAAGACAATCAAGTTGAATAACAAATATAGTTTTCCAGATAGACGAAAACCCTAAGGAAAATACCCAGCTGGTGCACAATATACAAAACCAAACTTCGAGGCCTCTGCAGTTTTGCCAAGTGAGAACTTTATACAACTTACCACCAAGAAAGCCCAAGGTATTCCACAGCATACCGTAAGCAATATGAGATAATAAGTCTGATAGGAATTCCAAATACCAAACCTACTGAGGAACACTAAAGAAAATTCCCGAAACAATGCTCCGGTGAGAAAATACCAAGGATTGCCCAATAAGTAAGTACCAAATAAATGACCACCAAGAATTCTATAGAATGCCATTGAAGGATTTCCAATAAGGAATGCCAGTAACACACCAATAAAGACCGAGACTCATATGCCATAGATAATACCATACAATAAGCCCGATTGAGATCCCAATAGCCAAGTCCACCAAGAAGTGCCAACAAAAGTTTCCAAAGAATACCTAATAAGAAAACCAAAGAATGCTCTAGAGAACAACCAAATAGAACCCCAAAAGAAAACTACTCTTTCACAACTGTTACACACAGAGGAGAACCTTAGAAACTCGCCAATAACCGATCTCCAAAAGCAAACACCAACTCCCAAATAAAGGCTAATTAAATGCCATTCATTTCCTGCCAATCCATACACCTTGAAAGGCCAGTTGTGAACCACTTTCTTCAAGGGAGAAAGAGGACTTACTTACCACTTCCACGGGACATGTATGAATGCCTAGATATCACATTTATACACATGCCTTAAACTATTATGCAAGCAAGTTTACAAAAGAGTTTATTCAACAAAGTCACTCAAGCACGACAATCTAGTCAAGCATAACATAATCAATTCAAATCACAACATAATCAATTCAAGACATTCCAAGACACACATTACAAGCAATACTTCAAGTAAGTAACAATTCATGAGATCAATTCGATTCACGATGCCAATTCGATAGGTCAATTCAATGCACAGCTAGACACTTCACTTCACTTAGCACACAATTAACACATAACACATAACTATATCACATGGGAGCACACATTCAGGTCAAGACACACAATCTCACATACAAGCATACACTTTCAAGACACACTTAACAAGCACACATTCAAGGATCACTACCCACTTGACCGAGGACACTGTCCCGGCTTATGAGCTAAACAAGCTCTGATACCACCTGTAACACCCCGATCACTCTCGAGACCGAGAGTTCTATCAATCAATCTAATTACAACCCAAATCCAAACAAGGGCATAATTTTTAGGGAAAACGGACGGAGTCTCCCCTGTTTCTAGGCAAAAACAACAAACCTGCGACAGCATATAAGTGGACCAATACCATGTCCAAACATTCAACCACCTCAAGGCCATCCGAGCCTTGTTCTCAACAAGCAATCACAAGCAAATATACATTTCCAGTTTACAGACTAACCTACCTCTTCACATCTTTTACAAGTACATTCATGCTGACAATTAAACCATACTAACCTATTGCATAAGTTAGACTATCAAACCATTCTAACTCTTTTCCTTTGGACATTACAAACGTGCATTGAAGTTAAACTATACTAACTAAATACATAAGCTAGCTTTTCAAATCACTTCAATAACCTAGTAAAACTTAAATTACATTCTTTTAATATTAAATACATACAATACATGAAAGCATATATCTTTGCCACTTCGACAACTCAAGTCACATAGCACACAAGACAACTCTTCAAGCACGAACTTTCACATAGTCATGAACTTTCCAGCTAACATGGCATTTCCTGAAATGTGGTGGTGAGGAGTTAGTATACACAACACGTATACTCAGTGAGGGCGAGACAGATATCAAGGTGGAGAGAAAGAAAGTCGTGCAATGCAAATACGGTAGTTAAGCAATATAACTGAAAAGTAAGTGATCAAGACAAACAATCAACACAATAAGCAATTACTGAAAGCATTAACACAACCAATCAAAGCTATACCACACTTTGAAGGCTATGGTTCACTCAAGCGAATAAGGTACCGATCACGATTCCGATGGCTTTAACGATGACGCGCCGGGTCACCCACCTTATAACTTCAGTTTGGAATACCCTGGAAGGATCCATCAAATCTACGACCCAAAGAGAGGCCCATCACTCACGTGCCTGACACTATGCAATGCAAGACGCGATACAAGGCGATAAACGAGATAACAAGCATTTAAAATCAATAAAGTAACAAGAATAACGTAACAAGCATTATCAACAATTGATATACAATTCAATCATAACCAACTTTAGCAAGCATAACAAGCAATATTAAACAATCTATAGGCATTATGCTATGAAAACACACAAAATCACAAAATGACCCCAACTTGTAAAACGCTACTACTTTCAAACGAGCCACGAGTTTTGGAAACCAACTTCACCAATCCTCCTAGGTCACTATAAGGCACGTCTAAAGACTCCGAAACCCTACTTAACCCTAGAATTCACGCAAAGCCCCGATTTTCCCCTTTGCTCGTTTGAACTACAGCTACCCCAACCGATTACCCATCCAATGTCACAACTGCACCAAAAGTGCTTCCATGACGTACCTCGACAATGCCTTCACGCAAATTGAGAAAATTCTGAACTTGACCGAAACGACCCCAACTTTCACTAAGCTATTTTTCTCTGTTTTTCCATTACACAATCCAATTAAACCATACATTTAGGCATTCTAGCATATCTAGCACCTTCCTACATCAACAGAACACGTAACGAAGCAACTTCATCGAAACGAGGGTTTACTATTCATAATTTACTATTCATTAATCAATTTAAATTTCAATTTCGATATTCAACCGCAAAAAATATTAAAAGGCTATAAATACATGTTCTACAATTGCTAGGGAACATTCTTTAAGCCTCAAAATGATTTAAATAACAATATACGGATAAAACCCAAAAATTAAAGTTAATATATAAAACTTCCAAATGCGCAATTAAACATGAAACCCTCACCTTAGACGCTCATAGACGCCAGGAAAACCACGCTAGATGCCTCGAAAACCACCCCGCACAAGCTCCCGCGAAGAAATTGAAGTTTGAAGTTGAAATGTTTTTTTTTTCTTTTCTTCATGGTTTTGGCCATGGCTGCTCTATTTTCAGCTTTGTTGTTTATTTTACAATGTTTTATATGCTTAAATAAGTTGTCAAGCCTTGGTCAATTGGTCAAGCTTTGGTCATACTAACTTAAACTTGGTCAAATAGGCTTATTTCATGCATTTTAAAGCTAAAACAACTAACATAAATCCAATTCTAGTTAAATCCAACTTAAAACACTAATGCTAGTTTTCACTATTTGCTGAGGACTATAAATCATTTCCTAATTATCGCTCTCGATATGCTATGGATTTTGGGACAATAAAAGAATAACAATTAAATCTCAAAGAATTTAAGAAAATATAATTTTCGAGAAGTAACATAGTTCAAAATTTACTCCGGCTTGGAGCTACTTTTCATTTAATTGAAAACCGAGCATATAGATGCAAGAAAAATAAAACCGATTAACATAAGTATGAAAATAAAGCTACAAATGATTGTTTAACTAAAAATAAACACAAAATTCAATGCTAACATTTAAGATAACACTTAATTAAATGCAATTAAATACCATTGAATGCATGAGTGGTTCGGGTTATCACAACCATCCTTCTGCTTCACAAATAAAACAGGAGCTCCCCAAGGTGAAGAACTCTGCTGAATGAAACCCTTCTCTATTAACTACTACAACTGAGTTTTCAACTCCTTCAACTCAGCTGGTGCCATCCGGTACGCTGATTTAGAAATAAGTTGAGTATCGGGAACAAGATTAATCACAAACTCCACATCTCTCTCTGGCAGTAACCCTGACAACTCCTCGGGAAATACATTAGGATATTCCTGAATAATAGGAAATTCCTCCAGTTGTAGCTTATTAGATGGCTTGTTGATCAAATAAGCTAGATAACCCGAACACCCCTTACTCACCAACTTAACGGCTTTAGTTGCTGAGATAACAAAACTCGTCTTAGCACCCTGATTCCCTACTACCTCAACTACTGGCTGATCTGGCAAACGAAACTGGACTACCTTTGTTCTACAGTTCAACTGGGCATCATACTTAGAAAGCCAATCTGTCACGCCCCGACCCAACCCGGCAAAAGGCCAAGCCCGAAACCGACACATGGACGGAGTCTCCTCTGTACCGCGGATGAGCCAAACACCCTAAACTCAACAGAGTACTTACGGAAGCCATAAAAACAATGAAAATAAGCCGACTTTCTTTCAAAACATACATCCTCTTATTAACCAACTTCCCAAACCAAAATGCCATGCATACTACACAAGTATATATGCCACTAAACATTTAACCATTAGTATGCAAGTCTTTACTAGTCATAAGAGTATAACTTTACAACTTTACAATCTTTAAACCTTTACAATAAAAACCATTAAGGTCTCAAAATAGAGCTACATACAAGGCTATAAGCCTCAAAATAAAGCAACAACCAAGCATGGCTCGCACAAAAAGCCTGGCAACCAACCACCAGCAAAGCAAAGAAGTGCTATCACGGAAACACCTCCACCTGCTCCTCCTCCTCTATTACCTCAATAGGATCTGCTTCAACTACTCCTGTAAAAAAATAGTATAGAAAGGAATGAGCAAAAACTAGTGCTCAGCGAGGGCAATTGGTCTCAAGGACGGAGATGAGAGGAGTATGCAATGCAATTAATCAAGCAATTCATACAAATATCATATAGAGATACAACAAAGCCATCAACAGAGCAATGCAAGTATTAAAACTATAAACACTCATTCAAAGGATACGGTACTCTTTTCACGAGCAACTTTCAATCACAAATTCGATGACGACGCGCCGGCCCAAACCACCTTATAACACCAGTTTGGAATACCCTGGAAGTATCCATCAATCTACGACCCAAATCTCCCTGGGAGGCAACCCAAGCGAGAAGAGGGAATAGGACACGGAGCTAGAGCAACCAACACTGGCAACCCGAGGCTACCCAGAGAGGCCCATCACACCGCCCTGACTCTATGAATGCAATACAATATACAATGCAACAATCGAGCAATAAAGCCACACGTGGGAGAATAACAAAGTAGGTTACTCTCGCACGCAATAGCAACAATTGATAAACATTTCAACCAAATCAACTCTAACAAGCATATCAAGCTATTTTAAACATTCTATAGGCATAATATCAAGAAAACAAGCAAAATCACAAATCGACCCCAACTATCAAAACGCCACTATTTCCAAACGAGGCACGAGTTCTGGAAACCGACTTCACCAATCCTCCTAGGTCACCATAAGGCACGTCTAAAGACCCCCAAACCCTACTTTACCATAGAATTCACGCAAAGCCCCGATTTCCCTCCTTTGCTCGTTTGAACTACAACTATACCAACCAAAACCCAACCAAAGCCATAATCGCACCAAAAGTGCTTCCATGGCCTCCCAAAACAATGCCAATATGCAAAACGAGAAAATGCCAAACTCGACCTAAACAACCCCGACTTTTACCAAGGCATATTTCTCGTTTATTCCATTATGCAACCTAAATAAACCATGCATTTAGGCATTCTAGCACACCTAGCACATTTTCACATCAACAGAAAGCATAACGGCACAACTTCATCGTTTCAAGGGTTTACTATTCATAAATTACTATTCAATTGACATTTAAATTACAATCTCAACATTCAACAGCAGAAAATGTTAAAAAGCTATAAATACATGTTCTACAATTGTCAAGGAACATTCTAGAAGCTTCATAATGATTAAAACAACAATCTACAGATAAAATCTACAAATCAAAAAGTTGACATACATAACATATAAATGAGCAAATAACGTGCTTAAAAATATTGGAAAAGACTGGACCAGGCATCCTTAGATCTTTCGTTTAGACCAAGGAAGAAGAGGGCCAAGGTAAAGTGCGAACCCGCCGATTGATCCACCGGCCTCCATGTCCAGCAGTAGCCCTATGAGGTACCATTCAAGCCAAGTAGCGAGGTCTTCGGGAACAAGCGAGGGGCGCGAAAGCCGTTGCACTAACGCGCATCCGTTTTCTTTCTCATTTAGGCTATCTAATAGAGTAGAATGGGCTTTAACAATGAAAGCTCTTTTTACCTTATTTAAAATAAGAGTTTCGCTTGACTTGAAAGTCCATCCTGCTTCAAAGCAGATGGAAGGGATTCAGTCAACTCTCCAAAACTACTCTTGGGCGAGCTAGGCTCAACGAAATATTTGTCTTGCAAAAAGGTAGATGATTACTTGAACTCTAGTTTCACGGCAGGGCGTAAGGCAAAAGGTCCTGATCAAAGAATTCCTGTCCGGCAAGCGAAGTAGAAGAAGTATGATTCTTGCTCTTCTCTAGCGATATCAACTTTCTGGTAATGGTGGGTTCAGTTAGGTTTGGTGTATCCTTTTTTTTAAGTCATTTTGATCTCGGCCCAATGCGCTAAAGAATAAAAAAGTAGGGCGATCGATCCCACACAGAGTTACTTCTTTAGTGCTTGTTCGGAATGGAATAAGCTCTTCTTGTTTAAATCGACTCTTCTCGCTCTCTTGTGAGTTCAAATCTTTTCTGTGGTGAGGTTGACCGGTTCGCTTTACCTTTGCCCCTTGAATCTATCTATTCTAGCTACAGAGCATGAATGACTCTTGCTCTCGATGAAATCCCTTTAGATTAAAATAAGATAGTTCTAGCAGAATCCTAAGAAGACTTGAACCTGGTACTCACTCCTAAAGCAAGCATTTCCCTTGCACTTGATATTTCCTCTTCAAGAAGTTAATCTAAATCTTCATCCTCATCTCTTGAACTCTCGGCTAATTCAGCAAGAGCCATTCTTTCAACTCAAGCCTTTCTTGGTCACATCTTCTTTCTCTATCCTGGTAAAGCTATTCAAAGCCCCGGAAAGCATAGTCTGAAGGGAAAGCGAAGCTTTGAGTGACCGAGATTTCGATTCAATTTTCCCACGGGGAAATCAAGCTTTTATAGTAAAGCTAGCCTATTAGGCGCTGTGTAAGATCTCTATGCTATCTATGGAATAACGGTCAGTGCTGCTTGATTGACTGCTTGAAAGTTTGAACCAAGTCTTGGAATCGACATTATCGCAGCTAGGATAGATGTTTTTTCCCTTATTTAGCTGTGACCAAGAATTACCAACATTGAAGAAGTTGCCTTTGGTGGTCTCGTACTTTAAGTAGAAGATCCCAGAAAAGTCACTTAAAGGGCTTCTCTTTCTAAGTCTTTTTAAGTAGAAAGAAGAATGTAGGCTGCCAGATAGTGAAGTTCGAAGGGGCAAGAATTGCTCTCTTGTCACAGTTCATTTATCCTCTGTTAGTGCTTTAGGTTTAGTACGAGCAATAGGAATAGGAAATGCCCTAACCTAAGAAGTTCCATTTCTCTGGAGTTGAGTGATCTTTCTCTTTTTACGATTCCTGTTAGCAATAGCGAATCTACTGCGTAGATGTTTGAAGGCATAACCGCATTTATTGATTGAATCTGCCTCTGGTAGAAGTTTTCACGCGGCGAATTTCTCTTTCAAAAGCAAAGAATGACGTAGGTAGACTAGAAGGAAGAGTTTCGGGCCTAAGGCATAATAGCTCTATTGCGGCTATCTTTGTTTTATCATCCGATGCTGTTCACAAAGCGACTCTTACTATAGACCCGACTATCTCCGAGTTGAAATCGATCCCAGACCCAGGAATCTTTTTATTAATAGAACCCATCCTCCCAGGGCGAAAGGGAAAGGCGATTAAAAGGCTACCTTTAGGTCTAAGCAAACCTAAGCAAAACAGGTAAAGGCATAGGAAGAGAAGGGGACGTGATGGATAGTATGTCAAGAACCAAGTGAAAAAGAGACAACTACCAAAGAAGAAATTGACATAGATACATAATATGCCGCTATTCAAAGGCTCTTGCTACTGTTGTCGGTCTTACTGATCTTTTATTTAGTATGAGTACTCATAGTCACTCTTTGTATTAATCCCAAGTGTAGAGGAGACGCTCTTGGTGTTTGAACTAGTCATTAATGGTCTCATTGGTATCTTTTTTTTGGGCATGCCGCCCTTCTCCTTATAATCGAGTGGCATTAGCTCCTTTCCTTATAGTCGAGTGGCATTAGCTTCTCTCCCTCTGCTCGAGATGCTCCGCTCCTTGGCAGTCAGTCTATTACCCACCTCTGCTAGCATAAAAAAGAGCTTTTCGGGCACCGAGTCACATCTTGGAATGTCAGGATGCGGAATTTAGTTATTGAGATTAGATTACTGATTAGTCACACCTACCCTAACCTATATTGGTAAGGTTAAGCAGCTGACTTCGCCCCAAAGATGAGTGTGAAACCCCATATTTTACATTTGCCTAGATTTGCGTGATTTGACCTGTTTATGGGTTATATGAGTTAGAATGCACTAATTCTATGATTTATATTCCTAATACATGCTATGTGTGTATCCATGAAATTTTCATCAAAATCGGCATTAGAAATTTTATCGTCAGTTTTTATGAGTAGTGTTTTAAACGCACGTCCGCTAAAATTTTGACACGGGTGTTTTTAAGGTTTAAAAACCTAGTCTTCTGTTATTAATAGACCCATGTTTGATAAAAATTGATTCTGAAACGAAATAGGAATTTAAATAGACTTTTTGGACGAAAAGTAGTATTTTTGAGCCAAATAGTGATTTCTGCTAAACCCGATTTTTGCATTGACTTTCATTGACCTAGTATATATTAATATAAATGTATTTATATGTGTTATTAAATGATTTTAGATTAATTGTGCATTCAAAAGACATTTGAAAACAAATAATGTGACTTTTCACATTCTTTTACAAAAATCAAGTTTTTAACTGAGTCGGGTGTTAATGTATGCAAATGAAAATTGTTGTCACCTAAAATAAACTATCTAAAAATAGTTTAAGTGTTAAATGCATGTTGGTGAAAAAAATAGTCAAGAAAAACAATTAAAATACTAAAAATACTAATTAAAAGACTAGAAAATCAACTTTGGCTTTTATTATTTTTGTTGACCTTGAGCTTATATCATCAACACACATTAAAATAGCACAAAAATACCTCCAAAAATACTTACATAACCGAAAATGCGAAGGGAAGCAAAGGGAAGGCATTTTTCTAAGATTTTCAAGTGATTTTCTCATAGATTTTGCAGCCATTAAAATGTTGAATTGATGTTAGAATATTGCTTAGTAGATGATAAGGATCATTTATATGTGTTTATATAAGTTTTGAACGGTTGTAGTATGTATTTCTATTTTTTGGGTATTAAAATTGAGTCATTGGCCTGTTGTTGATTTAATGGAGTTGTGGTGGTTGGAATTGATTGCTGTTAGCTTCTAAAAGTTTGTTAAATACGTGGTAGTAATGTTGTAATTCCAAAATTTTGATTGTGATGTCATGGTGAAAGTCCGGCAATTTCAGCCATAGTGCATTGAGGTTTTAGGGTTGTTGGGCTCGTATTGGATGGATTGTGGTTGGTTTCCGAGGGGATTAATGTAGTTGCTTGAGTGGGTGAGTGTTGGAAACTAGTTTGGAGGTTATTGGATTAGTAGATTGTAAGTTATGACTTTTGGAAGTTTGAGTAGTCTTTCTTTAAATGTTGAAATAATGTCTTTAGTTGTTTGAGTGGTGTTTGAGTGGTTGAACTGTAACGACCCGCCACAGTTTATCACGGGCACGAGCCGCCACTACCACAATATTGTCCGCTTTGAGCAAGCCCCGAAGGGAACCAATACTCTCACGGCTTTGTTCCTCACGCGGTCTCCCACGTGAAAACGCGTTGTGGCTTATACAAGGAGTCGCCCCCTTATATACAGCTGCATAACTTCCTAATTTTTCGATGTGGGAGCGCCACACTCCACCCCCCTTAAGAGGCATGCACCCTCGCGGGCTAACGTCACAACGCCGGGTCACCCCGGTAGGCTCTGATACCATTTGTAACGACCCGCCACGGTTTATCACGGGCACGAGTCAATCACTACCACAATATTGTCCGCTTTGAGCAAGCCCTGAAGGGAACCAATACTCTCACGGTTTTGTTCCTCACGTGGTCTCCCACGTGAAATTATACAAGGAGTCTCCCCCTTATATACAGCTGCATCACTTCCTAATTTTTCGATGTGGGAGCGCCACACGGGGTATCACAGGTGGTATCAGAGCTTGTCTAGCTCATAAGCCGGGACAGGGTCCTCGGTCTGGTGGGTAGTGACCCTTGAATGTGTGCTTGTTAATTGTGTCTTGAAAGTGTATGCTTGTATGTGAGATTGTGTGTCTTGACATGAATGTATGCACTTATGTGATATAGTTATGTGTTATGTGTTAAATGTTTCTCAAGAAAGGTGAAATGTCTAGTTGTCTATCGAATTAACTTATTGAATTGGCATCGTGAATCGAATTGACCTTGTGAATTGTTATTTGCTTGAAGTATTACTTGTAATGTGTGTATAGAATGTCTTGAATTAGCTATGCCGTGATTTGAATTGATTATGTTGTGCTTGACTTGATTGTCGTGATTGAGTGACTTTGTTGAATAAACTGTTTTGTAAACTTGCTTGCATAATAGTTTAAGGCATGTGTATAACTGTGATATATTGGCATTCATACATGTCTTATGGAAATGGTAAGTAAGTCCTCTTCCTCCCCTGAAGAAAGTGGTTCACCGCTGGCTTTTCAAGGTGTATGGATTGGCAGGAAATGAATGGCATTTGATTAGCCTTGATTTGGGAATTGGTGTTTGCTTTTGGAGCTCGGTTATTGGCAAATCTCCAAGGTCCTCTTCTGTGCTTAACAGTTGTGAAAGAGTAACTTTCTCTTGGGGTTTTTTTTGGTTATTCTTTGGAGCATTCTTTGGTTTTCTTAATGGGTATTCTTTGGAGACTTCTGTTGGCATTTCTCGATGGATTTGGCTATTGGGATTTCAATCGGCCTTACTGCACAGTATTATCTATGGTATATGTGTCTCGGTTTTTATTGGTGTGATACTGGCATCCCTGATTGGAAATTCTTCAATGGTATTGTATGGAATTCTCAGTGACCAATTATTTAGTATTTACTTATTGGGCAAACTTGGCTACTTTCGTATTGGAGCATTGTTTCGGATATCTTCGTCAGTGTTCCTCAGTAGGTTTGGTATTTGGAGTTCCTATCAGACTTATTGTATAATACTACTTATAGTATTCTTTGTAATTCTTATTGGGAGTTCTATTGGTATTTTCCTTATTGGCAAGGTTGCATGAAGTTCTCACTTGGCAAATAGTGAAGAGGCCTCAGAGTTTGGTTTCGGTATATTGTTCACCAGTTCAGTGTTTATCCTTGGAGTTTTAGTCCATCTGGGAAACTATGTTTGTTATTCAACTTGGTTGTCTTATTGGGCACCTTATATTTTCTCTGCTATTCCCTTTGACATTCCTCTCAGCATTTGATAGCAAAACTCAGAATCTAATTGGTTGTCCCATGGGGTTATTATTTGGAAGGCTTCTTTGGAACTTTGGAAGTATATTTGATTGGGTTTCTTGGTATTTTCTTCAGCACTCTTAACAGGGAATTCTTCTATGAAATTCATGACCAGCGGGGTACTTCTTTGGACCTCTGGATGGAACCTTTGATTGAGCCTTTATTTGGCTTTTTGCTTGGGGATTCTTGGGCAGTAATAGTTGAACTTCTACCAGAGATTCGTGTATGGGGTATTCATTCGGTATTCCTTTTATCATTAATATGTAATGTGATTTCATCTATAGTATCTTTGCTCTAGTCTTCATTGGTATTATCTCGGCATTCTTGGTTGGGATTTCTATTCGAGTGTTCCTACGAGCATCTTTATTCACCACTTGCTCAGCAGCCGAAGAAGATTAGTCAGAGTTGGATTTCAGATGATGCAGAGTTCTATTGGAAGAAAAATTGCGATGACGCAATTGTTTTAAGGGGGGAAGGATATGATAACCCGAACCCGGCATGCATTTAATAGCACTTGACTGCATTTGATTAAATATTTAATTAGTTAAATCAACCAATTTGCACTATTTTAATATTTCTCTTGGAAGCATTTAGTAGTTGTATAATGAATAATTAAAAGATTATTATCTATTTCTAATAATTATAGTAATTGAATTTATTCTCTTGTGATTAATTAAGTGACATCTTAAATGTTAGCATTGGATTTGTGTTTATTTTTAGTTAAACATTTATTTGAAGCTTTATTTTCATATTTCTTTTAGAAGTAACTAGAATAATACTTGAGCTAATTATTTTAACGGAATATCAACTAGTTTTCATATTGATGTCAATCGGTTTTATTTTTCTTGCACTTAAATGCTCGCATGTCAATTAAATGAAAAGTAGCTCCGAGCCGGAATAAATTTTAAACTATGATGCTTTTCAAAAATGATATATTTTCTTAAATTCTTTGAGATTTAATTGTTATTCTTCTATTGACGCAAAGTGCATAGCATATCGAGAGAGATAGTTAGGAAATGAATTTGAGTCCTCAGCAAATAGTGAAAACTAGTATTTAGTGTTTTAATTTTAGTGTTTTAAGTTGTATTTAACTATAATTGGATTTATGTTACTTGTTTTAGCTCTAAAATGCATGAAATAAGCCTATTTGACCAAGTTTAAGTTAGTTTGACCAAAGCCTTGACCAATTGACTTGTTTATTTCCTTTTAAAAGCTTAAATTAGCACAAAACAAAAAAAGGGCTGAACAGAAAGAGGGCAGGGCCGAAAAATAAAGGAGAGAAAAAAAAGAAAATTCAACTTCAAATCTTCAATTCTTCTCGAGGGCTTCGACGGGGTAGTTTTCGAGGCATCCTACGAGGTTTTTCTAGCATCTAGGAGCGTCTAAGGTAAGGGTTTCATGTTTATTTGTGCATTTGAAAGTTTTATGTATTAACTTTAATTTTTGGATTTTATCCGTAGTTTGTTGTTTTAATCGTTTTGAGGCTTAAAGAATGTTCCCTATCAATCGTAGAACATGTATTTATAGTTTTTAATATTTTCTGCAGTTGAATATTGAAATTGAAATATAAATTGTTAGTTGAATAGTATTTTGTGAATAGTAAACCCTTGAAATGATAAAGTTGCGTTGTTATGCTGTCTGTTGATGTGAAAAGGTGCTAGGTATGCTAGAATGCCTAAATGCATGATTTGTTCAGGTTGTGCAATGGAAAAAATGAGAAAAATGCATTGGTGAAAGTCGGGGTCGTTTAGGTCGAGTTTAGAATTTTTTCGTTTTGCGTGATTGCATTGTTTTGGGAGGCCATGGAAGCACTTTTGGTGCGATTATGGCATTGGTTGGGTGTTTGGTTAGTATAATTGTAGTTCAAACGAGCAAAGGGAGAAATCGGGACTTTGCGTGAATTCTAGGGTAAAGTAGGGTTTCGGGGTCTTTAGACGTGCCTTATGGTGACCTAGGAGGATTGGTGAACTCGGTTTCCAAAGCTCGTGGCTCGTTTGAAAGTTGGGGTCATTTTTGAAATTTTGTGTGTTTTCATAGTATATTGCCTATAGAATGCTTATATTGCCTATAGAATGTTTATAATGTTTATAGAATGTTTATAATGCCTATAGAATGCATATAATGTCTATAGAATACTTATTATTACTTGATAATGTTGTTGGTGTTGTTCTTGTTACATATTTGATTGTAAATGCTTGTTAATGCTTATTACGCTTGTTAGAGTTGATTGTTGATTGTAATGTTTATCAATTGTTGATAATGCTTGATATCTTGTTTATCACCTCTAATCTGTGTTGTTGTGATATCGCTCGTTTATCATCTTGTATCGAGTCTTGCATAGCATAGTGTCCGGCGCGCGAGTGATGGGCCTCTCTGGGTAGCCTCGGGTTGCCAGTGTTGGTTGCTCTAGCTCCGTGACTATTCCCTTTTCTCGCTTGGGTTGCCTCCCAGGGAGATTTGGGTCATAGAATTGATGGTTACTCCCGGGGTATTGCAAACTAGTGTTATAAGGTGGTTGCGCGCTTATTGTCATCGTTGTCAACATCAAGCTCTAGATTGATGTATCGCTCGTGAAATGGTACATTGCTCGTAAGAGTGAACCATAGCCTTTAGAGTGTGGTATAGCTTTGAATGGTTGTATTAAAGCTTTCTTGAATGTTTATTATATTGTCGTTTGTATTGAATGCTTTCTTATTGACTTTATTGCTTAATTGTGTTTATCTGCATTGCACGACTTTCTTTCTCTCTACCTCGATATCTGTCTCGCCCTCACTGAGTATACGTGTTGTGTATACTCACTCCTCACCACCACATTTCAGGAAATGTCATGTTAGCTAGAAAGTTCGTGATTTCGTGAAAGTTCGTGCCTGAAGAGTTGTCTTGCGTGCCTATGTGGCTTGAGTGTCGAAGTTGTAAAGATATATGCTTTCATATGTTGTATGTATTTATTGTTAAAAGAAATGTAATTTAAATCTAGCTAAGTAGTTGAGGTGAATTGATAAGCTAGTTTATGTAATCAGTTAGCATAGCTTAACTTCAAAGCATGTTTGTATTGTTTAAAGGAAGAGTTAGAATAGTCTAGTACTTGAAAATGTATGTATATTTGCTTGTGGTTGCTTGTTGAGAACAAGACTCGGATGGCCTTGAGGTGGTTGAATGTTTGGACATGGTATTGGTCCACTTATATGCTGTCGCAGGTTTGTTTTTTGCCTAGAAACAGGGGAGACTCCGTCCGTTTTTCCCTAAAATTTTGCCCGGATTTGGATTTGGGTTGTGATTAGATTGATTAATAGAACTCCCGGTCTCGAGAGGGATCGGGGTATCACAGGTGGTATTAGAGCTTGTCTAGCTCATAAGTCGGGACAGGTTCCTCGGTCTGGTGGGTAGTGACCCTTGAATGTATGCTTGTTAAGTGTGTCTTGAAAGTGTATGCTTGTATGTGAGATTGTGTGTCTTGACTTGAATGTATGCACTTATGTGATATAGTTATGTGTTATGTGTTAAATGATTCTCAAGAAAGGTGAAAGGTGTAGTTATCTATCGAATGGACTTATTGAATTGGCATCGTGAATCGAACCGATCTCGTGAATTGTTATTTGCTTGAAGTATTACTTGTAATGTGTGTATAGAATGTCTTGACTTAGCTATGTCGTGATTTGAATTCATTATGTTGTGCTTGACTTGATTGTCATGATTGAGTGACTTTGTTGAATAAACTGTTTTGTAAACTTACTTGCATAATAGTTTAAGGCATGTGTATAACTGTGATATATTGGCATTCATACATGTCTTATGGAAATGGTAAGTAAGTCCTCTTCCTCCCCTGAAGAAAGTGGTTCACCGCTGGCTTTTCAAGGTGTATGGATTGGCAGGAAATGAATGGCATTTGATTAGCCTTGATTTGGGAATTGGTGTTTGCTTTTGGAGCTCGGTTATTGGCGAATCTCTAAGGTCCTCTTCTGTGCTTAACAGTTATGAAAGAGTAACTTTCTCTTGGGGTTTTATTTGGTAATTCTTTGGAGCATTCTTTGGTTTTCTTAATGGGTATTCTTTGGAGACTTCTGTTGGCATTTCTCGATGGATTTGGCTATTGGGATTTCAATCGGCTTTACTACACAGTATTATCTATGGTATATGTGTCTCGGTTTTTATTGGTGTGATACTGGCATCCCTGATTGGAAATTCTTCAATGGTATTGTATGGAATTCTCAGTGACCAATTATTTAGTATTTACTTATTGGGCAAATTTGGCTACTTTCTTATTGGAGCATTGTTTCGGATATCTTCTTCAGTGTTTCTCAGTAGGTTTGGTATTTGGAGTTCCTATCAGACTTATTGTATAATACTACTTATGGTATTCTTTGAAATTCTTATTGGGCGTTCTATTGGTATTTTCCTTATTGGCAAGGTTGCATACAGTTCTCACTTGGCAAACAGTGAAGAGGGCTCAGAGTTTGGTTTCGGTATATTGTTCACCAGTTCAGTGTTTATCCTTGGAGTTTTCGTCCATCTGGAAAATTATGTTTGTTATTCAACTTGGTTGTCTTATTGGGCGTTCTATTAATATGTGATGTGATTTCATCTACAGTATCTTTGCTCTAGTCTTTATTGGAATTTTCTCGGCATTCTTGGTTGGTATTTCTATTCGAGTGTTCCTACGAGCATCTTTATTCGCCACTTGCTCAGCAGCTGAAGAAGATTAGTCAGAGTTGGATTTCAGATGATGCAGAGTTCTATTGGAAGAAGAATTGCAATGACGCAATTCTTTTAAGGGGGGAAATATGTGATAACCCGAACCCGATATGCATTTAATAGCACTTGACTGCATTTGATTAAATGTTTAATTAGTTAAATCAACCAATTTGCACTATTTTAATATTTCTCTTAGAAGCATTTAGTAGTTGTATATTGAATAATTAAAAGATTATTATCTATTTCTAATAATTATAGTAATTGAATTTATTCTCTTGTGATTAATTAAGTAACATCTTAAATGTTAGCATATATTTGTGTTTATTTTTAGTTAAACATTTATTTGAAGTTTTATTTTCATATTTGTTTTAGAAGTAACTAGAATAATACTTGAGCTAATTATTTTAACGGAATATCAACTACTTTTCATATTGATGTCAATCGGTTTTATTTTTCTTGCACTTAAATGCTCGGATTTCAATTAAACGAAAAGTATCTCCGAGCCGGAGTAAATTTTAAACTATGATGCTTTTCAAAAATGATATCTTTTCTTAAATTCTTTGAGATTTAATTGTTATTCTTCTATTGACGCAAACTGCATAGCATATCGAGAGAGATAGTTAGGAAATGAATTCGAGTCCTCAGTAAATAGTGGAAACTAGTATTTAGTGTTTTAATCTTAGTGTTTTAAGTTGTATTTAACTAGAATTGGATTTATGTTACTTGTTTTAGCTCTAAAATGCATGAAATAAGCGTATTTGACCAAGTTTAAGTTAGTTTGACCAAAGCCTTGACCAATTGACTTGTTTATTTCCTTTTAAAAGCTTAAATTAGCACAAAACAAAAAAAAGGGCTAAATAGAAAGAGGGCAGGGCCGAAAAATAAAGGAGAGAAAAAAAAAGAAAATTCAACTTCAAATCTTCAATTCTTCGTGAGGGCTTCCACGGGGTGGTTTCCAAGGCATCATACGAGGTTTTCCTAGTATCTAGGAGCATCTAAGGTGAGGGTTTCATGTTTATTTGCGCATTTGAAAGTTTTATGTATTAACTTTAATTTTTGGATTTTTTCCGTAGTTTGTTGTTTTAATCGTTTTTAGGCTTAAAGAATGTTCCCTAGCAATTGTAGAACATGTATTTATAGTTTTTAACATTTTCTGCAGTTGAATATTGAAATTGAAATATAAATTGTTAGTTGAATAGTATTTTGTGAATAGTAAATCCTTGAAATGATAAAGTTGCGTTGTTATGCTGTCTGTTGATGTGAAAAGGTGCTAGGTATGCTAGAATGCCTAAATGCATGATTTGTTTAAGTTGCGTAATGGAAAAAATGAGAAAAATGCATTGGTGAAAGTCGGGGTCGTTTATGTCGAGTTTAGTGTTTTCTCGTTTTGCGTTATGGCATTGTTTCGAGAGGCCATGGAAGCACTTTTGGTGCGATTATAGCGTTGGTTGGGTGTTTGGTTAGTATAGTTGTAGTTCAAACGAGCAAAGGGAAAAATCGGGACTTTGCGTGAATTCTAGGGTAAAGTAGGTTTTCGGGGTCTTTAGACGTGCCGTATGGTGACCTAGGAGGATTGGTGAAGTCGGTTTCCAAAGCTCGTGGCTCGTTTGAAAGTAGTACCGTTTGAAAGTTGGGGTCATTTTGGGATTTTGTGTGTTTTCATAGTATATTGCCTATAGAATGCTTATATTGCCTATAGAATGTTTATAATGTTTATAGAATGTTTATAATGCCTATAGAATGCTTATAATGTCTATAGAATACTTATTATTGCTTGATAATGTTGTTGGTGTTGTTCTTGTTACATATTTGATTGTAAATGCTTGTTAATGCTTATTACGCTTGTTAGAGTTGATTGTTGATTGAAATGTTTATCAATTGTTGATAATGCTTGATATCTTGTTTATCGCCTCTAATCTGTGTTGTTGTGTTATCGCTCGTTTATCATCTTGTATCGAGTCTTGCATTGCATAGTGTTCGGCGCGTAAGTGGTGGGCCTCTCTGGGTAGCCTCGGGTTGCCAGTGTTGGTTGCTCTAGCTCCGTGACTATTCCCTTTTCTCGCTTGGGTTGCCTCCCAGGGAGATTTGGGTAATAAAATTGATGGTTACTCCCAGGGTATTCCAAACTGGTGTTATAAGGTGGTTGTGCGCTTATTGTCATCGTTGTCAACATCAAGCTCGAGATTGATGTATCGCTCGTGAAATGGTATATTGCTCGTAAGAGTGAACCATAGCCTTCAAAGTGTGGTATAGCTTTGAATGGTTTTGTTAATGCTTTCTTTAATGTTTATTATATTGTCGTTTGTATTGAATGCTTTCTTATTGACTTTATTGCTTAATTGTGTCTATCTGCATTGCACGATTTTCTTTCTCTCTACCTCGATATCTGTCTCGCCCTCACTAAGTATACGTGTTGTGTATACTCACTCCTCACCACCACATTTCATGAAATGTCATGTTAGCTAGAAAGTTCGTGATTTCATGAAAGTTCGTGCCTAAAGAGTTGTCTTGCGTGCCTATGTGGCTTGAATGTCGAAGTTGTAAAGATATATGCTTTCATATATTGTATGTATTTATTGTTAAAAGAAATGTAATTTAAATCTAGCTAAGTAGTTGAGGTGAATTGATAAGCTAGTTTATGTAATCAGTTAGCATAGCTTAACTTCAAAGCATGTTTGTATTGTTTAAAGGAAGAATTAGAATAGTCTAGTACTTGAAAATGTATGTATATTTGCTTGTGGTTGCTTGTTGAGAACAAGGCTAGGATGGCCTTGAGGTGGTTGAATGTTTAGACATGGTATTAGTCCACTTATATGCTGTCGCAGGTTTTCTTTTTGTCTAGAAACAGGGGAGATTCCGTCCGTTTTTCCCTAAAATTTTGCCCGGGTTTGGATTTGGGTTGTGATTAAATTGATTGATAGTACTCCCGGTCTCGAGAGGGATCGGGGTGTCACAGCTACACCAAATTTAGTATCCTTTATTGATTGGTCATTATAGTTATGTGTTTATATTGTATTGATGTTTATTTGTGTGTTTACTTGCTCAAAGGATCATTTCCAAGGAGCATAGTAAATACTATTAGAAATCTATCGAATCCTCGCTGAGCTTGTTTTATATAAGCTCACTCTCTATTATTGCATGCATACAGGTGTTCTTGAGCAAGATTACGGGTACGTGCCTCCAGAAGAGGATAATGTGCCGTATGTGGACGAGTCCTATGTGCCAGAGTCTTGTCCTTGATGCTTGAGATGTTGTATAATCTACTATCTTGTATATTAACTAGTTGTCTTTTATTTTTCCTTGTAATTTATGATGTATAAGTTGTAGTAAAGATAATGAACTAAATGATGCTAACTTAGTAGTCTTTCTTTTGTTGTGATCTAGGTTGCTAAGTTGGTTTATAATCTATTTTAATATGTATGTTAAAGTTAAGGTATTATGTTGGAACGGAGACGTATAACTATGAATGGATCGTCTAAGAATGATTGTTGTATAATATGGTTATGTTGTATGTTGTTAATGGTATTGAGGAATTGATTGTTGTTTGGTTGAGGAGTTTGATTGTATGATGCTCTGAGAGGTTGGTTTAGAGCATCGGTGTCTTTATTACTATCGTTATATTGCCAAATTCCGTTGCGTCCTGACTAATTGTAGATGGGGTCAAGTTGGGGCGTGACAATATGTATGGATTAATTTCACAGCAAGATGACTAATATGCTTAATCGATGAAGCTCTGTGATGAAAACTAAGATAGATGTGAAAACTTGGTGTAAACTGATTATGTTACAACTCTGTTACAGGTGATGTTACAACATTAACTAGAATATTAGTTCTATCACATACCGTAAACAATCTGTTTCTCTAATTGCTTAGTTAGTTTATTCCACTTAATGTTCCAACATGAGTAGTGACAGTAAACAGCAGCGGAAATAATAAAGCTATAACAGAAATAAAGAACACCAAGATTTAACGTAATTCAACCGTGCGGTCTATGTCCACGGGACCTCCCCTGGTCCAACAAGCCAGTTCATTAAGAAACAACAAGTTACAACATCAATGGACTTACACAAGTAAAGACTCCCTCTTGACCTTTGACGCCTAGATGAATAACTCATTAACGAACTTTGGTTTGGCGAGCTCCCCTCCACTTACAACGTTCTCTCCCAAGAACTACACATTCTTCTCCCGAAGAATGAATAAAGAAGACAGTAATCTAATCACTCAAAGACTTGTACAAATTGCTCATGACTTACTGTCAAATAAAACAAAATTGCACCACTTAATACAATCAAGCACTAGAACTCAGATCGTTTTGCAATGTCACTTGGAACACTGGACATAAAATTCTCTTGTATTTTCTCTTGTTGCTCTCTGTTTTCTCTGCCTCTGTCTGCTCAATTTTTGTTGCGACCTTTTTCTTCATATTTATACCCAACTACCTTCATATCAACACGTTTTGGGCTGCAAGAAAAACCTCATTTCACAAACCCTATTCTTCCTTTCCTTATGAATAAACAATCAATGCAATTCCATAATTAGCATAAATCTTCTTCTCATATGGTAAGTTATCATAAGATTTTTCCTGCAAAATATAAAAGGTAAAAGCACAAGTATGGTAATATCATAAGTTTTGCAAAACATAGCCAATCAATAATTGCCTTGATAATCTCCAATCAATCTAATTGGCTTAACAATAAAGAGTCATATAATCACAACCAAGTATATGTCTCTTATCCTTTGCAAATTTAATATGTGAAATAGACGCTACTATCTTAGTGAAAAGGATCTTGATCCAGGTGCCTCCTATTTCTTAAACCTGATATACAATGGAGATCTCAGCAAGTGTTATATTGGTTAAACGCATATCAACAAAATGCTTTAAGCAAAAAGAGACTGCTTAACAAAACAAACAATTGGCACCACATTCCGTTTCCTGTATTCTATAACCATTTACTACAAACATCTCAATCATGCAAATTTGGATCATGGGTCAGATTTGAACACAAAAATCACACAAAATAATGCAAGCAAAAAACAACTAAAAGATTTAACATGGTTTGGCTACTATTACATCCATATAGCAAATCATTCATGCTATACAACAAAACCCAATGACAAACCCTTTCCCTCACACAATCACCTCTCATATCATAGAACATCTTTATGCATAATTACCAAGGAAAAACTATCAAAATTTGGGCTGAGGTAGGCACTGCCCTTGGACCCTCATACAATATCAGTACAAGCTTAGGATAACAAGAGGGTAAGAACAAGAACAGTACTTCCCTTGAAGGGTAATTATTTAGGGAGTCCAGTCTAAGAATATACATCTCACAAGCCCAACCCACTTTATGTCATAGTGCACATATAATGAGAATATGCCAATCAGTTGAAGCTTAGATTACATTCTTACATTTATGCCCCTTATTTATATCGAATTCACCATGGAAATATTTCTAGAATCTAAACAACATTTGCAGAAAAGCAGGACCTCTATATATTAAAGGGAGATAAGATTCTTACACAGACGCAGTGGTACCAACTACGGCACCAAATATTCCTTCAAGTAGCTGCCATAGACCCTGTACAGAGACGGATTATAAGTTTTATGTAGCTTTCTACATAACAAAGCATTTCTGAATTGCAAAATCTGAAGGAGAACTTCGAGAGAATATAAATAAAAGTCAAAAAATAATATTGTGAATTCATCGACAGCAAGAACCTGCAAACCAATTCTCTGGCTGAGTACTTGCGATGGAGGAAGTGTAGCTCCTGCTAGCCGTGAGGCAGCGTAAAATGCTCCAGTGGACTGTATAACAATTATAATGTAAGTAAAGAGGCATATAATTTAACAATGCATTCATTCAACTTTATTCCAGAGAACTTGTCACATCAGGCACGTAAATCTTATACAATCCTTTATTATCACTTGTTTGTTATCTGTCATTAAAACCCCCTGATACATTGTGGTATTAATCAAATAGCACAACAAAGCATTTTAAATTCTCTTAAATGCAAACCAGCAGGTAATTCATTTGCCCAGAAAAGAGAACCAGAGAACTGAAATATTATTCTCTTGAGTTAACTGAAGTTAGCAAACGCACCTCTGTTGATGAAACGAGTACAACCCTAATCATTCCAAAGACATGGCTTGCTCTGAATATTGGGGTACCCCACTAGAAAGGATACATAATCTTGATCCTATATTGAAGCAACACCAGGGAAAATATCATAAGAAACTAGAATGCTGAAACCAGACTTCTTAAAGTTCTTTGAGACTACCATAGAGCAGATGACATGAGGAACGATTGGTATGTGTGGCAACTAAGCTGAGTTTGCCGCCTCACATTGTTGTAAGCACTAGAGATGGTAAGAATAGCAGCAAAAGCCTAGATAATTGCAAAGCAAAAAAGCAAAGCAAACCTCTCAACTATGGAATAGGCAGAATGATGAATACGTTGTAGATATTACAGCGCATGTGTAGGTATACTCTAGAAATTATTTCAAATTTGAAACAATGAGAAGTGACAACAAAATAATTTATAAACTATATTACTTGCTGGCAAACAACTAGTAAAACTAGCATCGGCAAGCCAATCTCCACATAATTTGCAATCTGCAAAGCACACATGAAAACACATAAGAACATAACAAAGTTCTTTCCCTCCCAAGTTTCCAATTTAATCTCACAGAAACTGTCAAGGAGATGCATGTATACCTGTGGAAATCCCCTACCGAATAGTCCAAGGCCGACCACACAAACCACTAGCACTATAACAATAGGACTGAATAGTCTGTAGCGAGGATGCACAACTTGAAGTCAAACTAGAATATAAGAAGGAATGGAGAGAAATGCTAGAGAAAGTGTTAAGGATACTAATGTATCTAGCTAGAATGCAACACAGAACTATAGGAATAAGTCTTTACTGTATTTTGTTATAAGCACGTGTACTCTTAGCTTTAGCTTCTGTACTTATAGTGTTAACTATATGAACAGTTAGTTAGTGACAAACTGTAATACCCGAGCCCGGAATGTGAAAATTCTTTGTTTATTATTTTGAAAATTATATTTCCTTAAATTCTTTGTGAATTAATTGTTACTTTCTCGCCGACGCAACGTACATTGCATTTAAGGAGCGATAGCTAGATAACGATTTCCAGTCCTCAGCAAATAGTGAAACTAGTATTTAGATGACTTAAATTTTATATTTTAAATGTTGCTAGCTTTATTTGATCTTACCTTGGCTAAAACGGCTTTAAAACGCACAAAATAGGGCCCTTTGACCAAGTTTTTAAGTTGTTGACCTAGCCCTTTGACCCTTTGACCCTTTAACACTTAAATAAGCTAAAAACTAAGCAAAATAAAAAAAGAAACAGCAGCTGAACAGAGCAGTCTGGCCGTGAGGTTCCAAGAGAAAAAAAAAAAACCTTTCACCTTCCAATCGATCAATCTTCGCGAGAGCTCGTGCGGGGTGGTTTCCGAGGCAACCAACGTTGTTTTCCTAGCGACTAGGAGTACCTAAGGTGAGGGAAGCATGTTATTTGCGCATTTATACGTTGTATATGTTAACTTGTCAATTTTTAGATTTATCCGTAGATCGTTATTTAAAGCGATTTGATACTTCTAGAATGTTCCTTGGCATTTGTAGAACATGTATTTATAGCTTTGTAACATTTTCTGCGGTTAAATATTGTGATTGCAAATTAAATTGTTAAATGAATAGTGTTTTGTGAATAGTAAAACATTGAAACGTTAAAATTGCGTTGTTATGCTTTCCGTTGATGTAGAAACGTGCTAGGTATGCTAGAATGCTAAAATGTGTGGTTTGTTTGGGTTGCGTAGTGGAAAAAAATGAGAATTAAGCCTTTGGGAAAGTCAGGGTCGTTTAGGTCGGCTTTAGCGTTTTCTCGTTTTGCATGTTGGCATTGCTCCGGGAAGCCATGGAAGCACTTTTGGTGCGATTATGGCGTTGGTTGGGTGTTTGGTTGTTATAGTTGTAGTTCAAACGAGAAAGGGAGAAATCAGGGCTTTGCGTGAGTTCTAGGGTAAAGTAAGGTTTCGAGGTCTTTAGACGTGCCTTATGGTGACCTAGGAGGGTTGGCGAAGTCGGTTTCCAGAACTCGTGGCTCGTTTGGAAGTGGTAGCGTTTTGATAGATGGGGCCGATTTGTATTTTTGTGTGTTTTCTTGTCTTTATGCCTATAGAATGCTTAGAATTACTTGAAATACTTGTTTGAGTTGTTTTGGATTGAATTGCTTATCAATTGCTGCTATTGCGTGCGAGAGTAGCCTACTTTGTTATTCTCCCACGTGTGGCTTTATCGCTTGTTTATCGCCTTGTATCGAGTCTTGCATTGCATAGTGTCTCGCGCGTGAGTGATGGGCCTCTCTGGGTAGCCTTGGGTTGCCAGTGTTGGTTGCTCTAGCTCCGCTGCTATTCCCTTTCTCGCTTGGGTTGCCTCCCAGGGGGATTTGGGTCGTAGGTTGATGGATACTTCTGGGGTAATCCAAACTGGTGTTATAGGGTGGTTTGGGCCGACGCGTCGTCATCGAATTCTTGAGTGAAAGTTGCTCGTGAAAAGAGTATTGTATCCGTTGAATGAGTGTTATAGCTTTGAATACTTGCCTTGCTTTATTGTTGGCTTTGGTTGTATCTTTATATGATTTGTATGTATTGCTTGGCTAATTGCATTGTATACTCCTCTCATCTCCGTCCTTGAGACCAATTGCCCTCGCTGAGCAATAGTTTTTGCTCATTCCTTTCTATACCATGTTTTTACAGGAGTAGTTGAAGCAGACCCTCTCGAGGTAATAGAGGAGGAGGAGCAGGTGGAGGTGTTTCCGTGATAGCACTTCCCTGCTTTGCTAGTGGTTGGTTACCAGTTTTTGTGCGAACCTTGATTGTTATGTATATTGCGTGGAGGTCGCTTAAATTTGAGGCTTGTAGCCTTGTATGTATTTTCCTATTTTGAGACCTTTAATGGTCTTATGTTGTAATAGATTAAAGTTTGTAAAATTGTAAACTTATACTCGGATGACTAGTGAAGAAACGCATGCTAATAGTTAAAGGATTAGTGGCATAAATACCTGTGTAGTATGCATGGCATTTTTGGTTTGGAAAGTTGGATAATAAGAAATGTATGTTTTATAGGAAGTTGGCTTGTTTTGATTATTATTATATGGCTTTCGCAAGTGTTATATTGATTTTAGGGTTTTCGGATCGTCCGCGGTACAGAGGAGACTCCGTCCTTGTGTCGGGTCCGGGCTTGGCCTTTTGCGGGGTCGGGTCGGGGCATGACACAAACAACTATAGTGTTAACTATAAGAATAGTTAGATAGTGGTAAACAGCTGTTTACACCTGTCAATCTCTGTAAAGCTTGCAAAGCAGTTGACTCAATGCTATATATATTGCAGCACTATATCAATTCATTTTCAGATAATGAAAAACCATTTCAGAAAAATATCTTCTCTTCTATTCTCTCATTTCTTCAGAAAGTACATGGTAACAAAGATGATGTCTACCTTGTGAGATTCCCCCAGACCTTGCCACCATATCCAATTATAATATTGATAAAGGAAGAGACAATCAGAGATCCTTGAATGGCTCTCATCGTATGAGTGAATCTCTACAAGCATCATATTCAGGCAGTCAAGCAACACACAGCATTTATATCCTTAAAAGTAGCATTGCTTCGGCACCGTGCCCCCCGTCCTTCTCTCTTTCTCTTCCCATTGAATAGAACAAGAAAAGAAAAGAGAAACTAAGAGAGGGACGCTTTGCTTTGGAGTGTCTTATGCAAGAAAACCCAAAAACTAGAGTTGGAAAAACATGATGAAAGAAACTAAGGATGCTTCCAATTAACTGAAAATTCAGATTAAAAATAAAAATAAAAATAAAAAAATAAAAAGTCATTACCAGTTAGATCTTCCATGTTTTGCTGGCTTCACATCAACAATATTGGAACTTTGATTACTTATTTCCAAGTTCCACAACTTTACTCACAAATCTTCAGCAGATATAAAAGTTCACCATGATCACTACACAATACAATAAAGAAATATGTTAAAAACTTTAAGAACTCAAATTACATCAAACCCAGTTAAAATTACTCACTGCAAAACCAATGGCTCCTTTATAACTTGCAATTTTATAGGGTAATGAATTATATAAAAATAATAATAATTAAAAAAAAAAACCAATGTTACTTAATCAAGGTAATCAATGCACAAATAGATAGGTATTAAACATATAATCCGAACAAGAATCTTCAACAATCTAACTTAAAGAGATCATAGAGAATTTGTGTGTACCTGCTCGTGTGAACCTTTCACTGTCCGTAGCACAATGGATATTAGCACTTACTGATCAAGAATTTTGAGCAACAATAAAAAAAAAATATTGTAGAAAATTATTATCATACCAATTACAGTTCAATCAATATAAAACATTATTCAAAAAGATATTAAACTATAACTCGAGTAACATAATATATTACCCTAATAGATACGTAACATAAAATATTACAGCACTTACGTGTGTTTTTTGCTCAATTTTCTCACGTACCTCCAAAAGCTTCACGACTCATAGCGAGAACAATCCAACACCCACAAACAGGAGAGGAATGAGATAGAAGAGAGAAGCGTGAGACGGTGTGTGTGTGTTGGTGTGTGTTTTTTAGTAGAGGGATGGGAGAGAAAAAACATTCTCATACACCTGACCAAACAAGAACAAACAAACAATTTGTTAATTTCTAAGGACACAAAAGAAATATACTACAAAAAATAGATGAAGCAAATAAGTCCTACCATCACTGCCAATTAAAGTCATGTTGACGTCCATCATAGTCCGTATATACTTAGAAGCAATTTCAAAAACTGTAAAGCATCATGAGTGAAGTAAACAATATCTTAAAAAGCTTACATAAATAAGTTTAAGCATAATACCCTTTTTTCTTAAAGTGAGAAATAGTAACTTGTATGTTTAGATGCTATCCATCTGTAATTGAAAAAATAAAAACCATGAGCATAATTTCAAATATATTGTAGATTAATCTATCTTCAATTTCTTTTCAAATCCAAATTTCAAATAATAAACCCAAGTACTCCTGTCACTATTATACACCCTCAAAAAACAAATCAGATTACTAAAGAATCATCACCTCGCACCCTAATGCATTTGAGAGTATCCAATTTCTGCAAAAGAATAAATAGGCTAGCATAATTTTCTTACCAAACCTAATAGCTAAAAGGATTATCTATTGCGCAAGAGCACTCCCAACAGCCAGTAAAAGTCGGAACCTTAAAAATCGTCACTCTTTCCATTATATTCTGCAAAGAAAAAAGATAAGGACTCATCACAAATCGATGGAGCCCTGGTACGTTGTTGGCATGGATCCTTTTCGAGGACTCTTGCGAGATTTGTTGATTTATTTGTATACTTAAAAGTGAACATTTATGTCAAAGAAAAATTCACCATAAAAAATAATTTTTTATGTAATTGTGTGGTTAGATGCCGGTACATCAACACTTGAATTTTTAAAGTCAAAGAAAAAAAATTACTTAATCAAGGTAATCAATCCACAAATAGACAGGCATTCAACACATAATCTGAACAAGAATCTATATTCAACAATCTAACTTATAAAAATCATAGAAAAATTGAGTGTACCTGCTTGTGGGAACCTTTCACTAGCCCGTAGCACAATGGATATTAGCACTAACCGATCAAGAAGTTTGAACAACAATATGCGATTGTAGAAAGAAAAAAAAAAGTAAAAAACTGTAGAAAATTATTGTCATACCAATATAAAACATCATTCAAAAAGATATTAGACTATTATTCGAGAAACATAGTATAAATTACCCCAATAGATATCAACGTAAAATAGTATATATTACTGCACTTGTGTGTGCTTTTTGCTCGACTTTCTCACATACGTCCAAAAGCCTCACGACGACTCGTTGCGAGAAGAACCAATGCCCACAAAGAGAAGAGAGGAATAAGGGAGAAGAGAAGAGCGTGAGACGGGGTATGTGTGTGTGTGTGTGTGTGTGTGTGTGTTTGTGTGTTTCAGTGTACGTTTTAGTGGAAGAATGACAGAGCTGAGAAGACATGACATGAGAAGACTGTAATTGTTATATTTATAGAGGACCCACTAGTTGAGTCATGAGTGTAGTTGCCTAATGTGAGTTAATGTTGTATTGTAATTTGTACCGTTATATTCTACTTGATCACAAAGTAAATATGTTGATTTTATTTTACTTGATGACAAAGTAAATGTGTAATGCATTAATGGCAAAGTAAATGTTTAATGCATTACTTTAATTCCAAGTAATTAATAATATCACTTAAAAACGTAAACCTTAGTACAGACATAGTGCAATTTGTTCTTTATAAGTTGAATCGTTAAAGAAATTGCAAAGAACAAATGGTGTAAAAAGTAAAAATTAATAATAATGTGTACGGTTTAAATTCGGATAATAAAATTGATAAAATATTCGTTAAGGTTTTGTTTTTATAAGGTGTAACTAACTATTACTCCGATAGATGTTCTTTTTAGACATTGATCAAAACTCAGTTATTGATTTATATGATACCGATATATAGTGGGTGAGTGTCTGCGTACATATATACGCACATGACAGCCATATAATATAATGTTTAATATTGATACAAAAATTATATTAGCCTAATAAATTAATTCCTAAAATTACAATTCTAAACTCATACTTGTTTGTGCAGTAGTATTCTTTCAATTGTCACATAATTGATATTGTATGATTATGCAATTTAATTTAAACTTTATCATCTTATTGTTTACGCATTTTAATTCATTTTATTTTTGGTCTTTTTTTACTTTTAAATTTTTATTTTTATTTTTAAAATTTTAAATTACTTTTCTATGTAAACTAATCTTTTATTTTAGTTCAAATTAATTAGTTACAAGGATGAGTATAGACAATATTTTGGACACTTAACGGTTACCTTATGGCTAATAATTTCCCAAGCCATTAGATTTTGATTATAGTATTGGTTACAAATAAATGAGATTGCACACAAAGCATCTCAATTCCTAAGGCTAGGGAGGTAGTACGATATATTAATTAATAAAAGAGATACATAAACTTACTAGGTTTTACACTGTATACGAACCAAGTAAAAGACACAAGTACAACAACTAGCAAACACTCAACAAATAGTACAATTCTAAGGGGACCTATCTGAATTATAAAAACAATTCAAGTTGTCACACAGTTAGCTCGAGAAGACAAAATCCGAGAGTGGCTAGATGAAAAAGATAGGCAGAGTTGACAATTGTGAACATAGAGAAAACTCCTAGGTCACAATTTGATTAACCTCAAATAGCATTTAGATAAAGCTATGTTGTAGTATCCAACACACCAAAATGCAAACCATTACCAATCGCAAGTCACCGCTGTCGAAGCTGGGAAATACCATCACCAGAGGAAGAAAACCAAACAAAAGGGCAATTGTTGTGGTCGATAGAGCAAAGATGGCCGAGAATGAAACACCAAACCCAAGTTTTTACATAAGAGAGAAAAAAAAAGGAAAGACCAAATATATAAGGGAGAAAAAAGAAAGAGAAAGAGATAAAAAGGTAAAAGCCAGAGCCGACAGTAATAGATGAGTTCTTTCGAGACGGTGAGAGATGAATTCTCTAAAAAAACTCAAGTAGAACTAGTTTATTACTCAAATCGACAGGTATAAATAAATCATAATAGTCTTTTCAAAATAAATTAGCAGCAAAGTAAACTAGTGTTAGTGAAAAAAAGGAAATAAGAGAAGCCATTTTTTTAGTCCCTGAGTTTATTTATAGCTAAATACCAAATTAATGTGTTTTGGGAAAATCTAAATTGGTCCCTCCATTAAGTCGAGAACTGTTAAACTTAACTAATGTAAGGGCAATTCTGCCATTTCAACTTAAAAAGGAAAAAGGAAAAAAAGACATATCTCTTTTCTCTTGTCTCTCTCTTCCCTTACCAAACACGCGAGCATGCAGCCCCTCCCCATCCCCCTCCCCTACGACACACACACGTAAACCCTTCCTCTTTTCCCACCAAACGCAGCGCGACTCTATTTCTTTCTCTCTCACACACACAGCTCGACGATGCATACACAAGATGCGACGCCCAAGATCACTATCGTATACTTATTAACTATTGCATCCACTATTTACGCATTTCACTGTGCATTGCTTGTTACTTTCTGTGGTTACTATTTATCACGTTTTTCAACCACTTATTTTCTTTGAATTAGCATTTTTTTCTAAATCATTTTAATTATTTTAAGAATGAAAAAAAGAAAAATGTGCGTTAGATTGGAGGTCCATAGCATAGATAACTAAATTGATTAAGTTAAGCCCCTGTTAGAGAAATTAGAAAACATTTTAGTGATATTTTAGGGTTTTTGAGCAAAGTAGATTCTATAATTGATCCGATGCTACCTAGTAGGTGCCTTAGATGTTAATAAAGATAGTTTAATAGCCACATGATGTTGAATTGCTCAAAAATTGGCTAACACATGAAATAGGACACTTTTAGAAAAGGGGTTTGGGTGTAATGCGAATCCGGGTTAATTTAGTCATCACATTTAGTGTTTTTAGGCTATATAGGTGCTAGATATGCTTTTCAAAACCTCGATTAAGTTCCGGTTAGGGTACTTGTAGTGTAAATGCATAAAGAGGTAAATTCGGACTTTTTGGGTAATTGTACTTTAAAGTGAGATTTCAAGGGCTTAAGTGGTGCCATAAAGTGTTATTAGAGATTTAATATAGTTAGATTTGAGGTTCATTATCTTGTGTGAAGTTTAGAGCTTATTTTGTAAGCATTTAGAAGGAGATTTATTAGATTTCTTATGAATTACTTGAATTAGTTGCATTAGTAGTTATTATATTGTTATGTTTGCTCTAATTGATCATGATAGAGTTATATGTTATATAAGTGTGAAGTTTATGACCTAAATACAAAGCATGTGAAAGTGTCTAAATGAAGCTTATCTGAATTAGTTAAGCTTATTGCATCAGTAGCTATTTGAATTGTTATACTTATTATAATTGCTATATTTTCTATTGATTGAGTTATAAAATGTAAATTGGGAAAACTGAGTATGATAACTTGAATTATCTTGTAATTAGCTAGAGTTGAGTTTAGACAAATGGTTAGCTTGTTGAACATGTAAGTTGAAATGGGAGGTGATTGGCTACCATTTAGCTAATTAAATGGAATTAGGGCCTTGTGCATGCTAATGCTAAAAAGCAAAGAATGCTTCTTGTCATATCCTCTAAGTTAGTTAAGATAATGCATGTCTAGAGATTTTAGAGTTTGATATTATGACATGAACTTGTAGAACTAGCTAGTTAATTGCATGATTAGCATTCTTAACTCATGTTATTTGTGTATGGTCAATCGGATAAATGTAGAATGATTTTATTGCATAACTGCCTAATTAGGAATTGAAGGGAATTGATGCCATGGGAGAAGGTTCAAATGGGAGTTTGGCTAAGTTTTGTATGCTTGGCTTTTTAAAGGTGAGGGACCTGCATCCTTACGTGCATTATAGTTTATTTTCTTTCTAAAATAGTATATTGTTTAGTATAATTGCGTAATTGATATATGCTTATTGTTGCTAAATTGTAACTTGGTACGAGAACAACTTACTTTTATCCTTAAATGTGTTTCCTGATTATATTGTCATTGTTATCATTCTTGCATTGCATCGTGGTTGCGCAACCTCATTGTCGCGGCGGATACGATGGCCTCACTAGGCGGCATCGGGCTTGCCAGTGTTGGTTACCTTAGCTCCGTCTGCTATTCCCTCACTCGCCTGGTCCGGAGATTGCCAGGGGGTATTGGGTCGTAGGATCGGGTACATCCAGAGTACCCATTGGTGTAAGGGATGCCGGCATATCGAGATTGAGATCATGGTTCGTGGATCAGGGATCGAAGATTTGGAGTGATAAGGGTTATCGATTGTATCCTTTTAAAATGTGGTATTAGAATTGTTATTCATTGTTTATTTATTGTATTAAATGTGTTAAGTTGCCGCATTGCACGAAACCTGGTATACTGTTCCCATTTCCCCTCCCTCACTGAGTGTACCAGTTGTATACTCACCCTCGTCTCTAACACCTTTCAGGTTCAGCACCTTCACAAGGTGATGTAGGGAAAGCTCGAGAGTTACCGTGTTTGGTTGTGTTGGCTTTCATTATTAGTACCTACGAATCCATGTGAATTAGTGAAGTGATTTGAATTGTAATTTGATTGGAACTATAAAAACTCGACTTGTAATTGTATTGGATCTTGTTTGTATTTGGTTTGTAGGTGGCCTATAATAGTTTAAAGGACTATGTTATAGTTTAATTGTCGTGCATGCTAGCTTGGGTTAATGGAGTTAGTAGGCTGGATTAATAAACAAGACAATTGAAGAGATAAAGTTAGAATGGTATAATAAGTGGCTTTATAACATAGTATTTCAATATTTTAGGCCTAAGCATGCTTGTGTACCTATTTTGTTGAATCTAAAGCTTGGATGGCCTTGAGACGAGGCAGAGCTTAGTGGTTGAAGTTGAAGTATATGAGAATGTTGGATTATGGTTTTGTAGTTGTATTCTATTATTCACAGGTTTTTGATTGGTCCTATAAACAAGGGAGACTCCGTCCGATTCTCCCTAAATTTCGTGTCCGAGGTTTGGAATTGGGTTGAGAATAGCGTGATAAATAGGAATTCTGGTCTCGTAAGGGATCGGGGCGTTACAGAAGTGGTATCAGAGCTTAGTAGCTCACAGCCAGGACAGGGTTCTCGGTCTGTTGGGTAGCGGCCTTGAGTGCGTGCATGTGAAATATGTTTTGAATAAGTATTTGCTAGCATGTGGATTTGTGTTTGCTTGAGTGAAAATGTGTTCTATGGGTTATATTGCGTGAAATATGAAGATTTTGTGATATGTATAATTTTGTGATTATGTGTAATTTGAATGGAGGTGTGTTTCTGCGTGATTTGCTTATACAAAATATGATGAATGTGTTAGATGAACAAATGTGTGACTATGTGCACTTATGTGATTATGTGTGTATTAAGTGTTCAAATTATGTGATTTCAATTGCATATGTGCATTACCCGTTTATATGGTAAGTAATCTCCTCCTCCTTAAAGAGATGGCCAGTAACGGATCTTCTAGAGATGTTCAGCCGGTGTTCTTGATCAGTTTCCTTATTCGGATTTTTTACTCGGGACTTTACTCATGGTATTTCTTAATATTCTACTTGGCATTTCTTGGTGGCATTCGTATGTGGGAATCTGGGAATCATTATCGGACCCTACTTAACTTCATTCCTGGTATTTCTATATGGATATTCTAGTGATACTCCTTGGCACTATTAGACGGGATTCTCATATGGTATTCTCATGCGGACTTCTAATCGGTGTTTATAGAAGAGCCTTTATTTGGCTATATTATTCAGGATTCCTTCTGTAAAGCTTCTGGTATTTTCAGTAGATTCCTCAGCGATGTTAGTATGAGTATTCTCTTGGTACACTTGTTAGTGCACTTCTTTGGCCGCAGATCCGTTTGGAGTGGTGTCAATTGATGTGAGATCTTTTGGACAATGAGAAATTGCGAGGTCGCAATTGTTTAAAGGGGGAAGGATGTGACGCCTAAGATCACTACCGTATACTTATTAACTATTGCATCCACTATTTACGCATTTCACTGTGCATTGCTTGTTACTTTCTATGGTTACTATTCATCACGTTTTTCAACCACTTATTTTCTTCGAATTTGCATTTTTCTTAAATCATATTAATTATTTTAAGAATGAGAAAAATGTGTGTTTGAACTAAATGCGTTGGAGCATTCATTTAGAAAATATTCTAGTGGTTCGTATGAATAGTGTTACGAAAGAATAGTAACTTTTTGTAGAGATTTTTAATTGGGCCTTTAAGGGTTTCGTAGTTATATTTGGGCTTGTCTACCATCCAAAATATATTACTTAGGCCTAATTAACCAAGCCCTGTGATACCCCGAACCTGGCATGTATTCAATAGCATTTAAAGTTCATTTAAATTGCATTTTATTGACCTTTCACCTTCTTTGACTAAAATAGTTGACTTTTTATCTACATTGACCAACTAGGACATGGTGAAAATTTTTAAAATGTTTAATAAAGGGCAAACTTGGGATTAGAAATAAAAAAATGCAATGTTAAGTTAGTCAAATTTTGGGTCAACTTTGGAATTAAATCTGAACCAATTGGTGAAGAGTTAGGTAGCAAATTATATATGGTTGGAAAGCTCTATGAGTCTAGTTTCTGTGGCTTCAAACCGTTCGTGAATTGGAGTTTTCTAGAAGAAGTTATGGCCGTTTTCGTAAGGTCGCGCATAGCTATTTTGGTTTAGCGGGTTGACCGAAGCTTTGACTATTGGTGCCATCTTTTATAAGCATAAAATAGCATAGAAAAAAAATGAAAAGCTGAAAAATAAAGAGAGAAAACCAAGAGTTCAAGGAGAAAAAAAAAAAGAATTTTCAACTTCAAATCTTCAAATCTTTGCAAGGGCTTGCACGGGATTGTTTCCAAGGCTTCTAACGTTGTTTTCCTAGCGTCTATTAGCAGCTAAGGTGAGGGATGCATCGTTATATGCGCATTAGAAAATAAGTTGTCAAGACTTTAATTTTTAGAAATTGCATATAGAATGTTGTTTAATTCATTTTGTTGCTTGAAATATGTTCTATGATGTTAGTAGACCTTACTTTTGTAAGTTTTTAGCAATTTCTGCGGTTAAAATTGATTATTGTATTTCAAATGTTGAGTGAATAGTGAAAAACGTGAATAGTAAACCCCCGTTCGAAATTTTACTCCGAGTTGCGTTCTATTGATGCAGAAAGGTGCTAGATATGCTAGAATGCCTAAATGTGTGGTTTAATTGGAATGTGTAATGGAAAAACGGAGAAAAACGGCTTAGTGAAAGTCGGGGTCGTTTAGGTCGAGTTTGGCGTTTTCTCGTTTTACGTGTTGGCATTATTTCTGGAGGCCAAGAAAGCATTTTTGGTGCGATTATGGCGTTGGTTGGGTATTTGGTTGGTATAGTTGTAGTTCAAACGAGTAAAGGGGGAAATCGGAACTTCGCGTGAATTCTAGGGTAAAGTAGGGTTTCGGAGTCTTTAGACTTGCCTTATGGTGACCTAGGAGGATTGGTGAAGTCGGTTTCCAAAGCTCGTGGCTCGTTTGAAAGTAGTAGTGGTTTGAAGTTGGGGTAATTTTTGTGATTTTGTGTGGATTCTTAGAAAATTGCTTATAGTATGTTTATATTGATTATAGAATGCTTATATTGCTCATGGAATGATTGCATTGATTATAGAATGCTTATGTTGCCTATAGAATGCTTATAATGCTTATAGAATACTTGTTATTGTTTGATAATGTTAGTTGATTATTGATTGAAATGTTTATCTTTTGTTGAGAACACTTGATATCGCTCGTTTATCGCCTTGTATCGATTCTTGCATTGCATAGTGTCTCACGCGTGAGTGGTGGGCCTCTCTGGGTAGCCTCGGGTTGCCAGTGTTGGTTGCTCTAGCTCCGCTGCTATTCCCTCTTTTCGCTAGGGTTGCCTCCCAGGGAGATTTGGGTCGTAGAATTGATGGATACTTCCGGGGTATTCCAAACTGGTGTTATAAGGTGGTTTGGGCCGACGCGTCATCGTTAAAGTCATCGGAATCGTGATCGGTACATTACTCGCTCGAGTGAACCATAGCCTTCAAAGTGTGGTATAGCTTTGATTGGTTGTGTTAATGCTTTCTTTAGTTGAAGTATAACATAATTATTTATGTTTCAGAAATTCAATAAGTTTCTCAAGGAATTAGAGAAAACTTGTGATAGGAGTTCTCGAGTTTTCTTTTTTTTTTATTGGTCTACTCATGTTAACCATCCATGTCTTTCTTGTTCCACTGGCTAGGACCAAGTTTGTAGATGTCCCTTTCATTATTACTTATTTCTTTATGTCAAAGACCAGAAGTTGGAAACATTATTTTTTTCATTCTTTTCTTATAAGGTCGTGTACAACAACCTTAACCGCACAAGCCTGGGCTGGGCCTACCTCCATCTCTAGAGGAGCCGTATGAGGCGGAAGCTCCACGTACGGTTTTGAAGTCGAGCCTTTCCAGCAATAGGGCCTAGGGACTGATATGATGCTTGGTTTAAGTAGGGCAGCCGGCCTACTACGGGCACCTGTAGGGATTAATGTGTGAGACCTCGATCCACAAACTAACGCATAGGACTCACCATTTACTTGGGAATAGAGAGGGGAAACATAGCATGTCATAACAGCGAGGCAAGGTTTAGAATCCTACTGCGAGAAGGACGCCTCGCGAGCCGGGCTTTTAGAGATAAGGCCATTTGGTGAAACCAAGTCAATTTCGGGCCACCAAACCCTACAACTTATGAGAAGGCCCTATGGAGTAAAGGGAAGCGTGTACGTTGTCACACTCCCTTCCTTCTAAAGGTGCCTACGGGATGGGCCACATGCAGCAGAGCGACAACTCGTGAGCAGATTCCCCACTGGCAGGGGGACAGGAGATGGCCATCTCGAGGCACATCACGACCTACAGGCAATACTGGCGAGACCAGGAAAGGCAACCCAATTAGGAGTCAGAGGATCCATAGTACCCGCAGCCTCTTGGACTTCATATTCATCATTTTTGAAAGCGGGGTGAAGGGATCTCTTTTCTGCAACAGAAAAAAAACGGAGCAGATTTGACTCAGCACAACCTAACGATACATCTAATACCAATGATTTGTGCCTAGAATGTGTTGCTAGATCTCTACTGACAAAAGCTATACGGCAACAACAACTGCAGTTTGGACATTCGAAGCGAAAGCACGTTAGGATCGAAGTTTAGACTGCTCACAACAGTTCTACCCATAGAAAACATCACCAGATAGGAGACAACCCATTATTCCAGCCGAGAAGACTAGAAAAAAAAAAGATCAAGAATGTTGAATCTTTTTCAATCTTGTTTCCTTCATTTCTATCGCCAAAGTTTTTTTAGGGAAAGTCTTTTTTTCCTGGGACAAACTTTCTTGCAGGATGCTTTGAACATTCAGGACTTTCTGAATTGGCTGCTTTTGTACATGGATAAATTGCCTCTTTCCATGGGAGGTGGCAGTACCAGCTCGTCAAAGCGGCCACTCTTCGATCTCAATTTATCTTCTCTACCAGATGAGGAAGCTAACTCCCTTGAAGAAGAAATGAGAAGGCTTGTCAACTTCAAAGAGTATAAGGAGGTCGATCAACACAACCTCAAGCTGGCAGAATGGATCAAGGAGATCCGCCAACGAGCGAAAGAAAGCGCTCAAGAAAGGGGACTCTGCCCTGATGATGTCAACTCCGCGACCGACTATGTGGCTAGCGGGGTCGACGAGCAGCCCAAAAACAAGCAACTAGGCTTTCTATCCAAGTTGAGGCAAAGCCTCGAAAACCCTAACGGCTTTGCCTGGCGTCACATCAAAGAAGAAATTAGAAGATGGCGACCTAGCAAAGTCTGATAGGTCAAGTTGGTTAGAGCAAGTTGGGTTAGGGTATAGAGCCGTAAGTGCGGTGGAGGATGATCGAGGACGTGCTCGTACGGTTCATAGAAGGGTATGATCAACTACTTGATTTTGAAAACTTTCACTCCTCTATATTCAAAATATGCCTCTCTAGGAGCATTACGATCTGCAGCACAAATGGTCCCTTGTAAAGTCTCTATTGGTCTTATTCTTATTGTGCGCCTTGTGAGCACGTTTGAATCCGCGAAGGCAATCGCTCGAATGTTCCCCTAACCCAACCTGGGAACGGACCAGAGGGAACCGTAACATGGGGAATGTACGCGTCTCATCGCAAGGCTCATTTTTAGTTGTGGGTCATAGGGTGGGCAACTTTATGTAATTAAGGGTCGGGGCACAAGGGTCCTAGTACTATCCAAGTGCGAAGAACCCCGGAGGTGACTACAATAAGCAGAAATTTCACTCATGGGCCTAAACGACGACCAAACACTCGAACGTGAGAGCAAAGGATCACACAACGAATGGACAAGCTCAAAGGGGGAGGGGGCCAGAACTATGCTTTCAGAGAAGTGGCGGTCCGAATCTTATCTAAACTACAAGAATAATTGACTAAGTCGTGCCATGCCATAAGGGCTCATTCTCCAAATGGGACGGGGCCAAGCCTGACGGTTGGGAGATAGATCGGCCATAGGAGTACTCTGGGATAAAAACCAGAGCAATAAAAGTAGAGCATACAACGATGTTGCCCATTTTTATTTCGTGGAAGTCCCCAGCAGAGAAAAGGGCTGTAGGTGATGGCACGTTCTGCTTCAACTCTAGAGAGGGGCGCTGAAATCGTTTCTATTGGATCGTGAGTGGCATCTAGTATAGATGAAGAAAGGCGGGCCGCTTTTTCAGGACCTATTCTCTTAATAGGCGGCAAAGCGAAATAAGAAAGGGGCCGAGTTGACTGATGAGTGCCTTTTTAGCCTTTTTCTAAAGGCACTCATATGGAGCTAACATGGCAGGCTACAAAAATGTCTAAAAAAAAAGATGAGACGGGACGGACGGTCAGAGGCCACAGCAAGACTACCATAGGAAAGCCTGCCCCCCTTCTCCCATACTGAGTCGCAGGCAGCGCTTCAGAAAGCACGGATGAGCCACATGCAGGGAAACTTGCACGTGTGGTTCTGGCTGGGGACCCCGGTATACTATACTAATATCTGTAGGTCCCCAAAATTCAAGTGAGATTGTCATGGCACAAAAACAAATATGGTCTGGTATTCCCTTGTTCCCTGTATTGGTTATGTTCTTTATTTATCATCTAGTAGAAACTAATCGAGCTTCGTTTGATCTCCCAAAAGCGGAAGCTAAATCAGTTGCAAGCTATAATGTAGAATATGCACGGGATGCGATCCTTAATAGTTCACTGTTAGCGGAAGCCAATGTCCCGGGGTCTTGGGGACTCATTCTGACTAAAACAAAGGGCGGGTCTTTACCAACTTCAAAATATTCGATTTTAGGGAAGCCAAAAAAAGTGAGCGCCACTACGCGAGCCTTATTGAAAAGGCCCCTTACTATAGATAGGGTGCTAGTGCTGTTTTTGGTTGCAGGGGCGCGTTAGCGCTTTACTAATAAGATAAAAAGGGCTTTTCTTGCTTGTTTAGTAAAGTCTCACTTTTTGATAGGAGTAGGTGCTTGCTAGGGCACTCTTTATTCTTCATTCGAAACTAATGAGTGTCGGGTCGGGGGTTTCTACTTTGTTATCAAAAAGGGAGTTAGGCAAAGCAAACTCCCTCTTTGGATGAGCACGGGCTTAGTCAAGTAGAACTAGGTTGCGCTGCTTGATGCTCCGATCGAAAACAAATTAGTAAGGCCATGCCGGTACGACTGAATATGCATTAGACAGGTCAATCCCTCCCCTACGACACCAAAACAAATCGGGCCGAACTTCTAAATAGCCCGCTCGCTTCCATCGAACAATATCATGGCAACGTAGACCTAAGTGGTCATATTGGATCCTTGGGAACCATCACAAGTACGGCTGGCCTATATTTGAACGAAAATGCCTTGTCGTCCCTCAGAACCTAGAAGAAGGTGACTAGCATAGACAGCTGACTCATTTTCAATAGAAAAGAATAGCCAAACTAACCCAATTGGCTGGTCTGTGAAACCCCACTTTTCTATCCTGTCTCGTTTTGCGTGTTTATTCTTGTTTTGCATGAATTGACCTGTCTATGTTCTATATGACTTAGAATGTGATAATTTTGATATCAATACTCCAAGAACATGCTAAATGTGCATTCATGAAATTTTCATCAAAAACGGAGTCAGAAATTTTATCGTCGATTTTTAGTGAATAGTATTTTCAAAACACGTCCGCTAAAATTTTGAAACTAGTCTTTTTAACCCTTCTAGACCTAGTCCATGGACTTTAATAGACATGTGTTTGATTAAAACGATTTTAAAATCGGCTTAGGAATTTATTAGGGTTTTTACACCGACCTTTGCGAAAATCGAGTTTTAAGCCGACTCCGGTGAAATTGTTTGATTGTAAAACTTCTTGTCACCTAAAAATAAACTATTTGAGATAGTTTAGGTGTTGCCTAATTAATTTGAGCAAGAGTAGTCAAGAAAATGAATTAAAAGACAAGAAAACACTAAAAATAATTAGTTTCCACCTTTGACTTTCTTTTATTTGTTGACCTTTGCTTAATATATCACCAACACACATTAAAACAACACAAACACACTCATTTTACACACACCTTACCGAAATTCCATGAGGGAGAAGAAAGAAGACATTTTTCAAAGGTTTTCAAACATTTTTCACATAGATTTTGCAATTCAAGTCCAAATCACTTAATTCAAAGCTTGATTTCGCTTGTTGGGCATCCATTCTACATGTTTCTTGCATCAAAACACATCAAAGGTGAGAGAAAATTTCTAGATCTCAAAACTCATATTTTGTGTTTATGCGTATAAATAATTATTGAATTGTTAGAATGTTAATTTGAAGTTAGATTATTGCTCCATGCATGCTAGGGATCATTTATATGTAATCTTGTGAGATTTGAACCGTTGTAGCATTATTATTATTTTTTGGGTATTTAAAGTTGATTAATTTGCTAAATGTTGATTATTTTGAGTTGTGTTGATCGGAATCGATTGCCGTCGATTTTTAAAAGTTTGATAATTACGTGGTAGCGCCGTTGTAATGCCGAATTTTTGATTGTGATGTCCGTGCTAAAATCCAAAAATTTCAGCCATGACACACTAGGGTTTTAGGGTTGTTGGGCATGATTTGGATGTGTTTTGGTTGGTTTTCGAGGGGGCTAATGTAGTTGATTGATTGGGTGAGTGATAGAAACTGATTTGGAGTTGTTTGGATTAGCAGAATGTAAGATATGATTATTTGAAGTTTAGGTTGTCTTTCTTTAAAATGTTAGATTATGCATTTAGTTGATCGGGTGTGGTTTGAGTGATTGAATTATGAGTTGATGATAGGTAAACTAGGGTTTGATTGTATGTTTAATGCATGTTCGGTTAGATGGCCTACTTTGTCATCTAACTTAGTTATTTGTTGTTAAATTGATTATTGATGTTATTATGATGATAATATGATTATTGATGATTATTGATTGTTGATTGATGTCGGGAGGTAGGTAGTTCTGCTAGACTGTCCTCCTATGAATGATTGATGTTTATTATTATTGCTGAGTCTTTGGTATGTGTGTGCCACCTCTCGGGCAGCATCGGTTGTCGAGTTGATAATGGCATGACTACCAGAGACTACCTACAGCTCGCATGATGGAGGTGTCATGGAGGGCGAGGCTAGTGAGGTACCTCGGGTGCGTGAGTTTATGGGAGTCACAAGAAGGCTGTTATGATCGTGATGACGTTTGGAGCTACACCAACTAGTGTATCCTTTATTGAATGGTCATTATAGTTTATGTGATGTTAGTATTATTGTTGTTATTATGTGTTTACTTGCTCAAAGGATTATTTCTATGGAGTTTAGTAAACCTTGCTCGAGATCTATCGAATCCTCACTGGGCTTAATTTTATATAAGCTCACTCTCTATTATTGCATGCATACAGGTATACTTTCACAGGATTACGGGTACGTGCCTCCTGAAGAGGAAAATGTGCCTTACGTGGATGAGTCTTATGTTCCGGAGTCTTATCCTTGATGTTGTATTGTTTTACTATTTGTAAATTAACTTAGCAGATTTTTATATGCTTTGTATTTTATATTGTAAAGGTTGTTGAAAAGTTAATGAATTTGTTTATGCTATCTTAGTAGTCTTTCTTTTGTCTTTGTTTAGGTCGTTAGGTTGGTATCAACATATTTTGGCAATGTATATTAAGGTTCATGTATTATGTTGGAACGGAGGCGTATAATGAGGAATGTTTATTGTATAATATGGTTATGATGTATGTTGTTGTTTTATTGAGGAGTTGTTTGTTGTATGGTTTGTGGAGTTGATATATGATGTTCTATTGAGGTTGGTTTAGAGACTCGGTATCCTATTTACTGTCGTTATACTGCCAAAATTTCGTTGCGTCCTGACTGATTATAAGAAGGGTCGAGTTGGGGCGTGACATTTAAGTGGTATCAGAGCTTGATTAGCTGTTAGCCGGGGTATCCTCGAAATGTGGGTAGTGGTCTAATCGTGTAAGTATGTATTAAGTGAAAGAAAAGTGAAACATATGTTAATATGCTTATGTGATTAGTTTACTTATGTGTCTAACTTTTTATGTGATCAATATAGTTTATGTGTTAAGTGAACTAATGTGGTCAATATGTTTTATGTGATAACGTGCCTTACATACTCAATGTGTTGTAATTAATATGCATTATGTGACAAATTTGTTTTATGTGATTGAAGTGTCTTGTGTGAAGTTAGTTGTTTATATGGTTTTAATTTTTTATATCCTGCTTATGTGAGACCACGTGCTTTAGGTGAGCAAGGCACTTTGAGTGATTAATGTGAGTTACATAATCAATTTGACCTATGGGTAGTTTGTTGCTTATGAGACTTTAATTGTTTATAACTTATTATGTGATACAACTTATTTACGTGATATTGGCTTCTTATGTGCTGAATTGTGGGTTATATGATAATGTTGTTTTATATGTTAATTATGTATTATGTTGTACTTGTCTTCATGTGATATAATTGTATTTATGTTATAACTGCGGGTGACTCTTTTGGGTGAAGTAAGGATGATTGTCAGACCTCTTGGAATCAGAGGAAGACTCCGTAGGAATGAATTCATGTCCTTGAAACAGGGTAGCCCGTCTATTACGCAGTATGAGGCCTGATATCATAATCTGTCACATTATGCTCCGGGTATGGTGCAAACTACTGAAAAGAGGATTAAGAGATTCATTCGAGGGTTGAGGCCGGAGGTTCGAGATAGCTTGACTTCTTTTCAGTTTTCCACATACGATGAAGCCCTTGCTACTGCAACAAGAGTTGAGAAAGGAAAGAATGAGGTAGGTGCAGGGCCGAGTCAATCGAGTAGAAGACTTTCTCAGCCTCAGGACCAGCAAAGATATTTTCATCCTTGAAGTCGGCAGAGTCAGCTCCAGAGGCAAAATAGGCCAGTAGACTTGAGGATACAACGGAGCAGTTTAACGATTTCGCCAGTTCAGGGTTTCGTGGGTAATAATGTTGCTCTTTGTGTTCCATTTTGTGATTTATGTACCAAGAGGGGTCATGTTGAGACCGGATACTGGAAGAAATTGAGAAAATGTCTAAGTTGCGGCAGTGATCAACACATGAAAGAGGACTGTCATAAATGGAAAAATGATCGGGGTTTGACTACAGTCAGGGATGCCCAGGAAAAGCCTATTATAGTGAGAGCTCAACAAGATGATTCAGTTACTTCCTTGGTTCCAAATTCTTCTGGGGATCGTATTGCGGATCAAGTTATACATTGTACTTTCTGCCGCCGAAAAGGGCATCTCGAGTCTAACTGTCGGAATAAGGCAGGAACATGTTTGGGTTGCAGCAGTAATCAGCACAGAGCGAGGAATTGTCCTAGGTATCTGAGGTCTAAAGGTCAGTCAGTGACCCAGGGTTACCAGGGTAGACCTGCGGGCAGTGCATCTCAACAGCAGTAGTGAAAGGTAATTTCTTATTTTCAATCAATTAGTTAAGGTATTGAATGATTCCAGTGCTACATATTCTTTTATCATGTCTACTTGAGTGCAATGCGGTAGTATGCGAGTAAAAAGTGTGCCCTATATGGTTGAAGTTAGCACGTGCACTATATCAGTTGGCGACTGAGTAATATGTGACGTTGAAGCATATGAAATTCCGATTAGGGGTCAAGCTACTTTACAACTACATAATCGACTATTGGAATTCTCATTTGATAATCCTATTCGGCATTCTTCCTTTGGATTTCCATATGAATATTCTTATTCGGTATACTTGATTGGAATTATTCTTTGGTATTTTCTATCAGTATTCTTATGCGAAATTCTTATATGGTGTTATCCTGAGTTCTTATTTCGGGATTATTATTCAGTATTCTCCAACGGTAATTTTGTTGAAGTTCTTACTTGGTATTCTTGATCAGTGTTCTATTTTCGGATTCATAATCGGCGTTCTTCTTCGGTAATTTCTTTGGAATTCTTATTCAGAAGTTTTAGTCGGTGTTCTTATTATCCATTCTAATTCAGGCTTCTTGTTTGGGGAATTCTTATTCGACGACCTTGTTCGGTGTTTTGCTTCGTATTCGGAATTTAATAATTGGTCTTTCAATCAGTATGTTTGAGTCAGCACCTGAGATTGTCTTGGGATCGATGCAGAATTGCCAGGGTGTAATTTCTTTAAGGGGGGAGAATATTAAACCCTACTTTTCTATCTTGTCTCGTTTTGCGTGTTTATTCTTGTTTTGCGTGAATTGACCTGTCTATATGTTATATGACTTAGAATGTGATAATTTTGATATCAATACTCCAAGAACATGCTAAATGTGCATTCATAAATTTTTTATAAAAAACGGAGTCAGAAATTTTATCGTCGATTTTTAGTGAATAGTATTTTTAAAACACGTCCGCTATAATTTTGAAACTAGTCTTTTTAACCCTTCTAGACCTAGTCCACGGACTTTAATAGACCTGTGTTTGATTAAAACGATTTTAAAATCGGCTTAGGAATTTATTAGGGTTTTTACACTGACTTTTGCAAAAATCGAGTTTTAAACTGACTCGGGTGAAATTGTTTGATTGTAAAACTTCTTGTCACCTAAAAATAAACTATTTTAGATAGTTTAGGTGTTGCCTAATTAATTTGAGCAAGAGTAGTCAAGAAAATGAATTAAAAGACAAGAAAACACTAAAAATAATTAGTTTCCACCTTTGACTTTCTTTTATTTGTTGACCTTTGCTTTATATATCACCAACACACATTAAAACAACACAAAACACACTCATTTTATACACACCTTACCGAAATTCCATGATGGAGAAGAAAGAAGACATTTTTCAAAGGTTTTCAAGCATTTTTCACATAGATTTTGCAATTCAAGTCCAAATCACTTCATTCAAAGCTTGATTTCACTTTTTGGGCATCCATTCTACATGTTTCTTGCATCAAAACACATCAAAGGTGAGAGAAAATTTCTAGATCTCAAAACTCATATTTTGTATTTATGCATATAAATAATTATTGAACCGTTAGAATGTTAATTTGAAGTTAGATTATTGCTCCATGCATGCTAGGGATCATTTATATGTAATCTTGCGAGATTTGAACCGTTGTAGCATAATTATTATTTTTCAGGTATTTAAAGTTGATTAATTTGCTAAATGTTGATTATTTTGAGTTGTGTTGATCGGAATCGATTGCCGTCGATTTCTAAAAGTTTGATAATTACGTGATAGCGCCGTTATAATGCTGAATTTTCGATTGTGATGTCCGTGCTAAAATCCAGAAATTTCAGCCATGATACACTAGGGGTTTAGGGTTGTTGGGCATGATTTGGATGTGTTTTGGTTGGTATTCGAGGGGGCTATTGTAGTTGATTGATTGGGTGAGTGATAGAAACTAATTTGGAGTTTTTTGGCTTAGTAGAATGTAAGATATGATTATTTGAAGTTTAGGTTGTCTTTCTTTAAAATGTTAGATTATGCCTTTAGTTGATCGGGTGTGGTTTGAGTGATTTAATTGTGAGTTGATGATGGGTAAACTAGGGTTTGATTGTATGTTTAATGCATGTTCGGTTAGATGGCCTACTTTGTCATCTAACTTAGTTATTTGTTGTTAAATTGATTATTGATGTTATTATGATGATAATATGATTATTGATGATTATTGATTGTTGATTGATGCCGGGAGGTAGGCAGTTCTGCTAGACTGTCCTCCTGTGAATGATTGATGTTTATTATTATTGTTGAGTCTTTGGTATGTGTGTGCCACCTCTCGGGCAGCATCGGGCTGTCAGGTTAATAACGACATGACAACTAGAGACTACCTCCAGCTCGCATGACAAAGGTGTCATGGAGGGCGAGGCTAGTGAGGTACCTCGGGTGCGTGAGTTTATGGGAGTCACAAGACGGCTGTTATGATCGTGATGGTGTTTGGAGCTACACCAACTAGTGTATCCTTTATTGAATGGTCATTATAGTTTATGTGATGTTAGTATTATTGTTGTTATTGTGTGTTTACTTGCTCAAAGGATTATTTCCAAGGAGTTTAGTAAACCTTGCTTGAGATCTATCGAATCCTCATTAGGCTTAATTTTATATAAGCTCACTCTCTATTATTGCATGCATACAGGTGTACTTTTGCAGGATTACGGGTACGTGCCTCCTGAAGAGGAAAATGTGCCTTACGTGGATGAGTCTTATGTTTCGGAGTCTTATCCTTTATGTTGTATTGTTTTACTATTTGTAAATTAACTTAGTAGACTTTTATATGCTTTGTAGTTCATAATGTAAAAGATGTTGAAAAGATAATGAATTAGTTGATGCTATCTTAGTAGTCTTTCTTTTGTCTTTGTTTAGGTCGCTAGGTTGGTATCAATATATTTTGGCAATATATATTAAGGTTCATGTATTATGTTGGAACGGAGACGTATAATGAGGAATGTTTATTGTTTAATATGGTTATGATGTATGTTGTTTTATTGAGGAGTTGTTTGTTGTATGGTTTGTGGAGTTGATATATGATGTTCTACTGAGGTTGGTTTAGAGACTCAGTATCCTATTTACTGTCGTTCTACTGCCAAAATTTCGTTGCGTCCTGACTGATTATAAGAGGGGTCGAGTTGGGGCATGACATGGTCAATCTCAGATATCTTATCGACCAGCTAACCGGAGATGGACGACCACGGTCCTGACCTTACCTGCACCGGAGGTGTACTAATCAATGAACCCTCGAAACCTACTTCGTTTTTTGACAAAATCAACCAAGCCTAACCAGTCAAGACATGTTGTTGATATTGATTGAGTTGGAGGGACTTTCGCTGACTGAATCCATCCATAAACCTAGACCCCGGTCACCTTTGTAAGCAAAGTATCACGGCAACATCCAAAGGTGACCTTTGGATTCTTAAGTAGGGGGCAAGGAGGAGCACGTAGGAATGCTGACCACTACATAAGCCACTAGTGGCTAAGAGAAAGCAAGCAGCACCTTGTATAGGTTGGGCGGAGCTTGAAAAAACAAGCCCCTATCAGAGAAAGCCATTGCGCGCTAGACTAGCTAACTAACATTTTTCAGCTGGCTGTTACGTTAGTTGTAGCACGTCTTCCCTCTTTTTCTCACTTCAGAAAAATTTAGCAGTATTTTCTTATGATGACCTGGTCGAGAGAGTACGATACATCGGTGTAAAAGATTGAGTTGGATCTGTTAGGTAAGAATGGTTGGAGTTCGCTAAGAGATTACGACTATGAAAAGGAGAGTTGGATTTACCTCTTGTATTAGTTCGTATGCTACGAACTCCTTGGTATTCTGTGGCGGCTTGCCCTGTGCTAAGTAAATGAAAGCAAGTGAGAGGATTGAAGATGCTCGACCGATAGGGAAATGAATGGTTTATGGGTTTTTCTTTTTTCCTGGCTTAGAACCGCGTCTTTAAGGATATGTGTTGCTCCTCACCTCAATGCTACACTTCGGCAGCTACGAACTAAGACGCTTCAGAAGAGAAGCTACATCAACTACCTGCATTTACCCTAACAGGCTAACCCGAGCTTACCCAGGGCCTTACCGCCCGAACCTGCAAGACTAATGTCTACTTATACCTTTGAGAGGTCCACTTATACTATTGAGAAAGTCTCTTAATTAAAAAGGCCCCGGTTGTTATATAAGATTCAATTCAATCTAACAAGCAGACTACCTTCGGCTACACAAGATCTTTATAAATCAAAGAAGCTGAGCCTACTTTACGCACTTCCGCACTAAGCAGGCAAGACCAACTACATAAGCAAGAAGGCATCGCCTACAGCTTCCAATCCAATAACAAGCAAAAGATGAAGAAGTAACTTATTATACCTTACTTCCTTGTGCCTATAGCTTGACCTCCGCTACCTGCACGGATGCCTTCCCTTCCTTGCAAAACGAACCTATTTCATGACGTCTTTTCAACCGGGCTACCTATGAATTGAGAAAAGGGAAATTATCCAGCAAATAGGGTTTTTGTCGGCTCTCGCTGTGGCTCATCATCATCTAGAGGGAGCCCTTTGCACAGTGAATCGAAGAGAGGATTGGCATGTAGCAACCCGCACGTCATCGAAATGGGAGTGGCAAAATATATAGGGAAAACCTAAGGGTTGATCGACTGGCTTGTCATCCCTGCTAGATAGACGAGTGAATCTAGCCAAAAAGACTGAATTCTTGCTTGCTGCATATGTTACCCAATCCCTCCTTCAATCTTGACGACGGTAGGACCGGACAATAATGACAGAAAGAAAGATTCCCCTGTTCATAGAGTTTTCCTGATTTCCCTTGTGTATCGAGTGCCTAGTCTTGTTCTCGCTCATGCCGATACTTTAAAGGTCTTAGATCCGGTGGAGATTGGTTGAGAAGAATGATGCCAACTAAGGAGATGGGGACTGATTGATTGGCTTCCGTATCGAGATCAGTTCTTTTTATTAGTAGGTATGCATCCCTAGTACCCGAAAACATTAACTTCTCCTCCGGACCCTCGATCCACTTCCCTTCCTTATTATTACTCCATAGGATAGGGTAGCAGCCGGCTCTGGTTCCTACACTATCTCCACACAGATTAATGCTAGAGGAGTCCCATTATCCATAGGATCATCCTCCACTACACAGACATCTGCTCATCCTTAAGGCAGCATATGTCAGGATTAAGACCATCCCATAGTCCAAAGGGATTGTCCTTAGTTCCCCAAAGTCAATTGAAAAATAGGTCTTCTGCACTCACTTCCTTGGTCTTGACTGGTCTTTTCCTCTAGAAACTTTGTAAAAGTGCCTCCTAAGGGCTTCAACTAATGCCTTCAAGCTCACCTAACTTGGTTCTAGTGTTGTGACTGGCACTCTACCAGATCCATCAATTCTTGGATTGGTTACTTCTGAAAGAGCTACTCTTCCAACTGCTCATATTCATCCCTTCCCCATGAGGGTAATCAGCCCCTTACTTTCATTTAAATATTGGCCCTCGTGCATCACAGCTAGATTTGAGTCACCCATAGCTAGGGCTTTCTATTTCATCAGGACGGCTTCTCCTCTACTGAGCTCATCGCCCCTTTCTATCCCTTGAGTGAACTTGATGTCAGAATTATCTTATTAAAAGAAAATAAGGAATCTATTTTACTTGAAGCTAACCTTCACAGTCCAGGAACTTATATTATTTAGAGGTAGCCCCTACCCCGATTTTCATTTATCTTTTGCCCTTTATGATCTCTTGGCCTGCGCCTCAGCTTTCTGTACTATTGCTCTCTAAATGGACTATTTCTTTGGCAACAAAAAATCAAAGTCAAACCTTTATGAAGATGAGCATACGATGTGACTTGAACCATGCCCTCACTTCACGTCTTCTAACAGTGGTTAGAACGACAATGACAATCGATTTATCCTTTGATTCCTATTGAGTTACCTAAAGGCCTTCTCTTCTTTTTGACTATGCTCGTTCGGGCATTAAGCCTTAGGTCAATCTGATTTGTTGATTGTTTCTTTGGTTGATTGATTCTTGAAGACAAGCATACAGATAGTGACAAAGTGACACAGATCCATTTTTGCTTTTATTTCATTTCCTACTAGTATGGTTGCACTTGGGTGGGACCCTTTCTTTCATCCCTGCTACCATTCCCTAAATGAGTGAATAGCGGGTTCACTCTGGAACGGAACCTCTGCTCGAGTTGCTTCTGTATTTGACTTTAGGGCCTTGGTCTTCAAGCCTCTACCGATGCCTATTCTTTTCCTTCTAAGGTGATTGGTGTCAATAAAGGGAGAGGTTTGAATTGACTTCCTAACTTCTTTCTTCTTGCACCCTCGGCAATTAAGAGTACCCTTTCTGTCATTCAATCTAAGAGTAAAATGACCCAAGGGCATGGGTCCCGAACGGTAAGACATTAAAGTCTCGATTCTAGTGGGAGTGAAGGAACGAACTCATAGCTACTTTTAACTAACAAATACTTATTATTATCATAATAGAAGGACATTCACTGTGTCAGAATGATGGATATAGGTATCGAGAATAGAGCTGGAAAAAACGGAGAGTGGAAAGGCTTACGGTGGATACTTAGGCACCCAGAGAGGAGAAAGGGCATAGTAATCGGCGAAATACTTCGGGGAGTTGAAAATAAGCATAGATCCGGAGATTCCCAAATAGGGCAACCTTTCAAACTGCTACTGAATCCCTGGGCAGGCAAGAGACAACCTGGCGAACTGAAACATCTTAGTAGCCAGAGGAAAAGAAAGCAAAAGCGATTCCCCTAGTAACGGTGAGTGAAATAGAAGCAGCCTAAACCATGAAAATGTGCCAAGCATCGAGCTACTTGGCGAAGTTGGTATGAAAGATCTTCTTTCTTCCTAACTCCCTTTAACTTCGGGGAAAAGGAATGGTAGGTCAGTGAATAAATCAAGTAGACGATGATGGCATCGAATTATGTTGTTGGAAAGGACAAAGCGCAGGAAGAATTGGACAAAGAAAGACTATTTGCAAGGTTTTCGTACCTTACTCAATAGGGAAGATACCCACTAGCCGGCAAAAAAAAGCCCTCCGAGATGCAAGAAGGGGAAGGAAAGGAAGTGACATGGTGCCCTAAGGCAAGGAACTGAGTCACCTATTAGGCTATGTCCTTTCATGCAGTGTGAGTTAGGTTGAATTTATCCTTGAGATTGGACGCAAGAAGGAATAAAACTTCGAAGCATTGGTAGCGAAAAAATATAATTAGTACGGAGCTCTATCTTATTTAATTTACTATTTTGCCTTCTCTAATGGGAAAGCAAGGTGACTTATCATTGACCATTCATTCTATAACGGTCATAAAGCCCTTTCCCTTCCTCCTCCTATTTAAGAAGATAGCAGCTAGAAAGACAAGAAGTCAAAAGATTGACTAATGGGATAATGAAGATATGACCATGTTTAAGATTGATTTTTGATTCCACTAGTAGTTGGCTAAGAAGGCTTAGTAGTGTACTTTCAGAGTGAAAAGAAGTATAAATTGTGCAGGCATCCTTTCTTTCCAATTGGTTAAAGATCACTGAATTACCGTTCCGTGGGCTATTACTATTGGGATAATTGAATACTTGTATGCCTCTATCAATGTAGTAACCATCTTTCTATAATATGTGAAAGCAGAGTAGCTTGCCAAATCCAAAGTGTCTATCTCTGCTGCCAAACTGAACTATCTGATGGGAAGCCTAACGACTGGTTATGGTAGCGTAGCTAAGGCTATGAAAAGCAAGGCAGTCCCTAGATTGTGATAAAGAAAACCCTAACACCTAACCTTTTCCTTGAAGACCCTGTATTGTCGGACCAAGTAATAAAGCAACTTGTCTAGATTCTTCTAGTATCAAGTAGTAAGGGATTAAAACAAGGAAGGAAAAAGTCAAATGTCAGTATCTTTGATAGGAGTAAGCTCGGAATTGAGGCCAAAAACACGATGTTTTAGAAAGCTGGCACGATTGGAATTAGGAAAGAAAATTAGGCATATTTTTCCCAACAGTCTCAGTCCTACGACTGAAAATTTTGTATATCGCGTAGTCTAGCTGCCATGAAATCTTGTTTCTAAGGTCGGATTAATGCAAGTTTTTTTTGCCTAAGAAATCTTATTCTTAGTCGGGAAATCAGACTAATAAAGAAAATAAGGAGTGGGAAGACCATTTAAATCTATTTATCGAAGGCCTAGGGCTAGCCACTCCCAAGAGGCGTAGAATCTAAAATTGGATGGAATAGTTAGTGGACGTGATAGCCATTCAAAAACTTAGGTTTCAAATACTGAATGAAATGCCTATTTTGAATGCTACAACTATGTTGTTCTACAAGAGAAATGAAAGGAATGAGAATAAGGGAATGTGCCAAGCCCAATTATAGCATGAGTAAGGGATTAAGCTGGATTGCCCATTTCCAAATAGACGGAATTGGAGCTAGCCATCTTTCATAGAAGGGGGAATTCCATTACAAAAAAGAATAAGAATTGCAAGAGTAGAGCAAAGATATCAGAAGCAAGTAGTCTCTTAGATGGGCTTGGAAAAGAAGAAGGGGATAGGGGACTTTCGGAGCTCTTCCCTTTGATATAATAGGGTGGGCAAGTGCAAGTAACCTAGGAATTTATATAGTCTAAGATAGAAAGCGGGCATATCCCCTAGTTCGAAAGAATTCCATCTTAGCAGTAGAAAAGAAAGTGCCCTATCCTTTCTACCAAGAAAGAGGCTGCAGGCCAACTCGGAAAAGAAGGAGTTGTTCTCGAATTCGAATAAGCTGTGGCACTTTCTCAAAGGGAATGATTGGACAAATAGACCACCTGGATAAGTGCGAGACAGATATTGAATTCACAAAGAAGTAAGGTAGTGAATCTTCACTTTTTTATGGCTTACCTTCGTACCCATTTGACCCACAAAGTTCAGCTTTCTTATGAAAGTGTTGGCTTGCTCTTTTTCCATGTCTGTTGATGGCACTTGCTATTGAATGTCTTGATTGCGCATAGCATAGCCCTTTCATTCATGCTTCTTTATAGCATACTTAAGATGCTTAGGCAACTTATTCAAAAGGTAGAGATTCATCTTTCCAATGGCTAGTGGTAGAATGCCATGTGGGACTTTCGGAATAGAGTAGGGTGTTAGGGAGGAATTGGACAAAGAAAATGCCTTTTTGTTTACATGGGATTGATGCCCAGAAGATAGAAAAGATTGTAGAAAAGATTGGACAGCAAGTCTATAAGGAAGGGACTAAATCCGCTAATGAGACATGCCCATAACAATAAAGCTAGTAAGGCAAGCCATCAGTACACAAATCCCTTTCTAGGGTGAAGGAAGAATCCATTGGGACTTCTTTCCTTGGCACAAACAGTCTAATACTAGCGGAAGCGGATGGTTTAGTGCGTCTAACCCTTCCTTCCGATTTTAGATAATATGATTGATCCGGTTATCCAGCATTCAAAGCGTGCATATATGATCTGATATTTTCCTTTGCTTTGGGGGTTCCAATGGTAGCAGAAAGAAATCCACTACGGTTGGAGCTCTCACTCATCCCTGCGGGCGATGATTTTATTCTTCTTGGCTTGGCCACTAAAGATGGACTCGTTTTTTCTTATGACCAAGCTAGTCAGATTTACTTCATTTATGTAGCAAGCTTTTACTTATCCACGATAGGCCCCTTATTCAAATCTAGACATAGTGGGAATACCCGGTTTTCTGATTCACTTCCTCACTCGGAGATAGCCTTTGAACCATTCCATTCTTTCAGGAATTAGGCTAAGGAGGACAGCCCGACCAATATGCTGCTGGGAATATAGTGCATATTCATTTGCTAAGGAATTAGCCTATGGAGTACCAACTCATTACGATTTTGTCGCGATATCAGCAGTTACCGGTGATTCATTGAAAGACAAGATAGGCCAGCCGGGAAGGCCTTAATTCATGCCTCGTTCTTGCTTGCTCATAAAACCTCCCTTCTAGTCCTTGCTACTGTTCCTAAGTCAGATTTGAAGCTCTTTGATATAATAATTTTGAGGTTGAGAATTTGGCTTTAGATTGATCTATTGAGAAATATATAAGAAAAGTATTTGAGAAGGAAACTGCCTTTTCCAGTTCTATACTAGCTACTATTGGAATTTCCCATTGATGTTGTAGTATGCTATGGCTAGTGTCAAAATGTATGATTGTGAATGAGCGAGTTGTTTTGGTACTATTATTTTCTTACTTCCTATGTGGGCTTATCGGCGGGCTAAGTTAATCATTTGATACTCCAAACTTTCAATCTAATCCACTTTCCATTAGCGAGAAATCGACACATATTAATATAGGATGTTGAGTGCGCTTGTGTATCCTGGGGCGAGGCCCATCTGTATCATCCTTTATTTGACCCACTCTGTAATCTCAACATAGGTGTCACCTACCATTGCTAGATCAGCGATTTCAGCTTTCCTTGTGGTTCCCATAAAATATGTATGAATTTCTTTGTTGATCCCCAAAAAAGAAAGCTTTTCGTGCCCTCCGAAAGTTGTTTCTTTCTCTCGATATGCAGAAGGGAAAGCATGCCCTGTCTCAGGCAATATATCAGTCGGTAACGATTTTACTAGAGCATATCCAATTGAAACTCTAATCCCAACCTCTTTTGAAGGAACTCCAAAAATACTTTACTTCAGAGTGGGGAATCTTCCCACAAGTGAGCACCAACTCAAATGTGCTTAAAAATGGCTATACCCCCGCCTAGAAAAAAATATGACTTTCTTGAACCCTCGTGGGAAACATTGGATGTTGTCAACCAGCCTTAAAATTCTAAAAAAAAATAGATTCCTCCTTTGACTTTATTTTTGCTCTCCTCTGTCTCTAGTAGACTAAGCTTGATCCTACTTTGTGAGTACAGACAGCAGGTCTAGGTATTATTTTTTTTGTCTGAGGGAACATGGTAGCCCAGGTCTAGCTAAGAAATTCCATCTCATTCTGATTTCATTTTGAAGAAAATAGGTGAGGCGAGGCTAAGACAAGATATAGGACTTCCCGCGCTAAGTTGTTTTCAAATCTATGTACTAAGTAATTGAATTCGGCAGTGCTACTTGCTATGAGCTAGATTTGTGCGTATAGGGGTAAAGAAGCGGGCAGGGCTACCTTTCCGCTGGAAATCCTATACTTGAGTGCTATTTGATCAAAGTGAAGGAACGATATCCGGGATTGCACATATAGAATAAAAATTTTTGCAGCGGAAGATAGCATGAAATACAATTTTTCATAACATATATAACATTTATATGTGTAGTCAATCCCAATACTTGATATTTATGCAATATACATCTCAAACCAAAGGTAATACAAGAAGAGAATAATACCTCTTGAAGACCAAAGGTTAGAATCATTTGGTGAAGCTTTGAGAACTCCTTGAACCTTCCACAAGTGTAGAAGTCCTAGATTGTCCACCTAGCAATTTGAAGAAGCCTTTCCTCCTCCTTGAGTTGTAGTGCTAGCAAACTCCTTGGAAGATTCATGAACAAGAATACTTCTCTTATCTTGAAAGATTACTTAAAACTACACTTAGTTTAGATATCTTTCTTAGTCTCAATTTAATCCAACATGACAAAGCTAAATGAAGAACAAACACTTGTGTTCTTATAACCATCTATGGTGTATGTATGTGTTGCTGATTTTTCAGAATCAAGAAGAAGACCAAAAACCTTTTTTTACTTCACTCACTTAGCCATGTATAAGCATGAGAAAATGAGCAGAATTTTCTCTCTCTATATTTGCTTCAATTGGCCGTGTATATGCTTAAGGATTGAAGAAGTTTTTGTCTTCTTTCTCTTGAGAAGACACAAGACCAAGAGACAAGACTTTTTCTTGTCTTTCTCTTTTCCTTGATTCATGCAAAACACAAGACTTTGAATATATAACTTTGTCTTCTTTTGCTTTGATTTTTCCGTGAAACACAACACACACAAATACATTTGTCTTGCAAGTTATCATCACAAGACAAGTTGCTATTATTTAACTCTTAAATAAAGCCTACAATTGTTGACCAATTTCAACCCTTGAATTAATAGATGGATGGCTAGGATTTTGATCTTGGTGCTTTGTGTTTATTGGCTAATATTTTGCCACATCAACATGTTGGCAACCAATAGGAAAAATCAGATTTTACCTATTTGCACTAAGCACCCAAAACTTTCCCAAGCTTACAAATTTGCCCCATTAACTTTTAATGGTTGAGACTATAATTATTAACTCTTAATAATTTCTTAGAGAAGATGATTCAAGTCTAAGCAAGACTTAATCTCCTTACTAATATGGTGTGACTTTCTAGGTTCATGGCCAAATAGCACTAAAGAAACATTAAACACCTTTAATGTCAATCAGGTTCTTGATTTGTTTCAAGAATTTCTCCTTTAATTCTTGAAACACCCTTAAGGTCTTGAGTGACGTCTAGCAACATATCAAGACAATTTATAAGGCAATGAAGTAATCACGTAATGAACCTATTTATAGTCGCCGATTATCGTGCAATCCAATCCTTCCATTAATTGTCCCGTCGAGCAAGAACCATGATTCGATTACGTTCATAAACTCGATACTATGCATAGATCTAATTGGTGTAATGAGATATGACACATGGAAAACCCTTTCTCCATCATTCATACCTTGGCCAAGGATTTCCTCATTAAACAACCAAGCTTAGATCACATAGGACATCGCCTCACGACGGAGGTTAATGGATCCTATCTTGACCACTACCTGTCAATCACTATACTAAACGAATGAAACTGCGAAAGGACGTATCTCATCTCGTTTGTCGAGACAGGCATTATCCAAACGCTTGAATCAAACCCCAATACATATGACAGCCGTAATGCCTCAAGTCTAAGGATTACATGCACAATCGCAACGGATAACAAATTATTAATCCAAAGTCATGTAATTTGTTATTCACGTCACATTCAGAGAACTATTCAACTAATAGTCACCCACATGTTTGTTAGTCGCATCACTATGCTATTATGGCACGTGGCTCACCATCTTTTATCATCAACATCCTTATGTTGATCAAAGGTAACAACACATGTGATAGTCCGTAATAGATTATTGAAGTCCCGATCAAATAATCTAAGGACTATGAACGCTTTAAGTATTTATCATATTAAGGAAATACGCCAACATATTCTAAACGCTTTGAGAATACATTCCTCTAATGAAAATACTAGGGACTCATTCATACACGTAAAGAAGGAGAATATGAATGTCCTAATTATGTCAATATGTAAACGAACATATAAACACTAATGCCATAAGTAAATGTCAAAATGCCCCAATATATGTCATCCAAATATGTAGCATTAGGGCATATCTCTAACAATCTCCCACTTGCACTAATGCTATGTCACATAGTATAGCACAACATACAATGGTATCGAATATCCATCTTCTCAAAACGAGGACCTAGCTGTGATAGGTTCATAGCTACGGTTAGTGGGTCAACTACATCAAGAGATGTGGTCGTTTTTTGCAAAGACATATCTCAATATGATTATTGGCTACAGGTGCAACGCATGAAGATGGAAACACTTTTCCAAATGTTTGGACATACTGTGAGACCTGGGTTCTACAAGCTTGTGCAGTAGCTCCGTATAGTTGTAACATAAAAGTATTACAACTTAACGGTAGGAACCATAACCAACTTGTATGATTTCCTCGATCCAAACAATTTATTTTGTAACATTACATATCACAAAAGACATGAGTTATGTAATGAAATCTACAGTTTGGTCAGAACCTTTCTAACTTACTGAGCTCCCACTACAAATAAATATGAACCCTAACATAGACTTTCTATTATAAGATTCAGATTAAGAATCTGAACTTGTAAATCCGTCACTACGAAATTTGCCTCCTCCATAAACCAAAATATATCTTTGGTGCTTCCCAAGTACTTAAGAATATATTTTAATTTTATCCACCGTTCCCAAGCCTGGATTGGATTGATGTCTACTCGTAACACTTTACAATTTGCTCAATATCAGGCTTTGTACATAGTATAGCAAATATGAAGTTACTATAACTTGAACATAAATTTGCTATGCATCTAGAGTTTCTTGAACACCTTCAAAAACACTCTATGTACAATCTAATGAATATGTCGAGTAATCTCTTCGTATTATCACCATAGCAACGAATTCATAAGATACGAACAACATGTTCCATATGGAGAGCATTTAATATGACTAGATTTTAATTAATATCATAACACACATATCATCATCCATGATATCCCAGTTATCATTATTGCAGTCATAGAAAAGTGGATGCGTTCCCACTATTCTTTTGCAATCACAAGGTTCATCCACATTTTAAATGAAATCTAACTCTTTAATCTCATTTGAATTGGACGAAACAATTCCAAAAAATTTACTTAAAAATCCACAAGTGGATTTATCAAGTACGCATATATTACTCATATCAATATATCATAATCATCAATAAAGTAATACAATGTGCTATAATGACTAGCATAATACAACGAGACTAAAGCACAATAATTGGTAAAAAAGACTTCATCATAGCCAACATTTTTGCATTTGATGATATCTTTTAAAAAACCAATCTAGCTATAAAAGGTCACCAGCCTTTTTCATTAACTTCAACATTTATCTCGGAAATCAATATCCAGATTAAGTTAAAGTATATGGAGTCTAATTAATATGTTTTACATTATATAGTTTCTTGGAGTCGATATCACATATATCGTTTCTTTGTAAATCATAGGACCAACTAATTGATCATTATCTCAAATACACAAACAACTTTCGTGCATCCCAAAAAGATATCCATATATATACCTTTTAAGGATGAGATACATTACTAGATTTAAAAAGATCTTGTGTGATGACACATTCCGGACCTTATTGAATAGATTCATTACTTTGGTCTAAGTGATTTTATAGTTTTAGAGGATACTTCCTCAATTTCTATTTTATTAGAAAGTAACATTTTCTTGAACAAAACTTTTTCTTCAAGAAAGGTTACAATATAATAGATCAATAGACATTAATCATTAAATATAAATTATATCCTACAAAACTAGGATATACTATAAAATTACCTTTAACCAAAACTCGCACTAGTCCTTTAAAAACTTTTCAATAAAAGTAGGAGAAACCAAAATTAACACATTTAATCCTTGGTTGTTATCCAACTTATATCAAATATAAAGTTCTAGCAATAGTATGAATTTACTATTCAACATAAAATTAAATTGAGGAAAGCATGACCCACAAATAAATATAATGATTAGTCAAACTAATCAACAGTTGTACTATGTCCAACAAAACATGTTTTCTTCACTAAGAAAACCCCATTTAATTGTGGTACTCCGGCCATTGTTTATTTCGATACTATATCAAAATTTGGGATACTCAAACAAAATAGTACTTAAGTATTTTACCTTCATGATCTAATCATAACGTACTAATACATTTTTCTATACGAGCCTATTCACAAATAGCTCTAAAATACATCAACATGTACTAATCCAAATAGCCTAGTAGTTTTAATCCTTTATCAAACAAAGGATGACTTGGTTACCATTCCAATAAATAAGATGTATAAGTTGATCAAACCAACCTAATCATCATCTTATTATTAGAAAAACCTAATCATGTAGAAACTACAATTAATTTGGATTATTTGAGCAATCTTTTAAAATTTGGTGGATGGTTATAACGGTTGACAATATGTTTGCAATACATTCTTTCGTTCATATCAAGATAATAAAGACTACACCATAATACGCTTTTACAAGCATTAGGAATATACATTTTATTCCTAATATCATTTAAGTATAATCTTTAAAATACAAAATATGTTCAGAAGGTATCCAAACAAATTGTCTTTAGCTAACGCAACAACCTTTGTTTCATTTGCTAACACTGAAAAATATTACACGCTTCCAAAAGTGCACTACTGTGATTAAAATTCTATCCATGAACACATTCACTAATGTTTCATTAGAATAAAAAACACTAAGTAGTACCAATCATAATAAAAAGAAGATTTATAATTCATAGTAGTTTTACAACCTTGACATTCAAGCTATAAAGATACTTTGGATTAAAACCTCTTTCAATGTCCGGTTTTAAGGCTATGAAAACATCATTTACACATGCCTATACAATCCTTAATTTTCTTCTTAGATATGCTCCCCTTGGCAGATAGAAATCATTTATCTTTGTCTTTCTTCTTTGCATTACCACTAACCAAAGAGGAAATACAATTATGAAAATGAATTCCATTTATATCTAATATCATGCTATTAAATATGCTTACAACTCAACCATTTGCTAGTTTAGAATCATATTCTTTACATCTTGCATTCCCATATGCAAACTGTGAAAGAATACAACTCCTTAGCATATTTAACTTTTTTATCGACCATAAGTACTACAATTTTCCGTTTTGATACATTATCAAGATGAAAAATAACGGAGCATTTATTTCTAAGACTTGATTAAGTTTCTAAGAACCATTCTTAGACAAAATCGTTAATTCAAAAAATTTGGTCCGGTTACGCGATATATAGTCTAGTTAATAAAAACGGGTTCACTGTTGTAGCCATAAACGTATGCAGAAAATAAAATCGCAAGTTGACATAAAACTTGTTAAAATATTTAATTTGGCCTTTAATTAAATGATACCTCCCACTAATTTTATCGAGTCTCACACTTCCTAAATGAGATTGTGAATCTAATTAAAGACTCATTAGTAGGTGACCATTATTCTCTTTAATATGAATACCCCTCAGCTTTGGTGCATTATTGGAATATACATACAAAGAGTTAGCAACGATTACTATCTATATCACTATATAGGATATGGCCATTTTGCCCCTAAATCACCATAACCTCAGCTTTGATGCATTATTGGAAACATGATCTAGTTAGATTACACCCACCGTCATAGTGTTGCGACAATTTGAATCCCGGACCTCAGCTTTGGTGCGTTATTGGCCTCGTGATATTGGAACAACACAACATCACTATGCTTGCTAGGTAAATATAATACTTTCATGGAATATGTCTTCCTACCTTTGGGTTAGCCAAGACATACCCAATCGAGCAAATATAACCTAGGATAGTGGAGGGCAACGATAAACACTTTTACCTCTTTACAATCTAATATGTTTGCACGTAGGAAGATTTTGAATTTATTTAGGTCTCACTTTGCACATTAGTCCATTTAGCATGCATCTCATACAAAATAACTAAATAAACATATATGCAATAATATAAATATGGTGGATCATGGACTTAGTGGTTGATCAAATTTGAGCCATATAAATTTGATCAATCACAAAACCTAAACAAGCACATCTCATGTCTTCAAAGGGTCTTGGCACCTTAAACTCTTCAACACCTCCAAGTCCATCAATTTCTTGATTGATCTTGAACTCCTTGGCAAGCTTGATTTGTAGAATAATTACATCATATGTCTCACTACAATTTTCTCTCTTGTAATATATGTAAAAATGAGACTTATGTCTCAACAAATCAAATGAATGAAAGAATATAATTACAAAGTCATCAAATGAATTTACAATCATTCACCATTCATCTATAAGTCCATGATCCATCCATCATGCCAAGATATGAATAATATAATTATGAATCATATCCATAAAAGAAATTAAAGACATAGTTGCAATAAGTTTCATATCTTGAGCTTTTAACATCTAATGTTAAATAAAAGAACTCTACTTGTTAAATAAGGCCCAATGCAAATTCTTAGTCCATTTCGTGGTCCAATTTGAGTTCCTAGGCTTGAATTAATCTTCTCCAAGAAAAATTCATCTAATCCTATCAGATTTAAGCCCATGAATATTTGGGCCCTTTGGGCTTTACCAAAATCCAATTAATTAGTTATGGCTTTCAACTTGTAATCTTACTATTACAAACCTGCTGCACATGTACAAAATGTTTTGATTCGTTTCACCTATCTACAGTCTTTGAAAAATTCTAAAATTTTTTAGAAACGTATCTCTTCGAGTATAGATAGTTTTAGAATCAAACAAAACTCAATTCGGATTTAAATTGACTGAGTTATGCCCCTCGGAACAGACACTGCACAATCTGTCCAGAAAAGCGCGAGAATCAGTAACTCACTGTAATTGATTTATTTCGAACCCTTAGCCACGAAATTTGGAGATGCTTATTAGAGGATAAAATGTTCTACTATCTCTATAGGATAACGTGTCCAAAACTCAGCCCCAAACAACAAGTTTTACTATGTCAAATCAGTGTTGCAATTTCATTGTGCAGAATATTTGCTTAGCAAATCTAAACATCAAACATGCATCGACTATGAAACTCTTTCCAAGTTCTTTTTAGTGCTCAAGACTCACGAAACTAAATACAAACATACATGTAAATGTTTGTTAATACTTGTTAATGCTTATTACGCTTGTAGAGTTGATTATTGATTGAAATGTTTAACAATTATTGAATAATGCTTGATATCTCGTTTATCTCCTCTATCTGTGTTGTTGTACTATTGTTCGTTTATCGCCTTGTATCGAGTCTTGCATTGCATAGTGTCCAGCGCGTGAGTAATGGGCCTCTCTGGGTAGCCTCGGGTTGCCAGTGTTGGTTGCTCTAGCTCCGTAGCTATTCCCTTTTCTCGCTTGGGTTGCCTCCCAGGGAGATTTGGGTCGTAGAATTGATGGTTACTCCCGGGGTATTCCAAACTGGTGTTATAAGGTGGTTGCGCGCTTATTGTCATCGTTGTCAACATCAAGCTCGAGATTGATGTATCGCTCGTGAAATGGTATATTGCTCGTAAGAGTGAACCTTAGCCTTCAGAGTGTGGTATATCTTTGAATGGTTGTGTTAATGCTTTCTTGAATGTTTATTATATTGTCGTTTGTATTGAATGCTTTCATATAGACTTTATTGCTTAATTGTGGCTATCTGCATTGCACGACTTTCTTTCTCTCTACCTTGATATCTGTCTCGCCCTCACTGATTATACGTGTTGTGTATACTCACTTCTCACCACCACAGTTCAGGAAATGTCATGATAGCTAGAAAGTTCGTGATTTCGTAAAAGTTCGTGCCTGAAGAGTTGTCTTGCGTGCCTATGTGGCTTGAGTGTCGAAGTTGTAAAGATATATATGCTTTCATATGTTGTATGTATTTATTGTTAAAAGAAATGTAATTTAAATCTAGCTAAGTAGTTGAGGTAAATTGATAAGCTAGTTTATGTAATCAGTTAGAGCAGCTTAATTTCAATGCATGTTTGTAATGTCCAAAGGAAACGAATTAGAATGGCATGATAGTTTATTTTATGCAGTAGCTTTGTATGGTTTAATTGTCTAGTTGAATGTACTTGTCAAGAACGAACAGAGATTGGTTAGTTTTTTTTTTTAATTAGAAATGTATGTATGCTTGCTGAGTTTAATTGTTGAGAACCGAGGCTTGGATGGCCTTGAGGTAGTTGAATGTTTGGACATGGTATTGGTCTTCTTATATGCTGTCGCAGGTTTGCTTTTTGCCTAGAAACAGGGAAGACTCTGTCCGTTTTCCCTGAAAATTATGCCCGGGTTTTGGTTTGGGTTGTGAATAGATTGATTGTTAGAACTCCCGGTCTCGAGAGGGATCGGGGTGTTACAGCCCTAACAGGTTACATAGCTTGTTTGGGGTCCTCGGGATAGACTTTCTACAACGACATCCAGGCCTTGCTCTATTATCACGACATTGATTTTGGGACATTTTATTCAATGCCATGGTGATAATATTTTTTTCTGGGGGAAAAAGTGCGATAGCTAGAAAGGAAAGGCAGCGAGACTGAGCCGCTGGTAGGATGGTATTATGTAGCTGGGAATGAGTTTAAACAAATATAGGGGCATTCTTCATGAAAGCATTTCCTAAATGCGAGGGGTTTGACAAATGACCGGCGAAATAACATTCATTCATAGGTATCCTTTATCTCAGTTATAAAGAATATATATGATATATGAAATGTCTAAAGGAAAGATGTTCATATGCCTCTCCGGTTCCTAAGGCGTAACCATGCAATCTTTAGGTCATCCGGTGGCGTGATTGTAATTGGTTTTTTATACATGTCTGGGCAAGTATGATTTAATTGAACCATTAACTCGGCTAAGACAAGTGAGGTATGGTTAGCATCATTGGCGATAAGGCATTTTTCTCGTGTGATAGCAAAAAAGACCTGTAGTATCAATGAAAGCTTAAGTTCCTTTGATGTAGAAGGGCTCATTGCCTTGCCAATGGAGAAATTTTTTCCCTGGCTCTGTAGGCCCAATACCCATTTCAATAGTTACTTTAAGTTCTTTTCCTTCTAGAGCAAGCTACAGAAAAAAGGTATGGCTTTTTGTAAGTTAATGCTAATGGGTTCCCAATTGCCCTCCTGGGGGTTTGGGTTCTCCTTACAACCCCTGTTTTTTACTAGCCAGTATCTTAGTATCTTTTCTTGCTTCGAGTTGGGAGAGCCCTTACAAGATGCAAGTTTTTGTACAACCCTTCTAACTGAGAGTGCCATTACAACCCGTGGGATAGATGCAGTTAACTTGAAGAGCCTGGTTCTGCACCCTATGTAGGTAAAACCTCTTCTTTTTGCCTTTCTAATAGTAGTGACTCCCTCCCAGTATAAATATCAAGAGGGGAGGCTTAAGGATCTAATATCATAGGGCCCGGATAATAGAAACATATTACTTAGGGAGTTTACTCTCCTTGCTCTATCCATAAGGTTAGACCTGCTTACATCCTATATGCAGGATTGCCAGAATAGGCTCTTGTCTCTTTGAACTCCTTTATGGAGGAACTATCTTATTTCTAATGAATATATATATTTTTTGTATTTGAAAGAAGTTACATTTCACTTAGCTCTTCTCCAAATTCCAATTAGACTTATGAGTTCTAGCTTTTTAACCTTTTTAAAGGATTTTTTCCAACAAAAGGAGAGTTAGTGAAACAAAATGCCATCTTCGACATCCGGCGCAGAGCATCGCATCATAGAGACACTTTTCAAAAATATGAGTATATAGAAAGTGCTATACTTTTGGAATAAAGAAGGTTATCTCTAGTTCTTGGAGGATTTCTTCAAAAATAGATTAGCAGCCCAGCCGATAAAACATATAACCCAAAACCATCAAAGCATAGCAACTAGTTTACCGAAAGTGCTTTTTTAGTTAAGTCCAGATTAGATTCACTATATTCAAGCGAATAGTAAGTTGGGCTATCTGAGACTGAGACAAAAAGTTTGAAAGATAGGAGTATAAGTCTAGTTGTAGTATACAAAGCGTAAATCCCCTAATTCCTAGACCCAACTATCCTAGGAGCAAACCAAGAAGGGAGGGATAAAAGGCTTTCGCCTCAAAAGGCAATGGAGAGTTCAACTTTACCTAAGCTACTTTTCTTTTTGGGAGATATTATGTCTTATCAACCATTGATGAAAGTTCGGGAAGCAACTAATCAACATCTTCTTCTTCCCTAGATCGACTCATCTTCTTCTTTTTCCAAAGCATAGAAGAAATCTCGTTAATAGTCCCACTGTGAACCGAAAGCCTTACTTGTTGCGTATACTAGATAGTTAGAAAGAACTCCATTCGCAGTTGGCCTTCCCCTAAAGAGAAGATATCCCATACCTTAAACCAGCCTCTGCTGCACCCAAGAGTATCTTGTCCGCTGCCATCGAATCGAAAGAAGAGACGTAAGGAAACGAAATGAATCTCGAGGAAAGAGAGTTAGCTTTCCTCGGAAGGAGAAGACATAAGGACAAGACCTCTCACTGGTTGTCTTGCCCACAAGATTTCTTAACCTAGTTTCTAGGAACTTGAGGATAAGTAAACTCCAAAGATAACTTTCAAATAAATGCTATTGCCTTAGCTTATCAATTTCAATTCAACTCTATGGTTAGCAACTGCCATATAAAGCACTTTTAGAATACTATTGGTCTAACTGGCTTTAAGCCGAGCTTCTTCTACAACTGGCTGATCGGATGGAAATAAAGAGAGAAAGACTTTTGTTTAACTTACATACTTACCGCTAGAATGAAAAGAGGCTCGCTCAAGATGGGAAAGGAATGCCTTAAAGAAAACTCCCACTTAATGAGCTGCATCATCTATTCTCTTCTCTGGCTCGACCGCTTGTGTACGTAAAGTATACATGTACGTGGCCGATGAATGGGACCTACGCAGGAAAGAGACTCCCTGGTAACTAGGAGGGATTCCTTAAATGTAAAGTCTTTTTTCTTACTTAAAAGGATAAACACTGCAACCAAGCAAGTAGGCAAAAAGCTCTTCTGGAACACTATCTTATCTAGAGCTCACCTAGGGAAAGTATTCTACCTCGTTGGACCGTATTCGTTATTATCCATAGAAAAAGAGGCCAAAACAAAATGACTTATTACTTATTATTACTGGATTCCTCCAAAGCATACTATAGCAATGCTAAATAAAAAATCTTACCAGGGAAGGAGGCGAAAGGGGTGCCTTTTTATAACTCTCTTGTGCTAGACCCTTACCTGCTGCTTAGTCTGTTGATTAAGATGTGGGCAGATGATGATTTTGATTGCACTTCTACTTATATGCCCACCAACTTCCACCTTAGCTTTCACCAACTAAACGAAAGGGAATTGCTGGCACAAGTAACATTTTCACTACAAACTTAATAAACACTTCCTTACCGGCTACGCACTATGATCCTCGGTACCAGATCGTACAATCATAAGCAACTACCCTTTTTGGTTGTGGTGTTGTATTTCCACCTTGAAAGCAAGCAACCCACCCACCAATAAAGCTGTTTTATGCAGAAGCCCCTTCCTTCCATAGTAGGCATATCTTTCCAGTTCAGATGCAAGAGGATGTCTACTGGGTCCTGGTACTACTGGAAAAACTTCTACCTACCGTGAAACACTACTACCTCGAGTAGCTTTCTCTATTTAGAGATATTGACTATTCTTCAACCATTTTAGCAAGCCCTCCCTTCCCTCTATTACATAGACCATTGCCTTTAATCTTCTTTCTTCAACTCAACTAGCGACCTAACTAGCAAGTTTGACTTTACTCTCCCCATTGGATGGCATGAATGCCGGACTTTATTCAATAGAAGTAATAACTTCATATCTCCAGCTCTCGGGGCATGTTTAGAGTGGTAAGTGCAGTTAAGGCAGACTTCCGATAATCCTATATCTTCATAGGTGAGATCAAAAGCGTAATATATAAGAAAGCAAAATATATCTTCTTAATCTACTTCTTCCATACTTTCTTCACTATCAAAATAGCTTTCTTCATTCGCTACACCTTCTATTGGATCCATGGTCTCAATCAGTCCTTATCTAACTTAAGAAGATAGTCAAACTTCGCGATTCCAATATCTCAAAAGGAAAAACATTTTCTCACTTTCCCCCTATCTGCTTTTTGCACTTCTACGACATAGCCTAAAGCAGCTTAATGGTTTTACCTCTTTTTTCCCCATACTAAGACAGTAAGCTCCATGCCTTATTATAGCAAGAAAGTAGTAAACCCATCGGTGCGGTACAGATAACCGCTTGTGCCTTCGATCGAGATAGAGTGATGATAAGGACATCTAATCTAAGTGCTTATGCTTCTACCTAAAAGGTCCATACCCTTGAACGTAATCTTTAGGGATATAAACAAAATGTCTTGCCAAAACAGTTTTACCCACTCCATCTAATCTTGATTTGTTGTAAACAGACGATAGTGTCAATTGGCTTATTTGATGCTCACTGCCTGAGTTTAGGAGTTAACCCGGTCGAGATCAGATGATGCAAGGATCGGATTTGATAAACTTTCAGGAAATTCGCCTCTTTCGGGATCTTTTATGACTCTATTAGCTTCTTTCTTCCCACAGAGGTCACTTCGCTCACCTAATAAGGAGTTGTGGCACTTTTTGGATCAATTGTTGAGGAGCAGACGATCTTGGCTTAGAGAGATACACCTTTTAGCTTGTTATCGATTTTTAGGGTCCTGCTCTAGTTTCAATAATCCCTTACCCTGTTCCATATGGGGATGAATCCAATCCTAGAGCATTAACCTCTCTGGGAAGCCAGTCCCCTTATGTGACGCCCGAGTTTTAGCCATGCATTCAATTACTGTTGCATCCCTTGTTTGCGCATTTCCTTCTGTGCATTATTAACTGTCTTCTTAAATTACTATTCACTCCGTTTTTAACTTCATGCTATTAGCGAATTAGCATTTTTATTAAATCATATTAATTGTTAGAGTAGTGGGAAAAATGTGCATTTGAGCTAGAGGCGATAGGAGAGTTCGTTTAAAAAATGATTTTTGTAGTTGTATGAATAGTGTTACGTAACATAACTTAGGGAATGAATTAGCTAGCATTCATTTTACTATCTAGGCTCGTTTTAAGCTAACTAAGCGCATTTAGTGAACCATTTAAGCAAGCAACTTAGCCTCATTTAATATATAACTCACACAACACACACATTAGCTCATAACTTAGCAAAAAAAAAAAAAAGAGAGCATGCTGAAAACACTGTAGCAAATCCGAGAATTGCATAGAGAGTTTTTTTGCTCAACAAATCCTCATTCCAAGCCAAGCCAAGCTAGGTGCAAATGGTTTAGGGTGTCTACTAGCCTCCTATGAGCTCCTACGCGCATTGGTTCAAGGTGACTGGAAATGATGTGATTCAAACTTACATCTTGGAGCTCGGTAGAGGTGAGGGACCTGCATCCTTACGTGCATCATAGTTTATTTTCTTTCTAAAAGAGTATATTGTTTAGTATAATTGCGTAATTGATATATGCTTATTATTGCTAAATTGTAACTTGGTGTGAGAACAACTTACTTTGTCCTTAAATGTGTTTCCTGATTATATTGTCATTGTTATCATTCTTGCATTGCATCGTGGTTGCGCAACCTCATTGTCGCGGCGGATGCGATGGCCTCGCTGGGCGGCATCGGGCTTGCCAGTGTTGGTTGCCTTAGCTCCGTCTGCTATTCCCTCACTTACCTGGTCCAGAGATTGCCAAGGGGTGTTGGGTCGTAGGATCGGGTACATCCGGAGTACCCATTGGTGTAAGGGATGCAGGCATATCGAGATCGAGATCGTGGTTCATGGATTGGGGATCGAAGATTTGGAGTGATAAGGGTTATCGATTGTATCCTTTTAAAATGTGGTATTAGAATTGTTATTCACTATTTATCTATTGTATTAATTGTGTTAAGTTGCTGCATTGCACATCCCCGGTAGACCTTATCCCTCACTGAGCAATTGTGATTGCTCATACCTCGCTAAACATGTTTCAGGAAGTGCTGAGGGTGAACCCCAACTAGTTGAGGTGCTAGTGGAAGAGGAAGAAGTTCAGGCTGAGCCTTTGCCCTAGTTGTTGTGTGTTTGTTGTCTAAGGTGGATTTGCCTTCTTGTTGTTACATGGTGTACTTGTATTGCTATAGCATGATCTATTTTGTGGCCTTAAGGCTATGTATATTCTTGTAGTTGCAAGTTGAAAGCTGTTGGTTGTAATGTTAGCTTTGAGATATTATGGTTTGTAATAACTTTTAATTCTCCTTTTAGTTCTTGCATGCTTGGGGGTGTATGTTTAGAGGTGTTGATTTCAACTTCTAAAATTGCTCTAATGTTATCATAGAATGGCATGTTAAAAAGGTTTAATGAAAAGTTAAGTTGGGTGCATGCATGTGTGATTTGGAACTGTTGTTTGTCTCCTGGCTTGGATGACCTTGAACCTTTGAATTTTAATTATAAAAGCTTGTTTTAGTATATTGTGGCTATTTTGAGCATTTACAGGTTTGAAAAATGTCCGCGGTACAGAGGAAACTCTGTCCGTTTTTTCCTAAAATTTTGTGACCGGGTTTGGTATTGGGTTGAGAATAGCATGGTTATTAGAGCCTTCGGTCTCGTGAGGGATCGGGGCGTTACACAAATAATATGATTCCCTCACCTTAGGCACTCCTAGTCGCTAGGAAAACAACGCTAGTCACCTCGGAAACCACCCCGCACGAGCTCATGCGAAGATTGATCGATTGGAAGGTTGAAAGGTTTTTTTTTCCTTGGAAGCTCACGGCCTGCACACTGTAATTTCAGCTGCTATCTTTTTTTATTTTGCTTTGTTTTAGCTTATTAAATGGTTGGCTTGGTCAAATGGTCAAAGGCCTTGGTCAAACAACTTAAAACTTGGTCAAATGGCCTTATTTTGTGCATTTTAAAGCCATTCTAACTAGAGAAAAATTAATTATAGCTAGCAACAATTAAAATATAAAATTTAAGTCATCTAAATACTAGTTTCACTATTTGCTGAGGACTAGAAACCGTTCTCTAGCTATCGCTCCCTAAATGCAATGCACGTTGCGACGGCAAGAAAGTAACAATTAATTCTCAAAGAATTTAAGGAAATAAAATTTTTAAAATAATAAACAAGGAATTTTCACATTCCGGGCTCGGGTATTACACCCTCTCCCCCTTAAAACAATTGCACCCACACAATTCCTACCTGGTCAACAAACAACTCCGGATACTGATCCCGAACCTGGTCCTCTCTTTCCCAAGTTGCTTCCTCAAACCCATGATGATTCCACAGAACCTTTACTAACAGAATACTCTTTCTGCGAAGCTCCTGAACTTTCCAATCCACAATTCGAATCGGTTTCTCTTCATAAGACAACTTCTCTTCAATCTGCAAAGGCTCTGGTTCAAGTACATGTGAAGGGTCTGGATGGTACTTCTTCAACATAGACACATGGAACACATCGTGCAGTCTCGACAAGCTCGGAGCCAAAGCTAACCGATAAGCCAAAGGACCTACCTTTTCGGTGATCTCATACGGACCCACATACCTGGGACTAAGTTTCCCGCTCTTACCGTGCCGAATCAATCCCTTCCGAGGAGAAATCTTAAGAAACACCCAATCTCCCAAATCAAACTCAAGATCCCAACGGTGCTTATCCACATAACTCTTCTGACGACTCTGAGCTGTAAGCATACGCTGGCGAATAAGGTGAACATTATCTACCATCTTAATCATCTCAGGTAACATAGTCGGATCAACTGTTCTCATCTCACCAACCTCTTCCCAATATAACGGGGATCTGCATTTCCGACCATACAACGCCTCGTAGGGAGCCATAACTATAGTAGATTGATAACTATTATTGTAGGCGAACTCCGCTAAAGGCAAAAACTTCTCCCAGTTCTTCCCAAAGTCTAGCACACATGCCCGAAGCATGTCTTCCAAGATCCTGATAGTTCTCTCAGACTGGCCATCAGTTTGTGGACGATATGCAGTACTGAAACTCAACTTAGTTCTTAGGGCCTCTTGCAACTTCTGCCAAAAACGAGATCTGAATCTGGGATCTCTATCTGACACTATACTCTGTGGCACACCATGCAATCTCACAATATTAGCAACATAAAGTTCAGCTAGCTTATCAAGGCTATCCTATTTGTTCATGGAAATAAAATGTGTAACTTTAGTCAAGCGATCCACAACAACCCAAACAGAATCACATCCTCTCGGAGATCTAGGAAGATCGGTCACAAGGTCCATTGTTATATGTACCCACTTCCATTGCGGAATCGACAACGGCTGTAGAAGTCCGGCTGGCCTCTGATGCTCAACTTTAACCCTCTGACAAGTCAAACATCTGGATACATACCCAGCAATCTCCCTCTTCATATTGTTCCACCATAAGTGTTGTTTCAAATCTCTATACATTTTTGTATTGCCCGGGTGAATCGTATACCTCGAATTATGTGCCTCGGACAGAATCTCATTCTTCAAAGTCGGATCATCAGGAAAACACACCCTATCCCTGAATCTGAAGATACCATCTGCATGTAATTTAAACTCCGACTCTCCCCCTTTTGATTTTTCTTGCATTTTCAAGATGTAAGGATCAGTCTTCTGAGCCTCTCTGATCTGTGCTAGCAACCCTGACTGAATCTGCAAACTAGCAAATCGAATCCCTACCTCAGTAGCTTCTGGCTTCCACGAACAAATTTCTTCCAAAGTCTCCCAATCCTTGATAATCAAGCTTGCAACAGTAGCCTTTCGGCTCAAAGCATTAGCAACAACATTTGCCTTACCTGGCACGTAGTTAATAGAACAGTTGTAACCACTCAATAGCTCTAGCCATCTTCGCTGCCTCATATTCAAATCCTTCTGTGAAAACAAATACTTGAGACTCTTGTGGTCAGTAAAAATTTTAAATCTGCTACCCCACAAGTAGTGACGCCACTTCTTCAATGCAAACACAACTGCAGCTAACTCGAGATCATGTGTAGGGTAATTGACTTCATATGGTTTCAACTTCCTAGAAGCATAGGCAATCACCTTACCATTCTGCATTAAAACACAGCCCAGACCTTCTTTAGATGCATCACTGTAGACAACAAAGTTCTCTGTTCCCTCAGGTAAAGCTAGTATAGGAGCTGTAGTTAGTCTCTTCTTCAATTCTTGGAAACTAGATTCACATTTGGCATCCCAGTTGTAAGCAACTTTCTTCCGAGTCAACTAGCTCAAAGGTCCAGAAATTTTGGAAAAGTCTTTAATAAACCTCCAGTAGTAACCTGCCAATCCAAGAAAACTCCAAATCTCTGACACCGTCTCAGGTCTCTTCCAAGATGAAACAACTTCAATCTTAGCTGGGTCTACTGAAATTCCTTGATCTGAAATGATATGGCCTAGAAAAGATATCTGATTCAACCAGAACTCGCACTTGCTGAATTTAGCAAAAAGCTTGTTTTCCTGCAAAGTCTGTAGCACAATCCTCAAGTGTTGCTCATGTTCAGTCTCGTTCTTCGAGTACACTAAAATGTCGTCAATAAAGATCACGACAAACGGATCAAGATAAGGTCGGAAAACTCTCTGCATCAAGTCCATGAATGCGGCTGGTGCATTCGTCAATCCAAACGGCAACACAACAAACTCATAGTGGCCATATCTAGTCGTGAATGCCGTCTTCGGTATATCGTCACTCCGAATTCTGAGTTGATAGTAACCCTGCCTCAAGTCAAATTTAGAGTAAACACTCGCACCCTGCAGCTGGTCAAACAATTCTTCAATCAACGGCAAGGGGTATTTGTTCTTAATCGTGACTTGATTAAGTCCCCTGTAATCAATACATAACCGTAGCGTGCCGTCTTTCTTTCTCACAAACAACACAGGCGCACCCCACGGCGAAGAACTAGGTTGTATAAACCCTTTCTCAAGCAAGTTCTGAAGCTGAAATTTTAACTCCTGAAGTTCAGCCGAGGCCATTCTATAAAGACTCCTAGAAATTGGCGCAGTGCCTGGCACAAACTCAATCTCCCTATCCGGTGGTAAACCCGGTAATTCCTCAGGAAATACACCAGGGAAGTCTCTAACAATCAGAACCTCATTCAAACTCAACTTATCAGTAGGCTGATTGATCAAATAAGCTAAGTAAACTTCACAACCCTTATTCAACAACTTAGAAGTCTTGATCGCTGATAAACGAGGAATTCGGGCAGCCCTGCAATTCCCAACAATCTCCAGTACCGGTAGGTCAGGAACCTGAAGATAAACAATCTTTGTTCTACAATCCAACTGAGCATAGTACTTCCCCAACCAGTCCATTCCCAAAATGATTTCAAAGTCACGGAATGGCAATATAATTAAATCAGCAGGAAATTTACGGTTCTCAATGCATATATCACAAGATTTGCAAATAGACTCAGTAACAAATTTTGCACCCAAAGGCGTACTAACTTCAACTTCATGCGACAATTTATCAATGCAAACATTCACAGATCGGGCACATGCAGGAGTTATAAACGAATGTGTAGCTCCAGGATCAATCAAAACTTTAACGGGCTGAGTATTGAGAAGAAAGGTACCTTCCACTATAGCTGTAGTATCGGGTAGCTCCTCTGCATCTAGTGCAAAGACCCTAGCCTGAACCCTCTGTGCTAGACGTGCACCTGCAGCCCTATTCTGAACACCTTGGCCTCCACCACGGCCCTGAACATTGTTATACTTAGGGCAATCTCTCACCCTATGGTCATTACTACCACAACCCGTACATTTACCACTCTTCCTCCAGCAGTTAGCCTCAATATGCCCCGATCGATTACAATAATTACACTGCTGATTTTGCCTAACTGCAGTGTTTCCCGTAGGTGCTGGGGCTCTGGTAGTAGTAACTGTACCTCCCTGCTGGGGTCTAGTCACAGCTGGCCTAGCCTGAATCTGCTGTTGTGGCTGATACAGACGTTGCTGAGGAACCTGTGCAGAAGTCTGATACTGCCTCGGCTGACTCTGGCTACTCTGGCCCAAATACTGCTTCTTACTCGGCTGACTGCTCTCAGCTAACATCTCAGCCTTCCGTTTCTCAAACTTCGAGGCTGCCTGAAATGCCTCGGGAAAAGTAGTGTAGGTCTGCCCAGTCAAATGCAACTGTATGTCCATTCTCAGCCCACGAACAAACCTATTAATCATCCTCCTAACTGGCCGTACAAACTCGGGCATATACCTCGACAGGCTAACAAACCTAGCCTCGTACTATGCAACAGTCATATTTCCTGCTTCAGGGCCATAAACTCGTCCTCCCTCCTTTCCATAGCCATCTCGGGAATATACTTATCCCGAAACTCACTTACAAAATCATCCCATAAATGTGGAACATCCTCACAATCCCATCTCATCCTGACAGTATTCCACCACTGCTCTGCATCACCCTCAAACAGGAATGACGCATAATCTATTCTTGCCTCATCAGTGTACCTCAAAGCGGTGAAAATTTTCTCAACATGATTAATCCATCTCTCGGCTGCTTCATCATCCGGCTCTCCGAAAAACTTTCCCGGCTCGTGCCTCAAAAATTTCTCTAACTGATTATTCTCAACTCTATACACCTGTCCACCAGGATTAGCTTGATTTCCCTGGGGATTATTCATGTCTTGCCTCTGCTCATGCAGCACCTGTGTAATCCAGTCAACTGCAGTAGTTATGGTAGCCATAAACTGCTCAGGCAACGGTTGCTGACCCTGTTCTGCTACCTCTTCATCTGACCCTATACCTTGAGTACCACGACATGGTGGCATAGTAGCAATTCACAATAGCTGGCAACATTTAAAAGCAGTTTATAGATAGAAATATAGCACATAAGATTAGATAACACTCAAGTCAATAACAATCAAACATTCTAACACGCAATTCACATAACACAAGATTGACATGCCAAACTAATTCACTTTAAACACATAAGCACTCCAAGTTCACAAAGTCATGCTATAACATTTTCTTTCCACTTAACAATTATACAATAACATTCTAGCATTTTGGACCTTTACCCTACAGACCGAGAAACATATCCCGGCTCATGCAAGACTATCATGCTCTGATACCACCTAAAGATGTCACGCCCCGACCCGACCCCGCAAAAGGCCAAGCCCGGACCCGACACAAGGACAGAGTCTCCTCTGTACCGCGGACGATCCGAAAACCCTAAAATCAACATAAAACTTGTGAAAGCCATAAAACAATTAAAACAAGCCAACTTTCTTTGAAACATACATTTCTTATTAACCAACTTTGCAACCCAAAAATGATATGCATACTACACAAGTATTTATGCCACTAATCAATTCTATTAGCATGCATTTCCTTACTAGTCACAAGAGTATAAGTTTACAACTTTACATTCTTTCAACTTATACAACATAAGACCGTAGAGGCCTCAAACTAGAAAATACATACAAGGCTACAAGCCTCAAAATAAAGCGACTTCCAAGCAATATACATATCAAGCAAGGCTCGCACAAAATCTGGTAACCAACCACCAGCAAAGCAAAGAAGTGCTATCACGGGAACACCTCCACCTGTTCCTCCTCCTCAATTACCTCAAGAAGGTCTGCTTCAACTACTCCTGTAAAAATATAGTATAGAGAGGAATGAGCAAAAACTATTGCTCAGCGAGGGCAATTGGTCTCAAGGACGGATGATAGGAGTATGCAATGCAATTAGCCAAGCGATGCATACACAGATCATATAGAGATATAATAAAGCCATCAATAAAGCAAGGCGAGTATTTAAAGCTGCAAACACTCATTCAAAGGATACGATACTCTTTTCACGAGCAACTTTCAAACACGAATTCGATGACGACGCGCTGGCCCAAACCACCTTATAACACCAGTTTGGAATACCCCGGAAGTATCCATCAATCTACGACCCAAAACTCCCTGGAAGGCAACCCAAGCGAGAAGAGGGAATAGCAGCGGAGCTAGAGCAACCAACACTGGCAACCCGAGGCTACCCAGAGAGGCCCATCACTCACGCACGAGACACCATGCAATGTAAGACTCGATACAAGGCGATAAACAAGCGATAAAGCCACACGTGGGAGAATAACAAAGTAGGTTACTCTCGCACGCAATAGCAGCAATTGATAAGCATTTCAATCCAAATCAATTCAAACAAGTATTTCAAGCAACCCTAAGCATTCTATAGGCATAAAAATCAAGAAAACAAGCAAAATCACAACTTGGCCCCAACTATCAAAACACTACCATTTCCAAACGAGCCACGAGTTCTGGAAACTGACTTCACCAACCCTCCTAGGTCACCATAAGGCACGTCTAAGGACCCCGAAACCCTACTTAACCCTAGAATTCACGCAAAGTCCCGTTTTCCCCCTTTGCTCGTTTGAACTACAACTATAACAACCAAACACCCAACCAACGCCATAATCGCACCAAAAGTGCTTCCATGGCCTCTCGAAACAATGCCAACACGCAAAATGAGAAAATGCCAAACTCGACCTAAACGACCCCGACTTTCAACAAGGCTTAATTCCCATTTTTTTCCATTACGCAACCCAAACAAACTATGCATTTAGGCATTCTAACACACCTAGCACAATTCTACATCAACGGATAGCATAACGGAACAACTTCATCGTTCCAAGTGTTTACTATTCACAAAACACTATTCAACAATTAGTTTAAACTACAATCTCAATATTTAACCGCAGAAAATGTTAAAAAGCTATAAATACACATTCTACAATTGCCAAGGAACATTCTAGAAGCATCAAAATGATTTAAACAACAATCTACGGATAAAATCTAAAAATCATAAAGTTTATACACTTAACATTTAAATGCGCAAATAACATGATTCCCTCACCTTAGGCACTCCTAGTCGCTAGGAAAACAACGCTAGTCACCTCGGAAATGATCTCGCACGAGCTCACGCGAAGATTGATCGATTGGAAGGTTGAAAGGTTTTTTTTTTTTTTTCCTTGGAAGCTCACGGCATGCACACTGTAATTTCAGCTGCAATCTTTTTTTATTTTGCTTTTTTTTAGCTTATTAAATGGTTGGCTTGGTCAAATGGTCAAAGGCCTTGGTCAAACAACTTAAAACTTGGTCAAATGGCCTTATTTTGTGCATTTTAAAGCCATTCTAACTAGAGAAAAATTAATTATAGCTGGCAACAATTAAAATATAAAATTTAAGTCATCTAAATACTAGTTTCACTATTTGCTGAGGACTAGAAACCGTTCTCTAGCTATCGCTCCCTAAATGCAATGCACGTTGCGACGGCAAGAAAGTAACAATTAATTCTCAAAGAATTTAAGGAAATAAAATTTTTTAAATAATAAACAAGGAATTTTCACATTTCGGGCTCGGGTATTACAGTTTTAAACGTTTTAAAACCTAGTCATCGGGTATTAATAGACCTATGTTTGATTAAAATGGATTTGGAATCGGTTTTGGAATTTTAAAGATTTTTACACTTTCTTTTGCAAGAAAACGAGTTTTCAGCCGACTCGGGTGAAATTGCTTTAATGTAAAATTCTTTGCCACCAAAAATATATTGTCTAGAATTAATTTAAGTGTTAATTTGTTAGTTGAGCAAGAAATACTCAAGAAATGAATTAAAAGACTAGAAAAACAATTAAAGGACTAAAAACTAACTTTGACTTTCTTTTATTTTATTTGACCAAGCCTTATATGCATAATATATCATCAACACACACAAAACACAACACAAAACACACTCAAAAAATATACACATGGCCGAGAGCCATAGAGGAAAAAAACAAAGCTTTTCTTCAAGTTTTCAAAGCAATTTTTCCTAGAAAAACCTAGTTTTTGTCCGTAGAATTTCATGCCAAGTTGGATTCCTCTTGTTGGGCACGCATTGCACTCATATCTAGGCTTATATCGCATCAAAGGTGAGAGAAAATTTCTAGATCTCAAAAGTCATATTTTATGTTTTTGCTCATAACTGCATTTTGAAACGTTAGAATGTTAATTTGAAGTTATATTATTGCTCAGTGCATGCTAAGGATCATTTATGTGTATTACTACGAGACTTGAACCATTGTAGCGAAATTATTTATTTTCGGGTATTTAAAGTTGATAGTTTGGCCATTTGATGATTATCTTGAGTTGTTGTTGTTGGAATCGATTGTCGTTGATTTCTAAAAGTTTGTTAATTACGTGGTAACGTCGTTGTAATGTCGAATTTTTGATTGCGATGTTTGGGTGAAAATTCAGAAATTTCAGCCTAGGTGCATGGAGGTTTTAGGGTTGTTGGGCTTGATTTTGATGTGTCTTGGTTGGTTTCCAAGATCGCTAATGTAGGTCATTGAATGGGTGGGTGTTAGAAACTGATTTGGAGTTGTTTGGATTAGTAGAATGTAAGATATGATTATTTGAAGTTTAGGTTGTCTTTCTTTAAATTGTTGAATTGAGCCTTAGTTGATTGGGTGGTATTTGAGTGATTGAATTGTGAGTTGTTGATGGTTAGATTAGGGTTAGATTACGTGTTTCACACATGTTAAGTTGGATGGCCTACTTTATCATCTAACTTAGTTGTTTGTTGTTTAATTGATTACTTGATGTTATATTGATGATAATTGATGATTATTGATTGATGATTGATGAACCGGGAGATAGGCAATTCTGCTAGATTGTCCTCCTATGAATGATGTTTATTATTATTGCTGAGTCTTGGTATGTGTGCACCACCTCTCGGGCAGCATCGGGCTGTCGGGTTGATAATGGCATAACTACCAGAGACTACCCCCATCTCGCATGATGGAGGTGTCATGGAGGGAGGGGCTAGTGAGATACCTCGGGTGCATGAGTAATGGGGAGTTACAAGAAGAATGGTTGAGATCGTGATGGCGGTTGGAGCTACACCAACTAGAGTATCATTTATTGATTGGTCATTATAGTTATGTGTTTATTGTTATTGATGTTTTTATTGTGTGTTTACTGCTCAAAGGATCATATCCAAGGAGTATAGTAAATACTGTTAGAGATTTATCGGATCCTCACTGAGCTTGTTTTATATAAGCTCACTCTCTATTATTGTATGCATACAGGTGTCCTTGAGCAAGATTAGGGGTACGTGCCTCCAGAAGGGGAAAATGTGCCTTACGTGGATGAGTCTTATGTGCAAGAGTCTTTGCCATGAGATTGTTTATAGTTATTGTAATATGATATGTTGTAAAACCTACCTTAGTATAAAGACTTATGTATAATGGTTTAGTAGTCTTCTTTTGACCTTGTTTAGATTACTAAGTTGGTTTATAATCTATTTTGATATGTATGTTAAAGTTAAAGTAATATGTTGGAACAGAGGCATATAACTATGAATGGATCGTCTAAGAATGATTATTGTATAATATGGTTATGTTGTATGTTGTTAATGGTATTGAGGAATTGATTGTTGTTTGGTTGAGAAGTTTGATTGTATGATGTTCTGAGAGGTTGGTTTAGAGCCTCGGTGTCTTAATTACTGTCGTTATACTGCCAAAATTATGTTGCGTCCTGACTGATTGTAGGTGGGGTCGAGTTGGGGCGTGACATTTAAGTGGTATCAGAGCGCATGTTAGTTGTCAGCTAGGGTATTCTCCGAATGTTGGTAATGGTCTTAGCATGAAAGTATGTATGAAGTGAAAGAAAAGTGAACTATGTGTTAATATGGTTAAATGATTAAGTGATTATGTGATTTCATGCTTATGTGATTATGTGATCAATTTGTTTATGTGATTGATACTTAAGTGATTTATGTTCTTTATATGAGTTTGATGCTTATGTGTTAATAGTTGTACATAGTTTGCTTATGTGCTATAACCTGTGCTAACTCTTTGATTAGTAAAATGACGGGTAGACCGAGGACCAGAGGTAGGCCTGAGATGACTGATGAGGTTCCGAGAAATGTGGCACCAGGCCAAGTTAGGGATGATGAACATATAGGTGCAGCTTTTGATAGGATGAACGAGATCATGGCCAGTCAGGCACAATTACTGGCAGGGCAGGCTACCCAAAATCAGGCATGGCAGAATCAGTTATTGAACGCACAAGGTGGGTACCACGGTCGTGGTACACTGAAAGAGTTTTTAGGGTATTATCCACCACGGTTTCAGGGGGAGCCGAATGATAAGAAAGTTGAGGCGTGGGTTAGTAAGGTGTGATAACCCGAACCCGGCATGCATTTAATCGCATTTAATTGCATTTAACTAAGTGACATTTTAAATGTTGGTATTGAATTTGTGTTTATTTTTAGTTAAACACTTATTTGTAGCTTTACTTTCATATTTCTTTTAGAAGTAACTAGAATAATACCTGAGCTAATCATGTTAACGGAATATCAACTACTTTTCATATCTGTGTCAATCGGTTTTATTTTTCTTGCACTTAAATGCTCGGATTTCACTTAAATGAAAAGTAGCTCCGAGCCGAAGTAAATTCTAAACTATGATGCTTTCCAAAAATAATATATTTCTTAGATTCTTTGAGAATTAATTGTTACTTTTTTGTTGTCGCAACGTGCATTGCATATTGAGAGAGATAGTAAGGAAATGAATTCGAGTCCTCAGCAAATAGTGAAACTAGCATTTAGATGACTTAAATTTTATATTTTAATTGTTGTTAGCTAGAATTAATATTTCATTAGTTGTTTTAAGCTTAAAATGCACAAAAAGAACTACGTTGACCATGTTTAGTTAGCATTGACCAAGGGGCCTTGACCAATTGACTTTGTATCACCTTATAAGCTTAAAACCTTGCAAAATAAAATAAAAAATAGACATGAAACAGCAGCAAGCTGGCCGAAAATAAGAAGAGAGAAAAAAAAAGAAATTCAACTTCAAATCTTCAATTCTTCGCGAGGGCTAGCACGGGGTAGTTTCCGAGGCATCCTACGAGATTTTCCTAGCGTCTAGGAGCGTCTAAGGTGAGGGTTTTATCGTTATTTGCGCATTTGAAAATTTTGTATCTAAACTTTGATTTTTGGATTTTATGCGTAGATTGTTGTTTTAATCGTTTGTTGCTTAAAGAATGTTCCTTGTTGATTGTAGAACATGTATTTATAGTTTTTTTACATTTTCTGCGGTTAAATGTTGAGATTGCAATTTAAATTAATTAATGAATAGTATTTTATGAATAGTAAACCCTTGAAACGATGAAGTTGCTCCGTTATGCTGTCCGTTGATGTAGAAATGTGCTAGATATGCTAGAATGCCTAAATGGGTGGTTTAATTGGAATGTGTAATAGAAAAACGGAGAAAAATGGCTTAGTGAAAGTCGGGGTCGTTTAGGTCGACTTTAGCGTTTTCTCGTTTTGCGTGATGGCATTGTTTCGGGAGCCCATGGAAGCACTTTTGGTGCGGTCGTGGTGTTGGTTGGGTGTTTGGCTGGTATAGTTGTAGTTCAAACGAGCAAAGGGGGAAAACCGGGCTTTGCGTGAATTCTAGGGTTAAGTAGGGTTTCGGAGTCTCTAGACGTGCTTTATAGTGACCTAGGAAGATTGGCGAAGTCGGTTTCCGGAACTCGTGGCTCGTTTGGAGATGGTAGTGTTTTGATAGTTGGGGCCGATTTGTGACTTTGTGTGTTTACTTGATGTTATGCCTATAGAATGCTTGTTAATGCTTTTTATTGCTTTTATGCTTGCTAATGCTTATTCCGCTTGTTAGAGTTGGTTGTTGATTGAAATGTTTATCCATTGTTGAGAATGCTTGATATTTTGTTTATTGCTCGTTTATCGCCTTGTATCGAGTCTTGCATTGCATAGTGTCTCGCGCGTGAGTGATGAGCCTCTCTGGGTAGCCTCGGGTTGCCAGTGTTGGTTGCTCTAGCTCCGCTGCTATTCCCTTTCTCGCTTGGATTGCCTCCCAGGGAGATTTGGGTCGTAGATTGATGGATACTTCCGGGGTATTCCAAACTGGTGATATAAGGTGGATGCGCGCTTATTGTCATCGTTGTCAACATCAAGCTCGAGATTGATGTATCGCTCGTGAAATGGTACATTGCTCGTATGAGTGAACCACAGCCTTCAGAGTGTGGTATAGCTTTAAAGGGCTGTGTTAATGCTTTCTTGATTGCCTATAGTATTGTTGTTTGTATTGAATGTTTCCTTATTGTCTTTATTGCTTAATTGTGATTATTTGCATTGCACGATCTTCTTTCTCTCCAACTCGATATCTGTCTCGCCCTCACTGAGTATACGTGTTGTGTATACTTACTCCTCACCACCACATTTCAGGAAATGCCTTGTTAGCTGAAAAGTTCGTGGATATGTGTTAGTTCGTGCCTGAGGAGTTGTCTTGCGTGCTTTGTGGCTGGAGCTGTGAAAGATGTAAAGATGTATGTTCATATGTTGTATGTATTTATTGTTAAAAGAAATGTAATTTAATCTAGCTAAGTAGTTGAAGTAGTTTGATAAGTTAGATTATGTATCTAGTTATTGTAACTTAACTTCAAATGCATGTCTGTAATGTCCAAAGGAAAAGAGTTAGAATGGCATGATAGTTTATTTTATGCAGTAGCTTAGTATGGTTTAATTGTCAAGTTCGAATGTACTTGCCAAAATGAAAAGAGATAGGTTAGCTTTTAAATTGGAAATCTATGTATAGTTGCTGAGTTTAATTGCTGAGAACCGAGGCTCAGATGGCCTTGAGGTGGTTGAATGTTTGGACATGGTATTGGTCCCCTTATATGTTGTCGCAGGTTTTACATTTCGCCTAGAAACAGGGGAGACTCCGTCCGTTTTTCCTGAAAATTATGCCTGGGTTTGGTTTGGGTTGTGATTAGTTTGATTGATAGAACTCCCGGTCTTGAGAGGGATCGGGGTGTTACATAAGGTGGAGAAGATTTTTGACCCTCTTGATTATACCGATGAGCGGAAGGTCACTTTTGCCGTGTACTTGCTGGATGATGAGGCAGAGGAATGGTGTATCACGGTGAAAACTAGCTGGGAGACTCAGGGTATTCCGTATGTTTGGGATACCTTTCTGTTAGCTTTCCGGGCAAAGTATATCCCGAGGATCGCGAGGGAGCGAAGAGAGGCAGAGTTTCTAGCCTTAGTGCAAGGAGATACTTCAGTGGCTCAGTTTGAGGCCACTTTCACTAGGTTGTCCCGGTATGCACCAGAGTATGTGGCTGACGAGGAACGTAAGACTCGTAGTATAATACCCCGATCCCTCTCGAGACCGGAAGTTCTGTCAATCAATCTATTCACAACCCAATTCCAAACCCAGGAAAAATTTTTAGGGAAAGACGGACGGAGTTTTCCCTGTTTCTAGGCAAAATGTAAAACCTGTAATAGCATATAAATGGACCAATACCATGTCCAAACATTTAACCACCTCAAGTGTAATACCCGAGCCCGGAATGTGAAAATTCTTTGTTTATTATTTTGAAAATTATATTTCCTTAAATTCTTTGTGAATTAATTGTTACTTTCTCGCCGTCGCAACGTGCATTGCATTTAAGGAGCGATAGCTAGATAACGATTTCTAGTCCTCAGCAAATAGTGAAACTAGTATTTAGATGACTTAAATTTTATATTTTAAATGTTGCTAGCTTTAATTGATCTTACCTTAGCTAAAAAGGCTTTAAAACGCACAAAATAGGGCCATTTGACCAAGTCTTAAGTAGTTTGACCTTGGACCTTTGACCCTTTGACCATTTAACACCTTATAAGCTAAAACTAAGCAAAAAAAAAAAATACAGCAGCAAAACAGAGCAGCTCTGGCCGTGAGTTTCCAAGAAGAAAAAAAAACCTTTCAACTTCCAATCGATCAATCTTCACGTGAGCTCATGCGGGATGATTTCCGAGGCAACTAGCGTTGTTTTCCTAACGACTAGGAGTACCTGAGGTGAGGGAAGCATGTTATTTGCGCATTTAAACGTTATGTATATTAACTTTGTCAATTTTGAGATTTATCCGTAGATCGTTATTTAAAGCGATTTGATGCTTCTAGAATGTTCCTTGGCATTTGTAGAACATGTATTTATAGCTTTGTAACATTTTCTGCGGTTAAATGTTATGATTGCAAATTAAATTGTTAATTGAATAGTGTTTTATGAATAGTAAAACCTTGAAACGTTGAAGTTGTGCTGTTATGCTTTCTGTTGATGTAGAAATGTGCTAGGTACGCTAGAATGCCAAAATGTGTGGTTTGTTTGGGTTGCGTAGTGGAAAAAATGAGAATTATGCCTTTGGGAAAGTCGGGGTCGTTTAGGTCGACTTTAGCATTTTCTCGTTTTGCGTGTTGGCATTGCTTCGGGAAGCCATGGAAGCACATTTGGTGCGATTATGGCGTTGGTTGGGTGTATGGTTGTTGTAGTTGTAGTTCAAACGAGAAAAGGGAAAATCGGGGCTTTGCGCGAGTTCTAGGGTAAAGTAAGGTTTCGGGGTCTTTAGACGTGCCTTATGGTGTCCTAGGAGGGTTGGCGAAGTCGGTTTCCAGAACTCGTAGCTCGTTTGGAAATGGTAGCGTTTTGACAGTTGGGGCCGAGTTGTGTTTTTGCTTGTTTTCTTGACTTTATGCCTTTAGAATGCTTAGAATTACTTGAAATACTTGTTTGAGTTGTTTTGGATTGAATTGCTTATCAATTGCTGCTATTGCGTGCGAGAGTAACCTACTTTGTTATTCTCCCACGTGTGGCTTTATCGCTTGTTTATCGCCTTGTATCGAGTCTTGCATTGCATAGTGTCTCGCGCGTGAGTGATGGGCCTCTCTGGGTAGCCTTGGGTTGCCAGTGTTGGTTGCTCTAGCTCCGCTGCTATTCCCTTTCTCGCTTGGGTTGCCTCCCAGGGAGATTTGGGTCGTAGGTTGATGGATACTTCCGGGGTATTCCAAACTGGTATTATAAGGTGATTTGGGCCGGCGCGTCGTCATCGAATTCTTGAATGGAAGTTGCTCGTGAAAAGAGTATCGTATCCTTTGAATGAGTGTTTATAGCTTTAATGCTTGCCTTGCTTTATTGATGGCTTTATTATATCTCTGTATGATATATGTATACATTGCTTGGCTAATTGCATTGCATACTCCTCTCATCTCCGTCCTTGAGACCAATTGCCCTTGCTGAGCAATAGTTTTTGCTCATTCCTTTTTATACCATATTTTTACAGGAGTAGTTGGAGCAGACCCTCTCGAGGTAATTGAGGAGGAGGAACAGGTGGAGGTGTTCCCGTGATTGTACTTCTTTGCTTTGCTGGTGGTTGGATGCCAGATTTTTGTGCGAGCCTTGCATGATATGTATATTGCTTGGATGTCGTTTAGTTTTGAGGCTTGTAGCCTTGTATGTATTTTCTAGTTTGAGGCCTCTACAGTCTTATGTTGTATAAGTTGGAGGAATGTAATGTTGTAACTTATACTCTTGTGACTAGTAAGAAAATGCATGCTAATGGAATTGATTAGTGGCATAAGTACTTGTGTAGTATGCATATCATTTTTGGTTTGGAAAGTTGGTTAATAAGAAATGTATGTTTTTAAAGAAAGTTGGCTTGTTTTGATTATTATATGGCTTTCGCAAGTATTATATTGATTTTAGGGTTTTCGGATCGTCCGCGGTACAGAGGAGACTCCGTCCGTGTGTCGGGTCCGAGCTTGGCCTTTTTCGGGGTCGGGTCGGGGCGTGACATCTTTAGGTGGTATCAGAGCCAGGTTAGTCTTGCATGAGCCGGGATATGATTCTCGGTCTGTGAGGTAAAGGTCTAAAATGCTAAAGTGTTTATGTATGATTGCTAAGTTAAAAGAAAATGATACAGTATGACTTTGTGAACTTGGAATGTTTATGTGTTTAAGTGAAATAGTTTGGCAAGTTAAACTTGTCTTATGTGAATTGCGTGTTAGAATATTGGATTGTTATTGACTTGAGTGTTATCTAATCTTATGTGCTATATTTCTGTCTATAAACTGCTTTTAAATGTTGCCAGCTATTGTGAATTGCTACTATGCCGCCACGTCGTGGTACTCAAGGTATAGGATCAGATGAAGAAGCAGTATTTGGGCCAGAGCAGCCAGAGTCAGTCGAGGCAGTATCAGACTTCTGCACAGGGTCCTCAGCAACGTCCATATCAGCCACAGCAGCAGATTCAGGCTAGGCCAGCTGTGACTAGACCCCAGTAGGGAAGTACAGTTCCTACCCCTACCAGAGCCCCAGCACCTACGGGAAACACTGCAGTTAGGCAAAATCAGCAGTGTAATTATTGTAATCGGTCAGGGCATATTGAGGCTAACTACTGGAGGAAGAGTGGTAAATGTACGGGTTGTGGCAGTGATGATCACAGGGTGAGAGATTGCCCTAAGTATAACAATGTTCAGGGCCGTGGTGGAGGCCAAGGTGTTCAGAATAGGGCAGCAGGTGCACATCCAGCACAGAGAGTTCAGGCTAGGGTCTTTGCACTAGATGCGGAGGAGCTGCCCGATACTACAGCTATTGTGGAAGGTACCTTTCTTCTCAATACTCAGCCAGTTAAAGTTTTGATTGATCCCGGAGCTACACATTCATTTATAACTCCTGCATGTGAACGATCTGTGAATGTTTGCATTGATAAATTGCCGCATGAAGTTGAAGTTAGTACTCCTTTGGGTGCAAAATTTGTTACTGAGTCTATTTGCAAATCTTGTGATATATGTATTGAGAACCGTAAATTTCCTGCTGATTTAATTATATTACCATTCCGTGACTTTGAAATCATTTTGGGAATGGACTGGTTGGGAAAGTATTATACTCAGTTGGATTGTAGAACAAAGGTCGTTTATCTTAAGGTTCCTGACCTACCGGTACTAGAGATTGTTGGGAACTGCAGGGCTGCCCGCATTCCACTTTTATCAGCGATCAAGACTTCTAAGTTGTTGAATCGGGGTTGTGAAGCTTACTTAGCCTATTTGATCAATCAGCCTGCTGATAAGTTGAGTTTGAATGAGGTTCCGATTGTTAGAGACTTCCCTGGTGTATTTCCCGAGGAATTACCGGGTTTACCACCGGATAGGGAGATTGAGTTCGTTATTGATCTTGTGCCAGGCACTGCGCCAATTTCTAGGAGTCCTTATAGAATGGCATCGGCTGAACTTCAAGAGTTAAAAATTCAGCTTCAGAACTTGCTTGAGAAAGGGTTAAAAAAACCTAGTTCTTCGCCGTGGGGTGCGCCTGTGTTGTTTGTGAGAAAGAAAGACGGCACGCTACAGTTATGCATTGATTACAGGGACTTAATCAAGTCACGATTAAGAATAAATACCCCTTGCTGTTGATTGAAGAATTGTTTTGACCAGTTGCAGGGTGCGAGTGTTTACTCCAAATTTGACTTGAGGCAGGGTTACTATCAACTTAGAATTCGGAGTGACGATATACCAAAGACGGCATTCAGGACTAGGTATGGCCACTATGAATTGTTGTTTTGCCGTTTGGTTTGACGAATGCACCAGCCGCATTCATGGACTTGATGCAGAGAGTTTTCCGACCTTACCTTGATCAGTTTGTCGTGATCTTTATTGACGACATTTTAGTGTATTCGAAGAACGAGGCTGAACATGAGCAACACTTGAGGATTGTGCTACAGACTTTGCAGGAAAACAAGCTTTTTGCTAAATTCAGCAAGTGTGAGTTCTGGTTGAATCAGATATCTTTTCTAGGTCATATCATTTCAGATCGAGGAATTTCAGTGGACCCAGCTAAGATTGAAGTTGTTTTATCTTAGAAGAGACCTGAGACGGTGTCAGAGATTCGGAGTTTTCTTGGATTGGCAGGTTACTACCGGAGATTTGTTAAAGACTTTTCCAAAATTTCTGGACCTTTGAGCCAGTTGACTCGGAAGAAAGTTTCTTATAACTGGGATGCTAAGTGTGAATCCAGTTTCCAAGAATTGAAGAAGAGACTAACTACAGCTCCTATACTAGCTTTGCCTGAGGGAACAGAGAACTTCGTTATCTATAGTGATGCATCTAAAGAAGGTTTGGGTTGTGTTTTAATGCAGAATGGTAAGGTGATTGCCTATGCTTCTAGGAAATTGAAACCTTATGAAGTCAATTACCCTACACATGATCTTGAGTTAGCTGCAGTTGTGTTTGCTTTGAAGAAGTGGCGTCACTACTTGTCGGGTTGCAGATTTGAAATTTTTACTGACCACAAGAGTCTCAAGTATTTGTTTTCACAGAAGGATCTAAATATGAGGCAGCGGAGATGGCTAAAGCTATTGGGTGGTTATAACTGTTCTATTAACTATGTGCCAGGTAAGGCAAATGTTGTTGCTGATGCTTTGAGCCGAAAGGCTACTGTTGCAAGCTTGATTATCAAGGATTGTGAGACTTTGGAAGAAATTTGTTCATGGAAGCCAGAAGCTACTGAGGTAGGGATTCGATTTGCTAGTTTACAGATTCAGTCAGGGTTGCTAGCACAGATCAGAGAGGCTCAGAAGACTGATCCTCACATCTTGAAAATCCAAGAAAAAGCTAAAGGGGGAGAGTCGGAGTTTAAATTACATGCAGATGGCATTTTCAGATTCAGGGATAGAGTATGTGTTCCTGATGATCCGACTTTGAAGAATGAGATCCTGTCCGAGGCACATAATTCGAGGTATACGATTCACCCAGGCAGTACAGAAATGTATAGAGATTTGAAGCAACACTTCTGGTGGAACAATATGAAGAGGGAGATTGCTGGGTATGTATCCAGATGTTTGACTTGTCAGAGGGTTAAAGTTGAGCATCAGAGACCAGCCGGACTTCTACAGCCATTGTCGATTCCGCAATGGAAGTGGGTACATATAACAATGGACCTTGTGACCGATCTTCCTAGATCTCCGAGAGGATGTGATTCTGTTTGGGTTGTTGTGGACCGTTTGACTAAAGTTACACATTTTATTTCTGTGAACAAACAGGATAGCCTTGATAAGCTAGCTGAACTTTATGTTGCTAATATTATGAGATTGCATGGTGTTCCACAGAGTATAGTGTCAGATAGGGATCCCAGATTCAGACCTCGTTTTTGGCAGAAGTTGCAAGAGGCCATGGGAACTAAGTTGAGCTTCAGTATTGCATATCATCCGCAAACTGGTGGCCAGTCTGAGAGAACCATCAGGATCTTGGAAGACATGCTTCGAGCATGTGTGCTAGACTTTGGGAAGAGCTGGGAGAAGTTTTTGCCTTTAGCGGAGTTCGCCTACAACAATAGTTATCAATCTACTATAGGTATGGCTCCCTACGAGGCATTGTATGGTCGGAAGTGCAGATCCCCGTTATATTGGGAAGAGGTTGGAGAGATGAGAACAGTTGATCCGACTGTGTTACCTGAGATGATTAAGATGGTAGATAATGTTCACCTTATTCGCCAGCGTATGCTTACAGCTCAGAGTCGTCATAAGAGTTATAGCACCGACGGGATCTTGAGTTTGATTTGGGAGATTGGGTGTTTCTTAAGATTTCTCCACGGAAGGGATTGATTCGGCACGGTAAGAGTGGGAAGCTTAGTCCCAGGTATGTGGGTCCGTATGAGATCACCGAAAAGGTAGGTCCTTTGGCTTATCAATTAGCTTTGCCTCCGAGCTTGTCGAGACTGCACGATGTGTTCCATGTGTCTATGTTGAAGAAGTATCATCCAGACCCTTCACATGTACTTGAACCAGAGCCTTTGCAGATTGAAGAGAAGTTGTCTTATGAAGAGAAACCGATTCGAATTGTGGATCGGAAAGTTCAGGAGCTTCGCAGAAAGAGTATTCCGTTAGTAAAGGTTCTGTGGAATCATCATGGGTTTGAGGAAGCGACTTGGGAAAGAGAGGACCAAGTTCGGGATCAGTATCCGGAGTTGTTTGTTGACCAGGTAAGAATTGCGTGGGCGCAATTGTTTTAAGGGGGAGAGGGTGTAATACCCGAGCCCGGAATGTGAAAATTCTTTGTTTATTATTTTGAAAATTATATTTCCTTAAATTCTTTGTGAATTAATTGTTACTTTCTCGCCGTCGCAACGTGCATTGCATTTAAGGAGCGATAGCTAGATAACGATTTCTAGTCCTCAGCAAATAGTGAAACTAGTATTTAGATGACTTAAATTTTATATTTTAAATGTTGCTAGCTTTAATTGATCTTACCTTAGCTAAAAAGGCTTTAAAACGCACAAAATAGGGCCCTTTGACCAAGTCTTAAGTAGTTTGACCTTGGACCTTTGATCCTTTGACCATTTAACACCTTATAAGCTAAAACTAAGCAAAATAAAAATAATAATAAAAAACAGCAGCAAAACAGAGCAGCTCTGGCCGTGAGTTTCCAAGAAGAAAAAAAAACCTTTCAACTTCTAATCGATCAATCTTCGCGTGAGCTCGTGCGGGGTGATTTCCGAGGCAACTAGCGTTGTTTTCCTAATGACTAGGAGTACCTGAGGTGAGGGACGCATGTTATTTGCGCATTTAAACGTTATGTATGTTAACTTTGTCAATTTTGAGATTTATCCGTAGATCGTTATTTAAAGCGATTTGATGCTTCTAGAATGTTCCTTGGCATTTGTAGAACATGTATTTATAGCTTTGTAACATTTTCTGCGGTTAAATGTTATGATTGCAAATTAAATTGTTAATTGAATAGTGTTTGGTGAATAGTAAAACCTTGAAACGTTGAAGTTGTGCTGTTATGCTTTCTGTTGATGTAGAAATGTGCTAGGTACGCTAGAATGCCAAAATGTGTGGTTTGTTTGGGTTGCGTAGTGGAAAAAACGAGAATTATGCCTTTGGGAAAGTCAAGGTCGTTTAGGTCGACTTTAGCATTTTCTCGTTTTGCGTGTTGGCATTGCTTCGGGAAGCCATAGAAGCACTTTTGGTACGATTATGGCATTGGTTGGGTGTATGGTTGTTGTAGTTGTAGTTCAAACGAGAAAGGGAAAAATCGGGGCTTTGCGCGAGTTCTAGGGTAAAGTAAGGTTTCGGGGTCTTTAGACGTGCCTTATGGTGTCCTAGGAGGGTTGGCGAAGTCGGTTTCCAGAACTCGTAGCTCATTTGGAAATGGTAGCGTTTTGACAGTTGGGGCCGAGTTGTGTTTTTGCTTGTTTTCTTGACTTTATGCCTTTAGAATGCTTAGAATTACTTGAAATACTTGTTTGAGTTGTTTTGGATTGAATTGCTTATCAATTGCTACTATTGCGTGAGAGAGTAACCTACTTTGTTATTCTCCCACGTGTGGCTTTATCGCTTGTTTATCGCCTTGTATCGAGTCTTGCATTGCATAGTGTCTCGCGCGTGAGTGATGGGCCTCTCTGGGTAGCCTTGGGTTGCCAGTGTTGGTTGCTCTAGCTCCGCTGCTATTCCCTTTCTCGCTTGGGTTGCCTCCTAGGGAGATTTGGGTCGTAGGTTGATGGATACTTCCGGGGTATTCCAAACTGGTGTTATAAGGTGATTTGGGCCGACGCGTCGTCATCGAATTCTTGAATGGAAGTTGCTCGTGAAAAGAGTATCGTATCCTTTGAATGAGTGTTTATAGCTTTAATGCTTGCCTTGCTTTGTTGATGGCTTTATTATATCTCTGTATGATATATGTATGCATTGCATACTCCTCTCATCTCCGTCCTTGAGACCAATTGCCCTTGCTGAGCAATAGTTTTTGGTCATTCCTTTCTATACCATATTTTTACAGGAGTAGTTGAAGCAGACCCTCTCGAGGTAATTGAGGAGGAGGAACAGGTGGAGGTGTTCCCGTGATTGTACTTCTTTGCTTTGCTGGTGGTTGGATGCCAGATTTTTGTGCGAGCCTTGCATGATATGTATATTGCTTGGATGTCGTTTAGTTTTGAGGCTTGTAGCCTTGTATGTATTTTCTAGTTTGAGGCCTCTACGGTCTTATGTTGTATAAGTTGGAGGAATGTAATGTTGTAACTTATACTCTTGTGACTAGTAAGAAAATGCATGCTAATGGAATTGATTAGTGGCATAAGTACTTGTGTAGTATGCATATCATTTTTGGTTTGGAAAGTTGGTTAATAAGAAAAGTATGTTTTTAAAGAAAGTTGGCTTGTTTTGATTATTATATGGCTTTCGCAAGTATTATATTGATTTTAGGGTTTTCGGATTGTCCGCGGTACAGAGGAGACTCCGTCCGTGTGTCGGGTCCGGGCTGGGCCTTTTGCGGGGTCGGG